>JAQQTO010000060.1:202500-1595000 GCA_029884595.1 Ormosia semicastrata | reverse complement strand
TGTCGTCTTCTAGGACACCTGCCTGTGAGCTTCTGCCCCAGTTGAGGGATCTGCCCAGCGAGGAGTCTGAAGAGGATGACCCAACAGAGGATCCAGTAGAAGGCCCTACTCCCTAGGCATTTAAACTTGGGCTTGTTATGTTTTGGTCAAATGGTTGTATATGCCCTTTTTGTATAAACTCGTATATTTTGGGTGGACTGTGATCCATGCCACATATGTATATAATCTTTTTGGTGTGTAATGTTCAGTAATTATATATGTGCTATTATGTTTTGTTTGAGTTCATGCCTTTGAAGGAAAAAAAATTTAATATTCGTATTTTGCAAGATCAAACCTTTTCCACGTTTTTGTTAAGTTATTCATGTTTTAATAAATAAATGTGGCACCCTAAGGAGGGTGTTACACCAAATGCCAAAGTCCTACCAGATCAGGGGAACCACTATCAGATCCGACAAAGTATAGGAGATTGGTTGGGAAGTTAAACTGCCTCACTGTTACTCGGCCAGACATCTCTTTGCAATCAGTGTGGCTAGCCAATTCCTAAACTCTCCTTGTGAAGGCCACTGGGATGCAATCATACGAATCCTCAAATACATTAAGGGAGCTCCCGGAAGAGGCCTCATCTATGAAGATAAGGGACTTACTCAGGTCGTTGGATACTAAGATGCTGACTGAGCAGGTTCTCGTACTGACAGATGGTCCACTTCTGGGTATTGTATACTCATTGGAGGCAACCTAGTTTCTTGGAAAAGTAAGAAGCAAAATGTAGTTGCAAGATCTAGCGCCGAAGCAGAATACCGAGCTATGGCCTTAGTCACTTGTGAACTCATTTGATTGAAACAACTCCTCAAAGAACTTCAATTTGGTGAGGTTATTATGTGACAATCATATTGCTTTGCATATAGCTTTTAATCCAATGTCCCATGAAAGGACCAAACATATTGAGGTCGACTGTCATTTCATCAGGGAAAAGATTCTATCAGGAGACATCACCATAAACATTGTCAACTCAAATGATTAGTTAGCAGATGTCTTCACCAAGTCCCTGAGAGGACCACGAATAAGTTATTTGTGTAACAAGCTTGGTGCATATGATTTATATGCTCCAGCTTGAGGGGGAGTGTTGCAAACATATGTAATTAGGTGTAATTAGTAGTACAACTGTTAGTCCAGCATCATGTAAATTGTGTAATTATTTATTACTCATTGAGTATATATTCAGCCTCCGTTGTGTAGTTGGAACACATGGTTCAGTACATGTCTTTCTTTTTCTCTCTCTCTTTCAACAACAAATTTTTCCTTTGCTAATAGAAAAAGTAATCTTAGTTTACAAAAAGGAACATCTTTGCATTCACTACTTGATAAAATTATTTTTATTCATAACTAAAAATAATTAAGTAGGCCTCTATAGCGGAAGTCAAAAACTATTACAATAGGTTTACAATAGACATAAAATAGAAAGAAAAGATAGTAACCAAATTAACTTTCATCCATTAGAATGCCATTGTTTTTCTGGTTTACCCATATTTGTAATGGAATACGAACTTCCTGCAAAAGTGAAAGTTAACAAACTTAAAAATCTAAAAATAGACATATCAAAACGTATTAAAAGGTTCAAATAAAAATCTACAAAAATGGATTTACACATATCTTTTTGTGGCATATAACATCTTCATACACCTATTACAAAACTTTTATTCATTGCAGATTGCAAGAGGAGAAAACTTCATGACATGTTGATCAAGGATTCTAGCAATAGCTTTTGAAATTGAAAGCAGAGGTTCTCAGGAATGAGACTCTAATCTAATTCATTCATCATAAAACAATTACAATATATACACCAAAAAGCTAGCTGTCAGGTTGAAAAATAGGAACAAAAAAAAGGAATATTTTCCTAAACTTCAGCCAATATCATATTACTACCTAAAATAAAAAAGGAAACAAATATACACCTAATAATTACACATTTACAGCTAATAATCCCATAATTTGGGATTAATATAATCCCTTAATCCTTAGGATTTCACGTCGAAATCCAACAGTCCCCCTCAAGCTGGCAAATAGATGTTGATCATTCCCAACTTGCTAACATCTAAGTTAAATTCTGACTTCAGTAAAGATTTTGTAAACATATTAGCTTCTTATGACTTGGTAGACACATAATGTAGGCTAAAAGTTCCATTGTTAAATTATGATTTTATGAAGTTTCTGTCAATCCTCACATGCTTCATCCTATCGTGTTGTATAAGATTATGAACTATGCTAATAGCTGATTTACTATCACTGTACATTTTTATAGGGCCTTCAAGTGGAATAAGTAGGTCTTGTAGTAACCTGCTTATCCAAATAAGTTCACAAACTCCTTGTCCAATTGCCCTATATTCTGCTTCAGCACTACTTCTTGCAACAACATTTTGTTTCTTGCTTCTCCAAGTCACATTGTTTCCCCACACTTTTGTGCAATACCTAATAGTTGTCTTTGTGTCTTCTGCAAAACCTGCCCAGTTTGCATCTGCGTAGCACTCAATTCCTCGATGATTATTTTTCTTGAACAACAGTCTCTTACCAAGAGTCCCTTTTAGGTAGCGAAGGATCTGGTTTATAGCTTCTAAATGTCTCTTGGTAGGAGAATGCATAAAGTGACTCACTACACTTACACTATAAGCAATGTCAAGTCTAGTGAGTGATAGATAGATCAATTTTCCTACTAAGTGTCAGTAGGATTCCTTCTCCATAGGAGGATCTTCTTCATGTTTCCAATTTTTGTCCAAAGGCATTCCAGTAGCCTTACACCCCAGTTTTCCTGTCTCCTTTAGTAGATTAAGGGTATATTTCCTTTGGGAAATGAAAATGCCTATCTTCTCCTTGCTATTTCCATCCCAAGAAAGTATTTTAAGTATCCAAGGTCTTTTACCTTAAATTTTGCTTGAAGCTGACTTTTAAGTCTTTCAATTCCTTGGGTGTCATCTCCAGTAATGACTATATCATCTACATAGACAATAAGAACTACTTTCTTCTTATTTTCAGTTTGTTTGATAAAGAGGGTGTGATCTGCCTATCCTTGTGTATATCCAAATTGTTTCATAGCCAAGCTAAATTTGGTGAACCAAGCTCTAGGGGACTGTTTTAGTCCATATAAAGACTTCTTCAACTTGCACACTATACCTAATTTATTTTTTCCTTCAAAACTTGGAGGGAGCTTCATATAAACTTATTCCTCCAAGTTTCCATTTTGGAATGTATTCTTCACATCCATTTGGTGCAATTCCCAATCAAGATTTACAACAAGAGAGATGAGGACTCTGATAGAGTTTAATTTGGCTACTAGAGCGAAAGTTTCTTCATAGTCAATACCATAGGTTTGAGTATACCCTTAAACTATCAACCTTGCCTTGTATCGATCTATATTTCCATCAACTCCTATTTTTATGGTAAAGACCCATTTGCATCACACCACATTTTTTCCTTCAGGAAGGTCTACTACATCCCATGTCTTATTTTCATCTAGAGCAGTCATTTTCTCCATTAAAGTACTTCACCATTTTGGATCTTGAAGAGCATCATGAACATTTTTAGGAACCTCCATTTGATCAATCTTTGTGATGAAAACCTTGTACTTTTATGACAGCTTAGAATAAAAGAGATAATTAGATACGGGATGTTGAGTGCAGGACCTAACTCCCTTTCTAATGGCAATAAGAACATGGAGATCATCAACAATATCATGTAATTCATTAACTATGCAATTACCTTCATCAACCTATGTGTCTTCTACTAGATTTGGCCCCAATTTTGGTGTTTGGTTTTGTTGAGGAATTCGTGATCTCGTAAAGTAAACCCGAAGTTCACCTTGCAATTATTTCTCAAGTTCTTCTCCTTGAGTTGTAAGCTGTATGGGTTTAGGGCTTTGAATGGTAGGCTCCTCTAAAGATGAAGTAGGAAGTAAGATAGGAAGGGATACGAAAGAATTCCAATGTTTATCTTCATTTGAGTTCTCCCCCTCAAGGGAAACATTAGGAAAGAAAGGTTGATGTTCAAGGAAGGTAGTGTCATATGAGATATGAAACCTTTTTTGTGGAACAATAATAGCACTTGTACCCTTTCTGAGAGGGCGAGTAACCAACAAAGATGCACTTAATGGCTTCGGGATCAAGCTTGCCCTAAGTGGGACTAGAATTATGAACAAACACAGTACACCCAAAGACTTTAGGGGGAAGTGACTCAAGGAGTCTAACATATGAAAAACATTTGTGTAAGCAACTCAATGGGGTTTGATAATTAAGAGTTATGGATGGAAGCCTATTGATAAGATATGTAAAGGTTAATACAACATCACCCCAAAAAGAATGTGGGCCATTACTTGCAATCATGAGAGAACGAGCAACTTCAAGAATATGACAATTTTTTCTTTCGGCTATACCGTTTTGCTGTAGAGTGTAAACACATGTGCTTTAATGGAATATGCCATGCTCAGTAACGTAATTTGCAAGTTCATGAGAAAAATATTCTTTGCATTTTTAGTTCAAAAATTTTGAATAGTGGATTGAAACACGTTTTTGACAAGGCTTTGAAATTGTTTGAAGATGGCACTTGTCTCAAATTTGTCTTTCATAAGATAGGCCTAATATATTCTAGTGTGATCAATAATAAAGGTAATGAACTATCTTGTTCTGGTAAGGTTAAAGACTCGGGCAGGACCCCATATGTCCCTATGGATGAGGTGAAATGGTTTTGAAATTTGATAAGAGTACTTAGGATGATATTTCTAGGTCATTTGGCAATAATACGATTTTCACAATGGAAAGAAAAAACGTCTTTATTGAGAAACAACTTTGGTTACAAGAATTTGAGATAATTGAAACTAGGGTGACTTAAGAGTTTGTGCCAAAGCATTACATCAGAATCTGAAATAGTAGACAAGGAAACCTTTGATTGTACTTGAAGTTTTGAAGAAGAACCAGGGAAAAAATAGAGACCACTTCGTTCCTCAGCATTGCCAATCATCATCCCCAAGTCCAAATCCTGAAATTCACAACCAGTAGGAGAAAAAGTTACTGCACAATTTTGATCCTTGGAAAGTTTGCTAACTAAAATTAGGTTGCATTTAAAGTTAGGAACATAAAAAATAGATTTCAAACTTAAACCACACAAATTCAGATCACCAAACCCATCCAGAGGGAGGAACTTCCATCTGCCACTGTAATCTTTATGTCACCATCACACCTTTTATAGAAAAAAATAGATTTGCAAACCCAGTCATGTGGTCTGAAGCTCCTAAATCAAGAATTCACTCTGCAAAATTTTCCTGTTTTGAAAAAAAGGAGTAACCTCGTTGTGCAACATGAGCAGAAAAGGTTGTAGGTTTAGTAGGTTAGGTTTTGGACTGCCGGAGTATGTTCTTTAGCATCTCCATTTCTTCAACAGTGAATGGAGATGTGTTTTCTTCCCTCCTAACTTCAACAAAGCCTTCCCTGATTATAGGAAGGGGCTTAGTTCTAAGGATACGACCTCTCACTTCATCAAGGTCTTTGTTGAGTCCATGAAGAAAATCACAGACCCTTTCCTTTTTAAGCATTTTACTATATAGTTGGTTGTCTTCAGTGCATTTCCATTGTATGGTATAGAAAAGATCTATTTCTTGCCATAATGCAACTAATACATTATAGTATTCAGTCACAAACTTGCTTATTTGTTGTGTATTTCAAAGTGCAGACTAGATTTCAAAACATTGAGATGAATTTTGAAAGTCTGAGTACATTTCTTGGACAGTCTTCCAGATTTCATGAGCTGTGTTGTAGAACAAGTAGGTTCGGCCAATTTCAAGCTCCATCGAGTTGATCAACCATGCCATCACAATAGAGTTCTTTACTTCCCATGTCCAGTAATTTAGATCTATTTAGGCTGATGCAGAGATGTCTCCAGTGAGATAGCCTATCTTCCCTTTCCCTTTGATAATAAGGACAGATTGGTACCATTCTCAGAAATTTAACCCAATGAGTTTATGTTGGGTTATTTGGAAGGGATGGCTAATGTTGGTAGAGAAATTGGGTGCTGCATTTTACTACATGTAACACCCCCTCTGAAGGGCATTACAATTAATACCGACCCTTTTTCAGAACCAATCTTTGGACAAGTTATAAAAGGTTGACACCATACAACATGAGTTTTAAAATTTCTTTTCAATGATTAACATCAACTTACCAAATAATAAAGACCCAAGGCACAAGAACTGGAAAATAGACTTTTCATAAAATAAAGTTAATTACATCCTTAAGTACATTATTTCATGTTCCAAAAATATAAAACTCAAGTACTCCAAGAAATGAACATATATGTATATGACTACTAAATGAAAACTGAACCTAGTCCAAGTCCCAACACCTGAAGAACAGGGTTCGGCACCCAATCTTCAACCAGATCCCCTTCGAAATCCCCAACAGACAAAGCCCCCAGTCGGGCATGTCACAACAAATGGAAGTCCAAGCAGTCGCCTCCACTAAGTCCTCCCTAGATGGAGCTCTATAATCATCCCAATACACACTCCACGCTTCGGTGCCCCCGTGAAACTGCAATTGAGTGAAACCTCACGGATCTTGTCTTGCCGTCATTGCAGTCTTTACAGACATGAGTATAAAATACAAGTAGAACAGAATAGTACAATGAAAGAGGTGAGATCCCCTACATCAATACCATCAGGTAGCAAGAAACACAACGAAAGACAATGATGCCTTTCACATACAAAAACATGATATAAAAGCAGGTATAATCGTGTCAATACATAAATATTACAGAATAACAACATAATCATGTTATTACAAAGATATCACAAGACAACAGGCATAATTATATTATCAACTGGTAATTGATTCAACAATGTATATCACAATACATGAATACTGACCATGCCATGAAATATGTCAACTGACTATGCATATGCACAATGTGTATGCTGACCATCTTTAAGTACAATATACTCAATTCCTACTCTATGGAGCAAAACACAAAATCAGAGATGAGCATTCTAGAAAATCTGTCCCCCCTCAAAAGACAGTCTACGCCGGACCACGAAAAGCAATAGTGTTTATCGGGTCCTCGTCATACATTGCAACGGATCACGACAGTCAGGGGTATACAATGTGACAAATAGGTCACTAAGTGGATCACCATACACAGACGCCCCCTGAGATCCATCATGGATCGCACTATCCTGTAAGTTCTCGCTCACTCCTTAGGCATAAAATGCCACAATAGCCACGACTGTATAATGCTCAAATGCATATTCAATGTCATTAAACCACTGTTGTACTATTTCCAATGGTATTAAAACAACCGTCCATACAATTGTTCAATACCATTTGCATCAATGATATTATATAACCATCCATACGACTACATAATACCACTGATATCTGGGTTTCCTCTGATAACTAGTCGCATCTGACTAAATCGTCTACCTGATGTTTCTGGTTATAAAAGCAAACCACATCTGACTAAATCGTCCATCTGATGTTTCTGAGTCTGGTACTTCGGTTTCAAAAGCACAATGCCAAATGCATGCTATCATAGAGTAATCTCAATTGTGCAAATTTAAGAGTCATCATTCATGTAACACAATAATCTTACTGTTACTTTCAATTATGAGATACCTTCATTAACTAACATTCTTCCCAATATTTGTATTGTTCTCATTTTAATGAAGCCCCTTTCCATCCTTAATATTATAAATCCTTAATTGAACTCCTCGATTATTCAGTCAACCAGATTCACCACTAATGATTCATCTCCCATTATTCCAATTATTCTCAATTTATTCCCACCAGTATTTCTAAAAGTGGGTACTCCACAAACCATAACATTATGATCACTTCCCCTTAATTCTAAACATAGCCCCTTTAAGCCAATCATTTGAGCTCCTCACAACCTCACCTACACTCACGTTCTTTCTTTGTCCAAACCTCACTTTAGGCTATAGGATAAGGTCATGTACTTTATTCGTTCCACCTTATGAACTCCTAATTAAGTGTCTAGTCATTTAATTAACTAAGTTCTAACTTGATACAAAGTCTCATATTGAGTGCCTAATGAGGCCGTGAGCCTCCAAGGGACTAGAAAACGTAACCATTTTTCACCAATCTCAGTTACACGGCCGTGACAAATTTCACGGCCTGCCCTACACGGCCGTGTCACATTACACGGCCTGGGCTGTGTACTCCTCTGGAAGGACTTGAAAACATGTGAAAACCTGAACTACCTAATTACATGGCCGTGTAACGCTCTGTCCTATGTGAGCTGTGTTTTCCAGTGTGAAACACGGCCTGGGCCGTGTAAAGTCACACGGCCCATGCATCTTGCCCAGAAACTTGAAAATATACCTCCCCAAGCCTCCAAATCAAATGGGTACAAATCCATATACATATCCAAGCATTTAAGCATTTCAAATCCATCAAAATACATAATAACAAGCATTAAAAATCATATAACACAACCAAATCACATCATTATCAAAAATCACAAAAACAAAGTGAGCAACCCACAAATGGATTCCTCACCATCAACCCAAAAACGTGTTCCTCACCACCATAAGTGGTTAATGAGGTTAATCTCCATCTTACCTAAAGAGAAAATAAGAGAACAAGCTCCTTGATGCCTCTAGAAATTCGTCCAACACCTCCAATCAAAGCCCTAAGAGATTCAAACTTCCAAAATCAACCTTCAAGTCTTAAAAGAGAAGCCCTTGGTCACAAAGAGGACCAAGAATCATGAAATCAAGAAGAGAAAATGAAGATTCAAGGACATTACCTCAAGAGATCCAAGTCTAGGGCTTGAGAGAAAATGGTGGAAATGGAGGAATCAAGTGATGCTCACCAAAAAGAAAAGGATCATGGTGATGAAAGGATTTAAGAAGTGAGATTGATTGAGCAAGAAAACTTGGGTGGCCAAAAATGGTGGGTTTGGCCGTGGAAATGAAGAGAAAATGGAGAGGAAGAACATGAGAGAGAATGAAGAGAGAACGTGAGAGAGAATGGGAGAAGAGAAAGATGAGAGAGAAAGTGATAGTTTTTCAAATGGTAAAGGTGACATGTGATTAGGTGTTGATGAAAAGATGACAAATGGTCATCTTTTGCCTTTTCATGGCCGTGTAACCCAAAGGAGGAGGGAGGAAAGTGAAGCTTCCTTGAGAAGTTTTGCACGCTTCTCAATAAAATGAAGTGTGATGTTACTTAGATAATATCATAAAAGCGACTAGATAGAAATAATCTGCTAAAGCTATTATCCATTAGACAAAAATTACAGTTAGCAGAAATAATATTTTATTGTCCCACAGATAATAAAATATACTGCGATTTTATTTATCAGATAAAATTTCAAAAAACAAAAATCTCGTAAACTGTGCCCCGTTGACACTTCCACAGTTCAAAGTTTTTCGACCTTAAGGAAAATATTTCATTTTCCCAGCCCCGTTCAGCATGCATGCAAATTGAAAAAAATATTAAAATAATCAAACGATTCAAATAATTCCAAAAAAAATCACAAAAATCATAAATATTATAAAATGAACATATATCATGAAATAAGAAATTTTCGGAGCGTCACAACTCTCCCATTCTAAAAAGAAATTTCATCCTCATAATTTAGTCTATCTTAGAACACATGCGGATATTATTCCTTATAGAATGTTTCTAGATCTTTAACGCAATCCCAACAACTAACTTTGAGTTTTTGTGCAGAGTAACTCTTCTCATGTGCTTTCAGTTGTCTTGAAGCATACGCTACTACTCCTTCCATCTCGAACGAGCATATGTTCTAAACTCCAACGTGAAACATCGTGAGCCGTCTTTAAAAGGCTAGTTGGAATTCATCAGAATCAACACTGGTGAAACAGTCGAGTGTCTCTTCAATTCTTGAAAACTTTCTTCACATGCCTTGGTCCATAGAAAAGATGGATTCTTCCTCGTAAGCTGAGTGAGAGGTCATTCTATCTTGGAAAATCCTTCGATGAATCATCACTAATAAGCGATTAATCCCACTGAGCTACGAACTCCTTTTACGGTCTTCAGTTTTTCCCATTGAAGAATTGCTTCAACTTTCGACGGGTCCACAATAATTTCCTTCCTTTGAAATCGCATGCCTCAAAAGCTAAACTGCCTCTAACTAGAATTCACACTTAGACAACTTTATGCATAATTTCTTCTTCTTCTTCAGAATTTGAAGAATCACACTGAGATGTTCAATAAGCTTCTCTTGACTTTAAGAATAGATATGAATGTCGTCAATAAGGACAATGACAAATCTGTCTCAGTAGGGAAGAAAGATCCTATTCGCGTAATAGATGAATGCTACCGGAGTGTTCGTTGCATGAAACGATATTACTAAACACTCGTAGTGCCCATAACGCATCCGAAAGGCTGTCTTGAAAACATCTTCTACCTCCAAACAAACTTGATGATAACTAGAACGCAAACTGGTCTTGAAGAAAATAGTGGCTTCCTTCGGTTGATTCATCAAACCACCTATCCTCGATTTCAACAGAAAGCATTTCATAGATTAGGTCCTTTTCTAATTGTACTGTATTTAGATTAAAACATGGTTTGGATCGAGAACATATCTTCTCAATCGAAATACACGGGAAACATTATGAAGGTTAGAAAGAAAAGGTAATGAAGTCATTTGGTAT
Organism: Ormosia semicastrata; assembly: GCA_029884595.1. Lineage (NCBI taxonomy): Eukaryota > Viridiplantae > Streptophyta > Magnoliopsida > Fabales > Fabaceae > Ormosia > Ormosia semicastrata. Next base: position 1,584,325 of record JAQQTO010000060.1, on the reverse strand, counting down.
ACTACTGGATCCATTTGGTGAAGAATATGATATTGTCCAATAAAATTTAGGAATGAGTTTCAGGAACTCATATCTAGAAATTTTCTGTCTCAAGATATACTAAAGTTTTATTGGAAGAGAATAATAAGGTATGGTTAGAAAAGAACTAATCCCTTTTCTAAGATCAAGTCTATTCATGAAAAAGTCAAACAATTTAGTGGGCAGAAAGGTTCCAATTTCTAACAATAACAAGTTAGTTCAAAAAAACTTGCATAACAACAACAGGCTTAGAAATGAGAATGGCAATACTCAAGTTAGAAGAAGACAAATACACGAATAACTCAATTTTTAGAAATGAACCCTTAAAATTCTATTAGAATAATTCAACAAGATATGGTTGGAAGATAACTAATCCATTTTCAAGATCATGTCTAATTTGTGAAAGCGATAAACAAATCAAATTAACAGAAAGATTCAGTCTTCAACAGGCAGAGGATAATCCTAATTGGTTCGTATAGTCATATGCCATAAAGAAATGGGTTACCCCCAGAATTATACAGCATAATCAAAGGATCATCTCCTATAGCACAGTCTCCCTCGTCTAGGTCTTCAGTCTAGGATGCTTTTACTCTACTTGGGGAATTGACTCTCCCTTCTTCGTGAGATTTTGAAGCACGTCCATCACTAACAGAAGGCTTCGTCCTCTACAAAGTACAATTCTTAGCCACATGTCCTAACTTTCCGCACTTGAAACAAACTCTTCCCTTGATCATACAATCTCTTGTTGCATGACTTTTTGCACACTTTTTACATGTCAGTAAAAGTGCCACAGGTTGACCGGGACTGCTGCCACTAGCACTACCTCCATGTGATCATTGTTGTTGTTGATTCTCTGGTGGTCGCGAATACGATTACTGCTGGAATCGCTTGACCTTATGATTTCTCCTCTTTCGGAACCAATATGATCCAACATCATGTGGTCCCATATCTTGAGATTTATTCAACTCTAACAAAATCTGAGCTTCAGTTATCAATTCCTGCTACTGCACGATCCTCTGGTCCTATTGTACTGGTGCTTCCGCCATTCCTTGTATCGCTTCTACAGTCGCAGTCATCCCTTCATTGTTGCGTTCCACATTCCCATGTGTATGTCTACCGTGAGCCATTGCCTTTCCTTCGAAAATAGAAAAATTAAACACAATGGAAATAAGAAGTAACCATTTCAAATAATGTTGTCCCCTTTTAGAGACCCAATAATACATCTTTGAGTTTAGCTTTAGAGAAACACATAGCACAAACAAGGTAAATCTACCCATAAACCCAAAAAACTCAGACTTGGACTCTACTCAAACTAAAAGTACCACTCTAAAGGTGTAGGTACAAAAAATTCTGCACGAGTTCAGCCATCCCACTGGACTCTTACTAGAAGAACTCCAATTCCTCCTAGTTCGCCTAGTTGAAGTCATAGTTTCCTGTGCACACAAAACATTACATATTGAGTTAGCCAGTCCTCAATATCATGTAACTATGTAATAGTAACTACTAACATCCAACCTATAGTAACTCATGTAATCCTCTTTTAACATCCCAAATAAGAGATAAGGAAACGCATAACACACACACAGAAATTCCTACCCTCCTAAGCACAGTCAGCTAATACTCGGTCTCAACAGGATGAATTACTCTGATACCACCTAATGTAACACCCCCTCCGAAGGGCATTACATTTAATATTGACCTCTTTTCAGAACCAATCTTTGGACAAGTTATAAAAGGTTGACACCATACAACATGAGTTTTAAAATTTTTTTTCAACGATTAACATCAACTTACCAAATAATAAAGACCCATGGCACAAGAACTGAAAAATATACTTTTCATAAAATAAAGTTAATTACATCCTTAAGTATATTATTTCATGTTCCAAAAATATAAAACTTAAGTACTCCAAGAAATGAATATACATGTATATGACTACCAAATGAAAACTGAACCTAGTCTAAGTCCCAACACCTGAAGAATAGGGTTCTGCACCTAATCTTCAACCAGATCCCCTTCGGAATCCCTAACAGACAAAGCCCCCAGTCGGGCATGTCACAACAAATGGAAGTCCAAGCAGTCATCTCCACGAAGTCCTCCCTAGATGGAGCTCTACAATCATCCCAATACACACTCCACGCTTCGGTGGCCCCGTGAAACTGCAGTCAAGTGAAACCTCATGGATCTTGCCTTGCCGCCATTGTAGTCTTTACAGACATGAGTATAAGATAGAAGTAGAACAGAATAGTACAATGAAAGAGGTGAGATCCCCTACATCAATACCATCAGGCAGCAAGAAACACAACGAATGATAATGATGCCTTTCACATATAACAACATCATATAAAAGCAGGTATAATCGTGTCAATACATAAATATTACAGAATAACAACATAATCATGTTATTATAGAGATATCGCAAGACAACAGGCATAATTATATTATCAACTGGTACTTGACTCAATAATGTATATCACAATACATGAATACTGACCATGCCATGAAATATGTCAACTGACTATGCATATGCACAATGTGTATGCTGACCATCTTTATGTACAATGTACTCAATTCCTACTCCATGGACCTAAATACAAAATCAGATATGAGCATCCCAAAAGATCTGTCCCCCCTCAAAAGATAGTCTATGCCGGACCACGAAAAGCAATAGTATTTGTCAAGTCCTCATCGTGCGTTGCAATGGATCACCATGACCAGGGGTATACAATATGACAAATAGGTCAATAAGTAGAACACCACACACAGATGTCCCCTGAGATCCATCATGGATCGCACTATCCTGTAAGTTCTCACTCACTCCTTAGGCATAAAACGCCACAATAGCCACGACTGTATGATGCTCAAATGCATATTCAATGTCATCAAACCACCATTGTACTGTTCCCAATGGTATTAAAACAACCATCCATATAATTGTTCAATACCATTTGCATCAATGATGTTATATAACCGTCCATACGACTACATAATACTACTGATATCTGGGTTTCCTCTGATAACTAGTCCCATCTGACTAAATAGTCTACCTGAAGTTTCTGGTTATAAAAGCAAACCACATCTGACTAAATCGTCCATCTGATGTTTTTGGGTCTGGTACTTTGGTTCCAAAAGCACAATGCTAAATGCATGCTATCACAAAGTAATCTTAATTGGGCAAATTTAATAGTCATCATTCATGTAACACAGTAATCTTACTGTTACTTTCAATTATGAGATACCTTCATTAACTAACATTCTTCCCAATATTTGCATTGTTCCCATTTTAAAGAAGCCCCTTTCCATCCTTAATATTATAAATCCTTAATTGAACTCCTCGATTATCCAGTTAACCAGATTCACCACTAATGATTCATCTCCCATTATTCAAATTATTCTTAATTTATTCCCACCAGTATTTCTAAAAGTTGGTACTCCTCAAACCATAACATTATGATCATCTTCCCTTAATTCTAAACATAGCCCCCTTAAGCTAATCATTTGAGCTCCTCACAACCTCACCTACACCTACGTTCTTTCTTTTTCCAAACCTCACTCTAGGCTATAGGATAAGGTCATGTTCTTTATTCGTCCCACGTTATGAACTCCTAATAAAGTGTCTAGTCATTTAATTAACTAAGTTCTAACTTGATACAAAGTCTCAAATTGAGTGCCCAATGAGGCCGTGAGCCTCCAAGGGACTAGAAAACCCAACCATTTTTCACCAATCTCAATTACACAGCCGTGACAAATTTCATGGCCTGCCCTACACGGCCGTGTCACATTACATGGCCTAGGTCATGTACTCCTCTGGAAGGACTTGAAAACGTGTGAAAACTTGAACTACCCGATTACACGGCCGTGTAACGCTCTGTCCTATTTGAGTTGTGTTTTCCAGTGTGAAACACGGCCTGGGTCGTGTAAAGCCACACAGCCCGTGGATATTGCCTAGAAACTTGAAAATATGCCTCCCCAAGCCTCCAAATCAAATGGGTACAAATCCATATACATATCCAAGCATTTAAGCATTTCAAATCCATCAAAATACATAATAACAAGCATTAAAAATCATACAACACAACCAAATCACATCATTATCAAAAATCACAAAAACAAAGTGAGCAACCCACAAATGGATTCCTCACCATCAACCCAAAAATGTGTTCCTCACCACCATGAGTGGTTAATGAGGTTAATCTCCATCTTACCTAAAGAGAAAATAAGAGAACAAGCTCCTTGATGCCTCTTGAAATTCGTCCAACACCTCCAACCAAAACCCTAAGAGATTCAAACTTCCAAAATCAACCATCAAGTCTTAAAAAAGAAACCCTTGGTCACAAAGAGGACCAAGAATCACGAAATCAAGAAGAGAAAATGAAGATTCAAGGACATTACCTTAAGAGCTCCAAGTCTAGGGCTTGAGAGAAAATGGTGGAAGTGGAGGAATCAAGTGATGCTCACCAAAGAGAAAAGGATCATGGTGATGAGAGGATTTAAGAAGTGAGATTGATTGAGAAAGAAAACTTGGGTGGCCAAAAATGATGGCTTTGGCCATGGAAATGAAGAGAAAATGGAGAGGAAGAACGTGAGAGAGAATGAAGAGAGAATGTGAGAGAGAATGAGAGAATAGATAGATGAGAGATAAAGTGATAGTTTTTCAAATGGTAAAGGTGACATGTGATTGGGTGTTAGATGAAAAGATGACAAATGGTCATCTTTTGCCCCTTCATGGCTGTGTAACCCAAAAGAGGAGGGAGGAATGTGAAGCTTCCTTGAGAAGCTTGGTAAGAAGTTTCCTTGAAGTTTCCTTGAAGCTTCCTTGAGAAGCTTTGCATGTTTCTCAATAAAATGAAGTGTGATGTCACTTAGATAATATCATAAAAGCAACTAGATAGAAATTATCTGCTAGAGCTATTATCCAGTGGACAAAAATTACAATTAGCAGAAATAATATTTTATTGTCCTACAGAGAATAAAATATACTGTGATTTTATTTATCTGATAAAATCTTAAAAAATAAAAATCTCGTAAACTGTACCTGGTCTCGGGTTTAGTAAGATTCCCCATCGACACTTCCACAGTTCAAAGTTTTTTGACCTCAGGGAAAATATTTTATTTTTCTGGCCCTGCTCAGCGTGCACACAAATCAAGAAAAATATTAAAATAATCAAACAATTCAAATAATTCTAGAAAAATTCACAAAAGTCACAAATATTATAAAATGAACATATATCATGAAATAAGAAATTTTCGAGGCGTTACACTACACAGTGGGGTTTGGTTGGGGGGGTCTGTGTGCGTGAGGCATCAACATACTTGGGTGTTTAAGGGTCGGCCATGGGAGAATCCTAGCCCCATGTTTTTTTGGACTCACGGTTATAGAATAACCGCAACTCTAAATACCATGAAGGAGAGGTTCTCAAAAATGAGACTCTCATATAATTCATTCATCATAAAACAGTTACAATATATACACCAAAAAGCTAGCTGTCAGGTTGAAAAGTAGGAACCAAAAAAAGGAATAATTTCTCAAACTTCAGCCAATAACAAATTACTACCTAAAATAGAAAAGGAAACAAATATACACCTGTTGGCAGACCATTGTATATTTATGTATTATATTTGATTATGTGCTATATTTGGTTATATTTGATTAGTCAAACTGATAGAGAACTTTTAGGAATCAGTTTTATTACCTCTGTATTAGGAAAGATATTATTCTTCTGTATTAGGAAATCTATTTACTAGGCAGAATATTTTCCTCTTCATTAGGGAGATTAGTTTCCTTTTTTAGCTCCTAGATGGAGTCTTTATATCCTGATGTGTAGTTCTGTATCAATTCAATTCAACCTATTCATGTTTTTATGGTATCAGAGCAAGAAAAACTAGAATTAGGTTTTAAATCCCCTTCTTATTCCCAAAATGTTTGAAGTTACATCAGGAACTTCTCGGCAGTCTCCACCCGAGCCTCAAGCCACCTAAGGTTCATCTAAAAACCACCCTATTCAGATCACTACGATCAGACTAAATGGTGACAACTACCTTCGTTGGTCACAGTCTGTTCGTATGTACTTTAGGGGGAGAGACAAGATCGACTATGTCATAGGAGACACAACGAAGCCTAACGAGAAGGACCTAGCCTACACCAATTGGGATGCTGAGAACTCGATGGTAATGACATGGTTAGTCAACTCCACGGCCGAAAAGATAAGTGCAAATTATCTCTGCTATTTGACAGCCAAGGAATTGTGGGACAATGTTTCACAGATGTACTCAGATTTAGGGAATCAATCCCAAGTGTATGAGTTGACCCTACAACTTGGGGAGATTCGCCAAGGTGAGGATTTTGTAGCCAAATATTTCCATTGTCTTAAAAGAATTTGGCAAGACCTGGACTTATTCAATGACTATGAGTGGAAATCACCTGAGGACTGCAACCACTATAAAAAGATGGTCGATGCTGGTCATATTTTCAAGTTCCTTCCAAGTCTAAATGTTGAATATGATGAAGTCCGTGGTTGAATCATTGGAAGAAATCCCCTTCCTTCAATTGGGGAAGTGTTTGCAGAGGTACAATGAGAAGAGAGCTGCAGACAAGTAATGCTGGGTAAAAGGATTGTAGGTGCAATTGGGTCTGTAGAAGGGTCAGCCTTAGTCATTCCTAAAGCCTAGTTCAGCCGTAAAACATCTCAACACCAGCGAGCAGGATACAGAAATAATATACGCTATGAATACTGTGGAAAGCCACGCCATACCAAAGAGACTACTATAAGTTGCACAGCAGGCCTAGCAGGCCAAACAAAACTGGTGAACAGCAAGCACCTATAGCAAACAAGGCTGAATAGTCACCATTCAGCAAAAGGGCAGTTAGATCATCTTCTTAAACTGCTAAAAACCCATTCATCTCTTAATGCTTCTACCGGTTCTGTGGCATAAACAGGTAGCAATTCTTTGGCATTCTCTATCCTTAAAACCACCAGTCCTTGGATCATAGATTCCGGGGCTTCTGATCATATGACTAGTTGTTCTCATTTATTTAGGTCCTATTACCCGTGTTCTGGTGTTGAAAAGGTTAGAATAACTGATAAAAGTTTCTCATTTGTTGCAGGAAAAGGCCACATTAGAATCTCAAAAAAAATTACTCTAGAAAATGTTTTACATGTGCCAAAACTTGCCTGTAATCTTCTTTCTGTCAGTAAATTGTCTAAGGATTCTAACTGCACTGTTGTTTTTCTTCCCTCCATTTGTGTTTTTCAGGACCAAAACTTGGGGAAGATGATTGGAACTGCTAGAGAAATGAATGGACTATATTACTTTGATGAAACAACCTCCTAGAATAAAAAAAATCATGGATTGAGTAGTACAAGTTCAACCTCTTTCATTGACCAAGTAATTTTATGGCATAGGAGATTAGGACATCCTAGTTTTCTATATCTCTAACACTTATTTCCTAAGTTGTTTAAAGGAATTGATTGTTCAAAAATTCATTGTAAAGCTTGTCATTTAGCTAAAGATCACCGTATTTCTTTTCTAATAAAATCTTATTATGCTTCAAAACCTTTTCACTTATTTCATAGTGATGTTTAGTGTAACGCCCCTTTTTGGGAGGGAACGTCACACTATCATTTACAATGCAAAAAATGAAAATATAAGTTAAGACCTGATTCGTTTTATAAATATAAATTTACTTGGTTATAATCATGTAATTAAATTAGCGAGTATTTTTTCTTGTTATAATTAATAAAAATAGTGATAAGGCATATTTACAATGAAGAGTAAAATAGAAGTAAGGCATACATCAAACCAACATACATGTACAATGATATATCATTATATTAAACTTGTTTGATTACAGCGCCTGATATACCAAAAAGTAAAATTATACATATATACCCCAAGAGATCATAAATATACAGCCCACCAACATAATGACACATCAGGCCCCCAAAATAAACACTGATAGCCATCAGTGGCTATCAATAGCATCAATCCCTAAGAGGAGAAGAAATCGTGTCAGGATCCTCCTCGAGTTCCTCCTTAAGGTCTTCCTCATCCGAGGAAACCTCCATTGGAGCCACCGATTTACGGGCTGGGGCTCGAGCGGTGGAGACAAAAGAATCCTCCTGTGGGGTGTAATAATGATCACCACACATCTCCCTGATGGGCAAGTAAAAGTCCAAACGTAAACTGATGCTGCAAGTGAAAATGGGCGGATCATGACGCACCCAAGCCAGCGAAATCGACACGTCCTCCTCGTAGATACAACGATTAGAATTTAGGTTGAAGTGCCAGTAGTCTGCCCTCCGAGGAAGGTCAAATGCACATAACCTAAAAATCGGCGTGGGCGTGCCGCCGTGATCCAACAGCAGGTTCTAGTCGTAGTCGGGCCAGAAGCCGGGGAATTCATGAGCTACACCCTCCTTGCCAACGTCTTTGATGAAACATATTTATAAATGGGAAGAAATAATAGAAAAACAAGAAAGAGGTAAGACATGCTACCATCATTACCAATTATGGCAATAAGAAACAAAACGGCGTGAAATGCCCACATAGCATTTCAGCAGTAATAATAATAAGCATCAAATAGCAGTGATAGATAATTAAGCAGTTCCAGGCAATTATACATCAGTAATATGAGTTCCAATTATAATAAGGATTAAATGCTAGATAATATATGGACTCACTATGCACATGCGTACTATGTCAAAATCCTACTCCATAGAGCTAGACACAAACAATCGGAGAGAAAGATCAGGAGACATGTCTGCAACTCGGCTGCCGCGGCCAAAGTGCTATAACTCATCAGTTTATCCACATGTACATCAAGGCATTGTACAGACATTCTACACTAAATCACGATATAGGACAGTGTCTCGGTCTGGATCGTCGGTGCGTTTGCATCAGTCTGCCTCATGGACAGAAGAGCTACTAACTGTCCATTGCGAGGTACCCGCTCCTCGACGTCCCTAAAGTCAACAATATGACCCACACTAGTCTACTCGTACCCTCACAAAGGTGTGTTTAATCTCCTAGGCAACATGGCCTTAACAACAGTCCAACGGACTTTCACAATGCATGATGACTCAATGCATAACCATGTATATTTATCATCACATTCTTTTCTACAATATGCCTCAATTGGCCAAAGTAAGTATCAACACATGATTGGTCCCTCACATGGACCCACAATATCGTATTATCAGAATTTAAATGAAATAATACACTTTCAAGGTTTATTATGAATTCTTACTTAAATGTTGCATTTCTTACAAAGTTCGTCTCTAGAGGAATTCTCTTGATTAATTGAGTTCTCTATTGTAATTTATTCACACAGACACACTTAGAAAATTATTCTAAGGGTCTCAAAGTCTCACACTCTCTTGTTCTTTCTTTAATTAAAATTACTCTAAGTCTTATGATAAATTTCATTCTTGGTTCTTTCTAATTTATGAATCCCAAATTATTTTCTAATCTTCTAATTTACCAATTTTTTCACCCTATTACCAATAAATTAATCACTTAATTATTTAAGTTCCAGGATTACCTAAAGTTACATAATCAAGCCCTAAATGGTCCTAGAGGCTGTGGCCTCCCTAGGGGATTAAGTACCCAAAATTTTCACTCCATTAATTACATATTGTACACTTGATTATTTATGTCTTCCACTTATTATGATTGTTCATCAAGAACCCTAATTTTTGTGCCCCAAAACCGTGAGCCTCCTAGAGGGATTCTAGGTCATTTCCTTCCATTTTAAGTTTTTCAATCCATCCAAGTATATCAATATATATAACCAATCAATCAAATAACTTAAATAAATTAAAAATAATATGTAATCATACAAATCATACAAACAAAGATTGTAACCCTACTAGGGTTTCTCACAACCAATCACAACACAAGGTTCCTTACTACCAATAGAGGTTGAGGAGGAGTATCTTCCTCTTACCCAAGAGAAGAAAACAAACAATGAAACTCCCTTGAAGCTCCTTGCAATTTTCGGATTCACACCTCCAAGAACCCTAAAAATTATAACTTCATTAAATCAACAAGACTTGAAAAAGAATGGATTAATGGTCATAAAGAAGACCTTGAACACGAAAATGAAGAGACAAGGGTGAGGAACCAAGAACCTTACCCAAAAGCTTGAAGCTTGAAGCTTGAAGCTTGAAGAAGAAGATCGTGAAGATGAAACCTTTTCAAGAAATCACTAACTAGAGATGTGTTTAGATGATGAAGGAGATTAAGAAAATGTATTTGGTTGAAAATTTTGTGATGGTTGAGGGCTTGAGAGTGTGGCGGCCGTGAGGTAGAGCTAGAGAGAAGGAGGAGAAAAATAAAAGGAAGATGAAAGTAGAGAGAGAAGTGAATAGAAAAGTGAGATAGTTTATAGGGTTTTCTTTTTGAAATTAGAATAGATTGAATAATTAAATGAAGCACAAATTTGGCTCCCTAGAAGGTGCAGCAGCCGTGTGGGTGTGGGGGGAGGAGAGAGAGGATGAAGCTTCTTTGAGAAGCTTGGGTGTATTTTCAATAAAGGAGATGTGATTAAACATAAAAGAGATTGCCTTTAGATAAGATAATGTGATTTAATAGTTAAAATAATAGGGTAATTAGGATTTTACTACAAGTTATTACCCAATGGATAATTATTACAGTCCACAAGGCCAGTATTAATTATCCAATGAATAGTAGAGCTTACCGTAAAATTTTAATTAACAGTGCGTACAGAGATTTTATTTTTCAGATAAAACCTCAAAAAATGTAAATCTCGTAAATTGTACCCGGCCTCGAGTTTAGTAAAATCCCCCATCGACACATCTACAGTTCAAGGTTTAACAGCCTCAGGGAAAATATTTCGTCTTCTCGGCTCCGCTCAACGTGCACGCAAAACGATGAATATATTAAAATATTTGACGTTTCCAAAAAAATTTAGAAAAATTCTAAAAAATCAAAAATATTGAAAAATGACTATTCATCACAAAACAAACAATTTTCGGGGTGTTTCACTAACTCTGTTTAGTGTGCATGCAAAACGAAAAATATATTAAAGTATTCGACGTTTCTGAAAAATTCCAGAAAAATTCCTAAAAATCATAAATATTATAAAATGATTATCTATGATGAAATAAATAATTTTCGGGGTGTTACAACTCTCCCCTTCTAAAAAGAAATTTCGCCTTTGAAATTTTCATACCTTAGAATAGTTATGGGTGTTGCTCCTTCATCTTGTCTTCCAGCTCCCATGTTGCATCTCCAATCGTTTCGTTCCAGATCACCTTTACTAATGAGATCTCCTTGCCTCTTAGTTACTTTATCCTTCTATCCTCAATTCTTACAGGAGGTGCCTCAAAGGTTAAGTTCTCTTTTAATTGTACTGTGTCTGGTGCTATGACATGACTTGGGTCAGGAATGTATTTTCACAGTTGTGATATATGGAAGACATTGTGAATGTTTGAGAGGAAAGAGGGTAAGGCTATTTGATAGGCTACTGGACCTACTCAGTGAATAATCTGGTATGGTCCAAGAAATTTTGGAGTAAGTTTTCTAGATTTCAAGGCCCGGCCCACCCCAGTCGTAGGTGTGACTTTCAAAAATACATGCTCGCCTTCCTCAAACTCAAGAGGCTTTATTTTTTTGTCTGCATAACTCTTTTGTCGGCTCTGAGCCGTCCTCATTTTTTCCTCTCTCCGCTGATAAATTAGATGGCAGCAACTATGATACTTGGGCCTCAGATGTAACACCCTTTTTTGGGAGGGAACGTCACATTGTTATTTACAATGCGAAAAATGAAAATATAAGTTAAGACCCGGTTCGTTTTATAAATATAAATTTACTTGGTTATAATCGTGTAATTAAATTAGTGAGTATTTTTTTTGTTATAATTAATAAAAATAGTGATAAGGCATATTTACAATGAAGAGTAAAATAGAAGTAAAGCATACATCAAACCAACATACATGTACAATAATATATCATTATATTAAACTTGTTTGATTACAACGCCTGATATACTAAAAAGCAAAATTATACATATATGCCCCAAGAGATCATAAATATACAGCCCACCAAAATAATGACACATCAGGCCACTAAAATAAACACTGATAGCCATCAGTGGCTATCAATAGCATCAATCCCTAAGAGGAGAAGGAATCATGTCAAGATCCTTCTTGGGTTCCTCCTCAAGGTCTTCCTCATCCAAGGAAATATCCATTGGAGCTGCCGAGTGATGGGCTGGGGCTCGAGCAGTGGAGACAAAAGAATCCTCTTGTGGGGTGTAATAACGATCACCCCATATCTCCCTGATGGGCAAGTAAAACTCCAAACGTAAACTGATGCTGCAAGTGAAAATGGGCGGATCATGATGCCCCCAAGCCAGCGAAATCGACACGTTCCCCTCGTAGATACAGCGATCGAAATTTAGGTTGATGTGCTAGCAGTCTGGCCATCTGAGGAAGGTCAAACGCACATAACCTAAAAATTCGCATGGGCGTGCCGCCATGATCCAACAGCAGGTGCTAGTCACGATCGGGTTAAAAGCCAGGGAATTCGTGAGCTTCACTCTCCTTGCCGACGTCTTCGATGAAACATATTTATAAACAGACAGAAATAATAGAAACACAAGAAAGAGGTAAGACATTCTACCATCATTACCAATTATGGCAATAAGAAACAAAATGGCACGAATCGCCCACATAGCATTTCAGCAGTAATAATAATAAGCATCAAATAACAGTGATAGATAATTAAGCAGTTCCAGGCAATTGTACATTAGTAATATGATAGTTCCAATTATAATAAGGATTAAATGCTCGATAATATATGGACTCACTTTGCACATGCGCACTATGTCAAAATCCTACTCCATGGAGCTAAACACAAAAAATCAGAGAGAAAGATCAGGAGACATGTCTGCAACTCGGCTGCCGCGGCCAAAGTACTATAACTCATCAGTTTATCCATGTGCACATCAAGGCATTGTATAGACATTCTACCCTAGATCACGATATAGGATAGTGTCTCGGTCTAGATCCTCGTTGCGTTTGCATTGGTCTGTCCCACGGGCAAAAGAGGTACCAACTGTCCATTGCGAGGTACCCCTACCCTGACGTCCCCAAGGTCAACAATATAACCTACACTAGTCTACTCGCACCCGCACAAAGGTGTGTTCAATCTCCTAGGCAACATGGACTTAACAATAGTCCAACGGACTTTCACAATGCATGATGACTCAATGCATAACCATGTATGTTTATCATCACAAACTTTTCCACAATATGTCTCAATTGGCCAAAGTAAGTATCAACACATCATTGGTCCCTCACATGGACCCACAATATCATATTATCATAATTTAAATGAAATAATACACTTTCAAGGTTTATTATGAATTCTTACTTAAATGTAGCATTTATTACAAAGTTCGTCTCTAGAGGAATTCTCTTGATTAATTGAGTTCTCTATTGTAATTTATTCACACACACACTTAGAAAATTATTCTAAGGGTCTCAAAGTCTCACACTCTCTTGTTCTTTCTTTAATTAAAATTACCCTGATCTTATGATAAATTTCGTTCGTTGTTCTTTCTAATTTTTGAATCCCAAATTATTTTCTAATCTTCCAATTTACCAATTTTTCCACCCTATTACCAATAAATTAATCACTTGATTATTTAAGTTCCAAGATTACCTAAAGTTACATAATCAAGCCCTAAATGGTCCTAGAGGCCGTGGCCTCCCTAGGGGATTAAGTACCCAAATTTTTCACTCCGTTAATTACATATTGTACACTTGATTATTTATGTCTTTCACTTGTTATGATTGTTCATCAAGAACCCTAATTTTTGGGCCCCAAAATCGTGAGCCTCCTAGAGGGAATCTAGGTCATTTCCTTCCATTTTAAGTTTTCCAATCCATCTAAGTATATCAATATATATAACTAATCAATCAAATAACTTAAACAAATTAAAAACAATATGTAATCATACAAATCATACAAATAAAGAGAGTAACCCTACTAGGGTTTCTCACAACTAATCACAACACAAGGTTCCTTACTACCAATAGAGGTTGAGGAGGAGTATCTTCCTCTTACCAAAGAGAAGAAAACAAGCAATGAAACTCCCTTGAAGCTCCTTGCAATTTTTGGATTCACACCTGCGAGAACCCTAAAAATTACAACTTCATTAAATCAACAAGAAGACTTGAAAAGGAATGGATTAATGGTCATAAAGAAGACCTTGAACATGAAAATGAAGAGACAAGGGTGAGGAACCAAGAACCTTACCTAAAAGCTTGAAGCTTGAAGAAGAAGATGGTGAAGATGAAACCTTTTCAAAAATCACCAACTAGAGATGCGTTTAGATGATGAAGGAAATTAAGAAAATGTATTTGGTTGAAAATTTTGTGATGATTGAGGGCTTGAGAGTGTGGTGGTCGTGAGGTAGAGCTAGAAAGAAGGAGGAGAAAAATACAAGGAAGATGAAGGTAGAGAGAGAAGTGAATAGAAAAGTGAGATAGCTTTTAGGGTTTTCTTTTTGAAATTAGAATAGATTGAATAATTAAATGAAGCACAAATTTGGCTCCCTAGAAGGTGCAGCAGCTGTGTGGGTGTGGGGGGAGGAGAGAGAGGATGAAGCTTCTTTGAGAAGCTTAGGTGTATTTTCAATAAAGGAGATGTGATTAGACATAAAAGGAGATTGCCTTTAGATAAGATAATGTGATTTAATAGTTAAAATAATAGGGTAATTAGGATTTTACTACAAGTTTTTACCCAATGGATAATTATTACTGTGCAGAAGGCAATTATTAATTATCCAATGAATAATAGAGCGTACCGCAAAATTTTAATTAACAGTGCGTACAGAGATTTTATTTTTCAGATAAAACCTCAAAAAATGCAAACCTCGTAAATTATGCCCGATCTCGGGTTTAGTAACTCAGAGACAGGGGAGAAGTAACTCAAGTAACTCCTTCAAAGCTTCATGTCCAATCTGATTTGCTAAGTACTGATGCTATAATCCAAGGTAATGTTCCTTCCACTCCTAGTTCTTCTCCATCTCCTGACATACCTTCCTCTGATCTTGATCTTCCTATTGCTTTGAGAAAAGAAACCCGAGCATGCATTAAACATCCCATTGCAAAATACCTCTCATATGAGAAATTGTCAAACACTCATAAAGCTTTTGTGTCTAGGATTTCTAATTTGTCTATTCCCAGAACCGTTCAAGAAGCCTTAAGTGATCTGAATTGGAAATTATCTGTGATAGATGAAATGGATTGTTGAATCTCTAGCACAGGTAAGTTTTTTGGTCAAATTAGTTTTAGAATTAAAGAATTTAGGTAGAAATTAGATAAGTTTTAATTGTTTATTAGATAAGTTTTAATTGTTTAAGAGTATTATAGGTTTTGGTGTTCATTGGCTAATGGAATGCAAAATTTTGATTGAAACAGGTTGGTTTTAATTTAGACGAAAGAGAAAGATTTCCTGCATGCATGTCATCGCGAGGCGAGCTGCTGAATGGAAGGATCTTCAAAGCTACTATGGGCCTTGCCTCATACACAGGCCAACGCGAGGCGAGAATGGGCCATCGCGAGGCGACGACCGTTACTCAGCCAATTTTAAGTATCTGATGAAACATTTTTTTAGGGGACATCATTTTTCATTCTTTTTTTGGATTCCAAAATTTTGGGGTTTTTACCCAGAGCTCTGCTAGGGTTTCATCTTCTTCCACCTCTGTTGATGATTCAAGCTTGGGAATAAGACTTTGAAGAATCAATGGCTTCTTTTTCTTCCATTTGTTTTATTTTTCTCATATCTTCTTCTTCCATCATGAGTAGCTAAATCTTTTTAGGCTAGGGACAGAAGAACATTGTAGATACTCTTATGTGATCTGTTTGATGCTCTCTTACAAGTTAATTTCATGTATTTGAACATTCTACTCCTTACTTAATGCTAATTAATACTTGATCACTACTGGTTTGAATATGGGTATTTCTTCTAATTGGAAGATTAGTTTTAATGCTGGAACTGAGTTGGGTTGGCATGATTATAATTGAATATAGAAATATATCACTGTAATTATGTATTCCATGTAATCACTGTCATTAATGCTTAATTTGAATCAACAATTACTCAAGGAATTGGGAGTTGTGATTTGGGTTAAAAGGGGTTTTGAATCAAGGGATTGATCTTAGCTTAATTCTATTGATTGGAACTTTAAATGCATGATTATTACTTATTTTGAGAGTTAATCAGTAGCGTAAGAGGGTAAACAATGGGATTCAACCCCTAGCCATTTTTTTTATTAATTTTCTTCTCCTTAAAAATCTAAAAATATTCTTTAATTTGTCAATTGCTCTATTTTTAATTCATTCCTTTTATACTTGTTTAAAACCAATACAATTCAAAGCTACCAAAATCACATTCTCAGTTTAAGTAGAAACAACCTTTTCTTTTGTGTTGATAAAACAATTACAATCCTTGTTGAGACGATATTTCTTTTCTCATCATTATATTACTTATAGAGATTCGGTGCACTTGCTGAAATTGTCTCAACAAGCTTTTGGCTCCATTGTCGGGGATTGTTGATTTGATTATCAGCAAGGCAAAGGAGTTACTACTTTGGACAATTATTTTATTTTCTGTTTTGTTTGCTTACAATTTAACTACATTAATTTCATTCATTTTTAAATATCATTGACTTGCTACTTGCAATTCTCTTATTATCTGTTTATGCGAGGGAAAAAGACTGTAGAAAAAAACTCAAGAAAAACACACATCTACTTTTTCTTCTTATACTCTCACGGTAAAAGTCATGGCTGCATAACCATCACCTAGGTGGACTTTCGGAGATTTTGGCCGGAGGAACAACCGTCAGAGGTTGGCTATTGAATATCAGCCGGTGGAGGCAAATGCATTTGAGATTAGAACTTCTCTATTTAATGTTCTTAAGCAGAATCGATTTTCTGGAGTGGATAGTGAAGATCCCTACCAGCACTTAGTGAATTTCTTTGAAATTTGTGGTACATTGAAGTTGGATAGTGTTTTTGAAGAAGCTAAGAGGATGAGATTGTTCCCTTTTACTTTGAGAGGCAGGACAAAGGATTGGTTACAATCATTTCCTCAAGGGAGTATTACTACTTGGAATGATTTGGAGGACAAATTTATGGATCGGTTATTCCCTAACTCCAAGTTCACCAAGAGAAGGGCTGAAATCACTAGTTTTGAGCAAAAAGATGGAGAAAACCTCTATGAAGCATGGGAGCAGTTCAAAGGGCTTTTGAAGAGGTGTCCTGACCATGGCTATGACAATTTGACACAAATGCAAACATTTTGCCATGGGTTGAGAGCAAATACAAAGATGATGTTAGATGCTTCAGCAGGGGGTACAATGAATACAAGACGACTAAAGAAGCAAGAGAATTAGTGGAAGCAATGGCTTCAAATGAGTATCTTATTCATCATGATAGAGGAGTGCAAGCAAAGAAGGGTGTTTTAGAGCTAGATGCACATAATGCTCTATTAGCCTAAAACAAATTAGTTTCTCAACAATTGGAGGTTCTTACCAAACAACTTCAAGCCTTACAAGCAGGTTCTTCTCAATCTCATCATTCCAAGACTGTGATGCAATGTATGACGTGTGATTTTTGTTGGGGAGGATATGAGAATGGTGCTTGTGAAGCTCAAAGTGATCCAAATGAGCAAGCCAATTATATGGGCAATTTTCAAGGGCAAAGAGGGAATCCTTATTCCAACACCTATAATCCAGGGTGGAGGAATCATCCCAACTTTTCTTGGAAGCAAAATGAAGCTCCTCAATCAAGCAAACCTCACAGCCACCTAAAGAGAAGCCTACCGCTCTAGAAGAAGCATTAACTCAATTCATGAATATGACTTAAACTAATTTCCAAAATCATGAGGCTCATTTCAAGAATCAAGAAGCATCCATCAAGAACCTTAAAAACCAAATCAGACAGCTCTCCAAGCAACTTGATGAACAATCTAGGGACAATTTTCTAGAAATATAGTGGATAAGCCCAAGAATAAGTCTTGCAAAGCCATAATTTTGAGGAATGGAAAGATGGTCACACCATCTGTGGTGGAGCCAGTAGTTTCAGGATCTGTTGAAACAAATGAGAGGGAGATGTTAGATGAAGAGCCAAATAAAAAGAGTGACAATGTGAATCTAAAAGAAAATGAAGAAGAAGAAAAGAGAATGAAGGTTGCAAATCAGAAAAGGGAGGATAAAAAGAATTCTAACTTAATAGATGAAGACTCCTTTTTGAGGAGAACAATGCGTCAGATTTTGCAAGAAGGGGATAAGCCTCAAGTGATCCCACCATATCCTCACTTGAGCAAGAAAAAGGAGAAAGAGGAGCAGTTTACAAAGTTTTCAAATATTTTCAAACGCCTCTAAATCAACATTCCTTTTGTGGAAGCATTGGAGCAAATGCCTACATATGCTAAATTCATGAAGGAGTTGTTGACTAAGATGAGAAAGTTCAAGGAGGCTGAAATGGTGGCATTAACAGAAGAGTGCAGTGCAATACTTCAAAGGAAGTTTGCCCCAAAATTGAAAGATCCGGGGAGTTTTACAATTCCATGCACTATTGGCAACATGACCATTGGTAAAGCTCTCTATGACTTGAGAGCAAGCATAAATTTGATGCCATTGTCTATGCTTAAGAAGCTTGGGGGAGGTGAGGTCAAGTAAACAAGAATGGCTTTGCAACTTATGGATAAGTTAATTAAACACTCGTATGGAGTCATAGAGGATGTGCTAGTGAGGGTTGACAAATTCATATTTCCAGCTGATTTTGTCGTGTTGGACATTGAGGAGGACACAAAGGTACCTCTGATTCTTGGAAGACAATTTTTAGCTACCGGGAGAGCCCTTATTGATGTCCAGCAAGGGCAGTTAATGTTGCGAGTAAAGGATGAGAAAGTTACCTTTAATGTTTTTGAGGCGATGCAACTCCTAGATGATAAAGAAACTTCTTATCGGGTGGATTTAATTGATACTATAGTTGAGGAATCTTTTCAGCAAAATACTCCAACTGCACCTCTTGAAAAAGTGATTGTGAATTCAGTTGAAAAACATGGAGAGGTGGATAATGAAGTCATTGGGGAGTGTTTGTGGTATCTAGAAGCACATCAAATAGAAAATGTTGTTAGCAAGATGAAAGAAGAGCTGAGTAATGACAAAGTGAAGGAAAAGACAAAATTAGAGTTGAAACCCTTTCCATCCCACTCGAAATATGCCTTTCTTGGCAATCAAGATGTAAATCTAGTGATAATCAGTAATTTTTTATCAAAACCTGAAGAAGATAAGCTTGTAAGGGTCCTCCGAGAACATCAAACTGTAATTGGATGGACTATCTTTGACTTAAAAAAGTTTAGTCCATCTTTTTGTATGCATAAGATCAAACTTGAGGAGGAATTCAAACCAGTGGTCCAGCCACAAAGAAGATTAAATCCCACAATGAAAGAAGTAGTGAGAAAAGAAGTGCTGAAACTACTTGAAGCCGGAATGATTTACCCTATTTCAGATAGTGCTTGGGTGAGTCTCGTTCAGGTTGTTCCTAAAAAGGGAGGTATGACTGTGGTGAGGAACAAGAAGAATGAGTTAATTCCTACTAGAACAGTCACTGGTTGGCGTATGTGTATCGACTATCGGAAGCTCAACCAAGCTACCTGGAAGGATCATTTTCCCCTCTCATTCATGGACCAGATGCTTGAGAGATTATCTGGACAAGCCTACTATTGCTTCCTTGATGACTATTTCGGTTATAATCAAATTACAGTCAATCTAGAAGACCAAGAGAAGACAACATTTACCTGTCCTTATGGAGTTTTTGTATATAGACGGATACCTTTCGGTCTTTGCAATGCTCCCGCTACTTTTTAGAGGTGTATGCTTTCTATCTTTGCTGATATGATTGAAAAATATATAGAGGTCTTTATGGATGATTTTTCTATTTTTGGTACTTCATTTGATCATTGTTTGTCTAACCTTACTAATGTTCTAAAGAGAAGCATGGAAACCAATTTAGTCTTAAATTGAGAAAAATGTCATTTCATGGTGTAGGAAGGCATTGTACTGGGCCACAAAATTTCAGCCAACAGTATAGAAGTAGATAAGGCTAAGATTGAAGTGATAGAGAAACTACCTCTACCATTGAATGTGAAGGGAGTGAGAAGTTTTCTAGGCCATGCTGGCTTCTACAGAAGATTCATTAAAGATTTTTCAAAAATTGTAAAGCCATTGTGCAATCTGCTCATTAAGGATTCTTCTTTTGATTTTAATAATGATTGTTTGCATGCCTTTAATCTTTTGAAGAAAAAATTGATTCCTGCCCCTGTTATTGTAGCCTCTAATTGGGAATTACCATTTGAACTTATGTGTGATGCAAGTGACTATGTAGTAGGAGCTGTATTGGGGCAAAGAATGGATAAAATTTTCCATGCAATTTACAATGCAAGCAAGGTCCATAATGAGAACCAAATTCATTATGCCACAACCGAAAAGGAATTGCTTGCTATAATATTTGCCTTAGAGAAATTTCGTTCCCACTTGATTAGATCTAAGATTACTGTGTTCACTGATCTTGCGGCAATTAAATACTTGCTAACTAAGGGAGAATCAAAACCTAGACTGATTAGGTGGATTTTATTGTTGCAGGAATTTGATCTTAAGATTAAAGATAATAAGGGAAGTGAAAATGTGGTAGCAGACCACTTGTCCAGGCTGGAAAACTCAGAAGTTACTGCTAAAGATAGAGACATCCTTGAGGAGTTTCTGGATGAGAATTGTTTGCAATTGAGGAAAGGCCATGGTTTGCTGATATGGCTAATTTCAAGGCTGCTAATGTTATACCAGAAGACTTGACATGGCAACAGAAAAAGAAATTTTTTTGAGATGCCTAATATTACATTTGGGATGATCCTTTTCTTTTCAAAATTAGCCCAGATAGACTTCTCAGGAGGTGTGTGTCATGATATGAAGGGCAGAAGATACTTTGGCATTGTCATGATTCCCCTTGTGGAGGGCATTTTAATGGAAAATGTACTGCTGCTAAGGCACTTCAGTCTGGTTTTTATTAGCCATCCATATTTAAAGATGCATATAACTATGTGAAGGCCTGTGACAAATGCCAAAGGATAGGCAATATCTCAAGAAGGAGTGAAATGCCCTTGAAACCCATTTTGGAAGTTGAATTGTTTGATTGTTGGGGCATTGACTTCATGGGGCCATTTCCTTCTTCCTACTCAAATTAGTACATATTAGTGGTTGTTGACTATGTCTCAAAATGGGTTGAGGCCATGGCCACTCCTGTAAATGATGCTCAAACAGTGGTTAAGTTTGTCAAAAAGAGCATCTTCTCTAGATTTGGAGTTCCAAGGGTGTTGATTAGTGATAGGGGAACTCATTTCTGTAATAACCAGCTGCAAAATGTTTTCTCGAAGTATGATGTTCACCACAAAGTGGCAACTCCTTATCACCCTCAATGCAATGGCCAAGTGGAGGTATCAAATAGAGAGATCAAAAGAATTCTGGAGAAGATAGTTAGTAATTCAAGGAATAACTGGGCAAATAAATTGGATAATACTTTATGGGTATATAAGACGGCCTACAAAACACCTTTAGGCTTGTCACCATATCAACTAGTTTATGGTAAGTATTGCCATTTACCAGTAGAACTTGAGCACAAAGCATATTGGGCCTTGAAATTCTTAAATTTTGATCCTACCTTGAGTGGAGAAAAGAGAGTTAATAAGTTGCATGAACTTGATGAATTGCATGTGCACGCATATGAGAATATGGGGATATACAAGCAAAAGATGAAGGTCTACCATGACAAGTACATTTCATAGAGAAAATTTTATCCAGGATAACAAGTGTTATTTTTTTATTCAAGGCTGAAGTTGTTTCTGGGAAAATTGAAGTGTAAATGGTCCAGACTATTCATTGTCAAAGACGTGACACCTTATGGAGCAATAGAAGTGGAGGATCCAGCTTCAAAAAGAACTTTCAAAGTGAATGGCCAGCGGCTGAAACCTTATCTTGGTGGGGTGGTAGAATGAGCAAAAGTTGCTCTTCTTTTACATGAGCCATGAAAATCATAAGGCATCGAGCTAACGACGTTAAACTAGCGCTTCTTGGGAGGTAACCCAAGAAATTTTTTTTTCTTAATCATTTTGAATTCATTTTGAGTGGCAATTTTCTTTGTTTTGTTTTTGTAAGAATAAAATGCTAGTTGTGATCTGATTTGGTACTTGCTGCTGCAGGGATAATGTTGTAATTCTGTTGTTTTTAAGCAAGGAATTAAGTGTTGGGAGCTAGAGTTGAAATATGAAGAAGTCAAGCTCCTCTCCAGGCGAATATGCTTTCTCGCCTAGCGAAATCAGTATTTCAGTCTCCATCGCCTCGTGGGAGTTCACCATCGCGAGGCGAATTTCAAACAAATGGCCTCTGACTTTCATCGCAAGGCGAGAAGGAATATCTCGCCAAGCAAGAGACTGATTTAAAAAGTCTAGAATTGAATCAGGGTTCATCACCTCGCGAGAATTCATCATCGTAAGGCGAATTTATAGCAAGAACTATTGGGAATTGCGGATCAAAATATCTCGCAGCGGAATAATAGGATTCCCATACAGGATCCATGCGAAAAGTCCATAATCCGAGTTTTTTTTTTAAATTTACCTCTTGAAGCGTGATAAACACAAGCGAGGTGAATCACCAACACCGTAATAGCGACGATGTTTCTGCGGTATCCACATGAACAGACTTGCAAAAGGAGTCACACCTCTGTTTCGCGGTGCTAGCTGCGAATAGAAGAGAAGAACCTTTCACTGTCTCTCACTCACTTTCTTAGGTGCGGCTAGGGTTGTGATGTAACATCTATAGCAGCCCCCTTAACAAGATACTATTTATAATAGTGGCTGCCTTAAGTGAGTGTGAGCGTGTAGCAAAGGTAAGTCAGTGCAACCCTAAAACCCATCTGTCATGAGTTAGGCCCACAATTGAATCCGAGTCCAACTTGGATCCTTATTGCTCCAATTTAGTCTGTTCTAAGTGTGCGACGCCGCAGGTTCTCATGACGTTGGTAGTAATATTAAAATCTCATTTTAATATTACAAACAAGATGAGCGGTATCTAGCAACACATCACTTTGCTACCCAAGTAATGAGAATGTCGGTGATTTGACATAACCTATCCGTGATCAATGTTTCCGTGTAGTTTAGTCCTTTTGTCCGGATATCCAGTTGAACACAAGGCATGGAACGTGTCACCCTTGTTTAATTCAATCTTCGGTTTCTGATTCCCGAGTAGACATAGTAATAACAAATGAGATCAATATCTCATATTGACTCATTTGAGCATGGCCATGCATTTCATAGTCTCACTCAATCAAATCGGGGCCCGAAGATATCACTCTGTTATGTAGGAGGGACAAATCCCATCTAGGTCACTCACATTCCTCCACATGCATCGCAATATGTCTAATAACCAACTTTATAATCATCTTGTTACAGATGACGTTTGATGGCATTTAAAACACACAACTCCTCATGTAGGAATCATAGTGATTTCAGGTCAAAGAACCACATACACCATTATCACTATGAGAATCGCTTATGACACTCATGTAACGATCCACGTAGTGTTCTCATGGCGGGTCTGTCCAATACATCATTACTCTAATATGTATCCATGTGTAGACTTGATATCTCATATCCATGACCCGTGAGATGTGGTCATCAGTCTACGCACATACTAGTCTCAATGCATTATTGTTGTCCTAATTAATAATAATACTTGACTAGGGACATTTAAGAATAGTATTTTATCCAATAGGATCTCACCATCAAGTTATCCACTTGATGTCCTATGGTATCAAACTTACTATTCTAAGGACTTTATTATGTCTATCAAAAAGAACACAATAAATGAAATGCCTCAAATATCAAAAATAGCATAATATAATGTATGTCAATACAAACAAAATGTATTGGCCACTAGGGCATACACCAACAAGAACACCTCTGACTTCAATCGTGAGGCATTACTGAAGCCATCACGAGGTGATATATGAAGTGTAAATTCAAAGTTTTTTTTCCAGTGCCCATCGTCTCGGGGTAGTTTGCCATCGCGTAGCGAATTTCTACCCAAATGCTACTGACTTATATCGCGAGGCGATTATGAAGTCTTTGCGAGGCGAGATGGGACGTGTAAATTCAGGTTTCTTTTCCAGTGCCCATCGCCTCACAAGATTTATTCATCACGGGGTGAATTTCCAGCAAGAGCTCAATGACTTTCATCGTGAGGCGATGGATAGCACTCGCCAAGCAACAGCTCGTGAACCATCTTTTATTCTTACCCAGAATGTGCAGTCACGGTGCGACAGGGTGTTGTCACCAGGCGATAGGTCGCATCCTATAAATAGCTAGCCCATTTGAAGTGTTCTCCCACGCACATATTCCAAAAGAACTGTTAGGGAACATGGCATCAAAACAGGGAAAACAGAAAAAGCAAAAGCAAGTTGTGGAGGAAGAACCTGCGTTTATAGAGCATCTATATTATTCTTTTGAACACCAAGAAAGATTCAAGTCCATTATCAGTAAGAAGAAGATCATTGCTGACAGAACTTTTGATTTTCTCAATTGATCCATGGAGCATAGCCAGGAGGCTGGAGGATCTGGAGTAGTTGTAGCTGATCTTGAGGAGGAGATGGTAGAAGAACCTATCCAGGCAGATCGGGTTGCTGATGATGAGGAGCATTTAGAGGATGATGTAGAGAGAGCTAAAGAGCACCAGGATGATTAGGTTGTTGCTGCCGATGAGGAGAGCTCAGAGGATGGTGCTGTAGAGCATAATGATGGGGTTTAGATGATGAGTCAACCGAGGACGTTTAGTTTTTATTTTGCTATTCTCTTGCCCAGTTGAACTTTTTTGTTAATTTTCATTATTAAGGTTTTGTTTCCTGCATTTTGAGTATTTGCAGTCACAATGTTGTGGATATTTACACCTTGGTTATTTCATTACTCATTTTGGTTAGTTGTTATGCATATGTTGTAGTAATGACAGCTCATCGTCATCTCCTTGCTTATCAAGCGATATCCAAATGGAGAAGTTTCTCTAATCCCAACTCTTATTGGAATTGATTTACAAATCTTGTTTGAGGGGTTATTAATTTGTGTAGGTAAAATCGCTTGTTAAGACAATGATTGCTAATTCTCCTGAATGTTGTGTCTACATTGAACTCATTCCCTACTTAAATTTCAAATCTTGAACACAATTATGAACTTGCACTTAGTTTTGCATGAGTTGTATAATTAAGGAGCTAAAATTTTGTTTAAGTGTGTACCTTTTAAGTAGCTCACTGTAACTTTAATCAAAGTGAAATTGATTGTGACATATCTTTCCTCACTCTCACACACACTTGTGAGTATTTGGGCCTAAACATTGTCATTTCTTTCATGAGTGCTTCCATTGCATGTGGCATTCTTCAGAACTTGATTTAGTTCTTAGTTGTTTTTGCTTGCTTGTTCAGACACACTGAGGCACTCTTCTTGTTCTTAACTAGGGACTAAATAAACCACCTGAATAAAATTATCTTTTGCTACCCCCTTGAGCCTTTAGCTTTTTCTTTGATCTTAACCCTCATTACAAGCCAATAACTGGAAAACCATTGTCCCTGCTTACTTGGAGTTAGGTATGGGTCACTTCATGGCATGTCTTGGCAAATTCCTAAGTTTGGGGTTGCTTGAGGGCAAGCAATGTTTTAAGTTTGGGGTAGTTGTGGACTTTTCCTTGTTGCGGACTTTTCCTTGTCCAATTTTTTTTGAAAATAAAACAAAAATAAAAAATAAAAAAATTATAATAATAAAATAATATAAAAATGTATATATTGATTTGAAAAAAAAAAGAAAAAAAAATTGTATTTCATTCTGTTTCTCATTTCATTTGTTTTGAAGAATTATTTTGGGGAATTTTGTACTGAATAAATTGAAGGATGGCTTATGAGTGTCATGAAATGGCTTGTGTCTAATTCCAAGTACAAAAAGCCTCTTATCCAAATGATTTCCTACCTTTACGTAAGCCCCATTACAACCCAAAAAGACCTCTTTTAGTGTGTGTGTGCATTGCATTGCATTTACTTCTCTAGAACTTTGTCAAGCTTATGGTAGGGTGCTGCTTGTGATGTGAATTGAGTGTAAATAACACCTCTAGACACTTGAGTTAATTGAAACACTTATTTTGCAAAGGAGTAGTGAGAATTAAGATGTTGCTCTTAGTGGATCCATGGTTCTAGTTACATAAAGCTGTGATGATTAGTAAACACAAATGCAAAAGAGTAGGTGAATTAATTGTGCAATGATTGATGAAACTTTGGTGGATTGTTCAATTTTGTGACTCCATTTGAATGGATTGTTTGAAAAATGAATCAAAATTTGATTTTATTCTCTGACCCTTATTTGGAATTGGTTGTTTGCTTGAGGACAAGCAAAACTCTAAGTTTGGGGTTGTGTTGAATCTCTAGCACAAGTAAGTTTTTGGGTCAAATTAGTTTTTGAATTAAAGAATTTAGGTAGAAATTAGATAAGTTTTAATTGTTTAAGAGTATTATAGATTTTTGGTGTTCATTGGCTAATGAAATACAAAATTTTGATTGAAACAAGTTGGTTTTAATTTAGAAGAAAGAGAAAGATTTCGTTCATGCTTGTTATCATGAGGCGAGGAACATCCATCGTGAGGCGAGCTACTGAATGGAAGGATCTTTGAAGTTGTTATGGGCCTTGCCTCATACAAGGGCTATCGCGAGGCGAGAATGGGCCATCACGAGGCGACAGTCGTTACTCAGCCAATTTTAAGTATCTGATGAAACATTTTTTTAGGGGACTTCGTTTTTCGTTCTTTTTCTGGATTCCAAAATTTTGGGGTTTTTACCCAGAGCTCTGCTAGGGTTTCATCTTCTTCCACCTCCATTGATGATTCAAGCTTGGGAACAAGACTTTGAAGAATCAATGGCTTCTTCTTTTCCATTTTTTTTTATTTTCTCATCTCTTCTTCTTCCATCATGAGTAGCTAAATCTTTTTAGGCTAGGGTCAGATGAACATTGTAGATACTCTTATGTGATCTGTTTGATACTCTCTTACAAGTTAATTTCATGTATTTGAACACTCTACTCCTTACTTAATGCTAATCAATACTTGATCACTATTGGTTTGAATATGGGTATTTCTTCTAATTGGAAGATTAGTTTTAATGCTGGAACTGAGTTGGGTTGGCATAATTATAATTAAATATAGGAATATATCATTGTAATTATGTGTACCATGTAATCACTATCATTAATGCTTAATTTGAATCAACAATTACTCAAGGAATTGGGAGTTGTGATTTGGGTTAAAAGGGGTTTTGAATCAAGGGATTGATCTTAGCTTAATTCTGTTGATTGGAACTTCAAATGCATGATTATTGCTTGTTTTGAGAGTTAATCAGTAGCATAAGAGGGCAAACAATGAGATTTGACCCTTAGCCTTTTTTTTTATTAATCTTCTTCTCCTTAAAAATCCAAAAATATTCTTTAATTTGTCAGTTGCTCTATTTTTAATTCATTACTTTTATACTTGTTTGAAACCAATATAATTCAAAGTTACCAAAATCATATTCTCAGTTCAAGTAGAAACAACCTTTTTTCTTTTGTGTTGATAAAACAATTACAATCCCTATAGAGACGATATTTCTTTTCTCATCATTATATTACTTGTAGTGATTCGGTGCACTTGCTGAAATTGTCTCAACATGGATGCTCTAAAAAAAATCACACATGGAGCTTATTGATCTACCAGCAAATAAGAAGACAGTTGGGTGCAAATGGGTATTTACCGTAAATTGTAAAGTTGATGGAAGTGTGGAAAGATACAAAGCGAGACTTGTAGCAAAAGGATTTACTTAGACTCATGGTATAGACTACCAAGAAACTTTCGCTCCTGTTGCTAAAATTAACTCTGTTAGAATACTTCTCTCTCTTATAGTTAACTCCAACTGGCCACTTCTTCAGTTCGATGTCAAGAATGCATTTCTAAATAGAGATTTGTAATAAGAAGAATATATGGACTTGCCAACTGGGTTTGAAGAGAAGCTTGGAAGGGGCAAAAGTGTGCAAGATAAAGAAAGCTCTATATGGACTAAAGTAGTCTCCTAGAGCTTGGTTTGAGCATTTTGGAAATACTGTTAGAAGACATGGGTTCTCATAGAGCCAAGCTGATCACACTCTATTTTTCAAGCATTCCACCAAAGGAAAAATAGTCATACTAATAGTCTATGTTGATGACATAATCATAACTGGAGATGATGACCTTGAAATCAACAATCTAAAGAAGAAACTTGAGGTCGAATTTGCTAGATCCAAGGAGGGAATCTTCATCAACCAATGCAAGTATATTCTTAATCTTCTTAAAGAAACAGGAATGACAAGTTGTAAAGCAGCAGACACTCTAACCGAACCCAATACAAAGTTGAAAGCAGTAGTAGCTAATGAAGTGGTGGATAGAGAATGCTATCAAAGATTAGATAGAAAATTAATCAATTTGGCACACACTAGACCAGACATAACATTTGCAGTAAGCATGGTAAGCCAATTCATGTATTCACCTGAACTTACTCACTTTGAGGCTGTTTTCAAGATCTTGAGATACCTCAAAGGAATACCAGGCAAAGGACTCTTATTCAAAAATAGAGGCCATCTTCAGGTGGAGCCATACACGGATGCAGATTGGCCAGGTGATGTCAATGATAAAAGATCTACTTTAGGTTACTGCACCTTTGTAGGACGCAACTTGGTCACTTAGAGAAGCAAAAAATAAAGTGTTGTTGCAAGGAGTAGTGCTGAAGTAGAATTTTGGTCTGTTGCACATGGATTTTGTGAAGTGTTATGGAAAAAAAGGTTTCTAGAAGAATTGAATGTCTCTACACCAGCACCTATTAAAGTCTATTGTGACAACAAAGCTGTAATTTCTATAGCCCATAATCCAGTTTTACATGATAGAACAAAGCATGTAGAAGTGGATAAACACTTCATCAAGGAAAAGATTGACAGTGGCGTAATATATGCATGTCTTACATACCTACCACAAGTGAAGTAGCAAACATTCTCACCAAAGGACTCCCTAAGGCACAACATGAGAATTTGGTTAGCAAGCTTGCCATGAGTGATATATTCATGCCAGCTTGAGAGGGAGTGTTGGCAGACCATTGTATATTTATGTATTATATTTGATTATGTGCTATATTTGGTTATATTTGATTAGTCAAACAGATAGAGAACTTTTAGGAATCAATTTTATTACCTCTGTATTAGGAAAGATATTATTCTTGTGTATTAGGAAATCTCTTTATTCGGCAGAATATTTTCCTCTTCATTAGGGAGATTAGTTTCCTTTTTTAGCTTCTAGATGGAGTCTTTATATCATAATGTACAGTTCTGTATCAATTCAGTTTAACTTATTCATGTTTTTAACACCTAATAATTACACATTTATAGCTAATAATCCCATAATTTTGGGATTAATCCAATCCCTTAATCCTTGGGATTTCACGTCATAATCCAACAGAAATTCATAATAAGTAGGCAAAATCCACCTGCCTATGCATTGATTTAGCACGTGCCTCGTGATTCTGAACATTCTTGCCACCATGGATAAGATTTATTAAACTTGAATTTTAAATTATTCATATTTAATGGGATTAAAAAAAAGAATAATTTGTTTATTAAAGTTTCATAGGATGCTGCCAGCATGTTTGGATCTCCATTTCTTTGATTTTAGCTATAGTATATTTTTATAACTCATAACTCCCAAAAAATGGTGTTGCAGATCATTCAATATCTTGCTATGTTTCTTGGAATTTATTCTAAATTGTGTATTTGAGATTCCAAGCTATTTCATGAGGATTGGAACTGTAGCACAAGTTCTCCTAGGTGTAAGAAAAGAAAACACCTTTTACTATATCTTCTGCTAGGTATGGCTTGTTTACCATATGATGCAATCAAATCTTAAGTTTGATGCCTGAAAAAACTGTGAAAGCCTAGATTAGTTTACTTCTCCTCCTATTTGTAATCTGACTACACTGCAAATTTGTTTGGACCAACCCCAAAAACCTGACAACACTTGCTTTCCAACCCTAATAATTCATTTATTTATCGTAGCTTCAAGAAAACACAACATTTATGTATACTTTTAGATGCCATCCACAATTAATGTTGACATTCTGTAATGTATAAAGCCCTACCCCTTTTGACTTTGTTTGCCTCCCTTTATTTCTGAATCCAAACTATAGATCATAAATAAACTTCCTCTCCAACTATTTTCTAGTCACCTTACCATCCATATCATCCCATTGCCATCTTATTTTCATCCATAAACTAAACAGCCATATAATTAAACTTTTTGTTTTTTATTCTTTACTAAGTAATCCAACATTATATTAATTGTTGGAAATAGATAATTATGTTAGAAGTAGGATATAATTATTATTCCATTAATTAGAGTTCATTGTATCTTAGAATTCATTGTACCCTTAGGATTCATTGTATCTTGGGAATTAAAGCTAAAATTAATTCCCTTTCTTGTAAATTGTATTGATCATGTATATAAATAGATTATCTGCTGAGTGGGTTAGTCACTCAAGCATTTCACAAATCCTTAAGTTTAACTTGGCATCAGAGTAGGTTCGTCCTACTGGTTTGTTCCTCAGAGGATTTTCTGCCATTTGGTCCAACAGAAAACTCCAACCTAGTCTCCTAATTTATTCTTCCTAGAAAGTCACCACCACCATCAACCCAGCTCCCACCGTCACTGAAAATCACCTCAGAAGTCGTCGACCGGCCTGCCCACCAATAGCCATCGCCAGAAACTGCCGCACGTGCCAATCATGTGCCTCTGTCCTCCCGATGCGTGTAGGTCATGCGCCACCTTCCTGCAGTCGAAAAATTTTTATGACTGTCCTGAACATCTTTTCGGCCTTTCCTCTGTCTATTTAGGTGGTTAGACTATTCTTTTTCTACTGTTTGGTTACTGGGTCTAAGTGCTCTTGGAGCCCCTGTCATTTGATTCTTTAAGAAATTCTGTTTCTGATTTCTTTTCTACCAAATGGCATCAGCAACAAGTTCTGACAAGGACCAGAAAAGTCCCATCTCATTTGTCTTTTCAGGAACTCCTTTAATTACTTCTATGAAACTTAATGGCAAAAACTATATGGATTGGTGTTCAACCGTCGAAATTTGGTTCCTCGGTCAGGGACTTTATGATCATCTGATAACTCAAGTAGGGAAAATTGATGCTGCATTAAAGGATGAATGGAAAAAGGTTTACTATCAGTTAGTGTCTCTTCTTTGGCAGTCCTTTGATCCATCACTATTGTTTCACTACCGTTCCTATAAGTCTTGTTATGATATTTGGAAGAAGGCTACACGTGTTTATGCTAATGACATTCAACAACTCTATGACTCCCTCCACAATTTGGCAACTCTTCAAATGCAAGATCATGACTTAATTTCCTATTTGAACAAAGCTCAGTCCACAATTCAGCAAGTCAAGATGCATCTAATTGATAGTGATCCTAAAAAGGTGGTAGACAAGTTAGATCATATGTACATGGTCTTTGTTCTTCATGGCTTGCATAAGGACTTTGAAAATGTTAGAAATCAAGTTCTAACAAATCTAAACATTCCTACTATTGATGAACTGATTGATCGATTATTCCATGTTCCATTGACAAATGAATCTCTCAGACCTGATCCTTAAGAAGATTATGCAGCCTTCTTGACCAATTCTGGTCGTGGAGGATGTGGTAGTGGCCATGGAAGAGGTGGTCATGGTAATCGACCACAATGCTCTTATTGTAAACGAATAGGGCATACTCAAGATCGATGCTACTCTCTGAATGGCTTTCCGGAAAAATGGTCAATATGTCACAAATGTAGGCACTGGATGATCCTCTACAAGAAAATAAGATTCTCTTATCTGATAATCAGTATAAGGAGTACCTCAAGTTAAAGGCAGCTTCTAACAATGTCTTATCCTCAGTACCTCAATCTAGTAATTCCTCAGTTTATTTTTCTCAATCATTGCCTTTTGGATCCTGGATTCTGGACTCTGGTGCATTATATCATATTGCTGGTAATCTTTCATTATTTTTAAATTTATCTCCTACAAAAATTCCTCATTCAATAACCCTTGTAGATGGCTCGAAAGTTCAAGCCATTGGCATTGGCAAGATTTCTCCTCTTCCCTCTTTAAATTTAGATTATGTTCTTCTCATTCTTAGCAACCCTTTTAATCTACTCTCTGTTAGTAAATTGACTCACACTCTTAATTACTCAGTAACTTTTTTTTTTTATTCTTTCTATATTTAGGACTGGAGTATGGGACAGATGATTGGCAAAGGCTCTGAATCATGTGGGCTTTATTACCTTCAACCTTCTTCCTCAACCATCTGTGTTGTGGTTGGTTCCCCAAGCATCCTTCATAATTGTCTGGGTCATCCAAGTTTAAATAAATTGAAGAAAATGGTTCCTAGTCTTTCTCATTTACAGTCTCTTCAATGCGAATCTTGTCAACTTAGCAATCATGCCCATTCTTCCTTAAACAATAAAGAAACAAGTCGGTCCAAGTCTCCTTTTGAGTTAGTTCACTCATATATCTAGGGGCCTAGTCATAATAGTTCAATCCTAGGCTTTCGTTATTTTGTAACTTTCATTGATGACTACTCAAGATGTACTTGGATCTACTTAATGAAAGATCAGTCTAAACTGTTAGAAAACTTTTAGAAATTTTGTTACGAGATTTCTACTCAATTTGGTTGTACAATTCACATTTTAAGAAGTGATACTGCTAAAGAGTATTTTTTTTACCTCATTCAAGTATTTTATGTCCTCAAAAGGTATGACTCATCAATCCAGTTGTCCACACACACCACAACAGAATGGCCTTGCAGAAAGAAAACATCGACATCTGCTTGATATTGCCCGTACCTTGTTACTTCAAGCAAATGTTCCTTCAAAATTTTAGGCAGATGCGGTTCTTACTGCAAGTTACTTGATCAATAGGATGCCATCTTCTATGTTGGATAATCAGATTCCTCATTCATTTTTATTTCCTAATGAATCTACATATAAACTTCCTCTGCGCATTTTTGGTTGTACATGTTTTATTTATGATCTGTCTCCAGGAAAAGATAAACTCACTGCTCGTGTAATCAAGTGTATTTTCCTTTAATATTCTAGAGTACAAAAAGGTTACAGGCATTACTCCCCCTCATTACATCGTTTCTTTGTTTCTGTAGATGTGACTTTCTTTGAAGATTATTCATTCTTCATTTCAAAGGAAGAAATAATCATTCCTTCTTTACCTATTCCTTTTCTCAGTCCATCGACCACCACTCAAGAAGATAATTCTCATCCATTGATCACTTATCATCGTCGTCATCATGAACCTTCCACATCTGCACCAGATCCTGAGCCTGGTGTTTCAATGCTTGAACCAGCTTTTCAATCATCTCCGGATCCGCCTTCACCCATTTTTGACTTCCCAATTACTGTTCATAAAGGTATTCGTTCCACTCGTAATCCTCACCCTATTTATAATTTTGTTAGTTATCATCATCTTTCTCTTATTCAATATGCTTTAACCTCTTCCTTGTCTTCTGTCTCTATGCCTAAAACTGTTCAGGAAGCTCTTTCCTATCTAGGATGGCGGCAAGAAATGATTGAGGAAATGCAAGCTTTGGAATCAAACCATACTTGGTCTTTGGTTCCTTTACCTTTGGGTAAAAATCCTGTGGGATGTCGCTGGGTCTTCACTGTAAAAGTTGGCCCTAATGGTACTGTCGATCGTCTTAAGGCTCATCTTGTAGCCAAAGGTTTTACTCAGATTTTGGGGCAAGATTATGGTGATACCTTTTCTTCTATTACGAAAATGGCTTCGGTCAGAGTGTTTCTATTCATAGCAGCCATGAATCAATGGCCTTTACACCAACTAGATGTCAAAAATGCTTTCTTGCATGGCAACTTGGCTGAGGAGATCTATATGGAGCAACCTCTTAGGTTTGTTGCTCAGGGGGAGTCAGGTTTAGTTTGTAAACTTCATAAATCACTATATGGTCTTAAACAATCTCCCCGATGTTAGTTTGGACGATTTAGCTTGGTTTTACAAAAATATCAAATGATCGGAAGTGAAGTGGATCACTCAGTATTTTATAAATATTCATCTAATTTGTGTTTCTATCTCGTGGTTTATGTGGATGACATTATCATAACAGGAAGTGATCATGCTGGAATTCAGCAATTGAAGGAGTAGCTATTTCATCACTTTGAAACAAAGAACTTGGACAAATTGAGATATTTTCTAGGGATTAAAGTTGCTCAGTCAAAATCGGGAATTGTTATCTCCCAAAGAAAGTATGCTCTTGATATTCTTGAAGAAACTGGAATGCTGAATTGTAAACCAGTTGAAACTCCCATGGATCTTAATATTAAGCTCCTTTCTAATAAAGGTGAATTATTTTCAAATCCAAGCAAATATCGAAGATTAGTAGGAAAGCTTAATTATCTTACTGTTACGAGACCAGACATCTCTTTTGTTGTTAGTGTGGTGAGTCAATTCCTAAATTCTCCCTCTATTGATCATTGGAATGTGGTCATCAAAATTTTGAGGTTCATTAAAGGATCACCAGGAAAAGGGATAGTATATGAAAGTAAAGGGCATAAGAAAATTATTGCCTACATTGATGCAGATTGGGCTGGATCTCCATGTGATAGGAGATCCACCTCAGGATATTGTATTTTCTTTGGAGGAAATCTCATTTCATGGAAAAGTAACAAACAAAATGTGGTCTCAAAATCAAGCGCTGAAGCAGAATATCGAGTTATGGCTCTCACTACAGGTGAACTAATATGGCTAAAGCATCTCATTAAAGAGTTAAAGTTTTGTGAGGTTAGAACTATAAGATTAATTTGTGATAATTAGGCAGCTCTCCGTATTGCTTCTAACCTAATCTTCCATGAACGAACCAAGCATGTAGAGGTTGATTGCCATTTTATTCGTGAGAAGATTGTTTCTGGGGAGATTACCACATCCTTTGTCAACTCAAATGACCAATTAGCTTATTTGCTTACCAAAGCTCTTAGGGGACCAAGGATAGCTTATATCTACAACAAGATGGATACTTTTGATATCTATGCTCCTGCTTGAGGGGGAGTGTTGGAAATAGATAATTATGTTGGAAGTAGGATATAATTATTATTCCACTAATTAGAATTCATTGTATCTTAGAATTCATTGTGCCCTTAGGATTCACTGTATCTTAGGCATTAAAGCTAGAATTAATTCCTCTTCTTGTAAATTGTATTGATCATGTATATAAATAGACTATCTGCTAAGTGGGTTGGTCACTTAAGCATTTCACAAATCCTTAAGTTTAACTTTGATAATAAAGGCGAGGACCATCACTGAGTAATGTAGATTGTTAGAAGATATTAGAGTTATTAGTCTTATTGTTAGTGGGCTTGGGCTTATACACCTAAGTATTAGTATAAATAAGAGTACTAGGTTTTGGAATTGAATCACATCTCATTCCTATAATTAATATTCTTAGTTTACTATTGTTTAGCCTTCTTTCTTTCTTTTCCTTTCCTTAACCCTAAACCCATAATTCTTCAACATGGTATTAGAGCAGTACCATCTACCTTGAGGAGAGTTTCTCCCTTCTGCTGTTTCGAGTTCATGGAACTCAATTGTATATTCTTTCCTTTACATTTTGTTTTATGTTTTTTTTTCTAAATAGCTTTGTTTTTTTTTTAAAGGAAAATCATAGGTCACATTTTGGCTTTTGCGCAGCCAAGGGTGGCTGCTGTTTGAATTTTCAGGCAACCCACAAGCAGTTTCTGGTAAGGGTCGGGCCGGCGAGCGACAGTGGGAGGACGACTAGCGACAGCTCGATTGAGCTATGTAGAAAGCCCAACAGTGGCCTGTTCATGGTGTACGCAAGTTTACACATTCTCGCATCTGTTCATGGTTCTTGTTTAGGATTTCAGGCGACCCATGAGTGGTTGCTGGTTACAACCGGCCAGAGGTTCGGCAAGTGGAGCGGTAGCCTATCGGTGGTGTCTGGGTTTGAGCGTAGTCAGGAAAACAATATAGAAGAGAATGATATTTTCATTTCATATATTTAGACTTTACAAAAGGTTAGGCTATATAGGTTGTACATTCCAAATATAACTCCTCAATCATAGGAGCTATACAATCGCTATCCCTATAAGTTAGGAAAGTCAACTATCTAAACAAATCTTTTCTATTTACTACAATATCTAAATAAATCTTTCTATTTTCAGCATTTCCCCTCAAGTTGGTGCATAGATATTGATCATGTCCAACTTGTCAATGAAAGATTCAAACTTTGGCCTGAAATGGCCTTTAGTAAATACATCAACGGTTTGTTGCTCGGAGGTGACAAACAGCATACAAATGATTCCATTTTTTTCCTTAATAAAGTTCCTATCAATCTCAATGTGTTTGGTACAATCATGCTGGACAGGATTATTTGCAATGTTTATAGCTGATTTGTTATCACAGAACAGTCTCATAGGAGCTTCAACATCTAGCCTCAATTCTTCAAGAACTCTTTTAATCCATAACACTTCATAAACTCCATTTGCCATGGCTCTATACTCAGCTTCAGTGCTGCTCCTAGCAGCCACGTTTTGCTTCTTGCTTCACCAAGTAACCAGATTCCCCCATTAGAAAGTACAATAACTAGATGCTGATATTCTATCACAAATTGAGCCTGCCCAGTCTGCATCTGTGAAGGCTTCTACACTTCTATTATCACTCTTTTTAAATAACAATCCCCTACCAGGTGAGCTCTTCAAATACTTGAGGATCTTGTGTACTGCCTCTAAATGTTCCTCATATGGTGAGTACATATACTGAATTATAAGATCTATACCTAGGAACTTCAAAACTGGGAGGAGCATCCATATTGACCTCTAGAGAAAGAGGAACAAGTTCTCAAGTGCCACTGTTCTGAAAGGCACATATCTACTCAATTATAACTTGTCTCCACCCAGGATAGAATAAGGCGTCACCGGGAGATTTAGAATAGACACATAAGACAAGGAAGAAAGACATGCAAAATACGAAGAAGATAAGTGATGATAACTCAAAATAACATAGTGAGGAGAAGGGTTATGAGTAGACCATATACCTTTTCAGAAAGCAATGAGAAGTTCTAGCTCAAGATGTAGTGTTAGAGCTAGTAAAGGAGTTGGTGCTAGAGGAGAGTACGCAGTGACCTCTGCAACTTATGGTGGAGGTAGTGGCAGTGGAGGTGACTAGGGCTGACGATGATAGACTTGAAAGGGGCATATAATCGGTAGGGGTCCTTCAACAGGAGGTGGCTGAGGGGTATCATATTCAGCTGAGATAAGAAGAGGAGGAACAAGGAAGACCTCAGCAATGGGTTCAGAAGTCAAACTAGAAGAGTCAAAGAAGGGAACTGACTCGAAGAATGTGACATCGGCAGAGACAAGGTAATGGTAGAGAGTAGGTGAAAAATAATAATAACCCTTGTGAGACTGATTGTAACCAAGAAAAACACATTTAATGGAGCGAGCAGAAAGTTTGTCAAGACCACGAGTAAGATTATAGATAAAACATGTCGACCCAAAAATATGAAGCGGAAGAGAATGCAAGAGTTGATGAAGAAACAACACAGAGTACGGTACCTGGTTATCAAGCGCAGAAGAGGGCATGCAATTAATCAAGTAGTAGGCAGTAAGAACTGTATAGCCCCAAAAACGAAAAGGGACACGACCATGAAGCAAGATTGTTCGAGTTATTTCAATGAGGAATCTATTTTTGTGCTCAGCAACCCCATTTTGTTAAGGGGTATTGGCACAAGATGTTTAGTGAAAAATGTCATTAGATGCCATAAAATGTTGAAAAGGCTGAGATAAAAATTCATGGGCATTATCGCTATGCAAAGTATGAATTGGAAGACCAAGATGAGTTTTTATTTCATTATAAAATTTTTGAAAAATATAAAACAACTCAATCCTATTTTGCATTAAAAATAACCAAGTCCACCGAGAGTAGTCATCAATGAAAATAACAAAATATTTGGAACCTAAAGTAGACTCGATACGACAAGGACCCCAAATATCATAATGAACTAAAGTAAAGGGAGACAAGGCTCGATGATAGACTTTGTCGAGAAACTGACTACGGGTGTGTTTCCCAAGTTGACATAACTCACAAGGTTAAACTAGATAACTTAGATAAGCTTGGCATCATTTTTTGTAATTTGGCAAGGCTCGGATGACCCAATTGAGCATAGATGGTGAGAGGGAAATCCGTGACAAAGCAAACACGAGAGGTGGCAGAGAGCTGGTAGAGGCCATTGGACTCACATTTGACGCCAATCATCCATCCCGAACTCCGTCCTACAAAATGACAGAGTCTTTAGTGAATATAATGTTACAATCTAAAGAACAGGTCAAATGACTAATGAATAATAAATTAAAAGGACACCTAGGAACATAAAGCACAGAATCAATAGACAGGGAAGGGAAGGGATGGCTAGTGTAATCTTTTGCGACCGTGTTTGGGAACCATTTGCTAAAGTGATTATAGGTAAATAACCAGAATTAGAAATTTTGGAGAAAAGGTGTTTATTACTAGAGATGTGATCAAAGGCACTAGAATTAAGGACCCAAGGATGATGATTGAGAGAGACAAGCAAATGCATTACCAGAGTGCTCAACAGATGTAGTGGAACTAAAGGCCTAGTGTTACCCAACCCGCTTCAAAAAATTTGCATAGGCAACCGGAGATGTGATTGGTTGGGTAGAGGGCTCAGGTGGACTCAGGCAGTAGTTTGGGCAACATTGGCAGCCCTGGAAGGACGACCAGTAAAATCCAACACTTATCAATGGTATAACCCAACTTGTTGCAATAATCATATTTTGGACAGGGTCTACCCAAGTTATCAGAACGAGAACGACCACGATTATTGCTCGGGAAGACCAGGACAGAGGTATCAACCAAAACTAGAGCAACGATAAAATTAGAGGGCTTCTTAGCCAAAACCCGAAGCAAAGTGGACCAAGTCGTGCTCCCAATAAGGATAGTGGGATAACCTAAATCTAATCACGGTTGATAGAATATTCCAAAGGCAAACCATACAAGGGCATGAGCATGAAGAAGGTATTGTATTGCTTGAGTTCCTTTGCCGGGGTATCAGTAGGGGACAACAGCTCGTAGAAATCATGGAGAGCACCATGGGCTTTCCCCAAATATGCCGACATAAGACCATCAAACTTTCGAGGAACAACAACACTCATGAGGTTATGACACACCCCATATAGTCGTTGAATGTCATTGGTGTAAAGAACCTTGACCTACTCCCAAGTAGATTCACAAGTAATATGAGCACAGAAGATCTACTTGAGGGATGGACAAATAGTGAATTTGATGGCACTGCATAACAGGGCTAAAATCTTCTTCCACCCTGGTTTGTCAGCCTCAGGCATAGACTCATGCTTCATGATGAGGTGCTCTTCATAGCCTTGGCCGTTGAGCCACAATTAAATATTCGAAGCCCAAGTATCATAGTTACTGCCATCCAACTTATCAAGGGAGAGATGGGCATTGATGTAACTGGTAAAAAATAGGATGCTCAGCCTTCAAGAGGTCTTTAGAGCTAATTGAGGAAGGAGAACTAGCCATGGATCAGTAAACAACAGGTCAAAAAACACAATGAAATAATACCTGAATGCACCGATTCAAAAAGGGTCTCAACAAATGGTCACAAAGAGAAAAGGCGAGGACAGATCCAGAAAAAGGAGAGAAGGGTGATCACGGTGCAACAAACGGCGGCCGGAGGAGGTGGCCCACGCACTTGTTAATGCCAGTTGTTGGATAGTGGCCTTTTGGTCTTGTTCTCACGTTTTTATTGTAGATATTGTATTTAGTGTTTTATTAATTTATTGCTTATTTTATAGGGGCATTTAATGTACAACAGCTCCCTCTATATATTACTGCCATTGTAAACACTCTGTTTCAAGAGGTGATATACAGTTTTTCCAAAAAGCTCTATTGTTATTTTTGACATGGTATCAAAGCTACAACTCTGAACCGTGGTCAACCTTTGCAATTCTGTTCTAGCATACTGAGAACATCGCTCTTGTCTTATGATCTTGTGGGAGATTTCATGGGTTCTCTTTCTTGGGTGGCTTAGAATAAGCAACGTAATCAATATTCAGGTTTTACTTCAGATTTGTGCCCATTATTCATGTACTTTCTCAGGTTCTTAGTTTTGCTATTGTGTTTTGTCTATTTTGGTGATTCATGTTACTGCATCATGTCTTATGATAAGTTAGATACCTTTCATGTTCGTTTTACTAGAAAAAATTATTCTGCTTGGGAGTTTCAGTTCAAAATATTTGTCAAAGGAAAAGAATTGTGGGGTCATATTGATGGGAGTAATCCAGCACCTAAGGGTGCGGAGAATTTGGATACATAGGAAAACAAGGATGCCCAAGTCATGAGCTGGATAATTAGCTCAGTTGAACCTCAACTGATTCTTAATCTGAGGCCATATATGTAACACCCTAGAAATTCTTTCTTTTCTGTTCTGTATGCTTTTTATAATATTTGTGATTTTTATGAATTATTTAGGTAACTTTTGATTATTTTATTATATTTCTCGATTTGCATGCGCATTAAGCTAGGCTGGAAGAATAAAATATTTTTCTGAGGCCGAAAAGCTTTGGATTGTGGAAACATACAGGGGGATCTTACTAAACCCGAGGTCGGACACAATTTACGAAGTTTTTGTTTTCAAGATTTTATCTGACAGATAAAATTTGGGTAGACTCTATTGTCCATTAGACAATAGATACTGACTTTGCTAACTGTAACTTTTGTCCATTGGATAATAACTTTTAGTAAAGTGCTAATTATCTTTTCTAGAGTGTTCTCTTTATGTGACATTACCTAAGTGACATCATCTTTGACTTTTGGAGGAAGCTTCTTGAAGAAGCTTTAGGAGAAGCTTGCAAAAGAAGCTTGGCTCCTTTCTCCTAGGAGGTGCACGGTTTTTGGGGGGCGGGGGCCAAGATGACAAAGTTGTCATCTTTTCACAAAAGCTATCATTTTCTCTCTCACTTTTCTCTTCTCTCATTTTTTTCTCATTCTTTTCTTCCATTTTCTCTCCCTACCTCACGGCCACCACCCAAAAACCCACCATCTCATTTCCTTTGATCTCACTCATCTACATTCTTGAATCTGCATCTTTTCCCTAATATCATTTGGTGTGAAGATCTTGGCTTTGTTCATCCATCTTCAAGTGTTTCTTCCAGATTTTCTTCAAATCTCAAGATCAAGACTCTATGGTAAAGTTCTTATCTTTCCTAAGCTTTCCTTGTTTGTTTGTGAATGACCATCTATCAAACACTCTCTTCCATTTTTTTCTCTCAAGGCTCACGGCCATAGGCCCTTGGAGGACCAAAAGATTTGATTTTTTTGTTATCACTTAGTTTATTTCTATCTTTCTACCAAGAATCAAGAAGCCAAAATACAAAACTCTCTTCTTTTTCTCTTGGAAAGCCTCACGGCCACACCCCTCAACCCATTCTTTAATATTCTTTAATTTCATCTATCCACATTTCTTGAATCCAAATCCCATCCTAAGGCACTTTGTTGTTGTGGATTTCTCCTAAATCATATTGTTTCCAAGCCCTAAATGTTGATGCTTGTGTGTTGATTTGTTTTAAGGATCTTCTTGGAAGGAGAAGCTTTTTCAAGAGGACTTATAGGGAACTAGGAAGCTACATTTGAGGTAAGAGGGAGATTAACCTCATCAACCATGCTATGGTGGTGAGGAACGAAATAGTTGTGTTATGAGTGGAGAATCCACGTGAGGATTTATCCACTCGATTGTGTGACTTTTGATTTATGTTTGTTTGACTTTGTATGATTATGTGATGTTGTTGTATGCAAGAGATAGTTATGGTGACTTAATGGTTATATATGATGATATACTTTTGATAGTATGCATGAACTTAATTAATTGTGGCGATTAAAGTATGTGGCATGCTATGATTATGTTGTAAAGGAATGATTTTTGAGTTCCATTGATCACTTGAGGCTCATGGCCTTTTGGCCTAAGAGGAGATATACATGAGGAAAATATTTTATTGATTAAGAACTTAGATGATTAAGTGACAAGAACATGACTTATGAGGTTACAAGTTGAAAGAGGAAAGGACTAAAGTTTTTACCATTGAAAGAAATTGATTTTGGCCATGATATTTGATAATTGGATGAAAGAGTGAATATGGAGACCTAAAATAATTGAT
Source organism: Ormosia semicastrata (assembly GCA_029884595.1). Taxonomy (NCBI): domain Eukaryota; kingdom Viridiplantae; phylum Streptophyta; class Magnoliopsida; order Fabales; family Fabaceae; genus Ormosia; species Ormosia semicastrata. The sequence continues at coordinate 1,541,881 of JAQQTO010000060.1, read as the reverse complement.
AATAGGATGGAAGAGTAATTAGGATGAAAAGGATTTTATTTAGAATTTGAATAATAGAAGTTTTAGAAAGAATGTTAGAAAATATTACTTAGATGATTTGCAGGACCAATTAAGATCAAAGGATTTATAAGTGAAAAGAAAAGATAATCACAATGTTATGATTTGAGGAGTAATGACTCTTAGCTATATCAATGGAAATAATTTTGGAGGATTGTTAGAATAATGAAAATAATTTATTAGTGGTGAATCTAGTTGGTTAATGATAAGGAAATAAGTATTTGTAAGATAAGGATGGAAAGGAATAAATTTTTATTATTAAGCAAAAAAAGGTGATTTCTGGTTATGATTTCTGGTTATGGTATTAAGGGATAGGATTGTGAATTGAGTTGAATCTTAAGGTAATTCATTTAAAAGGATATTAATAAGGATGATGGAAAAGGTTTCATTAGATTAAAAATAATGTAAGTTTTGGAAAGAATATTAGCAGATTATAATTTGAGGAATTATAATAATAAAAACTTGAGGCATTTTAGGGTTTTGGGAAAGGAAAACGAAATTTATGAAAGTAAGATGACAAATGATGATTTTCTGAATTATGTGACAAAGATATCTTGTGCCTGAAAATAATAGTAAAGTTACTGTGGGATCGATGTACTGGACCCATATGGATCATTAGTATTATTTAATTGTATAGGCGGTTATATAATATCATTGATACTAATGGTATTAGACAATTGTATGGGCGGTTGCTTTAATACCATTGGGAACAGTACAACGGTGGTTTGATTTTATTGTTCATGCATTTGAGCATTATACAGTCGGCTTTTGTTGCCTAGGAGTGAACGAGAATTTGGATAGTGTGGTCCCTGATGGATCTTAAGGGGCGTCAGGGCGAGGTGATTCACTTAGTGATCTGTTATCACATTTTATACCCCTAGACGTGAAAAACCATTGCAACGCATTGACGAGGACCCGACAAACACTATTCTTTTTTTGGTCCGGTGTAGACTGTCATTGAGGGGGGCAGATCTTCTAGAACGTTCATCTTTGAATTTGAGTTAGCTCAATGGAGTAGGAACTGGTTCATTTGGCATGCACATGGTCAATGGACATATTGTTGTGTCATGGTCAAGATACATATTGTTGTAGCATGGTCAAAGTACACATTATGGTGACATAGTCATTGTGTATACATTACTGATATATGTTGTCACGATACCGTGAATGTCTATGTTATTGCGAGATATGTTTACTGCAGAATTATTTATAAATCCATAACATGAATATACTTGCGATATCTGTATGTATGGAACGACTTTGTTGTTCGTATTGTTTCTCTGCTGCCATAGTGGTATTTAATATAGGGGATCTCACTTGTTTTATTGTATTATTCTGTCTATTTCTGTTTTATGCTTATGCTTGTAAAGATTGTGATGATAGCAAAGCAAGATCTGCGAGGTTTCACTAGACTACAGGTTCATGGGGGCATCGAAGCGTGGAATGTCCATTGGGACACGGGGCACATTCAGTATGTCGGAGACGTCACCTTATTTTGGAGCATGACCCTGCATAACGGTGTTACGTTTACCGTCGATGTAGCTATTCACCTGGAGTTTTGTATGCCTCTTAGGGAGTTTTGAGATGATTGTAGAGCTACCTCAAAGCAGGCCTCTGAGGAGTCGACTGCTCGGACTCCTATCCGTAGTGGTATGCCCCGACTGAGGATTTTGCCTGATAGGGATCCCGAAGGGGATTTAGTGGAAGATAGGGTATAGGACCCTACTCTTCAAGTGTTTAGACTTGGACTAGGCTCAATCTTTATATGGTAGTTAGATGTTTCCTTGGAATATATAAGTTTTATGTTTTTGGAATAAGTATAATGTATTCATGGATGTAGTAAACTTTATTTTATGAAAAGTCTTTTATTCAGTTCTTATAACTCGAGTTTCTCTATTTCGATAATTTTATGTCATTCATTTAAAAAGGGATTTTTAAAACTCATATTTTATAATGTCAATTATTTCATAGTTTGAGTAAGGTTTTAATTCCATTCGAAAAGGAGTTAGTCTGAAACGTAACGCCTTTTTTCTTATAGAAGGGGGTGTTACAATATAAAACTGCCAAGGATATGTGGAATTATTTAAGAAAAGGTGTATAATCAAGACAAGACAACTAGGAGGTTTCAATTGGAGTATGAGATTGGTAATTTTACATAAAGGAGTCTTTCAATAGAGAAGTATTATTCTGGTTTTCAAAACCTTTGCGTTGAGTATATTGACATTATTCATACTAGAGTCCCTGCTAAAGCTCTCTCTACAGTCTATAATGTCCATGAAACCAGTAAGAGAGACCAGTTCTTGATGAAGCTGAGATCCAACTTTGAAGACACACATGCTAATATGATGAACCGTGTCCTGTACCATCTTTGGATGCTTGCCTGAGTGAACTTCTTTGAGAGGAACAACGTATAGTCACTCAAGCAGCAATGGAACATAGAACTAATGTCAGTGCCCCTATTAATGTGGCCTATGTAGCACAAGGACGGAATAAAGGCAGAGACATGCGTGTTGTCTAACGCTATAGCTGAAAGGCTTTAGGCATATTGCAAAGGATTGTTCCCAAAAATTCTGTAAAAATTGAAAGCAGCTAGAGCATATCATCTCAACTTGTCCTATTCGCCCCGAAAGGAAGCAAGGAACTGCTTATCATGCCTCGGTTGGTGCCTCTAGTTCTAGTGCAGTACCTGTTTCCACTTCTGTACCTATACCTCCAACAAACTCAAGCAAACTTACTCTTGAAATAGTACAGCAGATGATGCTTTTTGCATTTTCTACCTTTGGGCTCTCAGGTAATCCTATTTTTCCCTCTAAGTCTTGGTACGTTGATTCTGGAGCTTCCAATCATATAACCAATAATGTTGTCTCTCTCTCCAATGTGCGAAATTATGATGGAAACCAAAAAATTTATACAGCTGATGGGAATTCGTTAACTATCAGTGTTGTTGGTGTTATATCTCCTTCCTTGACTAAAGTTTTTGTCTTTCCTAGTCTTTCCATAAACCTTATTTCTATTGGACAATTGGTTGATCAAGATTATAATGTCCAATTTTCTTATGGTGGTTGTATTGTGCAGGATCAAGTGTCCGGGAAGATAATCGCGAAGGGACCTAAAGTGGGACGAATCTTTCCTTTGCACCTTCCTTCCACAATCTGTTCTAACTTTACTTTCTCTTTCCTGTATTGATGTTAGACATGATAATCAAGTGTGGCATAATCGTTTAGATCACCCAAATTCACATGTATTCAGTACTTTGTTAAAATCTGGTTTATTGGGCAATACAGATTCTTTTGATGCTCCTTTTGATTGTACCACATGTAAACTTGGAAAAAGTAAAGTTCTACCCTTTCCTAACAATGTATCTCGTGCAATCTAGCATTTTGATATCATTCATAGTGATGTTTGGGGGATCGTACCTATTGTTTCTCATGCGAATTATAAATACTTTATTACTTTTATAGATGACTACAGTCGTTTTACTTGGGTGTACTTTCTTTGGTCTAAGGCAGAAGTTTTTTTAGTTTTTAAGCGATTTGTTGTGCTTCTTGAAACTCAATTCTCTACCAATATAAAAATCTTGTGATCTAATTCTGGAGGAGAATACATGTTTAATAAGTTTCAGAACTTCCTTCAGGAAAAAGGGATCATATCTCAGCATTCTTGTTCATCAACACCACAACAATACGGTGTTTTTGAGAGAAAGAATCGTCACCTTCTTAATGTGGTAAGAACCCTTTTACATGAATCTTCTAATTCTCCTCGTTTTTGGTATGAAGCTCTTTCTATTACTGTACATCTGATAAATTGTTTACCTTCTCCTACATTAGATGATGTTTCTCCCTTTTTTAAGTTGTTTGGGCAGTCTCCTTCATACTCTAAACTTTGTACCTTCGGTTATGTTAATTTTGTACATCTTCCTGCCTATGAACGTAATAAACTTACTACTCAATTTGTTAAGTGTGCCTTCCTAGGGTATGCTATAACTCAAAAGGGTTATGTTTATTATGATCCTCATGCTCGTTGTATAAGAATCTCTAAGGATGTGGTTCTTTTCGAACATCAATATTTCTTTTCATTTCATGGTGAATAGCCACCTTCCCCTTTATGTCTTATGCGTAGCTTTTTTGATTCTTTAACAATTGTGGAACGGTTCAAGCCTGGTTTGATGTATGAAAGATGTCGTCGTCATGAGTCTGGTCCTGTTCAAGATTTTGGCCCGACACTAGATCCTGTCACTGATGTCATACCTCTTCGCCGGTCTACACGACCTACTCGACCCCCTAATTGGTATATTTTTTCCTCAATTGTATCTCTATTTGCTACATTGTCTCCTATTTCCATTCCTTCTTGTTACAAACAGGCTATGGAACATGAATGTTGGAAACAAGCAATATAAGCAGAACTTCAAGCCCTTGAGGACAATCACACTTGGGACATTGTGTCTTGTCCACCCACAATTAAACTAATTGGGAGTAAATGGCTTTTTTCTATAATACTTCGTTCTGATAGGTCTTTGGACCGCTACAAGGTTCGTCTCATAGCCCTTGGTAACAAACAAGAATATGGGGTTGATTATGAGGAGACATTTGCTCCTGTTGCTAAGATGACTACAGTTCGGACTATCTTAGCCATTGCTGCTTCTCAATCTTGGTGGTTGCATCAAATGGATGTGAAGAATGCATTTCTTCATGGTGATCTGAAAGAAGAAATATATATGAAGCTTCCCTCTGGTATGACTACTTCTCCTCACGAGTCTGTAAACTAAGGCGTTCTCTGTATGGTCTGAAATAGGCTCCTCGGGCTTTGTTTGAGAAGTTTCATACTACGCTCCTTAATTTCTCCTTTATACAAAATCAGTATGATTACTCCCTTTGTCCACAAGTCTGCCACAAGGATAGTGCTCACCTTTGTTTATATGGATGATATTATCATTACTGGAACTGACAGTGGATTTATTACTAAGCTCCAGGAGATGCTGCACGTAACCTTCCACAAGAAAGACCATGACCATCTTACTTATTTTTTAGGATTAGAGGTACATCGTAGGTCCAATGGCCTATTTTTGAACTAGTAAAAGTATATTCAAGACCTCATCACTTTGACAAGTTTGGAGGCCACTACTTCAGTTGATACTCCTATCGAAGTGAATGTCAAATATAGGAAATATGAAGGGGATCTTCTAGCTAATCCTATACTCTATAGGCCATTGGTTGGAAGTCTTATATACTTGACAATAACTCGACCCAATATCTCATATGCAGTTCATCAGGTCAACCAGTTTATGTCATTTCCTTGGCATCTCCATCTCGCCGTTGTTCGTTGGATTATCCGCTATCTCCTAGGGTCACCTACTCGTGGATTATTCTTTCCTATTGGCTCATCGCTACAACTTACAGTATACAGCGATGCTGATTGGGCCGAGTGTCCGAATACACGTTGGTCTACTATGGGTTGGTGTATGTTTCTAAGTAATGTGTAACACCCCGATTTTTCATTTTTCTTGATATAAATGAGTTTTATAATATTTGTGAATTTTTTGGAATTTTTAATTTATTTTGATTATTTTAATATTATTTTGAGTTGTAGGTGTGTTTGAGGCAGACCCGAAAAAATAAAAAAATTTCCTGCACCAGAAAGTTTTAGATTGTTAATGCGGGGCCGTGGGAACTTACTAAACCCGAAACCGAGAATAGTTGACAGAAATTTTCTTTATCTGAGTTTTTATTTCATTCTATTATCCATTGGGTAATGTTTTTATTCATTGTGTAATGTTATTATCCATTGGATAATACACTAGCAGTAGCTATTATCCATTAGGTAATAGTTTCTAAAAATATCTAGAAAATATCTATGCTTTTGGAAAATAACTAAGCCTTTGGAAAATATATTAAGTGGTCAAATATGATGGTTATGACAACTTTATGCATAACTAATAGGAGACAAGCTTGTAGGAGAAGCTTTAAATATCCACCTTTAATCTAATCAATGGTTGTGAGGGCAAGCTTAGTGAAGAAGCTTTGGATGTCCACCCTTGATCTAATCAACGGTTGTGAGGAGCAAGCGTAGTGAAGAAGCTTTGGATGTCCACCATTGATCTAATCAATAGTTGTGAAAGGTTGAAAGTGGTCAAATTAATCACACTCCTTCTCTCCTATCTCATGGCCAAGAGGGCTTTAGGGGACAAAAAGTTTCATTTGTTATCATAACAAAAAGCTATCATCTTTCTACACAAAAACTTAACACAATTCTCTCTCATTTTTTCTCCTCTAACTCAGGACCTCCTCACCCAAAAACACCTTCCAATCTCTCATAATTCAAAAAAACCTTACCACATAGTCCTAAACTTCATTCTAAGCAACTTTCATGTTGTGATCAAGACCTAATTCTATCATCTTCAAGCTTGATTTTTGGATTCAAGTTCTAGGGTTTTAAGGTGATGTTCATGGTTTTCATTTCTTCTTTGATTTTTGAAATCCTAAGACCATATTTAATCTATGGTTGTCTTACTCTAGCCTTGGATGTTAATATGTTTGTGTTTGCTTTGATTTTTAAGAATCACTTGGTGAAGAAAGTTGATAGAAAGGATCACACAAGGAGCTTAGGAAGCTACATATAAGGTAAGAGGGAGATTAACCTCATCAACCAATTATGGTGGTGAGGAACAAAATATTTGTGTTTGTGAGTGAAAAATCCATATGAGGATTTACTCACTCGATTGTGTGATTATTGGTTATGTTTGTTTGATTTTGTATAATTATATGATGTTTATTGTATGCATGAAATTACCATGATTGTTTATTGATTATATGTGATTTTATTTGCTTTGATATTATGCATTAAATACAGAAGAATTGTGATGACAAGAATATGTTGTATGATATAATTGTGTTAGAAAGAAAAGCAATTTTTGGCTCCAATGGCCATAGAGGCTCATGGCCTTCAAGCCCTCCAAAGGGGAAATCAAATGAAAAATATTTTATTAAATGTTAACCTATGTGATTAGTGATAAGAAATTTAATTAAGGAATTACAAAATAAAAATGGAAATGAATATATTTTTATCACTAATTAAAAAGTGATTTTTGGCTAATATAGTGAAATCAGGACTAATAAGTAATTTAGAGATTTGAAGTATTTTATTTAATGGAGTTTTAGTTGGAAAGATGAAAATGATTTATAAATTGTGAATTTAGTGGTTTAATGTTAAGAAATTCAACTAAGGATTTATAAGATAAGAATGAAAATGAATAAATTTTATCATTAAGTAAAAGAGTGATTTTCAGCCATGGTATTGGGAAATAGGATTGAGAATTAAGTTTGAAACTTAAAGTATTTTATTTAAAAGGATTTTTAATAAGAAAGATGGAAAAGGTTTCATTAAATAAAATAATGTAGTTTTGGAAATGATATTAGAAAATATTCTGTAGAAGAATTTTAGCAAGGAAATAATTTTTAAGGATGGTTTGGAGTTTAAATATTATAAGATATCTTGAATTAATTAAAATACTTTAAGTTTTGAGGAAAAAGTTAGGAAATATTATTTGGAGGAGGTTTAGTGAGAAAATGTTAGAAATATTATTTTAAAGGTGATTTATTAAGGAAATATTGGAATTAAAGACTAATTTTTATATTAAATAAGAAAAGTTTTAAATTGAGCTTAGAATATTGAGAAAATGTTCTACGCGATTGAAAATATGTAGAAAAAATCTTACGTGATTTAAAAATGGTGATTTTTAGCTACGCGATTGAGAAAACATTTTAAAATCTTTATGCGATTGAGAAAATGTTGAAAAACTGTTACGCAATTTGAAAATGTAACAAAAGTGTTACGCGATTATGAAAATGCGATAAAAATGCTACGCAATTGAGAAATACAGTAATTTACTGTCAGGCTAATGTATTGAACCTAGATATATCAGTGCATGGTTGTAGCCGAAAAAGGTTTGTGAGAATGCATTGAGTCATTGGTCATGCATTATTGGTCAGACAGTATCTGTTAAGACTATTGCTGCCTAGGAGTTGATTTACACCAAAGTGTAGGTACGAATTGCGTACTAAAGATCTATGAATGATCTTGGAGGTGTCGGGACTCGGAATACCACATATGGTCAGTTAGAAAGCGCTACTATGTCGTGACAACCGATACAAATGTACCGACGATCTCGACGAAAGACTATTCCTATTCCCAATCTGGCGTAGAATGTCTTGTATAATGCCTGATGTACACATTGAGAAATTATAGCACTTAGTCTGAGACAGCCGATATACAAACATATCTTCTGGATCATTCTCTCCGAAATTGTGTTTAGCTCTATAGAGTAGGAAATGGGTGCATTGTGCATAAGAGGGGTTAATTCATTGTGCATAAGTATGGTCTATATACTTATTTTGTGTTATGACCAGTATTCATATGTGTGATATATATATATTGTTAAATTATCTGTTAATTGATGACATGATTATATCTGTTATTCTGTGATATTGCTTTGTATGAATGACATTGTTGTCATTATTATTTCTTTACTGCCATGATGGTATTGATGTAGGGGATCTCACCTCTTTACTGTATTATTCTGTTTGTTCTATTCTATATTTATGTTTTGAGAAGACTGTGATGGCGGCGAGGCAGAATCTTCAGAATTTTGTTAGACTACAGTTTCATGGGGCCAACGAAGCATGGCACGTCTATTAGGACACGGGGCGCATTCAGTATGCAGGAAAAGTTACTTTGCTTTGGAGTAGGACCCGGTATAGGGTTGCTACATTTTCTATAAATGTTGCTATGCATTTGAAGTTCTCTATGCCTATTATAGACTTATGGAGTAATTGTTATAACATTTCTAATGAAGACTCCGAGGAGTTGACCGCTCAGACTTCCGTCTATAGTGATATGTCCCGACTAGGGAATTTGTCCGTTAGGGATCCCGAAGAGGATCTAGAGGAAGATCGAGTTCAGGACCCTACTCTTCAAGTTTTTGGACTTGGGTTAGGTTCAGTCTTTATATGGTAGCTATACATATTATTTGGTGTACGTAAGCTTTATGTATTTAAGTTGTTACTAATCTATGTTATGTACATGAGATGTATATTATTCAGTCTTATGTCTTGTGTTTCTAAAATTCAATAAGTTTATGTTATCCATGAAAAGGAAATTTTGAAACTCGTATTAAAATAATATTTAAATATTTTTATAACTTGGGTAAAGAATTAAAAGGAGTTGGTCTAAAAATGCAAAGCCCTAAGAATGGTGTTACATTAGTTGGTATGAGAGCTCAAGTTCGAGTCTTTTGGGTTTGTGGTTAGATCTGTCTTGTTTGTGTGTTGTGTTTCTCTGAAACCGAACACAGAGAAGTATTGTTTGGTTTCCGAAAGGAGACAACCTTGTTTGAAATGGTTATATTTAGTTTTCATTGTATTGTGGTTAGTTTGACGTTGAAGAAAGGAAATGGTTCGTGGTAGACATATGCATGTGGCTTGTGGTAAACGAACAAAGGTGGATGCGAGATGTGACAATGATGATATGGTTGCAGCTGCGATAGCAATGCAAAAGAATGGCTGACGTGATTGTACAACAAAATTAGAGGGCTGCTCAACAGTAGAAGGCGACAATCGAGGCTCAGAATCTGTTAGAGTTTAATCAATCTCAGAATATGAGACTCCATAACTTTAGACCACCTAGGTTCCAAAAAGGGAGGAAATGTAAAGTCAAACGATCGCAGTGGAAATCATACTTATGACCATCGGGGAATCAACAGCAACAACAAACAAATGGAGGAAATAATAGTGGCAACAAACTCAGTCAGATCGTAGCATCAGCATCAAAATGTTGGAAGTGTGGAAAGGCTCACTTGACAAAGGAGTGTACGATTAAAGGGTTTATTTGTTTCAAGTGCGGGAAGCCCGGACTTTTTTCTAGAGACTGTACACAATCGAAGATAGAACCTTCCGTGAATAACATACATGCGACAAGACCTCAAGCAGGAGGAAGAGTCTATACTTTGAGTGGAGCAGAAGCCTCCCAATCTAAAGGTCTTATCGAGGGAGATTGTGCCATAGGGAGAAATCCTTTAACTGTACTGTACAACTCGGGAGGCAAACCATTCTTTTATTGCCTATAACTGTGTGAACCATTTGGGTTTGTTTGTGTTTTCATTTCCTTTTGACTTGAATATCACTGTTCCTATCGCTAAACTTGCTATTACTACTCAAGCTTATTTAAATTATCCTATTACTGTTAGAGATCAAAACTTTTTTATGAATTTGATTTGTCTACTTCTTTACCAAATAGACATGATTTCAAGAATGGATTGGTTATCTACTAACTATATCTTGTTATATTGTTCCAATAAAACTCTAATTTTCCTTGAGATTGAGATTTTTGGATTTGAATCCAGAAAGTTCACTCCTAAATTTATTGGACCATATCAAATTCTTTGTTGGATAGGTCCGGTAACCTACTGAATAGCCTTATCACTTTTCTTTCTAACCTTCATAATATCTTTCTTGTATCGCAATTGCGAAAGTATATTCTGATTCAACCCATGTCATTAGCACCAAATACAGTACAAATTAAAAGAGAACTTGATGTATGAAACATTTCCTATTGAGATTAAAGATAGGCGAGTGAAACAACTCTGAGTAAAAGGAATTGCCTTGGTAAAGGTAATCTGGAACAACATGACGAGAGATGCAACATGGGAACTAGAAGACAAAATGAAGGAGCAATATCTGTCGTTGTTCTAAAGTAAGATAATTTCGGGGACGAAATTCTTTTTAGTGGGGGAGTATTGTAACACCCCTATTTTTTATTTTTCTTGATATAAATGAGTTTTATAATATTTGTGAGTTTTTGGGAATTTTTAATTTACTTTAATTATTTTAATATTATTTTGAGCTGTATGTGTGTTTAAGGCGAGCCCATAAAAATAAAAAAATTTCTTGGACCAGAAAATTTTAGACTGTTAATGCGGGGTCGGGGGAACTTACTAAACCCAAAACCGAGAATACTTGATGAAAATTTTCTTTATTTGAGTTTTTGTTCCATTCTATTATCCATTGGGTAATGTTTTTATTCATTGTGTAATGTTATTATCCATTGGGTAATAGTTTTTGAAAATATCTAAAAAATATCTAAGCTTTTGGAAAATATCTAAGCCTTTGAAAACTATCTTAAGTGGTCAAATATGATGGTTATGACAACTTTATGCATAACCAATAGGAGACAAGCTTGGAGGAGAAGCTTTAAATATCCACCCTTGATCTAATCAATGGTTGTGAGGGCAAGCTTAGAGAAAAAGCTTTAGATGTCCACCCTTGATCTAATCAACGGTTGTGAGGAGCAAGCTTAGTGAAGAAGCTTTGGATGTCCACCATTGATCTAATCAATGATTGTGAAGGGTTGAAAGTGGTCAAATTAATCACACTCCTTCTCTCCTATCTCACGGCCAAGAGGGCTTTAGGGGATAAAAAGCTATCATCTTTCTACACAAAAACTTAACACTATTCTCTCTCATTTTCTCTCCTCTTGCTCACGGCCTCCTCAACCAAAAACACCTTTCAATCTCTCATAATTCACCCAAACCTTACCACTTAGTCCTAAACTTCATTCTAAGCAACTTTCATGTTGTGAACAAGACCTAATTCCATCATCTTCAAGCTTGATTTTTGAATTCAAGTTCTAGGGTTTTAAGGTGATGTTCATGGTTTTTCATTTCTTCTTTGATTTTTGAAACCCTAAGACTATATTTGATCTATGGTTGTCTTACTCTAGCCTTGAATGTTAATATGTTTGTATTTGCTTTGATTTTTAAGATCACTTGGTGAAGAAAGTTGATAGAAAGGATCACACAAGGAGCTTAGGAAGCTACATACAAGGTAAGAGGTGGAACAAAATATTTGAGTTTATGAGTGAAAAATTCATGTGAGGATTTGTTCACTCGATTGTGTGATTACTGGCTATGTTTGCTTGATTTTGTATAATTATATGATGTTGATTGTATGCATGAAATTACCATGATTGTTTATTGATTATATGTGCTTTTATTTGCTTTGATATTATGCATAAACTTGATATAGTAGAATTGTGATGACTAGAATATGTTGTATGATATACTGTGTTAGAAACAAAAGCATTTTTTGGCTCCAATGGCCATAGAGGCTCACGGCCTTCAAGCCCTCCAAAGGGGAAATCAAATGAAAAATGTTTTATTAAATGTTAACCTATGTGATTAGTGATAAGAAATTTGATTAAGGAATTACAAAATAAAAATATTTTTATCACTAATTAAAATGTGATTTTTGGCTAATATAGTGAAATCAGGACTAAGAAGTAATTTGGAGATTTGAAATATTTTATTTAATGGACTTTTAGTTGGAAAGATGAAAATGATTTATAAATTGTGAATTTAGTGGTTTAATGTTAAGAAATTGAATTAAGGATTTATAAGATAAGAATGGAAATGAATAAATTTTATCATTAAGCAAAAGAGTGATTTTTGGCCATGGTATTAGGAAATAGGATTGAGAATTAAGTTTGAAACTTAAAGTATTTTATTTAAAAGGATTTTTAGTAAGAAAGATGGAAAAGGTTTCATTAAAATAAAATAACATAAGTTTTGGAAAGGATATTAGAAAATATTATTTAGAAGAGTTTTGGCAAGGAAATAATTTTCAAGGATGGTTTGGAGTTTAAATATTTTATTTAAGAAAGTTTTATTAAGAGTAAAGAATAAAGATTTTGAGATATCTTGAATTAATTAAAATAATTTAAGTTTTGAGGAAAACGTTAGGAAATATTATTTGGAGGAGGTTTAGTGAGAAAATGTTAGAAATATTATTTTAAAAGTGATTTATTAAGGAAATATTGGAATTAAAGTCTAATTTTTATATTAAATAAGAAAAGTTTTAAATTGAGCTTAGAATATTGAGAAAATGTTTTACGCGATTGAAAATACGTAGAAAAACTCTTATGCGATTTAAAAATGGTGATTTTTAGCTACGCGATTGAGAAAACGTTTTAAAATCTTTATGCGATTGAGAAAATGTTGAAAAACTATTACGTTATTTGAAAACGTAACAAAAGTGTTACGCGATTGTAAAATGCGATAAAAATGCTATGCAATTGAGAAATTCAGCAATTTGTTGTCGGGCTAATGTATTGAACCCAGATATATCAACGTATGGTTGTAGCCGAAAAAGGTTTGTGAGAATGCATTGAGTCATTGGTCATGCATTATTGGTAAGACAGTGTCTATTAAGGCTATTGTTGCCTAGGAGTTGAATTACACCTAAGTGCGGGTGCGAATTGCGTAGTGAAGATCTATGAATGATCTTGGAGGCGTCGGGATGCGGAATTCCACATATAGTCAGTTAGAAAGTGCTACTGTGCCGTGGCAACCGATGCGAACGTACCGACGATCTCGATGAGATACTATTCCTACTCCCGATCTGGCATAGAATGTCTTGTATAATGCTTGATGTACACATTGAGAAATTATAGCACTTAGTCTGAGGCGGCCAATATAAAGATATATCTTCTGGATCATTCTCTCTGAAATTTATGTTTAACTCCATGGAGTAGGAAATGGGTGCATTGTGCATAAGAGGGGTTAATTCAATGTGCATAAGCATAGTCTGTATACTTATTTTTTGTTATGATCAGTATTCATATGTGTGATATATATATTGTTAAATTATCTGTTAGTTGATAACACAATTATATCTGTTATTATGTGATATTGTTTTGTATGAATGACATTATTGTCATTATTGTTTCTTTACTGCCATGATGGTATTGATGTAGGGGATCTCACCTCTTTATTGTATTGTTCTGTTTGTTCTATTCTATATTTATGTTTTGAGAAGACTGTGATGGCGGCGTGGCAGAATCTTCAAAATTTTGTTAAACTACAGTTTTATGGGAGCAACAAAGCGTGGCACGTCTATTGGGACACGGGACGCATTCAGTATGCTGGAGAAGTTACTTTGCTTTGGAGTAGGACCTGGTATGGGGTTGCTACGTTTTCTGTAAATGCTGCTGTGCATTTGGAGTTCTCTATGCCTATTAGAGACTTATGGAATAATCATTATAACACTTCTAGTGAAGACTCCGAGGAGTCACCACTCGGACTTCCGTCCGTAGTGATATGTGCCGACTGGGGAATTTGTCCGTTAGGGATCCCGAAGAGGATCTAGAGGGAGATCAGGTTCAGGACCCTACTCTTTAAGTTTTTGGACTTAGGTTAAGTTCAATCTTTATATGGTAGCTATACATATTATTTGGTGTACATAAGCTTTATGTATTTAAGTTGTTACTATTCTATGTTATGTGAGATGTATATTATTCAGTCTTATATCTCGTGTTTCTAAAATTCAGTAAGTTTATGTTATTCGCGAAAAAGAAATTTTGAAACCCGCATCAAAATAATATTTAAATATTTTATAACTTGGGTAAAGAATTAAAAGGAGTTGGTCTGAAAATATAATGCCCTAAGGAGGGTGTTACATAATGCCTTGATTTCTTGGAAATGTAAGAAACAATATCACGTTTCTAAATCTTCTACTGAGGCTGAATATCATGTCGTGTCCTCTACTTGTTCTGAAATTGTGTGGTTGCCCAGTCTTCTAGAGGAGCTTGGTTTTTCACAAACTCATTCTACCCCTCTTCATGCTAATAATACGAGTGCTATTTAGATTGCAGCAATCTAGTTTTCCATGAACGCACCAAGCATATAGAGGTTGACAGTCATTATATCAAGGAAGCCTTGGATAGTCAAGCAATCTTTCTTCCCTACATTTCCACAAATCTTCAGGTAGCTGATGTCTTCACCAAAGCTATGACAAAACAATGACATCAGTTCCTTGTTAGCAAATTGTTGTTAGTTGACTTACCAGCATCAATTTGAGGGGGGATGTTAATGCCAGTTGTTGGACGGTGGCTTCTTGGCGTTGTTCCAACGTTTTTAGTGTAGATATTGTATTTGGTGGTTTATGAATTTGTTGCTTATTTTCTAGGGGCATTTAATGTACAATAGCTCCCTTTATATATTACTACCACTGTAAACACTCTATTTTGAGAGGTGATATACAATTTTTCCAAAATGCTCTCTTGTTATTTTTTTATAGCACCGCCATGCGCCAATGAAAGGGCGGTCGGTAGAGCTGTGTGCAGGGACGTTGGACGGTATATGTGGGCGCGTCTGGGGGATTCTCGGGTCGAGCTTTTAGGTTCTGGCTGAACAGGGTAAGGCAATTCAGATGGTGGGGTCACCGGCCGAAAAGGTTGTTGGAAAAGTTAGACAGCAGTAATGGATGGCGGTTGATGGTAGCGGACCGCAGTTGATAGCAGCAGATGGCAGTTGACAGCAGCAGGCGGTGGCTGACATCAGTGGACAATGGCGGGCAGCGGCAGACAATTACAAAGGAGATGGGTCTGCTAGAAAAAGGACATAGCAGAAGGAGAAAGGTCGGCAAACCGGAGTGGAAACACGATTAGCCAAAAAAAAAATTCCCCAGAGAGTAGTGGGCTCACCAGGCATGCACGGTTCTAGGATTACCTCTCTTTAGGCTCTAGATACGATGTTGAAAGAGAGAAAAGAGAGAGATATATGAAGAAAATCGTGTGCCTAAATTACACAACGGAGGTTGAATTATATAGAGTTATTGCAATAAATATAAAGATTACAAAAGATTCTAATTACTGTGATTACATCATTTGGTTAGCCTATACAACGAATCTAGACACTATTTACTTAGTTTTCAACAAATTTTTTACCGCATAGTCATAATATAATTGTTGTAGAGATGAGGTTGTTGCGGTGGATTATGTGGACATATAAGACAAGACAAGATCAAGAATGAATGCATTAGAGAGAAAGTAGGGATAGCACCTATTGAGGAAAAGATGATAGAATCTCGTCTATGGTGGTTTGGCCATGTGAGAAGAAGCGCAATAGAAGCCCCCAGTAAGAATAATTTATCAGATTGAGGATAGCCATTAGTTAAAGGTAAAAGGTAGAGAATGACCAAAAAAAACTCAAGGTGAAACCAATAAAAAAGACTTATCTAAATGCCTTTCTAAAGACTTGGTCTAAAAGGTAGAGGGAGACCAAGAACAATGGCGTCGTTTGATCTATGTAGTCAATTTCACCTAGTAGGAAAAAGGTTTTGTTGTGGTTGTTGCTACTTTGCAAAATAAACTAAAGAAACCCAACAAATAAAGCCTGTATATGGATGAGCTCAAATAGACAATTGCAGAACCAATAACAATTTTCTTAAAATAACCCCTAACTCCAAACTTAAAAGAATCGAAACAAAACATAGCAACAGCAAACAAAAACTAGTGTATATCTGACACATTTCAAGTTTAGTAATACTACTGGGCTCAGGCTCAACATTCTAAAATAGGACATTTTCAATAAGGCAACCACATTTAAAGTTTAGATCAACATCTTAGTTCTTTATCTGCCTGCATTATTATCCCATGTTGAGAGAAAATTCATCCGCAGGTTTTAGATGTTGAGGTTTAGACCAACATCTGGAATGATGGCATCATCAATAAGGATGAACTTTCACATAGTCTTGAGATGGCTTAAAACCTTAGACAGTAGTATAAACTAAGTATACCAGAAGTATAGATCCAGGAGAATAACTAAACAAATCAAAAAGGAGGGGGAAAATGGAAAACATATAAGGAAAAGGAACAGCCCTAGCATATACTACAGGACAAAAGTCAAACCCTACAAAACTCTAGAAAGAACCCTTAAAACCACAAATTCATCTCCTAAAACAAATTTTGTTTCCTGTTCCTTGCCAACCCTCTTGTTCCCACTAAAACAGAAATAAACAAACAACATGTTCATCTTCTCTGAACAATTGTTTCACACAGCTTACATATATGTATCTTTAAGATGTCATATTACTGCCATGGCAAACTAGAAGTTTTAGCTACCCTTTCTTCAATTATTAGCTCTCTAATAAAGCTTAAAATATTTTTTATAAAGAAACAAAAAACATAGCACATTTTTTAACAAGACAAACAAAAATAAGATATACCACCATTAGAGCCAAAAACTCAGCATGAAAATAAAATGATGCAAATACATTTCAGTATAAATCAGAGCAAGTCATTGCATAACCAACCAAATCAGTAACATCATTTATGGACTCTGTACGAGATTGCCCATTTTCCAATATTAGCCACCCTCCGGTTAATGCACTTTTAACATAGTACAAATACCGAATATTTGAACCCTTGTAAGATGGTGGAATAATGCTAGGCAGCAACATTTGCACCACATCTGCAATTAACATACCACATAATCAACCTTCTTAGAGCATGTTTGGTAGAGCTAAGATTAGCCTTTCTTAGATTTTTTTTTTTTGAAAAAAAGTTGTTTTAACAGTATTATAACATGTTTGACAAAATTTGCTTAAGCTTTTACACGAAATTCAATGCATTATAAATTTTTTTTTTCATAATGTTGAAGATTGAAACATATGATTCTAGCTTATAGATTATCCCTTACATATTGAGATGTAAAAACCATTTCTTCCTCAATCAAATAATTTTTTTAATCATTCTATACCTATTTTGGTAATTTAATACATAAAAGCGATTTTTTTATACTATCCAAACGAAACAGATTACCTTAAAATCATTTTTCAGCTAACATATCCAAACATAAAACTGATTCAATTATAATCGATTATAACAAAAAGTTTTTATACAATAATCAATTATTGAAATAATCAAGTTTTCACAGCTATCCCAAACACACACTTATATCAAAATAAATAAGATAACTACTAAAGCATGACATGTTCAAATGTAATATCATGAGTGATCACCAAGCAAGTATACTGGAAACTTGCAGGAGATACAATCAAACAAATTTCAGTATTGAAGATGTTAGGCGTTGTCGGGACATAAAGTCTTATCATGCTAACCAACTTGGAAATAAACCTTATCCCCGGCAACGATGCCAAAAACTTGTTAGGGCCAAAAAAACTTGTTTGCCTATTTGCTAACCGCAAGTGCACGGGTCGCACAAGTAATACAGATACAGAGTAAGAGATCGTTCCCATGAGGATAAGTTTATTTTCAATGCTAAGTATTAACCAATAGCTTACCTATTCTATTCAAGAACATAAAAATAAGGGAAAACAATTAAACTAAAGACTAAAAAGCGATAAAGATAATGGTTAGAGATTAGGGAATCCTTCTTCACCCTTTACTTCAACCAACAACATGCAATCCTCTTCATAAATTTGAATGCAAGGATTAGGTTAGCTTGAGAATCTACATTAGCTAAATGCCTATATCTAGGTCATCTAACCATGGTTTCAATTGCCCAACTCACCAAGTGTCCTTGAGAGCTAACACAAAATCCACTCTTTAAGGTCTATTCTCAAACACATGCTATGCATGGCTAAGAGGTATATTTTTATCCCATTAGCAAATTAACTCATCCCACTATTGGAATAGAATCGAACATGCATCAATCATACAAACGATCTCAAACCCAAATCCCTATGTCTAGGTTCATTGGACTTTATCAAATTAACTTAAATGTTGGCCAAACACTCAAGAGCATTAAGAACAATATGATTGAACAAAATCAAAAATCCACACAAACTCAAAGAAGAACAAATCATTAATATTCATAAAAAGGATTCAAAATCATCCCTAAATACAGCTGCCACATCATTGAACACGAAAATACAAATCAAAATACATGTTCCAGAAATGAGGAAGAGAAAAGAGAAAAGAGAAAAGGAGAAAGCTTATAGATTTCGTCATTGAAGCTCATATCCTCCTCCAAGAAAAAGAGGGCTTCCATCCTTAGCTCCCCAAGCTCCATCTCCACCTCTGATGGAGATCCCAGCCGCAGCCTCTAACCCTAAAACTTAAAATCCTAAAAACCTAAGAGAGAAAATTGAGAGAGAGAGAGAGGGAAACAACATGAAAAACAGAATAAATAGACTCAGTTCACCGATGTGTGCCACGGCGTGAATAATTCCCACGCCGTGGCATGGAGCTCTTTGTCTTGTTAGTATGCACTGGCTGAGACCATCATGCCGCGACGTGACATAGATTGCGTCGCGGCGTGGTATACTGGAATGCATCCTTGTTTCTTTCCTCTAATGTTGGGCTTTAGCTTGCATCAATTTGTCTCTTTTGAGCCCTTCCTGCATTAAAGAAAGCACCAAGTTAAATATAATTATAAATCTACTTAATCAATCAACAAATATGCACAAATTGCTTAAAAACATAAAGGAATATCTCAAAATAGAATTCCACAAATATAAGCATAAAACCTTTCAAATATACATAAGAACAAGGACTAAGCATGCCATGAAGCACAAATATGGGGCATAAATAACTACATTTCATGGAGTTATCACACCCCCAAACTTAAGATGTTGCTAGTCCTCAAGCAACACAAAGTATGACTAAGAAAACACACTTTGACAATTCATGCTCACATGCATTCAACAATGATAAATTCAATTTTCTTTTAACCACAACCAGTGCACATTGATTATAATGGCCCTCAAAGAATGCGCATGCCTCACAGTTAACCTCAACATATACACAATCCTTAACATACCATCAATCAAGCTTCCAATCATGCACATGACATCTCTCACAAACATGCAAGTTAAACTTATCTTTTTCAAATCATGCTCATCCGGATAAGTTTATGAACCTACACATGAATATAAATCAAGATTCCACAAAATTGAAGCATAACTCTCTCTCCACTAATATAAATCACATATGATTGAGGATCAAAACGGATTTTATAGCTTGTAATGTAAGGCCAATGGTAATGGGAGAAAGAAATGAACGGGAAAGGATACAATACAAACATTGAGAAACATAACATATTATTTCAATTCATGAGCCACTAACTGATATTAAAAAGGGTATTCAACAGTGAATGTAGAAAACTTGCCAGAACCATTTTGATGCTTTTCGTACTTTTCTTTATTCATTCATTCCTTTGTTTATTTTTCTTTTCTTTCTTTTCTTTCTTTTTTTTTCTTTTATTTTTCACAAAGCAATGATTTTTCTTTGACTGCATCTAGTTCCTTCAGGCTCATTTTGTATTGAAAATATTAATACCCCTAATCACTGAACTCACTTCAAGAAATAACACATTATGAACTCAACAAACATAGAGGGAAGGAAAAGAATGCAATGTTTTCGCATGCATAGAAAGGTTAACAAGGTAACGAACACAATGGTTATGAAAAACAAATAAAGCCAAACAATTATAAGGCTTCAAAAGGGGACCTAGGAATATAATCATGTAAGGGTAAGCTTGAAAGGCTCAACCAGTCCAAACAATGCCCTAATCATTTCCTCAATCATGCATAATCTAGGATTTCGCCTCAAGAGTGTTCCAAAATAATTTCAGGGATAAAAGAAATCATCCACATGCACAATTCATAAACATTCTCTAAACAAACACTCAAATCTTTCTAAAATAAAACAAGCATCTAAGTGAGAAACACATCATGCATAAAAACAAACAAGATTGCTTAAGCATGCTTCAAGATCGCGAATGGTTTCACAAAAGAATTGAGGACAATCGCAAACATTTATATCATTGGCCAACCATCACACACTAGCAAATGGAATAATGTCATGCATTCAAAAGATCCATCATTTTCCATTCAAGGATGCATAACAACATGTACAAAGTGTGAAAAATTGAAACTTGTATCAACAGCTCACCAGTAATAGCCAAAACAGGATATAATCATGAAAGCATGATGACTATCACTAGCACATACTTAAAATATCAAAACATGTGTAAACATTAAGCATTAAGGGTGAAAAACATGCAATGATCCTCCCCCAAACCAAAGTGAATGTATGTTCTTGGTGTTCACGGTCTATAGAGTACTTGAGCAAGTCAAAACAGAAGCCTAACTAGAACCGAGTATTAATAAATAAATAAAAACTAGAAAAATAACAAAAAAAAGGAAAAACAAGGGTGCTGCGCCGCAGTGTGAACAAGTGTACACCGTGACGTGGAGCTCTCTGGTGCATTTTCCTGATATGGCAGAGACTGTCACGCCTAAGTGTGAACTTGGTGTGCCTAGGCATGATCAAAAAGCTGCACAATTCTACAACAAAATTGAGTGTGTGCTACGGCGTGGAGCAAGGTTACGCCGCGGCATGAGAGGTCTGACTGCAAAATTCTATAGCAGACACAGCTCTGTTGTCATTTTTGCTTCTAAGGGACCTCTAGCACCAGCAAAACATGTCTAAAAACTTAAAACACAGAATATACAACAAAAACACAAAAACACACTATTAGCACTTATATACAAAACAAGAACATAAACTAAAAATAACATAAAAAGCTAAATACTAAAGGATCTAAACATGTCCAAATGGACTTATTGAACATACTAAACAAGGTTTGGGCAACAAAAATGCAATAACACACAAAATCAAACAATTGGCATATTTAAAGACTTAAAGCTAAAGAACTAAAACATGTCCAAATGGACTTATTGAGCTAAACTAAAAACAAAACTTGAATTAGAACTAACTTGTCAATATTAGCAATACGAAAATAATGCCTTATCCCCGGCAATGGTGCCAAAAACTTGTTAGGCGTTGCCGGGACATAAAGTCTTATCATGCTAACTAACTTGGAAATAAACCTTACCCCGGCAATGGCGTCAAAAACTTGTTAGGCATTGTCGAGACATAAAGTCTCATTATGCTAACCAACTTGGAAATAAACTTTATCCCCGGCAACGGTACCAAAAACTTCTTAGGGCCAAAAAAATTTGTTTGCCCATTTGCTAACCGCAAGTGCACGGATTGCACAAGTAATACAGATATAGATTAAGAGATCGTTCCCACGAGGATAAGTTTATTTTCAATGCTAAGCATTAACTGATAGCTTACCTAATTCTATTCAAGAACATAAAGATAGGGGAAAACAATTAAACTAAAGACTAAAAAGCGATAAAGATAATGGTTAGAGATTAGGAAATTCTTCTTCACCCTTTACTTCAACCAACAACATGCAATCCTTTTCATAAATATGAATGCAATGATTAGGTTAGTTTGAGAATCTACATTAGCTAAATGCCTATATCTAGGTCATCTAACTATGGTTTCAATTGCCCAACTCACAAACTGTCCTTGAGAGTGAACACAAAATCTACTCTTTAAGGTCTATTCTCAAACACGTGCTATGCATAGCTAAGAGGTATATTTCTATCCCATTAGCGAATCAACTCATCCCACCATTGGAATAGAATCAAACATGCATCAATCATGCATATAATCTCAAACTCAAATCCCTATGTCTAAGTTCATTAGACTTTATCAAATTAACTTAAATGTTGGCCAAACACTCAAGAGCATTAAGAACAATATGATTGAACAAAATCAAAGATCCACACAAACTTAGAGAAGAACAAATAATTAATATTCATAAAAAGGATTCAAAATCATCCCTAAATACAATTGCCACATCATTGAACATGAAAATACAAATCAAAATATATGTTCAAGAAATGAGGAAGAGAAAAAAGAAAAGAGAGAAGGAGAAAGCTTATGGATTTTGTCATTGAAGCTCAGATCCTCCTCCAAGACAAAGAGGGCTTCTATCCTTAGCTCCCTATGCTCCATCTCCACCTCCAATGGAGATCCCAGCCACAGCCTCTAACCCTAAAACCTAAAAACCTAAGAGAGAAAACTGAGAGAGAGAGAGGGAAACAGTGTGAAAAATAGAATAAATAGACTCAGTTCGCCAATGCGCACTATGGCGTGAACAATTCCCACGCCGCAGCGTGGAACTTTCTGTCTTGTCAGTTTGTGCTGGCTGAGACCATCACGCTGCAGTGTGACATAGATTGCGTCATGGTGTGGTATATTGGAATGCATCCTTGGCTTCTTTCCTCCAATGCTGCACCTTGGCTTGCATCAATTTGTCTCTTTTGAGCCCTTCTGCATTAGAGAAAGCATCAAGTTAAATATAATTGCAAATCTACTTAATCAATCAACAAATATGCACAAATTACTCAAAAACATAAAGGAAGATCTCAAAATAGAATTTCATAAATATAAGCATAAAACCTTCCAAATATGCATAAGAACAAGGATTAAGCATGCCGTGAAGCATAAATATTGGACATAAATAACTACATTTCATGGAGTTATCAGAATAGTACAAAAATTTTCAAGCTAGTTTTATTTTTTGTCTTGCTATTTTTTAGAGCATAAAATTAGAATGAACATGTTAAAATCTCCAGAATAAATAGAGAGGATTGATTATTCAACTCTATAATCAATAATTCAGGCTCAAATTGCCCACTTGTCCATTTTCAACTCATCTAGACATTAGTTTCCACTTTGGATTAATGGTTAATATCTTTGCATAACTGTTTCTTAGATGTGTCATTAAATGTGCTCCTTTGTTCTCCTACCCTCTTTGCTTCACTGTCACTTATTTAGACAATTGTTGGAAAGCTTCTTTCACATCAAATGTTAGAAGACCCCTCCTAATAATATGAACAAGGCCCAAAAAAATGATAGCTATTATCAGAATGGTCAAAATATAGGTCCCAACTAAAATTAAGATAATTTCACTAATGAAACTAGACCAAAATAGCCCAAGTCCAAAGAGTCTCACTTATTATCTGTTATTTTACCAGCCACAACTAAGCAAGCCTTATTATATTCACATATTTCATTTCATATCTCCCTACTCCTTACTGCAACAAATCTACTAAGTATCTCATTTTGGTAATACTGAATCTTTCAAATTTCTATCTATCCTTGTGAACGAAACAAAATATAAACATTTAATCTCATTACTAGCAACTGAAAATAAAAAGATCATAACTCTAGCAACCAAATAACATAAAGAAAGCTTCTGAAGTTTGGACTATCTGCAGTCAGCAGATATTAAGGTATGGTAGTTTTGTGGGAAAATAGCATCAGATGTTGTTCTCTCCAATAACCCATTAAAACTAACTTCTTGGTTAAAAAAATGAAGGGAGGTGAGTAATTTTGAACACATTTATAAACATGTTAGAATAAAGCCTATGTTTCACATGTTTCTCATGTTACATATATGAAACATGTGTCATAGGACTTAGTGTCTTCATAGAACTCAGTGTTTATAATTAATACATTCATGTATCATTCATTTACATTATGTATATAAATACCTATTTATAGGTGTGTGTAAGACACAATTTTCCTCAAATTATCTCTATATTCTATATGGTATCAGTAGTAGGTTAAGATCCTCACACCATTATGCATCACCAGTGGATTCTCATCCAACTAGTTGCGCCTCCGCCAGCTGTGCCTTTTCTGGCGAAGCCCACCTTCACCGACAACCCAGAACAGCAGTAGAACCCACCAACTTGCTCAATCACCGCCAACCTACTGCCACCTACCACCGCACGTGCCCCCATGCATCGCTCCCACACTCTACTTCTCTGCTCATGCGTAGGTGCATGTGAGCGCGTGACACCTTCTCTGGCCATTGTATTTTCACTTATGCCAATGTTGGCCACCCCTTTACCCCTTTTCGACCTCACCTCCCTTCTTCCAACTTATACCAACCCGCAACCCCATCTCACTTCTCTGTTCTTTCTTTCTTTTGCACTGTTACGATATTTTCTTTTCCCATCCTCTACCCCAGCCATCTCCATACTTCATCCCAGCCTATTAAGCCTTTTTTTTTTATCCTTACTAGCATGTCTGCCTCATACTCACCTTCTGCCCTTAGCTTCACTAACGTCTGGTTGATCCCATGTGATAAATTGGTAGGGGCAACCAATTACTCATCTTTTCCTAGGCTACTCTCAGTTGTAGAAAGGTTACCGATGCTACTCACCAGATCTCAAAGGATACATTATTTCTGCTGATGTCACCTTTTTTGAGACTCATCCATTCTTTTCATCTACCTCTGATGAGCATCATGACCTTAACAGTATGCTTCAAGTTGGTTCTTCTCCTATTCAGGTTAGTCCCACACCTATTCCGGCTCCTCCCTTGATCACATATCAGTAAAGACCACGTCCACACCCTGTTCATGCATCCATCGACCTAGTTAATCAGACAGCCATTCATGTTGCTTCAGATCCTATCCTTAGTACTCCTTGTGACTCGTCTTCTACTCCATCGGACTCTCCAACTCTACCTCCTGTGCCAGAACTGCACATAGCATTACGCAAAGGTATCAAGTCCACATGTAATCTTAACCCTATTTATGCTTGTCATTTAAGTTATCATTGTTTATCACCTTCCTATTATGCCTTTGTGTCTTCTTTGGCCTTTATTTCTATTCCCAAAATCACAAGTGAAGCTCTATCTCATCCAAGATGGCGACAGGCTATGGTTGATGAAATGGTTGCTTTACACTCTAGTGGTACTTGGGATCTTGTCCCTTTACCTCCTGGTAAAATGAATGTTGGTTGTCGATGGGTCTATATTGTTAAGATAGGTCCTGATGGAAAAATTGATCGTTTGAAAGCCCACTTAGTGGCCAAAGGAAACACACAGATCTTTGGCCTTGATTATGGGGATACATTTTCTCCTGTAGCTAAAATTGCTTCGGTTCGCCTCTTTCTTACCATGGCTGCTATTCATTCCAGGCCCCTTCATCAACTCAACATCAAGAATGCCTTCTTGCATAGTGAATTACAAGAAGAGGTCTACATGTAATAGCCACTAGGATTTATTGCTCAAGAAGCACCAAACATAGTTTGCTAACTACGTCGATCTCTCTATGGACTTAAACAATCTCCTCGCGCCTGGTTTGGGACACTCAGCTCTATCATCTAACAATTTGGCATGACTTAATGTGTGGCTGATCACTCTGTATTCTTCTGGAACACTTCACTTGGCCTTTGTATCTACCTTGTGGTTTATGTAGATGACATTGTCCTCACAGGGAATGATGAAGCTGGTATCCAACATCTAAAGCAACATCTGTGTAACCATTTTCAGATGAAATATTTGGGCCCTCTAAAATATTTTTTGAAAGAGGTTGCTAAGTCTCACACAGGAGTTGTCATCACACAAAGACAATATGCTTTAGACATACTTGAAGAAACAAGTATGTTTGATTGCCACCTTAGTGATACTCTAATGGATCCCAATGTCAAACTGCTACCGGGTCAAGGGACGTCTAGTTAGTAAACTTAACTACCTTACCGTAACTAGACTAGACATTACTTTTGTTGTAAGTGTTATAAGTCAGTTTCTAAATGCTCCTTGTGATAGTCATTGGGATGTTGTGGTTTGCATACTTAGATACTTCAAGAGTGCACCAAGAAAAGGGTTACTTTATGCAAACAAAGGCAATGCTCAAGTTGTTGGCTATTTAGATATTGATTGGGTCGGTTCACCATTAGATAGAAGATTAACCTCAAGGTATCGTGTCTTTGTTGGAGGTAACTTAATCTTATGGCAGAGTAAAAAGCATAACATAGTTGCTAGATCTAGCGTAGAGGCCGAGTATCACGTTATGGTAGCAATAATATGTGAACTTACGTGGCTAAAGCAACTGCTTCAGCAGCTGAAATTGGGAGACATCAAGGAAATGAAACTGATTTGTGACAGCCACGTTGTTTTACATATTGCTTCTAACTAAGTTTTTCATGAAAGGACCAAACATATAGAGATTGACTACCATTTTGTCAGAGAAAAGGTTCTTTCAGGTGAGATCACGATAGGTTTTATTAACTCCAATGAACAATTAGTTGATATATTTACAAAGTCCCTCAGAGGGCCTCAGGTTGATTTAATTTGTAACAAGCTTAGAACATATGATATATATGCTCCAGCTTAGAACATATAGAGATTAAAGCCCATGTTTTACAACCTCTAGAAATGTTTAACAGGAAATATCCACTTAAGTACACCCTCTAATATCAGAAATATAAGATTTATTTTAATTACAAAATTCCAAAACCATGC
Organism: Ormosia semicastrata; assembly: GCA_029884595.1. NCBI lineage: Eukaryota > Viridiplantae > Streptophyta > Magnoliopsida > Fabales > Fabaceae > Ormosia > Ormosia semicastrata. The sequence goes on along the minus strand of JAQQTO010000060.1, from coordinate 1,514,851 downwards.
CCATTCGATGAATAGAAAATATTATAATTGACTAACAAGAAGAGGGTTCATCAAAATGCAGAATACTTTAAAGTAGAATTTGCCATACATGATTTATTGGTGCCAGCATTAACAATCTGGTTTATAACTAGGATTCGTGTTGTGCACTCTTAAAATACATGTTCACCTAAAATAAAGATGTAAATACAATATTGAAACAATAACAATAATAATAATAATACAGTAAAAACTATAAATTTTCATCTTGGTGTTACAAATTAAATTAAAAGCTAAAACAAGAACAACCCGAATGACTAAAACTCTCTGGAGATTAAGTGCAAGTACTATTGTTTTAGCAACCAACATTTCCTTTGCTTTGAACCGAGCAAAGGCTTCTATGTGGCAAACCACTGAGTGTCCAATTTCTCAATGCCTTTGATCTCAAAACTGAGTCTTTCCATCAAAAATGAATACCCATTTGAGGGGTTGGAGATCTAGATGGTGACAACAACTAGATCACCAAGTTTATAAACTTGTCTATCCGTTTCAAGTTTCAGTGTAGGAACTAGTTCTTCGCCCTTTAATGAATTGTTATCCGCCAATTGGGAATCCCCACCTTCGAAAAATGAGAATCTGCCCTGTGGCATTGCTTTTTTTATTTCAAGTTTGGAACTTTTTGCTTTCACTTGGAGGATTTCTTGTAGAAGCAATTAATGAGTAAGCAAAATAAGCAATGAATCACATTAGAATTTAGAAGAATTTGCTATGAGAAATTAGGTTTGTGGGAACATTGAATTTGGTTTGGAAGGGAAATTGAGGGAATAAGAAGAAGGGTCTCACCAGCAATGCTCAGAGTTACAGGGTGTGTTCTTCTTCTCAGGCGAGATCTAATCCGAGTTACATATGAGAGACTTACAACTACCACATTGAATAATTTTGTTCTGAAGTGGGTTCGGGAGTAGCATATCACGAGCAATTCGGCCCATTAAGTATGGGTCTCAACTAAAGTTGAACTCTTTGTGTTAATAATTATAGTTAGTTACGAGGACTAAGTGTTTGTTTGGGAAACTATGAAAAATTAATTATTTTAATAATCAATTAGTATTTAAAAGTTTTTTGTTATAATCGATTATAATCGATTCATTTTTATGTTTGGATATGTTAGGTGAAAAGTGATTTTAAGCTAATCTGTTTCGTTTGGATGGTATAAAAAAGAATCACTTTTATGTATTAAATTACTAAAATAAGTATAGAATGATTAAAAAAGTTATTTGATTGAGGATATAATGATATTTACCTATCAAAGTGTAAGGAATAATCTATAAGTTAGAATCATAAGCTTCAATCTTTAGCATTATAAAAAATAGCTTAAAAAACTTTTATAATGCATTGAATTTCATGCAAAAGCTGAAGTTGATTTTATTAAACATATTATAACACTGTACGAATAGCTTTTTTTCAAAAAAAAAAAGATTTTCACAGTGAAAAAAGCTTATCCAAATATGCACTAAATCTTTTTAACAATCATGCATAAATAAAATATATAATTATAAGAGATAATTAGTTTAATATATTTTTATTAACAATGTTTATTATTAATTAATATAGATTTAAATTTAATTTTTATCTCATCATGATTCTCTTATAAATATTATATAAAATAGTAAAAATATACATCTAATTTTTACACACTATTTTCTTTATGCACGGTTTAACTTAAGCGTCGAAGCATCTTTTCCAAGTACTCACTCCTAATATCATTGTCATTGCTACTGTGCTATGAAAGAAATTACCTTTATTATTCTTACTCATATGATTCTTTGAAACTCATTCAAAACAAATTTTTTTAAGCTAAATATTAAAACAATGAATGTTTCATATTTTGTTATCCATTTTCAAATTCAACAATTGTTTTTTATGTAAATAAAAGAAGTTAAAAAGATAAAGCTTAAGCTAAAAGTATTTCAACTCACCATTTTAAGGGTTTTATTTATCCACCATTTTAGCCTTGAAATTCTGTAAGGAATTGATCAAAGAATAAGAAATCTTCTTTAAAATAATAATAATAATAATAATAATAATAATAATAATAATAATAATAATATAATCTTACATATAATGTAAGGGTTCGAATTTTCACTCTTTAAGGAAGATTTTGCCTAACCATTACGCTTAACCTGAAATTACATATGCAATTGGTCAAAGAACAAAACATAGTGAAATGAGAGATTTTCGATTTTAAAGAGAGAGAGAGAGAAAGAGAGAAATCTTTAAAAAATTCCACTATTAGATTAAAAAGTTCTTTATAAAACATATCATATTGTAAAATTTTACATTAATATAAAATTTTTCAAAAAAAATAACGTAATATATATTCTTTAAATATATAAAAATATGCATTTCAATATTTCTCATCGATAGAAACTATATTTTATAAGAAATTATTATTATTATTATTATTATTATTATTACTACGTCATTTATATATACACACGAGATTAAATTTTAAATTGCAAGAATTCATACATTTTACTTTTTTAAATTATATTTTGAAATATTACAGATTCTAAGAAAGCTTTTATACAATTTAACATTTAAGTATAAAATTATTACAATCATAATATAGTATAATTAAATTAATTTTTATTTAAGCCACTTGTCTATTTATTTTCAACAAAAAAATTAAAATTCTTAAATTCATGTTTATATCTTAGAAATATTATGTCATTTAATCCATGTTGAGATACATGTATTCGTGTATATTATAATAAATTAGAGAAGGAAATAGTAGCATCATAAAAATATCTTTAAAAACTTGACAAAAATATGTGTATAGTTACAATCATCATTATTGGGAGTTCCTTCTTTATTATCAAGGGTTATCATGTAAGAATGATCATCATATTCAAAGTGATTAAATGTCTTTTCAAACTTGTTTACTAACTTCTAACATTAATTTTACCTAGTTAGTGTTGAGTGAAGAGTGAGTAATGTATGTAAAATAAACTTCACTTTATATTACTTCACTTATACAAGACAAGAACACTCACCAGTTAAAATTTTCTGCCAAAATATATTCGCACTAAGGCCATATACACATCTTGTTACATTCAAAACAAGATTATGATAAGATCAATATTAAAGAAAGCTCCATATGAATTGTGAAAAGGTAGAAAACCCAACATATCTTGTTTTCGTCCATTTAGTTGTGAATGCTTTATTCTAAATACAAAGGATCAACTTGGTAAATTTGATTCAAAGGTTGATAAAGGCATCTTTCTTAAATACTCTACAACATCTAAAGTTTATAGAGATTATAATACTAGAACATTTGTTAATGAGATATCAATGCATGCGACCTTCAATGAGACTAACCCTACCATTGAGCAAAGAAAGATTGTAGAGTTAGAGGAAGACCTTGAAAGGCTGAATCTAAATGAAACTTGGAATGTAGTAAAAAAGGCATCATAAAACTCATCAGAAAACAAATATGATGAGCATCATAAAGCTCCTAATAAAGCTGAGAAACCTCCTAATGCATCTTAAAGCAAAACTCCTCAGCTAATTAGAGAATGGAGACAAGCTAGCTAGCATCCTAGAGATCTCATTATTGGAGAACCATCCCATGGAGTGAGAACAAGATATACATTTAGAGAACTTAACAATATGGTCCTAATTTATGAAGTTGAGCCTAAAATCATTGATGAAGCTCTTGAAGATGAAGCATGGATCATGGCAATGCATGAAAAACTTAACCAATTCACAAGAAATCAGGTTGGACCCTTATATCTAAACCTGAAGATACAAACTTGATAAAGGTGGACATTAGTGAGAAACAAAGCAAAGTTAATTGCTCAAGGCTACAATCATCAAGAAGGTATTGATTGTGATGAAACTTTTGCTCCTATAGCAAAACTTGAAGCAATTAGAATTCTACTTGCATATGCTGCTCATAAAGGTTTTTAATTATTTCAAATGAATGTCAAGAGTGTTTTCTTAAATGGATTCATTAATAAAGAAATATATGTCAAAAAATCTTTTGGTTTTGAGGATGACAAACATTCAAATCATGTTTTCAAACTCTCAAAAGCTTTATATGATTTAAAACAAGTTCTAAGAGTTTGGTATGAGAAATTAAGTTCTTTTCTAATTGAAAATGGATTCTCTAGAGGCAAATTTGACATCATTCTCTTCATCAAGAATTCTAAAAAAGATGTACTCAAAGTTCACATAAATATTTATGATATTATCTTTAGTTCAACTAATGAGAATCTTTGTAATGAATTTTCTATGCTTATGTAAGGCGAATTTGAGATGAACATAATAGGAGAACTCAAATTCTCCCTTACTTTGCAAGTTAAGCAATAGAAAGATGGAATTTTGTTCCAACAACAAAAATACACCAAGGATTAGCTCAGAAGATTTAAAATAGAAGACTCCAAGCCTATGAGCACACCAATGCATCCATCTAAAGTGCTGAACAAAACAAAGATGAGAATTATAAGCCTGTTAAGCTTACAGAGGTATGATTAGCTCTATTTTGTATTTCACTGCTAGCAGGCCCGATATCATGTTTATTGTGTTTCTCTGGGCTAGATTCCTAGCTAACCCAAAGGAATAACATCTTAAGGCTATTAAGAGATTTTTCAGATATCTACTTGGCACTACTTACTTTAGTTTGTCGTATGAAAAAACTCCAATTTTTGAGCTAATATGTTTCTATGACATTGACTATGCTGGAGACTGAGTTGAAAGGAAAAACACCAGTGGAAGGTGTCACTTCAATGGGAAATCCCTTGTTTCTTGGTCAATCAAGAAACAAAATTCAATTGCTCTCTCAATTGCTGAAGCAAAATACATTTCTTGCATCAATCTGCTATTCTCTACTATTATAAGTAAAGTATCAACTTGAGGATTACTCTCTGAGGAATAATTCTATTTGTATTTTCTATGATAATACTAATGCAATAAACCTAGCTAAGAGCCTTATTCAACACTCAAGGGCAAAGCATATTGAGATCAAACACCATTTTATTAGACATTATGTTCAGAAAGGTGTTTTTGAACTAAAATTTGTGGACGTTGATCATCAGCGGGCTAATATTTTAACAAAACCCCTTATTGAGGATTGTTTTTGCTTCATAAAAGTCAACATTAATGTGTCTAGACCAAAGCTTTGAAATTTTATTTGGATGGTTGCTACTTAGAAAAGGAATCTAAGACTATATGCCATAACTCCTTGAGCATAAAAAAGTAATCAAAAAATCCATCAGAAACCTTCCACAACTTCATCAGAAAGCTAAATCAAAATCCCATTAGAAAGTTTTCTTAAAACCTTTAGAAAACAAAATTACTTCTCTCTCTTTCTTCAATTAATTCAAAAAGTTACCATTAGAACTATTTCTCTCTCCTATTTAAACACTGACGATTACATTTCTCTCTCTTGATAACAACTACTTTTTACCCCTCACCTATAAATACCTCACCCTTCAAGCTCTTAACCTCCCTTAACTATCCTATCAATTCTCTCTGCTTCTTACATTCTCGTTCGCAACCGTTGAAAACCTCCCAAATTCTTCCTTTATTTCTTCAATCTCTCATGTGAAAATGACCAAGTCTGAATCCACAAAGAAGGTTCTTAAACCTACTCGAAGTTCCTCAAGACAAGCCTTCTTGGAAAGCAAAACCAAGAAGGAAATGACCCCAGCCAGAAAATGAAAGGAATCTGAGGCTTCCACTCTAATATCGAAGCCATCCAAGAAGGAGAAGGTTGTCTCTCTAAGCTCTAATAAGGAAGAGTTTTCTCTCTTCACTAAAATAGATGAAAAAGAATATTACAAGTTGAAGTACATCAACAAATCTATTGTTGTTGGCATGAGAATCTCTTTTGATGAAATGGCTTTACATAGTATGGATATTCATAACTTGGTTTAATTCCAGAAATGGGACAAGTTCTTTGAGATTTCTGAATGCCTTTTTCCAAGGATTGTATGAACCTTCTATGCTGTTGCTTATGTCTTTGACAATCCACCCTGGATCGCAAGTAACTTATTTGGAGAAGATGTGATGGTCATTATGGAAATTTTAGAGAAGGTGACTAAAGTAAAACATCGAGGAAAATAAGCCTATGATAATTTAGGATGGGTCAAGCACAATAACCTCACCATGAAGGAAGCACTAGACAAGGTCTCTAATGATCACACTACTGGCTCTCTCACTGCTAGTAAATTAAAGAATAAAGTAAGATTTATTCACACTTTGTTGTTCCATTTCATAGTGTCAAGGGCTGGAAGCACTAATCGAGTCATTGTTACTGATCTAACAGTTCTATATCATGTTATGACCAAGAAAAGGATAAGTCTTCCTTTCCTTATAATTGAATACGTGGTTTCTGCAATGGATGACAAAAAGAAGAAGACTATTTGTTTGCCTTATGGCATGTTGCTGACAAAAATTTTCAGATTTAATGGCATGGACCTAAATAATGAAGAATTCGACCCTCTTAGCACCAATTTCTTTGATAAGAACTTGAATTGGATGAAACTTGATCCCAACCCTATCACTACTAAAGAAGAAGAAAAAGGTGAAGAACCTCTTCTAGAGAAAAAGGCTAAAATAAAAAAGAAAAAGAAGAGAAGTGAAAAAAGAGGAAAAAAAAAAGAACAAGAAGAAGGAAGAAGAAAAACAAGTAGCATGAAAAGAAAAAAGAAATGAAAAGGAAAAGGAAAGGAAAAAAATGAAAAAGAAGAAGACAACAAAAGATGAAGCTCCAAAATCTTGAGAAAAGAATGGTCAACAATGTGCTGATACAGGAGAAAGAGAAAGAAACAACAAGAAATTACCGACCTGTTTGATCAAGGAATTAAGTTGCTTCCTGCTTTTGCTAAGAAAACTGAAGAAGAAGCTGTCAAGGAAAAATAAGCTTCTAAGGAAGAAAAATCTGAAAAAGAAAAAATAATTGAGTAAAAGTTCTCTGATGCAGAGAAAGCTTTAGAATGAGAAGAAAAGGATGAACCAGAAAAGGCCAAAGAAAAAGGGAAAAGGCTATGTAAGAAAAAGAGGATCTGCCACGTACATTTAATAAAGAAATAGATATTCATGAAGAAGTACGCAAGATTGATGAGGTTGTGGAAGTAAGAAGATAGATAGAAGCTGAAGCTGCCAAATGTGCAAGTAGCTCAAGCTTCCTTGAGCTCTCTGATTTGAATCTAGAAGGTATGAATTATGTACCATGATCTAGGCCCTTGTTCTATACTCCTCTCACCTCTCCATTTCCTGGATCTTCAAAGTTTTATCAAATTCAATAAGCCCAATCTGGAGACACTGAAGAGCTCCACATAAACACTCCTATTCACACTCCTCCATGAGTTCAGAAACTTTCTACTGATAATGAGGTTATTGGTGTCGAAGCCCTTTCTGGGATAGTTGACAAGGTTGTTGAGATCGTAATCATGATGGAGCAAGCCTCTCTTTAGCCCCCTAAAGATCATGCTAAAAAACCTACTGAAGAAGAGGAAGTTAACATTCTTATTGTTGAAAGTGAAAAGGTTTATGATGCCAAGAAAACTGTTGAAACTGAGACTCCAACCCTTGTTTTTGTTGACATTATATCACCATCATGCCTAGTGATTGTTCCATACTACCCCTTTCACTATCAAAGTGTAATCTCCAAAGCCCTTTTGTGCTTAGCAGTGAATATTATGTTTTGATGATAACCAACTATGTTGAAATTTGAATATCATTGCTCTTGGTGCTTAAAATGGTTTAACATGTTCTTTGTGGAGTTTCTTTATTATTCTAACCTATGCAGAACTAAGTATGTATAAAAAAAAGAATGGTGGGTGATTAGAGAAGGCTAAGAAGATCCAATTCAGACTTGAGAATGCTCAAGGAAGTCTTGAAAAAATTCCTGATGAATATGAGAAACTTCACCCTGAGATAATCCTGAGAAGGTTCCAAGAATGTTCAGAATAATGAAAAGGTTCCACAAAACCAAATTCAAGAGCAACACAATCATCAAAGAAAAGCTTCTACCATCTATATCATCAAAAGAATAATCAAGTGATGTTGTTTTAAAAGAATGAGAAGATTGAAGTTCTTCAAGTTATAAGAAAGTTGGGTGAGAAAGTTAGCTGAGAAAGTTGCTTATGAGAAAGTTCCTAAACAATGTGAACAAGTTCCAAAAGAACCTAGGAAAGTTGGTCCATGAGAATGTCTTGAGAACGTTCACATCAAGATGCATGAAGACCAAAGAAATCTCCTAGAATATTGTTTGAAGAATGAAAGATGTTTGAAGAGCATGATTTCTCACCTGCAATGTCAAGATCATATCAACAAAGTGAGAAGAAATCTACTTGAGAAAACTAAAGACTTGAGAAAGTTAGTTGAGAACGTTTAAGCTGAGAATAGTCATGAAGAATCCTTCTCAACATCTCTAAAGAACAAATCTAGAAAGAAAAGTTAATAAAGATGATCGAGATGCATTGTTAATCGAGCTACCAAAGGTGAAACCTGAAGCTCAAAATGATTAGTACCAGATGAGAAGCATCAAAATAGAAAATCAAACAAGTGCTTACAAGCTGTGAAAGGCCAAATACTAGAAAAAAAAGGCTTGAAGCCTTTTTGAACAAGATTATAAGCCTTAAAGAGACAAAAAGTACAGAGTCATACTTTGAATAAATCAAGTTCAAAAGGATAAGTTTGAACAATTCTAGCAAAACTAAGCCAAAACTAAGCCAAGTAGAAGCTGACAAAGTTTGTGTTGAGAAAGTTCTAGATGAGAAAGTATGAGCTGAGAAAGTTTAGTGCCAACAACCTTCTTAACAATACCAAAAAAGGACAAACACGTGCAGGAAAGTGTTGCAATGACTAGTTTCTACATGGAATCACTTGGGACTTGTTCCTAACGGCTAAAAACATGTTCCTAAGTTTAACACCATAATACATAGATCTCAATATATTTGTTATATACAAAGATAAGTAGTACTAGTCGTGCTACTTCTAACTTAAGCAACATTCTAACTCATAACATTTATAAGAATAATTATGGAGGGCCATAAAGAAAAGTTCTTACATATATACATCAATAGCCTCAAAGGAAAAGTGTTATACATACAACTTTATACAACTCAAAGTAAAAATATACAAGAGTTGCTCATAAAAACATAAACTGAAACAATATAATCTTGTTACTTTTTCTTCTTTTTCTTTTTCCCTTCGGGAAGGTCTTGAACTGCTTTCTCCATGAAACACAGAACAAGGTGAGAACATGAAAATTCTTAGTAATTTAACATATATCTCATGGCATTTGTTACGTCCCGAGACTGCCTGCAGGATCGATGAGTGTCCCCACAAACCAACACGGGTCTTTTCAGTGTGCTTTGTCCTCACTCACACGCATTCTAGGAAACTTTCTAGGAGGTCACCCATCCCACAAGTGCTCCAAGTCAAGCACGCTTAACTATGGAGTACTTATGTTCTTGTCTCCTAAAAAGAATATGCATCTTGTTGATATGGGTGGTGCTAATCAATTCCTTTTAAGCCATCCTCAACTATGCAGTCCCATACCTGCACAATCTCTGAATCCCTCTCATTTTGGTATGTATTCAGTTCATTCATGTGTCCTGCCGCCTAGAAGCCTTCCAAGAGCCGCTCCTTATTCATGCTTCATCTTTTGCACCGATTGTAACACCCTGATTTTTCATTTTTCTTGATATATATGAGTTTTATAATATTTGTGAGTTTTTGTGAATTTTTGTGAATTTTTAAAATATTTTGATTATTTTAATATTATTTTAAACTGTATGCCTGAATTTCATTTTTTCTGAATATATATGAGTTTTATAATTTTTATGATTTTTGTGAATTTTTGTGAAATTTTGATTATTTTAATATTATTTTAGACTTTGTGTTTGAGGTACGCTCGGAAAAAAAAAAAATTTCCTGGACCAGAAAGTTTTGGACTGTTAATGCGGGACCGGGGGAACTTACTAAACCTGAAACCGGGAACAGTTAACGAAAATTTTCTTTATCTGAGTTTTGTTACACTTTATTATCCATTGGGTAATGTTATTATCCATTGGATGATAAATAGCAGTAGTATTTGTCCACTAGATAATAGCTACTGGAAAAATATCTAGCTCGATAAAAAATGGTGGCTATGACGACTTTATGAAGAACAAATAGAAAGGAAGCTTACTTGTGAAGCTAACCAGTAGAAAGAAAGCTTAATGGTGAAGCTAGTTGAAGTCAACAAAGAGGGCTTGACTTTGGTTTGAACCGTTGGATGGCAAGACTTGGAGGAGAAGCTTTGCATATCAACCCTTGATCTAATCAATGGTTGTGAGAGCAAACTTAGTAAGGAAGCTTTGGATGTTTACCATTGATCTAATCAATGGTTGTAAAGGCCAGTTTAATGAGGAAGCTTAGGATATCTATCCTTGATTAAATCAATGGTTGAGAATGGTTGAAAATGGTTAAAATTGTCACACTATTCTCTCTCTTACCTCACGGCCATGTAGCTCACAAATTGGCTAAGTGTTCATTTTCCATTTCATTCAAGAAAACTATCATCTTTTCTCTAAAAAAAAACTACACACCATTTTCTTTCCTCTAGCTCACGGTTTCCTTCCCCAAAATACATTCCAATCACTCATAATTTCATCTAATCACATCACTTAGTCTTAAACATCATTCCAAGTAACTTTGAAGTTGTGATCAAGACCTAATTCCATCATCTTCAAGCTTGATTTTTGGATTCAAGTTCTCGGGTTTCAAGGTAAAGATCTTGAAACTTGATTTCTTATTTGATTCTTGAAATTCTAAGACCATATTTGATCTATGGTTACCTTAATCAAGCTTTAAATGTTAATTTTTATGTGTTTGGTTAGATTTCAAGAGACTACTTGGTGGTGGAAGTTGATACAAAAAGCCATACAAGGAGCTTAGGAAGCTACATCTAAGGTAAGAGGAAGATTAACCTCATTAACCAATTATGGTAGTAAGGAACGAAATTTGTATGAAGGTGATGAATCCATGTGATGATTTATTCACCATCTGTGTTTGATTGTGTGGTTTGTATTTAATTGTTCTATTTGATTTTTATTGCTTTGATATTTGCATGAACTTGACATAGTAGATTTATGATATTTAAGGTATGTTGTATGATATAATTGAGGTAGAAAGGAAAACAATTTTTGGCTCCAATAGCCATAGAGGCTCACGGCCTCCAAGTCCTCAAAGGGTAAACCTATGTAAAATGATTTGTAAATTAGTAACTTAGATGATTAAGTGATAAGGAATTTAATTAAGGAATTACAAAATAAAAATGGAAATGAATATATTTAATTACTAATTAAAAAGTGAATTTCGGCCATAGTATTGAAAAATATGATGGAGAATTAAATTTGAAACTTAAAGTATTTTATTTAAGTGAATTTTTAATGAGGAAGATGGAAAAGGTGTTATTAAATTAAAATAATGTAAGTTTTGGAAAGAAAAATAGAAAATATTATTTATAGGAGTTTCAAGAAGGAAATAATTTTTAATGATAGTTTGGAGTTTAAAAATATTTTATTTAATAAAGTTTTATTAAGAGTAAAGAACAAAGATTTTGAGATATCTTGAATTAATTTAAATGATATAAGTTTTTGTGAAAAATGTTAAGAAATATTATTTAGAGGGGGTTTAGTATAAAAATGTTAGAAATATTATTTAAAGGTGATTTATTAAGGAAATATTGGAATTAAAGTCCAATTTTGATATTAAATGAGAAAAGTTTTAATTTGAGTTTAGAATATTGAGAAAATGTTTTACGCGATTGAAATACGTAGAAAAACTCTTACGTGATTTAAAAATGATGATTTTTAACTACGCGATTAAGAAAACATTGAAAAATTGTTACGCGATTTGAAAACGTAAAAGAAGTATTACACAATTGTGAAAATGCGATAAAAATGCTACACGATTGAGAAATACAGTAATTTGCTATCAAGCTAATGTATTTGACCCGAATATATATTAACATTTGGTTATAGCCGGTAGTGGCTTGTAATAGTGCATTGAGTCATTAGTCATGCATTATTTGTCAGATGGTGTCTGTTAAGGCTATTGTTACCTAGGAGTTGAATAACACCTTGTGCGGGTGTGAATTACGTAGTGATGGTCTATAATGGATCTTGGAGGCGTCGGGATGCGGAATTCCAAATATGGTCAGTTAGAAAGCGCTACTGTGCCATGGTGACCGATGCAACGTGTCGACGATCTCAACACAATACTATTCCTATTCCCGATCTGGTGTAAAATATCTTGTATAATGCCTGATGTACACATTGAGAAATTATAGCACTTGGTCTGAGGCAGTCAATATACAGACATATCTTCTGAATCATTCTCTTCGAAATTGCGTTTAGCTCCATAAAGTAAGAAATGGGTGCATTGTGTATAGTTAGTATACATATTTTCTGGCATAGTTACTATACATATTTTTGTGGTAAGGTTAGTATTCGTGTTATTGTGATATATATTGTTAAAATATTTATTAGTTGATAACATAATTATACCTATTGTTTTGTGATATTGTTGTATGTTAATGGCATGATTGCCATTATTGTTCTTTGTTGCCATGATGGTATTGATGTAGGGGATCTCACCTCTTTATTGCATTGTTCTATCTGTTTTTGTTTTATGCTTACGTCTGTGAAGACTGCGATGGCAGTAAGGAGGGATCTGCTAGGTTTGTTTATACTACAGTTTCTTGAAGGCGCTAATGCTTGGCGTGTCCATTAGGACACAGAGCATATAGAGTATTGTGGTGACATTACTCTATCTGTAAGTAGGACTCGCCATAGAGTCACTACTCCTTTTTTTACTGTTATATATGTAGAGTTTGTTTTACCTATCAGGGAGTTGTGGAATGATCTTCACAATACTCCTAGGGAGGACTCCGAGATATCTTTTGCTCGGATTTCTATCCATCAAGACATTCCCGGCTAGGGAATTTGTCTCGTGAGGAGGACTCTTTTCTTTAGATGTGGTGAAATTGGGCCAGTCTAGGTTGTTTATGTTAGAAGATTTACTTTTGGGTATGTCAGTATAACGTACGTATAGTTGTAGTAAACTTTGTTTATATGTAAAGTATATTATTCAGGTCTTATGTTTGGTGTTTCTAAAATTTGGTAAGTTTATGTTATCCGTGAAAAAATGAATTTTTAAATCCATATTAAGATAAAATTAAATACTTTATAACTTGGGTAAAGAATTTAAAAGGAGTTAGTCTGAAATGTAATACCCTTCGGGGGGTGTTACATTAGTTGGTATCAGAGCCCAAGTTTAGAGTCTTTTGGGTTTGTGGGTAGGTTTGTCTTGTTTGTGCTGTGTGTTTCTCTGACACCGAACACAGAGATGTATTGTTTGGTTTCCGAAAGGAGACAACCTTGTTTGAAATGGTTATATTTAGTTTTCATTGTATTGTGGTTAGTTTGACGTTGAAGAAAAGTGATGGTTCGTGGTAGACATACGTATGTGGCTCATGATAAACGAATGAACGTGGATGCGAGATGTGACAATGATGATATGGCTGCAGCTGCGATAGCAATGCAGAAGATAGCTGCGATAGTAATGCAAAATATGGCTGACATGATTGTACAACAAAATCAAAGGACTGCTCAGCAACAGGAAGCGATAGTCGAGGCTAAAAATCTGTTAGAGTTGAATCAATCTCAGGATACAAGACTCCGTACCTTTGGACCAACTAGGTTCCAAAAGGGGAGGAAATGTAAGGTCAATCGATCTCAGCGAAAATCGTACTTACGATCATCGGGGAATCAACAGAAACAACAACAAATGGGGGAAGTACAAGTGGCAATAGATTTGGTCAGACTATAGCATCGACATCAAAATGTTGGAAGTGTGGAAAGGCTCACTTGACAAAGGAGTGTACGATGAAAAGGACTGTCTGCTTCAGATGAGGGAAGCCCGGACAGTTTTATAGAGATTGTACACAACCGAAGATAGAATATTTCGTGAGTAACGTACGTGTGACAAGATCTCAAGCTGGACAAAAGAGTCCATACATTAAGTGGAGCAGAAGCCTCCCAATCTAAAGATCTCATTGAGGGAGATTGTGCAATAGCAAGAAATCCTTTAACTGTACTGTATAACTCGCGAGGTAACCCATTCTTCTATTGCCTGTGACTGTGTGAACCATTTGGGTTTATTTGTGTTTTCATTTCCTTTTGACTTGAATATTACTACTTCTAAACTTACTATAACTATTCAAGCCTGTTTAAAACGATCCTATTATTATTCAAAATCGAAACTTTTCTATTGGTTTAATTTGTCTACTTCTTTCACAAATAGACAAAATCTTAGGGATGGATTGGTTAATTTCTAACCATACCCTGTAATATTGTTTCAATAAAACTTTAGTATTCCCTAAGATTGAGATTTTTGGATTTGAATCCAGAAAGTTCTCTTCTAAATTTATTGGACTATATCAAATTCTTTGTTAGATGGGCCTAGTAATCTACCGAATAGCCATATCACTTTTCTTTCTAACCTTCATAGTGTCTTCCATATATCTCAATTGAGAAAATATATTCTTGATTCAATCCATGTCATAGCACCAGATACAGTACCATTAAAAAGAGAACTTAATCTATAAGACATTTCCTGTTAAGATTAAGGATAGGCGAGTGAAACAACTCAGAGAAATTGCCTTGGTGAAGGTAATCTGGAACGATATGACGCGAGATACAACATGGGAACCAGAAGACCAAATGAAGGGAGCTGTTGTTTTCTCCAAGATCGATTTGCGCTGGTTATCATCAAATTCGCGTGAATGTAGAAGATATTCCAAGATGATTTTTTGCACACGTTATGGGCACTACGAGTATTGAGTAATGCTGTTCAGGGTAACGAATGCTCCTGTGATATTCACGAATCACATGAATAGGATCTTTCATCCCTATTTAGACAGATTTGCCATTGTTCTTATTGACGACATTCTAATCTATTCTTGAAGTCCGGAGGAACATGCTGAACATCTCAGTTTGGTTCTTCAGATTCTGAAGGAGAAGAATTTATACATTAAGTCGTCCAAGTGCGAATTCTGGTTAAAGGAAGTTCAACTTTTGGATTTAGGTTGTGTGTTGATACAAAACAGAAAGGCTGTGGGGTATGCTTCATGGATGTTGAAAGTGCATGAGAAGAATTATCTTACTAATGATTTGGAATTTGCGGTAGTCGTTTTGGCATTGAAGATCTGGGGATATTCTCTTTATGGACCAAACTACAATGCCTACAGTGATCACATGGGCCTGATGTACCTATTCGATCAGAATGAGTTGAATATGAGGCAAAGATGATAGTTTGAATTCTTGAAAGACTACGATTTTTGACTTCAGTATCATTCCAAAAAGACGAATGTCGTGGTGGGTGCCTTGAGTAGAAAAGTGCTTAGTGTATCTACTATGATAGCCAATCGGAGAGTATAATTCAGTCTCTGGAAGATTTGTTAAGAGCTTGTGTGTTAGAACAATGAGGAGGTTGGGATGAATTCTTATCTCTGATAAAATTCACCTACAATAACAGTTACTACTCAAGCATAGGGATGGTACCCTATGAGGCGTTGTATGGACGATGATGTAAAACATTTTTGTGTTGGTATCAAGATGGGGAAAATTTCGCGTTAAGACGTGAGCTTATACAACAAATGACGGAGAAAGTAAAGATGATTCAGGAAAAGATGCGAATAACTCAGACTCGACAGAAAAGCTATTTTGACAAATGAAGAAGTAATATTCACATTTGTTTTAAAAATGTAAGAGAAATTTCGAGGACAAAATTCTTATTAGAGGGGGAAAGTTGTAACACCCCGATTTTTCATTTTTCTTGATATATATGAGTTTTATAATATTTGTGAGTTTTTGTGAATTTTTGGGAATTTTAAATTATTTTGATTATTTTAATATCATTTTGAATTGTATGCCCGAATTTTATTTTTTCTGAATATATATGAGTTTTTTAATATTTGTAATTTTTATGGATTTTTCTGAAATTTTGATTATTTTAAAATTATTTTGGACTGTATATGTGTTTGAGGTGAGCCCGAAAAAATAAAAAAAATTTCTTGGACTAAAAAGTTTGGGACTGTTAATGCGGGGCTGGGAGAACTTACTAAACTCGAAACCGGGAACAGTTGATGAAAATTTTTCCTATCTGAGTTTTGTTACACTTTATTATCCATTGGAAAATATTATTATCTATTGGACGATAAATAGAAATAGCCTTTGTCTACAGGATAATAGCTACTGGAAAAATATCTAGCTGAGTCAAAAATGGTGGCTATGACGACTTTATGAAGAACCAATAGAAATGAAGCTTACTTGTGAAGCTCACCAATAGAAAGAAAGCTTAATAGTGAAGCTAGTTGAAGTCAACAAAGAGGGCTTGACTTTGGGTTAAACCGTTGGATGGCAAGACTTGGAGGAGAAGCTTTGTATATCAACCATTGATCTAATCAATGGTCGTGAGAGCAAACATAGTAAGGAAGTTTTGGATGTTTACCATTGATCTAATCAATAGTTGTAAAGGCAAGCTTAATGAGGAAGCTTAGGATATCTACCCTTGATTAAATCAATGGTTGAGAATTGTTGAACATGGTCAAAATTGTCACACTATTCTCTCTCCTACCTCACGACCATGTAGCTCTCAAATTGGCCAAGTATTCATTTTCTATTTCATTCAAGAAAACTATCATCTTTTCTCTAAAAAAAAAAAAACTACACACCATTTTCTCTCCTCTAGCTCATGGTTTCCTTCCCTAAAATACATTCCAATCACTCATTATTTCATCTAATCACATCACTTAGTCCTAAACATCATTCCAAGCAACTTTGAAGTTGTGATCAAGACCTAATTCCATCATCTTCAAGCTTGATTTTTAGATTCAAGTTCTAGGGTTTCAAGGTAAAGATCTTGAAACTTGATTTCTTATTTGATTCTTGAAATTCTAAGACCATATTTGATCTATGGTTACCTTAATCAATCTTTAAATGTTAAATTTTTATGTGTTTGGTTGGATTTCAAGAGACTACTTGGTGGTGGAAGTTGATACAAAGAGCCATACAAGGAGCTTAGGAAGCTACATCTAAGGTAAAAGAGAGATTAACCTCATCAACCAATTATGGTGGTGAGGAACGAAATTTGTATGAAGGTGATGAATCCATGTGAGGATTTATTCACCGTGTGTTTGACTGTGTGGTTTGTATTTAATTGTTCTATGTGATTTTTATTGCTTTGATATTTGTAACACCCTTGTGGGGATGTCACATTTATGATGCAGAAAAATAAAATAAAATAAAATACTTACCCAAGTTATAAAACTTTTGGTACATAAATAATATTTGTGGTATATATATTTTTTCTTTATATTTATAATATTAAATAAAATAATGCGGAATACGAAATAAGATCAAACATAAACTCACCATAATATACATATGATTTTGTCTAAAGTCTACAATTAATTTACAGCTACAAAATATTTAATAAAGCTGTAAAAAGTCAATATGATACTAAGACATAATGCCTAAGACATGAGCCCTTGTCATAAGACAATTTCCCTAGTTGGGAATGTCTTGACCGATAGAAATTCGACCCAAAAGTATATCGAAGTTCTCTCTAGGAGTATAGTGAAACTCATCTCATAACTCCCTAATAGGCAAAATAACCTGTACGAAAGTAATCGTATAACGAGTAGTAACGAACCCCTGTCGAGTCCTACTTACTGAAAAAGTCACGTTACCACTGTACTCTATGTGTCCAGTGTCCCAGTGGACGTACCAAGCCTCAGCGCCTTTGAGAAATTGTAGTCTAAAGAAACCTAATTGGCCTCCTCTTACCGCCATTGTAGTCTTTGATAATATAAACATAAAGTAGAAACAAAACAGACAATACAATAAAGAGGTGAGACAATCTACATCATTACCTGCATGGCAATAAAGAAAACGATAATACAACATATGACAATACAATACATATTAAAATAACACATACCATTATATCATACACATTATAGCAAATTAATACATCATATACAGTATAGAAAATTAATACATCAAATTAATACATCATATCATGCACAATATATCAAAGCAATAGATCATACATTTTATCACAGATTATGGTAAGCAGTAAAATGCAGATAATGCATGAATAGTAAAGTACAGATAATGCATGAACACACACTGACTCGTTCCTACTCCATGGAGCTAAACACGGATATCTGAGAGAATGATCCGAATAGAAACTAATAATACTTTATGGCTGCCCAACCAAACTATTGCACTGTTCAATCTTTGTGTCTATAGTCCACAGTTCAAACATCGTGTAGCAGTACACAGTCCAAACATCGTGTACCACAGGCATAGTACTTAATAGTCCCCTCAAGATCTCGATTAAGAATAGTGTTTGTCAAGATCATTAGTGTGTTGCCCGTTACCACAGCCCAGAGGTGCTACCACTATCCACATATGGGATTCTCCGCACACTAATGCCTCCAAGTTCATAAATGAACCACACTACGCTTATCACACCAAAACACGGTGTAATTCGCCTCGTCAATCAATCACCAATTATAATCCAAATTGGCACAACACTCTAAGCATGGTCTAAATTTACAAAAATACCCTTATTATCCAAATTTTACCATAATTACAAAAAATTACCAAAATACCCTTAGTCACAAAATAACCAAGTATAGTACGTCCCACCTGACAGTACCCTTAGTCACAAAATAACAAAGTATAGTACGTCCCACCTGACAGTACTACACCACAACATGTCTGGGTCCACCACTTTGGCCTGACAACAAAACTCACTGTATCTTTTAATCGGGTAGGAATTTTATCGCGTTTTCACAATCTCGTCATTTTCACAAACATTTTTAAATCGCGTAACGATATTTTGACATTTTTAACATCGCAAAATGTTTTTAAATCATTTTCTCAATCACGTAAGAATTTTAATTCATTTTCTTAACCGAATAACTTAAAATTATTATTTTAAGAATGTGCAAAACTATATATAGTACATTTAAAATACGTAGAGTATTTTTCTTGTGTTCTAAATATAGTATGAGATCTTTTCATTTTATACGTCTAATTTTAGTAAATTTTGGCAGCATTTTGCCTATAAAATCAGTATAAGGTATTTTTGACATTTTCCACTAAATATAGTTTATTTTACTTTTACCCAATAATCACGCTTTGAAACTTGCTAACGCGCTTCAAAATTTATAGAATGAGCTTTACGTTAGTATTTTTCAAGCGTCGATTTAATTCTTACTTAAACTAAATTAACTAAGTTAAAATTCTAGAACTGAATTTATTCCTTTTATTTTCTCAATGATTCATTGGAATCAATTTATGTTGTAAATCCATTATCTAGCCTATCTTAGGAAATAAAATGATATGTTGGCCAAAATTGAAAATAAATAGTATTCAATTATACACTAAATGGCATGTTGGCCATAATTAACTTAAATCATCCTCAATTTGATTATTTTATCTAGATTTCCTTAAATCAGTAATTTAGAAAATTACTGAGAACATTTTGGTTCTCTGTTTTGATGTAAGGCCGTGAGCCTCATTCTGTGTTCTTTGGAACACACATGCAAATCGTTACATGTTATTCACATCCTACTTTAATAAATATACAATTATAAAAACACATGCAATTATATAATCACATACAATATACATACAATATATTTTAAAATCATAAATATGCATAGCAAAAATAATAAAACTATGATCATGCATAGCAAAATAAATCACAAATAGGAAGGCATTTAAACAATCACAAAAATAATAAAACCATAAACAATCACACAAATCGATTCCTTATGGATTCTTCATACACAATCAATTCCATTTTCCCATCACCACTTAGGTTTGATGAGATTAAATCTCCCTCTTACCTCTTGAAGACAATTAATCAGTTAGTTTCCTCCTTTCTTTGAAATTTCGTGAAATCTCCCAAACAAATCCCTAAAATTCTTAAACAATTAGTAAAAACACATACAAGGTACAATATTGAAAAACCATGGAACAATCATGGTTAGAAAAATTAGAAATCCAATTTTGAACCATAGAATCAAGACTTACCCTTAGAAAAGTAAGCAAAAGGTTGGATTTTGAACAAGGTAGAGTAGGACTTTGGAAAAACTTTGTGAATGAAAAGTGTTTAGAATAGGATTTGGGTTTAGGAAATATGATGAGATAAAATTATAGAGGTTTGGTGGTATGAGTAGTGTGTATGGCCGAATAGAGAGGGAAAGAAAATAGAAGAAAAATAGCTTGAGTTCTTGGCAATTTTTGGAGAGAAAATAGAATGCTTGATTAGGATAAGTGTGAAAAAATGAAATTGAAGAGTGAATATTAGGGGCTGCTGCCGTGAGAGTGTTTTGGGTGAGGTTGAGTGTTTGATTTTGCTAAGTAAATATCCAATTAAATGCAAATGATGGTGCACATGGTTTATGACAATTTGGAGGGTTCAAGAACCTTGTAGAACCAAGCCATCCAAGCCTCCAAGCTGCTGCCCAAAATCGTGTGGCTCCTTTGCAATTTAAGGGTTTAATTGTTTTCCATTTACTCCTAATTATATGCTAATTAATTAGGTAATTAGTTAGATTAAATATCCTAATCAATCTTAATTAACATTCTAATCACATAACTAATTAGTTTAATATATTTTAACATATATCATAACCTTTAATTAATATTAGGATATCTAATTAGTATTTAGATTATAATTAATTAAGAATTAAACTAGTTCACTTAGTTTGCTAATTAAGTAATTAGATTAGTCAAATTAAGCTTAATTAGCTACTAACCAAATTCAAGCCTACTATTTTTGACTTAATTCTAACCATTGATTTCATCTTTAATTCCTAGCCATAGATTAGATCTAAGGTAGATATGAATTAGTCATAAAACTAGAATTCTAATCTCACCATTGATTTAATCAACGGTTGAAATCAAAGGCTTCCTAACTAAGTCTTCATCCAACGGTCCAAATGAAAGTCTATGCTCCCTTTGTTGACTCATTCTTATTGGTTTAGAAAGTCAAGCCACTTTCGTTGACTTGCTCTCATTGGCTAGAATTTGTCCAGTCAGCATAGTTGACTGCTTTTCCTAAATGCGGGTCCTACAGTACTTTTAAAGATCTGTGGTCAAACCGAAGCAGATTTTTACTATTTTTGAGACAAGATAGATAATCTTGTAATATAAAATAATATTATAATAATATAAAATTATTTTATTACACAGTTAAATCCTAAAAATTACGAGATTAATATATATATCAATCAGAATTGGGTTTAGTAAGATCCCCCAGCTCCAATTAATTAAAATAAGATTTTTCCAGCCAGAATATTATTATATCCCTGGCTCGGAGCAAATCACACACAATAGTCAAGTACACTCACGGAACAGTCAAATTTAATTTACTGCTCACAGAATTCACAAAATAGTACATTCCGGGACAATATTATAATTATCCCAAAAGTTGGGGTATTACAATATTTGCATGAACTTGATATAGTAGATTTATGATGTCTAAGGTTTGTTGTAGTATGATATTGTTGTGGTAGAAAGGAAATCAATTTTTGGCTCCAATGGCCATAGAGGCTCACAGCCTCCAAGCCCTCAAAAGGGTAAACCTATGTAAAATGATAGCTACGATAACAATGCAAAAGATAGCTGATGTGATTGTACAACAAAATCAAAGGGCTGCTCAGCAGTAGGAAGTGATAGCCGAGGCTCAAAATCTGTTAGAGTTGAATCAATCTCAGAAATAAGACTCCGTGACTTTGGACCAACTAGGTTCCAAAAGGGGAGGAAATGTAAGGTCAATCGATCCTAGCGAAAATCATACTTACAATCATCGGGGAATCAATAGCAATAACGAATAAATGGAGGAAGTACTAGTGGCAAAAGATTTGGTCAGACTGTAGCATCAGTATCAAAATGTTGAAAGTGTGGAAAGGCTCACTTGACAAAAGAGTGTACAATCAAAGGGACTGTCTATTTCAGATGCGGGAAGGCCGAACACTTTTATAGAGACTGTACATAACTGAAGATGGAATCTTCCGTGAGTAACGTGCGTGCGATAAGATCTCAAGCAGGAGAAAGAGTCTATACGTTAAGTGGAGCATAAGCCTCCCAATCTAAAGATCTTATTGAGGGAGATTGTGCAATAGCAAGAAATCCTCAAACTGTACCACATAACTCACGACGTAGCCCATTCTTCTATTGCCTGTGACTGTGTGATCCATTTGGGTTCATCTGTGTTTTCATTTCCTTTTGACTTGAACATTACTACTTTTAAACTTGTTATAACTATTCAAGCCTGTTTAAAATTGTCCTATTATTATTCAAAATCAAAACTTTTCTGTTGGTTTGATTTGTCTACTTTCAAAAATAGACAAAATCTTAGGGATGGATTGGTTACTTTCTAACCATATCCTGTTATATTATTTCAATAAAACTTTAGAGTTCCCTGAGATTGAGGTTTTTGGATTTGAATCCATAAAGTTCACTTCTAAATTTATTGGACCATATCAAATGATTTGTTGGACCGGTAATCTACCGAATAGCCATATCACTTTTCTTTCTAACTTTCATAGTGTCTTCCATATATCTCAATTGAGAAAATATATTCTTGATTCAATCCATGTCATAGCACCAGATACAATATGATTAAAAAGAGAACTTGATCTATAAGACATTTCTTGTTAAGATTAAGGATAGGCGAGTGAAACAACTCAGAGAAATTGCCTTGGTGAAGGTAATCTGGAACGATGTGATGGGAGATAGAACATGGGAACTAGAAGACCAAATGAAGGGAGCTGTTGTTTTCTCCAAGATCGATTTGCGTTCTTGTTATCATCAGATTCACGTGAAAGTAGAAGATATTCCAAGACAATTTTTTGGACGCATTATGGGCACTACGAGTATTTAGTAATGTCATTTGGCGTAACGAATGCTCCCGCGATATTCACGAATTACATGAATAGGATCTTTCATCCCTTTTTAGATAGATTTGCCATTGCCCTTATTGACGACATTCTGACCTATTCTCGAAGTCCAGAGGAACATGCTGAACATCTTAGTGTGGTTATTCAGATTCTGAAGGAGAAGAAGTTATACGTTAAGCCGTCCAAGTATGAATTTTGGTTAAAGGAAGTTTAACTTTTGGGTTTAGGTTGTGTGTTGATACAAAATAGAAAGGTTGTGGCGTATGCTTCATGGCAGTTGAAAGTGCATGAGAAGAATTATCCTACTCATGATTTGGAATTTGCGGTTGTCATTTTTGCATTGAAGATCTGAAGACATTTTCTTTATGGACCAACCTACAATGCCTACAGTGATCACACGGGCCTGATGTACCTGTTCGATCAGAAGGAGTTGAATATGAGGCAAAGATGATAGTTAGAATTCTTGAAAGACTATAATTTTTTACTGCAGTATCATTCCGGAAAGGCGAATGTCGTGGCGGGTGCCTTGAGTAGAAAATTGCTTAGTATATCTACTATGTTGGCCAATCGGAGAGTATAATTCAGTCTCTAGAAGATTTGTTAAGAGCTTGTGTGTTAGAATAATTCGGAGGTTGGGATGAATTCTTATCTCTGATAAAATTCACCTACAATTACAGTTACTACTCAAGCATAGGGATGGTACCCTATGAGGCATTGTATGAACGATGATGCAAAACACTTTTGTGTTGGAATCAAGAAGGGGAAAATTTCGCGTTAGGGCTTGAGCTTATACAACAAACGACGGAGAAAGTAAAGATGATTCAGGAAAAGATGCGGATAACTCAGACTTGACAGAAGAGCTATTTTGACAAATGAAGAAGTAATATTCACATTTGTTTTAAAAAAGAAAGAGAAATTTTGAGGACAAAATTTTTATTAGAGGGGAGAGTTGTAACACCCCGATTTTTTATTTTTCTTGATATATATGAGTTTTATAATTTTTGTGAGTTTTTGTGAATTTTTGAGAATTTTAAATTATTTTAATTATTTTAATATTATTTTGAATTGTATGCCCAAATTTCATTTTTTCTGAATATATATGAGTTTTTTAATTTTTATAATTTTTGTGGATTTTTCTGAAATTTTGCTTATTTTAAAATTATTTTGGACTGTATATGTGCTTGAGGCGAGCCCGAAAAAATAAAAATTTTTCTTGGACTAAAAAGTTTGGGACTGTTAATGCAGGGCTGGGAGAACTTACTAAACCTGAAACCGTGAACAGTTGACAAAAATTTTTCCTACCTGAGTTTTGTTACACTTTATTATCCACTGGGAAATAGTATTATCCATTGGACGATAAATAGCAATAGCCTTCGTCCACTAGATAATAGCTGCTGGGAAAATATCTAGCTCAGTCAAAAATGGTGGCTATGACGACTTTAAGAAGAACCAATAGAACTGAAGCTTACTTGTGAAGCTCACTAATAGAAAGAAAGCTTAATAGTGAAGCTAGTTGAAGTCAACAAAGAGGGCTTGACTTTGGTTTGAACCGTTGGATGGCAAGACTTGGAGGAGAAGCTTTGTATATCAACCCTTGATCTAATCAATGATCGTGAGAGCAAACTTAGTAAAGAAGTTTTGGATGTTTACCATTGATCTAATCATTAGTTGTAAAGGCAAGCTTAATAAGGAAGCTTAGGATATCTACCCTTGATTAAATCAATGGTTGAGAATTGTTGAAAATAGTCAAAATTGTCACACTATTCTCTCTCCTACCTCACGACCATGTAGCTCTCAAATTGGCTAAGTGTTCATTTGCCATTTCATTCCAGAAAACTATCATCTTTTCTCTAAAAAAAAAACTGCACACCATTTTCTCTCCTCTAGCTCACGGTTTCCTTCCCTAAAATACATTCCAATCACTCATTATTTCATCTAATCACATCACTTAGTCCTAAACATCATTCCAAGCAACTTTGAAGTTGTGATCAAGACTTAATTCCATCATCTTCAAGCTTGATTTTTGGATTCAAGTTCTAGGGTTTCAAGGTAAAGATCTTGAAACTTGATTTCTTATTTGATTCTTGAAATTCTAAGACCATATTTGATCTATGGTTACCTTAATCAATCTTTAAATGTTAATTTTTATGTGTTTGGTTGGATTTCAAGAGACTACTTGGTGGTGGAAGTTAATACAAAGAGCCATATAAGGAGCTTAGGAAGCTACATCTACGGTAAGAGAGAAATTAACCTCATCAACCAATTATGGTGGTGAGGAACGAAATTTGTATGAAGGTGATGAATCCATGTGAGGATTTATTCACCGTGTGTTGGATTGTGTGGTTTGTATTTAATTGTTCTATGTGATTTTTATTGCTTTGATATTTGCATGAACTTGATATAGTAGATTTATGATGTTTATGGTATGTTGTAGTATGATATAATTGTGGTAGAAAGGAAATCAATTTTTGGCTCCAATGGCCATAGAGGCTCACAGCCTCCAAGCCCTCAAAAGGGTAAACCTATGTAAAATGATTTGTAAATTATTAACTTAGATGATTAAGTGATAAGGAATTTAATTAAGGAATTACAAAATAAAAATGGAAATGAATATATATTTATTACTAATTAAAAGTGAATTTGGGCCATAGTATAGAAAAAAATGATGGAGAATTAAATTTGAAACTTAAAGTATTTTATTTAAGTGAATTTTTATTGAGGAAGATGGAAAAGGTGTTATTAAATTAAAATAATGTAAGTTTTGGAAAGAAAAATAGAAAATATTATTTATAGGTGTTTCAAAGAAGGAAATAATTTTTAATGATAGTTTAGAGTTTAAAAATATTTTATTAAATAATATTTTATTAAGAGTAAAGAACAAAGATTTTGAGATATCTTGAATTAATTTAAATGATATAAGTTTTGTGGAAAACGTTAAGAAATATTATTTAGAGGAAGTTTAGTTTAAAAATGTTAGAAATATTATTTAAAGGTGATTTATTAAGGAATTATTGGAATTAAAGTCTAATTTTGATATTAAATGAGAAAAGTTTTAATTTGAGTTTAGAATATTGAGAAAATGTTTTACGCGATTGAAAATACGTAGAAAAACTCTTACGCGATTTAAAAGTGATGATTTTTAGCTACGCAATTAAGAAAACGTTTTAAAATCTTTTTGCGATTGAGAAAATGTTGAATAATTATTACGCGATTGTGAAAATACGATAAAAGTGCTATGCGATTGAGAAATATAGTAATTTACTGTCAAGTTAATGTTTTTCACCCGATTATATATTAGCGTATGGTTATAACCGGTAGTGGCTTGTAATAATGCATTGAGTCGTTAGTCATGCATTATTTGTCAGACGGTGTCTGCTAAGACTATTGTTGCCTAGGAGTTGAATTACACCTTGTGCAGGTGTGAATTGCGTAGTGATAGTCTATAATGGATCTTGGAGGCGTCGGGATGCGAAATTCCACATATGGTCAGTTAGAAAACACTATTGTACCGTGGTGATTGATGCACAACACTATTCCTATTCCCGATCTGGCGTAGAATATCTTATATAATGCCTAATGTACACATTGAGAAATTATATCACTTAGTCTGAGACGGCCGATATACAGACATATCTTTTGGATCATTCTCCCTAAAATTGTGTTTAGCTCCATGGAGTAGGAAATAGGTGCATTGTGCATAGTCAGTATACATATTTTCTGGCATAGTTACTATACATATTTTTGTGGTAAGGTTGGCGTTTGTGTTATTATGATATATATTGTTAAAATATTTATTAGTTGATAACATGATTATACCTGTTGTTTTGTGACATTGCTATATGTGAATGGCATGATTGCCATTATTGTTCTTTACTGCCATGATGGTATTGATGTAGGGGATCTCACCTCTTTATTGTATTGTTCTGTCTGTTTTTGTTTTGTGCTTACGTTTGTGAAGACTGCGATGGCGGCAAGGAGGGATCTGCTAGGTTTGTTTAGACTACAATTTCCTGAAGGCGCTAATGCTTGGCGTGTCTATTTGGACACAGAGCATATAGAGTATTGTGGCGACATTACTCTATCTGTAAGTAGGACCCGCCATGGAGTCACTACTTCTTCTTTTACTATTGCATATGTAGAGTTTATTTTACCTATCAGGGAGTTGTGGAATGATCTTCACTATACACCTATGGAGGACTCTGAAATATCTATTGCTCATATTTCTATCCGTCGAGACATTCCCGGCTAGGGAATTTGTCTCCTGAGGAGGACTCTTTTCTTTAGATGTGGTGAAATTGGGCTAGTCTAGGTTGTTTATGTTAGACGTTTTACTTTTGGGTATGTAAGTATAATGTACGTATAGTTATAGTAAACTTTGTTTATATGTAAAGTATATTATTCAGTTCTTATGTTTGGTATTTCTAAAATTCGGTAAGTTTATGTTATCCGTGAAAAATGAAATTTTAAATCCGTGTTAAGATAATATTAAATACTTTATAACTTGGGTAAAGAATTTAAAAGGTGTTGGTCTGAAATGTATTGCCCTTCAGGGGGTGTTACATTAGTTGGTATCAGAGCCTAACTTTAGAGTCTTTTGGGTTTGTGGGTAGGTTTGTCTTGTTTGTGCTGTGTGTTTCTCTGACACCGAACACAGAGAAGTATTCTTTGGTTTCCGAAAGGAGACAACCTTGTTTGAAATGGTTATATTTAGCTTTCATTGTACTGTGGTTAGTTCGACGTTGAAGAAAAGCGATAGTTCGTGGTAGACATATGCATATGGCTCGTCGTAAACGAACGAACGTGGATGCGAGATGTGACAATGATGATATGGCTGCCACTGTGATAGCAATGCAAAAGATAGCTACGATAACAATGCAAAAGATAGCTAATGTGATTGTACAACAAAATCAAAGGGCCATTCAGCAGTAGGAAGTGATAGCCGAGGCTAAAAATCTGTTAGAGTTGAATCAATCTCGGGAAACAAGACTCCGTGACTTTGGACCAACTAGGTTCCAAAAGGGGAGGAAATGTAAGGTCAATCGATCCCAGCGAAAATCATACTTACGATCATCGGGGAATTAATAGCAACAACGAACAAATGGAGGAAGTACTAGTGGCAAAAGATTTGGTCAGACTGTAGCATCGGTATCAAAATGTTGGAAGTGTGGAAAGGCTCACTTGACAAAGGAGTGTACAATCAAAGGGACTGTCTATTTCAGATGCGGGAAGGCTGAACACTTTTATAGAGACTGTACACTACTAAAGATGGAATCTTCCGTGAGTAACGTACGTGCGACAAGATCTCAAGCAGGAGAAAAAGTCTATACATTAAGTGGAGCAGAAGCCTCCCAATCTAAAGATCTTATTGAGGGAGATTGTGCAATAGCAAGAAATCCTTTAACTGTACTACATAACTCACGAGGTAGCCCATTCTTCTATTGCCTGTGACTGTGTGAACCATTTGGGTTTATCCGTGTTTTCTTTTCCTTTTGACTTGAACATTACTACTTTTAAACTTGTTATAACTATTCAAGCCTGTTTAAAATTGTCCTATTATTATTCAAAATCAAAACTTTTCTGTTGGTTTGATTTGTCTACTTTCACAAATAGATAAAATCTTAGGGATGGATTGGTTACTTTCTAACCATATCCTGTTATATTGTTTCAATAAAACTTTAGTGTTCCCTGAGATTGAGATTTTTGGATTTGAATCCATAAAGTTCACTTCTAAATTTGTTGGACCATATCAAATGCTTTGTTGGATGGGTCCGGCAATCTACCGAATAGCCTTATGACTTTTCTTTCTAACCTTCATAGTGTCTTCCATATATCTCAATTGAGAAAATATATTCCTGATTCAATCCATGTCATAGCACCAGATACAATATGATTAAAAAGAGAACTTGATCTATAAGACATTTCCTGTTAAGATTAAGGATAGGCGAGTGAAACAACTAAGAGAAATTGCCTTGGTGAAGGTAATCTGGAACGATGTGATGGGAGATAAAACATGGGAACTAGAAGACCAAATGAGGGGAGCCATTGTTTTCTCCAAGATCGAATTGCATTCTTGTTATCATCAAATTCACGTGAAAGTAGAAGATATTCCAAGACAACTTTTTGGACGCGTATTGGGCACTACGAGTATTTAGTAATGCCATTCAGGGTAACGAATGCTCCCGTGATATTCACGAATTGCATGAATCGGATCTTTCATCCCTATTTATATAGATTTGCCATTGCCATTATTGATGACATTCTGATCTATTCTCGAAGTCCGGAGGAACATGCTAAACATCTTAGTGTGGTTCTTCAGATTCTGAAGGAGAAGAAGTTATACGTTAAGCCGTCCAAGTGCGAATTCTGGTTAAAGAAAGTTTAACTTTTGGGTTTAGGTTGTGTGTTGATACAAAATTAAAAGGTTTTGGCGTATGCTTCATGGCAGTTGAAAGTGCATGAGAAGAATTATCCTACTCATGATTTGGAATTTGTGGTTGTCATTTTTGCATTGAAGATCTGGAGACATTTTCTTTATGGACCAACCTACAATGCCTACAGTGATCACACGGGCCTGATGTACTTGTTCGATCAGAAGGAGTTGAATATGAGGCAAAGATGATAGTTAGAATTCTTGAAAGACTATGATTTTTTACTTCAATATCATTCCGGAAAGGCGAATGTCATGGCGGGTGCCTTGAGTAGAAAATTGCTTAGTGTATCTACTATGTTGGCCAATCGGAGAGTATAATTCAGTCGCTGGAAGATTTGTTAAGAGCTTGTGTGTTAGAACAAATAGGAGGTTGGGATGAATTCTTATCTCTGATAAAATTCACCTACAATAATAGTTACTACTCAAGCATAGGGATGGTACCCTATAAGGCGTTGTATGAACGACGATGCAAAACACTTTTGTGTTGGAATCAAGAAGGGGAAAATTTCGTGTTAGGACCTGAGCTTATACAACAAACGATGGAGAAAGTAAAGATGTTGATAACTCAGACTTGACAGAAGAGCTATTTTGACAAATGAAGAAGTAATATTCACATTTGTTTTAAAAAAGTAAGAAAAATTTTGAGGACGAAATTTTTATTAGAAGGGAGAGTTGTAACACCCTGATTTTTCATTTTTCTTGATATATATGAGTTTTATAATATTTGTGAGTTTTTGTGAATTTTTGGGAATTTTTAAATTATTTTGATTATTTTAATATTATTTTGAACTCTATGCCCGAATTTCATTTTTTCTGAATATATATGAGTTTTATAATTTTTATAATTTTTGTAGATTTTTCTGAAATTTTGATTATTTTAAAATTATTTTGGACTGTATGTGTGTTTGAGGTGGGCACAAAAAAATAAAATTTTTTGCTAGACCAAAAAGTTTCGGATTGTTAATGCAGGGCTAGGGGAACTTACAAAACCCAAATTCGAGAACAGTTGACAAAAATATTCCTTATCTGAGTTTTGTTACACTTTATTATTCATTGGGTAATGTTATTATCCATTGGACGATAAATAGCAGTAGTCTTTGTTCAATGGATAATTGCTACTGAAAAAATATCTAACTCGATCAAAAATGGTGGCTATGACGACTTTATGAAGAACCAATAGAAAGGAAGCTTACTTGTGAAGCTAACCAATAGAAAGAAAGCTTAATGGTGAAGCTAGTTGAAGTCAACAAAGAGGGCTTGACTTTGATTTGAACCGTTGGATGGCAAGACTTGGAGGAGAAGCTTTGCATATCAACCCTTGATCTAATCAATGGTTGTGAAAGCAAAGTTAGTAAGGAAGCTTTGGATGTTTACCATTGATCTAAAAAATAGTTGTAAAGGCAAGCTTAATGAGGAAGCTTAGGATATCTATCCTTGATTAAATCAATGGTTGAGAATTGTTGAAAATGGTCAAAATTGTCACATTATTCTCTCTCCTACCTCACGACCATGTAGCTCTCAAATTGGCTAAGTGTTCATTTTCCATTTCATTCAAGAAAACTATAATCTTTTCTCTCAAAAATAAACTACACACCATTTTCTCTCCTCTAGCTCACGGTTTCCTTCCCCAAAATACATTCCAATCACTCATTATTTCATCTAATCACATCGCTTAGTCCTAAACTTCATTCCAA
Organism: Ormosia semicastrata; assembly: GCA_029884595.1. Lineage (NCBI taxonomy): Eukaryota > Viridiplantae > Streptophyta > Magnoliopsida > Fabales > Fabaceae > Ormosia > Ormosia semicastrata. The sequence continues at coordinate 1,483,707 of JAQQTO010000060.1, read as the reverse complement.
GCAACTTTGAAGTTGTGATCAAGACCAAATTCCATCATCTTCAAGTTTGACTTTTGGATTCAAGTTCTAGGGTTTTAATGTGACCACGGCAAGTGTACCGGATCGTCAAGTAATAAAAACGGTGAGAAAATCAGATATCGTTCTCAATGATCAATAACCAATTACCAATTCACGAACTTAGCTACTATTCAAATAGAATTTTGGTTCAAAGGGAGCTCAATTGTAAACAATTAAGCATGAAAGAAATTAAATTAAAGTAAAAGGTTCTTTTTGGTATTTTGGCGTTGACAATTTAACAAACACTTAGAACACAAAAGAGATAGGAATTCAGAGATAAGAAATAGTTCAGATCAAGTTTCATTTGATTTCATTTGCTGCATATTAACTTGGAGTTAAAACAAATTTCTACTTCTATTTTGTTTTCGGATTCTCCAAAATATCCAAGTCCTAATTCCTTAGGCCCAAGAACCTTAAATCCTAGTTAAAATCCCTAATTCCTTAGGTGATTCTGAAAGGAAGAAAGCATTAAGATTAAGAATCCAACAAGATAACAAGTATTCATCGACTGTTCCTAGCACAACGAATCACAAGGTTCACAATCTCAAGCATAGTTCACACATCAAATTTCCATCAAATGCATAAACCTAAAAATCATTCTAAGGATGATTAAACCCTAGAAAGCTTTAAGAATAGAGATTATAAACTCAAAATAAAAATATCCATTAAGCATAACTGAAACCCAAGTTAAATACAAGCAAAATCCATCAAAATCCACTCAACCCCAACAATGGAGAGTTTAGCTAGACATAGAAACAAATACAGAAACTAAAACAATAGAGAAGAAGAAGTAAAACTCCATGGAAGATTGAAGAAAATTTGAGCTCCCACTCTTCTTCTCTTCAAGTCCACCTCTAAGTTTTCCAAATTAGGTCTAGTTTTCATCCCTCTTCGTCTACCCCTTCAAAGACCTCTTCCCTCAGCTAAAAATGCCCTCCTGACGTGAATTGGGCCAAAATGTAAATGGGCCTGCGTCACACTCATTGCCCAGCGGCCATTTGGCTGCCCGGCTGCCTGGTTCCTACTTGTTTCGTGGCATTTTGACTTCCCACTGCCCAGCGGCCAGCTGGCCTTTTTCTGCACCTTCCTTTTCCTTTGCTTTTCTGAGCTACTGGGGTCCAAATTACATGTATTGTAGTTCAATGACATTGCAAGCTCTTCCATTTGACCCCATTCTTCATAATTCTGACCTTCATCCTCCTTTAACCTTCACTATAAATAAGATAACACAAATGAGATCCAAAACATTCTAAAATACAACCAAACTCCATGGGATTCATCAAAGTAATCATCTTATGCCATCATGGTCAAAATAAGATTTAAATGAGGCAAAACAAAGTTAAAAGCTAGATGCAAATGGCTAAAATCAATCAAAAAGCATAGGTAAAAATAGACAATTCACAGGATTATCACCACTCCAAACTTAAAACTTTGCTTGTCCTCAAGCAAAAAAAAAAAAAATAGAATCAGAGAAAAGAGAACACAATAGACAACAACTTTGTGCTAACTGATGGAAGGGGAAAAAATGTGTCCCACAAGACACCAACAAGCAAAACAATCATCCAAGAAGTCTTAGGAGTTTAACCATCAATTGTGCAGCTTGAGGTTCAAAGAAATGAGAAGTTGGAGTCATACCAATAATACACTGATCAATCATAACTTGACAGTTAATGGATTTGGCAACTTATGCATGCAAAGTGATTTGCTTTATTAACCTCTCATTTATGTAGATGTTCACTCATGCTCTCACGCATTTGGGCTTTTGTTTCTCTCAGTCAACATAATTTGAACCCATCTCCCGTGAATTTGATTTTCATCTCAAACATACAAGCTCATGATTCACACAATGTAACAATCAGAAGGACATAATTCAAGGTTGCATTGGTGCCAAGGTACAAGGTAGATAAAATGAACATGTAAACTGCTACCTTAAAGAGCAAGTGAGCATTGATACTTCTAACAAAACTTCAACTCACAAACCTCATACCTTTCAAATTATTTTCTTTTTTTTTTTATTTTCCCTAGTAACTTACACGGTCTCAAAGGGGTACTTGATCATTGCGTCAAGTAATTCCTAGTAACCCATCAGTCTCAAAGGGGTGCCAAATTAACAATTCAACTATTTTTTTTCATGCCTTCATAGAATTCAATTTGAACAATCAAACCATACTAAAAACATCCCACTCCAAACTTAGTTTCTTGTTAACTCCTTAATATCTCAATTCCAATGCTCACCTAGCTCCTTTAGGTGGGTCAAATGTTGCTTATGTGGCTAGGCTCAATTAGAAGGGTTTAACAAAGAAAGGAATCATTAGGCTCAAGGGGCAATGCAAAAGATGTGAACATTGGGTTAGCTTTTGGCTACTGGCTTAACAAACAAAATGCCTTTATCATGTTCAAACATTGTGTAAATCAAGATGGCATCAGAGAATCAAGCAAATTTAGGAAAGTTAAGCCTCAAAAGTGTTCCCTCAGCAATAAAGACATGTTGGAGGCTCAATACTCCTTTCTAGGACAATGAATGCTCACTATTCACAAAAAATGGTGCCAAATCATTAACAATCAAGGAACAAGATTTATGTATACATGGTATGAACCAATTCTAATGGGCTTCAAACATCAAGATCACACAATTTTCAGGTTCCACACATAAGCATGCAAGTTGATTGATTCCATCACAATCAGGTCTGGGCACTCAAAAGAAAACATACCCCCACAGTCTAGAGCCAAGTTCAAAAATAGGATAACTAAAGAAAATAAAACACAAGAAAAACTATCATGCAAATTCCTAAATTAATCCTATTTACTAAGTAGAACTAAAAACTCCTAACCTAAATATAAAATGCAGGAAAACTAATAAAAGCTGGAAGGGAGAGAAGGAAAAATATCTGGTGGGTTCTGAGCAGAACCCATAGTAAATCTCGTTATAGTTCTTTCTCTTTAAAAGCTAGGACGGGCTAGTCCTCGTCTGACTCCTCCTCCTCTGAGTCATCTTCTCCTTCATCTTCTTCTTCTTCAGTCTCTTCTTCAGTCTCTTCAGCCTCTTCAGCTTGATCCCTCTCTTCTGTTGCTGCCGAACTAGAGGCTCCAAAAGGCCTCCAGTCCAGAAACTGTTCCACCTCCTCAGCTGTTTGGCTATTCATGGGAGTGATATTGAGATTAAGTCCCTCCCACATCTGTCTCATAATATCCTCCATCCTCTGGTTATCTTCTCTTGAGACTTGCCACATTCTATGTAAAGCTTCCATGTTATGACGCATGATATCCCTTTCTTGCCCAGTTATGCTCAAATCCTCTGAGGTTGACCCCTATTTTTGAGCTCGCAGCTCTCTCCTAGTTGGTCTAGTCCTCGGAGGTCTTCCTCCACCCCTCACAGCCTCAGTGTCCTCCACTAAACAATGAGTGGAAATGAAATGCATGTCAATCTTTGTAGGACTCTTCATTAGTGTCAGGTTAGCCTTCGACACCTTAGCTCTTTCACAGAGTAGAGTGATCAGATGTGAATAAGCTAAGGTTGCTAACGTTGAATTTGCTATACTCTGTATATTTTCACAAAGGATCCTGCCAATATTCGGAGTCTTCCCACTCATGATTGCACATATCATTCTAGCTCGGTCAAACTTCACATCCGATTTGTTTGTGTTGGGGAGGAGGTTTGAAACGATGTAAGATGCCCAGAATCTGGGGATGGTTTTATGGTCTGCAGAATTGACTTTTCTGGGCTTGTTTCCCTTGGTGAATTCCCAGGAAGCTTCTGGTCGGCATAGTAATCTCAACATTTTATCCAGCTCTTCCTTTGTCATAGATCCAGATCGTCTTTCCTGGAATTCTTCCCAAACGCTTTTGCCTTCCTAATTGGGTTGAGTGCTCAGGACTTCATTGATTGTGTCAGCATCAAAAGGGACATACCTTCCCCGAACATAACTCATTGTTGTTAGGGCTTCCCTTTTTGGGATGAAAGCATTGGCAAAAAATTCTTTCACTATTTCACTGTACCCCTCCTTGGGGTACGAGACCAATATTTCCCACCTTCTTCTTTGAATCTCTTGCACTACCAGGGGAACTTGAGAAATTTCAGACAACACCACTGTTCTTTCCTAAATTATCCTCCTCTTATGCATGGTATTGTAGTGTTCCTCGCATTTTGCAGATCGGAATCGTTGTCTGTCAACTGCGCGTCCACTCAAAGATGAGTCATCAATTTTCCTCTTCACAGGTAGCTTAGATGCCATAGTACTCAACCTACAGAATATCAACAGAATCAGTACTCAATTACAATCACACAACATCCTACAAGCCAAATCTTATGCTCAAGCAAAGCTAAGTGCAGTGGATCAATGAAGTTCAAGAGCAATATCTTTTCCATTTTGGAAGCTTTTGTCATTTTAACATTCACATTTAATTCAACATTCCAGAACTTATCAAGAACCAACAGTTTTAGACCCATAAAGTAATATGGAAGTTTATTCCCAAAAATTTCAATCTCAACCAATTCACCAAAAATTTTCACAAGTTTAGGCTAAGGACAATCCACATTTAACTCTAATTGCGAGTCCAAAACCTCAATTTGCTAATCAAAGCCAATTATATCAAAAAGCCCTAAATTTAGTCTCACCAAACCCCAATCAAACAGTTTTCTCAATTATTTCTCATTATGGGCACAATTCAACTGAGTGAAAATGGAAACATATAATACATGAGCTAAATTACATATCCAAACAATCAATTTGCAAAAAACCTCATGCTACAAGAAAAACCCAATTTTTACATAGTGTGAACCCTAACGATGCAAATTAACACAATTCCACTTCATTTATAAACAATCTCAAGAATCCAACAATGGAATCAAGTTAATAATGCTCTCAATTGCAAGATTAAACCATCAATTTATCATAAAATGTATTTCACACAAAACCCCCAAATTGACACATTCAAACCCTAAGCATGCAATTAACTCAAAAAATGAAAACACTCATCATCCAAAAACATCAAAGGAGACCCACCATTAATTTTCAGAATGAGCAAAAACCAAACAAATCTATTGGTCAACTTGAAAGATATTTTGGGCAAAAGAGCATACCTTACAAAATGGCAACAATGGAAGAGAGGAAGAGAGCACGAAGGTGGAGAAAATGCAAGGAAAGAGAGAATGTGTGAGGGAGAATGCATGAGAGAGACGTGACTAAAGGAAAAGAGAAGAAGTGAGAAGAAAAATGGTGAGAGTGAAAGAGAGCTAGACGTAGGGGGCTCTATTCTGTGTGTGTGAGAAAGTGAAAGAGAATAGTGAAGAGTGAAGGAGTGTGTGCTACGTGAAATAAAGAAGTAGAGGAGCTTATGCAATTTTTTTTTATATATATAAAAACCACCCAGCGGCACTATGGGCCGCCTAGCGGCACTAACTCAGAAGCATCACTCTTTATTATTATTTTTTAATCTAACTTAAAGGACCGCCCAGCGATACACATACCGCCTAGCGGTAGGTAGTCTGTTACTCTCTCTTTTTTTTGATGTACCGCCCAGTGGTCACGTTACCGCCTAGCGGTACAAAGTCAGATAGGGGAGTTTTTCTGGCACACCCACCGCCCGGCGGCATAATGGACCGCCCAGTGGCTCACAAAAAATTACTGCCCAGCGGTATATCACGTCGCTTAGCGGCTCGTAAAAAACATCACCTCCCGACGGCTTACTGTACCGCCCAGTGAAACAATCTCAGAAGACCCAATTAAAAAAACCATGATGCCGCCCAGCGACACTTACACCGCCCGATGGTGTGTATAATTCTAGGTTGCCCAGCAGCCTAACGGCTGTCCGGTGTTATTAACTCAGTGTAAGCCTTCTTCCATCCTTTTTATCACCGCCCAGTGGCTATTGTGCCGCCCGGCGGTGTGGTTGCTACAAAATTCTGTAGCTTGATCCCCTCTCTTTTTTTTTTACTCAAAACATCAATTGGAGAATGCATCTAGCTAAAATGCAAATCATGCATGAAAAGAAAAGAAATAACAAGACAGAAAAAGTTCACACACTCCAAACTTAAACAACAACACTTATACACAAAATTCTAGAAGTAATCAACACACTAAAGATGCAACAAAGCTAATCAAAATAAAAGAAAGTTTAGAAAAAACATAAACAAATGCAAAAGTAAAGTTAGAAAAACTCCCTAGCATGGGTTGCCTCCCATGAAGCACTTGTTTAACGTCCTTAGCTTTGACGGTGCTGCTTCAAGTGGAGATCAAGTTGATGGACTCCCTACTCCGCTCCACACCTCCTCCGAAATAAGGCTTGAGTCTCTGCCTGTTCACTTTAAAGCTTCTGTCAGAATTTGGGTCTTTCAATTCCACGGCTCCATATGGAAATACCTGTTTTACTTCAAAAGGTTCCAACCATCGAGATTTGAATTTTCCTGAAAGCAACTTGAGTCTTGAGTTGAATAGTAGTACCAATTGGCCTTCCCGGAATTCTTTATGAACGATCCTCTTGTCATGCCACTTCTTAGTATTCTCCTTGTAAATTTTGGCATTCTCATAGGCCGAGTTCCGGAATTCTTCAAGTTCATGGAGCTGCAAGATCCTTGACTCACCCGTTTTTGTTAAATCAAAGTTTAAGTACTTTGTTGCCCACAGTGCCTTATGCTCCAATTCAAGAGGTAAATGGCATGCCTTGCCATAAACCAATTGGAATGGAGACATACTAATTGGAGTTTTGAAAGCTGTCCTATATGCCCAAAGAGCATCATCAAGCTTCATTGCCCGATCTTTTCTAGATGAACTGACTATTTTCTCCAAAATTTGCTTCAACTGGCGGTTAGACACCTCAACTTGACCACTTGACTACAGGTGATAAGGAGTGGCTACTCTATGATGGACAGTATACTTTCTCAACAACGTCTCCAACTTCCTGTTGCAGAAATGGGTTCCCTCATCACTAATCAACGCTCTAGGCACCCCAAACCTTGAGAATATATTCTTCTTCAAAAAATTGATCACCACTTTTGTATCATTGGTTGAGGTTGCAACTGCTTCCACCTATTTTGAGACGTAGTCAACGGCCACTAAGATATATACCTTAGAAAATGAAGAGGGAAAAGGGCCTATGAAGTCGATACCCCAAACATTAAACACTTCAACTTCCAAAATGGGATTTTGGGGCATTTCATTCCTCTTTGATATGTTTCCGGTTCGTTGGCACCTATCACATCTCTTGACATAAGCAAATGCATCCTTGAAGAGTGATGGCCAAAATAACCCTGATTATAGGACCTTTGCTGTTATCCTATCTCCACTGAAATGTCCACCATACCTAGAATTGTGACAATGCCACAGAATTTGTTCTTGCTCTTCCTCAGGCACACATCTTCGCAATAGACCATCAACACCTTTCTTGTACAGAAATGGTTCGTCCCACACATAGAACTTGACTTCATGAAAGAACCTTTTCTGCTGTTGTGAGTTGAAGTCCACGGGAACCACCTTGCCAACCTTGTAATTGGCTATAGCAGCATACCATGGCAAACTCACCATGGCCCACAACGGCTCATCAGAAAACTGATCATTGATTGGTCTTTTCTCCTCATTTTCTTCTGCACTTTCTAACCGAGATAAATGATCAGCCACTGAATTCTCGGTTCCTTTCTTATCTTTTATCTCCAAATCGAACTCTTGAAGTAGTAGAATCAATCGAATAAGCCTTGGTTTCGAATCTTGCTTGGCAAATAGATACCAGACAGCTGCATGGTCCGCATATACAATCACTTTGAAACCTACCAAGTAAGAACGAAACTTGTCAAATGCATAAACCACAGCCAATAGTTCCTTTTCAATAGTAGCATAATTAAGTTGTACAACATTTAAAACATGACTCGCATAATAAATCACATGCAACAACTTATCTTTCCTTTGGCCTAAAACAGCACCTACAGCCGTGTCACTTACATCACACATGATTTCAAATGGCAAACTCCAATCGGGTGTAGTGACAAATGGTGCAGTGGTCAGTTTATGCTTCAAAGTGTTAAAGGCTAACATGCATGCATCATCAAAATTGAATGGAGCATATTTTATAAGGAGATCACTCAGATGTTTAGCAATTTTCAAAAATCTTTTATGAATCTCCTATAAAAGCCAACATGCCCCAAAAAGCTACGAATGCCTTTTACATTAGTGGGAGGGGGAAGTTTTTCAATAACTTCAACTTTGGCACGACCAACTGCAACCCCTTGGTTAGAGATGCGGTGCCCTAAAATGATTCCCTCTCTTACCATAAAATGGCATTTCTCCCAATTTAAAACCAAGTTTGTTTCTTCACATCTTTTTAAAACTAAAGACAGGTTATGGAAGCATATATCAAATGAAGAACCAAACATAGAAAAATCATCCATAAACACTTCGATATGTTTTTCAATCATATCGGAAAAAATGGACATCATACACCTTTGGAATGTGGCTGGTGCGTTGCAAAGTCCGAAGGGCATCCTTCTATAGGTGAACACTCCATAAGGGCATGTAAATGCTGTTTTCTCCTGATCCTCTTGAGCTACATCAATCTGGTTGTAGCCGGAATATCCATCCAAGAAGTAATAATAGTCATGCCCGGCTAACCGCTCTAACATCTGGTCAATGAAAGGAAGTGGGAAGTGATCCTTCCTTGTTGCATCATTCAGCTTCCGATAGTCAATACATACCTTCCATCCCGTAATAGTTCGAGTAGGTATCAATTCATTATTTTCATTCATCGCCGCTGTTGTCCCGCCCTTTTTAGGCACAACTTGGACGGGACTAACCCAAGGGCTGTCCGAAATAGGGTAAATGAGTCCAGCATCAAAAAACTTGAAAACCTCCTTCCGAACCACTTCTTTCATGACCGGGTTAAGTCTCCTTTGTGGTTGTACTACTCCTTTATGATTTTCTTCCATGAGTATTTTGTGCATACACAGAGAAGGACTTATTCCTTTCAAATCACTAATTGACTATCCAATGGCCTCCTTATGATCCCGAAGTACCCTCAATAGTTTTTCTTCTTCCAATTGGTTCAATACAGCATTTATGATGACAGGGCAAGAATTATGTTCACCAAGAAAAGAATATTTTAAATGTGTGGGCAATGGTTTGAGCTCAACTTTTGGCACTTCATCTCTTTTTTGTTGGGTTCCATCTCTTCCTCCCACCAATTCCTTCCATTCCGGTTATTCATTTATAGGATAGGGGAGTGAGCTTTCCAACAAGCTGAGTATTTCTTTAACTGTAGGATCATCATCTTCATCAACTTCCACCTTTGATCCAGCAAGCACTTTTTCAAGAGGTGAGCACAGTGGCTGCCTTCCATATAAGACTTGGAGATCACAGAATCACATATATCAATGCTAAAGCATATTTCTTTATCTCCCGGGTGCTTCATAGCTTCAAAGACATTAGAAGTGATGGTTTCATCTTGGATCTTCAATGTTAAAGTCCCATCCACCACATCAATAAGAGCTCTACTGGTTGCAAGGAACGGCCGACCCAAAATCAATGGAATGTCTCTATCTTCTTCCATGTCAAGAACAACGAAGTCCACCAGAAAGATGAATTTATCTACTTTCACCAACACGTCTTTAATCACCCCATGGGGATGCTTCATAGATCCATCTTCAAATTGAAGAGTTACCATTGTGGGCTTTATTTGGCCGATTCCCAATTGCTTAAAAATGGATAGAGGCATGAGACTAATGCTTGCACCAAGATCACATAAAGCCTTCCCAAATGTTCTATCACCAATGGTGCACGGAATTGAGAAACTTCCAGGATCCTTAAGCTTAGGAGGAAGCTTCCTTTGTAGAATTGCACTGCACTCCTCCATAAGTAAAATGGTCTCTTCATTCCTAATCCTTCTCTTCTTGGACAATAACTTATTCATGAATTTCACATAGGAGGGCATTTGTTCTAGAGCTTCAAAAAACGAGATGTTAATTTGCAGCTTGTTAAACACCTCTAGAAACTTCCCAAACTATTTTTTATCATGCTCCTTCTTGAGTCATTGAGGGAATGGCAACTTCATAATTGGTGGTGGCATTTTCACTTCTTGCTCCTTTGGTGACTCATTTTCATTAGAGTCATTGAGTGAGTCACCTTGACATGCTTTGATAGCTACATAGAATGCAATTATTTGTGCTCTATCATTGTGCAAGAATGAATGCTTGGTCCTTGTTTAAATGCATATTTGGAAGGTTTTATGCTTATATTTGTCATATTCTGAATCTAAGCCTTTCTGATATGTTATTGTGCAAAACTGAGCTTTAATGATCATGGATTGAGTAGATTTATATATGTTATTGATTTGGTGTTTTCTCTATGATAGGAGGAGCTCCAAATAAGGTTAAATATGGAGCAATTGAGCTTAAAGAGGAAGAGGAAGCCAAATTGGCATTCTAGCAAGCAACGCCGCGGCGCAAAGGAGAGCACACCGCGGCGCTGAGAGGATTTTCAGCCAGGCCATACTTGGACCTGAGGCAAGAGCGCCGCAAAGCAGATGAAGTGTGCGCCGCGACGTAAGTAAACCGACCCATTGGGCATCGCGGCATGAGTATGTGGGCGCCGCGGCGTGGAGGCGGCTGCTGAGCTTATAAATAAGATTTTATGCGTTTTTCTCTCATTCTCCCTTAGTTTTTCAAGGTTCTGGCCATTTTCATTTTTAGGTTTTGTTAGTTTTCTTAGTTTTAGGTTAGATAGCTTGGCTAGATCTTCATCGATGGTGGATTGGAGTCAAGGATCAAAGGATTGAAAGAGGATTTAAGCTTCAGAGACAAATCAATGAGCTTCTTTCTCTCTTTTCCCTTTCTCTCTTCTCTTTCTTATCTTTTGTATAGCTAAGTTTTGTTTAGGAATACTTTGAATCCTTTTATTTATATTAATGATGTGTTTTTCTCTGAATTTGTGTGGATGTTTGATTATGGTTCAATCATTATCTGTGTTTAATGCTTGTTCTTGGTTGGCCTCAATTGCATGATCCTAATATTGGCAAATGAACTAGACATAGGGATTTGTTGATATGGATATGTGATTGCTACTGCAAGTGCACGGATCGCTCAAGTAATACAGATACAAAGTAAAAGTTCATTCCCACGAGGATATTACGATAAAAAGCTAAGTACCAACCAATAGCTTAATCAATTCAAGACAAGGACATAAAAATAGGAAAACAATATAAAAACTATCTAACCTACAAAAGCCATAAACCTAAAAGCGGTTAGGTTTCAGGAAATCCTCCTTCATCCCCAACATCTATCAACAACATGCAATCCCCCTCATAAACACAAATGCATTGATTAGGTTAGCTTGAGAATCTTCATTAGTCAAAAGCCTATGTCTAGGTCAATCAACCCTGGTTTCAATTGCCCAACTCACTAAGTTTCCTTCAAAACTAACACAACTTCCACTCATGAACGATCTATTCTCAATCTCCCACTATACATGGCCAATAGGTATATTTCTACCCTATTATCAGCAAACATATATCAATCACACCATATCCATATCAACAAATCACTATGTCTAGTTCATTTGCCAATATTAAGATCATACAATCAGTGATCAGCCAAGAACAAGCATTAAACACAGATATGATTGAACCATAATCAAACATCCACACAAACTCAGAGAAAAACACATCATTAATATAAATGAAAGGATTCAGAGTATCCTAAACAAAGCTTAACTATACAAAAGATAAGGAAGAGAAGAGAGAAAGGGAAAAGAGAGAAAGAAGCTTATTGATTTGTCTCTGAAGCTTGAATCCTCCTTCAATCGTTTGATCCTTGACTCCAATCCACCATCCATGAAGATCTAGCTAAACTATCTAACCTAAAACTAACCTGAAAAGGAAAACTATAAAAGGAACTGGCCAAAACGGCCAGAACACTGAAAAACTGAGAGAGAATGAGAAAAAAAAATGCATGAAAATCTATTTATAGGCTCAGCAGCCGCCTCAGCGCCGCGGCCCCCACATATACGCGTCGCGGCCCCCAATGGGTAGGTCTACGTGCGCCGCGACCCTCACTCATCTGTGCCACGGCCCTCTCGCCTCTGGTCCAAGTATGGACTTGTTGGAAAATCTCTTTGCGCGGCGGCCCTCACATATCGCGCCGCGGCGGTGACCACTGAAATGGCAGATTTGGCTTCTCTTCCTCTTTAAGCTCATTTGCTCCATATTTAACCTTGTTTGGAGCCCCTCCTAACATAGAGAATACACCAAATCAGTAATATATATAAATCTACTCAATTCATAACAATTAAACACAGTTTTGCTATAAACATACAAGAAATGTTCAGAATCAGAATATGACAAATATAAGCACAAAACCTCCAAATATGCATTATAAACAAGGATCCAGCATTCATTTTAGCACAAGAATAGGGCACAAATAACTGCATTCTGTGTAGTTATCACCCCCCAAGCCTACATTTTGCTAATCCTCGAGCAAAACAAAATAGAACTAAGTAAACCATTTAATAATTAAAAACAACGTTCATTCAGCATATATATTTCAATCTTCTTATTTTCAATCAAAAACAAATACTAGTATGTAATGGTTCATCAATCCTCAAAAAGTGCAAATGCCCCGTAAACAGTTCAATACATATACAATCATTAACAAGCTAACAGGCCAGAAAACTCTCCATGCAATTCACATTTATCACAAACATGCAAGACAAACTTCTCCTAATCAAGTCATACACATCTAGATAAGTTTACAAACATGCATGCATATGATTCAAAGAATCCACAAGATTGTAAATTAACTCTCTCTCCACTAATGTAAATCACACAAGATTGAGGATCAAAAGGGACTTAAGCAGCTTATAATGTAAGGCCAATGGTATGGCCGAAAGAAATGAACGGGAAAGATACACAAACAAACATTGAGACACATAACATACTATTTTAATCAATGAGCCACAAACTGACACTAGCAGGGTATTCAATAGTGAGATCATAAAATTTTCCAAAACCATTTTCGATGCTTTTGGAACTTTACTTTTCTTAAGCTTTTGCTTTTCTTTTCATTTTCATTTTTCTTTTTATTTTCTCTTTCTTTTCTCTTCCATTTTTGCAAAGCAATGCTTTTTCCTTTCTTTGTTTTGCATCTGGTTCCTTCAGGCTCATTTTGAATTGAATATTCATACCCTTAATCATCAGACTCATTTCAAGAAATAACACATTATATACTCAACAAACAATAAGGGTAGGAAGAAAATGACATGCTTTCACATGCAATAGAACAGATAACAGGTTAACGAACACAATGGTTATGAAAAACAAATAAGGCCAAACAGTTTAAGGCTTCAAAAAGGGACCTAAGGATATCATCATATCAGGGTAAGCTTTTTAAGGCTCAATTGGTCCAAACAATGCCCTAATTATTTCCTCAATCATGCACAACCTAAGATTTCACCTCAAGAGAGTTCAAAAACAATTTCAAGGATAATCAAAACTCTACATGTACATCCATAAACATTCTCAAAACATGCACTCTTATCATTTTCAAAATTACACTTGCATCTAAGTGAGATGTAAATCATACATCAAAAGCAACTAAACTGTTTCACATGCATCAGATCACATAAGGTTTCACTTAAAAAGGGACAAATAGCAACCTTTCAAATCATGAACAACCAAAAACAACACCAGCATTCTTGCAACATATCATGCATTCAAATAGATTCAACTTTTCTAAGTTCAAGCATGCACAACATCTCTTGCATAATGTGAAAATTGAAAATCTAGTCATCAGCACATCAGTGATAGTCAAAACAAAATATAATCATGAAAATATGTTGACTAAATTCACTGCATACTCAAAATACCAATACATGTTAACATTAAACACAAAGGAATTAAACATGGAAAGATATTCCCCCAAACCTAAAATCATTAAGAACATGGTCTATAGGGAACCTGAGACTAATACTAAGCATTACTAAATACTACAAAACAAAAAAAATAACAGAAAAAATAAAAAAATAGAGAAAAATAACAAAAAACACAAAAACAGGGCTCGGCCCATGCCACCCATGCTGAGCCGTGGCGCTCACAAAAACCTGCAGAATTCTGCAGAAAACGCCCACTTGCGCCGCGGCTCACCCATGCCTGGGCCGCGGCGTAACTACTTAAACTGCTAAATTTAGCAGCAAACATAGTTTTGCTGCTTGGATTGGCTCATTTGGTTCTCTAGCTGCAACAAAACTTGTCCAAAAAGCTAAATTACAAAAATGTACAACCTACATATAACTACGCACTAAAACAACATACTAACCTATATACAAACCTAAACAAACTTAAAACTTAAAAACAAACAAAAACATAAAACTAACATAACTAACACATATATATACTAACATACTAACAAAAACATATTATCAAAACTAACAAAACACACCATACTAATATACTAACATATTTAACCAAATAAACATATTAACATACTATGTATTTATGCACAAAGTAAAAACAAGAATATAAACATAAACATGGGGTACCCTCCCACGAAGGGCCTGAGTTATAGTCCCAGCAGGACTTTAACACCAAAATTGAAGTACTACGGATGAGTAGTCTTCAAGAACTTGATCCAAGGGTATCCTTTCCAGGAATTTGCAACTTCCCTCAAGGGCCTCGTATGAATGAAATCACCCAGCTTCTTATTTGAAACTACAACAAAACACAAACAAAACATAGATTATATACAACGTATATACAACTTGAATTAGAATCAATCAAACTCATTGTTGATATTAGTAATATAAAAACTATCCCTGACAACGGCGCCAAAAACTTGATTGCTACCGCAAGTGCACGGATCGCTCAAGTAATACAGATACAGAGTAAAAGTTCATTCCCACGAGGATATTACGATATAAAGCTAAGTACCAACCAATAGCTTAATCAATTCTAGACAAGGACATAAAAATAGGAAAACAATATAAAAACTATCTAACCTACAAAAGCAATAAACCTAAAAGCGGTTAGGTTTCAGGAAATCCTCCTTCACCCCCTACATCTATCAACAACATGCAATCCCCCTCATAAACACAAATGCATTAATTAGGTTAGCTTGAGAATCGGCATTAGTCAAAAGCCTATGTCTAGGTCAATCAACCCTGGTTTCTACTTGCCTAACTCACTAAGTTTCCTTGAGAGCTAACACAACTTCCACTCATGAACGATCTATTCTCAATCACACACTATACATGGCCAATAGGTATTTCTACCCTATTATCAACAAACATATATCAATCACACCATATCCATATCAACAAATCGCTATGTCTAGTTCATTTTCCAATATTAAGATCATGCAATCAGTGATCAGCCAAGAACAAGCATTAAACACATATATGATTGAACCATAATCAAACATCCACACAAACTCAGAGAAAAACACATCATTAATATAAATAAAAGGATTCAAAGTATCCTAAACAAAGCTTAGCTATACAAAAGATAAGGAAGAGAAGAGAGAAAGGGAAAAGAGAGAAAGAAGCTCATTGATTTGTCTCTGAAGCTTGAATCCTCCTTCAATCCTTTGATCCTTGACTCCAATCCACCAGCAATGAAGATCTAGCTAAACTATCTAACCTAAAACTACCTAAAACTAACCTAAAAAGGAAAACTATAAAAGGAACTGGCCAAAACGGCCAGAACACTGAAAAACTGAGAGAGAATGAGAGAAAAATACATGAAAATCTATTTATAGGCTCAGCAGCCGCCTCAGCGCCCCGGCCCCCACATATACGCGCCGCGGCCCCCAATGGGTCGGTCTACGTGTGCCGCGGCCCTCACTCACTTGCGCCGCGGCCCTCTCGCCTCGGGTCCAAGTATGGACTTGCTGGAAAATCTCTTTGCACCGCGGCCCTCATATATGCGCGCCGCGGCGGTGACCACTGAAATGGCAGATTTGGCTTCTCTTCCTCTTTAAGCTCATTTGCTCGATATTTAACCTTGTTTGGAGCCCCTCCTAACATAGAGAATACACCAAATCAGTAACATATATAAACTTACTCAATTCATAACAATTAAACACAGTTTTGCTATAAACATACAAGAAAGGTTCAAAATCAGAATATGACAAATATAAGCACAAAACCTCCAAAAATGCATTATAAACAAGGATCCAGCATTCATTTTAGCACAACAATAGGGCACAAATAACTGCATTCTGTGTAGTTATCAATATGGTATGATTAATGCATGTTTGGTGAGTTCAATTAGCTTGGATGAGTTGATTCGTTAATAGGATAGAAATATACCTATTGGCCATGTATAGTGTGTGATTGAGAATAGATCGTTCATGAGTGGAAGTTGCTCTGGCTCTCAAGGAAACTTAGTGAGTTAGGCAATTGAAACTAGGGTTTATTGATCTAGACATAGGCTTTTGACTACATCAGATTCTCAAGCTAACCTAATCAATGCATTTGTGTTTATGAGGGGAATTGCATGTTCTTGATAGATATAGAGGGTGAAGGAGGATTTCCTGAAACCTAATCGCTTTTAGGTTTATTGCTTTTGTAGGTTAGATAGTTTTTATATTATTTTCCTATTTTTATGTCCTTGTCTAGAATTGATTAAGCTATTGGTTGGTATTTAGCTTTATATCGTAATATCCTCGTGGGAACGAACTTTTACTCTGTATCTGTATTACTTGTGCGACCCGTGCACTTGCGGTTAGCAAATGGGCAACACGTTTTGACCCTAACAAGTTTTTGGCGCCGTTGCCGGGGATAGATTTTATATTGCTAATATCAACAATGAGTTTGATTAGTTCTAATTCAAGTTGTATATAAGTTGTATATAATCTAGGTTTTGTTTCTGTTTTGTTTTAGTTTCAAATAAGAAGCCGAGTGATTTCATTCATACGAGGCCTTTGAGGGAATTCGCGACTCCTGGAAAGGATACCCTTGTATCAAGTTCTTGAAGACTACTCATCCGTAATACTTCAATTTTGGTGACAAAGTCCTACTAGGACTATAACTCAGGCCCTTCGTGGGAGGAATTCCCATGTTTATGTTTAATTAATGCTTTTACTTTGTGTATAAATAGGTAGTATGTTAATAAGTTTATGTTAAATATGTGAGCATATTAGTATATTTGTATTTTGTTAGTTGTTAATATGCTTAGGTTAGTATGTTAGTATATATATATGTTAGTTATGTTAGTTTTATGTTTTTGTTTGTTTTTAAGTTTTTAGTTATTTAGGTTGTATATAGGTTAATGTTTTGTTTGTGTGTTAATATATGTGTGTTGTACATTTTTGTAATTTAGCTTTTTGATCAAGTTTTGTTGCAGCTAGAGACCCATAAGTGCCAAACTCAGCAGCAAAACTATGTTTGCTGCTAAATTTAGCAGGTAGTCACGCCGCGGCACAAGGTAGTGCTTGTAGCCATGGCAAGCAAGGGAAGCGTTCTACTGAGTGCAGCTTTTGTGGCGCCGCGACCCAAGCATGGTGCTTGTACGCTGGCACTGATCCCTGTTTTGCTATTTTTGTTTTTATTTTTGTTATTTTTTCTATTTTGTAGTATTTAGTAATGCTCAGTACTAGTCTCAGGTTCCCTATAGGCCATGTTCTTTAAAGATACATTTCATTTTAGGTTTGGGGGAGTATCTTTATATGTTTAATTCTTTTATGCTTAATGTTAACATGTATTGGTATTTTGAGTATGCAGTGTTTTAGTCATCATATTTTCATGATTATATTCTGTTTTGACTATCACTGATGCCCTGATGACAAGAATTTTTAATTTTCATTTTATGCAAAAGATGTTGTGCATGATTGAATTGAAAAGTTGAATCTATTTGAATGCATGCCATGTTGCAAGAATGCTGGTGTTGTTTTTGGTTGTTCATGATTTGAAAGGTTGCTATTTGCCCCCTTTTCAATGAAACCTTATGTGATCTTGATGCATGTGAAACAATTTAGTTGCTTTTGATGCATGATTTACATCTCACTTAGATGCAAGTGTAATTTTGAAAATGATAAGAGTGCATGTCTTGAGAATGTTTATGGATGTACATGTAGAGTTTTGATTATCCTAGAAATTATTTTTTAACTCTCTTGAGGCAAAATCCTAGGTTGTGCATGATTGAGGAAATGATTAGGGCATTGTTTAGACCGATTGAGCCTTAAAAAGCTTACCCTGATATGATGATATCCTTAGGTCCCTTTTTGAAGCCTTAAATTGTTTGACCTTATTTGTTTTTCATAACCATTGTGTTCGTTAACCTGTTAGTCATTCTAATGCATGTGAAAGCATGTCATTTTCTTCCTACCCTTATTGTTTGTTGAGTATATGATGTGTTATTTCTTGAAATGAGTCTGATGATTAGGGGTATGAATATTCAATTCAAAATGAGTCTGAAGGAACCAGATGCAAAACAAAGAAAAGAAAAGCATTGCTTTGCAAAAATAGAAGAGAAAAGAAAGAGAAAATAAAAAGAAAAATTAAAATGAAAAGAAAAACAAAAGCTTAAGAAAAGTAAAGTTCAAAAAGCATCAAAAATGGTTCTGGCAAGTTTTATGATCTCATTGTTAAATACCCTGCTAATATTATTATTGGCTCATGAATTGGAATATCATGTTTATGTGTCTCAATATTTGTATTGTGTCTTTCCCGTTCATTTCTTTTGCCCATACCATTGGCCTTACATTATAAGCTGATTAAGTCCCTTTTGATCCTCAATCTTGTGTGATTTACATTAGTGGAGAGAGAGTTGATTTACAATTTTGTGGATTCTGTGAATCATATGCATGTATGCTTATAAACTTATCTGAATGTGTATGACTTGATTAGAAGAAGTTTATCTTACATGTTTGTGATAAATGTGAATTGCATGGAGAGTTTTCTAGCTTGTTAGCATGTTAAGGATTGTATATGTGTGGAATTGTTTATGGGGCATTTGTACTTTTTGAGGATTGATGAAGTCAGTACACACTAGTATTTGTTTTTAATTGAAAATAAGAAGATTGAAATATATTTGCTGAATGAAAAAATTGATTTTAATGTTTAAGTGATTTACTTAGTTCTATTTTGTTTTGCTCGAGGACGAGCAAAATATAGGTTAGGGGGTGTGATAGCTACATAGAATGCAGTTATTTGTGCCCTATCCTTGTGCTAGAATGAATGCTTAGTCCTTGTTTAAATGCATATTTGAAAGGTTTTGTGCTTATATTTGTCATATTCTGAATCTAAGCCTTTCTGATATGTTATTGTGCAAAACTGAGCTTTAATGATCATGGATTGAGTAGATTTATATATGTTATTGATTTGGTATTTTCTCTATGATAGGAGGGGCTCCAAACAAGGTTAAATATGGAGTAATTGAGCTTAAAGAGAAAGAGGAAGCCAAATTGACATTCTAGCAAGCAACGCCGCGGTGCAAGGCAGAGCACGCCGCGGCGCTGAGAGGATTTTCAGCCAGGCCATACTTGGACCTGAGGCAAGAGCGCCGCGGCGCAGATGAAGTGTGCACCGCGACATAAGTAGACTGACCCATTAGGCACCGCGGCGCGAGTATGTGGGCGCCGCGGCGTGGAGGCAGCTATTGAGCTTATAAATAAGATTTTATGCGTTTTTCTCTCATTCTCTCTTAGTTTTTCAGGGTTCTGGCCATTTAGCCATTTCCATTTTTAGGTTTTGTTAGTTTTCTTAGTTTTAGGTTAGATAGCTTGGCTAGATCTTCATTGCTGGTGGATTGGAGTCAAGGATCAAAGGATTGAAGGAGGATTCAAGCTTCAGAGACAAATCAATGAGCTTCTTTCTCTCTTTTCCCTTTCTCTCTTCTCTTCCTTATCTTTTGTATAGCTAAGCTTTGTTTAGGAATACTTTGAATCCTTTTATTTATATTAATGATGTGTTTTTCTCTGAATTTGTGTGGATGTTTGATTATGGTTCAATCATTATCTGTGTTTAATGCTTGTTCTTGGTTAGCCTCAATTGCATGATCCTAATATTAGCAAATGAACTAGACATAGGGATTTGTTGATATGGATATGGTATGATTAATACATGTTCGGTGAGTTCAATTAGCTTGGATGAGTTGATTCGTTAATAGGATAGAAATATACCTATTGGCCGTGTATAGTATGTGATTGAGAATAGATCGTTC
This sequence comes from Ormosia semicastrata, assembly GCA_029884595.1. Lineage (NCBI taxonomy): Eukaryota > Viridiplantae > Streptophyta > Magnoliopsida > Fabales > Fabaceae > Ormosia > Ormosia semicastrata. The sequence continues at coordinate 1,463,520 of JAQQTO010000060.1, read as the reverse complement.
ATGAGTGAAAGTTGCTCTGGCTCTCAAGGAAACTTAGTGAGTTAGGCAATTGAAACCAGGGTTGATTGACCTAGACATAGGCTTTTGACTACATCAGATTCTCAAGCTAACCTAATCAATGCATTTGTGTTTATGAGGGGGATTGCATGTTGTTGATAGATATAGGGGGTGAAGGAGGATTTCCTGAAACCTAATTGCTTTTAGGTTTATTGCTTTTGTAGTTAGATAGTTTTTATATTGTTTTCCTATTTTTATGTCCTTGTCTAGAATTGATTAAGCTATTGGTTGGTATTCAGCTTTATATCGTAATATCCTCGTGCGAACGAACTTTTACTCTGTATCTGTATTACTTGTGCGACCCGTGCACTTGCGGTTAGTAAATGGGCAACACGTTTTGACCCTAACAACTTCAGCTTCCTTGAGAGGTACTTCTTCATTAGGCTCTTCTCCTTTGTCTTCACTTTTTTTCTCTTTCCTTAGTAGCAGCTCAATCACCTTCCCACTCCTAGTTGTTATAGCTTTAGCATGCTCCATTCCTCTAGGATTTGGGACTGTGTCACTTAGCAATGAACCTAGAGGTCTCTCCGAAATCTGTTTTGCTAGTTGGCCCACTTGAGATTCCAAATTCCGGATTGATGCCTCTTGATTCCTAAATACACCTCTTGTCTCATCCATGAAATCGGTAGTCTTTTGGACAAAAGAAGAGGTTTGAGAGGCTAGTTTCTCTAAAGTTACTTCCCATGAAGCCTTCTTCTCAATAGGTGGAGGTTGAGATGAAGAGCCTTGATGCAAAGAGTGTTGAGGAGGACCTTGGTATAAAAATTGTTGTCTCTAAGGAGCTTGGTTGCCGTGATTACCTTGGTTACTCCATGAAAAGTTAGGGTGATTCCTCCACCCCGAATTATAAGTGTTGGAGTAGGGGTTGTGTTGTTGCCTTGGAGGGTTATTCATGAAGTTGACTTGTTCTTGAGATGGAGATCCAAACATGTTACCCGAAAAATCTATATTCTCATGTTCTCCTCCACAAAAATCACACGACAAAGGAGCATTATTTACTGCATTCACCTTAAGAGTGTCAACCTTCTTTGTAAGATTCTCAAGTTGTTGAGTCAAGATTTTATTCTGAGTTAAAAGTGCATTCATTGAATCCACCTCCAAGTATCCTTTTTTCCCCACTGCTCTTTCCCCATTTCTTTAGTAGTCATTGTTGGCCATCATTTCAAATAAGTCCCAAGCTTCTTTCGGAGTTTTATAGTTCAAGGCCCCGCCTGCTGCAGCATCTACCATGGCTCTAGTTTGAGGTAGCATGCCATTATAGAAGCTTTGCACTTGGATCCAAAAGTCAAAACATTGGTGTGGGCATTTCCTCAATATTTCATTGTATCTCTCCCACGCCTCATTGAGAGACTCCCTATCAAACTGCCTGAATGATGCAATCTCACTTCGCAACTTTGCAACCTTGGATGGAGGGAAATATATTGTCAAAAATTTCTGGACCAAAATTGCCCAAGTAGTTATGCTTCCTCTTGCCAATGAATCCAACCAACTCTTAGCCTTGTCCCTCACAGAGAAAGGAAACAATCTCAAACGAATGGCATCCTCACTCACTCCATTCAACTTCACAGTATCACAAATTTGAAGGAACCCCTGTATGTGTGCATGTGGGTCCTCATTATCGAATCCCCCAAACTGATTATTTTGAATCAAATGGAGTAGAGCTAGCTTCAATTCGAAATTGTTAGCTTGAACTGGAGGTCTTACTATGCTCGCCCCACACCCATCCATGCTAGGAATAGAGTAATCCATGAGAGTCCGAGCAGGTTGATGTGGTGGTGGAGGATCTACATTTTCTCCATTGGGAGATCTATTTTCTCCATTGTCCGCCGTGTCTTCAACAACTATTTGAGTGCTATCCAAATTCCTTCTTTGTTCTCTTAATTGCTTTCTCAAAGCTCTTTCAGTCCATCGTATTTCTGGGTAAAAAATAAGTTGATCCGGATGAACTTTACCTCGCATACAATGAAGACAATGTGTCAGAACAAATATAACTAAATAAAATGCAAAAATTTAGATGTAAAATTCTAAACGTACTAAAATAAGTAAAATAAAGAAAACTAAACATAATAATGAATAAATGAAAGAAAAGACAAATGTTTAAACTAGTAGCTGCCTTCGATATTACCGATATTGGTAAAATCGATTCCCGACAACGGTGCCAAAAACTTGATGTGACCACGGCAAGTGTACCGGATCGTCAAGTAATAAAAATGGTGAGAAAATCGGATATCGTTCTCAGGGATCAATAACCAATTACCAATTCACGAACTTAGCTACTATTCAAACATAACTTTGGTTCAAAGGGAGCTCAATTGTAAACAATTAAGCATGAAAGATATTAAATTAAAGTAAAAGGTTCTTTTTGGTATTTTAGCTTTGACAATTTAACAAACAATTAGAACACAAAAGAGATAGGAATTCAGAGATAAGAAAGAGTTGAGATCAAGTTTCATTTGATTTTATTTGATGCATATTAACTTGGAGTTAAAACAAATTTCTACTTCTATTTTGTTATCGGATTCTCCAAAATATCCAAGTCCTAATTCCTTAGGCACAAGAACCTTAAATCTTAGTTAAAATCCCTAATTCCTTAGGTGATTCTGAAAGGGAAAAAGCATTAAGATTAAGAATCCAACAAGATAACAAGCATTCATCGACTGTTCCTAGCACAACGAATCACAAGATTCACAATCTCAAGCATAGTTCACACATCAAATTTCCATCCAATGCATAAACCTAAAAATCATTCTAAGGATGATCAAGCCCTAGAAAGCTATAAGAATAGAGATTATAAACTCAAAATAAAAGTATCCATTAAGCATAACTGAAACCCAAGTTAAATACAAGCAAAATCCATCAAAATCCACTCAACCCCAACAATGGAGAGTTTAGCTAGACATAGAAACAAATACAGAAACCAAAACAATAGAGAAGAAGAAGTAAAACTCCATGGAAGATTGAAGAAAATCTGAGCTCCCACTCTTCTTCTCTTCAAGTCCACCTCCAAGTTTTCCAAATTAGGTCTAATTTTTCATACCTCTTCGTCTGCCCCTTCAAAGACCTCTTCCCTCAGCTAAAAATGCCCTCCTAACGTGAATTGGGCCAAAATGTAAATGGGCCTGCGTCACACTCATCGCCCAGCGGCCATTTGGGCGCCCAGCAGCCTGGTTCCTGCTTGTTTCGTGGCGTTCTGACTTCCCACCGCCCAGCGACCAGCTAGCCTTTTTCTGCACCTTCCTTTTCCTTTGCTTTTCTGAGCTACTGGGGTCCAAATTGCATGTATTGCAGTTCAATGACAATGCAAGCTCTTCCATTTGACCCCATTCTTCATAGTTCCGACCTTCATCCTCCTTTAACCTTCACTGTAAATAAGATAACACAAATGAGATCCAAAACATTTCAAAATACAACCAAACTCTATGGGATTCATCAAAGTAATTATCTTATGCCATCATGGTCAAAATAAGATTTAAATGAGGCAAAACAAAGTTAAAAGCTAGATGCAAATGGCTAAAATCAATCAAAAAGCATAGGTAAAAATAGATAATTTGCAGGATTATCAGGTTTCAAGGTAAAGATCTTGAAACTTGATTTCTTATTTGATTCTTGAAATTCTAAGACCATATTTGATCTATGGTTACCTTAATCAAGCTTTAAATGTTAATTTTTATGTGTTTGGTTGGATTTCAAGAGACTATTTAGTGGTGGAAGTTGATACAAAGAGCCATACAAGGAGCTTAGGAAGCTACATATAAGGTAAGAGGGAGATTAACCTCATCAACCAATTATGGTGGTGAGGAACAAAATTTGTATGAAGGTGATAAATCCATGTGAGGATTTATTCACCATGTGTGTTTGATTGTGTGGTTTGTATTTAATTGTTCTATGTGATTTTTATTGCTTTGATATTTGCATGAACTTGATATAGTAGATTTATGATGTTTAAGGTATGTTGTATGATATAATTATGGTAGAAAGGAAAATAATTTTTGGCTCCAATGGCCATAGAGGCTCACAGCCTCCAAGCCCTCAAAAGGGTAAACCTATGTAAAATGATTTGTAAATTATTAACTTAGATGATTAAGTGATAAGAAATTTAATTAAGGAATTACAAAATAAAAATGGAAATGATTAAATTTTTATTACTAATTAAAAAGTGAATTCCGGTCATAGTATAGAAAAATATGATGGAGAATTAAATTTGAAACTTAAAGTATTTTATTTAAGTGAATTTTTAATGAGGAAGATGGAAAAGGTGTTATTAAATTAAAATAATGTAAGTTTTGGAAAGAAAAATAGAAAATATTATTTATAGGAGTTTCAAGAAGGAAATAATTTTTAATGATATTCTAAGTTTAAAAATATTTTATTTAATAAAGTTTTATTAAGAGTAAAGAACAAAGATTTTGAGATATCTTGAATTAATTTAAATGAATTAAGTTTTTGTGAAAAAACGTTAAGAAATATTATTTAGAGGAGGTTTAGTATAAAAATGTTAGAAATATTATTTAAAGGTGATTTATTAAGAAAAAATTGGAATTAAAGTCCAATTTTGATATTAAATGAGAAAATTTTTAATTTGAGTTTAGAATATTGAGAAAATATTTTACGCGATTGAAAATACGTAGAAAAACTCTTACGCAATTTAAAAATGATGATTTTTAGCTATGTGATTAGGAAAACATTTTTAAATCTGTACACGATTGAGAAAATGTTGAAAATTTGTTACGCAATTTGAAAACATAACTGAAGTGTTACACGATTGTGAAAATGCAATAAAAATGCTACGTGATTGAGAAATACAGTAATTTACTGTCAACCTAATGTATTTGACCCGAATATATATTAACGTATGGTTATAGCCAGTAGTGGCTTGTAATAGTGCATTGAGTCATTAGTCATGCATTATTTGTCAGATGGTGTCTGTTAAGGCTATTGTTGCCTAGGAGTTGAATTACACCTTGTGCAGTTGCAAATTGCGTAGTGATGGTCTATAATAGATCTTGGAGGCGTTGGGACGCGGAATTCCACATATGGTCAGTTAGAAAGCACTACTGTGCCGTGGTGACCGATGCAAATGTGCCAACGATCTTGACACAACACTATTCCTATTTCCGATCTGGCGTAGAATGTCTTGTATAATGCCTGATGTACACATTGAGAAATTATAACACTTGTCTGAGGCGGCCGATATACAGACATATCTTCAGGATCATTCTCTCCAAAATTGTGTTTAGCTCCATGGAGTAGGAAATAAGTGCATTGTGCATAGTCAATATACATATTTTGTGGCATAGTTAGTATACATATTTTTGTGGTAAGGTTGGTATTCGTGTTATTGTGATATATATTGTTAAAATATTTATTAGTTGATAACATGATTATACATGTTATTTTGTGATATTGCTGTATGTGAATGGCATGATTGCCATTATTGTTCTTTGCTGCCATGATGGTATTGATGTAGCGGATCTCACCTTTTTATTGTATTATTCTGTCAGTTTTTGTTTTATGCTTACGTCTGTGAAGACTGCGATGGCGGCAAGGAGGGATCTGCTAGGTTTGTTTAGACTACAGTTTCTCGAAGGCGCTAATGCTTGGTGTGTCCATTAGGACATAGGGCATATAGAGTACTGTGGTGATATTACTCCATTTGTAAGTTGGAATCGCCATGGAGTCACTACTTCTTCTTTTACTGTTGCATATGTAGAGTTTGTTTTACCTATCAGGGAGTTGTGGAATGATCTTCACTATACTCCTAGGGAGGACTCCAAAATATCTTTTGCTTGGATTTGTATCCGTCAAGACATTCCCGACTAGGGAATTCATCTTCTGAGGAAGACTCTTTTCTTTAGATGTGGTGAATTTAGGCCAGTCTAGGTTGTTTATGTTAGACGTTTTACTTTTGGGTATGTAAGTATAATGTACATATAGTTGTAGTAAACTTTGTTTATATGTAAAGTATATTATTCAGTTCTTATGTTTGGTGTTTCTAAAATTCGGTAAGTTTATGTTATCCGCGAAAAAGGAATTTTTAAATCCGTATTAAGATAATATTAAATACTTTATAACTTGGGTAAAGAATTTAAAAGGAGTTGGTCTGAAATGTAATGTCCTTCGGGGGGTGTTACACCGGCGACCACTCCCCGCCCTCATCGGCCCCTGGTGTCACATGCCCACTAGCTTCCACGTGGTTCATCCCCGAACCACACCGTACTGGGAGAGGTCCCGCTCTGATACCATTTGTAACATCTCGAGACTACCTGTAGGATCGATAAGTGTCCCCTCAAACCAACACGGGTCTTTTCAGCGTGCTTTGTCCTCACTCACACGCATCCTAGGAAACTTCCCAGGAGGTCACCCATCTAATAAGTGCTCCAAGTCAAGCATGCTTAACTATGGAGTACTTATGTTCTTGGCTCCCGAATAGAAGATACATCTTATTGATATGGGTGGTGCTAATCAATTCCTTTTAAGTCATCCTCAATTATGCAGTCCCATACCTGCACAGTCTCTGAATCCCTCTCATTTCAGTGTGTATTCAGTTCATTCATGTGTCGCTCCGCCTAGAAGCCTGCCAAGAGTCGCTCCTTGTCCGTGCTTCATCTTTTGCACCGGCGACCACTCCCCGCTCTCGTCGGTCCCGGGTGTCACAACATTATTATAAAAATACGCAAAGGTAAATTTATAAACTATAAACTTATTATCATATTATCAATATTAAACAACTGTCCATACAATTGTAAAATATCATTATTACTCGGCAAAGTACTTATCTCACGCCTTTGTCAGGCATAGGACTTAGCTCATCCTATTGCCCTATGTAATAAGCTTTTCTCACTTTACAACCCTTGGTGGAGAGCTTAACTCACTACTTTGTCCTAGGTAGAGTGTTGTCGCAACCGTCCCGATGGGCGCCGCGAAAATAAAAAAAAAAAGGAAGGAAAATACCTCGGGGTGTTGGGAGTCGCCACCAATTGCTTTATCCATTAAATGGAATGGTGCAATTGGACACTTAAGAGATAGTCTACGTTTCAGAGTTCATGGTTCAGGGGTTGATTACGGGTAAGGAAGGTATTAGCACCCTACACCATCCGTTCTAAGAATGATTACCTATTTAATCTAATGTTATTTGCAAGTTAATTAATTTGGTCCTTTAAAAAAGAAAAGAAACATTTTTTGGTTTTTACTTTAGCATGTCCCATTTTGTCAAGCATAATATAAAGAATGATAAATGACTAAGACTAGAAATATATGGTTAAATAGCCATTATTTTGGAACAAATTCTAAGTCTACAACATATTATATAAAAGTGGTGAATCAAAATTTTATTTTTTTGAAGAGAAGTAATTTTCAAAATAAATGGCCAAATAAAACATTATTTCAATGAATAAATTTTAATTCAAAGAAATTTGTTTGAGGTAAGAGAATGTTTTTTTAAGTAAATGGCCAAATAAAATCTCAATTATAATCAAGAAAAAATATTTTTAGGCATAATGAGATTTTTGTAGTAATTTCTAAAAAAATGTTTTCATGAAAAATAAAACTTTAATTCACCACAATCATGATGTTGAAACTGTATGAAATTGCTCACTTTTATTAGAATATTTTATTTTATAAAAAGAAAATTATCTTAGTTTATAAAAAAAGGTTGTATTTTAATTTACGTAATTATTTTAATTTTTATGTAGGGGATTAGACCTCGCCAGCGCTCCTGACAAAATCCAATTTAAAGCCTCAAGATTATCAGAAAGAGTGTATTTGATCGGTGCTCCAATCCTCTTCTAATTTTTTCGTAATCGGTAATTTTTAAATTATTTGATTAATTCATTAATGCAAAAAAAATTAGTGAGTTAAATTAAAATACATGTACAAATGTGTAATGATATATTTACAAAGAGCAATATGGAATAAGATTATTTAGAATTTATTTTGTACAAGTAAAAGTAAAAATACCCCATGACTTCAACTAAGTGAGACACCCAATCAATAACTCAAAAAAAAAGTTTAAAAATTAATCTAAATAGAAGCAAAAAAAAAGAAGAAATAAATAGTAAAAAAAAAAGGAAAGGAATTAAAAAAAAGCGAAAGAGACTTTTAGTCTCAGAAACGAAAACGAAATAGGAAAAAAACAAATAGAAGGGAGACATTTGAGAATGGCTCACGGTGGATCTAGGTGGACGGCGCGAGGGACGACGTGAGGCCTTGTGGCAGAGCAGCATGGTGGAGTGCCAGCGACGAGACGAGAGGCGGCGCGAACAGGGGAGAAGGAGGTGCGATCTGGGCTACGGGCAGCGGTGGAGCGATGGAGGAGGAAGCTTGACGTGGTGGCCGAAGCTCTGGTTTGCGGTGGACGGCTCAGGTGGAGGCGCGACTCGCAGTTTGACGGGCTTGTGCGGCGGTTCGCGAAGAGGCAGACCCGATATCATTAGCAGCGGTGCGGGATGTGGTGCTGACTGCCTGAGGAACGGCAGCGTGGAACGGCCGGTTACAAGCTCGGACCTGCCAGCTCGAACGGATCTCGTGGGGACTAGCGGATTCTGGTGCAAGCCGAGTCAGAGTGAGAAGCAGCAGCGGGTTGCAGGGATGGTGTGTTGTTGGGTGTTTGACGGCACTGTGCAATGCGCGGCCGAAGTGTGCGGTGTGATGCGGTTCTGGTTGGGTTTGGGTCGTGGTGGAGGTTGTGGGTTGTTTGGATTCTTGATGGGTTGTGATTGTTGAGGGTGGTGGTAGCAGTGATGATGATGAGGTAAGGATGGAGGGGCTGTTTAGAGGGTGGTTTGATAGTGATTGGGTAATTTTAATGGTTGGTTTGGGTGGTTTATAGAGGTGGCTTGGTGTTGGTGAAGATGGAGGAGGCCGAGATGGTGTTGTGGTGGCTTGATTGAAGGTGGTGGTAACATTGGCAGGGATGATAATGGTTTACTAAAAGCATAGGATTTTAGGCCGTAAGTGTGCTCAATGGGTCTGAGTAGCTCCCTCTCTTAGTTTCTGCTTATGCCTTTTTATTCTTGCTGTGCTTGAGATTGATTACCATTTAATTTGTAATAATTTTCATTCAATTTGCAACGGTTGGTAGATAAATGGAAAAGAAAACTGTGAGAAGTTTTTAATCCAAATTAATGCAGCTGAGGCTAGGGTTTAAAAGCTAGGGCTGCAGCAGCATGAAGAGAAAAGAATTGGGTTATTGGTTGAGATGAAAATTAGGTCATGGGTTGACCCGTAGTGATTTTTTTCTTTTTCTTTTTCTCTTTTTTCTTTTTTCTCTTTTTTTTGTAAAGAAAGAAATTAAATAAAACAAATAAATCAAAAATGAAAATAAAATAAAATGGACAAAATTGGGTATCAACAGCTGCCCCCCTTTGCATTACATTTAAAATAAATGGAAGGCAAAAGAATTGATTCAATTTTGTCCATGAAAGGGTAAAAAGCTTGCGGATTCAGGTGTCTGCTGAAGCTTAAAGCAAAATGACTTGTGGAGCCGGGTATCCGTTGAAACTTAACAAAAAAAATTAAAAGCAATGGGTACGGGGACCCAAAAAGAAAAAGGTAATGGACATAAGGCTCTGATTTGACTGAAAACAGCAAGTTGGACTTTTGTAGGTCAAGGCTAGCAAAATGAAATAGTGCACTATGCATGCTTCAAATGTATGACAGTACAAAAAACTCTCTTTTTTGTCTTTTTTTTGTGTGTCTCTACGACCCCTGAGGACATGATTGCAATCATTTTCAAAGATGAACTGGAATGGGATTTATTGGCATCCTTTCATTTGTCTATTCAGCCGATGGTTGAAATGTCCAGCCGGGATGACCCTTGAGGTGTGCATTAGATGTTATAGTGACCTAACTATCCTTTCTTTTTTCATCAACACTCTTATCGGGAATTTATTATGTTTCTCATGAACTTTCAAGCAAATCTAAATGCTTTTGCAATATTGTCACATGTTTCGCATCTCAATATAAATCTATCATGAGAAATGCATCAATAATAGGTTGCAACGGGTATCATTATGGAAAGGAAAAGTATAGGAAAAGCAAATCAAAAGGGATTAGAATTGAAAGGTTTACAAGAGAAATGTTTGGGTGGAGTTTTCCAACTCTTCTAGTGATGCTCTTTAGGATGATTAGTGCTAATTTCCCATGTATGCAACCTTGAACACCCCCTTGTCTGTTTCCAAGAATATAATTTGACCCAGTTTTCACGCAATGGGAGCTTTTCATGACAAGACTTCATATATTCAAACTACCCCAGTTCGACCCAAGTCTTCGTGTATCGAAGCATTTGATGACAAATTCAGACTACCCCAGTTTGGCCTTAATGAACTCAAACTACCTCAGTTTGTGACTTGAGGCAACTCCACTTCTTCAGATGTGTCAGATACCATTTTTGACCCTATCTTTTGCCTAGGTCACTCTTTTTGAGTTTTCAACCTAGCAAGTCGTCTTAACTTTTGCCTAGGTCACCTTTTCAAGTTTTCAGCCTAGTGAGCCACTTTTTTTTTTCTTTCTTTTTTCTTTTTTTTTTTAATGTAGGAGCAAGGAATTGAAAACCCAGAAGAGCATGAACCTTTTGTCTCAGAATTAAAGTTAATGAAAATAAAAACAACCCTTCATTGATCAGAATGGACTTTTTGAGGCTTGTAACGTGGTCAAGGTTAAGGGTTATGAAAGAAATGATATGAGGCTCAAACAAGTGTTTAAGGGTTGAATGAGACCAAGGATCTTTAGCAAACTTTGTCAATTGCTTTTGGCATTGTCAAGAGTACTAAAACTTTTCATTTACTTTTGTATTCTTTCCCATTTTCTTTTCATCATTTGCCTATCTTCTTCTTTTCCTTTTTCTTCTTTTTTTCTTTTCTTTTTTTCTTTTTTTTCTAACCCCTAGTGTAAAGGTGATGCTTGTCTGAGGTTCTTTAAAGAAAATTTTCAAGCTCAAAAGGTGGTAACAAGGGATATTATAGATTGTAAAGGATAAAGAAAGATGGCCAATCTTCATTTTCAAATCATGACTGTTTATTTTTAAAACTTTAACTTTGAAACCAAAAGTTAATGCACAAGTGATTACTTATTTGTTCCTTTTCAAAAATCCTGCTTCCAATTGCTTGGTGACTTCCTCCTTTTATTTCAGGGTACATTCTCCTCAATTTCTGCTTCTTCACCTCAGTATTGGGGTATAACAGAATTTTGTGGGAAGCCATACTCAGATCCATTATTGGTACGACCATGCGGAAATGTCACAATAATCACATCAGAGCTTAATCAACTTGCTTCGTTCATCTTCTTTCATGGGAGTGCCTTTTTTAACTTTTCGTTTTGCACCATCTGCCCTCAAATCACTTTTGTTGACTCTTCATGGGGTTGAATTTCTTTAGCCTTTTGTTCCATTAATCTCATTAGCTCAAGAGAGGGTTCCCAATTGTCACCATTATCTTTTTTAATCGGATGATCAAAATCATATAATGGGGTCATAACACTGTCATTTTCAAGAGAATCACTTTCAGATCCACATAAGTAAAAAGGTAATGAATGAAGGTTAATGTGATGGTTGGACAGAAACTAAAAGAATGGCAAGAAAATGCATTTATTGATAGTAAATATTGAAAAGGAAACATGTGAGCCTATTTTCTCAACATATCTTCCTAAAGCCTTGGGCAGAGCTATAGGATTACAAAATCAATCTTAAAGGTCATGGAAAAATTGATGATTTCCCAATTATTCAGCTCTGCATTTAGGGAACAAGGGCACACCAGATTGATACCATAATTGATGGGTTGATCATCCTCGATAGCGGTCACTACACTTCAAAAGCTTTTTCAAGTGTCACTAATGGGGATCCCCTCAGCTTTAGGTTCTTGATTTTTTAATCGGGCCAGCCACTTCTCTTTTTTCTCTTCCATTATCCACCTTTGTCGGCCTTGGTGGGTTTGTATTTGGGTTTTGGGTCCATAGTTAGGCTAGTTGAGATGGCATGGTAGCAAATATTTGGTTTGGGATGAGAGGTTGTGTATGATAATGAATCATTGGGTGAAAAGGTTGAGGGTATGGAGCTTGGGAAACATTAGCAATGTATGGGTTGTAAGGCATGTAGGGAGATTGGAAGGATGGCTGAGGGTTAATAGGTGCTTGGCTAGGTTTTCCTTGGACAAAACGTTTCTGATTAGAAGTAACAGCATGGACTTCTCCTTCTCTTTTCTTCCCTGTTGGGGGCCTCTTGGCACTAATCATCCCTATTGAACTTTCAGCGATCTTCCCACTTCTCATTCCTCCCTCGAATCTTTCTCCATGATGACCATGTCCGAGAAATTTGATGACACACTCCCTATCATCTTGTCATAGAAGGGAGATTGGAGAGTATCGATGAATGTAGCCACCATTTCTTTTTCTGTCAATGGGGATTCAACCTGAGCAGCTATTTCTCTCCACCGTTGAGCATATTCCTTAAAGGTTTTAACTTCCTTTTTAACCATATTCTGCAACTGCAGTTTATTTGGTGCCATATCAATGTTGTATTTATATTGCTTCAAGAAAGTATCGGCCAAGTCCTTGAAACATCGAATATGGGTACGTTCAAGGTGTGTATACCAGCTAGACACTGCCCCAGTTAAGCTGTCTTGGACGAAATGGATCAACAACTTGTCATCATGAGCATGCGAAGCCATCCTGCGGATGTACATGGTCAGATGGTTCTTTGGGCAAGTGGTCCCCTTATATTTGTCAAAATCTGGGACTTTAAATTTTGGAGGAATCACCACATTTGGGACAAGACAGAGCTCTGAGGCATCCAGAAGACCATAGCTACTTGCTCCTTCTATAGCTCGTAGTCTTTCTTCAAGAACTTCTATTTTCTCCTTGGATTGAATGCCTTCAGTTGAAGTATTCAATAGAGAAGTACCAACAATCTTATGGGGGAAAAATTGTGGCATGCAAAAAAGGAGGTTGGGCCTGAGTCGAGCCTTGTGGCCCTAAAGTAGGTATTACCAATGATGAGCTGCTCTCAGAAGGGTTGGTAATTTGGGACGGCATAAAACCAGGGGGAAGGCCATAAGGTGGAATGGAAACAAGGTACTGAGGAATCTCACTGGTATTTGGCTGAGATCCTTGGGGAGGGTTTGAAGTTGTTGTGACTGTCGGTGTGCTGCCCTCAGGAGTGTTGGTGGATAATGGTGGCACATAACCAGGTGGAAGGCCATATGGTGGGAATGAAGATGCTTATGTTTCAGGATTATTTTGGTAGATGGTGAGTGGCATCATGGCCCCTTGAGAGGTGACGCTAAGATATTGCCAAGGAATTGGCTTAAAGCCAAGTGGGTGAGTAGGCGTGCCTGAAGGATCATCATTTGCCTTTGAAGGAGCCCCCTCTATGTTCTTTGTTCTTTCCAGAATTTCCAAGATCTTGGTCATTTGTTCCCTTAGCTGACTTACTTCACTTCTCAACTCTTCTTGTGATTGACCCAGTTCATCCATGACTTTTGATTGAGAACGAGTCCTATATGGATGTCGTAGAGACAGTTTTCCTTTCTGTATTCATTATTTTTTATTAGAAAATATGAAAAAGAAAATTCAAATAAAAATAAAACTATGCATGTAGAAACATGATCCAAAGTAGTAAGCGATATCGATAAACCTCATTCATTCAACGAGAAGAGCTCTATGGTCATAGAGAGTTTTACACATATTGATCCTTGCTACTCCTCAAGTCGGATGGAGGAGTTCGATTTACAAAACAAGATGGAAAGAGTCATGCTAGCACTCCTAGAACAAGAAACTAATTTCAGTGATCCTTTTCAGTGAAATTTTCCTAGGAAGTCAAGGTCCTTCCTAACCCGAGTCAGAATATCTTGGTTTTCTCTTGGTGCTAGCTTGGCTTTCAATTTGATGATTTCTCTTGCCCTCTTTCTTGAATGGTTGGAGATTTCCCTCATATTGTCAATAACCATTTCGGTTTTTCGCTCTATTTCTTGGCTTGCATTAAGGTATAAATTCTTTTCATTAGTCAAGAAAAGAACATCATCCTCCAACCGATTCTTCTTACTTTCCAAGAAAGTAGACCATTTAACATGTTTTTCCAAATGTTGATTCAAGATTTTAACTTCATTCTTGAATTCTTGAAGTTGCCCATCTTTCCCTTGAATGATTGTTTCGAGGACTTGACATGTTTTCCTTAACCTCTCTATTTCAATCTCTTTAGAGGCTGTCTCCTGTTCTTGACTTTGGATTTTCCTTCTTGCAGTGCTAAGTTGATCTTTCAAGGACCTTATCTCAGTGGCCCACTGCTGATAAATGATTTTATACCGCCCCTCTGCTTCAGCATAGTAGTCAATGGGTTCATTAAATTGGTGCATTGGTGACTCTAGACCCTGCACCTTAGGAGCAAGAAACCCCTTCTTCCTACTAGGCTACCAAATTAAGTATTCCGGTGTCAATTCAGATGATGGGAGACCGGGCTTCACACTTCTTGCGTCCTTCCAATCTCCAATTACTTCTTTTATTTTATGAATGGTTCCTTCATCGCCATACGAGAATTCGAATTTGGACAGCCCATGAGTCATCGGAATGAATTGTAGGGTTGCCATTTGTCTTCAGGCCATAGCTGGAGTATAGCCCACCAATCCCCATGGGCCAATAAGTGGAACCCAAGGTTTGCTTCTACATCTATATATAGTATAAGTGAGAGGAAACCACTTGGCCCTCCAGATCACTTCTTTTATTTCCATGAAAAAACTGATCCATTGCCTCATCATCAGAGTTCGGGGAGGCCAATTGTCACGACCCTATAAAGAGAGTGGGTGCTTAGGTATGACATAGTGTTTTAGATCAACCTCTGGATGGTTAAAGCACTTCAAGGTTGGCATATGACTAAGCATCCATACTGCAAGCAATGGTGCACATCCCCAAAATCTTCCTTTCTGATGGACTAGACAATAATTTAGGGATCGAATTGTCTCGGCTAAAATTGGTGGGGCTGGGAGTACCCCATGCTCGATTTGCTCGAACAAATTGATCACATATCCATCTATTTGATTTTTCCATCTCGGGAAAATTACTAACCCATAAATAGCGAGGGCTAGTGCTACCAAACCAAAACTTTGATCAACTTGAGTTTCAACCATCCTAAGCAAGAATTCTGAATCTAGACTTCGTCCTCCATCCATCATGTGCTTGTCCAATTCATTGGCATGAATACCTATCAATTTGGACAGCATCCTTCTTGGCGTCTTCTTGGGGTCATGCGAGTACACTTTGTCCTTGGGCATGTCGTCTCTATTAAGAAGCCTAGCATACTCCTCAATCGTTGGCACCAAGTCAAATTGTTAAAAAGTATAACACCGATATGAGGGGTCCCAAAAATGGAGCATAGCTTTCAACATTTGGAGGTCAGGGGTGATGAACATGAGAGCTGCAATATCTCCATACTTGTATTTGAACTCTTCTTGTCTTCTCATACTACACCACACATTACGGAGCTCCTTAGGTCATTTTGCTCAAAGTCATGGCTCCCCATTAAGGGAGGTAAAGGAGCATCCCCGTGATGCAAACTATTTCCTTTCTTGGCTTGGATTCTTGTAGACTCTTCACTAACAGCCCAAATACTCTCTGCCACCTCAGACATTAGAGTCATCTTTCCCTTGTTCATGCTCGAGGTTTATCGATATCTTCACAGTATTGAATCACACATGCAAATGTAAGGTAAAAGAAAACAACAAAAAGGGAGTTAGCAACTACAAAATAAAAGACAAACAGAAATTCCTCATGTGTTAGAGGAAAAGGGGTACCTAATCTTGGTACCCGTCCAGCAGGATGGGTTCTATGAACGATGGTAGCTCTAAGGTTATATCTACAAGTGATAGCTTTGGTTCTAGACCCTTATCAGACAAAAGGTCCCCAAATTGCCCTTTGCTGTCGCCAACACTTTGGCTAGCAAGAGTCCTCCATCCTCACCCATGATAGGTTACAAGCAGAAATAGTTCAATTTCAGTGAGGGGTTTTCATGTGCCTAACCGGACACCAGAAGGTCTCACAAAGCAACACTACTTCACCATCTATCTAAGCCTACAAGGTACTGAGCTCGAGTATAGAGTTTGTATGTGCAGGTGTACATGAAGGAGCATGCAAGCAAATTTATTCACAAAGCAGAAGTATAATACATATAATGCAAACAAAATGTACAGCAATATAAAACAAATAAACAAACGAAACAAAAAAAAAATGGATCAACATAATTAAAGAGCAAATCACATAAGATTAAAATAAGGTTTAACCCTCTAAGTCCCCAGTGGAGTCGCCAGCTATCGCAACCGTCCCGATGGGCGCCGCAAAAATAAAAAGAAAAGGGAGGAAAAGACCTCGGGGTGTTGGGAGTCGCCACCAATCGCTTTATCCATTAAATGGAATGGTGCAATTGGACACCTAAGAGATGGTCTACATTTCAGAGTTCATGGTTCGGGGGTTGATTATGGGTAGGGAAGGTATTAGCACCCTACACCATCCGTTCTAAGAACGATTACCTATTTAATCTAATGTTATTTGCAAGTTAATTAAATTAGTCCTTTAAAAAAGAAAAGAAACATTTTTTGGTTTTTACTTTATCATGTCCCATTTTGTCAAGTATAATATCAAGAATGATAAATGACTAAGACCAGAAATACGTAGCCAAATAGCCATTATTTTGGAACAAATTCTAAGTCTAAAACATATTATATAAAAGTGGTGAATCAAAATTTTATTTTTTTGAAGAGAATTAATTTTCAAAATAAATGGCCAAATAAAACATTATTTCAATGAATAAATTTTAATTCAAAGAAATTTGTTTGAGGTAAGAGAATGTTTTTTTAAGTAAATGGCCAAATAAAATCTCATTTATAATCAAGAAAAAATATTTTTAGGCACAATGAGATTTTTGTAGTAATTTCTAAAAAAATATTTTCATGAAAAATAAAACTTTAATTCATCACAATCATGATGTTGAAACTGTATGAAATTACTCACTTTTATTTGAATATTTTATTTTATAAAAAGAAAATTATCTTAGTTTATAAAAAAAGGTTGTATTTTAATTTACGTAATTATTTTAATTTTTATGTAGGGGATTAGACCTCGCCAACGCTCCTGGCAAAATCTAATACAAAGCCTCAAGATTATCGGAAAGAGTGTATTTGATCGGTGCTCCGATCCTCTTGCAATTTTTCCATCATCGGTAACTTTTAAATTATTTGATTAATTCATTAATGCAAAAAAATTAGTGAGTTAAATTAAAATACATGTACAAATGTGTAATGACATATTTACAAAGAACAATATGGAATAAGATTATTTAGAATTTATTTTGTACAAGTAAAAATAAAATACCCTATGACTTCACCCAAGTGAGACACCCAATCAATAACTCAAAAAAAAAAAAAAAAGTTTAATAAATAGAAGTAAAAAAGAAGAAGAAATAAATAGTAAAAAAAGGAAAGGAATTAAAAAAAACTGAAAGAGACTTTTAGTCTCTGTAAAAACGAAAACGAAACAGAAAAAAAAATAGAAGGGAGACATTTGAGAATGGCTCACGGTGGATCTAGGTGGACGACGTGAGGCCGTGTGGCAGAGCAGTATGGTGGAGTGCCGGCGACGAGACGAGAGGCGGCGCGGACAGGGGAGAAGGTAGTGCGATCTGGGCTATGGGCAACGGTAGAGCGGTGGAGGAGGAAGCTTGATGTGGTGGCCGGAGCTCTAGTTTGAGGTGGACGGCTCGGGTGGAGGCACGAGTCGCAGTTTGACGGGCTTGCACAGCGGTTCGGGGAGAGGCAGACCCGATCTCGTTAGCAGCGGTGCGGGATGTGCTGCTGACTTCCTGAGGAACGGCAGTGCGGAACGGCTGGTGACAAGCTCAGACTTGCCGGCTCGGACGGATCTCGTGGGGACCAGTTGATTCTGGTGCGAGCCGAGTCAGAGTGAGAAGTGGCAGCAAGTTGCAGGGACGATGGGTTGCTAGGCGTTTGACGGCGTTGTGCAGTGCGCGGTCGAAGTGTGCGGTGTAATGCGGTTCTGGTTAGGTTTGGGTCGTGGTGGAGGTTGTGGGTTGTTTGGATTCTTGATGGGTTGTGATTGTTGAGGGTGGTGGTAGCGGTGATAATGATGAGGTGAGGATGGAGGGGCTGTTTAGAGGGTGGTTTGATAGTGATTGGGTAATTTTAATGGTTGGTTTGGGTGGTTAATGGAGGTGGCTTGGTGTTGGTGAAGATGGAGGAGGCCGAGATGGTGTTGTGGTGGCTTGATTGAAGGTGGTGGTAACATTGGCAGGGATGATAATGGTTTACTGAAAGTAGAGGATTTTAGGCCATAAGTGTGCTCAGTGGGTCTGAGTAGCTCCCTCTCTTAGTTTCTGCTTATGCCTTTTTATTCCTGCTATGCTTGAGATTGATTACCATTTAATTTGAAATAATTTTCATTCAATTTGCAACGGTTGGAAGACAAATGAAAAAGAAAACTATGAGAAGTTTTTAATCCAAATTAATGCAGCTGAGGCTAGGGTTTAAAGGCTAGGGCTGCAGCAGCATGAAGAGAAAGGAATTGGGTTATGGGTTAAGATGAAAATTGGGTCATGGGTTAACCCGTAGTGATTTTTTTCTTTTTCTTTTTCTCTTTTTTCTTTTTTCTCTATTTTTTAAAGAAAGAAATTAAATAAAACAAATAAATCAAAAACAAAAATAAAAGAAAATGGACAAAATTGAGTATCAACAAGTGCTTATCTCACTCCTCTACCATACTTGGTAAAGTGTTTTACTCATATATTTACCATGACAAGGCACTTTTCTCACTTCCTTGTCTCACAACTCATATTGTGCTATAGTTCAACTTTATCAAATAAAGGGACCTCTCTTTGCTAACACTGCATTTCAACTTGATGAGATAATAGAGCATTTTTCTAAAAACTTGCATAATCAACTCAACTTTAACTACAAGAGAGTAATTCATACATCTAGATAAGTAAAACATACTTATGATACTTGTATCTAACTTGCCTTATTATCATACCACAAGTGGTAACCTATGCCACACTAGCGTTCTCAAGGTCCTAGATACCTACTTTAGGCAATTCCTAACTTATGGAATGCTTAAAAACTCAAACTTGTACATATATGCTAGGTGATTATTTCCTTTGTGAAATATCCCTAAAAGTGTCTTAACACACTTGAGAAAGCATATATGGATGGTCTCACCAAGAAGAGAACTCCATTTCATTAAACTAAAGGTCCTAGCAAACTCTGGACCTAGCGCCTAGGCGTGGACACAACAGGGCAACATCTTGTTTCACTCAGCAACTGGCTCTTAGGTGCAGGAAACTGACACCTAGGTGCCATACTCTCTAGTTCAGCCTAGACTGATACTGAACAGTTTGTGCCTAGGCGCTGAAAACTAGTGCCTAGGCATTATGCTTACAGACTCAATGTCTTTTGGTTCTGGACAGTGGGTGCCTAGCGCCTAGGCTCCAGTTGCACTAGAAAACTTCTACAGAAACTTGTCTACTATGCTATTTGTTTCTAAACCAAATTTCAACCCTCAAATCTTGGTTCCACAAGGTTTCTAACTCCATACATGGTCACTAAGCTCAATGAAACTATCAAACACACTTACTACACATTAACTCTTGGAGAAAGATCAAATCAATCAACCATAAATACTCATTTTCTAAACTCTTGGATGTGTAGTTTCAAGGATGTCAACAAGCTTCAAACTAACCACCATGCATGTAGCAACACAAAAGAAATCACGAAACAAGTTTCCAAACAACTCATCTAATCCAAATCATAGAAAATATACAAAAACCCATTTTCCAAACCAAGTCATGCATATTACAACATGAAGAGAGAATAGGAGAAGTGAGAGTTTGAGAGAAAAGACCCCTACCTCAAGTTATTTAGATGGTGAACCCCAAACCTTGGTTTTCCCCTTTGCCTTCCTCTTCCTTTCCTCTTCTTCCTCCTTTTTCTCTTCTTTCCTTTCTCTGTTTTCTCCTTCTGTTGCTACTATTGTTCAACCGTGAGAGAAATGAGCGAGTTTGAGTAGGAAAAGATAGAAAAGGCTAACAAAGTCAAAAGGAAACAACCAGAACCGTGAGTCATAAAGTGATTCTGATATTTACTGGAAACTTTATATCTCTTAGGAATACCTTGATCTTACTAAATTAAGTTTCCTAACTTCCAAAAGCATTAAAATAAATCTTAGGATTTATCTCAATCCTTGTTTCACCATTTTCATAAGTTTCCATATATGTGTCAAGTCAATTCGGTATTAAAACTCACTTAATGTAGTTAAAAATACTAAACTAACTCAGTTTACTCTCAAAATTTAACTACATCCTCTTTCATATATTTGTGGCCTAGAAACAAATGATCTATATTCATTTCCCTTAACTAAGCAATTTATGCCATTATTTAAGTCATTTTAAGCTACTTTTTACATTCTATGTTCCAACAAAGTGCCTAAACTAACTTAGTTTGTCACAAAATCAAGCAGACGTGTCAAGCAAGTATTATGATACCTCTATGATCATATACAAGTCTAACATGCTAAAAAAAGGATGTTACACTAAGTATAAATATGACCTACCCATGAAGATTAACAAGAGCTTCGCATGGATTAACATCAGATTAACCCAGAAAGTCAGATTTGAGCTCATACTCTTTTTATGCTCTCTTTGAGAGAAGACATCCAGTTTACATCTTAGAAGCTAAAGGTTATTGAGCTTAATAGAGATATACACTCCTTGAGTGATTATAGAGCCTACCCCATGAAGATTTAAAGGTTAAAAGCTTGAACCTTAACAACATAATAAACACATAGTTGAACCTTCTCATCTCTACCTACTTGATCCTCATTTTGTTAAATCTTTAATAGGTATATTGTGAGCTCTGCTAAACTATGTTGATCCACTCCTTGAGTGATTTCAAGAGCTACCTAGTGATTTTAAAACACCAAAATCCTTGTATTGATCCTTGAGTGTTGAAAGTGAGCTTGTGGGTTAAACAAGTCACTTGAAACCTTTGTGCGTTGAGCTTGAAGAGGCAATGTTAAAAGAATATTTGTATTGAAGCTTGGAGAGACTTGGTTGACAAAGAATATCCTTGATAGTGGAAAATCCTAGTAGTTGCTAGGTACTGGGCGTAGCCCCGTGTGATTTTTGGGGTGAACCAATATAAATATTGGTGTTAAGATTCTCTTCCCTTCATCTCTTTTAATTTAATCTTTTCACAGTATTTCAAGAGTTTTTCAACAAGTGTAAAATCATAAAGTTAAGATAAACTGAGTTATAACAACTAATAAGTAAATTAGTTGAAAGTTCAAGAGTTTTAAGAAGGTTAAACTTGCTATTTTGAAAGTTACTCTTGACAAATAATTTGAAACATTATAAGTTGAATATTTTGAAACATTCAGTTTGATCTTTATAAGTTTATCCATAAAGTTGTACTGGTTTGAAAAAGGAAATTTGATAAATGTAAGTTGTTTTTCACTAAACACTATTGTTTAAGAGAAGTGTTAATCATTTATATTAGTGTGAGAAAGTTCCTTTAAACTCAACCATTTGAACATTCTCAAAACTTTCTCACCAGAACTACTCGCATATTCTGAACCTTCTCATTAATCTACTGTTTCAAGTTGAAACATTCTCACTTGCAAGTTTGAATCACTTGAGAAAGGTGTAAGAAGGTTGAAATTTGAAGAAAAAAAGGAAACACAATTCAAACCTCCTTCTTGTGTTACTGGGAACTTCACAAAGAACTAGACCCTTATGGACAATTGAGGACCAACTTGGAAGACTAAATGTCAAGTTGAGAAAGCTTAAGAGAAGCCAAACTGAGATGAGAAATAAAATGAATTAGAAATTTTATGAAGTGCTGAACTCTATTGGGCAATTCAAGCTAATATTTTGCCAATTTGAAGTTTAGTGGGTCTTGAAATATGAGAATGAACTAAAGCCTAGGATAACAAGGTCATACGGACCCAAACCCTTTCAAACCAGGCGTCCTGAACCTTTTGAACCTATTCCTATTTCTTTTGATTATGAATATGATGGTTCTGGTGCTTAAATTTGTTGGCTATCAATGATGTTTAAATTTACACTAGATTTGTACCTCGGCTTTACACAAAGGATGAAAAAGCTTATGACTTTTGTTTATATTTATATGTTTTAGTTTTTTTTATAATTCCTTTGAATAGTATTTGGTGGGTTCTTAACAAATAAAGCTTGTTAAATTTAAGTTCTTATTATAGATTATCTTAATTTTATTATAATTATCCTTAATTAATTATTAACTATATTTTATTTGCTTGATTTTTGACTCTTTGCTTTTTTTTTTTTAGAATTATTTATTGAGCATCTTAGCTTCCTCAAGTTTAACCTATTTTTACTTTTCATACTTAAACTTTATTTTGTAACTCATAACCCCCTAAACTATGGTAATAAGTATAAACCTGTAATTTTTGTTAACAGGGGCAATCTATCCTTCTAATAGCAATATCATATTTTACATTTTATTTCTTTTTATTACATTTAAGTTGTTAAGGCTAGTCTTAAATAGGAAAATATCTATAAGAAAAGAGCACTAGATATCAATTATGAATACAAGCTATATGAATGGAGTTATATATTGCTTATCCATGATTCAATAAAAAGATTTCTCTAAAACTTTTGAGAGATTTTCTATTTCTCTAATATAAGATGTTGTCAGCAATCATAATTCATTCAATTTATAGCGCAATAATATGTGTGTATCACTCTCAATCAAATCCTAAATTTATAAATCTTTTCAATAGCGTTATCCAACTTTATCTTTTATTTATTCTTATTTAATTTAAGTTCTTAAAGTTAATCTTAGTTTTGATAGCATTGTCATTTTATTTACTTGATTTTTTGTCTTATATTTTCTTTTTTTATTCTTATTTATTGAATATCCCTATCCTAATCGAACACTAATTTTATAAAAATCCCTTCAATAACGATATCTTGCTTTATTTTTTTATTGCTTCTTATTAAATTTAAGCTCTTATGACTAATCATAATTTCATTAGCATTGACGTTGATTCATTAATTATTAATTGTATTTTACTTCAATTGCAAATATGAATCATATTCAACACACATAAGCAAAATAATATAACAAATACAATAACATAACACTTGTTCAACTAATAAGATTATCTACCTCTTGCCTCTCAATGATTGCCTTTCTTTATATAATTGCCTTGTAATCCAATCATGGTAGGTAAATCTTGTGTCAAAATCTATATTTTCTGTAAATCCTACAACAAAAGGTACCAATCATTAAGTAAAAATTATTTACGGAGCAAGTGATAAAAGAGAAGTTTTGAGTACTCAAAAATTGAGATATATCAATTAGTAATTTTAATATGCCTACAATAAATTATTTTTAATTAACTAACAATTATAATCAATCACCATAATTTATTATTATAGTCGTTTTAGTAAGTTGTGATAATGCATTTCAAGCCCCAAGAATATAAGGATAATACATGAAAAAGAATACAAAAAATATTAGTAAGAAAATAGCACTACAAATTAATTGTGAATATGAGTTATCTTTCATATCTAATGTGATAATCATGTTGCTACAGATAAAAAACAATGTCAAGAGATTTGAACAAGCTCTCTCTTTCTTTCTCTTTCTTTGATTTTCGTGAATTATTCTATTTCATTCAATTTATAATTCAAGCATATAAGAATCCCAATTTCAATTGAAACATAAATTTATATAAATCCATTTAATAGTATTATACTAATTTAATTTTTATTTTAATAACATTATCCTACTTTATAACTCAAGTATATGAATATGTAAATTTTAATTGAATTATAAATTCATACGAATTATTTTAATAGTACTATTCTAATTTATCTTTTGATTTAATAACGTTATATCCTCCTTTATAATTCAAGCATATGAGTATCCCAATACCATTTGAATACTATTTTATTAAATTAAAGTTCTTAATTTTATTAGAATTATCTTACTTTTTTATTTTTACTTTAAATTAAAGTTCTTAATTTTGTTAGCATTATCTTACTTTTTTTTATTTACTAAATTTTGTATCTGTGTGAAGCATAGAGTAAATTAAAAATTAAATAATAAAGATAAATATGATCATAAATAAAAAAATTATTAAATAAAATATATGTAATCATTCATCAAGAAAAAGATTTATAAGTTTAATTTAAAAATAAAATTTTTATTATATTTTTATGACAGGATTTCACTCTAATATAAATACTAAGGAATTTAAATATAAAATGTTATAGAACAACCTATATATTTGAAAAAAAAATATTTATAATATAAATTAAAATCTTTGTATTTCAAATGTAGAATTTAATCCAATAATTTCATAAAAAATATTTTAATAAATTTCACTATTCAGAAAATTACATATAAATTAATTCAATTTATATTAGTGTAACTCAAAAAGAGTAAGTCAAGTGATAAGCAGTTTAGAGTTCAATTGAAAATGCGCTTGGGGAAAGGATAAATTTTTATTACTATTATTATTAAAATTAAAATTATTATTATTATTATTATTATTATTATTATTATTATTATTATTAGATGACAATGCGATGGTGATATTGATTCTTCAAAATCCAAGAAAAACACCAATTTATTGAGGACGAAGAACACAATGAACTTGTTCTTCAGGGACCTAAAAGAGGAACATAGAAATGGAAGAAGATATGTTTTTCAATTGTAAAAAGCAGTTTGATTCTTTTTGTCTTTTTTCTTTTTATTTATTTGGGCAAATAAGCTGTTTTCTTTTTCTTTTTCACTTTTGTTATTTTTTTTGGTTATTAAATTGTATTTCTTTAATTTATTTATTATTTGATTTTTGAACATGTGACATTTTTTTTACCACGTCTCATGTTGCCACATCATATCATATGTGACAAAAAATGGCCACATGAGATGACATGTGGTAGAATATTATCTACTTTACTTGTCACATGTCAAGCAAGTAATGCACTTATTTGATGATAGAGAAGAAATGTGTCAAAATTCTAAGGCATGTATCTTCTTTCTATATATTATATGATTATATAATTTTTTATTCACAAAATTTCTCGTGATGACATGTGTTGCTGTTCTTGTTTTAGTACTTCTACTTTATATATATATATATACCTTTTTGTGATGACAAAAGGGGAGTAAGGAAAAGAATGGATATTTCCTCCTACTCTCCTAAATCATTTGATGTTTATATATTTTCTTATGCAAATAAGAAAAGGTATATTCTTTTCACTCACAAAAAGGTATACATTCGTTTCCTTACTCCCTTTTAAATGCTCTTTACACTCACTTGATCATATTAAATTTGAGCTTATGATATTATGAACTGTATGAGTTGCTCTAACTATTTGATGAAGTGTGTTTAGAATTCAAAAATCATATTTCAAAGGACACACTTGGCTTCAATCAAACTCGTGCTCATATAGCTATTCAGAAAGCTATTTGCTCAGACAACTTTGTTCAGAAAGCTATCTGCTAAAAAATCACCCATCAGAAAGCTATGTTTAAAAGCATTCTTCAGGAAGTCCAACTTGGAATAGTGGAAACACCATGGAATGATGTTCACAAAGTCAAATCACAAGGACATTCTGTAACGCCCTTATTACTAATATTAATAGTGTATTTGGAATTTCACCATAGTATTTAGTAATAAGTTCACCACTTAAAATTGATTGCAATAATTCAAAATACATTATTAATTTATTCAAAAATATGAGCTTGGAAGGATAAAATAATATACATATACTTGAAAGAGGTTTATACAATATGTATATCATAATACAAATATACATCAAATGCCTCCAAGGCAATATCCATACGTTCTTTATACAAAAACTTTAAATCTAAAATAAACAACAACTTCTGCTGTGGCCGTTATGTTGCCTGACCCGATCTTGGAATTATCATAGAATACAATACAGAAATAGGGTGAGAATACTAATTCTCAGTAATTCTAATAAGAAAAAGTGTCATCACAAAAATTCTACCTATTTCAGGAAAAAATATATTTTTAAAACTCAAGTCATATATGTATATATAGATATAGTTAGAAAGGTGGCAAAATGCCAAATCTAGTCTTTTCTCTTCTTGAAACAAAAATTCAATTATTAACAATTTCCAAAAATACTTTTCATCAAGCAACATAAATTTCATTCATGATAAATTCCAGAAATAGTTACCAAACAAAAATCATGATATCAAATCGATATAGTGATTCATATTCAATTCAAAGTCATAACATGACATATAAATTCAATTCTATCTCAGTGCTCATTCAAATACCCGCTTAGCCCACAGAACCCATATCTCAAGCACCTCAAAGGGTGGGAGCCACTCATATAGCTCGGTCTCTATATACTCATGGCAGGGAGTGGAATAGGGTCTCACACTACCACTAGTATCCTATGAGGGAATTATTCGAGAGGAATTCAAGAATACAAGATCCCCTTTCCTCACAAAGGATCATTTCAATGATTCTAATGGGATTTTGGATACCCTACGCTCATAAAGGATCATCTCCAAAATCTGCTATACTAAGTGAATAATTAATTCACACAAAGAAAGGATACTGTGTGGGAAAACATTCCAAGAGTATTTACCTTCACATTCAAAGATAAATATCCAATTCTCGTATTCGATTCAAATTCAAAATCTATGAGTACTGATCAATCAAACATTCAATCAAAATATCATTCTAGCTCAACCTTAGTAATTTAAGAGAGCATATTCTCAAATTCACAATATACAATCCCAATTCATATTCCACAGGAACAATATCATATCTAGTACATACATGTATAACATTCCAATGCAATTTCCTTGAAATATAGGAAATATACCTCTATTAGAGTCTTAACATACTTTAAAAGACATACATAAGGGATCCCAACATGTATCATAATCTATTTTAGAAAAATAACAATTTTTTCGAATTCTGGTTTGGGTGTATGGGTGCTGGAATGGTAGAGAACAAACTCTATTTTTCCTATAGCCAGCGCATAAGCGCCAGACTTCTAGCACTTGAGCACTAGATGGGCAGAGAGCATACTCTACTTCTATTGTGGCTACGCTTAAGCTCTCCATAACCAGTGCCTGAGCGCCTTGCATGCAGCAACCAGAAGAACACATTCTGGGCACTGGGCGCTTAGGCGCCCAGTTTCCGGCGCATAAGCACCAGTGCAACAGAACGGGTCCCCTGTTCTGGTGGTTTCAAAAACCAATTTTCAACATTCAAGACTTTGATTCTACAGTGTTTCCAATCTCATAAATGATATTCATATCATCAAAAAGCATTCTTGAACAATCTTAAAACCCTAACATAGTAGAACAACAACCAAATTCATCAAACAGTCCATCCAAATTCAAATCAACCACAAGGTCATGAAAAGCCTCCAAAGAAATCCATTTTCATTTCAAACAACATCTTTCATTCTTAAAGAGGATATGGAAATTAGAGAAAACAAGGAAGCAAACACCCCTACCTTAGCCTATTTGGATGGCCTTCCCTTTCTCTTTCTTTCTTTCTTTTCTTCTTTCTGCTTCTTCTTGCTTAATTTCCTTCTCTTTTGGCTTGGCTTCTTTTTCCTCTTTTTCTCCTCTCCATTCTAATTTTGTTAGATGAGAGAGTGACGAGATAGAGTGAGAGAAAAATGCAAAAGGGAAAGTCAACAAATGGATAAAAAGGAATGGCAGAGGAGGTGGAGAACAAAATGAGAGGGGAAAGAATGAAATTCAGACTGAAACTTTATATCTCTTAAGGATTTTCAATATTCCTTTGATGAATTTTCTAACCTTCAAATGTATTTTAGAAAATTCTAGGATTCTATTCATTTCTCAGTTTTATTGTTCTTCAACAATTCTTATACACCTTTATCACTTACTAAGCTTTAGTGTTCTTTCTTAGATTCAATTAAACCTATAAAATTGAATTAGAAAGCTCACAAATATTCATTTTGATCTATTTCCATTCCCAGATAAATTTTTAATTCTTTCTTAAGAACTTGCTCAAAGTTTTCATAATTTTCTGAGCTATTTTTCCATTTAATTTAGTCTTTAGACACTCATTTAGTGTTACTAAATATGCCAAATTAATTCATTCGATTGTTCAAAATTTTCTGTAACTCATTCCCACTATTTATGATCTAAAAATAAATTTTTCATATTTATTTCTATCATGTCAGTCATTTTAGCTAAATTATTAGCTATTATTTGCATTCAGTATTATGAAATTATGCTCAAACTAATCCAAAAGCCTACTAAAATATAACAAACAACTTATATTGATAGTATTGAGCTTCTATAACCCCAATTAATACTATTAGGTTAGGAAGGATGTTACACATTCTCCCCGCCTTTTATAAATTTTGCAATCAAAATTTGCTTACCTTATTCAAAAAGTTCTGGATAGCTTTGTATCATATTGGATTCAAGTTCCCATGTGGATTCCTTTGAGTCACCACCGTCATCACCATCCCACAATACATTCACCAAAGGAATTTGTTTTCCTCTGAGCTCTTTAACTGCTCTATCCACGATCCTCTAAGGTTTAACTACATAAGTTAAATCATCTTTTAACTATATTAATTCATTTTCTATGAAATGTGAAGGATCAAGATTATACTTTCAAAGTTGGGAAACATGGAAAACATTATGAAGGTTTGACAAACTGGGTGGTAGAGCAATCTGGTAAGCAACTAGTCCAATTTTTTTTAATATTTGGAAAGGACCGAGAAAATGAGGATTCAACTTTTTGGCTTTGATAGCTCTACCAACTCCCATAGTAGGAGTGACTCTTAAAAACACATGTTCTTCTTCTTCGAATTCCAAAGGTCTCCTTCTTTCATCCGCATAACTTTTCTGCTTACTTTGAGCAACTAACAACCTATCCTTGATCCTTCTAATTTGCTCAGTAGTTTGTTGTACTAATTTTGGACCTAGAATAGTTTGTCCTCCTATTTGATATTAATATAGAGGTTTCCTACACTATTTACCATATAAGGCTTCATATGGTACCATACCTATGTTGGAATGATAACTATTGTTGTAGGAAAATTTTACTAAAGGTAAGAATCTCTCCTAACTACCATTTTATTTTAATACATAAGCTCAAAGCATGTCTTCGAGAATCTGGGTAGTTTTTTCAATTTGGCCATCTGTTTGCAGATGATAAGCTATACTGAAATTCAATTTGGTCCCAAATGCTTTTTGCAAGGCTCTTCAAAATCTAGATGTGAACCTAAGATCCCTATTTGATACTATACTAGAGGGAATACCATGCAGTCTAACTATTTGTTGGATGTACAGTTGAGTTAACTTATCCAAGGAATAATTAGCTCTTATGGCCAAAAAGTGTGCACATTTTGTTAACCCGTCCACTATAACCCAAATAGCATCATGGCCTAATTGGGTCTCGGGCAATCCTATTACGATATCTATTGAAATACTTTCCCATTTTCATTCTAGGATTTCTAAGGGTTGCAAAAGTCCAGAAGGTCTATGATGCTCTATCTTAACTTTTTGACATACTAAGCATTTGGACACATATTCTGCTATATCCTTCTTCATGTTTGGCCACCAAAATATATTTTTGAAATCTTGATACATTTTGGTTGTACCAGGGTGGATGGTGAATTTACTTTTATGGGCATCCTCTAAAATATTTTCTTTAATTCTAGCTTTCTTTGGGACACAAAGTCTATCTCTAAACATAATTGTCCCATCCTCAACTGTAACATTCTATCTAATCCAAAAGACTTGATTAGGGTTATAGTAGCTCAATAAATAGGTGGAAGATATTTGATGATTTTGATAATGATTTGGATTGATGTGAGCATAAATTAATAACACTGGAGTTGATAAATAGCTCCAAAATTAGTTCAAATAGCTGAGAAAATTAGAAACAAATAAGGAAGATTTATTTCTAAGCTAAGAATACTAAGAATGGATATCTGGAAGTTTCTTGATTCAATTTTAGAGGTGTAATTTTTAGCCAGGAAAGGATATTAAAGCTTGAGAGGCTGATAATCCAGTATAAGGAAAATGAAAGAATAATGATACAAAAAATAGAATGAAATTCTATTATTTTCTACAAGACTTATGAAAGTTAGAAGATTTATTTCTGAGAAATTAAAGTGTCCTTAGCAGATAAATGATTGTCGGTTGAATTTCATTTTGAAACTCAACCTACGTCTCCCCGCTGTTCTTTAGAAGATATTTTGATCATATTTTCACCACTTCTTCACGCTACCCTTCTCTTATTCTTTCATTTTCACATTCCACCTCTCACTCTCGAATCTCTCTCAGTTTCACGCTCAACAAGAGGGGGAAAAGAAAGACAAAATAGAAACAAAGAAAGGAAGAGAGGAAAAGTTAGTAGGGGCAAGAAATAAGGAGGAAGAAGGAAGATCAAGAAAAGGAAAACCAGGAAACAAGAAAGAGCAGCAAAACAAAGAAGCTAAGGAAGGCAAGGTTAGGGGTATTTTTTTCTAAATCTTTTCATAAGAAATATGTTTTCTTATGGATTTGAAAGAAATATTATTTTAATAATGGATTTGAACCATGATTTTTACAAGAAATGGTTTTGAAACCAAGTTTGATATTGAACTTGAAATGATAAAGATTTTCGGCCTTGAAAAGTTGTAAACTTGTGGATTGAGGTTTACCCATGATTGTTAGATTACTCTATGATGTTTTGGTCCTATGTTTGATGAGTTTTGATTTGGTTTAATTTGAGAATGGGTTGGTTTTGGGGTTTCCTTCCCTTATATTTTGTTTTCGCGATCATACTTGCCTAAATAACTGATTATGGGCAAGTTATAACCGGTTATTGGCTTGGACAAAATGCTCCCAACATCTCCATAATTGGTTAAGACAATATCCTAACTGATTATTAGAGTGTAACAGAACATGAAAACAAGACATAACCGGTTAGGGGTGATGCCTAATCGGTTATTCTTTTATGACAGAGGGAATTATTAACCAATAGTCGAGTGCCCAAAGAGGGATAACCGGTTATTGGCTCATGAATTTAAGAAAAGGGAAGCCATAACCAGTTACCCAATGGTGATAACCGGTTATGAGGCATGAAAATCTGATACAATAAATCCATGGAAACCGAATGGAAC
This sequence comes from Ormosia semicastrata, assembly GCA_029884595.1. Lineage (NCBI taxonomy): Eukaryota > Viridiplantae > Streptophyta > Magnoliopsida > Fabales > Fabaceae > Ormosia > Ormosia semicastrata. Next base: position 1,432,283 of record JAQQTO010000060.1, on the reverse strand, counting down.
CTCATGCTAATACATTCCCTTGCTTGGAAACATGAACCCAAGATTGTTGTAATGGTATGGAACCTCAAGAATCCTTGATCTCAAGAATGAATGCTGGTCATATGCTTGACCTATGATATGAATGACATCATGATGAGATATTATATTGAATATGTGATAAAATGTGAGGCCTTGAGCCAAGAATTGAGATGAATATCTTGTGATATGCTTGATTTGATGATTAAGCATGATTCTAAAATTTGAGAATATGATATGATGATCTTGATGCATAATTGATTTGATATTTATGCATGACATTGTGATATGAGAATGATGATTGAAATAATGATTAATTTCATGAATAACCCATTATCCAGGATATCCTTGGTCATAGGAGGAGACTTGGAAATGGTGGTTGAGGAACGATAATTCCTTACCATCTGAGCTATTGAGGTTGAAGACGGATAATTCCTTCTTTCTTTACCTGAGCTCTCCCTGGACAGAATGTAGATGAGGATGGATAATTCCCTCTCTATGCTTGAGGCATTCCTGGATTAGAGATAGTGTAAGGACGGATGATACCATCCCTATCAAAGTAGTTAAGGACGGATAATTACCTCTCTACTCACAACTCTGTATGAGGACAGATAATTCCCTCATTTGTTGTGGACTTGATTTGGGTTACTCTGACTTCAGAGTAGTTCTGTGTAGCAAGAGCTATGAATGGGTTAATGTAACACCCTCCTTAGGGCGTCACACTTCATATTACTCAATTACCAAATTACCCATTTCTTGGAAAATTGTGCTTTGTGATGTAAATACGAGTTATAAAATTTCTTGATGATAGTAAGATAAACTTAGCAGAAAATAAAAACATTTCAATATTATCACAAATTATTTACATCGTATATACACAAGTCATAGTATTGTCATATTTTAATATTTACAAACTAGACTCTCAAAATATTTAAACTTTAATTTAAACTAACCTACTGCCCAAGTATTACTACACAACAGAACCCTCAGACGGGTCCTTCTTAGACTCCTCAGAAAATAGAAGTCCGACTTGACGCGAAGTCTTACGGACAGGTGTCCGGCAGACGACACTATACTAATTGCACTCGGAGTACGATAGTATACTCCCCAATACTGTCTAGTTGACAATGGGAACTCTAGGTATTAATATTCACACTAATGTCCAAGATGTAGTCTACTCAATCTCATATACACAAGAAGACGAGACTCCTCCATCACTTCAAAACTCAGCGTCCTCCATCAGAAGTTACTCTTCCTCAACTTCTTGTTCAAGTTCTCGCTCATCGTCTTTAAAATTATAAATACAATATAGAATAGACATAGAAAGAGGTGAGATCACCTACGCCAATACCAGTATGGTAGCAATGAAGATAAACACATACAAATTCTCATACAGCTATCATACATAATTACAATTATGCCATCACATCATTCATCATCATATCACATGTAATCACCAACAATTATAATCATGCCATTTCCAATATTCAAATATTCAATATTTCAATTATCATAAATCATAATTACGATAATGCCCTCAATAACCATGCATATGCACCTAAACTCAATTTCCCACTCCATGGAGCTACAACTCAGATCGGAAAGAGTGATTGTAAAGATCTGTCTGCACTAACATACCTCGGACCACGTGCTCAATTTTTGCACATCTAGCATATGCACCAGCCTTTATCAAATCTTGATTACGGATAGTGTCTCGGTCTGGATCATCGGTGTGTTGCATCGGTCTAACCTACGGTACAGAAGCTTTATTAACTGTCCATTGTAGGCAACCCGCACCACGATGCCCCCAAGGTCAACAAGTGACCTACACTACGCATATCACACCCACTCAGGAGGTGTATTCTTTCCTAGGCAATCAGCCTTATTCAATCCATCGGACTTTTTCCAATGCATGTATTATGCACCTTTCACAATTTCAATTCATTATATCATATTCTCAATTCAATTTCTTTACCTCATATTTTCAATTCAATTTCTTTATCTCATATTCGGGATCCTCATATAGGCCCAACAGTGTCATTACTGCAATTTCATCACGAAATCATATTTTCGTATTTTCTCAATCGCGCAACAATTCTGTCGCATTTTCAAATTGCGTATCAATTCTTCAACGTTTCTCAAATCATGTAAAATATTTTTCACACGTTTTAAATCAAAATACTTTTCTCACTAAATACCAAAATTTGACTTTATTTTCTATATTTGCATAATAATCCCTCAAAACATAATATTTACATTTTAGTCCTCACTTAAATAATATTTTCACAACAGTCTCTCAAAAATTCATATTTACGAAATCGTCCCTCATAAAATTCATATTTACAAAATAATTCCTCAAAAATTATTATTTACAACATAGCCCTCTTAAAATGAAAATTTCCATTTTTGCCTCTCTAAAAATCATAATTACAATATTGCCCCTCTAAAAATCATAATTAAAGTATGGTCCCAAAAATTACAATATTACCCTCTAAAAATCAGTAATTGTATTGTTTCCCAAAAATTATTATTTCTTTTCTTTACTTCATATAAAAAAATCATTTTACTTTGCTATACTCAAATTTTTTCTAAATTCATTTAGATCTCTAAATTCTCATTTTAATCCATCAACTTAATTATATCTGATTATTTTTCCACAACCTTCAAACTTGTTCAAATTCATTTCTTTTTCATTTAAATCCTTCATTTTCAATTGAATCTCCCATTTTCAGAACTTTGGTCCTCAAATCCCTAGTATGTCCGTGAGCCTCGATGCTCTTTGGAGCATTCATACAATCGGTTCATCATGTTATTCACATCTTACTTTACTCATACATTCTCATGCATTCAATTTCATACATACAAACATACATCAAAGCAATAAACATAATATCACATATGCAAACACAATTATAAAATCATAAACACCAAAATCACAAACAAAGAGACATCAAACAATAAGTGAATAAACCCTTATGGGTTTTTCACCTTACACAACCATCCCCACACCACCAAAACATGGTTGGTGAGGTAAAATCTCCCTCTTACCTCTTGAAGACAAGCTTTTCAAGCTCCTCTCTTTCTCCTTGTTTTCGTACAAGCCACAAACAATTCCTAATAATTCTAAAACAATTAGTAAAATCATAAACAAAGCTCAATAATAACAAACCATGGAACAAACATGGCTTAGAAAATCATAAATATGAATTTAAACCATAGAAATCAAAGTTTACCTCTAAGGAAGTAAGGTAAAAGTGAGATTTTGAAGCACTTAGAATGGGATTTTGGGAAAACTTTCTAAATGGAAAGTGTTTAGAATGTTGTTTAGCTTTAGGAAATGGTGAGAATGAAAATTATAGGTAATGGATGGTGTTTGTAGGGTGCTTGGCCGAACCAATGAATAGAAAAGGAAGAAAAGTGATGCTTAGGTTCGTGGGATTTTTGAGAGAAAAAGATGAATGCTTTTTGATGTGAGAGAAAATATAATTTGTGAGAGTGAAATTATAAGGTGGCTGCCATGGGATAAGCATAGGAAAAATTAGGATTTACTTAAATTAAAATATCCTATTCTGAGTGCACCTGGACTAGCACATGGCTTTCGTCATTCACTTGACTTTCAAGGCTTTTGGATTGTTCAAGAATCATGTAGAACCCCCTCCGAGCTGCTGCATGGCCGTGAGTTTCAAGGGCAATTTTTGATGAAAAATAACATGACAGAATCATGTAAGATGGGAAAACATTATTTCCCAAGAATGGCTAAAAGTCAAGTTCTGTCGGATGAAAATTCTGTCGAATGATGATTCTGTCGAATGAACTTAGAAGGTCAACAGAAATCCTAATTCGACGGACGGTTGTTAACGTTGGAGAAATCTTCCAATTGTCGAACCGACAAAAGCACTATATGATCAAAAATTCTAATTTGACGAATTTTGACATTAGAGAAGTTTCTCTACTAAACGGTCAGAAATTCTTACTCGACGGACATTGGCATCCTAACTCGACGAATATTAGCATTCTAACTCGACGGATATTAGCATCCTCACTCGACGGATATTAACATTCTAACTCAACAAATATTGGCATCCTCACTCGACGGATATTGACATTCTAACTCAATGATCAGAGGATCAAATTCGACAGATAAATGTTTGTCCAACAATGAGCAGTCTTCAACATAGAGCAGTGTTCGACAACGAATAGTAGTACTATTCATCATCAGTTAGGTCGATTACATAGCAGTCATCTTCATTTTGATTTGTAGAATCGTCCGACAAGACTAAGGGAGAAGGAGAACCAGATTATTTTTATTGACTGATTCTCTGCTAATAGCAACGTCCATCTCTTTGTCGAGTCTAAGGACGTCTTCCATGTTTTTGAATAGATGATCTTTGTCAGAATAAATGGTCTTGGTCGGAAGAAACAGTAATAACAGCCAAAATCTTTGATTTCTGATTTAAGAACTGAGAATCAGCTTCATCCAGTCTTGAGGTACTTTGGGTTCTGTCAAACTACCGGTTGATGTTATCGGGAGATGTTCTGGAGGTGTTGAATTCAGCTCATTATTTAGCTTATGCTTGCATGTAATCTCAGAAATTAATCCGACGGAATCAAAATGTTAGGAAAATGTCTTCAAAAGTGTTTAGACCTTATCCAAATTCTGTTGGTGTTAAGATCTTCAAAAATCTTGGATTGTCGAATGAGTTACGTGAGATTGGTCTTTTGGATCCTTGTAAGGCTTGAGAGAGACTGAGTCAGTATCGACAAGAATACATTCATCAAATTGTAGTTTGTTTGTCTAAATAGGCTTAAAATGAAAACCATTAGGAAAAATCTTGAGGAACTTTGGTCAGGTTGGGATTCCAGAATTTTGGTCGGTTGGGATTCTAGGCCAAAAGCTTTCTTTTGGAATATAATGAGGTTTGGAAGAAATATGTCAAGTTTGGGTGACTATATCCAGTTTTTAGTCGGTTGATTATAATGGCAAATTATAGTCAGGTCAAATAATTCATAGCAATAGCAGTTATGAATAAAGCAGCAGATATTTATCAATAGAATCATTTTACAGATAAATTCTAAAAATTAAGAGATTCTTTTCTGTGTTACTCAGATTCGGGTTAAGTGAGATCCCCTGTCTCTAAATAAATCATATAAGAATTTCTCCAGCCCGAAAATTATTATTTTCTTGACCAGGAGCAAATCACACAAAATAATAAAAAACAGTATCAGAATAATCAACTTATTTTTATATTGCACAGAAAACACAAAACAGTGTAATTCTGTCAGTTCTGTAACATAGTCTAAAATTTGCGGTGTTACAGTTAAAGTGCACTAACTTGAAAGCAGGCTACTACCAAGTGATTGGTATTGTGAAGATGGACATTCCCTCCATACCATTTGATTTGAGATGACATATGTGTCCTGATGATTTAAGATATGAATCTTGAAAAATGAGATTTTGATATGCTTTTAATAATAGATGATATAAATGAGATTTCTTGAGATTTGATAAAATCATTTATGATCTGATGACTTGAGATTTCATAAAATGATTTATGATTTGACTTCATGAGATTTGATGAAAGGAACTATGATTTCATACATGAATTTTGATGAATGTGATTCCTTGACAAGAATTTGAGATTTTTATAAGATTTGATGATTGGTTTGATTATTCAAATGATTTCAATAAAAGATATAAAATGAATTTCTGTTTCGGGAAGAAGAAAGACTCGATTTGGCTTTAGCCACCTTCCTGCAGATTATATATTAACGATCTGAAATGATTTTCTCCCGAAATAGCTAGAATTATTGTGATGACACATTTTTTTATAAACTACTAAGAATTTTATGATTCTCACCTCCTACTTCTATGATTTCCATGATAATTCCAAGTAGAATCCCATCTACCAAGCAAGATAGAGCTTTAGCATGAAGATTTAGTTAGTGCTTTTGTTTATATTTTAATAATTAGTTATAGTGGTTTCATACCATGAGACGATCCATGTATATAATGTACAGTGATATATCATTTGTATATTATATGTATATTATGCTTCAGCGAAAGGCTCATGTTTTAATATTTATTGGAACTATTTATTTGAAAATTGTGAATATTCATACGTGACATACTTAATTCTAGATACTAATACATAATTCCGGATACGTTATTAGTTTTAGTATTGGGATGTTACTTCAGCCCTCCTAAATTCTTTTCTCTTTCCTAACAAAATTTATTTATCTATTTCTTTCAATATATTATCTTCTCTTGAGCAGCTTTAATCTAAGTCCTTAATTCATTTTGAATCTCTAATCTATTTAAGCAAAGACCATGTGGTAATACAGTCACTGCGAAACTCAGGTTTCTAAAACTTTCTAACAACTCCATTTCTTGTATCATCATATGGGACACATGCAGAAGCTTTCTGCTTAGTGCATAGGCCACCACATTGGCCTTCCCCGGATAATATCTCAATTCAAAATCATAATCTTTTAAAAACTTCATCCACCTTCTTTGCCTTATATTTAATTCTTTTTTATCAAACAAATATTTCAAACTTTTATGATCACTAAAGACCTCAAATTTTACACCATACAAGTAATGCCTCTAAATCTTCAGGGCAAAAACAACTATTGCTAATTCCAAATCATGGGTTAGATAGTTTTCTTCATATGGTCTTAGTTGCCTAGACGCATATGCAACTACTCTTCCATTCTGTATCAAAACACATCCTAAACCCTTCCTTGAGGCATCACAATATACTTCAAAATTTTCTTGTGGATCTGGTATTACTAGAACATGAGTGGTGGTCAATTTCTCTTTCAGTTCTTGAAACTATTTTCACACTCTTGTGTCAATTAAAAAATACTACCTTTTCTGGTTAGCCTAGTCAAAGGTAAAGCTATTTGGGAAAAACATTTAATAAATCTTCTATAATATCCTGCTAAACCCAAAAAACTTTTAATTTCAATTACAGTGGATGGTCTCTCCCATTATAAAACTGTCTTTACTTTACTAGGATCTACAAATATTCCTTCTCCTAATATCACGTGACCTAGAAACTACACCTCTTTTATTCAGAATTCACATTTTGACAATTTAGCAAACAATTTCTTTTCTTTCAGAATTTCTAGAACCAACCTAAGATGATCTTCATGTTCATCAGTTGTCTTTGAATAAATGAGAATATCATCTATAAAGATAACAACAAATTTATCAAGGTATGGTCTAAAAATCATGTTCATATAATCCATAAATATAGCTAGTGCATTTGTTAAACCAAAAGACATTACAAGATATTTGTAATGTCCATATTTGGTTCTAAAGGCAGTCATAGAGATGTCTTCTTCTTTAAATCAGATTTGATGGTATCCAAATCTTAAGTCAATTTTGAAAAACATTGTTGCACCACCTAATTGATCCATCAAATCATCAATTCTAGGCAATGAGTATTTATTCTTAATGGTAACCTTGTTTAGTTTCCTATAATCTACACACAATCTTATACTGCAATCCTTCTTCTTTACCAGGAGCATAGGGGCTCCCAATGGTGATACACTAGGTCTAATAAACTTCTTATCCAATAACTCTTCAATTTGCTTCTTTAACTCAACCAACTCTAGATGAGACATCCTATAAGGGGCTATAGAAATAGACCTGGTTCCTGACACTAAATCTATGGTAAATTCTATTTCCCTCTCAGGTGGTAATTCACTAACTTCATTCAGAAACAACTCTGGGTATTCCCTCACTACAGGTATGGTTTCTAAACTTTGCTTACTTTTGGAATTCAAAGAAAAGAGAAGAACATAGCCTTGAGCTCTTTCTACTAGGTGGTCGATAACTTGACTAGCATTAAAGTATATGGATTTAGATGAAGAGTTTATGGAAGAGGTATCTGATCTGTTAATAATTTCAGCTCTTTTATGTTCTTTGTTTGATCTAATCGGATTCCAAATGTGCTTAATTGTTGACATTTAGCTAAGTTTCTAATTTAGAGTTGTCTTTGGATGTTTATTGTGAAACTATGCTTAAATGTGGCTATAAACACTCATAAATGTATTGTGATTTTCAGGAGATCTATGAGTAATGGAGTCCATTGGTATTGAACTATTGAGAAGAGAGTTAAGAGACTTAAGGGAATTAGTATCAACCCCTAGAAGCAAAGGAAGAAGGGCATTCATGAAGAATCAAGGCTGGATTAGAAGAAAATGATCAACACGGCCCGTGTCAAATGACACGGGGTAGGCCGTGTATTATTTTGAGTTTGAAGACTAGAAGATTTTGAAGAACACGGCCCGTGTCAAATGACACGGGGTAGGCCGTGTACTTCTCTGACTTCACAAGGAAGATTCAATTTCAAGCCTTGACCGAGAACACGGCCCGTGTCAAATGACACAGGGTGGGCCATGTTCTTCTCTGACTTTGGAATAGTTGGGAATCTATCATCAGAATTGGACACGGGTTGGGCCGTGTAATATGACACGGGCCGTGTCGTCGGCCCAGAAGTTTAATTTTGTATTTTAATGCTAAATTAGGTCCCCAAACCTATAAATAGGGTTGCTTAGAGCCTTTAAAGAGGATCTGGACAGAGAGAGCCGTCAAGGAAACTGAGAGAAACACGAAGACCAAGAAGGGGAAGGATTCGATTGAGGATTGGAGACTCGGATTCGAGCGATCAAAGATCAATCACTCTCAAGCCTTGGAAACTAGTTTGATCTTTAGTTTTTCTTTTCTTCTTTTGTTCTGAACAATGTTTTCTTTTAATTCTTCTTCTGTTTTTGAATTTGCCATGTGTGGCTAACCTTCTTGATTGGTTAAGGGAGGATGAAACTCTAGTTTTGATTATGTGAATCTTGCATACTTCTTTATATTAATACAATTATGTTTTTATTCATATGTTTCTATTCTTAAATCAATATAAAGGTTTTTATATTCTTGCCAAATTTTGAGAGTGGTAAAACTAGGATTGCTATGCGCGGTTGCGGTGGTATGACTAGTGAGACATATGATCTAAGTAATTTAATCCCGGTGTGTGATTAGACCTTAGTGTGATTGGTTTTCTAATTCTTAATGCAATCATTAGGTAGTTGTAAGAGCGGTTGCTTTACAAATAACTAATGGTTAGGGTTTGATTTGAGCGGTTGCTGAATCAAGCAAAACTTAAGGAGGACACGGGATTTATCTCACAATCACATAAGAACATAATTGATCATGTTGGTATAAAGGGTATGTAAGTTAGCGTAATCATATAAATCTAGTGGTGGATTCCATCTCTTAACCAATATCTTTAACTTGATAATTCAATTTGTGTTTACTGCTTTGGTTTAAGTTTAATTTCTTTTATTAGTTTTAATTAAAAAAATCCCCCTTTGAATTTTACTATTTATTTTTCATCAGAGTTTAATTTAGGAATTAGATTGATAGTGTTAATTGAATTGGTTCTCTGTGGATCGACCCTTGCTTACTACAACTAGTTGCAAGGTTTTTGTATTTTTGGTGGAACTTGGCAACTGTTTTTGATATTTATTTTTAATCACATTCTACACCACACCAAATTTTGGCGCCGTTGCTGGGGAACTAATTTTCTAATTGTGCTATTAATTTGTTTCCTATTTTATCTCTGTTTTTATTTTTTAATTTTAATAGTTTCAATTGTTCTCTTCAACTATCTTGCAGGTGTTCGTGTCCGGTGAAGAGGTGAACGAGCAACTGAGGAATTTAAGGCGTTACTTTGAACAAATTAGCTCACAATTCACACCTGCTGACGTTGAAGCTGCCCGTCACATAGATCTTTCCAGTTCTACGGCATCTGAGATATCTGAGCCACCTGAAGAAGAAGTGATGGCAGAAAATATACTAAAGATGTTGGGTGCTGTGGACTTAGACCAACAACCTCTGTGCAGAGAAATTCCTGAGAATGAGGAGGCATTTGAATTAAAATATGGTCTAATCCATCTTTTGCCATCTTTTAATGGACTAGCTGGAGAAGATCCGAACAAACATCTGAAGGAAATCCATGTTGTGTGTTCTAGCATGAAGCCTGCGGGAATTTCAGTGGAGCAAGTCAAGTTGAGAGCCTTTCCATTTTTCCTGAAGGATTCTGCAAAGGAGTGGTTGTACTACTTGCCACCCGGATCAATTCAGACATGGCAGGACATGGCTCGGGCCTTCCTAGACAGATATTTCCCTGCATCCAAGGCCGCCACCATCAGAAAAGAAATTTGCGGCATCCAACAAAGACATGGGGAATCACTTCATGAGTACTGGGAGAGATTCAAGAGATTGTGTGCTAGCTGCCCTCAGCATCAGATTAGTGAACAACTTCTGATACAGTACTTTTATGAAGGTTTGCTAGTGATGGACCGCAACATGATTGATGCTGCCAGTGGAGGAGCTTTGGTTGATAAGACTCCTCGAGAAGCTAGAAACTTGATATCTAGAATGGCTGCGAACACTCAACAATTCTTCACTCGGAATGATACAGGGGTGAGAGCAGTTAAAGAGGCTGACACTACTAGCTTGCAACATCAAATGACTCAGTTGACTGCTATGGTTCAGAAGCTGATGGATAATAGGAAAGCACTGGTACAGGCATGTGGGATTTATTACTCTTCAGGACATCCCACTGATATGTGTCCCACTTTGCAAGAGGACACAAATGAAGAGGCCAAGGCAGTGGGGGGATTTTCTAGTCCATCCAAAAACTACAACCCCTACTCCAACACATATAATCCGGGGTGGAGAGATCATCCAAACTTTAGCTATGCAAAGTAGCCCCAAGCTCAAGCTCAACCTCAAGTCTATGGGCCTCCAGGGTTTCAGCAAAGACAAGCACCCTTTCCTCCAAGGCAACCACAAGTTCAAGCTCATAGGCAACCTGAGCCTTCGTTGGAAGAACTAGTGAGGCAAATGGCCACCAGTAATATTAAGTTTCAACAAGAAACAAGGGCCACTATCAGTACTTTGCAGAACCAAGTGGGACAGTTGGCTACTGAGATCAACAAGGTACAGAGTCAGATTTCAGGGAAACATCCTTCGCAGCCAGAGGTGAACCCAAGAGAAAATGCTAGTACTGTCACCTTGCGAAGTGGGAAGACGCTTGACGGACCCATATCTTCCCCAGTCACTGAAGACAAAGCTCAAAATCCTAAGGAGGTAGATGATGAGGGGATCCATTCTAAGACCCCTAAGGTAAGTGTTTCTGACCCACTTCCTAAATATACCACTAAGGCCCCTTTTCCGAGTAGGTTGGTTAAAAATAAGAAAGAAGAAGTGGATAAAGAGATCTTAGAGACTTTTAGGAAAGTTGAAGTTAACATTCCTCTGTTAGATGCCATAAAGCAAGTGCCTAGATATGCTAAATTCTTAAAAGAGTTATGCACTAACAAAAGGAAGTTGAAAGGTAATGAACGGGTCCAAGTGGGAGCAAATGTTTCAGCTGTTTTTAATAAGAAACTCCCAACTAAATGTAAGGATCCTGGCACATTCACTATACCATGCACTATCGGTAATGCCAGGTTTGAGAGGGCCATGCTAGATTTAGGTGCATCTATTAATGTCATGCCCTTTTCTATTTATGCATCTTTACATCTAGGACCTTTAGAACCTACTGGAGTTATCATTCAACTGGCAGACAGGTCTAACGCTTACCCTAAGGGGGTTGTTGAAGATGTTTTGGTGCAGGTAAATGAACTGGTGTTTCCGGCAGATTTCTATGTGCTGGACATGGAGGAGGACAAATCTCCCAACTCTGCTCCTATTCTGTTGGGGAGGCCTTTCCTAAAGACTGCCCGAACTAAAATTGATGTGCACTCGGGAACATTGACTATGGAATTTGATGGAGAGTTGATTAGATTCAACATCTTTGAAGTCATGAGATACCCGAGTGATGTGCACTCAGCCTACGTTATTGATTCTTTTGATGTTTTTGAATCTTTAATTTCTACTATTTTTGAGTCTGATCAATTTGATGTTCTTGATACAATTATGACTCACAGTTTAGATTTTCAGGATTCAAAGAAGGATGACCAAGGAGAACCATGGAGCGAGGAGATTAATGAAGTGGTGGCAGCCTTGCATACACTCTTTTCTACCTCAGAAGGGCATGAGGTATCGTATGTTGAGTTACCTTTGACCACTGATGTACCTAAACCTTCTGTTGTGCAGGCACCAGAGCTGGAATTAAAGGAATTGCCCTCCCATTTGAAATATATTTTTCTGGGTGAAAAGGAGACACTCTCGGTAATAATTGCTAAATCCCTCACCAAAGAGCAAGAGGAGAGCTTGATTTCTGTGTTAAAAGAACACAAGACAGCCATCGGGTGGACTATTATGGATATCAAAGGTATTAGCCCCTCCATTTGCATGCATCGAATCTTAATGGAGGAGGGGGCTAAGCCAGTGAGAGAACCACAGAGGAGGTTGAATCCCCCGATGATGGATGTTGTGAAGAAGGAGATACTGAAGCTCCTAAGTGTGGGGGTCATATACCCCATTTCTGACAGCAAGTGGGTAAGCCCGGTCTAGGTAGTACCAAAGAAATCTGGCATTACTGTGGTAAGAAATGCTGAGAATGAGCTTATTCCCACTAGATTACAGACAGGGTGGCGTGTTTGTATAGACTATAGAAAATTGAATGCTGCCACCAGAAAAGACCACTTCCCTTTACCCTTTATTAATCAAATGTTAGAGAGGTTAGCTGGTCATTCTCATTATTATTTCTTAGATGGATTTTCAGGTTATAACCAGATTGCTATCGCTCCGGAAGATCAGGACAAGACCACTTTCACTTGTCCTTTTGGCACCTTTGCTTATAGGCGAATGCCTTTTGGACTTTGGAATGCGCTCGGGACCTTTCAGAGATGTATGGTGAGTCTTTTTTTTTATTACATAGAAAACATCATTGAGGTCTTCATGGATGATTTTAGTGTATTTGGGAATGGTTTTGAGAAGTGCTTGGAACATTTGACTTTGGTTTTAAAGAGATGCATTGACACTAACCTTGTTTTAAATTGGGAAAAATGTCATTTCATGGTAGAAGAAGGTATTGTGTTAGGTCATGTAATCTCTGCTAGGGGCATTAAAGTTGATAAACCTAAGGTAGAACTTGTGCGTTCATTACCCCCGCCCACCAGTGTGCGGGACATTCGTTCTTTTCTTGGTCATGCAGGTTTCTATCGACGCTTCATCAAAGACTTCTCCAAGATATCAGCATCCCTCTGCACACTTCTCCAAAAAGATGTGCCATTTCAATTTAATGAGAAGTGTATAAAGGCTTTCAATACACTCAAGGAGTTGATGACTGAGGCACCTATCATTAGGCCACCAAATTGGGAGCTTCCGTTCGAATTAATGTGTGATGCGAGTGACTTTGCGGTAGGGGCTGTCTTAGGACAGCGAGTTGATAGGGTTCCTTATGCTATTTACTATGCATCAAGGACCCTAAATGATGCTCAACTGAATTATTCTACAACTGAGAAAGAACTTCTTGCTGTTGTTTTTGCTTTAGAGAAATTTAGATCATATTTAATTGGCTCTAAAGTAATTATTTTTTCTGATCATGCAGCATTGAAGTACCTACTGGCAAAGAAGGAGGCGAAGCCAAGATTACTCCGATGGATTCTGTTGCTCCAAGAGTTTGACTTGGAGATTAAAGATAAAAAAGGGAGCGAAAACTTGGTGGCGGACCATTTGAGCAGATTAGTGACTGAAGAAGAGGACATACCTATTCCAGAGAGCTTTCCAGATGAGCAATTAATGGCTATCGCAACCACTATTCTGTGGTATGCTGATATTGCCAATTATTTGGCCACTAAGGACTTTCCGGCAGGCCTGAATAAGGCACAGCGAGATAAGCTGAGGAGTGATTGCAAGTACTACATTTGGGATGATCCTTACCTTTGGAAGCATTGCGCGGATCAAGTGATTCAGAGATGTATCACGGATTCAGAGACTCACTCCGTTCTCTCTTTTTGCCATACCTATGCCTGTGGAGGACATTTCGGCATGAAGAGGACAGCCAACAAAGTACTTGACAGTGGTTTTTACTGGCCTACCATATTTAAGGATGTTTATAATTTCTGTAAGTCATGTGATCGCTGTCAAAGAACAAGTAATATTGGTCCACGAAATCAAATGCCTCAAACTCCAATAATATTTGTGGAAGTCTTTGATGTTTGGGGCATTGACTTCATGGGACCATTTCCTCCTTCTTTTGGTTTCTCCTATATTCTTTTAGCTGTGGATTATGTTTCAAAATGGGTGGAAGCTAAAGCCACTAAATCTGATAATTCTAAGACTGTTGTGGATTTTGTGAAGTCCTTTATTTTTTCCAGGTTTAGCACTCCCAGAGCCATCATTAGTGACCAAGGGACACATTTTTGCAATAGAATCTTTGAAGCCCTGTTGAAGAAATATGGGGTGGTGCACCAGATCTCTACTCCTTATCATCCTCAGACGAATGGCCAGACTGAGGTATCCAATCGGGAGATCAAGTCTATCCTTGAAAAAACTGTGAATCCCATGCGCAAGGATTGGAGTACTAGACTTGCTGATGCCTTGTGGGCTTATCGGACTGCATACAAGACCCCTATTGGCATGTCCCCATTCTGATTGGTTTATGGGAAGCCTTGTCACCTGCCAGTAGAGTTGGAACATCGATCCTACTGGGCTATCAAGCAAGTTAACTTACACTTGGAAGGTGCTGGTAAGCAGAGAAAACTCCAAATTTAGGAGTTAGAAGAATTGAGGAATGAGGCTTTTGAGAGTGCCCTCATTTACAAGGCCAAAACCAAAGCATTTCATGATCAAATGATCTCTAGGAAAAGTTTTCACCAAGGCCAAAGAGTGTTGCTATACCAATCCAGACTTAAATTATTTCCAGGTAAGTTACGTTCTAAATGGATTGGCCCATTCGTAGTAACTAATGTTTTTCCTTCTGGTGCAGTAGAGATCATGAATGAGGCCTCTGGGAAGACATTCAAGGTCAATGGGCACCGTCTCAAGCCTTACCATGAACTTCCGGAGAATGCAGCATCACAATGTCTGGCTGAGGACAATAAACCAAGCACTTATTGGGAGGCAACCCAATCAGATTTGCTTTCTTTTTCCTTTCTGTTTTGCATTATTTAGTTCCTTAGTTTAGCCTATTTTTAAGTGTTTCTTGCTTGATGATACCTGTCTCCTTGCTGATAATTGTGTTTTGACTTGCTCAGTTTTAGTTTGATTGCTTAAGTTCATGGTTTGTTGAGTGCATGCAGTCTTGAGGAACGGTTTAGAATGCTTCTTGTAAGTCAGCATACTACACGGGGTGGGCCATGTCACATGACACAGCCTGTGTCCTCATGACAGTAACCCAATTAATGCAGAAAAAGTACACGAGGTAGGCCATGTCCCATGACTCGGCCCGTGTTTTCATGACCATCAGAACCCTTGTTTTCCAGAGAGGTACACGGGTATGGCCGTGTCATGTTATCCTGCGCAGCTTATTACTAAGACAGAGGAGTACACGGGGTGGGCCGTGTCCCATGACACGGCTCGTGTACTCGTACCAGCGCCTTACTTAAACCCTGATTTAGGGTTTTCTGCCCCAATTTTCTCTTCTCCTCTTCTTCTTCTCTGCGCCACCACCACCATCTCCCCCTTCAATCTCTTCTTCCCACCACCATTCACCACCATTTTCCTCCCTTCTTCACCATTTTTCACCATTATCACCTCTCCCCACGTGCATTTTCCACCACAAAAATTTCTCATTGTTCCTCCCCTTTCCACTATTTTCTCCTTCCCTCCTCCACGGTCCCATCCCATTTCTTTTCTTTTTCTTTTACTTCATTTCTTCTGCTTCTTCCAGTGATGGGTCCTAAAAAGCGTGTCAAGACCACCGCTGCTTCCTGTTCGCTCCATCCCCATCGTACCAGCACTAGGCGTGCTCGTTCTCCATCACCCCCACGTGAGCCCTCACCCCCTTAGGTGCCAGTCAACCCTATTGACAGAAAGGTAATGGTTCCCACTTATTTTTTAGATGTAGATACCCTTAGGGCTATAGGGTTATATGATGAGGTGTTTGCTCTATTGGGTAGGATTGGTTGGGTTGATTTTGCACTGTTACAGAGGCCTACTTTTATTGAGTTAACTAGGGAGTTTATTTCTAGTTTTAATCGTAAGCTTTATCCTCTTTCTGATCAAACCAGATGGCCTGGTGAAATCACCTTTAGGTTGCTTGGTAATTCTCATTCTGTTGATATCCATATGTTTCGAGCTGTTTTTGGTTTTCCTAAGGGAGAAAATATGTTACCCCGTGATTTTAATGCTAATCGTGTATGGTCTGCCCTCACTATTCCTAGGTCTGATGACTATGATCCTAAGATGTCTAAAGCTTCTAGGCTTAGGTCCCCTGCCCATCGCTATATTCAGAAATGGTTAGCTAATACTCTTTGCGGTAGGGGGAGAGTCAAGGGACAATTAGCCGTTCTGAGTTATTTTTCTTGCACTGCATGATTAAGGGAGTTCCTGTTAATGGAGAGTATTGGCTCTGTAATCAGTTTCACCATGTAGGGACCACTCTAGCTGGTCGCATTGTGATAGGGGGGTATGTGATAGCCATTGCTGATCATTTTGATTACGTGCATTTGTTAGAGGAGGCACCAGTCCAGGGTCCCACTGCTATTGAAGGGGCTATTTTAGTATCTATGAAGCTCTGCACTCGTTTAAATGGTGCTCTCGTCTTGCTTGGCGCTGATGGTGCTACCTTGCCTAGGGTTGATCCGGCCCTTGAGCCGCATGAGGATATTACTGTCTCGCCTCTTCCCGAGTTTGTTGATAATGCGGGCCCTTCCACTCAACCTGGGGCTGCTTCCTATGATGCTATTTTAGCTCGTATTGACTGCTTGGAGCTGGACCATGCTGCTCGCTTCCAGTGCTTGGAGGATCGCTTTCAGGCTCTGGAGGTTGCGCGCGATCAGAGGATGGATGCCATTGATGGCAAGCTTGATCTTCTGCTTCAACGTTTTTCATATCACCCTCCCCCATCTTGATGTATTTTCATTTTGAGGCTGTGTCCTTTATTTTGCTGGCTTAATGGACATTGTTTTGGTTACTATTAGTTTATCTTTTGTATTTGCTTGAGTTTCCTGATGCCAGACTCAATTCTTCACATATACTTTGCTTATTACTGTGGATTCCTTTTATATGTTGTGTATGCTTTGACATTGAGGACACTGTCTATTTTAAGTGTGGGGGTGATTTTGACCTTAATTGCACATTCTAATTTTAATGGCATATCTGGTGCATGTTTTTCTGACTGGTTTTGAGAGTATGTTAAGCGATGAGCAAGTGATTGATTTTTATTGACAGGTTTTTAAGCCTAAAGGAGTTAACTTTCTTGATTCTAAACTTGCACTGAGAGGTTTTGAAAATTGAAAGGGTTTTGAGAATATGATAAAATTGGACCTAGTGAGTTTTTGAGCCTTGATATGAATGACTAATTGTAAGTCATTTTTGTTCTTTGTTGTGTGATTCTACTTGTGATTATATGCTTTTCAGAACTTGATTTGACTCTCTTTTAAATTACAAATGATCACTGCATATTTTTGAGATGATAAAGGCATTTCTTTCTTTCAGCCACTGGCCAAATAGCTATCCTTGTATTTTGATCCATTGTTTCACCCCTTTGAGCCTGAATGATTTCCTTTCTTTTTATTATAGCTCAATACAAGCTTAATAGTGAAAAACCATTACTACCCTACCTTAGGGAGTAGAAGAGCTTAATAATTATGTTGGGAATTGTGTTTGAATAAGTGTGGGGGTGATTACACTGTTTTGCTTTGCATAAAAAAAACAAAAAAAAAAAAGAGAGAGATTGATAAGTTGGTTGATAAATGGAGAAAGTCATGTAAAAGATGAAGATGGATCGAAAAGTGTTGGGGTAATTGTGTAAAAGTGTTTGATTTTTATATTCCCCTTGGCTCTTCTATTTCCGATGGTCTAACTTTGTTTATCCTTGATATATCTTACCTTGACCTTAACCCTATTACAACCTGATTAAAGACCTTTTGATCTTTGTGTGCATGTGATTTAGGTGGTGGAGAAGTAGAGGCTTGTCAAGCCTATGATAAGGCATGGTTTCATGAGTTGGTTGAGAGTAAATACAAGCCCAAAATACTTGAGTGAAAGAGAGTACATCTATGAGGATTTATCATGTTGACTTAACCCTGATATTGGATTGACCTGGCTTGCTGATTTGGATTGTTGAGAGAGGAAATTCCTGAATGCTTCGATTCCTTGAAAGGACTGATGTGTGTAGATCTTTGCTCATTATTCAGTACTTTTGTTACTTTTTGGGAAGCATATGCTTGATTTTATGTTTTTGCTCAGGAGTGCAAAATGTTAAGTGTGGGGGTATTTGATCTGTTAATAATTTCAGCTCTTTTATGTTCTTTGTTTGATCTAATCGGATTCCAAATGTGCTTAATTGTTGACATTTAGCTAAGTTTCTAATTTAGAGTTGTCTTTGGATGTTTATTGTGAAACTATGCTTAAATGTGGTTATAAACACTCATAAACGTATTGTGATTTTCAGGAGATCTATGAGTAATGGAGTCCATTGGTATTGAACTATTGAGAAGAGAGTTAAGAGACTTAAGGGAATCAGTATCAACCCCTAGAAGCAAAGGAAGAAGGGCATTCATAAAGAATCAAGGCTGGATTAGAAGCAAATGATCAACACGGCCCATGTCAAATGACACGGGGTAGGCCGTGTATTATTCTGAGTTTGAAGACTAGAAGATTTTGAAGAATACGACCCGTGTCAAATGACACGGGGTAAGCCGTGTACTTCTCTGACTTCACGAGGAAGAGTCAATTTCAAGCCTTGACCGAGAACACGGCCCGTGTCAAATAACACGGGGTGGGCTGTGTTCTTCTCTGACTTTGGAATAGCTGGGAATCTGTCATCAGAATTGGACACGGGTTGGGCTGTGTAATATGACACGGCCCATGTCGTCGGTCCAGAAGTTTAATTTCATATTTTAATGCTAAATTAGGTCCCCAAACCTATAAATAGGGTTGCTTAGAGCCTTTAAAGAGGATCTGGACAGAGAGAGCCGTCAAGGAAACTGAGAGAAACACGAAGACCAAGAAGAGGAAGGATTCGATTGAGGATTGGAGACTCGGATTCGAGCGATCAAAGATCAATCACTCTTAAGCCTTGGAAACTAGTTTGATCTTTAGTTTTTCTTTTCTTCTTTTATTCTGAACAATGTTTTCTTTTAATTCTTCTTCTGTTTTTGAATTTGCCATATGTGGCTAACCTTCTTGATTGGTTAAGGGAGGATGAAACTCTAGTTTTGATTATGTGAATCTTGCATACTTCTTTATATTAATACAATTATGTTTTTATTCATATGTTTCTATTCTTAAATCAATATAAAGGTTTTTATATTCTTGCCAAATTTCGAGAGTGGTAAAACTAGGATTGCTATGCGCGGTTGTGGTGGTATGACTAGTGAGACATATGATCTAAGTAATTTAATCCTGGTGTGTGATTAGACCTTAGTGTGATTGGTTTTCTAATTCTTAATGCAATCATTAGGTAGGTGTAAGAGCGGTTGCTTTACAAATAACTAATGGTTAGGGTTTGATTTGAGTGGTTGCTGAATCAAGCGAAACTTAAGGAGGACACGGGATTTATCTCACAATCACATAAGAACATAATTGATCTTGTTGGTATAAAGGGTATGTAAGTTGGCGTAATCATATAAATCTAGTGGTGGATTTCATCTCTTAACCAATATCTTTAACTTGATAATTCAATTTGTGTTTACTGCTTTGGATTAAGTTTAATTTCTTTTGTTAGTTTTAATTAACAAAACCCCCCTTTTAATTTTACTATTTATTTTTCATCAGAGTTTAATTTAGGAATTAGATTGATAGTGTTAATTGAATTGGTTCTCTGTGGATCGACCCTTGCTTACTACAACTGGTTGCAAGGTTTTTGTATTTTTGGTGGAACTTGGCAACTATTTTTGATATTTATTTTTAATCACATTCCACACCACACCAGTATCAAACAAAAATACTAGAGTTTTATTTGAATATTTTAAGATAATATGGTTCGCTGACAGCCAGTCCATGCCCAAAATGATATCTATATCAACAAAAGGTATACAAATAAGATTTATAAGGAAATGTTTGTTTTCAACAGTTAACAACAATTTAGACATACTTCAGAAGCGGACACTGATTTTCCAGTGGGAGTAGAAACTGTCAGGTTACAGGGATGTTGAGAAATAGGTAAATCAAGCATCATTACATAATCATAAGAAACGAAGGAGTGAGATGCTCTTGAATCAAATAACATCGTTAAAAGATTAGCTTTAACTATGCACTTACCCTGAATCAAATTGGAAGATTGAGCTGTTTCCTTGCCGCTCAGAGTGAAAACCCTTCCTATGGTTTGAGGTTTGGGAGGAGGCGATAGTGCAGCTTGCTTATAGGGGCAGCTCCTGGAAAAGTGTTCTTTCTGTCCACATGTATAACATTCTGCCTGATTCACCCAACAGAGTTTATTTCTATACCACTTGCCACATTTTGGACATGTTGGTCCATAAGGTTCTGCCTGAGCTTCCTTTCTTTTCTTTTGTTGAGTTTTGGGCCATGGAGTATTCTTCTTAAATTTGTCATCTCCCCTCTTCCTCTTTTGAAATCCTTGTTGCTTGTACTCTTGTTGCGGCTCTGGACTAATTGACCCTATGATCCTATATTTGTTCACCAGAGTATGAAAATCTCTGATCTCCAATAGTTTTACCATCTCCTTATTTCATCGTTCAACCCATCCTCGAACTTGACACATTTCCAATTCTCATTCGGATTATACAGGAAGTAAGAAGAAAACTTTGATAGCTCTTCAAAACTTGCAACATATTGCCCTACTGACATATCCCCCTGCTCTAATTTTAGAAACTCTAATTCTTTTGCTTCTTGCAAATTTCATAGAAAATATTTATCTAGAAAGGTCGTCCTGAACACTTCCTAAGTCACCTGAATACCAGCTGCTTCCTTTAATCTTCTAATATCACTCCACCAATATTTAGCTTCCCCCTTTAGCATGAAGGAAGCAGAAGATACCTTTTGATAATCCCTACACCTCATCACTGCAAAAACCTTCTCCAACTCCCTTAACGATCCCTCTGCTTTTGCTAGATCATATTCTCCTGGGAATGATGGAGGGTTGGCCTTCCTAAATTCAGATAAATCTTGAAAATCTTGATTTCCCACCAATGTTGCATTATTTATTGCTACTGGTTGAGCATTGGCCATTATCTCTTTTAAAATTCTATTTGTCATAGCTACTTGTTCTCTTGTCATGGCTACTTGCTCTCTAACTGTAGTAGTTATGTCTCTAAAAGCCTCATACATGTCTGGTGTATTATCCCTATTACCAACAAGGGCTCTATTACCTCGGCCATGGGTACGCCTAGTCAATGCCATAATTACTTGTGCACACAAAACAATAAATATTGAGTTAATTAGGCTCAATATTATGTAACAGTGTAACAGTAATCATTAATATTCAAACTCAAGGCAGTTATGCAATTTTTCCTATTCATCTCATCATTAAAACAAGACAAGTGCTTAACAAAGCATAGTTAGTCCATACCCTGACTCAATAGGATGAACTACTCTAATACCAAAATGTAATGCCTTTACTACTAATACTAATAGTGTATCTGAAATTTCACCATAGTATTTAGTAATAAGTTCATCACTTAAAATTAATTGCAATAATTCAAAATACATCATTGATTTATATAAACATATAAGCCTGGAAGGGTGAAATAATATACATATACTGGAAAGAGGTTTATACAATATGTACATTATAATACAAATATACATCAAATGCCTCCAAGGCAATATCCAAACATTATTTATACAAAAAGTTTACATCTAAAATAAACAACAACTTCTACTGTGGCTGTTGTGCTGCCTGACCTGATCTTGGAATTATCATAGAATATTGATAATCTTATATTTTATAGTCTTAAACCGTATAAATTACAGTGATTTGCTTATATTGTTGGTAAATTTTAGATGAATCCTTATCATTTTCTTCATTTTTTTAGATTAAATGAAATTTATCACATTTAGAGTGAAAGTAGGTGAAGGCACTGCATTTTCGAAGTAAAAGAATATCATTTTGGCTTAGACAGGGTCTTATGAGCGATTGAGGAGTTAGACAGGGCCCTATGAGCGATTGAGGAGTTAGACAGGGCCGTGTCTAACTTGAAAAATGCTTCTGTGTGATTTTTTTAAGAGACATGACTGTGTCTCTATGTCACACAGTTGTGTTGAGCTTAGACACAGCCATGTAAGGATAAGGACAATGATAAATACACTGTGATATGTGTAAAATACACTAAGAGTAAGTGCACTCTATCGCAAAGTAATATAGGACTTGAGTCCCAATTGTCGATCCCACGAGGAATAAGTGATAATTATTAAATTCGTAAAACTCTTTATTATTTAGACAATCGGAAGTGAAGAAAAATTAAAATTAAAATCAAAAAATAAATAAAGAAGAAAGATGGACAATCAAACAATGTAAAGATAATCAATTAGAGAGAGACTAGGGCGCAATGTTCACTAGAATTCAATTAATCAGATTTTCACTCATTTATAATGTAAGGTAATTCTCTTGCCAATATTCTCTTAATTGTTATTGAATCCCAATGGTCATGGATAAACAATATTCTGTTCCTAAATTAAATCACCTATTTGGTCTTTTAGTTGAATTAATTACGAATGCATTAAGTCTCAATTCAAGAGATGAACTAACATACCGTCAATTTCTTTGGTAGAAATAAATTGATGTTTGGTCAACATATAAAACGAGGAATTCAAGAAGGATCCATTTTCCTCAACAAGGATCATTTCCATGATTCTAATAGGATTTTGGATAGCTTACCCTCACAAAGGATCATCTCCAAAATTTGCTATACTAAGTGAATCATTAATTCACATAAAGGAAGGATATTGTGTGGGAAAGCATTCCAAGAGTATTTACCTTCCCATTCAAGGATAAATATCCAATTTTCATATTCAATTCAAATTTAAATTCAAATTCTATAAGCACAAATCAATCAAAAATTCAATCAAAATATCATTCTAGCTCAACCTTAGTAATTTAAGGGAGCATATTCTCAAATTCATAATATACAATCCCAATTCATATTCCACAGGAACAATATCATATCCAGTACATATATATATAACATTCCAATGCAATTTCCTTGAAATATAGGGAATATACCACTACTAGAGTCTTAACATGCTTTACAAGACATACATAAAGGATCCCAACATGTATCATAATCCATTTTAGCAAAATACCAAGTATGCCATATTCTGGTTTGGGCGCCTGGTGTCCATTCACCAGTGCCTGGGCGCTGGGATGGCAAAGAACAAACTTTGTTTTTCCTATCCCCAGCGCCAAAGCGCCAGACTTCCAATGCCTGAGCGCTGAATGGGTAGAGAGCATACTTTGCTTCTACTGCAACTAGCGCTTAAGCGCTTCATAACCAGTGCCTGAGCACCCAGCACACAACAACATGGAGAACTCGTTCTAGGCACTGGGCGCTTGGGCGCCTAGCTTTCGGCGCCTAAGCGCTGGTGCAACAGAACGGGTCCTCTATTTTGTTGGTTTCAAAAACCAATTTTCAACATTCAAAACTTTGATTCTACATTGTTTCAAATCTCATAAAAGATATTCATATCATCAAAAAGTATTCTTGAACAATCTTAAAACCCTAACATAGTAGAACTACAACCAAATTCATCAAACAACCCATCCAAATTCAAATCAACCACAAGGTTATGAAAAGCCTCCAAAGAAATCCATTTTCATTTCAAAAAAACATCTTTCATTCTTAAAGAGGATATGGAAAGTGGAGAAAACAAGGAAGTAAACACCCCTACCTTAGCCTATTTGGATGACCATCCCTTTCTCTTTCTTTCTTTCTTTCTTTTTTTCTTTCTTCTTCTTCTTGCTTAATTTCCTTCTCCTTTGGCTTGGCTTCTTTTTCCTCTTTTTCTCCTCTCCTTTCTAATGTTGTTGGACGAGAGAGTGACGAGATAGAGTGAGAGAAAAATGCAAAAGGAAAAGTCAACAAATGGATAAAAAGGAAGGGCAGAGGCAGTGGAAAATAAAATGAGAGGGGAAAGAATGAAATTCAGACTGAAACTTTATATCTCTTAAGGATGTTTCAATATTCCTTTGATGAATTTTTTAACCTTCAAATGTATTTTAGAAAATTCTAAGATTCTATTCATTTCTCAGTTTTATTGTTCTTCAACAATTCTTATATACCTTTATCACTTACTAAGATTTAGTGTTCTTTCTTAGGTTCAATTAAACCTATAAAATTGAATTAGAAAGCTCACAAATATTCATTTTGATCTATTTCCATTCCCATATAACTTTTCATTCTTTCTTAAGAATTTGCTCAAAGTTTTCATAATTTTCTGAGCTACTTTTTTTTTTTAATTTGATCTTTAGACACTCATTTATTATTACTAAATATGCCAAATTAACTCATTTGATCCTTCAAAATTTTCTGCAACTCATTCCCACTATTATGATCTAAAAAATTTTCTTTCATATATATTTCTATCATGTCAGTCATTTTAGCTAAATTATTAGCTATTATTTGCATTCAGTGTTATAGAATTATGTTCAAACTAATCCAAAAGCCCACTAAAATATAACAAACAACTTATATTGATAGTATTGAGCTTCTATAACCCCGATTAATACTATTAGGTTAGGGAGGATGTTACACATTCTCCTAGTACAATTGCAAAAGTCACTGAGAAAGTTGTGAGCGATGTAAAAATTGTAATGGCTACATGTTCAATCAAGCTTTAAAGGGTTGCAAAGCTGCATTAAATGTGCACCAACGGATAGAATTTGTTTGAAGCCTACAAATTGAAGTTGTTGAAGCTCATTTATGGCTGAAGTTCGGTGTTAGTGAAAAAGTTATTGCTGTTTCAAGTTTAACACTCTTTGTCAGAAAGTCATCTAATCATTTGTTGTTTATGCAAAATTACTTTATGATAATTTGAAAGTCTCTCTACTTGTGCATTCTTTGTATATCTCTTGTAGTATAGCTCTTTTGCTTTGATCCTAAGTATTTTAATCCACTGTGAGTGTTAAGAGCGATCAAACACAAACCTAAAAACTTATCTCATTGTAAGCTAGACCCGGTAATAGTTTGTGAGGTTTATAAGTGACCCTGAGAGGCTAGATGTGAAAACAATACTTGTAATTTAGCTTGGAAAGGTGTAATATCATCTTTTTAGCATGTTAGACTGGTGTATGATCATAGAGGTATCATATTACTTGCTTGACATGTCAGCTTAATTTTATGACAAACTAAGTTAGTTTAGACACTTTGTTACAACTCAGAATATGAAAAGTTACTTAAAATGACTCAGATAGTAGCATAAATTGCTAAGTTGAGGGAAATAAATCTCGAGAATTTGTTTCTAGGTCACAAATAGGTGGAAAAGGATGTAGTTAAAATCTGAGGATAATCAGAGTTAATTTGATATTTTGAAGTATACTGAGAATGTGTTTTAATGTCGGATTGACTAGTCGTACATATGAAAAAATAAGGAAATGATAAAGCTAGGATTTAGTTGAATCCTAGGATTCATTTTAGTACTCATGGAAGTTGAGAAACTTGATTTAACAAAATCTAAGTATTCTTCATAAATATAAAGTTTCAGCACAGAAACTTAAGTTTGTCTTTGTTTCAACCATTCTTATCTCTTCTTTATATTTGACTTTCCTGATGTTACTATTCTCTCACACAATTCTTAAGCAGAGAAAAGAGAGAGCAAAAACTAGAGGAAAGAAGAGGAAAAGAAGGAGAAAGAAGAGGAAAATAGGAAGATCAAAGGCAAGGCCAAGGTTTGAGATTTATCTCCAAGAGGTAGGGGTTCTGATTCCTTAAACTCATCTTCCATCATCATCTTCTTAGTTGAAGTTTGGTTGTGAGAGTTGAGAAATGGGTTTTAAAGGGTTTCTATGGATTTTTCTGGTTTGCTTTGCTTTCCACAATCAAACATAGAGTGGTTATAACCTAGGCTATGCTTGGTTATGTTTTAGAATTAGTACATATTCCTTTTTTTCCATGAGTTGAGAGTTGGAAAATTGGTATGGTTGATAAGCTCTTGAATCACGTTTTCACTAAAATAGTGATTTGAGTTTGGATATAAGAGTTATCACATTTTTAGAGACTATGTTTGAGGGTAAAAATCCTTTAGAAACTAAGTTTGAGATATTATAAATTGGTATAAAACTAATAAAATAGTAACAGAAGTTTTAAGTGCCTGACACTTAAGTGATAATAGCTTAGTTTTTATATTTTTCTTATAAAAAATAGATATTATTATATCTCATTATATTTAATTTTAATATCTTTGTAATATTATTAATTTATTTATTAAAAAATTATTAATTTAATTATTATGATAAACTCTAAGACTAACTTTATGAATTTATTTGACTTGCAGTTAACAAGTACAGTTTGCTACAAGAGAAATAAAGTAAATTGGGCCCACGACCCATTAACCATAATATAAAGTGGTTTGCTGAAATGAGTCACTGTGCAAGAAATAATAAAAAAGAGAGCCAAAGTCACATGGGCTTAGCTAACAGGTTAGTCTAATACCATGCGTGTAGCATAAAAGAGGAAGGAAACAAACCACTATAAAATGTGGATCAGGCGTAAGCAAAGACAGTAGCGCTGCACGGGAAAAAGATTGGAATAGAGCGCAGCTCAAGATAACCAGAGACGCGGCAGCGGAGAAAAAAATTGCAAAAAAGAAGAGTATAATATATATGGATAATATTACTGAGATAATTTTATTATATTTTAATATTATTATGTTTTGTTAAATTTTTTATATTAAGAGAATGGTAAAATCTTAGTTGTTTTGGTATTGTTATGTTAAATTATTTTTATCTAATTTCAAGATTTAATATTCATTGATTCTATTTTTTTATCGATTATATGAATGAATTTTTAGATGAGTTCGACCATATTTTTCTCATACTTTATAATTTATTTGTGTTATCTGAAAGTTGATGGTAATTGATGAATATCAGTTGTAACTTTTTTTAGGGATATATTTGATGATTTGATATTTTATTATTAATTAAAAAAATTTTATTATATACTTGATTATTATTTTTAGTACTTCATTGATAGATTTTTTGTGAGCACATACTTTGTTGCTAGATGTTCATGAGATAAATTATTTGAGTATAATAATTTGACATAATTAATGTTAAAATTAATCTTGGTGAATTCGATCCTTAGTTATTTTACACATCGTAAAAACTTCATTCATATACTTGTTTTCTTTTAATTTGTTTTTTATTTTAGTTATTTATTTAATTTTTTTTTGCATCTTTGACTCATCAATTTATGCGACTAGATTAGAAGGATTTTTTTAATATTTAAAATTAACTCTAAGTCTCTGTAAGATTGACCTCGTACTTGCTTAACTGTACTTCGGTACGGCTCATGCATTTATGAATATTTTAAGACTTGATAAAAAGTCACAACACTAAGTGCCTAGTTTTTGGCCACTTAAGCGCCTAAGGCCAGAAAGCTCGTATTTTAGTTCTAGAAGCCAGCGATTAAGTGTTTAAAAAGTGAGCACCTAAGCACGCTAGTCCAGAGGGTTTTGGAGTTGAGCGATTAAGCGCTCAGAGTTTGGGTGCTCAACGACAGATAAACAGAGTAGAGTTTTCTATTATGCAGTGCGTAAGCGCTGAGAAAGTGGGTGCCTAAGCGCTCAAAGACAGTGAGTACCAGGATTTTTATCTTGAAGAATTTGAGTTCCCTACCAGTTGGGATCCTTTATATATGCAAGTATTGAGATAAATGCTCTATTATCTCATTAAATTGGGTTAAAATGGAGTGTTAACAAAGAGTGGTTCCTTTACTTATTAAAGTTGAACCATAGAACAATTATCCTAACTAAGGGAGTGAGTTAAATCCCCTTGACCTTGCAAAGGAATGAGTAAAGCTCTTTATTAAGGATGGAGTTGTGAGGATTAAATTGTGAGTAAAGCACTTTTCCAAGGTCAGTAGTGTAGAGGGAGAAGCTCTCTCTAGAGGGCAAGTAAGTTAGACCAACTCTTGCCAAAGTTGGTAGAAGAGTGAGGTAAACACTCTACCTAAGACAAAGTAATGAGTTAAGCTCTTTCTCAAGTAACATGAGGAGTGAGATAAACCCATATGTAAGTGTAGTAAAGTGAGTCAAGCTTACTACCAAGAACAATAGAATGAGTTAAATCCTAAGTTAGGCAAAGGAGCAAGTTAAACAATTTGCCAAGTATAGTTGATATTATATAATTGTATAGGCGATTTTGTAATATTGAGATAGTTTAGATATGTATGCAGTTTACATAGTTTTGATGTCATGAAATATATGTATATTACTGGGAATTTTCATGTTCTTACCTCATTCTATGTTTCCATGGTAAAAGCATGTCAGGACCCTTCCAAATGAAAAAAAGAAGAAGAAGAAAGAGTAATAAGATTAGATAGTTCTAGTTTATATTTTATGAATAACTCTTGTATATTTTTACTTTGAGTTGTAAATGTTGCATATATAACTCTTTACCCTTTGAGGCTTTTGATATATATATGTATGACCTTCTTTTATCGTAGCTCTCCATATTTATTTCTTTGAATGATATAGGTAAGAATGTTAGTAAGAATAGTAGTAGCATGATTAATGCTTTGTATTTTTATATATGTAAGATATATCGAGATATTTGTATTAGGGTGTTACATTAACCAAACCAACTCTGATTATCCTCAAATTTTAACTATATCATCTTCCACCTATTTGTGACCTAGAAACAAATTCTCTAGATTTATTTGCCTCAACTTAGTAATTTATGCTACTATCTGAGTCATTTTAAGTATTTTTCACATTCTGAGTTGTAACAAAGTGCTTAAACTAACTCAGTTTATCACAAAATTAAGTTGACATGTCAAGCAAATAATATGATACCTCTATGATCATACACAAGTCTAACATGCTAAAAAGAGGATGTCACAAAAGGCTAGAATGGAAAAAAGACTACTCAATATATAAAAATCCCGGCTATGTGTTGGGAACTAGAAGTAGGCAAGTGGTTTGGCTGAACCAGTATAAAAACCCTATGTGTAAAAGCTATCTCTTATTCTTTTCTTTGCTTTTTGAACTTTCTCCTTATTACCACGATGTTCTAAGTTCTTTTTAGTAAAGAAATATGTTTATGAAAACTATTTTCTAAACTTAAAAAGTCATATTTAAGAGAAACATTTCAAGCATTCTACTAGTTTTCTGAACTTAGTAGTATATGGTTTCTGATACTCCTGTTTTCTGAAGTAAATTCTATAACCAAGCTTTTTGAACTATTGCACTAACTCTTTGATTTATTTATTCAAGATATTATATGTGAAAAAGCTTGTTTAAGTTTTAGATAGGGGTTTAGAAAATTTAAAAGAGACACAAGTCAGCCCCCTTAATGTGTTAAGAGCCATCTTCAGTATCACCTCAACTATTACATTGTAAATATAGTTAAAATAGGAGACAATACGGACAACCCATGAAGTTGAAGGGGTAAATATTCGGTATAATAAGAGATTTTTCTTACTCTAGAAGCATCTAAAATTATCTTATATGCCATCACTTGCTATTCAACTATTGGTTTTGAAGCCACATAGGTTGAATTGCTTAAGTGGCCTCTTGAAAACAAATAATCACACTAACACTTAATTAATGATTATGAAGTGGATGAATAATAAGGTGTTATTGAGCTGACTTGAATGATCCTACAATTCATTAGTTGAATGTTTACCTTCATCAATAACTTGAGTTTTCAAAGATATGTCTTGACTTTCAATTTATTATCTAACTTGCGATTATAAAACATTTATAAATATCATTTTTAAAACAAGTGTTATAAATATTATTACACAAACGCCTGTTCTTTAGGCTAGTTGCTATTAAGTAGGCAAAACTTTGATAATGGGATATTTAAGAATGCATGGTGGTTTAGGTGTTTGAACAAGACAAAAGAGAATACGTAGAAAGAAAGCCAATGATTAGCATACACAAGATGAGAAAATTTACCATAAAGCTCCAATGGAAAATCTCTAGGATTAAAGCAACAGTACATGAGAAATTCTTAGACTTTATAGTAATTTGATCAACATAAAAGGATGGAGGAGTAGTTTTAAATAGGGGTGACGAAACTACCCGTGAGAACGAGTATCTGCTAGTATTCCTAGCAAAAGGACAAATATCGGAGGAGCTTTTCCCCTCATGTGAGCAAGGGTGGAGAAAATTTTACCTCAGTTCAACAAACAGAGGTGCAAGGCATAGATCATTATGGGTAGCTATTAATGTGAAATTCCAAAAATACCCTTAAGTATAGCAAATCATTTTAGTATTTTACACAAAACTTACATAAATCATAAACTTAATAACTTTTCTTCATTTTATTAGCACTACACTTAGTTTCAGGTAAACTTGTTAAAGTGTGTTGCAGCTCATGAGTTAATCCCGACTTAACCCACCAGATAGTGGGTTAGTTTGAGATATTTTTCTTTTGGCACACAAAAAGGGTTAGCTTTGACCTAGTTCACTTAATTTGTGGGCTTGAAATGGGTTGGCCTAATTAAAGTACAGAAAAATTATAGACAACAACCCGCTTTCATGACCCACTAATCATATTGATCCATTATAATGACTCAATACTAATACTAGTAATATATCCAAAACTGCACTCTAGTAATAAATCATAAACTTAATAACTTTTCTTCATTTTATTAGCACTACACTTAGTTTTAGGTAAAGTTGTTAAAGTGTGTTGCAGCTCGTGAGTTAATCCTGACTTAACCCACCAAATAGTGGGTTAGTTTGAGATATTTTCTTTTGGCACACAAAAAGGGCCAGCTTTGACCCAGTTCACTTAATTTGTGGGCTTGAAATGGGTTGGCCCAATTAAAAGTATAGAAAAATTATAGACAACAACCTGCTTTCATGACCCACTAATCATATTGATCCATTATAACGACCCAATACTAATAGTAGTAGTATATCCGAAACTGCACTCTAGTAATTAGCATTGGGCATGTCACAACTAACTAATATCATTCTTCTTTAAAAACATTCATGATATATATAAAAATATAAGCCTGTTGAGGGAAGAATAATATACATATAACTAAGATTCTCTTTTATACAAATTTATACATCATTGTACAATATATACAAACTACACCCTAAAGGCACAAATTCTTATATACTATGTACAATCAGTTGTACATAAGTAGAAACAAAGCTACTCTACATCCACATTCTTCGTCTCACTTTACTGAAGACTTCTTTCCTAAAATTATTATGGAAATACAAATGCATGGGGTGAGAATTCTACAATTCTTAGTAGTTCTAACATATATACTGACATCACAAGAATTCCAGCTGCTTTGGGAAAAAATCATTTCAATATATAAAATATAACATAGAAAGGTGGCAAAAGCCAAAACAAGTCATTTCTTTTTCAGTGGTAGAGATTCATTTATTACCATTACTAAATAATTTATAATCATTCTTTATCAAAAGATTATAGGTTACATATACCACAAACATTCAAATATGAGTTTCAATTCAACATCACTATAGTAATTTCATAATCTCATATCAACTCTATAATCTTTATCAATAACATTCCCATGTTGATTCATTCTTTTATATTATAATTCTCATGCTAGTGCTCATTCCTAGAACCCATATCAACGTACCTTAATAGGCAAGGCCACCTCATATAACCCGGGGTTCTTTATTGTGAAGGTTGGGAGTGAATTTGGGCCTTACACTATCAATATACTTGGTGATAGTCTGCTTACTAGGTTAAAACACTTGGCCTATAAGCAACAGCCCACCATTACATAGTACTATTCTAAGTAACCATGACTAACACTAAAGAGAATCACATCTAGGATCACCTCCCTTTAAGAGGATCATTTCCTGTATGCATCATTTAACTACTATCACTCCCTTTACAAGAATATTTTATCTAAGATCATTCCCCTTACAAGGATAATTTTAATAAGATCACTCCCCTTATGAGGATACTTTATCTAGTATTAATCTCCTTACTAGGATACTTTATCTAGTATTACTTCCCTTACGAGAGTCCTTTATCTAAGATCACACCCCTTACGAGGATTATTTAACTAAGATCACTCCCCTTACAAGGATACTTTATCTAGTATCACTTCCCTTATGAGAATCATTTATCTAAGATCATTCCCCTTACGAGGATACTTTATCTAGTACCACTCCCTTTACGAGGATACTGTATCTAGTATCACTCCCCTTATGAGGATACTTTATCGAGTATCACTCCCCTTACGAGAATCCTTTATCTACGATCACTTTCCTTACGAGGATCATTTAACTAAGACCACTCCCCTTATGAGGATACTTTATCTAGTATCACTCCCCTTACGAGGATCCTTTATCTAAGATCATTCCCCTTACGATAATCATTTAACTATGGCCACTCTCCTTACGAGGATTCTTTATCTAGTATCACTCCCCTTACGAGAATCCTTTATCTAAGATCACTCCCCTTACGAGGATCATTTAACTAAGATCATTCCCCTTACGAGGATACTTTATCTAGTATCACTTCCCTTAGGAGAATCCTTTATCTAAGATCACTCTCCTTATGAAGATTATTTAACTAAGATCACTTCCCTAACGAGGATACTTTATCTAGTAATTCAATACTAGCTCTGTAACATTCTTCGTTACCTATTAGCTTTAATTTGGTTATAGAAGTGTATTAACACTAATATGAGTTAGAATGATAGTTTGGTTAATACAAAAGACTAAAATATCTTTAAAAAGTATAAAACTTTCAAAGTATACCCAAAGTTAAAGATATTATCTTAATTCTAACTTTTTCACCGTCTTTGACTTTGTGCATGTATATCTCTTATTTTCTCTCATTTCACACAGCTTTTACTATCAAGAAAAAGAAGAAAAGTTAGAGATAGGAATGAAAAGAGGAAACATAGAAGAAAGAAAGAAAACAAATAAGAGAGGAGAAAGCAAATCTAAAGAAGAAGAGGAAGAAGTAAGAATCAAGGGAAGAACAAGATAAATAATCAAACTCTATCTATAAGGAACTGAGGTAGGGGGTTGTTGTGTTTGTTTTTTGTGTTTTAATAATTATTTGTTCATGGAAGTTGACAAAGAATGGACAAAATTGAGTTCTTCATGATACTCGAAGAAAAATCATGATTGAGTGTAATAAGAGATATATTTTATAAGACTTAGCATATATTTGCATGGACATATATATGCATGAGCACAACTACTAGAACTTGTTGATGATTTTCCAATACTTTACTACATGATTTATGGTATAAATAGATGTTTGTAGTAAAAAGGATTGGTATAGAGATGAAATGAATTTGAAAATAGTTATTTTGATGTTCTAGAATGTCTTTCTTCAGTGTTCTATTATAAAAGGCCAAGGGGAAATTCGAATAGAATGCCTTTCTATAGTGTTCAATTCGAATAGACCAAGGGCCAATTCGAATAAAATAATATAGATTGTTCTAGATTTTTGAAGTGTCAGCTTTCGAATTTGCATGTTTTCAATGATAAACTGAGTATACTATGTGAGAAATTTGAATGACATGACTTTCGAGGCTAATCGAATAGACTAGGAGAGCTATTTGGTCGACATGAATTAGAAAGGCATACTATTAGTGCTAAACGAGTAGACAAAGTATGCTATTCGAATTAGTATGATTTTGATGTTAATCAAAATATTATCATAGTTATTTGAAATAGCAGATCAGAATAACATATTTTTGATGTTGATCAAATAGACTAAGAGCTATTCGAATAGACCATTCTAGAATGGTAAGTTTGAGGCTAATTGAATAGACTAAAAGAGCTAGTCGATTGTCATGATTTCGAGGCTAATTGAATATACTAAGAGAATTATTCGACTAGCATGTTTTCGATTATGATCGAAAAAGGCAAACAATTATTTTTAAAGGCATCACCAAGTGAAAGTGTTTTCGATGTCGTTCGAAAAAGGGCATAGAGAACTGATCGAATAATAGAATTCAAAATATCATTAGCATATCATAAGCATTAATGCATGACTAAAGAGTGAGAAAGCACTCAGCCCAGGTCAAAGGAGTAAGAAAAGCCTTTTTTCGAAAGATAAAGTATTCAGTAGATAAGCAAGAAAAACACTCTACCAAGAGTAAATGAGCGAGAAAATCACTTTACTAAGGTCAAAGGAGCAAGAAAAGCCCTTTGTCGAAGGACATGACATTTCATATGCATCGACATAATACATTTCATGAACATTAACATTTATCATTTCATAAGCATCAACATAAAACATTTCATAAACATTAACATTTATCGTTTCATAAGCATCCGTATATAATTCTATTCAAAATGTTAATTTGTGTATTTATCATGGAATTATATTTCGAATGATTCTATTTGATATTATACTACTGAGAATATTCGAATTTTCACCTCTTTGTTTGTTTCCATGATAATTTATAGAACGCAATCAAAATCTTTCCAAGGAAAAGAAGTGAAGTTGGTAGTTTAGAGTAGAATGTTTATTTGAACTTGTATATTGTACTTATGCCATTAAGGCTTAGTTTGTACTTCTACTTAATACTTTAGTAAAGGATCGAAATTTCTAGATGTATATTTATGTTGAATAGTTTGAATTCCTATCTTTCAATTACTTTCTTTTTGAGGCTCTATTTTCGACTATATATATATATATATATATTGACATATATAATTAAAAGTTTTTTTGTATTGTTTATAAGTTAGAAGTAACGTTCTTAATTCTGTTTACGTATGTATATTTCGAATATATTATAGTAAAATGAATTAGGATGTTGCATTATAGTATCAGAGTAGTTCATCCTGTTGAACTGGGGTTTGGACTGACTATTCTTTAGGCATAATTCGATATTCCTGATTTATGTTATGCATTTTCTTATCTCGATGTGAGATGTATGAATAGAATTGCATGAAGGCCTTAGATATGAATGTTATTAGCTACTATCGCACTGTTACATGATATTGAGATTTATTAACTCAATATGTATTATTCTATATGTACAGGAAACTATGGCTTCACCTAGGAGAACTAGAGGGAACAGGAATTCTACTTTTGAGGGTCCAGCTGATATTACTAGAGTGTACATAGAGATGGTAGCTGTAATACTCTAAAATGACATGTTAGACTTGTTTATATGTTCAAAAGGTAGCATATGATTTGCATAGTATGTATGTTTAATTTTGTGACGATATGAGTTAGTTTAGGTACTTAGCTGCAACCTGAACTATGAAAAGTAGCTTAAAATGACTTAGATAATAGCATAAATTGCTTAGAAGAGAGAAATAAATATGGATAATTTATTTCTAGGTCACAATTATATGAAACAAGTTACAATTAAAGTTTCAAGTTAAACAGAGCTAGTTTGACATTTTTAAGTATATTGGTTGTCTAATTATAGCCGGTTTGACTAGCAGTAGATATGAAAATGTTAGATAATGGAGAGACGAATTTTTGTATGAATTTTAGTATTTATTTTAAAGTTGTTTGAAGTTGAAAATCTTGAATTAGCTAAATCCTAGTGTTTTCAGTAGATCGAGATTTTATCAATTTTGGCCTAAAGTCTATTTGAGTCTTTAGTTCCTCTTTTATAAGCCTCATTCACGGCCTCTGTGCTTCATAAAATAGAAACAAAAAACTTGCAAGGAGAAAGAGAGAAAAAGGAAGCAAAGACCAAGGAAGAGTAAGAGGGAAAAAGGAAAGCCAAAGGAAAGGTCATGGCGTGAGATCCAACCAAGCTTGAATCTCTTCTCAGTTGCCAAAGGTAGGGTTTCATGATAATCTTCACTTCTTTTTACTCCTTTCATCATTTATGCACTTAGGGTGCCTAATAGGCTAAATTGAGTTCTAGAGGTGTTTGATGTGTTTTGCTTGCATGATTGAGTTTCTTTAGTCATTTATGACTTGTTCATAGCATAAGTTAAAGTTAGAAGCTTTGAATATCTCATTTGGACATTTGATTCCCAAAAGAGAGGTTAGGTTAGCCTTTATGTGATTTTTCATCCATAATCCAGTTAAGAGTTTTAAGTTTGTGATTGATGATTCCTATGTGTTTAAGAACTAATTAGGGACTTAGAATCACTTAGAAAATGATTTTGAATGGCTAAAATCCATGAAAAGAACCAATGGAATAGTAACACAGTTTTGTAGAATTCTACAGAATCTGGTTTCTGCTATGAACGGCACAGCATGAGTACGCTGTGTCGCAACGTGAGGATGAACTTGCTGAGTGCACCGCAGGGTACCAACGCCGTGCCACAGCGCCTAAGGCTTGGGTTATCAGTTTTCAACAGGCCGAGGCTAGGGCACCGTGGTGTGCCCAGTCTTGTGCCGCGGCGTGAGACCCTAGAACTCCCAAAATGTCATTATGATGTTTTCAAGTTTCTTAGTTAGATGGGATCATTAGTATATATTTCCTAAAGTGTGTTAAGGCACAAATAGGGATATTTTCAAAAGGAAAATTATCACCTAGCATGCATAAGAAAGTTTAAACCTTTGAGCATTCAATAGTTATGGTTTCCTTTAGGTTAGTATCTAGCACCTTAGGTTACTTTAGTCGTAATGTATGTCACTTAAGAGTAATGGGTGATGGGTTGAGTGTTTAAATATATGTATGATGGGAAGGATTAGTAGTGTTGATCTTGTGAGCATCCTTTGATGCCCATTCATGAAAGCCAAGGGAGATAGATAGGTATCCGAAAGACTCTTTTGAGTAAGGACATAACTCTGATATTTTGATATTGCCAAGGCCAAGGGAGATAAGTGGGGCGTCCGTAAGGTTCTTTTGAATAAGGATTCAGACCAAACTTCTCAGCGTGTCAGGATATGTGTAATGTGAGGATGAGTTTTCCCTCTATTTACCACAAGATAATACGTTAAACTAGTATTCCTAAGCTTTACATCTTGGTTCTAAGTTGGACTAAGTGTATGTATAAGATGTATGTTAACTTGGTTTATCTAAATGCTAGATTTAGACTTTGTAGATGCTTTAAACATATCTTTTTAGTATGTATTGAGATTATGTTTAATTATGCTATATATGCTGGTTTTGATTACTCATACTGAGAAATGTTGTTTCTCACCCCGTTGTGTATCATGTAATTCCAGGTGAAACTTCTTTTAAAAGTAAAAAGAAGAAGGAAGCTAAAGAGTAGATTAGTTTTATGGTTTATATTTCAAATGTTGTATCTTTTAGTACTTCTTTTGAAATGTATAGACTTATGTAATACTTCAAGCCTTGCTAAGGCTAATGTTGTATATGTATATTGATGCATTTTGTTATAAATGTTTTATGTTTTTTGCATTTCATATGGCTCTCTATAATGTTTCCAATGAATATTATGGATATATGTATTAGTTTAGTACATATGTAGTGACATTGTAATGCTAGATATATCCTTGTATACTATATATATTGAGATACTGGTATTAGGATGTTAAGTTATGGCGTTAGAGCTGTTCATCCTATTGAGTCAGGGTATAGACTGACTATGCTTAGGCATATTAGGAGGTCCTTCTTAGAAATTGTGCTTTTCTTATTTCATATGTTAGATGTGATGATAGAATGCATGATTTGCCTTAGATTAGTTTGTTATTAGCTTCTGTTGCACGGTTACATGGTATTGAGACTGCAGCTCAATATATGTTGTTTCTATATGTAGAAGAAACTATGGCACCAACAAGACGATC
The DNA here is from genome assembly GCA_029884595.1 of Ormosia semicastrata. NCBI lineage: Eukaryota > Viridiplantae > Streptophyta > Magnoliopsida > Fabales > Fabaceae > Ormosia > Ormosia semicastrata. The sequence goes on along the minus strand of JAQQTO010000060.1, from coordinate 1,394,328 downwards.
TAGAGAAGCAGAGAGCTCAAACCCACAAGGTCCAGATATGGTTGAAGCCTTTATGGCTATGGCCAATGTTATGACAAGGGTGCTTGAGAGGATGGAAGCAAATCCACCTCAGCAGTCTCCACCACCTGAGCACCCCGTTCAAGATGCACCGCAAGTTGGAAGAAATCAAAATTTCTTGACCTTGACAGCTTTTCGTCAGATGAACCCTCCACCGTTCAGGGGCGAGTTCAATCTCGCAAAGGCTGAGGAGTGGCTCAGTGAGATAGAAAAGATCTTTGATGTGTTGATTTGCTCGGAGGAGCATAAAGTGGCCTTCGCCTCCTATATGTTGAAGAGAGAAGCGGAGCATTAGTGGAAAGGTACCAAAAGGGTATTGGAAGCTGCAAAAGACTAGATATCATGGGAAGTTTTTAAGACAACTTTTATGGAGAAGTTTTTCCCACAAATTCTACACGATGCCAAAGAAGTGGAATTTATGCAGTTAAAACAAGGAAGCATGTCAATAGGTCAGTATGTGGCCAAGTTTGATGAGTTGTTGAAGTTCTCTTCACAGTTCTATTATCATTCGGACGAGAAATAGCGATGCTTGAAATTCGAGACAGGTTTGAGAAGTGAGATCAAGAGCATGGTGAGACCTATGGAGATTAGGGACTTTACTGCTTTGGTCAACAAATGTAGGATTATAGAGTCTAGTGCTGACAGTCCTCCATTAGAGGAAACGGTACAGGGCGTTCCTAAGAGGAAGCGAGAGGATGACAAGAACAAGCAGGGTACTTATAAGGCAAGTATCCCTAAAGGAAAAGGCAAGAAGGGGTCCAAGGCATATGGAGGCAAGTGCTTGGCAGGCCAATCTATGTGTTTCACATATGCACAACCAGGACATTTCTTCAGGGATTATCCTTGGAACAAGGAAGATGCGCCTACCCCAAAGCCGCTAGCCAAGGGACGAGTTTATACTCTAGGTGGAACAGAGGTGGCCCAGTCTTCCGACCTCTCTAAGGTAAAGGCATAATTCATAATCATATTTTAAATATCATGTATGATTCAAGAGCATCCCACTCCTTTGTTCTTATGATTGTGCAAGGATGTTGGATTTACCTATGTCAGAGTCACCATATGACTTCTCTGTATCCATCCCCACCGGTAAGCCAGTCATAACTTCGAAAGTGTGCCTTGATTGTTGTATAAGAATCGAGGATAGATTTTATTCTTGTAAACCTTATATGTTTACCCCTTGTGGACATAGATGTCATTTTTGGTATAGATTGGTTGTCGTCCAATCATGTGGTTTTGAACTATTCAGATAAGACCCTAGTTTTTCTGTCTGATGTTCCTACCAGAGTTGTTTCTTTAGAGTTTGCTTATCTCAATGTTGATTAGGTCAATCACCATTTGGTAGAAGGAGCTCTAGGATATGTTATTCTTTTCTCTTTAGATGTAGAGGTTGAGTAGAGTCTAGACAGTATGCCCGTGGTGAGGGAATACCCTGAGGTGTTCCTCCTTTTAATTGGCTGTGGGCCAAGTAGTTGTGTAGAGTGAGGCCTTGTTTCAAGCCCATGAACCTTACATACCATTCTCAACCTTCTTTTCTTTTCTTTTTCTTTTATTTTTTTTCCTATAGGCCCACTAGCATAATGACTTCTAGGTAATGTGGTCAAACTTCTAATACAAGATAATTAAAATGGTCTTAAAGTGTTCTAGTATCAGCTGCCTTGATTTAGTTCCTCCTTGAGCATATTCTTCTTTGACTAACATTACAAAATAAAAAAATTTAATAATTAATCTTATTCAAGAAATTAATTAACAAGTCACAAAATCATCAAAATTACTTGTATTGAAGTATAATAAAGCCTAATTTTAATATTAAAAATATATATTATTAGGTTATTATCATCATTTCACTTGGTATACCCAATCAATTCTCATCATATTGTATTGTATTATCCACAAATATTTCGATTTTGGACTCTGCTAATCGATTAGGGTCCTTGGCTAATCGATTAGCACCCAAAATTATGTCATTCTAGAAAAGCCTAATCGATTAGTCCTCTAGGTTTAATCAATTAGCATACAAAACATGGCAATTCTAGAAAATCCTAATCGATTAGCCCTCTTAGTCTAATCGATTAGCACTAACGAATTAGCCATTCTGGAAAGCTCTAATCAATTAGACCTCTCAATCTAATCGATTAGCAGCCACAAAATTGCAGCTGAAACACCAGTAACAACCAATTTCTACCATTCTTTCATTCACCATATCAACATAATCACTATATACATCTATTAAAGTTATAGACCATGTACTAAAACCATAAAAATCAATACCATGGTCTTCTATATATCATCACAAGTAAACTCTAATGGTTATGCACATATATATGTGTATCCATACTCAATTCTCACTAACCACACATATGCATATATACAACCATCTTTACCATATACCATCTTCAATGTCATTCTATTCTATCACTTATCAACTCAACCAAATCACCACACACATATATTCAAACTATACCATGTGGTAACTTGATGAAAATCATATCCTTAGTATTCAATAAATATCAACAAATCCAAACTCTAAGGTTATATACATATAGGGACGGATCTAAGGGGGGGCTAGCATGGGTCTCAGCCCCCCTTTCTCATATATATATTTGTAGATATTAATAATTTAATTTAATTTATTAAAAAATTATATTGATCTTTTATAAAGTTAATATTTATTACATTGATATTCTTATTTAAAAATTATACTCTCATCCCTGATTTTATATATTGTTTTTATATTCTAACACTCTTATTTATTTACAAAATTACATATACCTCCCCTACTTTATATACAAACATTACACAAAGTCTCATTGAAAATACAAAGCAAAGGAGGTATGAATAATTTCTCAAACAAAAAGGGTGTCAATATTATAAGCATTAACATCAGAAGAGGTTAGTATAATTATATCAAAGATAAAAATAGTGAACTTAAAAGAGTTTATACTTGATATGTATTTGACATGTGATTCATGATTATTTTATATACATTGATATTACAATTTCAACTTATCTTTCTATTAATTTTTAATATTTATATAATAAACCTACTAGCTTATCTCACTTTTAGCTCCACTCTCTTCCCTTTTATAAAATTTATATATCTAAAAACTTTATTTTGCTTTGAATCATGATGTAAAGGACAATTACTATTGTAATGCATTTAATATCTAATATAAATATTTTTTATTTTTTTCACTTTTTTCATAAATCTTCCTATATAATGAAAGGAAAAATACTAATCTAAAGTGAGCAAATAAGAGTATATTTATCCTTAATTTAAAATAATACATTTTGATCTTAATCTACTAAATAATTTTAAGATAAACAAATCTTTATTTGTTAACTTTAATTTTTTTTTATATTTAATCATATGATTCACAATTTTCGGCCCCTTCACTAAATATTTTTTGCATCCGTCCCTACGTATATACATATATATAATCAAATAATCATAAACAAAACATGATAATCTCTCTACTAAATCATCCATGAGAAATTCAAGAAGCAAAGAAGGATAAAGTTTAGTAGAAAAACATATCAACCCCCTATTTATGCTCCTTAGTAGATGGCATTCTTGTTGTCTACTTGTTTTTCCTTAGTATTCCTTCTTCCTTCTTCCTCTTCTCTTTCTTTTCTTTTCTTTCATTTCTTTCTCCCTTATCTATTTGCTGCTAGAAGTTACATAAGTGAGTGTAGAAAAGTGAGAAAATGAGAAAGAAATAAGTCAAAGACTGTGGAAGAGGGGGAAGAGGATAAGAACGTGGGACTTTTATGGCTAGGTGGAAGTTCTGTATCTCTTAGGGATACTTTGATCTTCCATAATCATGTTTTCTAAGTTTCACAAGTGTTATAGAAAATTCTAGGACTTCATTTAGTCCTTATACTCATCATTCTATAATTTTGCATACACTATTAACTTTCACTTAAGCCTTATTGCTCTTCCTTCAGTTAAGTTAAACCTAAGGAATTAAGCTAATAGGCTCACAGGTATCTACTTTAACTTGTATTCATTTCCAAAATATTCTCCATTCTCTACTTGACATCTCCATAAAATTTTATAATTTTCTGAGCTACTTTCCTTTTTTTTTTTTACATTTAAACACTTATCCTGTATTATTAAAAATACCAAACTAGCTAAATTAATTCTCCAAAATTTGCCACAGCTCATTCTAATTATATGTGATCTAGAAATAAATTTTTCATATTTATTTCCATAATCTAAGCCATTTATTCCAAGTTTTGGGTTAATATAAGTTATTTTTCACATTTTGTGTTATGACATTATAATTAAACTAACCTAGAAGGTCACTAGAATTATCAAGAAACTCAGACAAGTATTATTGAACTTCCATAACAATAATTAAACCTATTAAGTTAGGAAAGATGTTACATTTCTCCTCTCCTTTTAAAAATCTTGTCCTCGAAATTTAGTTACCTGATACAAAAAGGCACTAGATAATCTTGTATCATGGTGGACTCCTGCTCCCATGTGTCCTCCTTCTCCGAGTCAATCCCATCCCATATCATCTTCACCAATGGAATATGTTTCCCTCTGAGTTCTTTGACTCTTGTATCCACAATCCTTGCAAGCTTAATCACATAAGTTAAGTCATTTCTTAATCATATCCTTTAACTATTTAACTCATTTACTACCTTGTTTAATTCTGTCATAATTAGCTTTTCACCTAAAATATCTGATGATACAATTTTTATTTGGCAAGAATTTAGGGGGTTCAAACCAAAAGCAACTTGACTTACATCAACCCCTTAAGAATATCCCAATGAGTTTCCAACAATTAGTGCACTCACAAGGGTACTTTCCAACACAAAATTCATTCACACTCAACTAATTTGGCATACATATGAAGCAAATAGATCTTAAGGAAACAAAACTCAAGTAAGTCAAACAAATTTACACAATTGTAAGAATTTAAGGAGTGAGATGCTCCTAAATCATACAATATAATTAAGAAGTTATCTTTAATTATACATTTACTTTTTATCAGATCAGGAAATCATGTTGCCTCTTATTCTCTTAAAGTGAAGACTCTTCCCTTGGTTTGCTATTTGGAATTAGGTTTTACTCCTGGTCCCTAAGAGTAATTCTTAGCATAATGTCTTGGTTTATCACAATTATAGCATACGGTCTTATTAGATTTCACTCATTGTCCTTGAGGGCAATTCTTCGCATAATGCCCCAATTTACCACAGGTATAGCACACTACCTTGTCCAACTTGCAAGCTTCAGTACCATAATATTTCTCACATTTTGTACACTGTGGTCCCCAAGTTTCTATCTAAATGTATTTTCCTTTGTTTTGTGGATACTCGGATTGAGAAGCACTCCTTTCAAAACTATTATCTATTCTCTTCCTTTTTTGGAACTTCTGTGGTCTCTGCTCCAGTTTAGGTTTAGAATCATTGGATTATATAATTCTACATTTGTTCACCAACGTGGGAAAATCTCGAATCTCAAAAGGCATTGTAGCTTTTTTTTTATGTCATCTCTTAATCTAGCTTCAAACTTTACACACTTTCAATTCTCATCTGGATTGTACCTAAAGTAGGAGAAAAATTTAGATAATTCCTCGAGCTTAGCTACATACTATCCTACTGACATATTTCCTTGTACAAGCTTTAAAAACTCTAATTCTTTTTCATCTTGCAAATTCTTTGGGAAATATTTATCCAAAAAGGTTGTTCTACATACTTCCCATGTAATTTGTGTCCTCGCTAGTTCCATCAATCTTCTGACATCATTCCACCAATATTCTGCCTCCCCCTTCAACATATAGGAGGTAAAAGATACTTTCTGGTTGTCTGTTCAACCCATCACAACAAAGATTTTCTCTATCTCCCTCAGCCATTCCTTAGCCTTTGCCGGATTGTGTAAAACCCTTAATGACATGTTAGTATATGTGTACTAAGGTAGCATATGATTTGCTTAATATGCCTGTTTAATTTTGTGACAAACTGAGTTAGTTTAGGCATCTTGTTACAACCCAGAAGGTGAAAAGTAGTTTAAAATGACTCAGATGATAACATAAATTGCTTAGCTAAGAGAAATGAATATGGATAATTTATTTCTAAGTCACAAATGTATGAAACAAGACATGGTTAAAGGTTCAAGGTAAAATGAGTTAGTTTGGCATTTTTAAGCATACTGGTTGTGCATTTTATGTTGGATTGACTAGCAGCAGATATAGAAAAATAAGATAATGGTGAAACAACAATTTTAATGAATATTAGTATTTATTTTAAAGTTGTTGGGAGTTGAAAATCTTGATTTAACTAAATCTAAGTATTTTTTAGCAGATCAGGATTTATCAGTGTATGGCCTTAAAGGCCTTATAAGTCATTTAGAACCTCATTTTAAACCCTCATTCTTGGTTCCTTTTGCTGCACAAATAGAAACAAAAAATGTGAGAGAGCAAAGGGAAGAAGAGGAAAGAAAGAAAAAGCAAGAGGAGGAGAAAAAGAGGAAAACCAAAGAAAAATCCAAGGTATGATCATCCAAGCTTGAATCTCCATTTCAGCTACCAAGGTAGGGGATTAGAGTTCTTTTCACTTCTTTTCTCCATTTCCTCCTTTGATGCACTTTTGGGGCATAATAGCTCAAATTGAGTTTTAGAGGTGTTTTACTTGCTTGAATATGTTTCAATGGTTGTTTATGTCTTGTTCATAGCATGAGTTTGAGATAGAAACTTAGAACACCTCATTTAGACCTTTGTGCACAAAGTGAGGTTTTAGGTCAAAATATGTGTGATTTTGGTTCATAATCCAAAATTAATGATTTCAATTACTAATTGATGATTTCTATGTGTTAATGAAATAGTTAAGGACTTAGGATCACCTAGAAACTGTTTTGGAAAAGCCAAATCTCATGAAAAGAACCAATGGAACAGTGCACAGTTCTACAGAACCTAGTTTCTGCTATTTGTGCCACGGCATGGAGAGGTCACACCGAGGCATACGTTGCAGAGTATGTGCACTCGAGAGCAACATGCCACGATGTGAGGTGCACCATGCCGAGGCGTGAGAACTAAATAGCTGCGCATCGTGGCATGACAAGGGCTGCACCGAGGCGTGAGCTCTAGAATATCTCAAAAATGTGATTTTTGATGTGTTGATGTTTCCTACTAGTTGGAATCATTTATGTATATTTTCTAATGTGTGTTAAGACACAAATAGGGATATTTTAAGAGGAAAATTATCACTTAGCATGTATTAGAAAACGTAAGCCTTTGAGCATCCAAGAGTAGTGGTTTGCCTTAGGTAAATATCTAGCACCCTAGGTCACTTTTTGTGGTATTTGTATCACTTAAGATGTAATGAGTGATGATGTGGTGTATTATATGCTAATGAATTAGGATGGATTGGCAGTGTTTTCCTACAAATGTGACCTTAATGATATTTATTATCAGATTGGCCAGAAGTAAATGAATCACAAGTTCCTAAGGGAACAAGTTATTCCCGACCAAGAGCTAGGGTTACATGTAGTATGAGGACAAGGTTTTTTTCTCTCTATAATGAGTAAACATAAGAAGCTAGAGTTCCTAGTAAAATATGCTTGGATCTTAAATGAACTAAGTATGTAAGTATGAATGAATGCATGATTAACTTGGTTTGTATAGTTATTTAAATTAAACCTAGTTGAGACTTTAAACATATCTTATTAGTTGCATGTTTTAAGATTATGTTATTTATACTATGTATGACTAGTTTTGGTTTACTCATACTGCGAATTATTAATTCTCACCCCGCTGTGTTACCATGCAATTCCAGGTGAAAGTTCTTCAAGGAAAATGAAGAAAAAAGAAGCTAAAGATTAGACTAGTTCTAGTTTTATGGTTTATATTACAACTGTTGTATCTATTTATACTTCTTTTGTAATGTAAAGAATTATGTAATACTTCAAGCCTTTGCTAAGGATAATGTTGCATATATATGCATTTTGCTATAAGTTTTATGTTTTTCGCATTTTATATGACTCTCTATAATGTTTCCAATGAACATTATGGATATATGATCAGGTTATTATGTATGTAGTGATGTTGTAATGTTGTTTATCTTTTTAAATGTTATTTATATCGATATATTAGTATTAGGATGGTACAGATTGTACTCTCCTCAGAACGACGGTGGATTAGCCTTTCTGAATTCAGAAAGGTCGTGGAAATTCTGATTCCTAACCAACACCAACTCATTTTTTGGTTGTAGAGGTGGGTTTCTTCCCATTCTTTCTAATACTCTATTGGTGACGATAGTTTGCTCCCTTATAGTAGCTGCCATCTCTCTCTGCTCCCTCATAGCAGCCGGCATCTCTCCAAATATTTTTACCATACTTATCGTATTATCAGTGGTAGGCTCCCTATTACCATGAGTGTGCATGGTTGATGTCATAGCTTCCTGTACACATAGAACAATATATATTAAGTTGATTAGGCTCATAATCATGTAATAGTGCAACAATAATCATTAACATTCATACTCAAGGTTGCTATGGAACTCTATCTATATATCTCATCATCAAGATAAGAAAATGCACAACACATAATAAGAACTTCTAATCATGCTAAAAGCATAGCTAGTCCATATCCTGACTCAATAGGATGAACTGCTCTGATATCATAATGTAATGTCCCAATACTAATACTAATAGTATATCACAAATTGCACTCTAGTAACTAGGATTGGGCACGTCACATCTAACTAATATTCTTCTTCTTTTAAAACATTCATGATATATATAAAAATATGAGCCTGTTGAGGGGAAAATAATATATGTATAACTAAGATTTTCTTTTATACAAATTTATACATCATTATACAATATATACAAACTAGACCCTAAAGGAACAAATTCTTATATACTATATAAAATCAGTTATATATAAATAGAAACAAAACTACTCTACATCCACGTTCTTCGTCTTACTTTGCTGAAGACTCCTTTCTTGTAATTATTATGGAAATACAAATACATGGGGTAAGAATTCTATAATTCTTAGTAGTTCTAACATATATACTGACATCACAATAATTCCATCTACTTTAGGGAAAAATCATTTCAATATATAAAATATAACATAGAAAGGTGACAAAAGCCAAAATAAGTCATTTCTCTTCCCGAGGCAGAGATTCATTTATTACCATTACTAAACAATTTATAATCATTCTTTATCTAAAGATAATAGGTTACATATACCATAAACATTCATATATGAGTTTCAATTCAACATCACTATAATAATTTCATAATCTCATATCAACTCTATGATCTTCATCAATAACATTCCCATGATGATTCATTCTTTTATAATTCTTATGCTAGTGCTTATTCCTAGAACCTATATCAATGCACCTAAAGAGGTAGGGCCACCTCATATAACCTAGGGTTCTTTATTGTGAAGGTAGGGAGTGAATTTGGGCCTCACACTACCAATATACTTGGTGATAGTTTGCTTATCAGACTGATACACTCAGCTTATAAGCAATAGCCTACCATTACACAGTACTATTCTAAGTAACCATGACTAACACTAAAGAGAATCGCATCTAGGATCACCTCTCTTTATGAGGATCATTTCCTGTATCCATCATTTAACTACTATCACTCCCCTTATGAGAATCCTTTATCTAAGATCACTCTGCTTACAAGGATCATTTAACTAAGATCATTCCCCTTACGAGGATACTTTGTCTAGTATCACTCCCTTTATGATGATACTTTATCTAGTATCACTTCCCTTACGAGAACCATTTATTTAAGATCACTCCCCTTACGAAGATCATTTAATTAAGATCACTCACTTCACGAGGATACTTTATCTAGTATCACTTCCTGTATAAGGATACTATATCTAGTATCACACTGCAACACCCCTCGATTTAATAACCACAGCACAATCGTCATTATGTCACGGTCACTAAATTTCGGCGTGCTAACATTGTCAAATAACAAACTCTTACAAATAAATTAATACATTTCTCATATGAGGAAAATAGGAGCCACGAATGAATAGTTACATATACAACCAATTAAAATATGAATTATAGAATGTACTCAATTTATAACCTTTAAGTCTGGATAATCACCTTAAAACATACACATTCCCAAAATACATTTTTATATAGGTAATGCAAAATAAAATATCAACTACCCACACCCTATCTACAACTAAGGAGTTAGGCACTCCATCGAATCCCGAATGCGTGAGGCAATTAAAGGCTCACCGGTGTAGTGAAAAATACGAATATGATCTTCAACCGCAGTCCTCTTCATGGTCAAGGTCAGATCCCCAGCAGTTCGCATACGCTTGTCGGTCCAATCGACTCGCCAGGTCTTGACACCACCAGTGAACATAGTTTGAACGAACCAATAAAACTCTCTTCGCGATGACATCACTGGATACAGTGGGTCAAACCAAGAAAGTGTAAAAGAATCCAACCTCGTTCCCACTTACAGTCTTTAACCAAAGATTTACATAGAGTAAGAAAAGTACAAGAAAGAGGTAAGACATCCTACCATCATTACCAATCATAGCATCAAGAAACCAAACGGCACAAAGCGCCCATATAGCATTTCCAAATAATAAGCATAGGCATTGAATAACAGAAGTAAACAAATAAGCAGTTCCACGGAAGTTATATATATATATAACAGTAAGACAACAACTCCAATTATAATGACAATGTATGCCAGATAATTCATGGACTCCCTATGCACATGTGCCCTCAATAGTCAAAATCCTACTCCATGGAGCTAGACACAAAACAGTCGGAGAGAACGATCAGGAGGTATGTCTGTATTCTTGGCTGCCCAGGCCCTCAAGTGCTATAATTCTCAAATTATCATTGTGTACATCGTGGCATTTTATAAGACATTCTACACAGATCACGATATAGGACAGCGTCTCGGTCCGGATCGTCAGTGTGTTTGCATCAGTCTGCCCCACAGACAGAGAGCTACCAACTACCCATCGCGAGGTACCCGCACCCTGATGCCCCCAAGGTCAACAAGTAACCTACACTTGTCTATTTGCACCCGCACAAAGGTGTAAGTTCAACTCCTAGGCTACCAGCCTTAACCAAGTCCAACGAACAATCTCTTTCTTTTTGTTCAATGCATGACACAAATCATACTCTTCATGACCAACTAGGCCCATCATGCTTCAAATGCAAGTCATATCATTTAATCAACAAGAATTGATCCCATTCACGGATCCACATCAAGCCAATAGTACATTTTAAGGATAACCACAATTTCCATTCATAGTCATGATAGAAGTCAACCATTAAATTCATTATGTGCCTCACAAGCTCACCCATACTCATGTTCTTCCCTGTTTATGAATCCCTACTTAATTTCTAGTCATCCAATTATTTATGATTTATGTGCTTTTATTAATCCAAAGGTTTTGAGTCTAGGAAGATACACGGCCAGAATCACTAACAAAGTCACAGATTTAATTGCTAGGTATTGGGTGATAAACCATACTTGTGAATTCGACGGAGACAATGTATTTAGTGGAGGATTGAGGCTACCATTCGACGAAAAATAACATGGCAGAAGGATGATAGATGGGAGAACATTTATAACAAGATTGGCTAAAAATCAATTTCTGTCGGATGGAGGTTCTATCGAACGGAGATAAAAAACTGTCGAACCGACGAAAACACCATGGTCAAAACTCAAATTCGAAGGATCTGGAGAAGTTCCTCTACTAAACGGTCAGAAGATCAAATTCGATGGATTTTGACTTTGCACTAAATGATCAGGAGTTCAAATTCGACGGGTATGTCCCTCGACAGATATTGACACTCAAACTCGATGAATATTGACATTGGGAAGTTTCTGTTAAACGGACAGAAAATCTACTCGACGGATATGTCACTCGATGAATGTTGACATTCAACCTCGACAAATATTGACTTTGGGAAAAGCTTGTTAAGCGGACAGAAAGTCTACTCGACGGATATGTCACTCGACGGATGTAGACATTCAAACTCGACGGATTTGGCTTTGGAGAAGTTTCTCTCCTAAGTGGTTAGAAACTCTACTCGACGGGTTTGTCACTCTAACTCGACGGATTTGGCTTTGGAGAAGTTTCTCTCCTAAGAGGTTAGAAACTCTACTCGACGGGTTTGTCACTCTAACTCGACAGATTTGGCAGTGGAGAAGTTTCTCTCCTAAATGGTCAGAAACTCTACTCGACGGATTTGCACAATGGGGACGTTTCTCTACTAAATGTCAGAAACTCTACTCGACGGATATTGGCATCCTAACTCGACAGATATTCACATTGGAGAAGTTTCCCTACTGAAGGTTCAGAACTCTACTCGACGGATTTTGTAGAAATCTCTCCTAAGTGGTCAGAACTCTACTCGACGGATTTGGACAAATCTCTCTAAAAGGTCAGAACTCTACTCGACGAATTTAGCATTCTAACTCGACGGATTTGTCATTCATACTCGACAGATTTTCAACATTTTACTAAGTGATCAAGATATCAAATTCGACGGGTTTGACCAGGATTTCATATTCGACGGATTTTAACATTTCACTAAGTGATCAAGATATCATATTCGACGGGTTTGGCCAAGTGTTCATACTGTTGCTAGTTTTCACATGAAATTTCCAAATTTCTGGGCTCAACACCGTGACCATCCGAGAACCAATCGGAAGTCATTCCCTTCCATATTACACATTCCAATACATCCAGATATATACATCAAAACACACAAACAATCAAATAGCATATATACATCACCAACAGCATACAAACAAAGATGACTCTCAGTACCAATCACAAACGACGTCCCTAAATGCTAAAAGAGGTTGAGGAGGAGTGTCTTCCTCTTACCTTGGAGAAGCACAAAGAAAGCAAGCTCTTTTTATCCTTGAAATCTGGTTCTTCATCACCACCAAAACCTTGGTGTTCAGATCCATAAAAAATCAAGATCATAGAGTGAAAATGGAATCCATAGTCACCAATGTGACTAGGAACACGAAAATGGGGAGAAAGGAGAAGAAAGTTGAGAACTTTACCATAAAGCTTGAAGCTTTGTTGCTGGCTGTGGAGTACGAGAATGGGGGAATAAAGAAGAACTCCACCAAGAAGAAAACTAGAAGATGGTGAGGAGGAAACAATGGTTTATGTTAGCTTGAGTATGGGAAGCTTGAAAATCATCATGGTGTTTGTGGGTGTGTAGCCGTATGGAGAAAAGAAGGAAGAGAAATAAGAGTAGACGTGAGGGAGAAAGAGACCAGCGTGAATGAGAGAAAATAGGGAAGGATTAATTGTGATATTTCCCCAAAACCATGCTGCACAATGAGAGGGAGGAGAGAGAGTGAATAGTGGTAGGAGGAAGCTTCCTAGAAATTTCCTTGAAACTTCCTTGAGAAGCTTCGCGCGCTTCTCAATAAAGTGCATAGTAAGCTTGTCTCTTTAATTAAATGCATCTGACAGATGATTTAATTACACTATTAGAATTATTTTCTCCGTGAATAAAAGTTACAGTTGATGAAAATAATATTTTATTATTCATCAGATGATTTTATGACACAGTGATTTTATTTATCAGATAAAATCTTGAAAAATGCAAACCTCGCAAACTGTGCTCGGCCCCGGGTTTAGTAAGATCCCCCATCGACACGTTGACAGTTCAAGGTTTACCAGCCTCATGGAAAATATTCTATTTTCCCGGCTCCGCCCAGTGCACACGCAAAATGAAGAATATATTAAAATATTCATCGTTTCTAGAAAAATCCATAAAAATTCCTAAAAATCATAAATATTATAAAATAATTATTTAAAATGAAATAAATAATTTTCGGGATGTTACAACACTCCCCTTCTAAAAAGGAATTTCGTCCTCGAAATTCATCATATCTTAAGACAAACGCGACTGTGTTTCTTTCATTTTGTCTCCTAGTTCTCGTATTACATCTTCAGCTGCATCAATCCAAATCACTGGCAATAAGGTTGCTTCCTTCCACTTAGCATCTTATATAATCGAGCAAAAACGTTTTGATGTCATAGGCCGATTAATAAAAGATTCTACGCGCTTTGAGTCTTTAGCCATCCAACAGCCAATTCTCCAAACAACTGTTCATCACTGGGTGGCCCTATCGAGCTTATTCTCCTTGCTTATGGTAGTAGACAACTAAGCTTATCTTCTTCTTAAGGTATCCGCTACGACATTCGCCTCCTCTGGGACTATACCAAAATGGATAAATCAAAATCTTTCGGAACTTCTAATCATCATCTCTGTCTCATATCCAATTCATTCCAATAGGACAAAATACCTTTGGCTCCTAAGATTACTATAGGCATTGAGAATTTCTCCTTGTAGAAAATGCTTCTAGACCTTCAATGCAACTACAAAGCTAACTCTAGGTTGGCATAAGGTAATCCTTCTCATGTATCCTCGATTTGTCTTTAAGCGTACATTACCATTCCTTCTATTTTGGTCAAGCACACGTTCTAAACTTCCAATGCGAAGCATCACTAGGCATCTCAAAAGTTCATTGGGATTTGGGCAGAATCATCTTTAGCGAAGAAATCGAGTGTCTCTTCAATCTTTGAAAATTTCCTTATATGCACCAATCCTACAAACTTGACTCCAATGCATGAGTTAGACGAGAAGTATTGTCATTTTGAAGAATTCTGCAGTGAGTCTCCCGTACTATTCAGCTGATCCTTTAAAGTTACGAATTTGCAACATAGTCTTTGACCTGTCCCATTGAAGAACTACTCCAACTTGCGACTGATCTCCAATAGTTCCTTCTTCTAAAGATCACTTGATTCAAAAGTTAAACTGCCTCAAACCGAAATTCGTACTTGAACAGCTTCTAGCGCAACTCCTCATTCTTTTTCTGAAATTAAAGAACAACACGACAATTCTGTCTCAATAGGGAAGAAAGGTCTTGTTTGTGTAATCGATGAGTACTATCGAAGCGTTCATTACATGGAACTACATTACAAAATACCCGTGGTGTTCACTACGTATCAGAGAAAGTTGCCTTGGAAATATACCCTTTTCTCAAATGATCTTAATGATGGTTGAGAACCCAAAATGATATTGGAGAAAATAGCGGCGTCCTACAATTGATTTTCCAAATCATCTTTCCTTGATTCGAACAGATGTCTCATAGGGTAAGTTCTCATTTAACCATGCTACACTTAGCACATTGTTATAGTTCAGATTCGGGAACACATTTACTTAATCGAAGTATACTAGAAACGTTATAAAGATTAGAAAGAAAAGTAGGGAAATCACTTGATTTACCACTAGACCTGCCTAACGAAGAGTATGATATGGTCCAATAAAACTTAGGAGTGAGTTTCATTGATTCACATCTAGGAAATTGCTGTCTCTAGAAGCACTAAGTTTTCGTTGAAATCGAATAACGAGACCCGTTTAGTAAACGATCAATTTCTTACTGAGATCGAGCTGATTCATGAAGAAAGTAGATGGTTGAATTGGAAAAGGGGTTCCATTTTCTAACAATAATAGGGTAATTTTAAACAGACTTATTGTAATGAGAGTAGACTTACAAACGAGAATAGTATCATTCGAGTCGAAAGGAAGTAAATATACAGACAACTCAATTCCAAAAACAAACTCTTAGAATTTCCTTGAAACATTTTCGACAGAATATGGCTGGAAGATAACCAATCCCATCGTTAACATTATATCTAGTTTGCAAAAGAAGTGAACAAATCAGATCAACAGAAGGATTTAGTCTTTAACAGGTCATAGGACAATTTAAACAACTTGGCTACCATCAACAAGTTCTTAGCAGCCAAAACCGAAATAACTTACTTAAAAGATAACGAAGGTATGAACATCCCTACTGGATTCATATATTCATACATCATAAAGAAATGGGTTACCCTCGGAATTATACAGTAAAATCACAGGATCATCAGTTGTAGTACAAGCTCCTTCATTCAGGTCTTCAGTCTTGGATGTTTCTACTCCACTAGAGAAATTAACTTTCCTTTCTTTGTGAGATTGTGAAGTGCATGTATTACCAACAAAAGGTTTCGTCCTTTGCGAAGTACAGTTCTTAGGCACATGTCCTAACTCTCTGCATTTGAAACAAATCATCCCACCATTCGTACAATCCTTGGTTAAATGGTCCTTTCCACACTTGAAGCAGATTACCCTTTTGATTGCATGTGGAGGCTTTGTCTCATGTAAAGCACAATCCATCCACACATGTCCTTGCTTTCCGCATTTGAAACAAAATCTTCCTTCGATCTTATAGTCCCTCGTGTAGTGGTCTTTTCCGCACTTCTTACACATTGATAGTGGTACCACAGTTGGATTGGACTTACTACTACTCGCACCACCATGATGCGTTTGATGTCGTTGCTGCTCCCTTGGTCGTAGTGTATATGGTTTCTGCTTAAACTGATTGGCCTTTCCACAGTTCCTCCTTTAGAACTTTGGTAATCCAGAGTTACCCCAAAGTTGACTTTCTTCCTTCAAACCCCGAACCTCAACTTCCAATTCATGTTGTTGTGTGGTTCCCTGATCTTGGCGCGTAGTTACATTAACCATTCTTTGTATTTCCTCGGTTGCCGTAGTCGTGCCATCATTGTCACTCCCCGCGTTCACGCGCTTACCTTTACCTTGAGTCATTGTCTTCCTTCAAGAACAAACAAATCAAATCATAAGAAAATCAAAAGCATTCAGTCCAAACAATAGTCTCCTTTCAGAAACCAAACACAAAGAGTCACACAACCCAATAAGACAAACCCAAATGACTCTAGCTTAAGCTCCTTCATTCTACCTCCTGCGACGTAATCCCCTATAAGTTTTTAACTTCTGCGTAGCTCCTCGAACCAACACTCACGCCAGATACTCTTTTCTAAATAGTATCGATTTTTGAAAACCTCTTGGACACCTCGGCCCTCAAATCTTGCAAGTCTTATTCAACTACCCTTTTTCTAACCCATAGGCTCAAAAATTTCTAGAGGTAACACAACAAGGGTGTAAATGCAAACAAGTCCTAAGCGAGTTCAGTCATCTTAGCTGAGCTTCTTTCTAAAGAACTCCTATTACCTTAATACGCCTAGGTGAAGTCATAGTTTCCTATAGACATAGAATATTACACATTGAGTGGGCAGTACTCAATGTCACGTAACCGTGTAACAGTAGCTACCAACACTCAACCTATGGCAAGCTATGCCTTCCTTTCCCAACATCTCAATCAAGAGACAAGGAAGTACACAACGTACAAAAACTTCTAACATGTCTAGGCATAGTCAGTCCATACCCCGGCTCAACAGGATGAACTGAGCTCTGATACCACCTTAATGCAACACCCCTCGATTTAATAACCACGGCACAATCGTCATTATGTCACGGTCACTAAATTTCGGCGTGCTAACATTGTCAAATAACAAACTCTTACAAATAAATTAATACATTTCTCATATGAGGAAAATAGGAGCCACGAATGAATAGTTACATATACAATCAATTAAAATATGAATTATAGAATGTACTCAATTTACAACCTTTAAGTATGGATAATCACCTTAAAACATACACATTCCCAAAATACATTTTTATATAGGTAATGCAAAATAAAATATCAACTACCCACACCCTATCGACAACTAAGGAGTTGGGCACTCCATCGAATCCTGAATGCGTGAGGCAATTCCGGGCTCACCGGTGTAGTAAAAAATACAGAATATGATCTTCAACGGCAGTCCTCTTCATGGTCAAGGTTAGATCCCCAGCAGGTCGCATACGCTTATTGGTCTAGTCGACTCGCCAGGTCTTGACACCACCAGTGAACATAGTTTGAACGAACCAATAAAACTCTCTTCGCGACGACATCACCGGATACAGTGGGTCAAACCAAGAAAGTGTAAAAGAATCCAACCTCGTTCCCACTTACAGTCTTTAACCAAAGATTTACATAGAGCAAGAAAAGTACAAGAAAGAGGTAAGACATCCTACCATCATTACCAATCATAGCATCAAGAAACCAAATGGCGCAAAGCGCCTACATAGCATTTCCAAATAATAAGCATAGGCATTGAATAACAGAAGTAAACAAATAAGCAGTTCCACGGCAGTTATATATATATATAACAGTAAGACAACAACTCCAATTATAATGACAATGTATGCCAGATAATTCATGGACTCCCTATGCACATGTGCCCTCAATAGTCAAAATCCTACTCCATGGAGCTAGACACAAAACAGTCGGAGAGAACGATCAGGAGGTATGTCTATATTCTTGGCTGCCCAGGCCCTCAAGTGCTATAATTCTCAAATTATCATTGTGTACATCATGGCATTTTATAAGACATTCTACACAGATCACGATATAGGACAGCGTCTCGGTCCGGATCGTCAGCGTGTTTGCATCAGTCTGCCCCACGGATAGAGAGCTACCAACTGCCCATCGCGAGGTACCCGTACCCTGACACCCCCAAGGTTAACAAGTAACCTACACTTGTCTATTCGCACCCGCACAAAGGTGTAAGTTCAACTCCTAGGCTACCGGCCTTAACCAAGTCCAACAGACAATCTCTTTCTTTTTGTTCAATGCATGACACAAATCATACTCTTCATGACCAACTAAGTCCATCATGCTTCAAATGCAAGTCATATCATTTAATCAACAAGAATTGATCCCATTCACGGATCCACAACAAGCCAATAGTACATTTTAAGGATAACCACAATTTCCATTCATAGTCATGATAGAAGTCAACCATTAAATTCATTATGTGCCTCACAAGCTCACCCATACTCATGTTCTTCCCTGTTTATGAATCCCTACTTAATTTCTAGTCATCCAATTATTTATGATTTACGTGCTTTTATTAATCCAAAGTTTTTGAGTCTAGGAAGATACACGGCTAGAATCACTAACAAAGTCACAGATTTAATTGCTAGGTATTGGGTGATAAACCATACTTGTGAATTCGATGGAGACAATGTATTTAGTGGAGGATTGAGGCTACCATTCGACGAAAAATAACATGGCAGAAGGATGATAGATGGGAGAACATTTTATAACAAGATTAGCTAAAAATCAATTTCTGTTGGATGAAGGTTCTGTCGAACGGAGATCAAAAACTGTCGAACCGACGAAAACACCATGGTCAAAACTCAAATTCGAAGGATCTGGAGAAGTTCCTCTACTAAACGGTCAAAAGATCAGATTCGACGAATTTTGACTTTGCACTAAACGATCAGGAGTTCAAATTCGATGGGTATGTCCCTTGACGGATATTGACACTCAAACTCGACAAATATTGACATTGGGAAGTTTCTGTTAAACGGACAGAAAATCTACTCGACGGATATGTCACTCGACGAATGTTAACATTCAACCTCGACAAATATTGACTCTGGGAAAAGCTTGTTAAGCGGACAGAAAGTCTACTCAATGGATATGTCACTCGACGGATGTAGACATTCAAACTCGACGAATTTGGCTTTGGAGAAGTTTCTCTCCTAAGTGGTCAGAAACTCTGCTCGACGGGTTTGTCACTCTAACTCGACAGATTTGGCAGTGGAGAAGTTTCTATCCTAAATGGTCAGAAACTCTACTCGACGGATTTGCACAATGGGGACGTTTCTCTACTAAATGTCAGAAACTCTGCTCGACGGATATTGGCATCCTAACTCAACGGATATTCACATTGGAGAAGTTTCCCTACTGAAGGTTCAGAACTCTACTCGACGGATTTTGGAGAAATCTCTCCTAAGTGATCAGAACTCTACTCGACGGATTTGGAGAAATCTCTCTAAAAAGGTCAGAACTCTACTCGACGAATTTAGCATTCTAACTCGACGGATTTTCAACATTTTACTAAGTGATCAAGATATCAAATTTGACGGGTTTGGCCAGGAGTTCATATTCGACAGATTTTAACATTTCACTAAGTGATCAAGATATCAAATTCGACGGGTTTGGCCAGGAGTTCATACTGTTGCTAGTTTTCACATGAAATTTTCAAATTTCTGGGCTCAACACCGTGACCATCCGAGAACCAATTGGAAGTCATTCTCTTTCATATTACACGTTCCAATACATCCAGATATATACATCAAAACACACAAACAATCAAATAGCATATATACATCACCAACAGCATACAAACAAAGATGACTCTCAATACCAATCACAAATGATGTCCCTAAATGCTAAAAGAGGTTGAGGAGGAGTGTCTTCCTCTTACCTTGGAGAAGCACAAAGAAAGCAAGCTCCTTCTATCTTTGAAATCTGGTTCTTCACCACCACCAAAACCTTGGTGTTCAGATCCATAAAAAATCAAGATCATAGAGTAAAAATGGAATCCATAGTCACCAATGTGACCAGGAACACAAAAATGGGGAGAAAGGAGAAGAAAGTTGAGAGCTTTACCTTAAAGCTTGAAGCTTTATTGCTGGCTGTGGAGTACGAGAATGGGGGAATAAAGAAGAACTCCACCAAGAAGAAAACTAGAAGATAGTGAGGAGGAAACAATGGTTTATGTTAGCTTGAGTATGGGAAGCTTGAAAATCATCATGGTGTTTGTGGGTGTGTAGCCGTATGGAGAAGAGAAGGAAGAGAAATGAGAGTAGACGTGAGGGAGAAGGAGACCAGCGTGAATGAGAGAAAATGGGGAAGGATTAATTGTGATATTTCCCCAAAACCATGCTGCATAATGAGAGGGAGGAGAGAGATTGAATAGTGGCAGGAGGAAGCTTCCTAGAAATTTCCTTGAAACTTTCTTCAGAAGTTTTGCGCGCTTCTCAATAAAGTGCATAGTAAGCTTGTCTCTTTAATTAAATGCATTTGATAGATGATTTAATTACACTATTAAAATTATTTTCTCCGTGAATAAAAGTTACAGTTGATGAAAATAATATTTTATTATTCATCAGATGATTTTATGACACGGTGATTTTATTTATCAGATAAAATCTTGAAAAACGCAAACCTCGCAAACTGTGCTTGGCCCCGGGTTTAGTAAGATCTCCCATCGACACATTGACAGTTCAAGGTTTACCAGCCTCAGGGAAAATATTCTATTTTCCCGGCTCCGCCCAGTGCACACGCAAAATGAAGAATATATTAAAATATTCATCGTTTCCAGAAAAATCCACAAAAATTCCTAAAAATCATAAATATTATAAAATAATTATTTAAAATAAAATAAATAATTTTCAGGATGTTACACACACCCCTTACAAGGATACTTTATCTAGTATCACTCCCCTTATGAGAATCCTTTATCTAAGATCACTTTCCTTATGAGGATCATTTAACTAAGATCACTCTCCTTACGAGGATACTTTATCTAGTATCACTCCCCTTATGAGGATACTTTATCTAGTATCACTCCCCTTACAATAATCTTTTATCTAATATCACTCCCCTTACGAGGATCATTTAACTAAGATCACTCCTCTTACGGGGATACTTTATCTAGTATCACTCCTCTTATGAGGATCCTTTATCTAAGATCACTCGCCTTGCGAGGATCATTTAACTAAGATCACTTCCCTTACGAGGATACTTCATCTAGTATCTCTCCCTTTACGAGGATACTTTATCTAGTATCATTCCCCTTACAAGGATCATTTAACTAAGATCACTCACTTTACGAGGATACTTTATCTAGTATCACTCCCTTTACGCGAATCTTTTATCTAAGATCACTTGCCTTACGAGGATCATTTAACTAAGATCACTTCCCTTACAAGGATACTTTATCTAGTAATTCAATACTAGCTCAACTCTAATACACCTTATAATCATAGTAAGTGTACTGATTCAATTCTTACTAAGTGCACACATAATCAAGTGCACAATACTTTCAATTCACATCATACTAAGTGCACTTGATAATCACTTTGTAAATAAATCATATGCGTAAGTGAACAAAGTGCACTAATTTGTCAATTCACAAGTACACAAGGTGCATATTCATAGTCTAAGTCATTTCATTTTGTATACCTAATTAATTTTCATCATATTGTACTGTATTATCCACAAATTTTCTGATTTTGGACTGTGCTAATCAATTAGGGTCCTTGGCTAATCGATTAGCCCTCTAGGTCTTATCGATTAGCATACAGAACATGACAATTCTAGAAATGCCTAATCAATTAGCCCCTTAGTCTAATCGATTAGCACCCATGAATTAGTTATTCTGTAAAGCTATAATCAATTAGACCTCTCAGTCTAATCGATTAGCAGCCATAAAATTACAACAGAAACACTAGTAACAACCAATTTCTACCATTCTTTCATTTACCATATGAACATAATCACTATATACATCTATTCAAGCTATAAACCATGTAGAAAAACCATAAAAATCAATACCATGGTCTTCTATATATCATCATAAGCAAACTCTAATGGTTATGCACACACACACACACACACACACATATATATATATGTGTGTGTGTGTGTGTGTATGTGTGTGTGTGTGTGTGTGTGTGTGTATGTGTGTGTGTGTGTGTGTGTGTGTGTGTGTGTGTGTGTGTGTGTATCCATACTACATTCTCATCAACCATACATATACATATATACAACTTTCTTTATCCCTTACCATCTTCAATTTCATTATAATCTATCACTTATCAACTCAACCAAATCACCACATACATATATTCAAACTCTAAACCATGTGGTAAAATGATGAAATTTGTATCCTTGATATTCAATAAATATCAACAATTCCAAACTTAAAGGTTATATACATATATACAAGTAAATAATCATAAACAAAACATGATAATCTCTCTACTAACGCATCCATGAGAAATTCAAGAAGCAAAGAAGGAAAAAGTTTTGTAGAAAAACATATCAACCCCCTATTTATACTCCTTAGTAGATGGCATCTTGTTGTCTTCTTGTTTTTCCTTAGTATTCCTTCTTCCTTCTACCTCTTTTTTCTTTCCTTTCTTTTCTTTCTGTTCTGAAGTAGATTCAGAGGGTACCTGAGATAGGCATGTGATAGAGGTTTCCTCCTTGAGTAGCAGCAATGACCAAGCGTATTGAAATAGGGGGTGGGTACCTGCAAAGGGACTCCAACGCTCAAGTCAGGCTATGCATAAGTAAGGTCGTATATGGTAAGTAATTTACTGATACCTGATTATGGCTACTTAACCTTGTATTTATAGAGCGTATATAGAATTCTCATGCAATCTGTATTGAATACAGGTATTTAGGATTAGTATCTTAGTAAATATTACGTTTCCATTATTATTGGGGTGAATCCCTATAAGTTAAGAACTCTTGATATAAGAGTTATTTATCAATCTGAGATAGTTATGAGACATTTATCAATCTGATAGTTTCGGATATTTAGAGATATACCCTCTGTATGAATCTAGCAATCTTAATATTATGGCCCATTGCCACTCGATATGGCTCCGAGGTCCGGACTACCTTCAAGGCCTTAGCTACATCATCTAGGGCAGAATCCGATTATACGTGTGCCGGGTTGATCCAACTATAAGGGATCCTAGAACACGGTTCAGAACAGTTGCCCCCAGCTTAGCGCTTGGAAGGACAGCAAGTGTTAAGTTTCAACAGGATCATCTAGGTATGCGATTAACACAAGAGTCTGAAAAATTGACATAGGACCCTGGATGTTTGACACAAAATACCGGTGTCCATGGTATGCTATTACGTCCTGCAAATTTATTGCCCCCAACTATTAATTCTCGGGATTTCCTTAGGCGTTCTCTATGTAAATTCTAAATATAATCTCTAAAACTACATGTGGTAACAGTCTGCGATTCTTTCAGAAACTATTGCTTTTACTTTATTAGGAATTAAATATCCTTTAAAGAAGATATCAGTTTCGTATTGTTTCCCAACTGCCCACTGCTTCCGTGACAAATCAGAATCTGGGAGTATTAAATGTGGCTGCCATTACGCGATTAGTTCACCTTTTACGGGGCCAATCATAGTGCTTTATTCTCTATATAAATAGAGAATGTTTGCACTGAAGCTAGCATTCCTTTCGTTATATTCCTTCCGCTTTGTAATTCTGTTTGAGAATGATCCTATTTTAGAAAATAGTTTCCCTTTCATTTTTTGCACTTATATGGAGGGTTTTGTTATAACATCCTGAATTTTCATTTTTCTTGGTTTTTATGAATTATGGGATTTTTGTGAATTTTTAATTTATTTTGATGATTTTAATATTATTTTGGACTGTATGTGTGTTTGAGGTAGGCCTAGAAAAATAAAAATTTTTCAAGACTAGAAAGTTTTGGACTATTAATGCGGGACCGGGGGAACTTACTAAACTTGAAACCGGAAACCATTTTTGAAAATTTTCTTTATCTAAGTTTTTGTTCCATTCTATTATCCATTGGATAATGTTATTATCCATTGGGTAATGTTATTATTCATTGGACAATAAATAGCAATAGCTTTTATCCATTGGTTAATAACTAACTAATAAATATCTTAGAGGAGTTTAGTCATGAGTCTAGAACCTTCTTTCCTATGGCTCACCTAGGTGACTCATCTAATGATTCATCACATGACCTTTTGGTGACACCCTTGTGACTCATGGTGATGACTCATTCTTAGCCACCTTGCATGTCTAGAAGCCACAGCCATGAAGCTCCAAAGAGGCCAAAACTAATTTTTCTATCACTTAGTCAAGCTTGTCATCTTTTCATGCAAACCAAGAACCAAAAACTCTCTCTCATTTTCTCTCCAAAGCTCATGGCCATACCACCTCAAATCACCATACAATTTTCTATAATTCAAGATAACCTTATATCTTGAATCTATACATAATCCTAAGACATTTTGGTGTTGTGATTAAGAACTAGTTCAATCATCTTCAAGCTTATTTTTCAAGCTTAAGTTCAAGAGATTTTAGGTAAAGTTCTTGAAACCTTATTTCTTGTTTCATTTTTAAAGTTCTAAGACCATACTTTGATATATAGTCATCTTAATCAAGCCTTAGATGTTAATTTTTATGTGTTTATTTTGATCTCAAGAGACAACTTGGTGGTCAAAGCTTGCTTCAAAAAGACATACAAGAAGCTTTGGGAGCATCATCTAAGGTAAGAGGGAGATTAACCTCATCAACCAATTATGGTGGTGAGGAACGAAATATTTGTGTTTGTGAGTGGAAAATCCATGTGAGGATTTATTCACTCGATTGTGTGATTATTGGTTTATGCTTGTTTGATTATGTATAATTATATGATGTTGATTTTATGCATGAAATTGCCATGGTTGCTTATTGATTATATGTGATTTTATTGCTTTGATATTATGCATGAACTTGATATAATAGAATTGTGATGACTAGAGTATGTTGTATGCTATAAATTGTGCTAGAAAGATAAAGAATTTTGGTCCCAATGACCATAGAGGCTCACGACCTTCATGTGCTCCAAAGGGGAATTTAATGCAAAAAAATTGGTTTATTAAATGTTAACCTAGAGGATTTAGTGATAAGAAATTTAATTAAGAATTTAGAAAATAAAAATGGAAATGAACAAATTTTAATATTAAATAAAAAGGTAATCTTCGGCCATGGTATTTGATAATAGGATGGAGAAGTAATTTGGAGGCTTAAAGTATCTTATTTAAGATGATTTTTGATAAGTTAAATGGAAAGGATTTTATTTAGAATTTGAATAATGAAAGTTTTGGAAAGAATGTTAAAAAATATTACTTAGATGATTTGGGGACTAAATTAGGATTAAAGGACTTACAAGTAAAAAGAAGATGACCATAATTTTATAATTTAAGAAGTAATGATTTTTGACTATATAAAAAAAATGATTTTTAAGGATAGTTTGTGTAACACCCTCCTTAGGGTGCCACATTTATACCTCAAAACGTCAAAGCTTTATATAAAACGCGGAAAAAGATTCATTCTTGGAAAATACATAATATTTTTTTTTTCAAAAGCGTAAACATAAACAACACAGAATATAACATACTAATTATTACACACCAAAAGAATATATACAACAGTGGCATGGATCATAGTCCACCCAATAATTAACAAGTTTATACATAAAAGACATAAGCAGTAGTTTAACCAAACATCGACTAGCCCAAGTCTAGAGACCTAGGAAGCAGGATCTTCCCCTGGACCCTCCATTGAATCCTCTTCGGACTCCTCCGTTGATTCCTCCTCTTCGGACTCCTCCCTAGCCAAACTTCTCAATTGTGGCAGAAGCTCACGGATAGGAGTCCTAGCGGATGATACCATAGGGTCCGGATCCTCTCTAGGGGTGTAATGCAAGTCACCCCACAGCTCCCTAATAGGTATGAAGAACTCTAGATGCACAAAAACACTAAGAGAGAAAAAGTGAACCCCATCACGGGTCCTACTAATAGACAAAGTCAACTCCCTTGCATATCTAATCCATTCAAGGTCCCAGTTGATGCGTCATGCGTCTGCACCTCTGTGGAATTGAACTCTAACAAAACCAATAGAATCTCTACGAGTAGCCATCCAAAAGCAAGACAAAGAAAATGGCAAATCTACTTCTCCTTTCCTTAATCTTTATCAATAGGAACACATAGAACAAAAAAATAGACAGAAGAATAATACAAAGAGGTGAGATTCTCTACATCAATACCAGTAAGATAGCAAGAGACAGCAATATCAGTCAAATCACAAAGTACAAAAATAACCATTATAGTCATAAAATTCTTAGCAGGCATTGTACCAATATATCAACAGACAATTCCACAGTGTAACAGCAGATAATTCCATAGTATAAATGCATCAGAATAAGATGTTCAATGTTTATGTGGATGCACAATGGACTGACATCTACTCCATGGAGTTTAAACCAACATCGGAGAGAATGATCGGGGAGTCAGTGTCTGTATATTATTAGCCTCAAATCATGTGCTTCTCAATATAATCAGTCTGTGCAACATGGCTATACAAGATACTCTCAACCGGATCGGGAATAGGATAGTGCCTGGTCGAGATCGTCGGTACATTGCATAGTCACCACGGCCCAGTGGAGCTACCAACTATCCACATGTGGGATACTCGTACCCCGATGCCTCCAAGTTCAACTAGTGAACTACACTATGCAATTCACACCCACACAAAGGTGTAATTCATCTCCTAGGCATACAGCCTTGACAACAAGTCATTCCGACTTTCACAATGCATGATTTCATGACAATGATCAACAGCATTCATAACAACAAAAGTTCCACCAAGAGGAGCCACCACAGGGCTTCAGTCAATCACTGACATTCCCAGGTCCAGTACGTCGGCCTGTCAGCACAAAGCTATTATATTCCATCACAAGGTATCTCAATTGCACAAGTTCAAGAACCATCTTTTCACTGTTAACTTTAATTAAGATACTTACAAGAATTAATATGGAAATTCACTCTAATATTAAAGCTCTCCTAGTTAAGTTCCTCTAGGTAATACTTCTTCACATTTTTCATGAAAAACCTAAAAGAAAACTACATTATTTTAATCTCACCAATTCATTTCCTTTTTCTCTTAAGCCCTAAAAGTACTCTAAATTTTTATGATCTCCCTTTCTAGCTTATTTTCCCTCTTAAAGCCGAAATCTCACTCTAACTAAGTAGCCAAGATTTGGTTTTTCCACTCCTTCATTATTGTGAAATTCCTAATTCAACTCTTTTTTTATTTAAGCTTCCAAATTCCAAATCGACACAAAAATTTTCTCTTGGATCCCCTTTTTGGGTCTCTTGGCTGTGAGCTCTCTAGGGTTCTTGGACCTCAAAGTTTTTAGTTTTTCATTTTTCATAAGGATTTCAAACAACCAATAAATATCAAACATCAAACTTTCCATTCCATCAAGGTCATAGACAACATCAAACCACAAAATCACATAGGTTACAAATTTACAAAAATCATCAAGATTCAAACAATCAAGTGAGCAACCCTCACATAGATTCCTCACTTTTCATACATTAAGTTCGTCCCTCACCACCATAGAAGGTAGATAAGAGTAATCTCCCTTTTACCTTAGAGGATAACCAACCACCTCTTGAATATCTCTTTGAAACAAGCTTTCTCCTCCAAGAGCCTCTTGAAAAACAAAAATGACATGCCAAAGAATCAGTATTTTAGGCTTAGAAAAGAGTGACCATGGATCAAAATCATGGTTTTCGAAAGAAGAAAAAAAAGAAAAATGAAAAAGAAGAGATTTCACCTTAGAAATATTCAAGTCCTAACTTGAAGAAATACTTGGAAAAGATGAACAAGTCAAGATCTTTTCACCAATGTGGCTTAGAAAGAGGTTTAGATCCAAGAAAGTAGATGAGTGAAATAAAAGAAAATGAGAGGATGGATTTGGTGAGTGTGATTATGAGCTAGAGGAGGGAAAATGAGAGAAAACAAGGTGTGTAACTTTTGAATGAAGAGAGAGAAATGGATAGAAAAGTGATGAAATGAAAAACGAGATAAAACTTACTCTAGAAGCCTCCTTTCTCTCTCCATAGTCGTGCACTCATCTAGGGAGGAGAAGCTAAGCTTCCTCAACAAGCTTCACAAAGCTTCCTTGAGAAGCTTCTCTCCTTGGTCCAAAAGTCAAAGATGATGTCATGTGGGTGATGTCACATGGATGATGTCACAAAAGTGACTAACTAGAAACAATTCTACTAGATCTTTACTGCAAGCTATTATCCAATGGGCAAAAGTTACAGTTCACAAAACCAGTATCTATTGTCTAATGGATAATGTGAATGCTTATGTCTCTAAGGCATGTCAAAAGGTTTTTGATGATAACAAAAGCAAAAGAGAAGATCAAGCACAAAAGGAAAAATCAAGATCAAAGACAGAAGGTTTAATTAGTTATTTAGACTTAGGAGATTAATGTTAAATGCTCTCAAGATTTCTCAAATGGTTTTTCAATATATGATTTCAAAATAAATGGGAAATTTCAAAGTTAAACATAGCTTTCAATAAAACTTGAGTTTCAACTTTAAATCTAACACTCTTAAAAGGATTTATG
Organism: Ormosia semicastrata; assembly: GCA_029884595.1. Lineage (NCBI taxonomy): Eukaryota > Viridiplantae > Streptophyta > Magnoliopsida > Fabales > Fabaceae > Ormosia > Ormosia semicastrata. The sequence continues at coordinate 1,365,276 of JAQQTO010000060.1, read as the reverse complement.
TTTAATCAAGTATCTTGAGGTGTTGGAAATGACTTACAAGCATTATTGGACTTGAAAAATGTGTTCAAAGGCCAATGTAATCGATTACATAGTGTTTGTAATCGATTACACATCAAACAGAAACAGAATCGATTACATTGTAAATGTAATCGATTACAAAGCAAGTCGAGGTTATGTAATCGATTACACAATATATGTAATCGATTACACAAAGCCCAGAAAGGCAAAGAACACGTTCGACGAGTAATGTAATCGATTACATTGATGTTGTAATCGATTATAAACAAAGTCAGAAGCCATGTAATCGATTACACCAAGAATGTAATCGATTACACAAAACCCAGAAACTCAAAGAACACGTTCGACGAGCCATGTAATCGATTACATGAATATTGTAATCGATTACACAGCAAGTCAGAAGTCATATAATCGATTACATGAGCATTGTAATCGATTACAAGCAAAGTCAGAAGCCATGTAATTGATTACCTCAAGAATGTAATCGATTACACAGAGCCCAGAAAGTTCAGAAAATGTTGGAACAATAATATAATCGATTACCTGAGATATGTAATCGATTACACGCATCCTGACAACGTCCAACGACTATATTAAATGCATTAAATGCATGCCCAACTACCTCCAACGGCTCCATTAATTGAGAAACTTATAAATACCAAAGTTGGGTTCTCATTTACGGTTGACCTTGAATCAAAAACTGATCATCATACTTCAAAACGTGAATCAATCCTTAAAATTATTTCTTGCTCTATTTTCTGGTCAAAAACGTGAAAAATCCTTGAGAGCATATTAGAGCTTCAATTTGTAAACATTTGCTCTAGAGAGAGTTTCTTCTACTTCAATCTTATACATTCTGATTAGTGAGGGTGAGGTATCCCTCAAGCATTGTAAGGGTGAGGTATCCCTTGGAAAATAGAGGCTCAAGCTTTTGGGTGAGGTATCCCATATTGTTGAGTGCTCAAGGTTGTAGTGGTTTTTCAAGCACCCATTGAAGCTTGAAGATATAGTGGAAAATCTCAAGGTATTGCTTGGGGACTGGACGTAGATCACAAGTGGAGTAGTGATTGAACCAGATAAACGACCGTGTTTGTTTCTCTAAACCCTCCTCTCGCTTATCTTTGTGCACTGTTTCATTGTTTTATTTGGATATTGTCTCCTTGGCTATTACGTTCATTAGTAAAAGTGCTTAACTCATCTATTCAATTATCTCTGATCATTCAATAGCTTCAACAAAAATTGATTGTCAAACGATTTGCGAAAGATTTGTGAACTTATTTTTAACTACTCAATTCACCCCCCCTCTTGAGTATTGAGGCCACTTGGTAACAAGTGGTATCAGAGCTAGACTCTTGTATAAAGAGCTTAGCAGCTTCAAGAGAAGTGATGGCTTCAAATGGTTTTTCAAATGAAGGTTCTTCTATAAATAGACCTCCTTATTTCAATGGGGATGGTTATGGCTATTGAAAAGAAAGGATGAAAATTTTTATTGAAGCTATTGACTTAGATGTGTGGGACGCTGTTGAAAATGGTGCTTTTGTCCCTACACAAACTAAGGATGGTGTGACAATTAATACACCTAGAAGTGATTGGACCGATGATGATAAAAAGAAGGTTCAATATAATTTGAGAGCCAAGAACATCATCACCACATCTTTGGGGTATGATGAATTCTTTAGGGTGTCAAATTGTAAGACCGCAAAAGAAATGTGGGATACCCTACAAGTAACTCAAGAAGGTACTAGTGAGGTAAAAAGATCTCGAATAAACACTCTTACTCATGAATATGAATTGTTTAGAATGAATCAAGGTGAGAGTATTCAAGATATGCAAAAGAGATTTACTCATATTGTTAATCATCTCATCTCATTGGGAAAGACATTTCCTAATGAGGATCTTATTAATAAAGTATTGAGATGTCTAAGCAGGAATTGGCAACCCAAGGTAACGGCTATTGCGGAATCAAGAGACTTATCAACAATATCTTTAGCCACTCTATTTGGAAAATTTCAAGAACATGAGCTGGAACTAAATAGGCTCAATCAAAATGAAGAGCATGACAAAAAGAAGAAGGGAATTGCACTCAAAGCCACTTCTTCCATACTTGAAGATAATGATGAAGATGGTGAAGAGGATGCTGAAAATATTGAGCTAAGTGAGGAGAATCTTAGTCTCCTTGTGAGAAAATTCGGAAGATTCTTGAAGAAAAAGGGATTTCAAAGAAGACCACCGTTTCCTCAAAAGAAAGCATATCACAAAGGAGAAGGATCCTCCACTCCTCCAAAATGCTATGAATGCGGAAAATCGGGGCACATGAAAATGGAGTGTCCTATATATCTCAAGAAGACGGAGAAGTTTGAGAAAAGACCCTCCAAGGAAAAGAAAGGAAGAAGAGCATATATAGCTTGGGAGGACAATGACTTAAGCTCTTCCGATGATTCAGAAAGTGAAGAAGCCCATCTTTGCCTCATGGCTCAAGGAGAAGAAAGTGGAGAAAGCGACACCGAGGTAACCTCTTCTAACTTAGAACCTCCACCTTCTTATGATGAATTGCAAGATGCCTTTCAAGAATTACATGATGAATCTTTGAGGCTCACAAAAATGATTTTGTCTTCCAATAAAACAATCTCCCTATTGACAAAGAAAGTTTCTACTTTAACCAAGGAGATAAATGAACTTAAAATTGAAAATGAGACTTTAGGACTCATAGATGCTAATTCATCATGCATAATTTGTTCCTCACATGATAATGCATCCACATCATTACCTTGTTTATCATGCAAAACTTTTGAAAAAGAAATTGAAGACTTGAACAACACTCTTGCGAAATTCACTTTTGGAAGAGACAACTTGAATGTGTTGTTAGGAAGACAAAAATGTGTTTTCCAAAAAGCCGGTTTGGGATTTAATCCAAACAACCATCAAAAGTCTTATAAGAACTTCTTTGTTTCCTCAAAAACTTCAAGTAGCCCCTTTGTTAAATGTTTTCATTGTGGTAGGAAAGGGCATAGTGCATCCACTTGCAATGTTAGAAAGAACATAAACACCAAGGTTGGAATCAAAAGGGTTTGGGTCCCTAAAGGCACCATACCTAATTCTAACACACAAGGACCCAAAACAATTTGGGTACCAAAAGTTAAATCTTGAATATGTGTTGTAGGTGTGCTTGAAGACCAAGAGCTCAAGTTGGTATCTTGATAGTGGTTGCTCCAAGCACATGACCGGTGATGGCTCCAAGTTCTCCTCCCTTACACACAAGAAACATGGTCATGTCACATATGGTGACAACAACAAAGGGAAGATTCTTGGAATTGGCAAAGTTGGTAAGATCCCTTCATCATCTATTGATAATGTCTTACTTGTTGAAGGACTTAAACATAATTTACTTAGCATTAGTCAATTGTGTGATAAAGGAAATAGAGTTATATTTGATTCCTCTTGTTGTATAATTGAGGGAAAGGATGATAAGCAAGTTAAGTTTGTTGGTCATAGGGTCAATAACATATATATGATTAGTCTTGATGATATTTCCTCAAATGATGCTAAATGCTTTATGAGTAGAGAAAATGATTCATGGTTATGGCATAGAAGAATTGCTCACATTCACATGGATCACTTAAACAAATTGGTTTCTAAAGAACTAGTAATTGGTCTTCCAAAGCTCAAATTTGAAAAAGACAAACTTTGTGATGCATGTCAAAAGGGAAAACAAGTAAAGGTCTCTTTCAAAGCTAAAAACATAGTTTCAACTTCTAGACCTTTACAACTTTTGCACATGGATCCTTTTGGACCCTCTAGAACAATGAGCTTTGGTGGGAATTACTATGCATTAGTGATTGTGGATGATTTTTCTAGATTTACATGGACATTATTCTTGGCTCACAAAAATGATGCTTTTCAATCATTTAGAAAACTTGCCAAAGTTATCCAAAACGAAAAAGGTTTTTGTATTGCATCCATAAGAAGTGATCATGGTGGTGAATTTGAAAATCATGAATTTGAAACTTTTTGTGATGAACATGGCATTGAGCATAAATTTTCTGCCCCTAGAACACCACAACAAAATGGTGTTGTAGAAAGGAAAAATCGATCTTTAGAAGAAATGGCAAGAACTATGCTCAATGAGGCCAATCTTCCTAAGTACTTTTGGGCGGATGCGGTTAACACCGCTTGTTATGTTATGAATAGAGCCTTAATAAGGCCAATTTTAAAGAAAACCCCATATGAATTGTACAAAGGAAGGAAACCTAATGTGTCACATTTTCATGTTTTTGGATGTAAATGCTTTGTTTTGAATAATGAAAAGGATAACTTGGGGAAGTTTGATGCAAAATCTGATGAGGGAATATTCATTGGTTATTCTATTCATAGCAAGGCCTTTAGAGTCTATAATAAACGAACTATGACCATAGAAGAATCCATACATGTTGCATTTGATGAAACTAACCCAAATGAGCTGAGAAAGGAACTTGTTGATGATGTTGCAGAAATCTTGGCAAAGACGCACTTGGAAAATCAAGAGATAGAGTCCAAGAAGGAAGAAGAGAGACTCCTTGATCACTCATGGGAAGAAGATTCTAAAATCTTGGATCTACCCAAGGAATGGAGGACTTCAAGGTATCATCCTCTTGACAAGGTGATAAGTGATGTATCAAAAGGGGTAATCACTCGAAACTCACTTAGAGATGCATGTAATCATCTAGCCTTTGTCTCTCAAGTTGAACCTAAAGACATAAATGAGGCCATTAATGATGAGCATTGGATCTTGGCCATGCAAGAAGAACTAAACCAATTTGAGAGGAATCAAGTTTGGGAATTAGTTCCAAGGCCCAATGATCATCCTATAATTGGCACCAAATGGGTCTTTAGGAACAAACTTGATGAAACAGTTTAATAATAAGAAATAAAGCTAGGCTTGTAGCTAAGGGATATAATCAAGAAGAAGGCATAGATTATGAAGAAACTTATGCTCCCGTAGCTAGATTAGAGGCCATTAGAATGCTACTTGCATATGCTTGCATCATGGATTTCAAACTCTATCAAATGGATGTCAAAAGTGCTTTTTAAATGATTTTATACAAGAAGAGGTGTATGTAGAACAACCTCCTGGTTTTGAGGACTTTGAAATGCCCAACCATGTTTTTAAATTGAAAAAGGCCTTGTATGGCTTGAAACAAGCTCCTAGAGCTTGGTATGAAAGGTCGAGCAAATTTCTTTTAGAAAAGGCTTTTCTAGAGGTAAAGTTGACACCACTCTTTTCATAAAACACAAAATGCATGACATTCTTCTAGTTCAAATCTATGTTGATGACATTATATTTGGAGCTACTAACAACTCTCTTTGTAAAGAATTTTCAAATATTATGCAAAGTGAGTTTGAGATGTCCATGATGGGTGAGCTCAACTTCTTCCTTGGTCTACAAATCAAGCAAACAAGAGAAGGAACATTTATAAGCCAATCCAAGTATTGCAAGGAGCTGCTCAAAAAGTTTGGAATGGACAATGCCAAGCATATGGCTACTCCTATGGGCACCTCTTGCTATTTGGACAAAGATGAATGAGGTAAATCGGTAGAAATTACAAAATATAGAGGTATGATTGGCTCACTCCTTTATCTCACTGCAAGTAGGCCTGATATAATGTTTAGTGTATGCATGTGTGCTAGATATCAAGCTAATCCTAAGGAATCACACCTAAGTGCTGTTAAGAGAATAATGAAATATCTAATAGGCACATCACAAATGGGTTTATGGTACCCTAAGGGTGCCTCATGTAGTCTTATTGGGTACTCCGATTCTGATTTTGCTGGATGCAAAATGGATCGAAAGAGCACTAGTGGGACATGCCACTTGCTTGGAAGCTCACTAGTTTCTTGGCACAGCAAGAAACAAAATAGTGTGGCATTGTCCACACCAAGCTAAATATGTTGCGTGGGAGTTGTCAGTGTGCTCAAGTCCTTTGGATGAAACAACAACTCTTGGACTATGGTCTTGAGCTTGATCACATTCCCATAAAATGTGATAATACTAGTGCAATTAACTTGTCAAAAAATCCCATTTTGTATTCTAGAACTAAGCATATTGAAATAAAACATCATTTCATTAGAGATCATGTTCAAAGGGGTGATTGCATACTTGAATTTGTTGAAACAACTAAGCAATTAGCTGATATTTTCACCAAACCCCTTGCAAAAGAAGCATTTTTCTACATTAGAAATGAACTGGGTATATTGGACCATTCATGCATAAATTAGATATTTGTTGCATAATCCTAAAACAAATGCCTAAGCTTGCGTTTTTCTGCATAATTATGCCACATTGCTGCACAATCTCTGAATTTTCATTATATATTTGAATCCCATACTAACTTGAGCGTCGGAGGTTTCCCCTAAATTATTTTGCAGTGCTCCCTCATGTCCAACTTTGACAAGAAATTAACAACCTCAAATTTCACCAAAAAGGGTGAAATTCTTGGTAAAAATGATAATTTTGATCAATTATATGAGTAGAATCATAATATGATTAGTCTATATGCTTGCATGATGATTTGAATTGATTTAAGTTGCTTTAAAACTGATTTGGATGGATTAAAATTGATTATATGCTGTTTGGAACGCAAAATCTGAGTTAAAGAGTGCTGGTAATCGATTACAATGCCTTTGTAATCGATTACACAGGTTCTGTCACGCATGTAATCGATTACATACATTTTGTAATCGATTACAACCAACTCAAGACTCAGGTAATCGATTACATTAACTATGTAATCGATTACAAGGTTCCTGAAAGCATGTAATCGATTACACTAAAAATGTAATCGATTACATACCCACCAAAAAGCATGTAATCGATTACACCAAAAATGTAATCGATTACATACCCACCAGAATACATGTAATCGATTACACACTCAATGTAATCGATTACACAGGGTTTTTAAAAGGTTCCTGACGCGCGTAGAGCTCATTTCTGTTTAGGCCTGTTTATCTTCCTCGTTCTCTCCTTCTGCTCCCACGCACCTCAAATCTCAAAAACTCTCCTTTCTCACTCAAATCTCCATCAAAACCCATCATTTCACCTCTCTCAATCTCGGAAAACCCCTCTCCACATAACCCATCGATCAAATCCCCTCACATCCCTCATCCAAATCTCCCCATCTTCTCTCACGAACACCTTCTCCACTTTTCTGACCTAATCTCATCCCTCTCTCTCTCCTCACTCATCCCCAACCATTTACCACTCATCCCTTGCTTCCCCTTCTCATCAATGGCTGAATCCTCTCATCGCTCGAAGCGCCCAAGAATAGGGGCTGCTGTTGGAGGTTCTTCTGGTGGCTCTTCACGCAATATATCTGGCCTAGACCTCACGAGGCACTTCTCCACTGTGAAGAAAGCTGAGTTATTCCTGAAGAACTTCCAGATTTTCGCAAAATCATCTCTCCCAGGTATCTTCCCATCACCTTCTGCGAGAGTGAACCTTTAGAAAGCTTTAGGACAATAGAAAATTTAGGCTTGCTGGGATTCCTGAGCATAGAGAAGGCCATCTACCCTAACCTTGTCCGAGTGTTTTATGCTAACCTGAAGGTTGAAGATAATTGCATAATCTCTGAAGTGAAAAAGCAACAAATCAGGTTAACCATGGCAGAGTGGTATAGGCTTACCAAGCTCACTCCTGATGGAGCTCAGTTCAGTGGAAATGCCAAAGTCTGGGGGCATGAGTTTGAGCATAAGGTCGCTCTTCTCTCTTTGATTAGGACTGGCTACCACCTCCCCGGTGATCCTAGACGCAGAATAATGGCCACTGGCCTCACTATGGAAAACAGGGTTCTCCACTACCTCTTGGTTCGTGGATTGATTCCCAGAGGAGGGAATTACTCCCAAGTCCTCACGGATGATGTAGTGGCATTATGGGCAATGACCACAGGGCACCCAATAAACCGGGGATACTACATTCTAGAGCATATGCTGGACATCAAGAAAAAGAAGAACTCTACTCTCCCTTTCGCCATGTTGGTCACCACAATCCTTGAGTACTTGTCGCATTTCGCCGATCCGAAGAGTCCAAGGACACCACCGAAGGGACCCCAATCAATTGGGTGCATACTCGAGGAAGCTTCACTCTACAAGATGGAAGATAGGTGGCATTACATTACTCATGGCACATTTGGTCATATCCATCACGATCCGGATAGTGATGATGAGGAGGCTCGCACTCGCCTCTCTCCTCGCTCCCAGCTTTCTCTTGATCTTCCTGCTCCAAGAGATGCGCAACCCGAGCGCCAACGTAAACACACGCATGGATCATATAGAGCAAAAGATCGACCATCTTGAGCCGAGGATGGACTACTCGGACCGGAGCTTGCCTCCATTCGGTCCCTCCTACGTGGACCTCCCGTTCCCGTGAGTCCCGCCGCCGCACCCCCACATCCTCTCGCCCCTCCGGATCCCCTATCCTTCGCCGGTCCATCCGGAGTTCCCGCCGATGATGAGGAGCTTCGGACTCGACGACGATCTTATGCCCAAATGATAACATTGATCTAGGAGATTCTCGCCGCGGATCCGCAGGGTGAAGTCTTCTGTGACAGCGAGGACACTGATAGTGATCATGGCATACTGCCTTGATATATTTTCTTGTATTGATGACCACCTTGTACTTATTTTGTTTTAACTCTGATTATATAAAATTGGTATACCTTTATGGTTATATTTTGTTTTTGCCTACTGGTTTGTGAATGTTTGGCTTTTAAAATATTGATTGGACTGATCTTTGTGGATTTTCTGTTATGGAAAAAATTTGGGAATCATGAAATATAGCTGTCATGCTGTCTTTTTTAAATGCTTATGTCTTTTTGATAATGCCAACAGGGGAGAAAATGAGGAAAAATGAAATGTAATTAATGGTTGCATGAGTACGGGGGAGTTATTGATCTTTAAGTTATTAAGCTTTTCATATGGAAAATCTAACCCAATATCATGCATAATCTCCGGGGGCAGCATTGTACCTAAATGACTATTATATACAGATGCAAAAACTCTTTCTTTTTCCTATGATCAGTTTGTCATCATCAAAAAAGGGGGAGAATGTGAATGCTTATGTCTCTAAGGCATGTCAAAAGGTTTTTGATGATAACAAAAGCAAAAGAGAAGATCAAGCATAAAAGGAAAAATCAAGATCAAAGACAGAAGGTTTAATTAGTTATTTAGACTTAGGAGATTAATGTTAAATGCTCTCAAGATTTCTCAAATGGTTTTTCAATATGTGATTTCAAAATAAATGGGAAATTTCAAAGTTAAACATGGCTTTCAATAAAACTTGAGTTTCAACTTTAAATCTAACACTCTTAAAAGGATTTATGTTTAATCAAGTATCTTGAGGTGTTGGAAATGACTTACAAGCGTTATTGGACTTGAAAAATGTGTTCAAAGGCCAATGTAATCGATTACAAAGTGTTTGTAATCGATTACACATCAAACAGAAGGTCTGTAATCGATTACATTGTAAATGTAATCGATTACAAGCAAGTCAGAGGCCATGTAATCGATTACACAATATATGTAATCGATTACACAAAGCCCAGAAAGGCAAAGAACACGTTCGACGAGTAATGTAATCGATTACATTGATGTTGTAATCGATTACAAACAAAGTCAGAAGCCATGTAATTGATTACACCAAGAATGTAATCGATTACACAAAACCCAGAAACTCAAAGAACACGTTCGACGAGCCATGTAATCGATTACATGAATATTGTAATCGATTACACAAAGAAGTCGAGTCATGTAATCGATTACATGAGCATTATAATCGATTACAAGCAAAGTCAGAAGCCATGTAATCGATTACCTCAAGAATGTAATCGATTACACAGAGCCCAGAAAGTTCAGAAAACGTTGGAATAATAATGTAATCGATTACCTGAGATATGTAATCGATTACACGCATCCTGACAACGTCTAACGGCTATATTAAATGCATTAAATGCATGCCCAACTACCTCCAACGGCTCTATTAATTGAGAAACTTATAAATACCAAAGTTGGGTTCTCATTTACGGTTGACCTTGAATCAAAAACTGATCATCATACTTCAAAACGTGAATCAATCCTTAAAATTATTTCTTGCTCTGTTTTCTGGTCAAAAACGTGAAAAATCCTTGAGAGCATATTAGAGCTTCAATTTGTAAACACTTGCTCTCGAGAGAGTTTCTTCTACTTCAATCTTATACATTCTGATTAGTGAGGGTGAGGTATCCCTCAAGCATTGTAAGGGTGAGGTATCCCTTGGAAAATAGAGGCTCAAGCTTTTGGGTGAGGTATCCCATATTGTTGAGTGCTCAAGGTTGTAGTGGTTTTTCAAGCACCCATTGAAGCTTGAAGATATAGTGGAAAATCTCAAGGTATTGCTTGGGGACTGGACGTAGATCACAAGTGGAGTAGTGATTGAACCAGGATAAACGACTGTGTTTGTTTCTCTAAACCCTCCTCTGCTTATCTTTGTGCACTGTTTCATTGTTTTATTTGGATATTGTCTCCTTGGCTATTACGTTCATTAGTAAAAGTGCTTAACTCATCTATTCAATTATCTCTGATCATTCAATAGCTTCAACGAAAATTGATTGTCAAACGATTTGCGAAAGATTTGTGAACTTATTTTTAACTACTCAATTCACCCCCCCTCTTGAGTATTGAGGCCACTTGGTAACAGATAATAGAGCGTACCTAAATTTTATTAGTCAGATAAAATCTCAGGCAATGAAAACTCTGAAAACTGTCTCCGGTTTCGAGTTTAGTAAGATCCCCCGGCCCCGATTCAATAGTCCAAATTTTTTTAAAAATAATAATAAAATAATCACATAAGCCAAATAATTCATACAAATTCACAGAAATTTATAACAACACAGATAACATAGATAAACCAAAAACAAGAGAAAGTTGGGGCGTTATAGTTTGGAATTTAAAATATTTTATTTAAGAAAGTTTTATTTAGAATAATGAACAAATGGTGATTTTCGGCCTTAAGTATAGAAATAAAGCTAGAATAATGTTTTGAAAATTAAAGTAATGGAGAAGGATTTTTAAGATATCTTGAATTAATTAAAATAGTATATGTTTTTGTGAAAAAGTTAGGAAATATTATTTAAAGAAGGTTTAGTAATAAATGTTGGGAATAAAGTCCAAATTTTTATATTAAATAAGAAAAGTTTTAAATTGAGCTTAAAATATTAATAAAATATTTTACATGATTGAAAATATATAGAGAAACTTTAACGCGATTTTAAAATGGTGATTTTTTAGCTACGCTATTAAGAAAATGTTTTAAAATCCTTATGTGATTGAGAAAATGTTAGAAAAATGTTACGCGATTGTGAAAATGCGATAAAAATGCTACACAATTGGGTAAAACAGTAGTTTGCTGTCAGGCTGATATACTGGACCAGATATATCAATGTTTGGTTGTAGCTAGTAATGGCTTGTGATATGCATTGAGTTATTGATCATCCATTATTTTATAGACGGTGTCTATAGAGGTTTTTGTTGCCTAGGAGAAGAATTACACCTTTGTGCGGGTGCAAAATTGTGTGGTGACAGTCTATGAATGATCTTGGGGGCGTTGAGGTGTGGTAATTCCATAGGTGGCTAGTTGAATAGCGCTACTATGCCATGGTTTTCGATGCAAACACAACAACGATCTCGACGAGACACTGTTATATTCATGATCTGGCGTAGAATGTCTTGTATAAGCCCTGATGCGTACGCTGATAATCTTTACAGCACTTGACTTGAGGCTGACGATATACAGACATATCTTCTGGATCATTCTCTCTGAAATTGTGCTTAGCTCCATGGAGTAGGAATTGGGTGCATTGTGCATAAGAATGGTTAGTATACACATTATGCATGTGCATAGTCAGTGTACATATTATTGTGGCATAGTCAGTATACTTATTTTTGTGGTATGATCAGTATCCATATATTGATATATATATTGTTAAATTATTTGTTAGTTGATAACATGATTATACCCGTTGTTCTGTGATATTGTTGTATATTGTCAATATTGTTTCTATGCTGCCATATTGGTATTGATGCAGGGGATCTCACCTCTTTATTGTATTATTCTGTTTGTTCTGTTCCATATTTATGTTTTAAGAAGACTATGATGGCAGTGAGGCAGAATCTTCAGAATTTCGTTAGACTACAGTTTCATGGGGGCATCGAAGTATGGCACGTCCATTGGGACACGGGGCGCATTCAGCATGTTAGAGATGTTACTTTGTTTTGGAGTAGGACCCGACATAGGGTTGCTACATTTTCTGTGAATGCTACTGTGCATTTGGAGTTCTCTATGCCTATTAGAGACTTATAAGGTGATCTTCATAATATGTCTAGTGAAGATTCTGAGGTGTCAACCGCTCAGACTCCTTTCCGTAGTGACATGCCCCGAATGGGGAATTTTTCCTTTCGGGATTCCGAAGAGGATCTAGAGGAAGATCAGGTGCAGGACCCTACTCTTCAAGTTTTTGGACTTAGGCTAGGTTCAGTTTTGATATGGTAGTTATACATATTATTTGGAGTACGTAAGCTTTATGTATCTAAGTTGTTACTAATCTATGTTATATATATGAGGGGTATATTATTCAATTTTTATATCTTGTGTTTCTATAGTTTGATATTTTGTTAATTTTGTGTGACCAGAGAAAAAAGAATTTTTGAACTCGTATACTATTTAAATAAATTAATTATAACTTGGGTTTTAGTTTTAGAATGTTTTAGTCTGAAATGTAATACCTGAAGGAAGGTGTTACATTTGTCCCCTACGAAGGTCATTCTCTTGATCTTTTCAAAATTCCTGAAGGTGTTTGACTCTCTACAAACAACTTCCTTTTTCCCCAAGGGCCTTTCTTTCTTGGCGTAATGTTAAGTCGCTATGCATTTAGAGAGGTGGAAACCTTTCTCTCCTAGCGTACACAGAGGTGTCGGATCTAACGTATTGTCAGGATGGAATGATGCTTCCGTAAACTGGTGCATAGGGACACTAGAGGGCACTCTGTCCCTCACCTTCCTTCTTTCCTGAGTGATTTAGAGGCACCAGGTCAGTCTTCTTTGTAGTGTAGTTGGATATGCAAGAATGCCAACCTTTCGGAAGGGAAAGTCCTCTTAAGGCAGCTTAGGGTGATCTGCTTTCTTGGACTTGCTTTGCGAAGAAGTAGCAGGTGCCGGCCTTTATATTATCATTGTGAAAGAGGTTGGGAAGAAGAAATGGAGTGGCTTCTGCCTATTCTGGTGAAGAGAGTAGAGGAACTGTGGATGTGATAGTGCAGCATGGTGCCTCTGCAGTGATGTTGGCTCCGTCCTTAAACTCTTCTACGGACACTACTTTCACTTTCCTTTTAATGTACTTTTTCCTTCTCCTTCCATGGAGGTTGACGATGTATGGAATGAAATTAATAAAATTTTTATTTTTGAGAATCTGTCTTGCATCTTAAAAGTTTTCTTTTTTGGCTTTCTGTTTTACATTATCTAGGGTAAGTCCAACGCTTACCCTGGAGCTATAATAAGTTATCCCCAGCTCGACATTTGGTTGTTGGTACAATGAAATGACAAGTTTTAGCCTTTGTCCCCAGGGTCCGTGTCCCTCATAGGGTGAAGAGTTTTGCCATAGCCTTTCAAAGTCAATCTACCTTTCTTGGGGGTACCGTAGTCTATGTTAGTATTTCACGCCTGTAACGAATATTACGAAAGCAAATGGGGTTCGTGGAAAACTTCTGCACTTCGTGATGAATTCCTAGAGTTAGTTCACTGAAGTTCCGAATCTGGGGTCTTGGAAGACTTCAGCTTTAGAAACCAATCAGGTCTTTATTGATTTAAGGACCCCATAACTGACCAAGTTGGTCCATTAAGTTCCGTGATCCGTGGAAAATTTCTAAGATGAATTGATAAACTCTGCTGAGGTTGCGTGTCCTTTGGCCTACTGCACAACCGTCCCCTCAACTGCCATGATAGCTGTGAGGGCCACGTGGTGCGCTCTGATTATGTAGACATGCATAGTGCCCTGTGCGCCATAATGAGTATCTTTCAAACTTTGGATTGTTGAGACCGAATTGTCCCCTAACTGTCTGGCCCTTATTTATAGGGGTTTAGGGGTTTGGGATTCTTTCATTATTCATTTCACTGTTTCTCTCTCAAAATCTATGGTTTGAGCCGATTTTCTATTGATATTCTACAGCAGTGGAGGACAATCCTAATGTTTCTTTCAGCATTTTGGCTTTTCAATAACCCAATTTTCCCTATTTTCTTCAGGTAGTTACTTTCCCTCTATGTCATTCATGTGTATTTTATCCCGTGGGTGGTTATGTACTCCTTTAATGGAATACACTTCCTCCCTATTCTTTTGTGAACAAGGGGTGGAAGCACTGTTTTCCTCCCCTTCAACAGCGTTGCCCTGTGGAACACTTGCTCCCTCGCGCTCTGTGCGGTAGAGGTGTCATTCTAAGGCTTTAACCTTGGAAGGTATGGAGGCTAGTGCATGGTTGTGAGCAGTCCTCTCTGTTTGCCCACTTCCATGTCTGAATGTTTAAGTTTGACTGATTTTGACCACTGGCCTCTGTGTGTTTCTAGGAACTCAAGTGGCTAGGAGAATAGCAGTTTGGCTTGAAGAACTGGTTCCTGATGCTGCCCCGGTCCCAGAAGGAGGAGAGCTAATAGAATAGTAACCGGCCATGGAGAATGCAATCCACATTCGCCGTGGTCTGGGGTTGGTCTACCCCTCGGTCGCGAATAATGCCTATGACCGGGTATCCTATTTCCAACTGGGAGAACTTCTCGATCAGCTTAAGAGCTATCTGGTATTGACTGAGGGGACGAATAGGGACCACGAGTTCTAAATCCTGTCCCTGGAAAACAAAATGGTGTGTTTTACTTGTCAAGTGGGGGAACACTTTTTATACCTATACAAGGACTTCGACTTCCTTTCAATTACTTCATATTGCCATTCTTTGGACTTTGAACACTGCTCCGACCCAAATTCACCTTAATGGTTGGGCCAACATCATGGCCTTTGACGAGGAGTTGGAATGCGTTGACTTCTTTGAAATGTGGGTCGAAGAGATTGGTTTGATTTGGCCCAAAGATATATTAGATACCCCAGATGACGAGACTCTTTGGGCTATATTAGGTAGTTTAAACCATTGCCCAAATGTTAATTTGCATACTTAACATTTTTCATAATACCTCATCGTAACATTATAACTATGATCCTTTGTTATTTTTACAGGAAGTTTGGCCGAGATGTCAACTGGGAATGCCTTGGCAATTCTCGAAGCTTTCAAGGCTAGGAATACACCCAAGTCATTGGATCCTCCAGCGGATGCTATTACAGCTCCTTTGCCCCAACCAATTGAAGTCTCGATGGTAGATAGAGAGCCTATCCAGGTAGAGGACTCTCCTCAGGCTATCGAGACACGTAAGAGAAAAGCAGTGGAGGACGGGTCATCGGGTGGCCGTGGTAAGAGGGCGGTGGTCGATGAAGTTAGTGGTTCGATCAGTTTATACCATAAAGAATCGGACTCCCAGGAGTTGATTGATTATAATCTCCTGGATGAGCAAGTTACAAACCACCTTGCCCTTCATTGCACAAAGGATACTTTTGCATGGTTTGAGACTTTTGGTCTCCGCCTTGCCACCGAAACTCAGTATTTGGAGCAAGTTTGTGAAGAGCATAAGCGGGAGATGGCAGAAAGAACAATGGCCACTGAGCGAGGTGAAAACCAAGCTCTTAAGGCCATAGAGGAGGCTGTGAAGGCCAAAAGTGATGCTGAGGCCCAGGTTCGAGAATTGGAGCGGGAGGTGGGTGCCTTGAAAGATGTTAGGAAGCAAAAAGACTCTAGCTTGGCAGAGTTTGAGAGGTACATGACTGTGCTTCAAACTGAGAATGAGGGTGTTCGTGCCAAGGACTAGCAGTGTGATACTAAGATTAAGTCATTGCGAGATGACATCCAGAAGCTTGTCATTGTTTGTACTAATATCAGTGGGGAGCAATTTCAGAACGCCATTGATCAAGTCCAACTCTTTAATCTTGAGGTGGCTCTGGACTTGGGTGCCCTGGATTCTGGGAAGGTGGTACGGGATGGGCACCTCATGCAACATGGGATTAATCTAAGTGTTGCTGAAACTTCGTCCACAATGGTCATCGATCAGGGAACCGCCGAGGAGTAGGGAAGTGTTTTGTTTTGATTTTTGCCATTGACCCTACGTGGGGTTTATTGACTTTGTAAGGACAATCGCCTTAGTTCTCCGAGTTTTTAATTCTCCTTTATTTTGTTTTGCCTTGTGTGCTTATTTATTTTCATGGTTTATCTTGGGTCCAATGCCCTTCGTGAACTTGTACATTGTTTGCTCGTTAGAAATCATGGTTCGAGATCCAATGCCCTTTTGTGGACTTGTAGTTCCCTTTAGGACTTGTGTATTTTCCAAATGCTATAAACCATATTTTGGGGTCCAATGCCCTTTTATGGACTTGTAGTTCCTTTTAGGACTTAGGTATTAGAGTAAAATCGCAGTCCGGGGTCTAACTCCCTTTATAGACTTGTGGTCCCCTTTAGGACTTAGGTATTAGTGAAGCCTTGTCTGGGGTTCATCACCAACTATTTGGGTGTGTAAGATCCATCTTGACCTTGGCATAAGTGGTCCTTACCAAGGTCTTTCGTGTTTATGGTTTAGTGTGAGAATTTTTCAAAGACTTGAGATTTTTCTACTGCACAACCTTTTTAACACAAGACATACTCGGGGGGTACCATGGTAATCTGTCCATGTTGGCAACGGTAATAAAATGAAGTAAAATACCACTTTATTTTATTGATTCAACAAAAGACTAAGGTCCATACAAAGTGTTCCTGTAGTAACTGGGGCAGATTAAACATGAAGTAAACTAAGACTAGGCCTAAAAGGCATTTAGCTATAGTACTTTCTAAGTTTTTCCGCATTCCATAAGTTCTTCACTAGCTTTCTTGTTAATGTCTCCAAGGTATATGCTTCTTTGCTGGTGTTGATCATAATACGGTAGGGGCCTTCCCAGTTAGGGGCTAACTTCCCCTGGAGGCGTTCTTTCCTCCGATGTCAGCCCTGTGGAGTACAAGGACGCCTGGATGGAATCTCCTGGGGATAACTTTTAGGTTGTAGTGTGCTGCCGTCTTCTATTTGATAGCAGCATCGCGTATATAGGCCACGCACCTTCTTTCTTCCAAGAGGTCTAGGTCTTCCCTGATTAGTCTGGGGTTACTGTCTACTGAGAATTGTTGAAGGCGCCAATTGGGTTCTCTTATTTCTACCAGAATCATTTCCTCACACCCGTAAGTGAGCTTGAAGGGAGTCTCACCTGTCATAGAGTAGGGCATAGTCTGGTAGGCCCAAAGGATGTGGTCGAGCTATTCAGCCCAATTTCTTTTGGCTTCATCTAACCTTCTTTTAAGTCCATGGACAATAACCTAGTTAACAGCTTCAGCTTGTCCATTTGTCCAGGGATTTTCTACAGTGCTACAATGATGTTTGATTTTTAAACTAGCGAGTAGTTCTTCAAATTCCTTGTCTTTGAACTGCGTCCCGTTATCCGTCACAATGGACTCTAGGATTCTAAACCTTGTAATAATGTGGTATCACATGAACTTTTGGATTCTAACTGAGGTAATGGTGACCAGATGTTCGGTCTTAATCCATTTAGTAAAGTAGTCCACTGCTACCACTAGAAACTTCAGTTGTTTGGGTGCTTGAGGGAACGGACCCAGAATATCCATACCCCACCTATAGAATGGCCAGGGTACAGATATTGTGGAGAGTTCCTCGGGTGGAACATGGTAGTGGTCTAAGTGGCGCTGGCACTTGTCACAAACTTGGAAGTGTGCTATTGTGTCGGCCTCCATTTTGGGCCAATAATAACCAGCCCTGAGAGCTTTCAACGCTAAGTCTTTTCCTCCCAAATGGTGTCCACAACTCCCCTCGTGGACCTTCGCTAGTACATATTCTGCTTCTTTAGGCGTTAGACATTTGAGAAGGGGTGAAGACAATCCCCACCGGTATAACTACCCATCATAGATAGTGTGCCGGATAACAATTTTTATTAGTTTAGAAGCTTCCTTTGTGTCTTCTAGTTGGATGCCAGACTGTAAATACTCCACGATAGGGGTGATCCATATGGATTCTGAATCTTCAATTTGGAAAATAGTTAAAACCATGATTAAGGGCTGGGATAAGGTCTTTTGGACCACCGAACTGTTGTTCCCCAGACTCTTTGTGCTGGCCAACTTGGACAAGAGGTTGGCCCTTGAGTTTTGTTCCTCGGGAATGTGCTCTACCTTCACCGTTTGAAAACCCTTAAGGAGTCCTTGTATCTTCGCTAGATATCTTTGCAAGAGGGGTTCTTTGGCTTGGTAGTCACCCTGGATCTGAGATGTTATAAGCTGGGAGTCACTTCAAAGTGTGATCGTTGTTGCACCCAGTTCCTTGGCTATTATCAATCCAGTAATGCACGCTTCATATTCTGCCTGGTTGTTTAAAGTAGGGAACTCGAACTTGAGGGAGCTTTCAATTATCATGCCTTCTAAATTTTCTAGGATTACCCCAGCGCCACTTCCCTTAGGGTTAGAGGATCCGTCAATGAACATAGTCCACGACACTTCCTCAGGGCAACTGGGGTCCAAAGTAAGTTCAGTAAGGAAGTCGGAGAGTGCTTGTGCTTTTATTGCTAGTATGGGCTCGTATGAGATTCCAAACTTAGAGAGCTCGATAGACTAGGCAATCATCCTACCAACTAAGTCCGGCTTATGCAATATTTTCCAGATTGGTTAGTTCATCCTTACTTCAACCGAATGGCACTGGAAATATTGCCTTAGTCTCCTGGCTGTGATGAATAAGGCAAGTGTGACCTTCTCGATCTTTTGATAATGGAGCTTGGGGCCTTGCAACACCTTGCTCACGAAATAGACCGACTTCTGGCTTTCAGCTATTTGCAAGATAAGTACTGAACTGATGTCCTCTTTATGAATAAAAAGGTAAACATATAAATTCTCTCCGGGTTTCGGCCTAGTCAAGATATGGGGAGATGATAACAGATTCTTAAGAGACGTGAAGGCGTCCTCGCAATCTTGGGTCCACTCAAAACTCATCCCCCTTTTTAACAGTTTGAAGAGAGGGAGGGATTTGTGGGCGGCTTTAGCAAGGAAGTGTGTGTGAGCTGCAATCCGCCTTCTAAGTTGTTGAACCTCTTTAACATTCTGGGGGCTGTGCATGTTGAGCATGAATTGGCATTTATCCAGATTTGCCTCAATCTCGAGATGAGTCAACATGAAGCCTAAGAACTTCTCGGCTCGGACCTCGAATGTACATTTTTCTGGGTTGAGTCTCATGTTATGCTTTTTAACTTTCGTAGATACCTCTTTGAGGTTGGCTGTGTAGGATCTAGACTCCGGGGTCTTAACGATCATATCGTCAATGTATACTTCAAGCATTCTCCCCACTTGACCCTCAAAGACTGTATTCATGATCCACTAGTAGGTGGCTCCTACATTCTTTAAACCAAAGGGCATGACCCTACAGCAGTAGCTTGCCTTTTCGATGATGAAAGCAGTTTTATCTTCATCTCTATTGTACATCGAAATCTGATTATACCCAGAGTAGGCATCCATAAAGGATAGTAACCAATAGACGGATGAGCTGTCAACCAACTTGTCAACTTCGGGGAGGGAGTATGGATCTTTAGGGCACGCCTTATTCAAGTCTGTGTAGTCCACACACATCCTCCACTTTTCATTTGAATTTTTCACTAAGACCACATTGGAGAGCCATTTGGTGTAAAAGATCTCCCTGATGAATACAACGTTGAGTAGTTCTTTGACTTGCTCCTCAATGATTTGCTATTTTTTAGGGCCGACTTTTCTCTTCTTTTGGGAGACTGGCTTCGCATCCCGTTTAATAGATAAATGATGGCAGATGAAAGTGGGGTCAAGCCTAGGCATGTCGGAGGATGTCCATGCAAATAAGTCTCTATTTCATTGAAGGAGTTCTATCAGCTGACATTTTTCTTGCTCTTCCAGATTTGTGCCTATTTTGGTGACTTGATCAGGCTTATCACCTAGTTGAAGTGGAAGTAGCTCTCTTTCTGGCTGGGGTTTGGTGCCCCGAATCTCTTCTCTAACATCTAACTTAGTCATAAGGATGTTAACTTGATCCAAGGCCAGGCTAGACGTACGTACTCTTGCTTTCTTGGGAGTCTTGCAGATCTTGAGACTTTCATTATAACATTTGCGTGCTGCAATTTGGCCGCCCTTGACCATGACCACCTCATTATTTTTGCTAAGGAATTTCATGGTTAGGTGAGCGGTGGACACTATAGCGGTAATACAGTTCAAGGTAGGTCGCCCTGGAATAATATTGTAAGCAGACGGGCAGTCCATGACCAAAAATTTGACTTTGACGGTTCTGTAGATTTTGTTGTCCTTGAGGGTCAAGAATGTTTCAAAATAGCCCACCAGGGTGATTTTCTCACCAGAGAACCCAGTGAGCTCGCCTTCATAGGGGGTTAAGGCGGACATGGGGAGCTCTAGCTTTTCAAAAGCATCTATGATCATTATGTATGCTGAGCTGCCCTGGTTTACAAAAATACGTCAGACTTCAACATTAGATATTATTCTGGAGATGACGAGTGGATCATCGTGATCTCAGATAATATCACCGTAGTCTTTAGCGATGAAAGAGATTGGTGGCTCTTCCCTATCGTCAACACGAGGCCTACGCGTTGAGCCACAAACGCTCAATATCACAGTCCGTAGTGCTTTCTTCTGGGAATTATTGGATGGACCTCCTCCTACAAATCCTCCAGAGATAGTATTGACCAATCGATCTATTTTGTTGGCCCTGTTCTATGTATCCCGATTTCGATCTTTCTGGTTATCAGCGTCACGGCATGGTGGAGTCCAAGATTTCTTGATCTAGGGCCAGGCTAGACGTACGTACTCTTGTTTTCTTGGGAGTCTTGCAGATCTTGAGACTTTCATTATAACACTTATGTGCTGCAATTTGGTTGCCCTTGACTGTGACTAGCTCATTATTTTTGCTAAAGAATTTCATGGTCAGGTGAGCGGTGGACACTATAGTGGTAATACAGTTCAAGGTAGGTTGCCCCGAAATAATGTTGTAAGCTGACGAGCAGTCCACGACCAAAAATCTGACTTTGACAGTTCTGTAGATTTTGTTGTCCTTGAGGGTCAGGAATGTTTCAAAATAGCCCACTAGGGTGATGTTCTCACCAAAGAACCCGATAAGCTCGCCTTCATAGAGGGTTAAGGCGGACATGGGGAACTCTACCTTTTCGAAAGTATCTATGAACATTATATATGCTGAGCTGCCCTGGTTTGCAAAAATACGTCGGACTTCAACATTAGATTTTATTCTGGAGATGACGAGTGGATCATCGTGATTTCAGATAATATCACCGTAGTCCTTAGCAATGAAAGAGATTAGTGGCTCTTCCCTACCGTCAACACGAGGCCTGCGCGTTGAGCCACAAACGCTCAATATTGTAGTCCGTAGTGCTTTCTTTTGGAAATTATTGGATGGACCTCCTCCTACAAATCCTCTAGAGATAGTATTGACCAATCATCTATTTTGTTGGCCCCGTTCTGTGTATCTAGGTTTCGATCTTTCTGGTTGTCAGCGTCACGACAGGGTGGAGTCCAAGATTTTCTGACTAGACTATGCGTCCTCTTCCTTTGTCGTGGGGTTAGACTTCACCGAGGGCTATGACTACGTCTTCGCTCCCTCTGTCTTCGGGGGTTGTCATTGTTCCGGATCCTGACAATATACTTGTGAAGCCGACCTTCCTTAATTAAGGACTCAATGACATCTCGAAGCTAGTAGCATTCTTCTATTTCGTGGCCATAACTTTTATGCCACTTATAGTTCTTGGAGTGGTCCTTCACCTTTTCTAGAGGTGTCTGAAGCACTTCTTTGAGAATTGTTTCTCGCAGGGCATTCAGAGTAGTGTAGTCAGAATATTTAGGCCGATAAGCATTGCCTTTGGAGGAGTTTCGAGGTTGGTTAAAGCTTCAGTTATTTTTCTGGTGATTGGGCTCACCTTTTTCCAAAGTCTCTTTATCCTATATAGTTTCCTCTAGTTCAATGTATTTTGCGGAGCGAGCATCAAACTCATTCATAGTCTCCACCTTCTTCTTTGCTAAGGACTAGAAGAAGTCAGAATCAATCTAGAGGCCACTCTAGGCATAGTAAAGGGTGATCCGATCATCCAGACTGGCCACACGAGCAAGGGCAATGCTGAACCTCTTGATATATTCGTGAAGGGACTCATTACTCCTTGACGAATCTCGAGAAGAGAGTCAACTGACTTGGGTTACTCCTTAGCAGTAGTATAATGCGACAGGAAGCGTTGCGTGAGATCATCCCATTCGATGACAGACCTCGATTGTATGGTGGAGAACCAGCGGAGAGCGCCCTTCTTTAGGAAGAGGGGGAATGCCTGACATAGCAATTATGGTGTTCCTCCATGGAACTGCATAGAGTGAATGTAGGCATCAAGGTGTTCTTGTGGGTCCATTGTACCATCATATTGTTCAAGATTAGAAGGGGACTTGAAGCCTCTACGGATCTTGTATGCCATTAGTTCATTTGAGAGGGGCTGTTGTTGGATGCCAAGAATTGGGGTGTTGTTTTAGATGACATGGCACATTCTGCCTCTCGCGGTCGTTCTCCACGTGCACTGATTGTTCTGGTTCATCGAGCTGATGTCGTTGGTCGTCCAACTAGAGGTGTTACTCATCAACCTACTGCATTTGCTGGGCTACTAGGTCCTGGAGGCGATTTCTGGTCATCTTGGAGCGGGGAAGGGCTCAGCTGGAAGTATGGTCAGTAGCATTGTTGTTCAGAGGGCCTAGGCGTGATTGCACTGGACCCCTAAATACTTCAATGGCATTGTTAGCCCTCTCTACAGGGCGGGCAAGCCTATCAATGATAGACCTTCTGCACGATGGAAGTGCACTTTCATCAGAAAGTGAAGTCTCATGTCCATCGTGTAGTCATTCTGAGATGTGTGCTTAGTCTCTTACGGCCGAAGCTTCGGCGAAGGTGGTGAAGCTGGATAAAGAAGGGGCTGTGCTGCTGGCTCCTGTCTCTGTTCCATAGGAGGTTGCACAACATCCCTCTTTGAATGTTGACAAGTGTTGACCATCGTGTGGGATTAAAAGTTTATCGGCTTCACACAGACGACGCCAATATTCTGAAGTAGATTTAGAAGGTACCTGAGATAGGCATGTGATAGTGGTTTCCTCCTTGAGCAGTAGCAGCAACTAAGCGTATTGAAACAGGGGGTGGGTACCTGCACAGGGATTCCAATACTCAAGTCAGGCTATGCACAAGTAAGGTAGTATATGGTGAGTAATTTACTGATACCTGATTAAGGCTACTTAGCCTTGTATTTATAGAGTGTATATAGAATCCTCATGCAATCTGTATTGAATATAAGTATTTAGGATTAGTATCTTAGTAAAGATTACCTTCCCATTATTATTGGGGTGAATCCTTATAAGTTAGGAACTCTTGATATGAGAGTTACTTATCAATCTGAGACAGTTATGAGTCTTATAATATTGTAAGTAGATAATTAACAGTTACGAATATTTAGAGATATACCCTCTGCATGAATCTAGCAATCTTGATATTATGGCCCATTGCTGCTCGTGTGATTCACATTGGCTCAATAAATGGTTTTGATGATAACAAAGCAAAGAAAGGAAGGCAAATGCATAAGACAATTCCAAAGAGCATCAAGTCTAGAATATAAGATTTAGAATTTGTGTAAAGGTAGTTGAAGGATTCACACTGAGCTCATAAAATATTTTCTTACTCAAATGAAATATGTCTTACAAAATAAGGATTTACATTTGTTAAGATGGCTTCTAAGATTAGCCAAAATATTCTTGAAAACTTCTTTGAAATTTATCTTGAGAAAACCCTTCACAGGAGCTAAAAGACTAAGGCTCCTAATCGATTAGTATAGCCATCTAATTAGTTATTTGATTTCACAGAAGCCAAATACTTAAGCTCCTAACCGATTAAGAAATGCTCCTAACCGATTATTTGGTTTCACAGAAGCCAAATACTTAAGTTCCTAATCGATTAGGAAATGCTCCTAACCGGTTATTTGATTTCACAAAATCCAAGTAAGTAAGTTCTTAACCGATTAGGAAATGCTCTTAACCAGTTATTCCAATTTATAGAAGGTAAGATCTAAAGGCCCTAACTGATTAGCAATCTCCTGTAATCGGTTAGGAGATATATTTGGAGTCAATTCTTGACTCCTAACCAATTAGGAAAAACTCCTAATCAATTATCTGGGCAACTAGAACTTATGTTCAATGGCTATATTGAAAAGCATTTAATGCTCTCAACTACCCCAATGGCTCTTAATTACTTTTATCTATAAGTTTAATGTGTTGGGCATTTATGAATGGTTAGAGAAACTAAAAGAAACAATCTGAAAACCATTTTCTAAGCATTAAATACTTGTTTTTGACTTCCCTTTGGTCATACTCTGTTTTGAACTTAGAATGTGTGAATCTTCAATACCCACAAGCTTTAATTTGTATAATCCTCTCTAAAGAGAGAGTTTTATTTCTTCTATATCTTGTTCAATCTGTAAAAGAGGGTGAGGCATCCCTCAAAGCTTTGTAAGGGTGAGGCATCCTTTGTTTGAAGAGGCTCAAGCTACAAAGGGTGAGGTATCCCAAGGTGGTGTTGAGTGCTCCAATTTGTAAAAGTCACAAGCACCTAATTCAAGCTTGGAATTTTATGGAAAATCTCAAGTAATTGCTTGAGGACTAGACGTAAGCCACAAGTGGATTAGTGGCTGAACTAGAATAAAGCTTAGTGTTTGTTTTTCTCTAAACACTACTCTTTGCTTTGAGCACTATTTTATTACTTTATTTGAATTCTATCTTTTTTGGTTAATTCATTTAAGAGTGAAAAGCTTATATCTCTTCTATCCATTTATCTTTAACAAATAATAGCTTCAACGAAAATAAGAATTCAAGTATTTTGTGAAAAATTTATAAACTTATTTTTTATAGTTAATTCACCCCCTTCTTGAGTATTGAGGCCACTTGGTAACAAGTAGTATCAGAGCTAAACTCTAGTGTAAACAGCTTAGCAGCTTCAAGAGAAGTGATGGCTTCAAATGATTTTTCGAATGAAGGTTCTTCTATTAATCAACCTCCCTATTTCAATGGTGATGGTTTTGCCTACTAGAAAGAAAGAATGAAAATTTGTATTAAAGCTATTGACATTGATGTGTGGGATGCCGTTGAAAATGGCATCGTTGTTCCCACACGTATAGTTGATGGTATAAGAACTAACACACCTAGAAGTGAATGGACGGATGAAGACAAAAAGAAAGTTCAATATAACTTGAGAGCCAAGAACATCATTACCACATCCTTGGGGTATGATGAATTCTTTAGGGTGTCAAATCGTAAGGCCGTCCAAGAAATGTGGGATACCCTACAAGTAACTCATGAGGGCACTAGTGAGGTAAAAAGATCTAGAATAAACATTCTCACTCATGAATATGAATTATTTAGAATGGATTAAGGAGAAAGTATTGAAGAAATGCAAAAAAGATTTATATATATTATAAATCATCTTGCTTCATTGGGAAAAACTTTTCCTAATGAGGATCTTATTAACAAAGTATTGAGGTGTTTGAGTAGGAATCGGCAACCTAAGATGACGGCTATTGCGGAATCAAGAAACTTATTAACAATGACCTTGGCCACCTTGTTCGGGAAGCTCCAAGAGCATGAATTGGAGATAAATAGGCCCAATCAAAGTGAGGAACATGACAAGAAGAAGAAAGGGATTGCACTCAAGGCCACCTCATCTACAATGGAAGATAATGATGAAGATGATTGAGATAGCACAAAAAATCTAGAGCTAAATGAGGAGAATCTTAGTCTCTTTGTGAGGAAATTTGGAAGATTCATAAAGAAGAAAGGATTTTTAAAAAAAAAGCACCTTTTTCCTCCAAAGAAGTCATATCACAAAGGGGAAGGAACCTTATCTACTTCAACATGTTATGAATGCAGAAAACTGGGACTCATGAAGATGGAATGTCCTGTGTACCTCAAGAAGGCAGAGAAGTTTGAGAAGAGACCTTCCAAAGAAAAGAAAGGAAGAAAAGCATACATTGCATGGGAAGATAATGACATGGACTCCTTTGATAGCTCGAAAAATGAAGAAGTTCATCTATGTCTCATAACTAAAGGAGAAGAAGAAGAAGAAAGTGACACCGAGGTAACTTCCTTTAACCTAGAACCCTTACCTTCCTATAGTGAATTACAAGATGCTTTTCAAGAATTGCATGATGAATCCTTAAGGCTCACAAAAATGATTTTATCATCAAATAAAATAATTTCCTTATTGGTAAATAAAGTTTCTATGTTGAACAAGGAAATTAATGAGCTTAAAATTAAAAATAAGACCTTAGGACTTATTGATACTGTAACGCCCCAATCTTTCTCTTGTGTGGGTTGTCTATGATTTCTGTGATGTTATGAATTTTTGTGAATTGTTATGAGTTATTTGATTGTTTGGATTATTTTAATATTATTTTTAAAAAAATTTGGACTGTTGAACCAGGACAGGGGGATCTTACTAAACCCGAAACCAGAGATAGTTTTTGAAGTTTTCATTGTCTGAGATTTTATTTGACAGATAAACTTTAGGTACGCTCTATTATCCATTGGACAATAAATACTGACTTTGTTAACTATGACTTTTGTCCATTAGATAGTAGCTTGTAGAAAAGATCTAGTAGATTATTTCTATCTAGTCATTTTTGTAACATCATCCATGTGACATCATCCACATTACATCATCTTTGACTTTTGGACCAAGGAGAGAAGCTTCTCAAGGAAGCTTTGTGAAGCTTGTTGAGGAAGCTTGGCACCTCCTCCCTAGATGGAGTACACGGCCATGGAAAGAGAAAGGAGACTTCTAGAGTAAGTTTCTATTCAACTTTCATTTTCATCACTTTTCTATCCATTTCTCTCACTTCACCCAAAAGCTACACACTTTGTTTTCTCTCATTTTATTCTCTCATTTTCTCTCTTCTAGGCTCATGGCCACACTCACCAAATCTACCCTCTCATCTTTTTTTATTTCACTCATCTATTTTCTTGGATCTAAACCTCTTTCTAAGCCACATTGATGAGAAGATCTTGACTTGTTCATCTTTTCCAAGTATTTCTTCAAGTTAGGGCTTGAAGACTTCTAAGGTAAAGTTTCTTCTTTTCCATTTTTCTTTCTTTTCTTCTTTCTAAGATCATGATTTTGATCCATGATCATTCTTCTCTAAGCTTAAAATGTTGATTCTTTGGCGTGTCATTTTCATTTTTTAAGAAGCTCTTGGAAGAGGAAGCTTGTTCCAAGGAGATATCCAAGTAGTGGTTGGTCTTCCTCCAAGGTAAGAGGGAGATTACTCTCATCAATCTTTCATGGTGGTGAAAGACGTTTTGTTGTGTTGAGAGTGGAGAATCCATGTGAGGATTCTTCACTTGATTGTATTTGACTCTTGGTGATTTTTGTAATTTTTGTTCTATATGATTTTGTGGCTTGGTGTTGTTCATGATCTTGGTAGAATATAAAATTCTTGTTGATTGATATATATTGGTTGCTTGAAATCCTTCATGGAAGATGAAAATTTTGAGGCCCAAGGACCCTAAAGCTCACGGCCAAGAGACCCCAAAAAGGGTATCTAAGAGAAAATTTTGTGTTGAATTGGAACTTGGAAGCTTAAATAAAAATGGAATTGGACTAGGAATTTCATAAAATGAAGGAGTGGTAAAACCAAATTTTGGCTACTTATTTAGAGAGAGATTTCGGCCTTGAGAGGGAAAATAAGCTAGAAAAAGAGATTATAAAAAAATTTGGAGTACTTTTAGGACTTAGGGAAAAAGGAAATGAATTTGTGAGATCAATACAATGTAGTTTCTCTTTAAGTTTTCATGAAAAATGTGAGGAAGGATTACCTAGAAGAACTTAGCTAGAAGAGTTTTAAAGTTAGAGTGAATTTGTATAATAATCCTTGAAAGTTTAAAAGAGAAAGAATTGTGAGAATATTTCATATGATTTGAAAAGGATGATTCCTGAGTTGGCACAATGGAAGTGCTTTGTGACTAAATGTAATAGCCTTATGCTATTGGGATGACGTATTGGACCCGGGAATGTCAGTGATTGACTTAAGCCTATTGTGGCTCTTTTGGTGGAACTTATGTCGTTCATGATTACTGTTTCATCTATGTCATGTGACCATGCATTGTGAAAGTTGGAATGACTTGTTGTTAAGGCTGTATGCCTAGGAGATGAATTACACCTTTCTACGGGTGCGAATTGCGTAGTGTAGTTTACTTGTTGAACTTGGAGGCATCGGGGCGCGGGTATCCTACATGTGGCCAGTTGGTAGCTCCACTGGGCCGTGGTGACTGTGCAATGCATCGACGATCTAGACCAGGCACTATCCTATTCCCGATCCGGTTGAGAGTGTCTTGTATAGTCATGTTACACAGACTGATTATATTGAGAAGCACACGATTTGAGGTTAACGATATATAGACACTAACTCCTCGATCATTCTCTCCGATGTTAGTTTGAACTCCATGGAGTAGATGTCAGTCCATTGTGCATTCACATAGACATTGAGCATTTTATTGTGATGCATTTATATTGTGGAATTGTCAGTTGATATATTATTGCAATATCTATTGAGAATTTTATGACTATAATGATTATCTCTGTATCCTTTGATTTGATTGATATCACTATTTCTTGCTGCCATGCTGGTATTGATGAAGAGAATCTGACCTCTTTGTTTTATTATTCTATCTACTTCTGTTTTATGTGTACCTGTTGATAACGATTAAGAGAAGAAGAAGAAAATCTACAGTTTTTGGTTGTTTTGCTTTTGGATGGCTGCTAATGGAGGTTCCATTGGTTTTGTTAGAGTTCAATTCCACGGAGGTGTAGACGCATGGCGCATCAACTGGGGCATTGAACGGATTAGATATGTAGGAGATGTGACTTTGTCTATTAGTAGGACCCGTGATATGGTTCCTTTCTTCTCTCTTAGTTTTTTTGTGCATCTAGAGTTCTTTATGCTTATCAAGGAGCTGTGGGGTGACTTGCATTACACCCCTAGAGAGGATCCGGACCCTGTGGTGTCATCTGCTAGGACACCTATCTGTGAACTTCTGCCACAGCTGAGAGGTTTGGTGGGGAAGAGTCCGAGGAGGAGGACCCAATGGAGGAGTCAGAAGAGGATCCAATAGAGGGCCTAGGGGAAGATCCTCCTTCCTAGGTCTCTAGACTTGGGCTAGTCTATGTCTTGTTAAGTTGTTGCTTATGTCTTTTGTGTATAAACCTATAAATTTTTGGGTGGACTATGATCCATGCCATTGATGTATATATTCTTTTTGGTGTGTAATGTTCAGTAATTATATAATATGCTGTTATGTTTTGTTTGAGTTCGTGCCTTTGGAAAAGAAAATTTTATATTCATGTTTTGCAAGATCAAACCTTTTTCTGCATTTTGTTAAAAGATTTGATGTTTAGAAGTATAAATGTGACACCCTAATGAGGGTGTTATAGATGCTAACTCATTATGCATGACTTGCTCTTCACTTGATAATGCATCCATTCAATCATCATGTAAATCATTTGAAAAGGAGGTTGAGGATTTGAAAAATACACTTGTAAAATTTACCTTTAGAAGAGATAATTTAAATGTGTTATTGAGGAAATAAAAATGTGTTTTTCAAAAAGCCAGTTAAGGATATAATCCAAATAACCATCAAAAGTTTTATAAGAATTTCTTTGTTTCCTCAAGTACATCAAGTAGTCCCTTTATCAAATGCTTTCACTGTGGTAAGAAAGGGCATAGTGCATCAACATGTAATGTATGAAAGAATATCAACACTAAGATTGGAACTAAGAGGATTTAGGTCCCTAAGGACACATTGCCTAATGCTAAAAAACCAGGATCTAAGAGAATTTGGGTACCAAATGTTAAAATCTGAATGTGTGTTGTAGGTATGCTTGAAAACCAAAAGTTCAAGTTGGTATCTTGATAGTGGTTGCTCCAAGCACATGACCAGTGATGGCTTCAAGTTTTCCTTCCTTGTCCCCAAGAAGAGTGGTCACATGACATATGGTGATAACAACAAAGGGAAGATCCTTGGAGTCGGTAAAGTTGGTAAGATCCCTTCCTCATCCATAGATAATGTCTTGTTTGTTGAAGGACTCAAACATAACTTGCTCAGCATTAGTCAATTGTATGACAAGGGCAATAAAGTGATATTTGATTTTAATTGTTGCATAATTGAGGGTAAGGGTGATAAGCATGTCAAGTTTGTTAGTCATAGGGTCAATAATATATATACGATTAGCCTTGATGACATTTTCTCAAACAATGCTAAATGCTTTATGAGTAAAGAAAATGATATATGATTATGGCATAGAAGAATTGCACATACTCACATGGATCACTTAAACAAATTAGTTTCTAAAGAACTAGTAATTGGTCTTCCAAAGCTCAAATTTGAAAAAGACAAACTTTGTGATGCATGTCAAAAGGGAAAACAAGTAAAGGTCTCTTTTAAGCTAAAAATTTCGTTTCAACATCTAGACTTTTACAACTTTTGTACATAGATCTTTTTGGTCCCTCTAGAACCATGAGCTTTGGTGGAAATTACTATGCATTAGTGATTGTGGATGATTTCTCTAAGTTTACATGGACATTATTCTTATCTCACAAAAATGATGCTTTTCAATCTTTCAAAAAGCTTGCCAAAGTTATCCAAAATGAAAAATGTTTTTGTATTGCATCCATAAGAAGTGACCATGGTGGGGAGTTTGAAAACCATGAATTTGAAACCTTTTGTGATAAATATGGCATTGAGCATAAGTTTTCTGCACCTAGAACACCACAACAAAATGGTGTTGTAGAAAGAAAAAATCGATCTTTAGAAGAAATGGCAAGAACTATGCTCAATGAAGGCAACCTTCCTAAGTATTTTGGGCGAATGTGGTTAACACGGCTTGTTATGTTATGAATAGGGCCCTAATAAGGCTAATTTTAAAGAAAACCCCCTATGAATTGTATAAAAGAAGGAAGCCAAATATTTTACACTTTCATGTCTTTAGATGTAAATGCTTTATTTTAAATAATGGAAAGGATAACTTAGGGAAGTTTGATGCAAAATCTGATGAGGGGATATTTCTTGGATATTCTACACATAGTAAGGCTTTTAGAGTTTATAATAAACAAACTATGGCCATAGAAGAGTCCACACATGTTGCTTTTGATGAAACTAATCAAAATGAGCCGAGAAAGGAGCTTATTGATGATGTTGCAGAAATCTTGGCAAGAACACACTTGAAGAATCAAGAGAAAGAGCCCAAGAAGCAAGAAGAGAGACCCCTTGATCACTCTTGGCAAGAGGATTCAGAAATCATGGATTTACCTAAAGAATTAAGGACATCAAGATATCATCCTCTTGACAAGGTGATAAATGATATATCAAAAAGGGTAATCACTCAAAACTCTCTTAGAGATGCATGTAATCATTTGGCTTTTATATCTCAAGTTGAACCTAAAGACATAAATGAGGCCATTAATGATGAATATTGGATCTTGACCATGTAAGATGAACTAAACTAATTTAAGAGAAATCAATTTTGGGAATTAGTTCCAAGGCCCAATGATTATCTTATAATTGGCACCAAATAGGTCTTTAGGAAAAAATGTAATGAAATGGGCTTAATAACAAGAAACAAAGCTAGACTTGTTGCTAAAGGTTATAATCAAGAAGAAGGAATAAATTATGAGGAAACATATGCTCTTATAGCTAGATTAGAGGCCATTAGAATGCTGCTTGCATATGCATGCATCATGGATTTCAAGCTTTATCAAATAGATGTTAAAAGTGCCTTTTTAAATGGTTTTATACAAGAAAAGGTGTATGTGGAACAACCTCCTGGTTTTGAAGATTTTGAGCTGCCCAACCATGTTTTTAAACTGAAAATGGCCTTGGATGGCTTGAAACAAGCTCCTAGAGCTTGGTATGAAAGGTTGAGCAAGTTTCTTTTAGAAAAAGGCTTCTCTAAGGGAAAGCTTGACACTACTCTTTTCATCAAGCATAAAAAGCATGACATACTTCTTGTATAAATATATGTTGATGATATAATATTTGGTACTACTAATGACTCTCTTTATAAAGAATT
The DNA here is from genome assembly GCA_029884595.1 of Ormosia semicastrata. NCBI lineage: Eukaryota > Viridiplantae > Streptophyta > Magnoliopsida > Fabales > Fabaceae > Ormosia > Ormosia semicastrata. Next base: position 1,332,924 of record JAQQTO010000060.1, on the reverse strand, counting down.
TGCTAATATTATGCAAAGTGAGTTTGAAATGTCCATGATGGGTGAGCTCAGCTTCTTCCTTGATATCCAAATTAAGCAAACAAAGGATGAGACTTTCATAAGTCAATCAAAATATTGCAAGGAGTTGTTCAAGAAGTTTGCAATGGAGGGTGCCAAGCAAATGGATACACCAATGGGCACTTCTTTTTACTTGGACAAGGATGAAGGATGTAAATATATAGAAATTATAAAAAATAGAGGTATGGTCAGCTCACTCCTTTATCTTACAACAAGTAGGCCAGATATTATGTTTAGTGTATGCATGTGTGCTAGATATCAAGCAAATCCTAAGGAATCTCACTTATGTGTTGTAAAACGAATTATGAAATACCTAATAGGTACTTCACAAATGGGTCTGTGGTATCCTAAGGGTGCCTCATGTAACCTAATTAGATATTCCAATTCTAATTTTGCTAGATGCAGAATGGATAGGAATAGCACTAATGGGACATGTCACTTTCTTGGAAGCTCACTAGTTTTTCGGCATAGCAAGAAACAAAACAGTGTGGCATTATCAACAGCTGAAGCTGAATATGATGTAGCTGGGAGTTGTTCTACTCAAATCCTTTGGATGAAGCAACAACTTCTAGACTATGGTCTTGAGCTAGATCACATCCTTATAAGGTGTGATAACACAAGTGTAATTAATTTGTCCAAAAATCCCATTTTGCACTCTAGAATAAAGCACATTGAAATAGGCATCATTTCATAAGGGATCATGTTCAAAACGGTGATTGCTTGCTTGAATTTGTTGAAACTACTAAGTAACTGGCTGACATCTTACTAAACCATTAAACAAAGAAGCATTCTTCAATATAAGAAGAGAACTTGCCATTTTGGATCAATCATGCATCTAATTTTACTGTATCTTATGTGTTTATGGTGTAACACTTGTCATATTGCTGCATAATATGCTAATTTGCTGCATAATATGGAATGATTGCATAGTTATTTTATTTTAATCATTTTTAAATCTAATACTGACTTGAGCGTCGGAGTTTCTCCTAAGTTTGTTTTGTAGGTACTTAATCTATGCTTAAGTCCCCCAATTTCCAATAATCAAGTTCTTGATAAAGAAAAATGCTTTCTGGTTCCCTTGAAGAAGAAAATTATGTACTTGAGATGCTTTTATAATGGGTAAAGTTGATGAAAAATGGAATCAATTTGAGATGGCACAAGTTGATGATATAAGGACTAAACTCTTGAAGAAGATGTTTTGGTTTTGGAAGCGCAATAATTAGTAGAGGAAAGAAAATCAGCTTATGAATTGTATTGAAAATAGCCAACATAAAAAAGACATGAGTTAGAGATTTCTAATAATTCTGAAGGAGACTAAACTGTGCTGGGATGCATTCCTGGTGCTCAGAATGAATGAAGTTAAGCCAAAGTCTAAGTGAACCTCAAAAAGACAAGGGTTGGTATTTTAGAGGCTAAACTCTCAAGGATTATGTGTGTTTTGATAGTGGAAATAACTAGTTAGAAGCATTTCCTAATCGGTTAGTATATAAGGCAGAGGCCAAAATATTTCTGGAAATATCAAGCTAACTGATTAGCTAGTTGATCTAATTGGTTATGCAGGCAAAAGAGGCTCTGTTTTGTTTTAAAATTCGAACAACTAACTGATTACCTATTTGTCCTAATCAGTTAGTGCAAATAAGTCAGAGACCCCAGCATTTCTTACCAACACATCCTAATCGGTTAGCCATCTATTCCTAACTGATTATTATCATAAAACAGAGACTCCCTATTTCTTTTCTTAAGTTTCACTAACTGGTTAGTCATCCACACCTAATCGATCATTCCTCTTGACCGAGAGCAACCCTTCCTCCCATTTAAATGAACCAGCAGTAGCCTCTACTTTCATTTTCACGACCCCCATTCCTCCATTTTCATCTTCTTCCTCTTCTTTTCTTAAACACATCTTCTTCCTCTTCTTCTCTCAAACACCCACTCTTCTTCACTCACACCCACTCACTCAAACACCTTTCCCACACAAATCTATCACTAAAACACCATTTCCACCAAAAATCCTTCAAATTCCACTTGCCTCCAAAATTTTCCTCTATTCTTTTTCAAAACCGTGACCTAGGCTCCACATTTCTCAACCATGGCAAGTAGTTCTTCTCATCCCAAGCGCTCTTGCAGCAAAAATCCCAATGTACCCCTGCCAACACCTACTTCACCTCCTGACCAAGACTTTTCAATTAGCCTCAACATTGGAAGGTACTTCTCCCACAAGAATTAAATGAAGCCATACACACTGTATTTCTATGCGTGACGTCTCATTCAACCCAAGTACATGGGCTGGGACTTCTTTATCAGAGAAGGATTCACATACCTCACAGAGCACTTAGAATTCCATGAACTAAAAACTCTTGTCACCACCAACCCAGGGTAGTTCTATCTTGAACCTACAAAAGTTTTCTTCTGTAATTTAAATATTATTAGTGAAAATCTAGTTTATGAGTTTAAAAGACATAGAATCATTGTGCAACCAAGTCAGTGGACTCCCCTATTGAGACAAACTCCCTGTGGAAAATCATAATTCAGGGAGGATTTTGATCGAGACCAAGCAGTAGCAAATATGCCTCAACCAGGAACTCAAGTGCCAAAAGATCTTTTACTATTGGTGTTCTGAATTTACAGGATTGTCTTCTTCACTTCATAGTCACACACATCTTAGTACCAAGGGCAAGCAACTATGCCTTGGTTGAAGAAGAAGATATTTTATTGATATGGGCACTTAAAAGATGTGTGAAGATCAAATGGCCTTATTACATCATGCATTACATGATAAAAGCTAAAGAAAAGGTAGTTATGGATCCTCCTTATACCCTGTTGGTTGCTCGAATTCTAGACCAATATAAGGTCAACCTAGAGGATGAAGGAATTGTGAACACTATGGGTCCCCACAAGTTTGGACTTGCCTCTCTAAATCACATGCAAGTGAAGAAAGTAAATGGCGTATGGATTTATGGTCATGGACATGTGGTAGTAGTACCACAAGAAGAAATTCCTGCTGCTTCGGCTGACGTGCCTATGGAAGAGGCCCCTGCCACCAATGAGGACCGCATCTTGGAAGCAATTGCAAATATGCAAGTTAGTATTGAAGCTCGCATTGCAGATCTGAGAACCTATCAAGAACACAGTAACACAATCATTTTTGACCGTTTAAGTGCTATGGAAGATTGCCTAGATAGGCTTGAGCGTCACTACCCAGCACCAGAAGATCATGGGGCTTAGGCATGGAATATCTATTTCAGTTATAGCAGTGTTTCTAAACTTATTTACTTTGCTTACAACTATGTTTTGATATGATGTTTAACAATGACTTAAATGTTTTGGATATTATCTTAGAACCATGGTATGTTTAATTGGTATCTTGGACATGTTTAACTATGACTTGAATGTTTTTGGATGGCATCGTATAACTTGAATGTATCTGTTTATGAATGGATTGCTGAATATGCTGACATTGTAGCTAAATTGTTACTGGTTATTTGTTCCAAACAAATGGTTATGCACTCCCTCTTTTTTTTTTATCATGACAAAAGGGGGAGAAGGATAGGCTCTTGGTTTTTGAGAAAAGAAGGTAAAATAATAGAAATTTTTTTTTAACAGTCTTGGAATTCCAAAACAAAGGGGGAGTTGTGCATCTCTGATTCAATCACCTCTTGAAAAATAAAGGGGGAGTAAGTCTCTAAATCCTGTTATGAATTTCAATTATTATTTGAACTAACCTATTCTCAATAGTTGTTTGTCATCATCAAAAAGGGGGAAAATGTGATTCACATTGACAAAAGAAATGGTTTTAATGATAACAAAGCAAAGGAAGGAAGGCAAATGCACAAGACAATCCTAAAGAGCATCAAGTCTAGAATATGTATTTGGCATTGACTAAAGCAATGGTTTTGATGATAACAAATAAGAAAGGAATGGAAGTGCAAAGATCAAGTCCCAAGACTCTTTAAGTTTAGCCTATAGGACTTAGATCTTGTGTAAAGGTAAAAAAGAATTACACTAAGTTCAAACAAGTTTTAAAATCTTTAAAAGTGTTTCTTACATGCTAAAATGCCCAACAAATCATTTTTGGAAAGTTAGTCTTGGTGGTAGTTCAAACCTTTGAAAAATAGCAAAGTTTGTGTTTTACAAAACTAGCCTTTGGTTACTATTTTGATCATCAATTTCAAAATACTTTGAGTTTTGTCTAAAACTTCTTTCATATGAAAATAAAATCAAAGATCTTTCCAATGAGTGTCATTTGTTTTAAGCGGATAAGAAACGAAGAAGTTATACCCATTTAAAGTCAGTTTTCAAAACCAGAGTGCAATAACCGATTATGGATTTTCGATAACCGATTATTGGACAAGTCAAGAGCGTTTTTCATGTTCTAAAAGCTCCTAACCGATTAGGCAATCCACCTAACCGGTTATTGTGAATGTTAGGAGTATTTTTTATGTTTCCAAAGCTCTTAGCCGATTAGGCAATTCACCTAATTGGTTAGTGCAAAACTTAGGAGCATTTTTCTCATTTCTTAGAAACTCCTAACCGGTTAGAGCCTTCCTCTAATCAGTTATTGGGCAAGTTATACAAGCTCCTAACTGATTAGAAATATCCCTTAACTGGTTATTCTAATCCTCAGAAGCCAAAACTAAAAGCCACTAACCGATTAGGAGCTCATCCTAACCGATTAGGAAATGGTTATTTACGAACTAGAACAGATTTCCAACGACTCTATTTTGGCATTTAATGCTCCTAACCACCACCAACTGCTCTAAAATTCTTTAGGCTATAAATGAAAATGTTTTGGCATCAAAGAAAGGTTGGAGATCAATCTGCAAATGACTATTGAGCATTAAATTCGTGTTTCATCATCTTTTTCTTCAAATCTCTATTTTTGAGCTAAATGTGTGATTCTTTGATACCATAAGCTTCAATTTGTATTATGTACTCTTTGAGAGAGTTCCTATTCGTATAAACTTTGTTTGATTCTCTGTGAAGAAGGTGAGGTATCCCTCTAGAGTAATGGGTGAGGTATCCTTTAGAGAGTAAGGTATCTCTCAAAGATTGTAAAGGGTGAGGTATCCCTCAAAGGTTGTAAAGGGTGAGGTATCCCTGTTTGAGGCTAAAGCATAAGGGTGAGGAATCCTAAAGTGTGTTGAGTGCTCTCAATTGTAAAGGTTGTCAAGTACCTGTTGAAGCTTAAAGACATAGTGAAAAATCTTAGGTGATTGCTTGAGGACTAGACGTAGGCCGCAAGTGGTTTGGTGGCTGAACTAGGACAAATCTTGTGTTTGATCTTCTCAACTCTATCTCTTTACTTTGTGCTTTAAATTTATTTGCTTACTTGAATACTCTCTGCTTTGGTTATTTATTTATTTGTGAATAAAGTAATCAATCTCATTTATCTATTCACCTCAATTAATTAATAGCTTCGACAAAAATTGGTAATCAGGTGTTTTACGAAAATATTTGTGAAAAGTTTTATATACTCAATTCACACCCCTCTTTAGTATTGAGATCATTTGGTAACAAGTGGTATCAAAGTTAGGTTCTTGTGTAAAGAGCTTAGCAGCTTCAAGAGAAAGTGATGGCCTTTTCAAATAGTTTTTCAAAAAGTTCTTCTCTCTATAGACCTCCCTTTTTCAATGGGGATGAGTATGTATAACATCCTGAAAATTATTTATTTCATTATAAATAATCATTTTATAATATTTATGATTTTTAAAATTTTTTTATATTTTTTCGAATACGTCGAATATTTTAATATATTCCTCATTTTGCATGCATACAGAGCAGAGTCAGTGTAACATCTCAGAAATTATTTGTTTCGTGATAAATAGTTATTTTTTAATATTTGTGATTTTTGAGAATTTTTCTGGAATTTTCTGAATTGTTTGATTATTTTAATAAATTTTTTCTCAATTTACGTGTGCGCTGAGTGAGGCTGGGAAAATGAAATATTTTCCCTGAGACCGGAAAACTTTGAACTATAGAAATGTCGACGGGGGATCTTACTAAACCCGAGGTTAGACACAGTTTATGAGGTTTTCATTTTTTGATATTTTTTCTAATAAATAAAATCACAGTATATTTTATTATCTGTGAGACAATAAAATATTATTTCTGCTAACTGTAACTTTTATCCACTGAGTAATAGCTCTAGCAGATTATTTCTATCTGATCACTTTTTTATGATAGCATCAAAGTGACATCATCACACTTTACTTTATCAAGAAGCGTGCAAAGTTTCTCAAGGAAGCTTCAAGGAAACTTCAAGGAAGCTTCCTATCCAACATCACATTTTCTCTCTCCCCCCTTGATGTTACACGGCTAGGAAGGGGAAAATATGACCAATTGTCATTTTTCCCACTTTTCCATTTACTTATCACTTTCTCTCTTTGTTGGTGTATGCCCTAAAGGCTAATACATTTGTCTGTATTTACATACATTCTATTATGCTATTTTAATATATGAGACATTTCATTTATTGTGTTCTTTTTTAATAAACATAATAAAGTCCTTAGAATAGTAAGTTTGATGCCATAGGGCATCAAGTGGATGACTTGATCGTGAGATTCTTTTGGTTAGAACACTATTCTTAAATGTCCCTAGTCAAGTATTATTGTTAACTAGGACAACAATAATGTATTGAGACTAGTATATGCATAGACCGATAACCACATCTCACGGGTCATGGATATGAGATATCAAGTCTTCACATGGGTATATATTAGAGTAATTATGTACTAGACTGACCCGCCATGAGAATGCTACATGGATTGTTACGTGAGTGTCATAAGCGATTCTCATAGTGACAATGGTGTCTGTGGTCCTTTGACCTGAAATAACTATGATTCCTACATGAGGAGTTGTGTATTTTAATACCATCAAACGTCATTTGTAACAAGGTGATTATAAAGTTAGTTATTAGACATACCGCGAATCATGCAGAGGGATATGAGTGACCTAGATGGGATTTGTCACTCCTACATAACAGGAGTGATATCTTCGGGCCTCCTGATTGAGTGAGACTGCAAAATGCATGGCCATGCTCAAATGAGTCAATATGAGATATTGATTTCATTTGTTGTTACAAAATGTACTTGAGTATCAGGAAACAAAAGATTGGACTATGCAAGGGTGACATATTCCATGCCTTGTGTTCAATCCAGATATCTTGATAAAGGAACTAAACGACACGGAAACATTGGACACGGAAAGGTTATGTCAAATCATTGACGTTCTTATTACTTGGGTAGCAGCGATGTGTTGCTAGATACCACTCAATGCTTGTAATAGTAAAATGAGATTTTAATATTACTACCAATATAATGAGAACCTGCAGGGTCACACACATAGAGCAGACTAAAATTAGAGCAATAAATCCAAATTGGACTTGTAACACCCCAAATTTTGGCTACGTTACAGTAATGACTAAATTTTACTGTATTATGTTTTCTGTGTTACAGAAAAATATTTTGACTGTTCTGAGACTGTTTTTGATCGTTGTGTGAGATTTGCTTTGGGTCAGGAAAATAATAATTTTCGGGCTGGGAAAAATCTTATTAGATTTATTCGGAGATGGGGGATCTTACTAAACCCGAATCTGAGAGACACCAAAAAGAATCTTTTAATTTTTAGAATTTATCTGTGAAATAAAAATATTTCACGAAAAATATCTGTTATTTTATTTATAGCAGCTTCTGCTATAAATTATTGGACCCGATATATTTTAATTGACAGAAAATGTACTTAGAATATTTTATGTAACCTAATTTAAATTGCACCAATAGAAACAAGTCAAAAATGATGGTTGGACTTTTCTAACCAATAAGAAATGGTCTAAGTTAAAATGTTTGACTAGTTATAAAGTAACTAAATAAACCTAATTTAGTTACCTAAATTGCCTAAATAAGGAACTAAATAAACTAACCTATTTACTAATTAGTTAGGATCTAGTTACTAACTAAATATCCTAATTTCATCTAGAAGACATGACTAGGCATGACATATGCAATGACCTATTTAACTAGTTAGCTATGTAACTAGATAGTTAATCAAGTAACTAGAAAACCTAATCTAGTTAGTTGTTATTTGATTAAAGAATAACTAGAACAAAATTAAAAATAAACTAAGTTATCTTTTTAGGGAGAGCCACACAGCCAAGAGGCTTCTCAAGCCTTCTTGAATGGTCTTTTGTGACCATTGCATGGCACTTTGATGACCAAGCCATGTGCCTTTGCTTGTGAACACAAAGTGTGATATTTTATTTTCAAGTTTATCTCCTAATTTTTCCTACACTACTCACACTGCTGCACCCTTTCTCTTCACTCTCAATTTTCATTTTCTCTCACCTGAAAGCTAAGCCTTCATCTTTTCCCTCCAAATTATCAAGAACACCAAGAACTTTCCTTTCTTCTTTTCTTTCTTGGAGATTTCGGCCAAGGCTACCAAAGCCACTTCCAATCTTCTATAATTTTTCTTCTCTACACTTTCTAAACCTAAACTATATTCTAAACACTTTTCATTTAGAAAGTTTTGTCAAAATCCTACTCCTAGTACCTCAAAATTCAAGCTTTGGGTTACTTCCCTAAAGGTAAACTTTTGATTTTATGGTTCTAAGTTGAGTTTTTGATTTTCTAAATCATGATTGTTCCATAGTTCTTTGTTATTAAGCCTTGATTATGACTTTGGTAATTGTTTAAGAATTTCTAGGGTTTTTGTTTGGTTCACACGAAAATCTAAAGGAGGAAGGAACTTGAAGATTCTTGTCTTCCTTAAGGTAAGAGGGAGATTTACCTCACCAACTAAGTGTTGGTGGTGAGGAGATGGTTTTGTATGGTGAAAAATCCATAAGGGTTTATTCACTTGTTGTTTGATGCTTCTTTGTTTATGATTGTGGTGTTTATGATTTTGTATTTATGGTTGCATGTGTGATAGTATGACTATAGCTTTGATAATATGCTTGCATGTACAATTTTGGAAGCATGCAAATGTATGTGTAAATTAGGATGTGAATAACATGTTGGAGAGGTTACATGAGAGCTCCAAAGAGCTTAGAGGCACATGGCCTCACTAGGTTCAAGAGGACCAATAGTCCTAAAATGATGATTTCAAATTGAGGATTAAAGGTTCCATGACACTAAAATTAATTAAGATGTTTTACAAGGATTTAGAGTGTTAGAAAATGAATTACAATGAGTTTTGAAGCAAGAATGAAAATTTGGCCAACATGCCATTTTTCATAATGTAGAACTAAATTATTTTATTAAGTGTAGATTTAAAGGTTTAATTGAGAAGGAAAGCATTTTGAAAGAGTTTGGATTTAGTAGCAAGCAAAATACTTTTTAGAAGACAAAATGATGTAATTAAATAATTAGGTTATGAAATAAAAATAGATGCCAATACTTGAAGTTTTCTAACGTATAGCTCACCCTATGGGTTTGGAAGCGCGTTAGGAAAATTTGAGCGGTAATATCTTAAGTAAAGCAAAGAATTATCATTTTCTGAGAAACAGTAGAAATACTGATTTTTAGAGAGACTATATTGTAATTATTTTTTTTAGAGGGGCTATATTAAAATTATTATTTAAAGAGGGACTACATTGTAATTATTATTTAAAGAGAGACTACATTGCAAATATTTTTCAAAAGAGGGACTATCTTGTAAATATTATTTTATGGAGGGACTATTATGCAAATATTGAAAATAAAGTCAATTTTTGGTATTAAATGAGAAAAATCGTATTTTGATTTAAAACATGTTAGAAATATTTTACGTAATTGAGAGTACGTTGAAAAATCAATACGTGATTTAAAAATGTGACAAAATTATTGTGCGATTGAGAAAATGCAAAAATATGATTATGCAATGAAAATACTGTAAAGATATTGTCGAACCAATATGTGAAACCTGAATATGAGATGATGAATTTGAACTGTGAATGGTGCATTGTACATGCATTGAAAAGGTCCAATGGACTAAGTAAGGCTAATTGTCTACGAGAGAATACACCTCTTGAGTAGGTGCGATATGCGTAGTGCAAGTCACTCGTTGACTTTGGGGGTATTGGGGTGCGGGTTGCCTACAATAGGCAATTGGTAGCTATTTTGTACCGTGGGTTTGACCGATGCAACACACCGATGATCTTGACCAAGACACTATTCTTAATCAAGATCTGACAAGGACTGTCGTGCATATGCTAGATGTGCAAATTGTAGCACGTGGTCTGAGGCATGTTGGTACAGACAGATCTTTTCAATCACTCTCTCCGACCTGAGTTTTGGCTCCATGGAATAGGAAATTGAGTCTATGTGCATATGCATAATCATTGAGTAGTGATATTGATGTAATATTTGAACTGTTGAATGATTGTGAAATATTGAGGGCATTATCATAATTATTATTTATTATAACTATTGTAATGATAAATAATGTTGATGACATAATTATAATTATAGTATGATGTATCTGTATGATATATTGTATGTGTTTATCTCTATGCTTCCATGCTAGTATTGGCGTAGGTGATCTCACCTCTTTGTATGCCTATTTTGTACTAAATTTATATTTGTAAAGACGTTGAGCAAGGACTTGAACACGAAGGTGAAGGGGAGCAGATTCCTTTGGAGGAAGCTGAGTTCTGAGAAGATGGCGATGCTTAGTTTCCTAGGATATATGAGGTTACAATTTCGTGGAGGACCGGAAGCGTGGCACATTGACCTTGATAGAGAGTGTATTTACTATATAGGAGACTTAAGTATTATCCTAAGTAGACTTTATCGAGGGAACCCTTATTTTAGTGTGAATATTAATGTATACTTAGAGTTTCCGTTGTCCATTAGGCAGTACTGGGGAACTTACTATCGTACTGCTAGTGCGATTAGTATTATGTCGTCTGCGCGGATACCTGTCTGTAGGACTTCGTGTCAGTTCAGATTCCTACTTGCTGAGGAATCTGAAGAGGACCCGTCTGAGGGTTCTGCTGTTTAGTAATACTTGGGCAGCATGTTAGTTTAAAATAATGTTCAAATATTTTGAGAACCATGTCTGTAAATATTTAAGTATGACAGTACTAATCTCTCTTCCTTGTTGAAAACAGATTTGTCGTGTCCTTGTTGGCGATATTCTGATCTATTCTTAATGGACGGAGGAACATACCGAACCTCTCGTTGTGATTCTTCAAACCCTGAAGAAGAAGAAGAAGTTACTCGTAAAGGTGTTCAAATGCGGATTCAGGTTAGAGGCAATTCAACCTTCGGGTCACATGATCTCAAAGGAAGGAGTTGCTATGGATCCGTCGAAAGTTGAAGCGGTTCTTCAATGAGAAAGACCAACAACCGTAACGGAGATTCGTAACTTTATAAGATTAGCTGGTTAATATGGGAGACTCACCGCAGAATTCTTCAAAATGGCAAGCCTTCTCATCTAACTCATACGAGAGAGTCAAGTTTGTAGGATTGATGCATATAAGAAAAGATTTTCAAGGATTAAAGAGACACTCAACTACCTTGCCAATGACAATTCTGCCCAATTCCAACGAATCTTTTAGGATGCCTGGTGGTGCTTCGCATTGGAAGTTTACAACATGTGCTTGATCGGAATAGAAAGAATGGTAACGTATGCTTCGAGACAATTGAGAGCACATGAGAAGTATTACCTTACACTAACTCGGAGTTAGCCTTAACTGCATTGAAGTTCTGGAGGCATTTTCTACAAGAAGAAATTTTCAATGTCTATAGTAATCTTAAAAGTCAGAAGTATTTTGTTTAATCGGAATGAGTTGAAATATGAGGCAGGGACGATGATTAGAAGTTTCGAAAGATTTCAATTTTCTATTTTAGTATAATCCCAGAAGAGGCGAATGTCGTAGCGAATTCCTTAAGAAGAAAACAAGCTTAGTTTGTCTACTAAGGTGATCAAGGAGAATAAGTTCGATAGAGCCACTCAGCGATGTACAGTTGTTTGGGGAGTTGGTTGTTGGATGGCCGAAGACTCGAAGGGCGTAGAATCTTTTATTGATCGGCCTATGATGTCAACACGCTTTTGCTAGTTAATATAAAATACTCAATGGAAGGAAGCTACCTTAATACCGGTGATTTGGATTGATGCAGCTGGAGATGCAGCATGAGAACTAGAAGACAAAATGCAAGAAACATAGTCGCGTTTTGTTCTAAGATATGATAAATTTCGAGGACAAACTTCCTTTTAGAAGGGGAGAGTTGTAATATCCCAAAAATTATTTATTTCATTATAAATAATTATTTTATAATATTTATGATTTTTAAAATTTTTTCTAGATTTTTTGAATACGTAGAATAATTTAATATATTTCTCATTTTACGTGCATATTGAGCAGAGTCAGTGTAACATCTCAAAAATTATTTGTTTCATGATAAATAGTTATTTTTCAATATTTGTGATTTTTGAGAATTTTTTTAAATTATTTGATTATTTTAATATATTTTTTCTCGATTTACGTGTGCTTTGAGTGAGGTTGGGAAAATGAAATATTTTTCCTGAGGCCGAAAAACTTTGAACTATAGAAATGTCGATAGGGGATCTTACTAAACCCGAGGATGGACACAGTTTACGAGGTTTTATTTTTTGAGATTTTATCTGATAGATAAAATCAAAGTATATTTTATTATCTGTGAGACAATAAAATATTCTTTCTGCTAATTGTAACTTTTGTCTACTGAGTAATAGCTCTAGCAGATTACTTCTATCTGATCACTTTTAATGATAGCATCAAAGTGACATCATCACACTTCACTTTATCAAGAAGCATGCAAAGCTTCTTAAGGAAGCTTCAAGGAAACTTCAAGGAAGCTTCCTATCCAACATCACATTTTCTCTCTCCTCCCTTGATGTTACATAGCTAGGAAGGGAAAAATATGACCAATTGTCATTTTTCCCACTTTCCCATTTTCCTATCACTTTCTCTCTCATCTTTCATTTCTCTCTCTCACTTTCACGTTCTCTCATCTCTCTCTCACACACACTCTCCTCTCTTCCTCTCTTCTCCCACACGGCCACATATCACCATTAGTGGCCATCCACCATTTCTTACTAACCCAACCTTGTTTCTTACATCCTCTCCTCATCCTAAGACTTTTCTCCTTGGGGGTCATCCCCTAAATCTTCCTCTTTCATCTTCTACCATTGAAGCCCAAAACTTGAAGCTTTTGAGGTGATGTTCTTGATCTTCATTTTCTCTCCTCATTTTCGTGGTCCTTGGCTACCATTGTGACTAAGGACTCCCTTTTCAAGCTTTGATTTTGGATTTCTTGGGTTTCATTATCTTAGGGATTTTCTTGGAGGTATTGGATGAATTTCAAGAGGCATCAAGGGTTCTCTTGTCTTCTCTTGAGGTAAGAGGGAGATAATCCTCTTCAACCAATCTTGGTGGTGAGGGAAAGTTTTTGGTGTTAATGGTGGGGAATCCATTTTGTGGGTTGCACACTTTGTTTGTGATTTTTGATAATATTATGATTTGAATGTGTTGTATGATTTTCTATGCTTAATATTGTGAATCTTGATGGATATGAAAGTGTATAAATGCTTGGATATGTGTTTGGGAAGCAAGGGATTCATACCCATTCGATCTGGAGGCTTGGGGGAGCATTTGTGCAAGTTTCTGGCATTAGATCCATAGGGCAGTGGAGTACACGGCCCAGGCCATGTTGGAATACACGGCCCTGGCCATGTTGGAATACACGGCCGTGTAATCGAGCAACGTAAAAATGAGCATTTTTTAGAGGAGTACACGACCTAGGCCGTGTAATTTGGCACGGCCGTGTACTCCAGGCCGTGTATTTTGGCATGACCGTGTATTTTGGGTAATGAAGAATGGTTGGTTCTTTTCTAGACCCTTAGAGGCTCACAGTCTCATTGGGCACTCATTGTGAAGCTTTATAACAAGTTAGAACTTAGCTAATTAAAAGAATATACACTCACTTAGGAAATCATAATGTGGAACAGATAAAAAACCTAACCTTATCATAAAACTTAGAGTGAGGTTTGGACAAAGAAAGAACATAAGTGTGAGGAGGGTTGTGAGGAACTCAAAGTAAATATTCTAAGAGAGTTAACGCAAGAACATAATGGAATTAAAGCATAACTTTCGTAGTAACTTTGAATAGTATGTGTTCACCTTTGAGGTCTTAATATTGATTTGTGGCTTGAGAATTTGGATAAGTTATGTTATCATTGTGAATTTATGTATGTATATATATATATACACATTGAATCCACACGCATTATGGCATGATTGAGAAAGATAAGCATGCATTAACATTGTAATTATGGAACCGAAGTACCGAACCAAGAAACATTAGATGGACGATTTAGTCAGATGTGGTTCACCTTTATAACCAGACATGTCAGATAGACGAGCGAGTCAAATGGGACTGGTTATCAAAGGAAACCCAGATAACAATGGTACTATATAGTCGTATGGACGATTATATAATATCACTGATGAAAATGGTATTGAACAATTGTATGAACAGTTGCTTTAATACCATTAGGAACGGTACAACGGTGGTTGAACTATTGTTATGGACATGTTGCCTAGGAGTTGAATCACACCTTAGTGCGGGTGCGAATAGACTAATGTAGGTCCTGCAGTTGACCTTGGGGGCGTTGGGGCGTGGACGTCTCATAGCGGGCAGTTGATAGCCCCTCTGGACCGTGGGACAAACCGATGCAAACGCAGCAACAATCCTGACGGAGACACTGTCCTATATCACGATCTTGTGGGAATGCCGCTGTATAAAGCCTTATTGTGCAAAATGATTGATTATTTTCTAGAAAAGACTTGATTTTACGGCTGACGAGATACTGGCATGCCCCCCTGATCATTCTCTCCAATGTTTTTGTCTAGTTCTATAAAGTAGGAAATGAGTACATTGTACATGAGGATGGTCATCATACGCATTGTGCATATGCATGGTCAGTTCACATATTGTCATGACATGGTCAACATACATATTGTGGAGACATAAATATCTATTATATATCTATAGTGGATACTTGCTGTTATAGTGCTCTTGATATTTATATTATTGTGGAATATGCTTTTTGATGATATCTATGCAAACGTTAACTTGAATATATTTGTAATATCTGTATGTATGGAATGACTACGTCATTCATGTTATGTTCCTTTGCTGCCATGTTGGTAATGATGTAGGATGTCTCACCTCTTCATTGCATTGTCCCGCTTTATTTTGTGTTCGATAAAGGCTGTGGAGGGGACACGGTTGAATTGGTTGGTTGTGGTTGAGTTGACTTTCTAATTCCTGTGATGGTGTTGAGACGAGATTTCCTTGGCAACGTGTGAATGCAGCTTCATGGGGGCATTGATGCTTAGCGGGTCAAACGAGACACCGAACGTTTTATTGTATATAGGGGTAATGGCTCTGTCCATAGGTAGTACCTATCCCGGGGCTACTGCTTACCCTTTATTGTTTTGGTACATATCTTTTGTTATTTGGGTATGTAAGTGTTACGTTTTCATGTTAATAGTACCTTGTAATCATTATATATATATATATTTAATGTACTTCACTCTGTAATGGTACTTTTGGGAGCTATGCGATAAACATATTTCATTCTTGGCTCATAATTTCTTTATATGCAAAATGGTTAAATTTGGAAAACTTGTTATTTGAGTTGTAGCATGCCAAAATTTAGTGACCGTGGTATAATGACAATTGTGCCGTGGTTATTAAATCGAGGAGTGTTACAGTATGCTTATTGGAAAAAATGAATAAAATTTTTTATTGAAGCTATTGACTTAGATGTGTGGGATTCTATTGAAAATGGTCCTTTTATCCCCACACAAGTTGTAAATGGTATAAGAGTTAATACACCAAGAAGTGAATGGACCAATGATGATAAAAAGAAGGTCTAATACAATTTGATAGCTAAAAACTTCATTACCACAAATTTATGGTACGATGAGTTCTTTAGAGTGTCAAATTGTAAATCTGCCCATGAAATATGGGACACCTTACAAGTAACCCATGAGGGTACTAGTGAAGTGAAAAGATCAATGATTAATACTCTCACTCATGAGTATGAGCTTTTTAGAATGAACCAAGGAGAAAGCATTCAAGAAATGCAAAAACGATTCACGCATATTACAAATCATCTTGCTTCATTGGGAAAGATTTTTCCTAATGAAGATCTTATTAACAAAGTATTGATATGTTTGAGTAGGCATTGGCAACCTAAAGTGACGGCTATTGCGGAGTCAAGAAATCTTTCAACCATGACCTTAGCCACACTTTTTGGCAAGCTCTAAGAAGATGAATTGGAATTGAATAGACTCAACCAAAGTGAGGAGCTTGATAATAAAAAGAAGGGGATAGCTCTCAAGGCCACTTCCTCCATGGTTAATGAAGATGATGAAGATAATGGGGATGGCTTGGAAATAAATGAGGAGAATCTTGGTCTTCTAGTAAAGAAATTTAAAAGATTCTTCAAGAAGAATGAAGCTCAAAGAAGACTTCCCTTTGGAAGAGATAACTTGAATGTATTGTTCAGGAAACAAAGATGTGTTTTTCAAAAGGCTGGTTTAGGGTATAATCCTAATAACCAACAAAAGTTTCTCAAAAATTTCTTTGTTTCCTCAAGTACATCAAGTAACCCCTTTATCAAATGTTTTCATTGTGGGAGGAAAGGGCATAGTGCTTCTACATGCAATGTTAGGAAAAACTTGAATACCAAGCTTGGGACTAAAATGATTTGGGCCCCTAAGGGCACCTTGCCAAAATCTAGCACACAAAGACCCAAGAAAGTTTGGGTACCAAAAGACAAAAATTGAAATGTGTTGTAGATGTGCTTGAAGGCCAAAAGTTGACTTTGGAATCTTAAAAGTGGCTACTCCAAGCACAAGACCAGAAAATACTTCAAGTTCTCTTCCTTGTCTCCAAAAAGCTTGGACTTGCAATATTTGGATAAGTGGAGACTTGTTTTATGCTTTAGCTTGTTTCAAAGTAGTACTTCTCTAGCTTTATGTCTTGAAAATATCTCTACATGTGATAATATGCTAAATAAGTTCGCTTCTTGTCTAAAATAGCACATTTGATGAAATTATGTTAGAACTTGGCTTATTGGATCAATCATGCATCTAACTTATGAATTTAAATCTTGCTGAATAGTTGTGCTGCATAACCTGTCCTTATGCTGCATAACTTGTTATTTTATTGCATATTGTGTCATTTTGGTGCAAAACTTGTCATGTTGCTGCATAACATGCTTTTTTGCTACATATTTAGGTTCTTTGCATAGTTATTTTGTTTCAATCTTTTTTTGAATCCAATACTGACTTGAGCGTCAGAGTTTCCCCTAAGCTTGTTTTGCAGGTGCTTAATCCATGCTTAACTCCCCTAAATCACCAATCTTAAGTTCTTGATAAGGAAAATTGCTTCTTGGCACTTTTGAAGAAGAGAAATAAGCTTGTGAGTTGCATTTATGGTGGCTTGAGAGAATGGAAAATAAGACAAAGCCATGATGATCCTCAAGATGGAATAAGTTTGTGTCTTAAGGGTTAAAGTCTTGAAGTGTTTCTGTTTTCTTGAAGATTTTCTAATCTTGGAAGTGCAATAATCAGCTAGAAGGAGAAAACAATCTGTTATTTAGATTTTGGAACTATTTTGTCAAGGAAAAAAGCTCTCTGCTAAGCTGAATAATCGGCTAGGAGGCTCCCGTAATCGATTATGGGGTTTTTGGGATTTCTTGGAAGCATTAGAAATTAAAGGCTAATCGATTATAGACATTCTCTAACTTATTAGAGGACACTTGGCAACTGGTTACATAAAGCATTATAACCGGTTACTGGACATCAAAAACCACTCCCAGCTGTGACCCTCCTTCAAAAAGCATAGGACAAGATGATGATGGACCTTCTATATGCCATGGTTATTGCTAAAATTCTAAATCAATACAAGTTGAGCCTAGATGATGAAGGAGTCATTCACCTTACCGGTCACAACAAGTTTACACAAGCTTCCATAAATCACATGAGAATTAAGATTATTAAAGGTGCTTGGGTTTATGGTGTTGGGCATGATGCAGCCCCACAAGAAGAAGAACTTCCTGCTGCCCTTATTGATGTAGTTATGGAAATGGCTCCAGCCATTAATGAAAACCGCATCCTAGCTACCCTAGCAAGCATTCAAGCCCAGATTGCAGATCTTTAAGCTTATCAGGAGCATAGCATTGGAGTCATCTGTGACCACTTGGATAGCATTGAGCATCGCCTTCCACCACCACAAATTGTTGGGGTTTAGGCATGGATCTCTTTTATTTAACTATTCTTTTTTTTTGTTTTAGCTATGTTACTATGATTAAGGCTCATCTAACCACAATAGGTTATCTTTTGGATATGTTACTCATTGTCTTAGATTATGACCTTGCTTAACCATAATATATCCTTGATATGCTATTTTAGTATGACATGGATATTTTGCAATAAATGGTTTGTTGACATGAATATATTACTGGATTTGGTTATATTGTTGCTGAATTATTATTGAATATTTGTTGAATGACAATGGTTTTGTGGATAAGGTTATATTGTTACTTTTCTCTTTGTCGAAATCTCTTTATTGCATATCTTTTTTATCATGACAAAAGGGGGAGAAGTTTTAAGAGTCATTGAGAAAATGTAAAAAGAAAAAGGTGCAAATTCATGATCTTGGGATTTCAAAATTAAGGGGGAGTTGTGCATCTCTAATCTAATCACCTCATGAAAAATAGAGGGGGAGTAAGTCTCTAACACCTTTTATGAGTTCTAATTTATTTGAACTAACTCTTTTCTCAATGGTTGTTTCTCATCATCAAAAAGAGAGAGAATGTAATTGGCATTGACTAAAGCAATGGTTTTGATAATAACAAACAAGAAAGGAATGGAAGTGCAAAGATCAAGTCCCAAGACTCTTCAAGTTTAGCCTACAGGACTTAGATCTTGTATAAAGGTAAAAAGAAATCACAGTAAGCTCAAACAAGTTTTAAAATCTTTAATAGTATTTCTTACATGCTAAAATGCCCAACAAATCATTTTTGAAAAGTTAGTCTTGGTGGTAGTTCAAACCTTTGAAAAATAGTAAAGTTTGTGTTTTGCAAAACTGGCCTTTAGTTACTCTTTTGATTTTAACTTTCAAAATACTTTGTATTTTGTTCTAAAACTCTTTCATATGAAAATAGACTCAAAGATCTTTCCAATGAGTGGTTATTTGTTTTAAACGGATAAGAAACGAAGAAGTTATGACTATTTAAAGTCACTTTTCAAAACCAGAGTGCAATAACCAATTATGAATTTTTCATAACCGATTATTGGACAAGTTAGGAGCATTTTTCATGTTCTAAAAGCTCCTACCCGATTAGGCAATTCACCTAACCAGTTATTGTGAATGTTAGGAGTATTTTTCATGTTTCCAAAGGTCCTAACCGATTAGGCAATTCACCTAATCTGTTAGTGCAAAACATAGGAGCATTTTTCACATTTCTTAGAAGCTCCTAACCGGTTAGAGCCTTCCTCTAATCGGTTACTGGGCAAGTTATAAAAGCTCCTAACCCATTAGAAATATACCCTAACCAGTTATTTTAATTCTCAGAAGCCAAAACTAAAAGCCCCTAACCGATTAGGAGCTCATCCTAACCGATTAGGAAATGATTATTTACAAACCAAAATAGATTTCCAACAGCCCTATTTTGGCATTTAATGCTCCTAACCACCACCAACGACTCCAAAATTCTTTAGGCTATAAATGAAAATTTTTAAGCATCAAAGAAAGGTTGGGGAACAATATGAAAATGACTCTTGAGTATTAAATTCATGTTTCATCATCTTTTTCTCCAAATTTTTGTTTTTAAGCTAAGCGTGTGATTCTTTGATACCATAAGCTTCAATTTGTATTGTGTACTCTTTGAGAGAGTTTCTATTCATATAAACTTTGTTTGATTCTCTGTGAAGAGGGTGAGGTATCCCTTAGAGAGTAAGTTATCTCTCAAAGATTGTAAAGGGTGAGGTATCCCTTAGGGAGTGAGGTATCTCTCAAAAGTTGTAAAGGGTGAGGTATCCCTTGATTATAAAGAGGGTGAGGTATCCCTCAAAAGTTGTAGAGGGTGAGGTATCTCTGTTTGAGGCTCAAGCACAAGGGTGAGGTATCCTAAGGTGTGTTGAGTGCTCTCAATTATAAAGGTTGTCAAGCACCTGTTGAAGCTTGAAGACATAGTGGAAAATCTTGGATGATTGCTTGAGGACTAAACGTAGGCCACAAGTGGTTTAGTGGCTAAACCAGGATAAATCTTGTGTTTGATTTTCTCAACTCTATCTCTTTACTTTGTGTTTTAAATTTATTTGCTTACTTGAATACTCTCTGCTTTGGTTTATTTATTTATTTGTGAGTGAAATAATCAATCTCATTTATCTATTGATGCACAATTTTTAGTTGTCGCATTTGCAAACCCAAGTGCAGGTTGTCTCAAGTAATAAATTTCTCGGTGAGTCCGAGGTCGATCAACAGGGAATTGATGAAGATTATTTAAGGTAAGGTAAATATTTTGTTACTACAGTAAAAATTATTTACTTGGGTAAAAATGATCCACTCTTGGTAAATAAAGTAAAAGTAAGATTAATTCCTTTTATAACTCAATTAGAATCCTCGTAACATGGAGGTTCCAATCGAAAAATATAACGTTAAAAGTCCATTAAAATAATACACGTAATTATATTATGTTTCCTAAAAATATTACCACCACTTATAAATGGGTTAAAGCATTCATTGTGCCAATATTTTGTCTACAACAAATCAAGAACTCCTCTTTACAAAGATGGTTTCTAAATTATAAGAAACAAATTATAATACGTATAATGGTTACTAGAAAATATAAATCATTTAAGCACAAGAGAAGAATAAATCTAACCTTACTTTATTACCAAGAGCTTCACCCTTTCACCCAAGTAAAATGAAACTTAGTTACTCATAGATAAGAAGAAAGAAAGAAAGAAGAAGAAGAAGAAGAAGAACATGACTTTCATTTAGAACAAAGAAAAATTACTACAAGAAAACTTAGTAACAAAATGGTATCATTTTGGTAACTAACACTTAATACCATCAATGATCTACCAAGGCCCCCTTTTATAGAGGATTAGAGATACAAAATGTCAAGGGGGCTGAGTCATTAGTGGTTGAATGATTGGAAAATGAGTGGAAAATGCCAAATGACATTAAATGAGTGGGAAATTATGGAGATTCCTTGTCTCTGAAATCATGTAGCTCTGAAGTCATTGTATTCGTCATTTTTGAACCAAGTGGTCTTCATGAAAGTTGTAGGCCTGGATCTTATCTTTCAAATGGCTTTAGTTTGGGTCCAATATCATTTCTACAACTCCAGATACGTTCAAATTACTACATACTATCCAGGCCTAGTCACAGCTCCTTTGTTCTGACTTCCAAACCCAATATCACCTTCAAGGAATCCGATTCTGGAAAAGTGTTCAAAGTGAAAGTTGTAAATATGGGTCTTAACTATTCAGCATCCAAATTTCAGTCCATTTTACAATATTTAGCCCAAAATATGTGATGAACAGTATACATAGGTCAAGCTGTCAGGAACAGCACTCTAGTTCTTGCTTCAACCCCAATTTGCGTTATCTACTCGTGTGATTGGGCCTTTGAGGTCTTCATAAAAGTTATAGAACTCTCTCTTATCTTTCAAATGCCATTAGAATCAGCTCCAAAGACCACCTAAAGCCCAAGATATGGCCAAAGTATAGAAATAGTATAAGATGTAAATTATGCTGAAAAATTCAATTAAGCCTAATTTGAATCCAAACTTACAAAACATAATCAAAATCAATCAATTAAGTACATGGAGAGTGTAAATGACTAAAAATGAAAGCTTATTAATGTATCAAATATGTGATCATTAAATTCTCCCACACTTAACTTTTTGCACTCCTGAGCAAAACACATAAGACCACTCACAAAATAAAAAAAAACGAAACAGACTCAAAAGCTAAACACTCTAAAAGACTCAATTTCTAATAATATTTAAAAATGAAGAGCAATCATTCAAGTAATCAAAACATTCATGAGGTAACATATCTTCACTTCTCAAATCAACAAGTAAGGATATTTCAATTGAAAAGCATGAGTCAAGAATGATAGATTTTCACAAGATTCACTCTCAATCCCTCAAGTGTTTAAAAGGTAGGTATTTCACTCAATTCAACCTATGAAAATTGCACTACCATAAGCTTGCTTATCTTCTACTTCTCCACTACTCAGAACACATGCACACACAAATCATGAGGACTTTATTCAAGGTTGTAATGGGGTCAAGGTAAAGGAGGAGGTAATATGGATATGTCAAGTTAAACACCAGAGAATAAAAGAACATGAGAGCTGAGTTCAATTAACAAGCATGAAAGTTCATCCTAACTCCACCTAATATAAATTCTCTTTACATATTCTTTTCCTTTCTTTTATTAACTTGTTGACCCTCTTCTTTTTACATTTTTTATTATTTTGATTTTTTTTTTGATTTTTTGATTTTTTATTTTTACAAAAAGAACATCATATATGCATTTTTTTAACAATTCTGCACACACACCCCCACACTTGTTCAAGAACTCATCGAATGATAAAATTACTGTTCTTTTATTCCCTAAGGTTAAGTAAGAACATGGTTTTTCATTTAAGGCACATAATGAGATCAAAACAAAGAATAGTCAAATAAGCTCAAAGGGGTTAAGCAAAGGAAAATACGCACAAGGTTGGCTATTTGGTCAAAGTAGTTAATTCAAGAAAAATGCCTCAATCATATTCATGTATGCATATGAAAATGTAGTCTCAAAAAGAATCAAAGCAAGTTCTAGAGTAACAATTCCATGAGTGAAATTCACACAAGAAAGAAGAGAATGGTACAAATGTTCAATCCATTCATCAATAGGCTCAAAATCTCACAAGGCATAATTCTATCAATCTCAGTCCACCAATTCAACATTCATAACCAAGCATGTGATTTTTAAGAAAGAAGACAATTAACTCAATCATGTAAATTTCCCTGAATTTGAATTGCTATTTCCACACAAATTAGTTACTACCCTAATTACTCCTTACTCTGCCACCAATTTTTGATACGTCTCAAGAGTAAATAATTTACTCCTTACTCTGCCATCCCTAATTACTTTTGTTGTTAACAAATTGATGACAAACACAACAAACATATTAACAAACACACTTCCTAATTTTTTTTTTGGATTTTTTTTAATATAAACACAATAAACATATTAACAAACACACTTCCTAATTTTTTTTTTTGAATTTTTTTTTACAACCATCCTTCCCCCAACCAGATCACAACATTGTCCTCAATGTCAAAACATAGATAAGAAAAAGGATAGAATATATTACCTGTTGTTGCAATTACTGAAAAGAAAAACCTCACACAAATTTAAACAGAAACAAAGTACGATAAATAAAACTAAAACTTGTAATTATTTAAATAGTTGGAGTGTCTTGGCTGGCTTTCTTTTCATTTTGCTTCCTTCACCACTTCCTTCGGACCAATCTATCTGAGCTGTTACTGGATCAGGTTCATAAACAAAAGCTTCTAATTTATCAATCAACTCATCAACAGTGGAAGCAGAGATAAGGAGTCATCTTGCAGAAGGTGTGACAAATTTCTATTCCACAGCATGGTCAACAAAAGATAACAAATTATCAAAGAAATTATTAACATTCAACAAACCTATGGGTTTATGGTGGATGTTTAGTTGGGCCCAAGAGATAATTTGAAAGACTTCTTCCAAAGTACCAAAACCACCAGGTAAGACAATGAATGCATCAGAGTTTTCAATCATCGCCTTCATTCGTCCATGCATAGATGATACTTGAATTTTCAGTCCAATTGTCTTTCCAACGATGTTCCTTCGAGTTAAAGGTTCAGGAATGACACCTAAAACTTGACCACCTCTTATAAATGCAGAAAGTGATACAGCACCCATTAACCCAAGGCAACCTCCCCCATATACTACACGAATGTTCCTCGCAGCAAGTGTTCTACCAACAGTGCTTGCTGTGTTTACAAACTCTAAACTCTTACCATAACTTGTCCCACAAAATACACAGATACTGGCAAATCTACGAATAAAAGAAGAAGCTCCCTCCATTTCTACACTCACACTTTCTTTGAATGATTATGAGTTGCAGGAAAGTGAAGAAAATGGAGTGTTTAAATAGGGAAGAGAATAGAAAAAGTAATAATAGCTCCTATACAGGTAGGTTGACTGGTGTCAGAAAAGTTTGAAATTTAAAAATAATTTTTTTTGTTTTTTTTTGGTTTTTTTTTGTTTTTGTTTTTGTTTTTGTTTTTTTTTTTTGACTTCAAGAAAACCATCAGGGTAAAGAAGTCTAGAAACCCCCGAAGGATCCTATCCAAAGGATCGTCTATCCAAAACCAAAATTTAACAAAATCATACAAAGATAAAATAATAATAACAAATGATTACATACCTTTATGTACAGGTTTCATGACAGATCTTTATCTTTGCGCATCATGAGTGCAAGAATACCAAGACGGCTCAGCCAATCTGGGCATTCTTCTCCCTCCCGCTTGTGGGATATTTTGGATTAAGCTACGACGCCACTAATTAAAGTGCGTAAATCTGACAGCTACCACCAACGACCACAGCCAGTGAGAGGTCGCTGAAGAGCCCATGGCATTAAATCACAGGATCCAACTTAGAGGCATTGTCACGCGAGAATGCAAACATAGGACGCTTCTTTTTGTCCATCAACAAGCAGAGCCTTTGGTTAAAACTTGGGAATGCTTGCGCGGCTCTCTGCAGAGCATGGCACACGAACCTTATTTACCGATCGGCGTGCGAAGGTCCACCCGAGTCAATGACGGGTCTGCCACTCTACTGGCAGGGGCTCCTAATCTAATTAAAGACCAAGTACAATCGAAGTTTCACCCTTTTTTTTCATTTCTTTTCTTTTTTTTTTTTTTTTCTTTTTCTTTTTCTTGTTTTTCTCTTTTTTTTTCTTTTCTTTTTTTTTTTTTTGAAAATTTACAAGATGATATATACATGTTGTTGTGATTGTGGCTCACATCTTCCTTTGGTTTCACGTCCAGAAACGGCTTAAACGCCTTCTATGAGTCGAGGATAAGCTTCCCATCCAATTTTCTTATAAATTGGCAAACAGGGTCTTTTTGAGTCAGATTCCCAAGACTATAACGCTTTTGCTCGTCCTTGAAGAGATTCCATAAACTAAGAAGTTCACGCTGCACAACTCCACAAAAATGCGTCTCAAGAGTCAATAAGATATTATCTAATGACTCTTTACTCAGTCCATTGTTAATGAAGAATATTTTATCTTCTCTGTTTATAGAAACTATTCCCAAAGAGTGACATCGCGTGTTGCAATTCCATCGAGCACACTTGTAACAAACTTTCATTCTTTTTACTCTTCTCCTTTTTGAAAATGAACTTTTACCGAGACCAGGCATGTATGGGACAAATAAATCTGAAGATTCACCAACTAAACGAACCTTTGCTTCGATTATCCAGCGTATATCTTCTGGGATGCCCTTATACATTAACAATCTCAGTCTTTCACACCTAGCTTCATAGACTTTTGTTAGAGCATTTAGAGGGAGAGAAGGAAAATGTTTTCTTAGATTTGAGAGAATGACATCCATTTTAAAAGGAGAAGAATTCAGTTATTATGGGAAACTGAAAAACAAACCGACTTGAGAGTCACGGAGTACCGTTATCCGCCATTTAACCGGGAACACAAAGAACTGCAAAAAGAAAGAAACAACATTAAAATAAATTCTACTCATAACAAGGATTAGAAAGAGAAATGGATTCTACCTCAACAACTTGATGTTCCAGAAATGGTTTGAGTCTTTGTCCATTGACCTTAAATACAATACCATTCCTAGGATTCTCAATGTCTATGGCCCCATAAGAATACACATGTTTAACAATATAAGGACCAATCCACCTAGATCTCAATTTTCCAGGGAATAGATGAAGACGAGAATTATAAAGCAGAACTTTTTGACCAATTTCAAAAGTTTTTCTCAAAATTGATTTGTCATGAAAAGTTTTTGTTCTAGCTTTATAAATCTTTGAGTTTTCATATGCATCATTTCTTAATTCCTCAAGTTCATTCAATTGCAATTTGCGTAACTTGGAAGCATCATCAAGACTTAAGTTGAAAGCTTTAATGGCCCAAAATGCTTTATGCTCCAATTCTACAGGCAAATGACAAGGTTTTCCATAAACTAACCGATAGGGAGACATGCCCAAAGATGTTTTAAAAGCGATGCAGTAAGCCCAAAGTGCATCGTTTAGTCTTAAAGACCAATCTTTACGATTTGGGTTAACTGTTTTTTCTAAAATTTGTTTAATCTCCCTATTTGCCAATTCAACTTGTCCACTTGTCTGAGGATGATAAGGGGTTGTAATTTTGTGGGTAATGCAATATTTCTTCATTAAGGATTCAAATGGTTTATTACAAAAATGTGTTCCCCCATCACTGATGATAGCTCGAGGAATTCCAAATCGACTCAAAACATTTTCTTTTAAAAATTTTAGAACAGTTTTATGATCATTGTGCCGACATGGAATCGCCTCAATCCATTTTGAGACATAATCAATTGCAACCAAAATGTACACAAATCCAAAAGATGATGGAAATGGACCCATGAAATCAATTCCCCAACAATCAAAAATTTCAATGACAAGGATAGGGTTCAAAGGCATCATATTTCTTTTAGAAATGGACCCCAATTTCCGACAACTTTCACAACTTTTGCAAAAAGTATAACGTCATCCTTGAATAAAGTGGGCCAATAAAATCCACACTGTAAGATTTTCGCAGCTGTTTTCTTTGAAGAAAAATGACCTCCACATGCTTCTGAATGACAAAATTTAATGACACTACTTACCTCATTGTCAGGTACACATCTCCGAAAGATTTGATCAGGACAATATTTGAACAAATATGGGTCATCCCAAAAGAAATTTTTCACCTCAATCAAAAACTTCTTTTTGTCTTGGTGTGTCCACTGAGGCGGCATCTTACCTGTTATAAGAAAATTGACAATGTTAGCAAACTAAGGCATGGAATTGACAGAAAATAAAAATTCATCGGGAAAAGAATCATTGATAGGTGTGCTATCAAAAGATGAGCCTGTCGTCAGCCTTGAAAAATGATCTGCAACAATATTTTCGGCTCCTTTCTTGTCTTTTATTGTGATGTTGAATTCTTGAAGCAACAAGATCCACCGTATCAACCTAGGTTTAACATCCTGTTTAGACATTAAATATCTAACAGCAGCATGATCAGTGAAAACAACAGTGGAAGAACCAATTAAATAAGCTCAAAATTTGTCCAATGCAAAAATTACAGCAAGTAGTTCTTTTTCAGTAGTGGTGTAATTCATTTGTGCACTATTCAAAGTTCGACTTGCGTAATAAATTACATGAGGCTTACCTTCCTTTCTTTGGCCTAAAACAATACAACAAAAAATCACTAGCATCACACATCAACTCAAAAGGCAAAGACCAAATCGGAGATTGCATGATAGGAGCAGAAGTCAAAAGATCGATTAATTTTTCAAAAAATTTCTGACAATCTTGAGTCCAATCAAATGGTGTATCTTTTGTTAGAAGATTACATAAAGGTCTAGATATGGCACTAAAGTCCTTTACAAATATTCTGTAAAATCCTGCATGTCCTAAAAAGGAACGAACTTCCCTGACTGTTTTTGGAGAAGGCAATTGAGCAATTAATTCAACTTTGGCTTTATCAACTTCAATTCCCTTAGAAGATAACATATGACCTAACACTATTCCTGAGGTAACCATGTAATGACATTTTTTCCAATTTAACACAAATCCTTTTTCTTTGCATCTTTTAAGAATTTTTTCCAAATTATCAAGACAATTTTCAAAAGAATTTCTAAAAACTGTCAAATCATTCATAAAAACCTCTAAAAAATGCTTAATCATGTCACTAAAAATACTTAGCATGCATCTTTGAAAAGTTACCGGAGCATTACAAAGACCAAAAGGCATTCTTCTATATGCAAAAGTGCCAAAGGGACAAGTAAAAGTGGTCTTTTCTTGGTCCTCTAATGCAATTGGTATTTGATTATACCCTGAATAACCATCAAGAAAACAATAGTAGGGATGTCCTGCTACTCTTTCTAGAATCTGATCAAGAAATGGCAAAGGGAAATGGTCTTTCCTAGTGGCTGCATTCAATTTTCTGAAATCAATACACATACGCCAACTAGATGAGACTCGGGTAGGTATTAATTCTTTTTTTTCATTTTCAACCACTTTGTTATTCCAGTTTCTTAGGCACAACTTGTGTAGGGCTTACCCACCGCTATCGAGATAGGATAGATAATTCCAACATCAAGTAATTTAAGAACTTCACTCTAACTACCTCTTTCATGTGTGGATTTAATCTTCTTTGAGGTTGTTGAGATGTTTTAGCATTATCCTCTAAATGTATTCTATGTGTACAGATTAATAGATTAATGCCTTTTATATCCTTTAATGTCCATCCAATTGCATTTTTATGCCTTTTAAGTACTTCTATCAACTTACCTTCTTGTTCTTTGGTCAGGGATGAGGAAATTACCACTGGAGAGCTTTGTTCTTCTCCCAAAAATGTGTACTTCAACCCATCAGGTAATAGCTTCAGTTCCAGTGTGGGTACTTCTTCATCATTCATGGATTTTAGCTCTTCGAATCTTGACTTCCATCCTTTGTATTCCATTTCCTGTGTACAGTCAAGCAAAGAGCATATTTCAGAAACATCATCATCTAATTGTGTAGCTGAATCAAATGAATTAATTAAACAGATTTCTAATGGGTCAGAAGAACTCTTGATTTGAAGATGATCATCTATAATGGCCTCAATCTCTTCAATCTCTTCCTTTTCATCATAAACTTCTTGTGGTTGCTTGCACATGTTGAAAACATTAAGCTCTAATGTCATATTTCCAAAAGTTAGCTTCACCACTCCATTTCTGCAATTTATCAAAGCATTAGATGTTGCTAAAAATGGGCGACCTAAAATAACAGGAACTGACTTAGAACTATCAATCATAGGTTCAGTTTCCAAGACAATAAAATCCACAGGATATATGAATTTATCAACTTGTACCAACACATCTTCTACTATTCCTTTTGGAATTTTAATTGATCTATCGCAAGTAGAAGAGTTACGTAGTTGGTTTTAACTCACCAAGGTTGAGTTGTTTGATAAACCGAATATGGAAGCAAATTAACACTAGCACCAAGATCAAGTAAAGCTCGTTCAATTTTATGTTCACCAATAATGCATGAAACTGTAGGACAACCAGGGTCTTTATATTTCAACTCATTATTGTTTTGAATAATGGAGCTTACCTGTTCAGTCAAAAATGCATTCTTTTTCACATTATGTTTCCTTTTAATAGTGCACAAGTCTTTCAAAAATTTAGCATAACAAGGAATCTTCTTGATAGCATCTAACAAAGGAATATTGACCTTCACTTGTTTAAAGATTTCAAAAATGTCACTGTTATAATTCACTTTACTTGAATTGTTTAATGCTTGAGGAAATGGGGGTGAAGACGAGGGTTTGATCTCTTTTTAGCTAGGTGGCTTATCAACTCCTTCCTCATCTTTGGGAATTGACTCATCATCTTTCTCAAAAAGTTCAGGAATTTGTTTTTCAACAACCTTTCCACTCCTAAGAGTTATCACTGAGTTAACTTAATCTATTTTTTTGACTTTCTGAACTACCATCATTTAGGCTAAACTGACCCTTAGGATTTGGTTGAGGTTGAGAGGAAAACTTTCCTTTCTCATGAATGGTAAGTGCAGAAGAAAGTTTAGCAAGAGTGTCTTTTATGTCAATCATGGCTTGAGTGTTTTGACTATTGATGGCCTCTTATTTTTCCATGAATGCATGCAATGTTCCTTCAAGGTTTTTCCTATATGGTGGGACATAGGGTGCATATCCTTGAGGATTTTGAAAATCTTGCTGTGCCTGAGGAGGTGGTGGTTGCATGAATTGTGGCTGGTTGCTATTCCTCCAACTGAAATTCGGGTGATTTCTCCATCCCGGATTGTATGTATCTGAAAAAGAAGAAGTGAATGGCTTTTTAAAATTATTCATTGCATTTACTTGCTCATGCACAACTTCTTTAAAAACAGGAATTTTTGGACATTCATTTGTTGAGTGTCCTAATTCATCACAAATGCCACAAATTTCTTCACTTTGCACAGATTTGATTTTTTTACTTTTTCGGATTCCATGGCTTCAACCTTTCTAGCCAGACTAGCAAACCTTGCATTTAGATCTTCTTTTTAACTAAGATGATATTTTCCTTTACTAGCATTTGCAAGGTTAAATCTAATTGAATTTTCAGAAGGATTAGTACCATGCCAAGATTGAGAATTTTCAGCCAAATGGTCTAAATAGTCTAAAGCTTCATCAGGTTCTTTATCAAGAAATTCACCATTGCACATTGTTTCCACAAATTGCTTGGTTTCAGGTGTTAACCCTTCATAAAAGAAACTTAAAGTGCGCCATTTTTCAAAACCATGATGTGGGCAAGAATTCAACAAATCTTTAAAACGTTCCCAACTTTGAAAATATGCTTCATTTGAATTTTGGGAAAAATTTTGGATGTCTTTTCAAAGCATTAGTTTTATGTGTTGGAAAAAATTTCTTCAAAAACTCACATTGCATTTCTTGCCATGTGCCAATTGATCTTGGTTTCAAAGTGTTAAGCCAAGTTTTTGCTTTATCTTTCGAGGAAAAAGGAAACAATTTAAGCTTAACAACCTCTTCATGCAAAGTTTGATCATGAAAAGCAGTACATACTTCCTCAAATTCTTTTAAATGTAAATATGGGCTTTCAGATTCTAAACCATGAAAATTAGGAAGTAAAGAAATCATACCTGGCTTGAATCTAAAATTGTTGGCATTGATTGGAAAGATAAAACATGATGGACTAGAATTTCGAGACGGTTGCAAATACTCACGCATGGTTCGCAACGGTTGATTTTCATGTTCATCATGCACACTTTCGTTTTCAGCCATTGTGCTTAATGTGTGTGATTGTGATTCAAACAAATCCATATGTAAAGTACTTGGATTAACTTTAACCAAACGACCAGAATTTAAATCACGATACCAATTAAGCATAAACAAGTAACTTACAGTATAAAATAAAATGTACAAGCTAGTAATATAAATTGTCCATTAAATATTAACAAAGGTGTGGTATAAACCAACCACCAAATAAGTTAAAAAGCATAAAAATTAAAAAGTTAGTATACAGATAAATTAAAATGTTAGAAGCAGAAAAAGTAAAAAGTTAGATAGTTAATAAGAGAGTTAGTAAGTTAGTAAACAAAAAAAATGATAGAAAATAAATACGAGAAAATAAAGTACAAAAAAAAAAAAAGGGAGAGTTACCCCACTAAGTTAAAATGTACAAGAAAATAAAATGGAGAATTATCCCCACTGTACAGAAATTAAAATGCAGAAAATAAAGTGTAGAAAGTAAATTACAAAAAATAAAAATAAAATAAGTAAAAGAGAGAGATTCTCCCACTAAGTTAGTGCGTAAAATAAAAGGGAGAGGTTCCCCCACTAAGTTAGTATGCACAGAAATTAAAAAGGGAGAGGTTCCCCCATTAGTTAGTATGTTAGTATATATACAAATTTTTACACCAGAAATTCAGTCTTCAAATCAAGTCCCCGGCAATGGCGCCAAAAACTTGATACACAATTTTTAGTTGTCGTATTTGCAAACCCAAGTGCAGGTTGTCTCAAGTAATAAATTTCTGGGTGAGTCTGAGGTCGATCCACAGGGAATTGATGAAGATTATTTAAGGTAAGGTAAATATTTTGTTACTACAGTAAAAATTATTTACTTGGGTAAAAATGATCCACTCTTGGTAAATAAAGTAAAAGTAAGATTAATTTCTTTTATAACTCAATTAGAATCCTCGCAACATGGAGGTTCCAATCGGAAAATATAACGTTAAAAGTCTATTAAAATAATACACGTAATTATATTATGTTTCCTAAAAATATTACCACCACTTATAAATGGGTTAAAGCATTCATTGTGCCAATATTTTGTCTACAACAAATCAAGAACTCCTCTTTACAAAGATGGTTTCTAAATTATAAGAAACAAATTATAATACGTATAATGGTTACTAGAAAATATAAATCATTTAAGCACAAGAGAAGAATAAATCTAACATTACTTTATTACCAAGAGCTTCACCCTTTCACTCAAGTAAAATGAAACTTAGTTACTCATAGATAAGAAGAAAGAAAGAAAG
Source organism: Ormosia semicastrata (assembly GCA_029884595.1). Classification (NCBI taxonomy): domain Eukaryota; kingdom Viridiplantae; phylum Streptophyta; class Magnoliopsida; order Fabales; family Fabaceae; genus Ormosia; species Ormosia semicastrata. Next base: position 1,300,478 of record JAQQTO010000060.1, on the reverse strand, counting down.
AAGAAGAAGAAGAAGAACATGACTTTCATTTAGAACAAAGGAAAATTACTACAAGAAAACTTAGTAACAAAATGGTATCATTTTGGTAACTAACACTTAATACCATCAATGATATGCCAAGGCCCCCTTTTATAGAGGATTAGAGATACAAAATGTCAAGGGGGCTGAGTCATTAGTGGTTGAATGATTGGAAAATGAGTGGAAAATGTCAAATGACATTAAATGAGTGGGAAATTATGGAGATTCCTTATCTCTGAAATCATGCAGCTCAGAAGTCATTGTAATCGTCATTTTTGAACCAAGTGGTCTTCATGAAAGTTGTAGGCTTGGATCTTAGATTTCAAATGGCTTTAGTTTGGGTCCAATATCATTTCTAAAACTCCAGATACGTTCAAATTACTACATACTGTCCAGGCCCAGTCACAGCTCCTCTGTTCTGACTTCCAAATCCAATATCACCTTCAAGGAATCCGATTCTGGAAAAGTGTTTAAAATGAAAGTTGTAGATATAGGTCTTAACTATTCAGCATCCAAATTTCAGTCCATTTTACAACATCTAGCCCAAAATCTATGATGAACAGTATACATAGGTCAAGCTGTCAGGAACAGCACTCTAGTTCTTGCTTCAACCCCAATTTGCGTTATCTACTCGTGTGAGTGGGCCTTTGAGGTCTTCATAAAAGTTATAGAACTCTCTATTATCTTTCAAATGCCACTAGAATCAGCTCCAAAGACCACCTACAGCCCAAGATATGGCCAAAGTACAGAAATAGTGTAAGATGTAAATTATGCTAAAAAATTCAATTAAGTTTAATTTGAATCCAAACTTACAAAACATAATCAAAATTAATCAATTAAGTACATGGAGAGTGTAAATGACTAAAAATGAAGGCTTATTAATGTATCAAATATGTGATCATCATCTATTCACCTCAATCAATCAATAGCTTCAATGAAAATTAGTAATCAAGTGTTTTACAGAAAGATTTGTGAAAAATTTTTACATACTCAATTCACCCCCCTCTTAAGTATTGAGGCCACTTGGTAACAAGTGGTATCAGAGCTAGGCTCTTATGTAAAGAGCTTAGCAGCTTCAAGAGAAAGTGATGGTCTTTTCAAATAGTTTTTCAGAAAGTTCTTCTCTTTATAGACCTCTCTTTTTCAATAGGGATAGGTATGCTTATTGAAAAGAATGAATGAAATTTTTATTGAAGCTATTAACTTAGATGTGTGGCATGCTATTGAAAATGGTCCTTTTGTCCGCACGCAAGTTGTAAATGGTGTAAGAGTTAATACACCAAGAAGTGAATGGACCAATGAAGATAAAAGAAGATCCAATACAATTTGATAGCCAAAAATATCATTACCACAACTTTAGGATATGATGAGTTCCTTAGATTATCAAATTGTAAATCTGCCCATGAAATGTAGGACACCTTACAAGTAACTCATCAGGGTATTAGTGAAGTGAAAAGATCAAGGATTAATACTCTCACTAATGAGTATGAGCTTTTTAGAATGAACAAAGGACAAAGCATTCAAGAAATGCACAAATGGTTCATGCATATTACAAATCATCTTGCTTCATTGGGAAAGACTTTTCCTAATGAAGATTTTATTAACAAAGTGTTGAGATGTTTGAGCAGACATTGGCAACCTAAAGTGACGGCTATTGCGGAGTCAAGAAATCTTTCAACCATGACCTTAGCCACACTTTTGGCAAGCTCCAAGAACATGAATTGGAATTGAATAGACTCAACCAAAGTGAGGAGCTTGACAAGAAAAAGAAGGAGATAACTCTCAAGACCACTTCTTCCATGGTCAATGAAGATGATGAAGATGATGGGGATGGCTTGGAAATAAATGAGGAGAATCTTGGTCTTCTAGTAAAGAAATTTGGAAAACTCTTCAAGAAGAATGAAGCTCAAAGAAGACTTTCCTTTCTCCAAAAGAATGTCTATTGATAATCACATATTTTATACATTAATAAACTCTCATTTTTAGTCATTTACACTCTTCTTGTACTTAATTGATTGAGCTTGGTTATGTTTCGTAAGTTTGGACTCAAATTGGGCTTAATTGATTTTTTTTTCAGCATTATTTAGATCTTACACTGTTTCTGTATTTTGGCCTATCTTGAGCTCTATATGTCTAAAAATTATGTATCTTACCTTGTATGAAAGATAAGAGAGAGTGCTACAACTTTTATGAGAGCTCAAGGGAAAAATTAGACATCTAGTGGAGCTAATTGGGCTTGGAAGTCAGAACACAGGTTTTGTGATTGGAACCTGAACAGTGTGCAGTAATCAGGTCATAACTCGAGCTGTAGGAACTGCCATGGGCTAAAACATTGAAATTTTAAATTAAGACCCAAATCTACAACTTTCATGAAGAACACAAGAGGAAAATCGGATGGCTTGGAGGTCATATTGGGCTTACAAGTCAGAACAGAGGAGTTGTAGTTGGGCTTGAACAATGTGCAGTAATTAGGGCATATCTCGTGCTTTAGGAACTAAAATGGGCTGAAATTTTGGCATCTGAAAGTAAGATCCATATCTACAACTTTCATAAAAATCACTTTTCTAGAATCTGACGCATGCCATAAGTTCAGCATTGAATGATTTCGGAGACAAGAATCTCTATAATTTTCCACTGATCAAACTACTATTTAGCATTTTCCACTTATTCACCCACTTATCCACTCACTCATTAATCCGCCCCTTGTCATTTTGTATTCTTCATCCTCTATAAAAGGGAGCCTTGGCTAATCATTTGGAGAATCTAGGTTTTAGATATCAAGGTCATGCTATTGTGTTATTTGTTTCTCTTGTTGTAATTTTCTTGTGTTCTAAATTGAAGTTTATGTTCTTCTTCTTCTTCTTCTTGTCTATGAGTAACTAATTTTCATTTTACTTGGGTGAAATGGTGAAGCTTTTGGTAATAAATTAAGCTTAAATTAATTTTTTTCTTGTGCTTAAATGATATATTATCAAGTGACCATTATATGTGTTGTATTTTATTTCCAATCAATTTAGAAACCCTCCTTGTAAAGTGGAGATCTTGATTCATTGTAGACAAGAGGTTGACACAATAAATGCTTGAGTCCATTTATAAGTGGTGGTGTTAATAAAAAATTAAAGGAACCATAATATAACTACGTATATAATTTTAAATGAACTTTGAATATTGTATTTTCCGATTAGAACCTCCATTATGCATGGATTCTAATTAAGTTATAAAAAGAATTAATCTTGTCCTTAATTTACTTACCAAGAGTGGATCTCCTAACCCAAGTAAATCTTTTTTTTTTATTTGTGACTAAGTTTTATCACCTTTATTGTTGTGACAAAATATTTTCCTTACGTCAATACATTTTTTTCTTCATCAATTCCCTGTAGATCGACCTCGGACTCCCGAGAATTTATTACTTGAAAGAACCTGTACTTGGGTTTGCAACTTTTAATTCACATCAAGTTTTTAGCTCCGTTGCCGGGGACTTGATTTGATGAATAAATTTATTTTGTCTATATTATATATATATATATATATATCTCTCAGTGGATCTTGTATATATTTCTTTTTCTTCTTTTTTATTTTTTTTGTACTTATTAACGTACTAACTTAGTGTGAGAAACTCTCCCTTCCCCTCTCTGTAATCTTTAATCATTAATGAAATAATCTTTCTTCTTCTTTTCTCTTTCGCTGGCTCTGGTGGGGCTCTGCCTCTCTCCGATTTTTATATTTTAAATTTACTTTCTGTACTTTCCTTTCTGTATTTTAGTTTCTGTATTTTACTTTCTGCACTTTAAATCTAACTTTCTAACTAACCAACTTTTTACTTTATCAGCTCACTAACTTTTTACTTGTTCAGCTCACTAACTTACTGCATGTTAATATATATTTGGTGGCTGATTTATACCATCCTTATTAATATTTAATGGCAGGTTTATACTGCCTACTTGTACATTTTCTTTTCTATTTTAAGTTACTTGTTTATGCATAATTGGTATCGTGATTTAAATTCTGGTCGTTTAATTAAAATTAATCCTGGTACTTTATATATTGATTTGTTTGAATCACAATCACACACGTTAAACACAATAGCTGAAAATGAAAGTGTGCATGATGAACATGAAAATCAACCATAGCGAACCATGCGTGAATATTTGCAACCATCTCAAAATTCTAGTCCATCATGTTTTATCTTTCCACTCATTGCTAACAATTTTAGATTTAAGCTAGGTATGGTTTCATTACTTCTTAATTTCCATGGTTTAGAATCTAAAAATCCATATTTACATCTAAAAGAATTTGAGAAAATATGTACCGCTTTTAATGACCAAACTTGCACTGAAGAGATTGTTAAGCTTAAATTGTTTCCTTTTTCTTTGAAAGATAAAGCAAAAACTTGGCTTAACGCTTTGAAACCAAGATCAATTGACACATGGCAAGAAATGCAAGGTGAGTTTTTAAAGAAATTTTTTTCAACACATAATACCAATGCTTTGAAAAGACAAATCCAAATTTTTTTCCAAAATTCAAATGAAGCATATTTTCAAAGTTGGGAACGTTTTAAAGATTTGTTAAATTCTTGCCCACATCATGGTTTTGAAAAATGGCGAACTATAAGCTTCTTTATGAAGGGTTAACACCTAAAACTAAATAATTTGTGGAAATAATGTGCAATGGTGAGTTTCTTGATAAAGAACTTGAAGAAAGTTTAGACTATTTAGATCATTTGGCTGAAAATTCTCAATCTTGGCATGGTACTAATTCTTCTGAAAATTCAATTAGATATAACCTTGCAAATGCTAGTAAAGGAAAATATCATCTTAGTCAAGAAGAAGATCTAAATGTTAGGTTTGCTAGTTTGGCTAGAAAGGTTGAAGCCATGGAATCAAGGAAAGTAAAAGAAATCAAATCTATGCAAAATGAAGAAATTTGTAGCATTTGTGATGAATTAGGACACTCAACAAATGAATGTTCAAAAATTCCTATTTTTAAAGAAGTTGTGCATGAGCAAGTAAATGCAATGAACAATTTTAAAAAGTCATTCACCTCTTCTTTTTCAGATTCATACAATCTGGGATGGAGAAATAATCCGAACTTCAGTTAGAGGACAAACAATTAGGCATGATTTATGTAACCACCACCTCATTAGGCACAACAGGACTCTCAAAATTCTCAAGGATATGCACCCTATGTCCCACCATATAGAAAAAACCTTAAAGCAACATTGCAAGCATTCATGGAAAAGCAAAATGCCATTAATAACTAAAACACTCAAGCTATGATTGACATAAAAGACACTCCTACTAAAGTTTCTTCTACACTCACCATTCACGAGAAAGGAAAATTTACCTTTCAACCTCAACCGAATCCCAAGGGTCAGTATAACCTAAATGAGGGTAGTTCAGAAAGCTAACAAATAGATCAAGTTAAGTCAATGATAACTCTTAGGAGTGGAAAGGTTGTTGAAAAACAAATTCCTGAATTGTGTGAGAAATATAATGAATCAAGTCTCAAAGATGAGGAAGGAGTTGATAAGCCACCCGGCCAAAAGGAGACCAAACCCTCGCCTTCACCCCCATATCCTCAACCATTAAATAATTCGAGTAAAGTGAACCATATCAGTGAAATTTTTGAAATCCTTAAACAAGTGAAGGTCAACATTCCTCTGTTAGATGCTATCAAATAGATTCCCTATTATGCTAAATTTTTTAAGGACTTGTGCACTATTAAAAGAAAATTAAATGTGAAAAAGAATGTCTTTTTAACTAAACAAATAAGCTCCATTCTTCAGAACAATAATGCGTTGAAATATAAAGACCCTGATTGTCATACAGTTTCATGCATTATTGGAAAACATAAAATTGAACGAGCTTTACTTGATCTTGGTGCTAGTGTTAATTTGCTTCCATATTCAGTTTATCAGCAACTCGACCTTGGTGAGTTAAAACCAACTTCTGTAACTCTTCTACTTGCTGATAGATCAATTAAAATTCCAAAAGGAATAGTGGAAGATATGTTGGTACAAGTTGATAAATTCATATATCAAGTGAATTTTATTATCTTGGAAACTGAACCTTTGGATAATAGTAGTAAGTCAATTCCTATTATTTTAGGTCGCCCATTTTTAGCAACATCTAATGCTTTGATAAATTGAAGAAATGGAGTGGTGAAGCTAACATTTGGAAATATAACACTAGAGCTTAATGTTTTCAACATGTGCAAGCAACCACAAGAAGTTTATGACGAAAAGAAAGAAGTTGAAGGTATTGAGGCCATTATAGATGATCATCTTCAAACCAGGAGTTCTTCTGACCCATTAAAAATTTATTTAATTAATTCCTTTGATTTAGGTACACAATTAGATGATGATATTTTTTAAGTATGCTCTTTACTTGACTGTACATAGGTAATGGAATACAAAGGATGAAAGTTGAGATTTGAAGAGCTAAAACCCATGAATGATGATACCCATGAAGAAGTACCCACACTGGAACTAAAGCCATTACCTGCTAGGTTGAAGTACACATTTTTGGGAGAAGAACAAAGCTTTTCAGTGGTAATTTCCTCATCCTTGACCAAAGAACAAGAAGGTATGTTGATAGAAGTACTTAAAAGGCATAAAAGTACAATTAGATGGACATTAAAGGACATAAAAGGCATTAATCTATTAATTTGTACACATAGAATACATTTAGAGGATAATGCTAAAACATCTCAACAACCTCATAGAAGATTAAATCCACACGTGAAAGAGGTAGTTAGAGCTGAAGTTCTTAAATTACTTGATGTTGGAATTATCTACCCCATCTCTAATAGCTAGTGGGTAAGCCCTACACAAGTTGTGCCTCATAAATCTGGAATAACTGTGGTTGAAAATGAAAAAGGTGAATTAATACCTACCCAAGTCTTATCCAGTTGGTGTATGTGTATTGATTTTAGAAAATTGATCATTTTCCCTTGCCATTTCTTGATCAAATTCTGGAAAGAATAGCAGGACATCCCTACTATTGTTTTCTTGATGGTTATTCAGGGTATAATCAAATACCAATTGTATTAGAGGATCAAGAAAAGACCACTTTTACATGCCCTTTTGCCACTTTTTCATATAGAAGAATGCCTTTTAGTCTTTGTAATGTTTCAGTAACTTTCCAAAGATGCATGTGAAGTATTTTCAGTGACATGATTGAGCATTATTTAGAGGTTTTCATGGATGATTTGATAGTTTTTAGAAATTCTTTTGAAAATTATCTTGATAATTTGGAAAAAGTTCTTAAAAGATGCGAAGAAAAAGGATTTGTATTAAACTGAGAAAAATGTCATTACATGGTTACCTCAGGAATAGTGTTAGGTCATGTGATATCTTCTAAAGGAATTGAAGTTGATAAGGTTAAAGTTGAATTAATTGCTCATTTGTCTTCCCCAAAAATAGTCAGAGAAGTTCATTCCTTTTTAGGACATGCAGGATTTTACAGAAGATTCGTTGAAGACTTTAGTGCCATATCTAGAGCATTATGTAATCTTCTAACAAAAGATACACCATTTGGTTGGACTTAAGATTGTCAGAAATCTTTTGAAAAATTAATCAGTCCTTTTACATCTACTCCTATCATATAATCCCTTGACTGGTCTTTGCCTTTTGAATTGATGTGTGATGCTAGTGATTTTACTATTGGCACTGTTTTAAGACAGAGAAAGGAAGGTAAGTCTCATGTAATTTATTACGAAAGTTGAACTTTGAATAGTGCACAAATGAATTACACCACTATTGAAAAAAAACTACTTGCTGTAATTTTTGCATTGGACAAATTTTGAGCTTATTTAATTGATTCTTCTACTGTTGTTTCACTAATCATGCTGCTGTTAGATATTTAATGTCTAAGCAGGATGCCAAACCTAGGTTGATGTGGTGGATCTTGTTGCTTTAAGAATTCAACATCACAATAAAAGATAAGAAATGAGCCAAAAATATTGTTGTAGATTATTTTTCCAGACTTACAACAGGCTCACCTTTTGATAACACACCTATCAATGATTCTTTTCCTGATGAATTTTTATTTTCTGTCAATTACGTGCCTTGGTTTGCTAACATTGTCAATTTTCTTGTAATAGGAAAGATGCAGCCTCAATGGACTCACCAAGACAGAAATAAGTTTTTGATTGAGGTGAAAAAATTTTATTGGGATGACCCATATTTATTCAAATATTGTCCTGATCAAATCTTTCAGAGATGTGTACCCGACAGTGAGGTAGGTAGTGTCATTAAATTTTGTCATTCAGAAGCATGTGGAAGTCATTTTTCTTCAAAGAAAACAACTACAAAAATCTTGTAGTGTGAATTTTATTGGCCCACTTTATTTAAGGACAACTATATTTTTTTACAAAAGTTTTGAAAGTTGTCAGAAATTGGGGTCCATTTCTAAACGAGACATGATGCCTTTGAACCCTATCATTGTCATCAAAATTTTTTATTGTTGGGGAATTGATTTCATGGGTCCATTTCTATCATCATTTGGATTTGTGTATATTTTGGTTATAGTTGATTATGTCTCAAAATGGATTGAGGCAATTCCATGTTTACACAATGATCACAAAACTGTTCTTATATTTTTAAAAGAAAATGTTTTGAGTCGATTTGGAATCCCTCGAGCTATCATCAGTGATGAGAGAAAATATTTTTGCAATAAACCATTTGAATCTTTAATGAAGAAATATGACATTACTCACAAAATTGCCACCCCTTATCATCTTCAGACAAGTGGACAGGTAGAATTAGCAAATAGAGAGATTAAACAAATTTTGAAAAAAATGGTTAACCCAAATCATAAAAATTGGTCTTTAAGATTAAACGATGCACTTACCATACTGCTTTCAAAACATCTTTAGTGTGTTTGAACATATGCCTTTGAAGACTTGTTTTGATGATAACAAACGTGAAGACTAAATGAAGATGATAGAAAGACCAAGTCCAAGTTTATATAAGATTAGCTTTAGGACTTAGGATCTTTTGTACGGAGCTCACTTTGATATCTCTCTGTTTTTGAAAGAAAAGATAAAACTTGTTTTTAAAATAAACTTAGTGTCTTTAAAACTTTTTCAAAACTGTTTTGTATTGCTTTATTCGAATAGAGCTTAGTCTATTCGAATAAACCCATTCACGAGGTTCTATTTTTAAAGATGCTATTCGAATAGCAGGATAGCTATTCGAATAAATGAGTTTCTCAAAACTGTATTTATAAGTGAATTATTCGAATAACTAAAACGTTATTCGAATAAACTCTTTTCTATCTGAACAGTTTTAACCAAGTTATTCGAATAACATAGAGGTTATTCGAATAACCCATATCAGATGGCTTTTTCACGATGGCTTCAGGAACAGTGTTATTCAAATAACATGTTAAGCTATTCGAATAAACACGTTGCTCACGAACACTGATATGGAAACAAACAGCTTTTTAATTCAGTTAAATGGCTTTTAATTCTACCCAACGGCTATCTCCTCTAATTTTCTCTATAAATAGGAGCCTTGGGTCACGTCTAAAATTACCCAATACTCTGAATTATTTTCTGCTTGCTCTAATCTGTGAAATTATTTTCTACGCTATATTTTCGATTAAAACCTTGAGATATTTCTGTGAGAGCTCCATTAGCACTTCAATTTGTATTACTTGCTCTGAGTGAGAGTTGCTCTTCATCTACTTTCTGATATTCTGTATCGAGGGTGATGTATCCCTCAAGGTTTGTATAAGGGTGAGGTATCCCGACAGGCTGAGGCTTTAGCACAAGGGTAGAGTTTCCCTGTGTGTGAAAAGTGCTCTTTTGTGTAACGGTTGCAAGCACCTATTGAAGCTTGTATACATAGTGAAAAATCTCGGCTTTCGAGGACTGGACGTAGACCACAAGTGGGTTAGTGGTCGAACCAGGATAAATACTGTGCCTGCTTCTCTCTTCTTAATCTCTTTATTTTATGCAATTTTAATTTACTGTATATTTATTTTTCACTGCTTTTATTGTTTATTTTCTTCTTCTCGTTCCTTCTGTGCTTTTATTTATTAAGTTTTAATATTTACTTTTGATAAAAAAGGTTTTGAGAAAAAGTTTTATACTCAATTCATCCCCCCCTCTTGAATACTGGAAGCCACTTGGTAACAAGTGGTATCAGAGCTAGACTCTTGTATAAAGGGCTTAGCAGCTTTAAGAGAATATGGCTTCTTCAAATGGTTTTTCAGAAGGATCTTCCATAAATCGACCACCCTTTTTCAATGGGGATGGTTATGCATATTGGAAGGAAAGAATGAAAATCTTCATTGAAGCTATTGATCTAGATGTATGGGATGCTGTCGAAAACGGCGCTTTTATACCCACACATGAGGTCGATGGTGTAAGGACTGTAACACCACAAAATAAATGGTCTGATGAAGACAAAAGAAAAGTTTAATATAATTTAAAAGCCAAAAATATTATTACTACTGCTTTGGGATATGATGAGTTTTTCAGAATTTCTAATTGCAAAACTGCTAAAGAAATATGGGACACTTTGCAAGTTACCTATGAGGGTACTAGTGAAGTAAAGAGGTCGAGAATCAATTCTCTAACTCGTCAATATGAATTATTCTGAATGAACCAAGGAAAAAGTATTCAGGAAATGCAAAAGAGGTTCACCGACATAGTTAATCATCTTGCATCTTTAGGTAAAAATTTTGCTAACAAAGATTTGATTAACAAAGTATTGAGATGTCTTAGCAGGATTTAGAAACCTAAGGTAACAGCTATATCAGAATCGAGGGATTTTTTGACAATGACTCTAGCTACCCTCTTTGGAAAACTTCATGAGCACGAACTGGAACTGAGCAGATTAAGTTAAAGCGAAGAAAACGATAAAAAGAAAAAGGGGATAGCGCTCAAAGCCACTTCCTCAACATTCGACAATGATGATGAAGAAAATGAAGAAAGCTCAGAGAACATCGAGGTAAGTGAAGAAAATCTTAGTCTGTTAGTTAAAAAATTTGGTAAATTTCTCAAGAAAAAAGGAACACAAAGAAGACCTCCCTTCCCTCCAAAGAAGACTCATTACAAAGGCGAAGGAGCTTCATCGACTCCAACTTGCTATGAATGTGGCAAACCTGGTCACATGAAAATGGAGTGCCCAGTTTACCAAAAGAAGAAGGAGAAATTTGAAAAGAAGCCCTTCAAGGAAAGAAAAGGAAGAAAAGCCTATATAGCATGGGATGAAAATGACATGGATTCAACTGACAGCTCAGACAGCGAGGAACCTCAACTATGTCTCATGGCCAAAGAAGAAGAAGAAGAAAGCAAAAATGAGGTGTGTTTGAAAGCTAGGAGTTCAAATTGGTATCTCGATAGCGGCTGCTCCAAGCACATGAACAGGGATGACTCGAAATTCACCATGCTTATTCCCAAGAATCATGGACACGTCACTTATGGTGATAACAACAAAGGAAAAATTCTTGGAATCGGCAAAGTCGGTAAGAACCTTAACTCCTCTATTGAAAATGTATTGTTTGTTGAAGGTTTGAAACATAACTTGCTTAATATTAGCCAATTATGTGATAAAGGAAATAAGGTTATATTTGATTCAAATTGTTGCATAATTAAAGATAAAAATGATAAGCATGTTAAATTCATTGGTCATAGAGTAAACAACATTTATATGATTAGTCTTGATGATATATCTTCAAATGATGCGAAATGCCTCTTAAGTAAGAATGATGATTCATGGTTATGGCATAGGAGAATTGCACACATTCACATGGATCACTTAAAGAAGTTGGTCTCTAAACAGCTAGTAATTGGACTACTCAAGCTTAATTTTGTAAAAGATAAGTTATGTGATGCATGTTAAAAGGGTAAACAAATAAATGTCTCTTTTAAAGCAAAAAATATAGTTTCAACTACTAGACCTTTACAACTTTTGTACATGGATCTATTTGGACCTTCTAGAACTATGAGCTTTGGTGGGAATTACTATGCTTTAGTGATTATGGATGATTTTTCTAAGTTTACATGGACTTTATTTCTTGTAAATAAAAATGATGCATTTCTAGCTTTTAAAAGACTTGCCAAAGTTATTCAAAACGAAAAAAGGTTTTCAAATTTCTTTTATAAGAAGTGATCATGGTGGCGAATTTGAAAATAATGTTTTTGAAAATTATTGTGATGAACATGACATTAATCATAATTTCTCTACCCTTAGAACTCCACAACAAAATGGAGTTGTAGAAAGAAAAAACCGTTCTTTAGAAGAAATGGCGAGAACTATGCTTAATGAGGCTGCTCTTCCTAAGTACTTTTAAGGATCTTGTAAGTACACTTATTATGTAATGAACAGGGCCCTTATAAGACCTATTTTAAAGAAAACCCCATATGAGTTGTATAAGGGAAGAAAGCCAAATATCTCACATTTTTATATTTTTGGATGAAAATGTTTTATTTTAAATAATGAAAAAGATAACTTAGGCAAGTTTGATGCTAAGTTTGATGAAGGTATATTTCTTAGTTATTCAAATCATAGTAAAACTTTTCGTATATATAATAAAAGAACTATGACTATTGAAGAATCTATACATGTTGCATTTGATGAAACTGACCCAAATAGATCGAGAAAGGATCTTGTTATTGATGATATTGCAGAAGTCTTAGCAAAAACACATTTGGATAGCAAGGAAAAAGAAATCAAGCAGCAAGAGGATAAACAAAGATAAGATTCACAAGCTTTGGAACTTCCTAAAGAATGGCGAACTTCAAAATATCATTCCCTTGATCAGATTATCGGCGATGTATCTAAAGGTGTAAGTACTCGTAATTCTCTTAGAAATACTTGTAATCACTTAGCTTTTGTTTCTCAAATTGAACCTAAGGATTTAATTGAAGCTTTTGATGATGAACATTGGATCCTAGCTATGCATGAGGAATTAAATCAATTTGAAAAAAATCAAGTTTGGGAATTAGTTGCTAGACCTAATGATCACCCTATAATTAGTACTAAATGGGTTTTTTGAAACAAACTTAATGAAAATGGTTTAATAACTAGAAACAAAGCTAGATTGGTTGCTAAATGTTATAATCAAGAAGAATGAATAGATTATGAAGAAACCTATGCATCTGTAGCTAGATTAGAAGCTATTAGAATATTACTTACTTATGCTTGCATCATGAATTTCAAATTATATCAAATGGATGTCAAAAGTGCTTTTCTAAATGGTTTTATTCAAGAGGAGGTATACGTTGAACAACCTCCAGGTTTTGAAAATCATGAACTACCCAACCATGTTTTTAAACTTAAAAAGGCTTTATACAGTTTAAAGCAAGCTCCTAGAGCTTGGTATGAAAGGTTGAGTAAGTTCCTTTTAGAAAATGGTTTTTCAAGAGAAAAAGTCGATACTACCCTCTTCATTAAAAATAAAAAGCATGATATTCTTCTTGTGCAAGTATATGTAGATGATATCATTTTCAGTGCTATTAATGAATCCGTATGCAAAGAATTTGCTAAGATAATGCAGAATGAATTTGAAATGTCAATGATGGGAGAGTTGAACTTCTTCCTTGGACTTCAAATTAAAAAATGAATGAAGGGACATTCATAAGTCAAACCAAATACTGCAAGGAATTGCTCAAGAGATTCGAAATAGAAAACGCTAAACACATGGCCACTCCAATGGGTACTTCTTGCTATTTGGATAAAGATGAAGGAGGTAAATCAGTAGAAATAATGAAATACAGAGGTATGATTGGATCTTTCCTTTACCTTATTGCTAGTAGGCCAGATATTATGTTTAGTGTATGCATGTGTGCTAGATATCAGGCAAACCCTAAGGAATCTCATTTAAGTGCTGTTAAACGAATAATGAAATACCTAGTAGGCATTTCACAAATGGGCTTGTGGTACCCTAAGGGTGCCTCTTGTAGCCTAATAGGCTATTCTGACTCTGATTTTGCTGGGTGCAAATTAGACAGAAAGAGTACTAGTGGGACATGCCACTTGCTTGGTAGTTCTTTAGTTTCTTGGCATAGCAAGAAACAAAATAGTGTGGCTTTGTCTACCGCTGAGGCTGAATATGTTGCAGCTGGGAGTTATTGTGCTTAAATCCTATGGATGAAGCAACAACTTTTAGACTATAGTCTTCAGCTTGATCACATCCTGATAAGATGTGATAACACTAGTGCAATAAATATCTCTAAGAATCTCATTCTGCATTCCAGAACAAAGCATATAGAGATAAGACATCACTTTATCAGAGATCATGTACAAAAAGGGGATTGCATTCTTGAGTTTGTTGAAACAACTAAGCAACTTGCAGATATTTTCACTAAACCATTAGCAAAAGAAGCATTCTTTTATATTCGAGGAGAATTGGGCATAATTAATCAATCCAATATATGATTGCATTGCTGAATATTAACTCTCTTTAATGAATATATGGTTTGTCTTAAATTCTTGAACGTATGCTTTTCTGTGGGTTTTTGTTAGATTTGTTCGAATAAATAGGTTTTTATTCGAATAAAAGTCTTTACAGCTTGTCAAATAATGTGCTGAATATCAGCTTTATTCGAATAATACCTAGTTTATTCGAATAAACTAGCCTCTGTGTTCATCATGTGTTTAATATGCTCTCTGTCTATTCAAATAAATCTCCTTCTATTCGAATAACCAGAATCCTAAGTTTATCAGTCTCAGTCTTTGCCCTCTGTCTAATCGAATACAACTCAAGCTATTCGAATAACCAGAGCCTTGGTTTATCAGCCTTGACTGATAGCCTTCAGTCAATTCGAATAACCCCTACAGCTATTCGAATAAATCCAACTAGTTTGCCAAAACGCTTGGCTTTCCCAGATAATCTATTCGAATAGAACCTCCCTCTATTCGAATAAACCCTAGCAGATTTTGTTGGGAATTTTGCGGATACAACACGCAGCGGAAAACAGGGATTCCCACCGATGATCCATGCGAAAAAGCCATAATCCGAGTTTTTAAATGATTTACCTCTTGAAGCGTGAATCACTAACACCGTAATAGAAATGATGTCTCTGCAGTATCCACACGAACAAACTCACGAACGTCCAACGTTCGCAAAGAGGAGCCTCACGTCTCTCACACAGTGCTAGCTGCGAAGAGAAGAGAAGAAACCTGTCGCTCTCTTACTCACTTTTCTGTAGGTGCGGCTAGGGTTCAGAATTATGTCTCTTAGCAGCCCCCTTAGCAGTACTATTTATAATAGTGACTGCCTTAAGTGAGTGTGAGCAGCAGTAAGGTAAGCTGTGCAACCCTAGACCCATCTGTTATGAGTCTGGCCCATATTTGAATCCGAGTCCAACTTAGATCCATTGCTCCAATTTTAGTCTGCTCTATGTGTGTGATCCTGCAGGTTCTTATTACGTTGGCAGTAATATTAAAATCCCATTTTCATATTACAAGCAGTGAGCGGTATCTAGCAACACATCGCTGCTACCCAAGTAATAAGAATGTCAGTGATTTGACATAACCTTTTCGTGACCAATGTTTCCGTGTCGTTTAGTCCATTTGTCAAGATATCTAGATTGAACACAAGGCATGGAATGCGTCACCCTTGTATAGTCCAATCATTCGTTTCCTGATACTCGAGTAGACTTTGTAACAACAAATGAGATCAATATCTCATATTGACTCATTTAAGCATGGCCATGCATTTTGCAGTCTCACTCAATCAGGGGGCCCGAAGATATCGCTCCTGTTATGTAGGAGTGACAAATTCCATCTAGGTCACTCATATCCCTCTGCATGATTTGCGGTATGTCCAATAACTAACTTTATAATCACCTCGTTACAGATGACGTTTGATGGCATTAAAACACACAACTCTTCATGTAGGAATCGTAGTGATTTCAGGTCAAAGGACCACAAACACCATTGTCACTATGAGAATCGCGTATGACACTCACGTAACGATCCATGTAGTGTTCTCATGGTGGGTCAGTCCAGTACATCATTACTCTAATATGTACCCATGTGAAGACTTGATATCTCATATCCATGACTCGTGAGATGCGGTCATCAGTCTCTACACATACTAGTCTCAATGTATTATTGTTGTCCTAATTAACAATAATACTTGACTAGGGACATTTAAGAATAGTGTTGTAACCAAAAAGGATCTCACGATCAAGTCATCCACTTGATGTCCTATGGCATCAAACTTACTATTCTAAGGACTTTATTATGTTTATAAAAAAAGAACACAATAAATGAAATGCTTCATATATAAAATAGCAAAATAGAATGTATGTAAATACAGAAAATGTATTAGCCTTTAGGGCATACACCAACAATCTCCCACTTGCACTAGAGCCAATCAGGCATATATCTAATGCCTAAAGACCTAATGTGACCCTCATGCTTCTGCTGCGCAAGAGGCTTCGTCAGTGGATCAGCAATGTTATCATCTGTTGGTACTCTACATATCTTCACATCTCCTCTATCAATGATCTCTCGAATGAGATGGAAGCGCCTAAGTATATGTTTGGATCGCTGGTGAGATCTAGGCTCCTTAGCTTGTGTAATGGCTCCATTATTATCACAATAGAGGTCTACTGGGTCCACAATGCTAGGAGTAGTGCCAAGTTCAGTAATGAACTTCCTGATCCAAACGGCCTCCTTTCTTTGCATTGGAGGCAAAGAATATACTCACCTACGTGGTAGAATCGGCGACCGTCTCCTGCTTTGAACTCTTCCAACTCACAAATTTCCACCATTTAGGCAAAAACATAACCTCGATTGCGATCTGGAGTCGTCCTTATCGGTTTGGAAGCTAGCATCAGTGTAACCTTTTACAACTAGCTCTTCCTCGCCTCCATATACCAAGAACGAATCCTTAGTCCTTCTCAAGTACTTAAGGATGTTCTTGATAGCAGTCCAGTGACTTTCACCGGGATCAGACTGGTACCTACTCGTCATGCTCAAAGCATACGAGATGTCTGTCGAGTACATAACATGGCATACATGATAGATCCAATTGCAGATGCATATGGAATCTTGCTCATGCGATCCCTCTCATCCTGGGTGGAAGGGGATTGAGCCTTAGATAGGCTTACACCATGTGACATAGGCAAGAGTCCTTTCTTGGATTCATGCATGTGAAATCGTCTTAACACTTTGTCTATGTATGTACTCTGACTTAGGCCAAGCAGTCTCAGTGATCTATCTCTATAGATCCTGATACCTAATATATAGGTGGCTTCACCCAAGTCTTTCATAGAGAAGCAGTTCCCTAACCAAGTCTTTACAGACTGTAGGGTAGGGATGTCATTTCCAATAAGTAGTATGTCATCAACATACAATACCAGAAAGACAATAGTGCTCCCACTAACCTTCTTGTAGACACAAGATTCTTCTTCATTCTTGATGAAACCAAACTGTTTTATTGTATCATCAAAACGAAGATTCCAGCTTCTGGAAGCTTGCTTTAATCCATAAATAGATCATTGCAACTTGCATACTTTTCTAGCATCCTCTGGAGTGGCAAAACCCTCAGGTTGTGTCATGTACACATCTTCGAGAAGATTTCCATTAAGGAAAGCAGTTTTGACATCCATTTGCCAGATTTCATAATCATGGTATGCTGCAACAGCAAGCAAGATCCGAACGGATTTAAACATCGCAACTGGGGAAAAAGTCTCATCATAGTCTACGCCATGAATTTGTTTGAAACCTTTAGCCACCAATCGCGCCTTAAAGGTATGCACATTATCATCCATGTCGATTTTCTTCTTGAAAACCCACTTGCATCCAATGGGTTTTACCCCTTCAGGTGGGTCAACCAAGGTCCATACCTGGTTGGCATACATGGAATCCATTTCAGATCTCATGGCCTCAATCCATTTCTCAGATCCTGGGCCAATAATGGCTTCCTGGTAAGTCACAGGCTCATCTTGATCCATGAGCAATACGTCACCTTGTTGGGTCATGAGAAATCCATATCTCTCTGGTTGATGACGTATCCTGTTAGACCTATGCAGGTCTTGTGCTACTAGAGCAGGTTGCTGTTCCACAACATTTTGTGGAGGCTGCTCTATTTCCACCATTGGTTCATTGCTGCTTTGTGAAACTTGAACTTCTTCAAGTTCTATTTTTCTCCCACTGGTTCTTTTGGAGATAAACTCCCTTTCTAGAAACACAGCTGTCCGTGCGACAAACACTTTGCCCTCAGTAGGATTATAGAAAAAGTATCCATTGGTTTCCTTTGGATACCCCACAAAGAAGCATTTATCTGATTTAGGTCCAAGCTTATCAGAAACTTGACGTTTCACGTAAGCTTCGCAGCCCCAAATCTTCAAGAAAGACATATTGGGCCGTCTCCCAGTCCATATCTCATATGGTGTCTTTTGAACCGTTTTAGATGGAACACAGTTAAGTGTGAAAGCTGCTGTTAACAGAGCATATCCCTAGAAGGAGCCTGGAAAGTTTGCATGACTCATCATGGATCGGACCATGTCCAACAAGGTCCGGTTCCTCCTTTCAAAGACACCATTCCATTGTGGTGTTCCTGGTGGAGTGAGTTGAGATATTATCCCACACTCTTTCAGATGATCATCAAACTGTTGGCTTAAGTATTCTCCTCCTCGATCTGATCGAAGGATTTTAATACTCTTGCCAAGTTGGTTTTGTACTTCATTCTTGAACTCTTTGAACTTTTCAAAGGATTCTAATTTGTGCTTCATAAGATATACAAATCCATATCTACTGAAATCATCAGTAAATGTAATGAAGTATTGAAAACCGCCTCTAGCGAGTGTGTTTAGTGGCCCACATACATCACTATGTATAAGGCCTAAAAGATCACTAGCCCTTTCACCTTGTCCAGTGAATGGGGCCTTTGTCATCTTCCCCAATAAACAAGATTCACATGTCTCATATGATTCGAAATCAAACGAGTCCAAGAATCCATCTTTATGGAGTTTGGAGATGCGTTTCTCATTTATGTGGCCCAAACGACAATGCTAGAGAAAAGTTGGGTTCAGATCATTTGATTTAAACCTCTTTGTATTTATGTTATAGACGGGCATTTCGAGATCAAGTACATAAAGTCCATTACTCAATTGTGCACTACCATAAAAAATATCATTCATATAAATAGAACAATACTTATCCTTTATTATAAAAGAAAAACCTTTCTTATCCAAACAAGAAACAGAAATGATATTCCTACTAATAGCAGGCACAAAATAGCAGTTCTCTAACTCTATTACAAGCCCAATGGGCAAAGATAATAAATAACTCCCTACAGCTAATGCAGCAACCTTTGCTCCATTTCTAACTCGTAGGTCGACTTCGCCCTTCGTCAATGGTCTACTGCTCTTTAGATCCTGCACATTTACATAAATGTGAGATCCACATCCAGTATCTAATACCCATGATGCAGAAGTAGATAAATTGACTTCAATAACAAAAATAGATGAAGTAGAAGTCTCACTTCCCTTCTTCTTTTTGAGCTCCTCTAGGAACTTGGCACGCTCTCTTCCAATGTCCTGGTCGACCACAATGGAAGCATGTACCTTCCTTAGCCACTCCACCCACTGGTTTCAAGCCAGAAGTGCTAGGCTTGGACTTGTCCTTGCCCTTGCCCTTCCAGTTGTCCTTGGGCTTTTTCTCTGTTTCTTGCCCTTATTCTTTTGGACCATCATTATGGCCTTCCCTTTGCCTTTGTTAATGTTACTGCTCGGCGAGCTTCTCAACATGCCTAGCACTCGGTAGTGATTTGTCAATCTCATTCATGTTGTAGTTCATGACAAATTGATCAAACTTTCCTAAGCAACGATTGCGGGACTAAGTCGATGGCCAACTCTTGGCCCAAAGGAAAACCAAGTCTCTTTAGGTTTTCAATGTACCCAATCATCTTGAGTACATGAGCACCAACAGGGGCTTCCTTCTACCAGCTTGCATTGAAACAAGTGCTTTAGAGACCTCGAATCTCTCATGCCGGCCTGCTCTTGATAGAGCTTCTTAAGGTGTACGATCATATCGTATACATCCATGTTCTCATGTTGCTTTTGGAGCTCAGAGTTCATGGTGGCCAGCATTAGACATCCAATGTCCAAGGCATCATCTTGATGCTTCTTATAAGCATCTCTTTCAGTTCTAGGGGCATTAGCAGCAGGTGGCTCAGGAATAGGCTGTTCCAAAACATACAGCTTTTTCTCTTGCTTGAGGACAATCCTCAAATTCCTGTACCAGTCTAGAAAATTTGTTCCAGACAACTTGTCCTTCTCAAGGATGGATCGCAATGATAAAGTACCCGATGTGTTTGTTGCCATGGTTATCTATTAACAGAAATATGCAAAATATAAGTATCATGCCATAAACATATTTAATGAGGTCTTTTAATTAAATATGTCTCCCACTATTTTATTCAAGTCAATGACCCTCAACATTGACTCAGAAAATCCTATCGTAAGATTTTCTAGTAGGCCAAGATCCATATTTCACCTAGTTTTGAGTCAGCTTTGGCTGATCACCCAAAATTCAGTTATTTAGGTAGGAAACACTTTCTAATTACATCACATGTAACTCTTGGATAGTTGGGTGAATAACACTTATTCCAGTCCATCTAATGGACCAAAGCCCAACTTCATGCCTCTAAGCCTTCAATCCTATTGAAATGGCCTAGTTAAGTCAGACCCAATGGTTGGCAGTTGGATATTACCTTTATCCTATCGCGTCTTACTAATATAGATAAAGGCATCCTGCTTTGACAGACATGCACTTGATCGATACTAGTCTTGACAAGTGCCACACATTGGAAGGCATCACATAATGACTTAATATTTGCTTTGAGGGAATTATTATTATTATTATTAGATCTCACCATTTATTAAACTGTTTATCATACCATAAACAATATCCATGCATCTCATACATAAAAAGCGTATAATAAAAGTGACATGGTTATGGCCCCTAAGAGAGTAGCATTAACTAAGTTAGCTTCATCAAGCATCTCCCACCAACGTCCTCACTTGATGCTGCCTTCTTGTCTCCACATCATAATTACATTATATAGAAACCTCTTTTACATTCGAAGGGAGTTAGGTGAGAAGAGAATGTACAATCAGAATGTAGAGAGAAAGGCACGACACGCAGGTCGTATTTATTAAAACCAAAAGGCATAAAGAGATGACTAAGGCCATAACCATGCACCATGCATCACAAAGAATATATAAACTCATAACAATAATACATAATTATTTTTCGTGAGTTATAAAGGATAGAAAATATTGCGCTTTCGAATAACACACTACGCAGAGGCAGCACGGGGATTCTGCTGCCCGGTCAGCGGGCGGGGAGACCGGGCGGGGGTCAAGGGGAGGCCGCCCCTTGTGGGGTGCGAGGCAGCGCCCCGGGCTGAAAAATTGGACCAAAAACAAGAGCTGAATCTCTTGGTGCAGCATGTGCCGCGTGAAACCCTAAGCCCGAACAACATGAACACTTCATATGCCGCAGGGAACCCTTGCGCCGTCGTTCAACACTTGAACCTCAGGCGCCTCGTTGGTGGCTTGACATCAACACTTGATGCTACTGCCGCAAAACAAAAATAGGGTTTCCAAAACCCATTACGCTGCGCCTCTTGTGCAGAAACAAGGATTCCATAACCCCTGCCACCGCAAGCCAAGAACAAGGTTTCCTAAAACCTTGCGCCGCGCTTTGAGAATAAGGATTCCATAACGCTGTTTGTATCACATACATACCAGAAAGCTTCGCAAAAACATATATCTTAATACAAAATGATTTTCACAGAACATATGAACATCTTCATGAAGTTTTGAAAACAACATCACGGTTTTGCATACAACATAAGAAACATAATATGTTTTCGCAAAGGGTTTCATACGGTTTTCAGAAATAACATATTAAAGATCATATCTTTTGTCAAAAAAAGAACAGAAAACATGTTATCTCATGTAAATGAAAACAGAAAACTAAATCATGGTTTCGCAAGACGCTCTGATACCACTATTGGGAATTTTGCGGATACAACACGCACCGAAAAACAGGGATTCCCACCGAGGATCCATGCGAAAAAGCCATAATTCGAGTTTTTAAATGATTTACCTCTTGAAGCGTGAATCACTAACACCGTAATAGAAACGATGTCTCTGCGGTATCCACACGAACAAACTCACGAACGTCCAACGTCCGCAAAGAGGAGCCTTACGTCTCTCACACAGTGCTAGCTGCGAAGAAAAGAGAAGAAACCTGTCGCTCTCTCACTCACTTTTCTATAGGTGCGGCTAGGGTTCAGAATTATGTCTCTTAGCAGCCCCCTTAGAAGTACTATTTATAATAGTGACTGCCTTAAGTGAGTGTGAACAGCAGCAAGGTAAGCTGTGCAACCCTAGACCCATCTGTTATGAGTCTGGCCCATATTTGAATCTGAGTCCAACTTGGATCCATTGCTCCAATTTTAGTCTGCTCTATGTGTGTGACCCTGCATGTTCTTATTACGTTGGCAGTAATATTAAAATCCCATTTAATATTACAAGCGATGTGATATCTAGCAACACATCACTGCTACCCAAGTAATAAGAATGTCAGTGATTTGACATAACCTTTTTGTGACCAATGTTTCCGTGTCGTTTAGTCCCTTTGTCAATATATCTAGATTAAACACAAGGCATGGAATGCGTCACCCTTGTATAGTCCAATCATTCGTTTCCTGATACTCGAGTGGACTTTGTAACAACAAATGAGATCAATATCTCATATTGACTCATTTGAGCATGGCCATGCATTTTGCAGTCTCACTCAATCAGGGGGCCCGAAGATATCTCTCCTGTTATGTAGGAGTGACAAGTTCTATCTAGGTCACTCACATCCCTCTGCATGATTTGCGGTATGTCCAATAACTAACTTTATAATCACCTTGTTACAGATGACGTTTGATGGCATTAAAACACACAACTCCTCATGTAGGAATCGTAGTGATTTCAGGTCAAAGGACCACAAACACCATTGTCACTATGAGAATCGCTGACACACTCACGTAATGATCTATGTAGCGTTCTTATGATGGGTCATCCAAAGACATCATTACTCTAATATATACCCATGTGAAGACTTGATATCTCATATCCATGACCCGTGAGATACGGTCATCAGTCTCTACACATACTAGTCTCAATGTATTATTGTTGTCCTAATTAACAATAATACTTGACTAGGGACATTTAAGAATAGTGTTGTAACAAAAAAGGATCTCATGATCAAGTCATCCACTTGATGTCTTATGGCATCAAACTTACTATTCTAAGGACTTTATTATGTTTCTCAAAAAGAACACAATAAATGAAATGCCTCATATATAAAATAGCATAATAGAATGTATGTAAATACAGAAAATGTATTAGCCTCTAGGGCATACACCAACAAATTTTCTCTTCCAACACTTGTCCTTTTAGTTTCTACGCAAGATTTGTTCGAATAAACCTCTGTTTATTCGAATAAACACGGGCCTCTCTTTAAATAGCCCCTACGTGCCTAACCGTTACACTCCCTCTTTTCTTCTCTGCTCTTCACCCTCACTGCTCACGCCTCCATCATCTCTTTCTCTCCTACTCTCCTCCACCATCTTCCTGCCATTTTTCTCTCTTCCACACCTCCTATCACCATGGCCTCCTCCTCCAGTAAGCGCCCACGCACGAAGACTGCTCCATGCAATAATCCTCTTGACTTGAGAAGGCTCTCCTCCAACGAAGAGCACCGTGCCCGCTTCATTACGCACTTCTGGGAGCGTAACCTTGTCCAGCCCAAGTATCTTGACCTCTCCTTCTTCCAGCAACATAGAGGTTTCAATTTTCTGACCTTGCTGCAAAACCAGGGAGTTCTACAGCTTTGCTCTCACCGGGCCACTCTCTACCCAACTCTGGTGAAGATGTTCTTCTGTAATCTGGCATTTTATGGCCAGAACCTTCTCTCTGAGGTATGTGATCAGAACATTGTGATCACTCCGTAAGACTGGCAGACTATGTTTGGGTTGCAGTTCACTGGCGTACTCATTGAAGATGGTGACAACCCTTTCCTTGAAGAGTTCAACAAGTTTCAGGTGATTGAGGACCTACTAAAGCCTGAGCTAGACCCTGCTGACGTTCCTGCTGCCCTTGCTGATATACCTGCTGCTGCTCCTGCTCCAATTACCTTAGAGCAGATCATGGCCACCTTGCATGATAACAGAGCCTATATGGAACATACCTTCTCTATTCTTTTTGATAGAATAGAAGGTGTTGAACGTGAGGTTGCTGCCCTCCAATCTGCTTCACCTGCTCCTGCACCAGCTTCTTCACCACCACCTCCGGATACCTATTTCTAGGAACCTTAGTTCTTAGGATCTCTGTTTTGCCCTTATGTTATTTATTTTTGGCTTTTGTAATTGAATCTTTTTGGTTAATGTATAAATACAGTTTCTTGATGATCTATTTTGGTATTGATATGAGTATGCTTCCTTTTATGCACTTATACTTGAATATATGTTTATGGGACTTACCCCTCCTTTTTGCTCATGACAAAAGGGGGAGAAAATTTTGAAATTTAATTGTGAAAAAACAGGTAAACTTAAAACGAGTTTGGATTCAATTTGAAAGGGGGAGCTGCGCACATATCTGATATACATTACCTCTTATAATTAAAGAGGGGGAGTAAGCTTTTATACCTCTTTGTGAATTCCAATTTTATGCACAAACTCTTTTCTCATTGATAGTTTGTCATCATCAAAAAAGGGGAGAATGTGTTTGAACATATGCCTTTGAAGACTTATTTTGATGATAACAAACGTGAAGACTAAATGAAGATGATAGAAAGACCAAGTCCAAGTTTATATAAGATTAGCTTTAGGACTTAGGATCTTTTGTACAGAGCTCACTTTGATATCTCTCTGTTTTTAAAAGAAACTTAGTGTCTTTAAAACTTTTTCAAAACTGTTTTGTCTTGCTTTATTCGAATAGAGCTTAGTCTATTCGAATAAACCCATTCACGAGGTTCTGTTTTTAAAGATGCTATTCGAATAGCAGGATAGCTATTTGAATAAATGAGTTTCTCATAACTGTGTTTATAAGTGAATTATTCGAATAACTCAAACGTTATTCGAATAAACCCTTTTCTATTTGAATAGTTTTTAACCGAGTTATTCGAATAACACAGAGGTTATTCGAATAACCCATATCAGATGGCTTTTTCACAATGGCTTCAAGAATAGTGTTATTCGAATAACATGTGAAGTTATTCGAATAAACACGTTGCTCATAAACACTGATATGGAAACAAACAGGATTTTAATTCGGTTAAATGGCTTTTAATTCTACCCAATGGCTATCTCCTCTAATTTTCTTTATAAATAGGAGCCTTGGGTCACGTCTAAAATTACCAATACTCTGAATTGTTTTCTGCTTGCTCTAATCTGTGAAATTATTTTCTATGCTATATTTTCTATTAAAACCTTGAGATATTTCTGTGAGAGCTCCATTAGCACTTCAATTTGTATTACTTGCTCTGAGTGAGAGTTTCTCTTCATCTACTTTTTGATATTCTGTATCGAGGGTGAGGTATCCCTCAAGGTTTATATAAGGGTGAGGTATCCCGACAGGCTGAGGCTTTAGCACAAGGGTAGAGTTTCCCTGTGTGTGAAAAATGCTCTTTTGTGTAACGGTTGTAAGCACCTATTGAAGCTTGTATACATAGTAAAAAATCTCGGCTTTCGAGGACTGGACGTAGACCATAAGTGGGTTAGTGGTCGAACCAGGATAAATACTATGTCTACTTCTCTCTTCTTAATCTCTTTATTTTATGTAATTTTAATTTACTGCATATTTATTTTTTGCTACTTTTATTGTTTCTTTTCTTCTTCTCGTTCTTTCTGTGCTTTTATTTATTAAGTTTTAATATTTGCTTTTGATAAAAAGAGGTTTTGAGAAAAAGTTTTATACTCAATTCACCCCCCCTCTTGAGTATTGGAAGCCACTTGGTAACATTTAGGCATGTCACCTTATCAGTTAGTCTATGGAAAACCTTGTCACTTGCCTATAGAACTGGAGCATAAAGCATTTTGGGCCATTAAAGCTTTCAACTCAAATCTTGATGATGCTTACAAGTTACGCAAATTGCAATTGAATGAACTTGAGGAATTGAGAAATGATGCATATGAAAACTCAAAAATTTATAAAGCTAGAATAAAAGCTTTTCATGACAAATCAATTTTGAGAAAATCTTTTGAAGTTGGTTAAAAAATTCTGCTTTATAATTCTCGTCTTCACCTATTCCCTGGAAAATTGAGATCTCGGTGGAGTGGCCCTTTTATTGTCAAACATGTGTATTCTCAAGGGGCCATAGACATTGAGAACCCTAGGAATGGTAATATATTTAAGGTCAACGGACAAAGACTCAAACCATTTTTGGAGAGCCAAGTTGTTGAGGTAGAATTCATATTCCTTTCTAATCTATGTTATGAGTAGAATTTATTTTATTTTATTTTTTTCTTTCTTTTTACAGTTCTTTGTGTTTCCGGTTAAGTGACGGATGACAGTACTCCGTGACTCTCAAGTCAGTTTATTTTTTAGTTTTCCATAATAACTAATTCATTCTCCTTTTAAAATGGATGTTATTCTCTCGAATTTAAGAAATCATTTTCCTTCTCTCTCTCAAAATGCTCTAACAAAAATCTACAAAACTTGGTGTGAAAGACTAAGACTGTTAATGTACAAAGGCATCCCAGAAGATATACGCTGGATAATCAAAGCAAAGGTTCGTTTAGCTAGCGAATCTTCAAATTTATTTGTCACATACATGCCAAGTCTCGGTAAAAGTTCGTATTCTAAAAAGAGAAGAGCCAAAAGAATTCAAGTTTGCTACAAATGTGCGCAATGAAATTGTAACATGCGATGTCGTTCCTTGTGAATGGTTTTCGTAAATCGAGAAAATAAAATATACTTTATTAAGAATGGACTGAGTAAGAAGTCATTAGATGATATCTTATTGACTCTTGAGACGCATTCTTGTGGAGTTGTGCATCAAGAACTTCTTAATTTGTGGAATCTCTTCAAGGACAAGCAAAGCGTTACAGTCTTGGGAATTTGACTCAAAAAGACCCTGTTTGCCAATTTATAAGAAAATTGGATGGGAAGCTTATCCTCGACTCATAGAAGGCGTTTAAGCCGTTACTGGACGTTAAACCAGAGGAAGATGTGAGCCACAATCACAACAACATATATATATTACCTTGTTCATCTCTAAAAAAAATGAAAAAATAAAAAATGAAAAAAATATAAAACATAAAAAAAATTAAAAACATGGAAAAGAAAGAGGCCGATCGAAAGAGTACCATGCTCTTAATTGAGTGTGAAGCCCCTGCCAGTGGCAAACCCGTCATTGACTCAGGTGGACCTTTGCACGCCGGTCCGTAAATAAGGCTCATGTGCCATGCTCTGTAGAGAGCTGCGCAAGAATTCCCAAGTTTTAACCGTAGGCTCTGCTTGCTGATGGATAGATAGAAGCATCCCGTGTTTGTATTCTCGCGTGATAATGCCTCTAAGCTCAATTCATGGTATTGATTTATTGGGTTCCTAAGCGTAGCTCCACTGGCTGTGGTCACTGGTCATCATATTCAGATTTTCTCTCTTTAACTAAAGGGACGATGCATAGGCTGGGATATCCCATAAGCAGGAGGAGTGCCTTAAGTCTAAAATTCCTTAAGGGAATTTGATGTCTCTTTCAAGGGGTGGTAAGATTGTGAAGGCTATTGCACTCATGACGCACAATATCCATGAAAACTGTACATAAAGGTATGTCATCATTTATTATTATAATTTTATCTTTATATGATTTTGTGTATTTTGATTTTGGATAGACGATCCTTTGGGCGGGGTCTTTCTAGGGTTTCTAAACTTCTTTACCCTGATGGTTTTCTTGAAGTCTAAAAAAAAAATAAAAAAATAAAAAAATAAAAAAATTATGTTTCTTAATTTCAAACTTTTCTAACTATAGCCAACCTACCCATATAGGTGCTATCATTACCTTTTTTCTATTCTTTTTCCTATTTAAACACTCTATTTTCTTCACTTTCCTCCAACTCATAATCATTCAAAGGGAATGTGAGTGTAGAAAAGGAGAGAACTTTTTCTTCTGTTTGTAGACTTACCAATATCTGTGTATTTTGTGGGACAAGTTATGGGAAGGATTTAGAGTTTGTAAATGCAGCAAGCACTGTTGATAGAACACTTACTGCGAGGAACATTCGTGTAGTATATAGGGGATGTAGTATTGAGTTAATGGGGTTTGTATCACTTTCTGCACATCTAAGAGGTGGTTAAGTTTTAAGTGTCATTCTTAAACCTTTAGCTCGAAGGAACATCATTGCAAAGACAATTGGGCAGGAACTTCAAGTATCATCTATGCATGGACGAAGGAGAATAATGCTTGAAAACTTTGATGCATTCATTGCCTTACTGGGAGGTTTTGGTACTTTGGAAGAAGTTTTTCAAATTATCTCTTAGGCCCAACTGAACATCCACCATAAACTCATAGGTTTGCTGAATGTTAATAATTTCTTTGATAATTTGTTATCTTTTATTGACCATGCTATGGAACAGAACTTTATCACACCTTCGGCAAGATGACTCTTTATATCTGTTTCAACTGTTGATGAATTAATTGATAAATTACAAACTTTTGTTTATGAACTTGAACCAGTTATAGCTTAGATAGATTAGTCAGAAGGAAACAGTCAAGGATGTAGCAAGGAACGTGGGAATGATCTGACAGTTCACCTTTAACTTTTCTTTACCTTTGGTTTTATTCATCGTACTTTGTTTCTGTTTAAATTTATATAGGGTTTCTCTTCTCAGTAATTACAACAACAGGTACTATCTTCTATCCTTTACCCATCTATGTTTTGACATTAAGGACAATGTTGTGATCTGGTTAGGGGAAAAGATAGTTGTGCAAAAAAAAAACCAAAAAAAAAATTAGGAAGTGTGTTTATTTATATGATTGTTAGCAATTTATTAATAGCAAAACTAATTAAGGATGACAGAGTAAGGAGTAAATTATGCCCTTGAGGTAAATTTGCTCTTGAGATACATCAAAATTGGTGGCAGAGTAAGGAGTAATTAGGTAGATAACTATTTTGTGTGGAAGTAGCAATTCAAATTCAGGGAACATATCATGATTGAGTAAATTGTCTTCTTTCTTAAAAATCATATGCTTGGTTATAGATGTTGAATTGGTGGACTGAGAATGATAGAATTATGCCTTGTAAGATTTTGAGCCTATTGATGAATGGGTTGAACATTTATACCATTCTCTTCTTTCTTGTGTGATTTTCACTCATGGAATTGTTACTTTAGAACTTGCTTTGACTCTATTTAAGGCTACATTTTCACATGCATACATAAATATGATTGAGGCATTTTTCTTGAAATAGTTACTTTAACCAAATAGCCAAGAATGATTGGCGCATAAATAAGTAGCCTTATTTAGCGGCATATTGTCTCAATATGATATCAAATACTCTTATGACTTCTTGGAAATTCTCTAATTCCTGCCAACGTAAGGCATTGGAAATGACCCATTTCCCCTTGCTTAACCCCTTTGAGCTTATTTAACCATTCTTTGTTTCGAGCTTATTATGTGCCTTAAATGAAAAACCATGTTCTTACCTGGCCTTAGGG
Source organism: Ormosia semicastrata (assembly GCA_029884595.1). NCBI lineage: Eukaryota > Viridiplantae > Streptophyta > Magnoliopsida > Fabales > Fabaceae > Ormosia > Ormosia semicastrata. Next base: position 1,270,772 of record JAQQTO010000060.1, on the reverse strand, counting down.
AATAAGAGAACATTAGCTTTGTCATTGGATGAGTTCTTGAACAAGTGTGGGGGTGTGTGTGCAGAATGGTTGAAAAAAATGTTTAATTAAAAAAATGTATACATTATGTTCATCTTGTAAAAAAAACAAAAAAAAAAAACAAATGTGTAAAGAAGGGTGAACAAGGCAATAAAGGAAAGGAAAAGAATATGTAAAGGGAATTTGTATTAGGTGGAATTGGGATAAACTTTTATGCTTGTTAATTGAACTCAGCTCTCACGCTCTTTTATTCTCTTTGGAATTTAACTTGTCATATTTATATTACCTTCTCCTTTACCTTAACTACATTACAACCTTGAATAAAGTCCTCATGATTTGTATGTGCATGTGTTTTGAGTAGTGGAGAAGTAGAAGATAAGCAAGCTTATGGTAGTGCAATTTTCATGGTTTGAATTGAGTGAAATGCCTACTTTTTAAGCACTTGAGGGATTGAGAGTAAATTTTGTGAAGATCTATCATTCTTGACTCATGCTTTTCAATTGAAGTTTCCTTGCTTGTTGGTTTGAGATGTGAAGAAACGTTATCTCATAAATGTTTTGATCCCTTGAATCTTTGGTTGCTCTTCATTCTTAAATAGTATTAGAAATTGAGTCTTTTAGAATTTCTAGCTTTTGAGTTTGTATTGTTTTTCCTTATTCCCTAGTTTTGGTCTTATGTGTTTTGCCTAGGAGTGCAAAAAGTTAAGTGTGGGGAAATTTGATAATCACATATTTTATACATTAATAAACCCTCATTTTTAGTCATTTACACTCTTCATGTACTTAATTGATTAAGCTTGGTTATGTTTTGTAAGTTTGGACTCAAATTGGACTTAATTGATTTTTTTCAGCATTATTGAGATATTACATTGTTTCTATATTTCGGCCATATCCTGAGTTCTATATGTCTAAAAATTATGTATCTTACCTTGTAGGAAAGATAAGAAAGAGCTCTACAACTTTCATGAGGATCTCCAGGGAAAAATTAGATATCTAGTGGAGCTAATTTTGCTTGGAAGTCTGAACATGGATTTTGTGATTGGAACCTGAATAGTGTGCAGTAATCAGGCCATAACTCGAGCTATAGGAACTGCCTTGGGCTGAAACTTTGGCATTTGAATAAGACCAAAATCTACAACTTTCACAAAGAACACAAGAGGAAAATCGGATGACTTGGAGCTCATATTGGGCTTGTAAGTCAGTACAGAGGAGTTATAGCTGGGCCTGAATAGTGTGCTATAATTAGGGTATATCTCGGGCTGTAAGAACTGAAATGGGCTAAAATTTTGGCATTTGAAACTTAAGATCCATATCTACTACAACTTTCATGAAGACCACTTTTCCAGAATCTAATGCATGCCATGAGTTTAGCATTGAATGATTTCAGAGACAAGAATCTCTATAATTTTCCACTCATCAAACTACTATTTGGCATTTTCCACTCATTCACCTATTCATCCATTCACTCATTAATCTGCCCCTTGTCATTTTGTATCCCTCATCCTCTATAAAAGGGAGCCTTGGCTGATCATTTAGAGAATCTTAGTTTTAGAGATTAAGATCATGCTATTGTGTTATTTGTTTCTCTTGTTGTAATTTTTTTGTGTTCTAAATTGAAGTTATGTTCTTCTTCTTCTTCTTCTTCTTCTCTCTCTCTTTCTTCTTGTCTACGAGTAACTAATTTTCATTTTACTTGGGTGAAAGGATGAAGCTTTCGGTAATAAATTAAGGTTAGATTAATTTCTTTCTTGTGCTTAAATGATATATTATCAAGTGGTCATTATGTGTGTTGTATTTTTTTTCCAATCAATTTAGAAACCCTCATTGTAAAGTGGAGATCTTGATTCATTATAGACAAGAGGTTGGCACAATGAATGCTTGAGCCCATTTATAAGTGGTGGTGTTAATAAAAAATTAAAGGAACCATAATATAACTACGTATATAATTTTAAATGAACTTTGAATATTATATTTTTTGATTGGAACCTCCATTATGTGTGGATTCTAATTGAGTTATAAAAAGAATTAATCTTGTCCTTAATTTACTTACCAAGAGTGGATCTCCTAACCCAAGTAAATCTTTTTTTTATTTGTGACTAAGTTTTATCACCTTTATTATTGTGACAAAATATTTTTCTTCATCAATTTCCTGTTAATCGACCTCGGATTCCTGAGAATTTATTACTTGAAACAACTTGCACTTGGGTTTGTAACTTTTAATTTGCATTATCTATCACAAAGGGGAGGGAACCTCATCCACTCTTGAATGCTATGAATGTGAAGAATTAGGTCACATGAAGATGGAGTGCCTAATTTGTCAAAGTAAAGTGGAAAAATATGACAGAAGATCCTCAAAGGAGAAGAAAGAAAGAAGAGCCTACATGGCTTGGGATAATAATGACATGGATTCAACCGATATCTCAAACAATGAGAAAGTCAATCTATGTTTCATGGCAAGAGGAGAAGAGAAAGATGAAGATGACATGGAGGTAACATCCTCAAATTTTGAATCAAACTCTTCCCCTTCCTATGATGAATTGCAAGATGCATTTAAAGAATTGTATAATGAATCTATGAGACTTGCAAAAATGATTTCTTGTTCAAAGAAAACAATTTCCTCATTTGAAAAACAAATTTCTACTTTAAATAAAGAAATTGAGGAATTGAAATTAGAAAATGAAACCCTTGGGTTGATTGATGCAAATTCTTCATGCTTAATATGCTCTTCACATGATAAAATGTGCCCACACCCTCATCTTACTCATCATGTAAAGCATTTGAAATTGAGATTGAGGATTTGAAAAACACTTTTTCAAAATTTACCTTTAGAAGAGATAACTTGAATGTATTGTTAGGGAAACAAAGATGTGTTTTTCAAAAGGCTGGTTTAGGGTATAATCCTAACAACCAACAAAAGTTTCTCAAGAATTTCTTTGTTTCCTCAAATACATCAAGTAGCCCCTTTATCAAATATTTTCATTGTGGGAGGAAATGGCATAATGCTTCTACATGTAATGTTAGGAAAAACTTGAATACAAAGGTTGGGACTAAAATGATTTGGGTCCCTAAGGGCACCTTGCCAAAGTCTAACACACAAGAACCTAAGAAAGTTTGGGTACCAAAAGACAAAAATTGAAATGTGTTGTAGGTGTGCTTGAAGGCCAAGAGCTGACTTTGGTATCTTAAAAGTTACTGCTCTAAGCACAAGACTAGAAAATACTCCAAGTTCTCTTCCTTGTCTCCAAAAAGCTTGGACTTGCAACTTTTGGATAAGTAGAGACTTGTTTTATGCTTTAACTTATTTCAAAGTAGTACTTTTCTAGCTTTATATCTTGAAAATATCTCTGCATGTGATAATATGCTAGATAAGTTCGCTTCTTGTCTGAAATAGCACATTTGATGAAAATATGTTAGAACTTGGCTTATTGGATCAATCATGCAACTAACTTATGCATTTAAATCTTGCTGAATAGTTGTGCTGCATAATTTGTCCTTGTGTTGCATAACTTGTTATTTTATTGCATATTGTGTCATTTTGGTGCAAAACTTGTCATGTTGCTGCGTAACATGCTTTTTTATTACATGTTTAGGTTCTTTGCATAGTTATTTTGTTTCAATCTTTTTTTGAATCCAATGTTGACTTGAGTGTCGAAGTTTCCCCTAAGCTTGTTTTATAGGTGCTTGATCCATGCTTAAGTCCCTCAAATCACCAATCTCAAGTTCTTGATATAGAAAATTGGTTCTTGGTACTTTTGAAGAAGAGAAATAAGCTTATGAGTTGCATTTATGGTGGCTTGAGAGAATGGAAAATAAGGCAAAGCCATTATGATCCTCAAGATGGAATAAGTTTGTGTCTTAAGGGCTGAAGTCTTGAAGAGTTTCTGTTTTCTTGAAGATTTTCCAATCTTGGAAATGCAATAACTAGCTAGAAGGAGAAAACAATCTGTTATTTGGATTTTGGAACTATTTTGTCATGGAAAAGAACTCTCTGCCAAGCTAAATAATCGGTTAGGAGGCTCCCCTAATTGATTATGGGGTTTTTGGGATTTCCTGGAAGCATTTGAAATTAAAGGCTAACCGATTAGAGACATTCTCTAACCGGTTAGAGGGCACTTGGTAACCGATTACATAAAGCATTATAACTGGTTACTGGACATCAAAAACCACTCCTAGTCGTGACCCTCCTTCAAAAAGCATAGGAGAAGATGATGATGGACCTTCTATATGCCATGGTTATTGCTAAAATTATAAATCAATACAAGTTGAGCCTAGATAATGAAGGAGTTATTCACCTTACCGGTCATAACAAGTTTGCATAAGGTTCCATAAATCACATGAGAATCAAGATTGTTAAAGGTGCTTGGGTTTATAGTGTTGGGCATAACCCAGCCCCACAAGAAGAAGAACTTCCTGTTGCCCCTGCCGATGTAGTTATGGAAGTGGCTCCAGCCACCAATGAAGACCGCATCCTAGCTACCCTAGCAAGCATTCAAGCCCAGATTACGGATCTTTAAGCTTACAGGAACATAGCATTGGAGTCATCTATGACCGCTTGGACAACATTGAGTATCGCCTTCCACCACCACAAAATGATGGGGTTTAGGCACGAATCTCTTTTATTTAACCAATCTTTTTTTTTTGTTTAGCTATGTTATTATGATTAAGGCTCATCTAACCACAATAGGTTGTCTTTTGGATATGCTGCTCATTGTCTTAGATTATGACCTAGCTTAACCATAGTATGTCCTTGATATGTTGTTTTAGTATGACATGGATATTTTGCAATGGATGGTTTGTTAACATGAATATACTGTTGATCTAGTTTTATTGTTGCTGAATTATTATTGAATATTTGTTGAATGACAATGATTTTGTGGTTAAGGTTATGTTGTTACTTCTCTCTTTGTTAAAAAATCTCTTTATTGCATATCTTTTTTATCATGACAAAAGGGGAAAAAATTTATGAGTCATTGAGAAAAGGTAAAAAGAAAAAGGTACAAATTCAATGATCTTAGGATTCCAAAATTAAGGGAGAGCTGTGCATCCCTAATTATCACCTCTTGAAAAATAGAGGGGGAGTAAGTCTCTAACATCTTTTGTGAGTTCTAATTTATTTGAACTAACTCTTTTCTCAATGGTTGTTTGTCATCATCAAAAAGGGGAAGAATGTAATTGGCATTGACTAAAGCAATGGTTTTGATGATAACAAACAAGAAAGGAATGAAAGTGCAAAGATCAAGTTCCAAGACTCTTCAACTTTAGCCTATAGGACTTAGATCTTGTGTAAAGGTAAAAAAGAATCATACTAAGCTCAAACAAGTTTTAAAATCTTTAAAAGTGTTTCTTACATACTAAAATGCCCAACAAACTATTTTTGGAAAGTTAGTCTTGATGGTAGTTCAAACCTTTGAAAAATAGCAAAGTTTGTGTTTTGAAAAACTAACCTTTGGTTACTCTTTTGATCATAACTTTCACAATACTTTGAGTTTTTTTTTTGAAACTTCTTTCATATGAAAAAAGACTCAAAGATCTTTCTATTGAGTTGTCATTTTTTTTAAATGGATAAGAAATTGAAGAAGTTATGATCATTTAAAGTCAATTTTCAAAACCAGAGTGCAATAACCGATTATGGATTTTCCATAACCGATTATTGGACAAGTCAGGAGCATTTTTCATGTTCTAAAAGCTCCTAACCAATTAGACAATTCACCTAACCGGTTATTGTGAATGTTAGGAGTATTTTTCATGTTTCCAAAGCTCCTAACCGATTTGGCAATTCACCTAATCGGTTAGTGTAAAACTTAAGAGCATTTTTCACATTTCTTTGAAGCTCCTAATCAGTTAGAGCCTTCCTCTAATCAGTTACTGGGCAAGTTATAAAAGCTCCTAATCGATTAGAAATATCCCCTAACCGGTTATTCTAATTCTCAGAAGCCAAAACTAAAAGCCCCTAACCGATTAGGAGCTCATCCTAACCGATTAGGAAATGGTTATTTACGAACCAGAACAGATTTCCAATGGCTCTATTTTGGCATTTAATGCTCCTAACCACCACCAACGGCTCTAAAATTCTTTAGGCTATAAATGAAAATGTTTGGGCATCAAAAAAAGGTTGGAGAACAATCTGAAAATGACTCTTGAGCATTAAATTCGTGTTTCATAATCTTTTTCTCCAAATCTCTATTTTTGAGCTAAGTGTGTGATTCTTTGATACCATAAGCTTCAATTTGTATTATGTACTCTTTGAGAGAGTTTCTATTCATATAAACTTCATTTGATTCTCTATGAAGAGGGTGAGGTATCCCTCTAGAGTAAAGGGTGAGGTATCCCTTAGAAAGTGAGGTATCTCTCAAAGATTGTAAAGGGTGAGGTATCCCTTAGGGAGTGAGGTATCTCTCAAAAGTTATAAAGGGTGAGGTATCCCTTGATTGTAAAGAGGGTGAGGTATCCCTCAAATGTTGTAAAGGGTGAGATATTCCTGTTTGAGGCTTAAGCACAAAGGTGAGGTATCCTAAGGTGTGTTGAGTGCTCTCAATTATAAAGGTTATCAAGCACCTATTGAAGCTTGAAGACATAGTAGAAAATCTCAGGTGATTGCTTGAGGACTAGACGTAGGCCACAAGTGGTTTGGTGGTTGAACTAGGATAAATCTTGTGTTTGATCTTCTCAACTCTATCTCTTTACTTTGTGCTTTAAATATATTTGCTTACTTGAATACTCTCTACTTTGGTTTATTTTTTTATTTGTGAGTGAAGTAATCAATCTCATTTATCTATTCACCTCAATCAATCAATAGCTTCAACGAAAATTGGTAATCAAGTGTTTTACGAAAAGATTTGTGAAAAGTTTTTACATACTCAATTCACTCCCCCTCTTGAGTATTGAGGCCACTTGGTAAAAGAATATAAGCTTTCTTTCTTAAATCAAATACGTCTTGTAAAATAAGGATTTACATCTGTTAAGATGGCTTTTAAGATTAGGCAAAATGTTCTTGAAAACCTCTTTGAAATCTATCTTGAGAAAACCCTTCATAGGAGCTAAAAGACTAAGGTTCCTAATCGATTAGTATAGCCATCTAATTGGTTATTTGGTTTCATAGAAGCCAAATACTTAAGTTCCTAATCGATTAGGAATTGCTCCTAACCGGTTATTTGGTTTCACAGAAGTCAAATACTTAAGTTCCTAACTGATTAGGAAATGCTCCTAACCGGTTATTTGATTTCACAGAAGCCAAGTAAGTAAGTTCCTAACCGATTAGGAAATGCTCCTAACCGGTTATTCCAATTTACAGAAGCCAAAATCTAAAGGCCCTAACCGATTAGCAATCTCCTATAATCGGTTAAGAGATATATTTGGAGTCAATTCTTGACTCCTAACCGATTAGGAAAAAGTCCTAATCAGTTATCTGGGTAACCAGAACTTACGTTCAACGGCTATATTGAAGAGCATTTAATGCTCTCAACTATCCCAATGGCTCTTAATTGCTTTTAGCTATAAGTTTAATGTGTTGGGCATTTATGAATGGTTAGAGAAACTAAGAGAAACAATCTGAAAACCATTTTCTAAGCATTGAATACTTGTTTTTGACTTCCCTTTGATCATACTCTGTTTTGAGCTTAGAACGTGTGAATCTTTAATACTCGTAAGCTTCAATTTGTATAATCCACTCTAAAGAGAGAGTTTCATTTCTTCTATATCTTGTTCAATCTGTAAAAGAGGGTGAGGCATCCTTTAAAGCTTTGTAAGGGTGAGGCATCCTTTGTTTGAAGAGGCTCAAGCTACAAAGGATGAGGTATCGCAAGGTGGTGTTGAGTTCTCCAATTTGTAAAGGTCACAAACACCCGATTCAAGCTTGGAATTTAGTGGAAAATCTCAAGTGATTGCTTGAGGACTGGACATAAGTCACAAGTGGATTAGTAGCTGAATCAGGATAAAGCTTAGTATTTATTTTTCTCTAAACTCTACTCTTTACTTTGAGCACTATTTTATTACTTTATCTGAATTCTATCTCTCTTGGTTAATTCATTTAAGAGTGAAAAGCTTATATCTCCTCTATCTATTCATCTCTAACAAACAATAGCTTCAACAAAAATAAAATTCAAGTATTTTGAGAAAGATTTGCGAACTTATTTTTTAAACTCAATTCACTCCCTCTTGAGTATTGAGGCCACTTGGTAACAGCTCGATGTACATGGCTCCGAGGTCTAGACTGCCTTTAAGGCTTTAGCTACGTCGTCTAGGGCAGAGTTCGATTATACGTGTGCCGGGTTGGTCCAACTAGACGGGATCCCGGATCACGGTCCAGAACACTTTCATTTCTTTCTCCCTTATTTGTTTACTGCTGGAAGTTACGTGAGTGAGTGTAGAAAAGTGAGAAAATGAGAAAGAACTAAGTCACAGACGATGGAAGAGGAGGAAAAGGATAAGAACGAGGGACTTTTATGGCTAGGTGGAAGTTTTGTATCTCTTAGGAATATTTTGATCTTTATTTAGTCCTTATACTCATCATTCCATAATTTTTCATACATTATTAACTGTCACTTAAACCCTATTACTCTTTCTTAAGTTAAGTTAAACCTAAGGAATTTAGTTAATAGGCTCACAAGTATCTGCCTTATTTTGTATTCATTTCCAAAACATTCTCTATTCTCTACTTGACATCTTCATAAAATCTCATAATTTTTTGAGTTACTTTCCTATTTAATTTGGCCTTTAAACACTTATCTTGTGTTATTAAAAATACCAAACTAGCTCACTTAATTCTCCAAAATTTATCACAACCCATTCTAATTATCTATGATATAGAAATAAATTTTTCATATTTATTTCTATCATCTAAGCCATTAATGCCAAGTTTTGGGTTAATATAAGATATTTTTCACATTCTGTGTTAACTTAAACAAACCTAGAAGGTCACTAGAATTATCAAGCAACTCACACAAGTGTTATTGAACTTCCATAACATTAGTTAAACCTATTAGGTTTAGGAGGATGTTACACCCATCCTTTTAGCTTAACATATTGCCTATTTGGCCTGCCTAACTTATTACCCATATTGCTTTGGTAAGAGAGAGATCTCCCTCCTCTGTTGCCTGCATTGCAAACCCTAACAAACACATAGTAGCCATTCTATTATTCTTGTGCACATGCAATATATAGTAACCAGTCAACTAGGTGTTTCAGCTTCAAGCACCATGTAACATCCTAATACCATTACCCTAGTATATATGGAGTATACACGATAAATAGTATTAACCGTATCACATCTAGCCTAATAACATCAATCTAGACTTATAATAACCAATACAAGTTACTATAAGAGCCACGACGAAAAGAAAAGATTATATATATATATATATATATATATATATATATATATATATAACAACATTAACCTCCACAAGGCATAGTGTAATACATAAACCTTTATACAAAAGAAAGCAAATATAATAAAATAAAAGTGACGAGCACTGAACTCAATCAAAATTGTAACCGAGTTATGCCTATGGGTTGTAGTATACGAAACAACACCAGATCGTCTCTCAAGGATTGTAAATGCAATTTGATCATATCAAGCCAAAATTCGGGGGGGGGGGGATTTGAGACTTCAAAATATGTAAATAACAGAATTAAAGTGAGAGAAATTCAATTAAAAGAGCAATCAATTCAAAAACCTATCAGAAATTAGGTTGATTCTATCAAAGATCATTCAACAAACATTTGAAGTGAATTTGAATGGTTAATTTAGATTTAACTGAAATATCTGCATCAAATTCAAAATTCATACTAGACAATCATCTAGAATTCAATTAACAATTGATACACAAATTCACAATCATACAATTCATGTTAAATCTATATTAATTTGATCTCCGAATTCAATTAACCTAGGCACAAATCAGTAACCTAACCTCTTTAATTCCATGATTAATTCAGATCAATCAATCCTAAATTCATCACAATTCTCAATCTTAAATTAAGACCTAATCAGATCAAACATAAATAAAATCATCATTCAAGCATTCAAGATCAAGAAGAAGAAGAAGAAGAAGAAGAAGAAGAAGAAGAAGAAGAAGAAGAGGATTCCAAATGTAATTCAAACATAAAACAAAACTAAGATCTCAAGAATCCAAACTACAATTTCTTCAAGAATCTCTGAATTGATTACAAAAGTTTAGCTCTCCATAGCCATCACCATGAAGGAGCTTAAGGAAGAAGGAAGAAGAAGAGAGAAAGATCTAGATCTAGAGAGAAAAGGTGAGAAGTGTAGAATAAAAAGATGATCTCAATTTTCTACCTCTATCCCCTATAACTACCCTTTAATTTGCCCTCACATCATTAGAAGCACATTAGTTACAAAGTTGGGTCCATTATGAGTAATTGGACCCAAACCCCATGTCATTTGGACGCCTACAACTTAAGTTATGGATAAAACATTCTCAAAGGGTTTCTAAACTCGTGTTCTAACTTTCAGGTCCAATTAGCTCCATTAGATGTCTGATTCTACCTTGGAACTCTTCATGAAAGTTGTAGAGCTCTCTTTCATCTTTCCTACAAAGTAAAATATATAACTTTTAGACATCTGAAACTCAAGATATGGTCGAAATACAGAAATAGTATCAAACCTCAATAATGCTGGAAAAGATCAATTAAGCCTAATTTGAGCCCAAACTTACAAAACATGACCAAGCCTAATCAATTAAGTACATGGAGAGTGTAAATGACTAAAAATGAGAGTTTATTAATGTATAAAATATGTGATTATCAAATTCTCCCATACTTCACTTTTTGCACTCCTAAGCAAATCACATAAGACTAAAACTAGGGAACAAAGAAAAATGATACAAACTCAAAAGCTAAAAACTCTAAAAGACTCAAATTCCAATGTCATTCAAGAATGCAAAAGTTATAAGCAAGAAGAGCAACCAAAGAATAAAGGGGACAAAACATTCATGAGGTAATATTTCTTCACATTCCAAACAAACAAGCAAGGTATCTTCATTTTGAAAAGCATGAATCAACAATGATAGATCCTCGCAAGATACATTCTCTATCCGTCAAGTGTTTAAAAGGTAAGTATTTCACTCAATTCAACCCATGAAAATTGCACTACCATAAGCTTGCTTATCTTTTACTTCTCCACTACTCAAGCACATGCACACACTAATCAAGATTACTTTATTCAAGGCTGTAATGGGGCCAAGGTAAGGGAAGGAAATAATATGAATATGACAAGTTATACACTCAAGAGAATAAAAGAGCATTGGGAAGGAGCTCAATTGACAAACATGAAATTTTATCCCCCCAAATCCATATAATGCACATTCTCTTTACATATTTCTTCTCTTATTTATTTATTTATTTTCTTTTCTTTCACAACCTTTCTTGCATTTATTCTTTTTCTTTTTCTCTTTTTTTTACATTCTATTTTTTTTTCATTTGGCTCTCTTTTTTTTCACCAAACACTTTGCATATTGCACATCAAATTATATGACCCCCACACTTGAAGTATTAATTACCCACAAAAAAAGAGCTCCTCCAATGAAAATGAATCAATACTCTCCAATTTCCTAAGGTAAGGTAAAAACATGATTTTTCGCATAAGGCATATAATGAGCTAAGACAAAGAATAGGCAAATAGGCTCAAGGAGGTTAATTAAGGGGAAATGATGCAAGGTTGGCTATTTGGCAAAAGTAGCTAATTTAAGAAAGAATGCCTCAATCATGTTCATGTATGCAAGTGAAAATATAGCCTAAAAAAAATTAAAGTAAGTTCTAGAGTGATCAATTGACATGAGTGAAAATCACACAAGAAAGAGAAGAATGACATAAATGTTAAATCCATCCATCAAAAGGCTCAAAGTCTCACAAGGTATACATCTATCAAACTCAACCCACTAATCAAACATTGAAAACCAAGCATGTCAAATTTAAGAAGGAAGAAAATTTATTCAATCATGCTATGAACTTTGATTTTCAATTGCTTCAAACTCATAAACTTCACAAATCTCAAAACATCATTGAAAAGCAATTAAAAACACACATTTTTTCTTTAAAACAAAAAATAGAATTTAAAACAAAAACAGAATTAAAAATAGAAAATAGAAATAGTAGCAAAAAATAACATAAATAGCGAGAAATGAAACAACAAAAATTAGCAACAAGAAAAAAATTAATAGCAAAAATCAAGTAACAAAAAATAGCGATGAAATTACAAAATAGAAATAAAGTAGAAATAGCGAGAAAAATAATGAAACGAAAATTAACAAAAAATAGAAGAAACGTCGAAACAAAAATAGTAAATTAAAAATAGAAATGAATTTAAACAAAACAAAAATAGCAAAAATAGCATAATTAAAATTGTAAATAGCAACAAAAAACAAAATGGTAAAATTTCTCCCCCACATTTAAATTTTACATTGTCCTTAATGTAAAGCTCAAAAGAAAACAACATTCCACAATTATCATCAATTAATCTAGGACAAGTAAAATAAAAGAGAGAGATAAAGAAAAAAAAATCCTTATCAAATGAGGTAGATGGAGAGAATTCCATAAAGGTCTCATTGCTTGAAGGGTAATGACCAAGTTAAGATTGAAGTATGACTTGAAGCATGAGTTGAAGCATGAGAGCTTCCATCGGGGTCCCATTGGCCTTCCTTAATTTCCTTGGCTTCACCACTAGAATGCAATATATGTACTTTAGCAACTGCAATTTCCTTGTTTATGTTGGACCATGGCCCAAAAACAGAATCCACTACAGTAGTGACCACCATCCGATGCTTTTCTCCTTTCTCTGAAAATTCTTCAATGGCCGTCAACTCAAGGGTAGGTGGTTGCTGCACTGAAGGTATCAAATCTGTTGAAGAAATTAATTCTGTTGATTTACTGCAACATCACTTGTAATCTGTGTACAATCTTCCAAAACAACATGATCATATCTCATAGAAGAAGGAAGGTCAGAAAATGCAGTATCGTTTCCCATAATAGCAAAAATTTTAGAATATGCAGCACACATACTAGTCTCATCACAATCAGAAACAACACATCCAGAACATCCAGGAAAATCAACACTATCCAGAAATCCACCAATTTCAGGAAATTCAGCTAGCATATCAACATGCATATCATCAACAAGCAAATCAATGATATCTAACTGAAAAATAGAATGCTCTTCTAAAGGATATATCATGGCATCAAAGATGTTAAATTGAACTATGTTATCCCCAAATTCCATGGAAAGGGTACTAGCATACACATCAATCTTAGTATTGACAGTTTTTAAAAAGAGTCTACCTAAAATGAATGGCGGTTGACTAGATGCGAATTCCTCATCCATGTGCAAAACATAAAAATCTGATGAAAATATTAAATCATTTACCCTTACCAAAACATCCTCAAGCACTCCTACAGGATGAGTCATGCTCCTATTTGCTAGCTAAATGATTACTCCAGTTAGCTTCAATTCTCCAAGCCGTAGAGATTTAAAAATTGATTGTGGCATCATATTGATCGAAGTACCTAAATCCAACATTGCATGAGTAAATTACTTGTTGCCTATTATGCAAGGAATGGTGAATGTTCCAGGATCCTTACATTTAAGAGGCATGCTTTGTTAGATCAAGGCAGAAATATTTCTTCCCATGCTCACTTTCCCATTTCCTTTCAACCTTCTCTTATGAGTGCACAACTCCTTCAAGAATTTGGAATACTTTGGTATCTGCTTGATTATATCCAGGAGGGAAATATTGATTTTCACCTTCCTGAATGTCTCTATGACTTCTTTTTCCATTTCTGCTTGCGCTATCTGCTTGGATTGTGTGACCCTATTTGGGAAAGGTAGTGGAATGGCCAGGTGTGAATGCTCTGCACATTTTTTCTATGTCACAGATTTCTGGACTAAGGTATTTATTTTCAGTGAATTGTGCTATTTCTGGTCAATCTCTAATTGCTGCACTGGTATCTCTAGTTGTGGTAGACTAGGACCATCAACTTCTCCGTCACTTCTCAAGGTAATGACACTCACATTGCCTATTAGGTTATTGACTTTTTGTGAAGGTAATTGGCTCGACCCTTGACTTTTCAGCTCACTCACAGTGGTTGCTAACTGCCCAATTTGAGTCTGTAGATTTTGAATGGTGGCATTGACATTCTGCTGGAATTGAATGTTGTTTGTGGACATCTATTTCATTAGATCTTCTAATGATGGCTCGGCTGGAGTAGCTTGGATAGACTACTGCACAAGTTGTTACGGTCAGAATACAGGTGGTTGTTGACCAAAATTTCCATATCTCAGGTTGGGATGGTCCCTCCATCGAAGGTTGTAAGTACAAGAAAATGGATCATATCTAAGCAACTGTTGGGACTGCTGATATTGAGGTCTACCAGGAAAAATGCTTGCGGCAGTAACAAGATAGGCCTAGGTGTAACACCTCAATTTCGTTTCTTTCTTACTTTTCGATTATTTGTGATTTTTGTGAATTTTTATGAATTTTTTATGAATTATTTGACTTATTTTGATTATTTTAATATTATTTTCAAAAAAATTTGGACTGTTGAAACGGGGCCGGGGGATCTTACAAAACCCGAAACTGGAGACAGTTTTCAAAGTTTTCTTTGTCTGAGATTTTATCAGGCAAAATAAAATTTGGGTACGTTCTATTGTCAATTGGACAATAGATACTGGTTTTGTTAACTGTAACTTTCGTCTGTTGGATAACAGCTTTTAGTAAAGATTTAGTAGATGGTTCTAGATATAAGACTAGTCACCTTTTTCTAGAGGCTTCTCTTTATGACATCACCCGTGGGACCCACACTTTTATGTCTCATCAAATATGGACTAATAGGAAGGAAGCTTCCTAAGGAAGCTTGTTGGAGAAGCTTTGGACACCCTCCTAAGAGGAGAAATGCACAGCCAAGGGGGAGCCAAGAGGCTTCTAGAGTAAGCTTTCATTTGTGAATGCTTATGTCCCTAAAGCATGTTAAATAGTTTTTGATGATAACAAAGGCAAAAGTGAAGATCAAGTGCAAAAGTGAAGATCAAGCGCAAAAGGAAAAATCAAGATTAAAGAAAGAAGTCAAGAAGTTTATTTAGTTATAAGACTTAGAACATTAATGTTAAATGTTCTCAAGATTTCTCAAATGGTTTTTCAATATATCATTTCAAAATAAGTGAGAAATTTCAAAGTTAAACATGTTTTTCAAGAAACTTGAGTTTCAATCTTAAATCTAACACTCTTAAAAGGATTTATATTTAATCAAATGTCTTAAGGTGTTAGAAATGGCTTACAAGCTTTATTAGACTTGAAAAATGTGTTCAAAAGCCAATGTAATCGATTACATGAAGTTTGTAATCGATTACACAACAAACAGAGGTCTTGTAATTGATTACATGAGTAATGTAATCGATTACAAGCAATTCAGAGGCCATGTAATCAATTACACAAGTAATGTAATTGATTACAATAAGCCCAAAAAGGCAAGAACACGTTCAAAGAGTCATGTAATTGATTACATGGATATTGTAATCGATTACACAGCAAGACAGAAATCATGTAATCGATTACATAGATATTGTAATCGATTACAAGCAAGTCAGAAGCCATATAATCGATTACACCAATAATATAATCGATTACACAGAGTCCAGAAAGCCAAGAACACATATGAACAATAATGTAATCAGTTACATTTATTGTGTAATCGATTACACGCACCCTGACAACGTCCAACGGCTATATTAAATGCATTTAATGCTTGGCTAAAACCCTCTAACGGCTCCATTTATTGTAAAACTTATAAATACCAATGTTGGGTCTTTATTAGAGGTTGACCTTGAACCAAAAACTGATTACCAATACTTCCAAACATGATTCAATCCTCAAATCCATTCTTGCTCTTTTTTTTGTGAAAAACGTGGGTTAATCTTTGAGAGCATAATAGAGCTTCAATTTGTAATCATCTACTCTAGTGAGAGCTTCATTCAATCAATCTATATTGCTTTGTAAAGAGGGTGAGGCATCCCTCCAAAAGTGTAAAGGGTGAGGTATCCCTTAGTTGAAGAGACTCAAGCTCCAAGAGTGAGGTATCCCAAAGTGTTGAGTGCTCAAGGTTGTAAAGGTCATCAAGCACCTATTGAAGTTTAAGAAAATAGTAAAAAATCTCTAGCGGTTACTTGAGGACTGGACGTAGATCACAAGTGGATTGGTGATCGAACCAGGATAAATCATTGTGTTTGTTTTCTCTAAACCCTTCTCTTTACATTGAGTACTATTTTTATTGAATTGCTTGAATATTGATCCCTTTGGCTATTGCATCTATAAGTGAATGTGTTTATCTCTTATATCCAATCATCTCTAATCATCAATTAGCTTCAACGAAAATTGTTTATCAAATGATTTGTGAAAGATTTGCGAACTTGGTTTTCATACTCAATTCACCCCCCTCTTGAGTATTAAGGCCACTTGGTAACAAGTGGTATCAGAGTTAGACTCTTGTATAAAAAGCTTAGCAGCTTCAAGAGAAGTGATGGCTTCAAATGGTTTTTCAAATGAAGGTTCTTCTATAAACAGACCTCCTTATTTCAATGGGGATGGTTATGTCTATTGGAAAGAAAGGATGAAAATTTTCATTGAAGCTATTGATTTAGATGTGTGGGACGCCGTTGAAAATGGTGCTTTTGTTCCAACACAAACTAAAGATGGTGTGAAAATCAATACACCTAGAAATGAATGGATCGATGATGATAAAAGGAAGGTTCAATACAATTTGAGAGCCAAGAATATCATCACCACATCCTTGGGGTATGATAAATTCTTTAGGGTGTCAAATTGCAAGACCATAAAAGAAATATGGGATACCCTACAAGTAACTCATGAAGGTACTAGTGAGGTAAAACGATCTCGAATAAACACTCTTACTCATGAATACGAATTATTTAGAATGAACCAAGGTGAGAGTATTCAAGATATGCAAAAGAGGTTTACTCATATTGTTAATCATCTTATCTCATTGGGAAAGACATTTTCTAATAAGGATCTTATTAACAAAGTCTTGAGATGTCTAAGCAGGAATTGGCAACCCAAAGTAATGGCAATTACGGAATCAAGAGATTTATCAACAATGTCTCTAGCCACCTTATTCGGAAAGCTTCAAGAACATGAGCGGGAACTAAATAGGCTCAATCAAAATGAAGAGCATGACAAAAAGAAGAAGGAAATCGCACTCAAAGCCACTTCCACTACAATTGAAGATGATGATGAAGATGGTGAAGAGGATGCTGAAAGTATTAAGCTAAGTGAGGAGAATCTTAGTCTCCTTGTGAGAAAGTTTGGAAGATTCCTAAAGAAAAAAGGGATTTCAAAGAAGATCACCTTTTTCTCAAAAGAAAGTGTATCACAAAGGAGAAGGATCCTCTACTCCTCCAAAATGCTATGAATGTGAAAAACAGGGGCACATGAAAATGGAGTGTCCTATGTATCTCAAGAAGACAAAGAAATTTGAGAAAAGGCCTTCTAAAGAAAAGAAAGGAAGGAGAGCATACATAGCTTAAGAGGACAATGACTTAAGCTCTTCCGACAGTTTGGAGAATGAAGAAGCTCATCTTTGTCTCATGGCTCAAGGAGAAGAAAGTGGAGAGAGCGACACCGAGGTAACTTCTTCTAACTCAGAATCTCTACCTTCATATGATGAATTGCAAGATGCTTTTCAAAAATTGCATGATGAATCCTTAAGGCTCACAAAAATGGTTTTGTCCTCTAAAAAAACAATTTCCTTATTGGTAAACAAAGTTTCTATCTTAAGTAAGGAGATAAATGAGCTTAAGATTGAAAATGAGACCTTAGGATATTGATGCTAATTCACTATGCATGACTTGTTCCTCACATGATAACATATCCACATCATTACCTTGTTCATCATACAAAGCATTTGAAAAAGAAATTGAAGACTTGAACAACACTCTTGTAAAATTCACTTTTGGAAGAGACAACTTGAATGTATTGTCAGGGAAACAAAAATGTGTTTTTCAAAAGGCTGGTTCGGGATTTAATCCAAACAACCATTAAAAGTCTTATAAGAATTTCTTTGTTTCCTCAAATACTTCAAGTAGTCCCTTTGTTAAATGTTTTCACTATGGTAAGAAAGGGCATAGTGCATCCACTTGCAATATTAGAAACAACATAAACACTGAAGTTGGAATAAAAAGGGTTTGGGTTCCTAAAGGCACCATGCCTAACTCTAACACACAAGGACCTAAGACATTTTGGGTACCAAAGGTTAAAACTTGAATGTGTGTTGTAAGTGTGCTTGAAGACCAAGAGCTCAAGTTGGTATCTTGATAGTGGTTGCTCCAAGCACATGACCGGTAATGGCTCCAAGTTTTCCTCCCTTACTCACAAGAAACATGGTCATATCACATATGGTGATAACAACAAAGGGAAAATTCTTGGAATTGGGAAAGTTGGTAAAATTCCTTCATCATCTATTGATAATGTCTTACTTGTCGAAGGACTTAAACATAATTTGCTTAGCATTAGTCAATTGTGTGATAAAAGCAATAGAGTTATATTTGATTCTTCTTGTTGCATAATTGAGGGAAAAGATGATAAGCAAGTTAAGTTTGTTGGTCATAGAGTTAATAATATATATATGATTAGTCTTGATGATATTTCCTCAAATGATGCTAAATGCTTTATGAGTAAGGAAAATGATTCATGATTATGGCATAGAAGAATTGCTCATATTCATATGGATCACTTAAACAAATTAGTTTCTAAAGAACTAGTAATTGGTCTTCTGAAGCCCAAATTTGAAAAAGACAAACTTTGTGATGCATGTCAAAAGGGAAAATAAGTAAAGGTCTCTTTTAAAGCTAAAAACATAGTTTCAACTTCTAGACCTTTACAGCTTTTGCACATGGATCTTTTTGGGCCCTCTAGAACTATGAGCTTTGGTGGGAATTACTATGCATTAGTGATTGTGGATGATTTTTCTAGGTTTACATAGACATTATTCTTGGCCCACAAGAATGATGCTTTTTAATCATTTAAAAATCTTGCCAAAGTTATCCAAAACGAAAAAGGTTTTTGTATTGCATCCATAAGAAGTGACCATGGTGGCGAATTTGAAAATCATGAATTTAAAACTTTTTGTGATGAACATGGCATTGAGCATAATTTTTCTGCCCCTAGAACACCACAACAAAATGGTATTGTAGAAAGGAAAAATCGATCTTTAGAGGAAATGGCAAGAACTATGCTCAATGAGGCTAACCTTCCCAAATATTTTTTGGTGGATGCGGTTAACATCGCTTGTTATGTTATGAATAGAGCCCTAATAAGGCCAATTTTAAAGAAAACCCCATATGAATTGTACAAAGGAAGGAAGCCAAATGTGTCACATTTTCATGTCTTTAGATGTAAATGCTTTGTTTTGAATAATAGAAAGGATAACTTGGGGAAGTTTGATGCAAAATCTGATGAGGAAATATCCATTGGTTATTCTATACATAGTAAGGCCTTTAGAGTCTATAATAAACGAACTATGATCATAGAAGAGTCCATACATGTTGCATTTGATGAAACTAACCCAAATGAGCCGAGAAAGGAGCTTGTTGATGATGTTGCAGAAATCTTGGCAAAAACGCACTTGAAAAATCAAGAGAAAGAGTCCAAGAAGCAAGAAGAGAGACTCCTTAATCACTCATGGTAAAAAGATTCAGAAATCTTGGATCTACCCAAGGAATGGAGGACTTCAAGATATCATCCTCCCGACAAGGTGATAGGTGATGTATCAAAAGGGGCAATCACTCGAAACTCATTTAGAGATGCATGTAATCACTTAGCCTTTATCTCTCAAGTTGAACCTAAAGACATAAATGAGGCCATTAATGATGAGCATTGGATCTTGGCCATGCAAGAAGAACTAAACCAATTTGAGAGAAATCAAGTTTGGGAATTAGTTCCAAGACCCAATGATCATCCTATAATTGGCACTAAATGAGTCTTTAGGAACAAACTTGATGAAACGATCTTAATAATAAGAAATAAAGCTAGGCTTGTAGCTAACGGATATAATCAAGAAGAAGGCATAGACTATGAAGAAACTTATGCTCCTGTAGCTAGATTAGAGGCTATTAGAATGTTACTTGCATATGCTTGCATCATGGATTTCAAACTCTATCAAATGGATGTTAAAAGTGCCTTTTTAAATGGTTTTATACAAGAAGAGGTGTATGTAGAACAACCTCCTAGTTTTGAGGATTTTGAAATGCCCAACCATGTTTTTAAACTGAAAAAGGCCTTGTATGGCTTGAAACAAGCTCCTAGAGCTTGGTATGAAAGGTTGAGCAAGTTCCTTTTAGAAAAAGGTTTTTCTAGAGGCAAAGTTGACACCACCCTTTTCAGAAAACATAAAATGCATAACATACTTCTAGTTCAAATTTATGTTGATGACATTATATTCGGAGCTACTAACAACTCTCTTTGTAAAGAATTTTCAAATATTATGCAAAATGAGTTTGAAATGTCTATGATGGGTGAGCTCAACTTCTTCCTTGGTCTCCAAATCAAGCAAACAAGAGAAGGAACTTTCATAAGCCAATCAAAGTATTGCAAGGAGCTGCTCAAGAAGTTTGGAATGGACAATGCCAAGCATATAGCTACCCCTATGGGCACCTCTTGCTATTTGGACAAGGATGAAGGAGGTAAATCAGTAGAAATTACAAAATATAGAGGTATGATTGGCTCACTCCTTTATCTCACTGCAAGTAGGCCGAATATATAATGTTTAGTATATGCATGTGTGCTAGATATCAAGCTAATCCTAAAGAATCACACCTAAGTACTGTTAAAAGAATAATGAAATACCTAATAGGCACATCACAAATGGGTTTATGGTACCCTAAAGGTGCCTCATGTAGCCTTATTGGGTATTTCGATTGTAACACCTCAAATTTTCTATGTATTAAATAAGTAATTTTAATAGTTAGCAAAATTCTACTGTTTAGTGATTTATGTGCACTGTAAAATTATTTTAAATATTCCTTCTGCATATTTGACCGTTTTGAGTGATTTCTTCCGTGTCAGGAAAATAATAATTTTTGGGCCAGAAAAAATTTACGTAATTTAATTTTTATTATTTAGTCTTAATTAATTTACGTAATCTGATTTGATATTTATGAATTTTCTAATTTTTATGATTTTATGTGTGATTTTGATTTTTTTTTTAACATTTGTGGGCCTCGCGAGGTGTTTGTGGGCCCAGGTGACCATACGTGGGCCCAGGTGGGTCTCGCAAAGTGAAAATTTTTTCTACGCACAGAAAAATTTGTACTGTTTAAATGGAGACAGGGGATCTTACTAAACCTGAATCCAGAAACAGTTTTAGAAGATTTCTTTTACTGTATTTTGTACTATATTTAATTATCGAATGATAAAAATACAGTGAATGTATTCTTTTATGAGGTTATGATAGATAAGAATAAAATTCTATACTGTTAAGTCAATATTGATGGTTTGGATATCCACCATCGATTAATTACCATTGGAGATTTAATCTTGATTTAATCAACGGTGGAGATTTGATCTTAAAAGTAAATAGGATCAATTATAACCGTTAGATGGAAATTAAATCAAGGGTAGAAATTTAATCTTATAAAAGACTATGACCATTATCAACCCTTGGATGTAAAATAAATCAATGGTGGAGATGGATCATTAATGACCATTGGATTTGGATTTAGATCAATGGTGGAGAATTGGTAATAAAAAATGATTACAACCGTTTTGGACCCTTGGATGTAAAGTTTGAAGGTGTAATCTTGACCCTTCATTTTGGAGACACATCTAATGGCTAAGATTTAAAGGAGAAAGATCCAATGGCCTAGATTTTGTCTTCTAAAAATCAAAAATCTACTTAAATCCTAACCATTGAATAAATCAATCGCTAGAAAGGCTTCAAATAATTGTTTGAAAAGATGACAATTTGCATGAATCATGCAAGGGGGGGCGGTTTTGAAGAAGCAAGGAGAAAGGGAGACAAAGTTAGTATAGGCTTTTTAGGCCAAGGAAAATGATGAAGACAATGGTCAAATCTCAAGACAAGTTCCTATTGATCAATTAATGAGCATGTTTTTCAAACTTCACTTTTCATTTCTCTCCATGAAGGCCACGGCCATGCATAGTTTAGGATACCAAATAATTCATTTTTACACTTCACATTTTCATTTCTTCATTCTCTCACTTATGTTTCATGAACCAACCAAATGAAAAACTCCATTCTCTCTCCCTAAAGAGTCATTCGGCCAAGCACTCTCATCCATCCTCCATCACTCTTTAATTTCATACAACCTAGTTTCTTGAATCCTTACCTTATTCTAAACAACTTTCATGTTGAATACTTTCTCTAAATCTTCCATCTTGAAGGACTTTTACTAAGATCAAGTTCTAGAGTTCTTGTTGGTGAAGAGTAAGGAAATTTCTTTCATTCTTTTCTTTTTCATGTTCTAAACCATGTTTGATCCATGGTTCCTCTTAATCAAGCTCAATATACTAATTTTCTTGCATTTGTTTTATGTTCAAGAGACTTTTCTTGGTGGAGATCTTGTTCTAAATCCAAAGCAAGGAGCTTTTGGAGTTCTTCAAGAGGTAAGAGGGAGATTTATCTTACCAACCAAGCATGGTGGTGAGAGATGGTTATATTTGATGGATGATGAATCCATGTGAGGATTCATATCCATGGTCATGTAATAAATTATTTGTGTTATGTGTTTTTAATTATTTTGTTTATGCTTGATATGCTTTGCATGAATTAATTATGTATGCATGCTTAGTATGATTTTTACTTGTTTATATGGTATACTTACAATATGCATGATGATATATGTTAAATATATTATGATGGATGTACGTTGAAATAAGCAAAATTTTGGCTCCAATGGCCAAAGGAGAGGTTCGGTTTGATACCCAAAATTGGGGTTCATGTTGAAAATTTTTCAAGAACAAAGAAATTGATTTTTTGGGTTCTTAGAACAATAAGATTTTTGGTCAAGACATCTCAAATGAGGTGTTCACCAAATTAATATTTTCATGAATAATAAAATTTTATGATTTGAGAAGTAAAGAAAATAAACAAAAGGATTTTGGTTTTGCAAAAGAGGATGCACACGTTTTCTTTTTAGTTATGTTGATATTAATTAATTTTGCGTAGAAACAAAAATATAATTCATTTAAGTTATAAGAAAAATCTTTCATGGTTCCAATGGCCATTTTTAAGGTCTTGATAATTTAGAATAAAAAATGTTTTGATGTTATAAAATATAAGAATTTTCAAATAAGGATTTTGAAAAGAAAATTAAAGTGTTGTCAAGTGGAATTTTCATAAATAAAAGAAAAAGGGAGATTGAAGGTGCTAAACTTCAAATTGTTTTCAAGGAGAATTAATTTTTGAAAGTGATTTAGAAATATAAAAGAAAATGTTTGTAACTTAAATTTACGAACAAAGAATTTATTTATTGGATTTTGGAAAAACGTTAGGAAATTTAAAAGTTAGAAATGGTAATTAAATAAACTAAATGAGATTTTGTAAAACTAGATCAATAAAAAGCAATTTTGAGGAAAATATATTAAAAATATTTTTTTACTAAGAATAGGAAGAAAATAAAGTAAGGAATTATATTATTGTAAGAAAAGTCCAAAATAATATTTTTAAAGTTAAGGAATATTTTACGAAGGGTAAAAACGATGAAAAATGATTTATGGAACTTAAAAAAACATAAATTTTGAGTGACGCAATTTGAAAAAGGTTAAAATATTTCTACGCAATTTAAAATGTTCAAATATTTTATACGATTGAAATATTGTAGAAAAATTGCTATGTGATAAAAAAAATGATGAAAGAATATTTTTACACACTTTAGAAAACAATAAAAAAAATTTACATGAATTTTAAAGGTAATAGAAATGTTAAAATCGTTGATTACGTAATAAAATATTACGTGACTGTGAAAACGGGACAAAAATGTTTTTGTGAATGAGAAAAGTGCGATAATGCAATCGCTGTTAATTATACAGTAAACTTGACAGTTAAAAATACTATTTGAACTTGGTATGAGAAATTATGTGATTTACCTTTGGTTGGTAATTGGTGCATTACACATGCATTGAAAATGGTCCGATGGACTGGATATGGCTAATTGCCTAGGAGAAACGTACACCTCTTGAGTGGGTGCGATACGCATAGTGTAGGTCACTTGTGGACCTTGGGGGCATCAAGGTACGGGTTGCTCACAATGGGCAGTTGGTAGCTCTTCTGCACCGTGAGTTAGACCGATGCAACACACCGGTGATCCAGACCGAGACACTATTCTTAATCGAGATCTGACAAAGACTGTTGTGTATGTGCTAGATGTGCAAGATATAATTATAAGCACTTGGTCTGAAGCACGAAATACCAGCAGCTCTTTTCGATCAATTTCTCCGACTTGAGTATTGGCTCCATGGAGTAGGACATTGAGTCTATGTACGCATGCATGAAACTGAGCATCTATATCTATATGATGGTGTTACTGTAATTGTTGTATGATTTAAACAGTGATAGTGGCATGATGGTAATTATTATGATGATGGTATAATAATGATCATGATATGATATTTTTGCATGATGTGTTGTTTGTATTATCTCCGTACTATCATGCTTGTATTGGCGTAGATAATCTCACCTCTTTGTATGTATATCTGTATATTGTATTGATAATTGGGTGAAGACGTTGAGAAAGAAACAGTACAAGAAGCAGAAGAAGAGTTACTTCTCACGGCTGGGAACGCCGAATTCTGACAGTATGACGACAAGAGCCAGTTTCTTCGGATATGTACGTCTACAATTTCACGGAGGAGCTGGAGAATGGACGACAAGTCCCGATGAGCGAGGACTTATTTACGAGGGATACTTGACTGTTAGTATTAGTAGAATATTTCGTGGAAATCCATTTTTCTGTGTAACTATTTTAGTTCATGTTGAATTTTCGTTGCATATCAGGCGACACTGGGACACTAGGAATTATGTCCCAATGGAAATCAGTATAGTATCGTTAGCCCGGACACCTGTCCGTAGGGCTACTCGTCATAACGGATTTCTATCTGCTGAGGAATCCGAGGAGGACCCATCTGAGGGGTCCGCTGCTTAGTTAAACTTGGGCAAGTTTGAACTCTGATATGAACTATGTGTGTAATTTATTTAAGTATGTTTTAGTTTGAGACATGGGCTGTAAAATAAATAATTCCAACAATACGTTTGTAATATGTATATGATGTAATTTATGTGTGAGGTTGCTATAATGTTTTATTTTTCGCTAAGTTTATTTTATGGTCGTAAAAAAAAAAATTGACTTATCTTTTTATTACAACGTCACCTTATATGAACTTGGGGGTAATTAAGTAACACAAATGTGACACCCTACGGCTTAGGGTGTTACATTAGTTGGTATCAGAGCCCAAGTTTGAGTCTTTTGGGGTTGTGGTTAGGTCTGTCTTGTTTATGTTGTGTGATTCTCTGTTATTGTTTCCTGAAAAGAAGCAATATTGTTTGAAGATTGACTTTACTTTCTTTGTATTCAGTTTGAGTGGAGAAAGTAATGACTGGACGAGGACGTGGATGTAGAATTGAAAGCACAGATATGGAACTTAATGGGAATGATAATTTGAACATGGCTGCAGCTGTAGCAGCAATGCAGAGAATGGCGAAAGTGGTTGCACAACAAAATCAATGGGCTAATGAGAATATGCACAGTTTGTCTGAGTTTCGAAGGAATAATCCACTGAAGTTTCGTGGAGAGTTTGATCTGGAGAAAGCTGAACTTTGGATCCAAGAACTTGAAAAGATATTTGATGGTATGGGTTGTGCTGATGAACGGAAGCTTACGCTGGCAATGTTTATGCTGGTAGGAGATGGTGAACGTTGGTGGGCAGGAGCTAGAAGACTGTTGGAAGTCGAAGGAAGGATGGTGACATGGCAAGTTTTTAAGCAAAAGTTTATAGAGAAATATTTTCCAGCAAGTGTGAGGCATATGAAGGAAATGGAATTTCTGAGCTTACGACAAGGATTGATGTCCATAAGTGAGTATGCGGCAAAATTTGAAAGTCTATCTCAATTTTTGAGATATTTGCAGATGAATCCAGATGAGGGCTGGAAATGCAGGAAATTTGAGGAAGGATTAAAGTTGGATATTAAGAGAGCTGTATCGATGTTGGAGATTAATCAATTTCCAACTTTGATTGAAAAATGTCATAAAATTGAAGAGATTGATCATCAACGAGCGGAAGAAACAAGAATTTTGGACCTGCAAGGTTCCAAAAAGGAAAGAGTACTCAAGCAAGTCATTCTCAGCAAAAGCCATATATGAAACCTGCAGGAAGTCAGACTAAGAAGCAATTTGTGGGTGGAAGTTCTAGCGGCAATAAAACAAGTCAAGCTGGGACTCCTATTCGATGTTTCAAATGTGGGAAGGACCATCTCACGAAAGATTGTCAACATAAAGAAGTTGTTTGTTTTAAGTGTGGAAAGCTTAGACATTTCTCTAAAGACTGTGATCAGATAAAGAAGGAATCCTCTGTAGGAAATGTTCGAACTGTAAGACCACAGGCGGGAGGTCGTGTCTATACAATGAGCGGAGAAGTAGCTGCTAAATCTGAGAACTTGATAATGGAGGAGGGTACTATTGGAGGTAATCCTTTAACCATACTCTATGATTCAGGAGCAACACATTCTTTCATTGCATGTGATTGTGTTGAACGTTTGGGATTGACTGTGACTGCTTTGCCATATGATCTGAATGTTGCTACTCCTACTGATAAGTTTGTAGTTACATCAACAGTATGCCTGAATCGTCCTGTCTGCGTTAGGGATAGAATCTTTTATGTGGATTTAATTTGTTTGCCTCTTTCCAAGATTAATGTAATCTTGGGAATGGATTGGTTGTCTTCTAACCATATCCTAATTGATTGTTCGAATAAGACGTTAGTGTTTCCTGAGGCTTAGGATCCTAGATTCCTAACGGCTACTCAAGTGGAAGCTTGTTTGAAGGAAGGAGATCATGGGTATCTATTATTATCTTCTTTAGAGGTGCAATGTGAAGATGCCTTGAAGGATATTTTCGTAGTTAACGAATTTCCTGAAGTGTTTCCTAAAGATATACCAGGACTACCACCGGTAAGGGAAATCGAGTTTGCCATTGATCTTGTACCTGGAGCTGGACCGATATCTATGGCGCCCTATAGGATGTCGCTGGTAGAATTAGCCGAACTAAAGAAACAACTAGAGGAATTATTAGAGAAACAATTCGTGAGACCTAGTGTATCACCATGGGGAGCTCCAGTACTATTGGTCAAGAAGAAGGATGGAACTTCACGTTTATGTGTAGACTATTGGCAACTAAATAAAATCATGATTAAGAATAAATATCCACTTCCAAGGATAGATGATCTGATGGATCAATTGCGAGGAGCCGCAATATTTTCCAAGATTGATCTACATTCTGGGTATCACCAAATACGTGTGAAAGTGGAGGATATTCCCAAAACAGCTTTTCGAACTCGTTATGAGTATTATGAATATTTAGTGATGCCGTTTGGTGTAACAAATGCACTAGCCATATTCATGGACTTCATGAACAGAATTTTCCGTTCATACTTGGATAAGTTTGTTGTTGTCTTTATAGATGACATTTTAATTTATTCTCGAAGTCAGGAGGAACATGCTGAACATCTCAGGGTAGTTCAAATTTTGAAGGAGAATAAGTTATATGCCAAGTTGTCCAAATGTGAATTTTGGTTGAGCGAAATTCAATTTTTGGGACACGTGATATCGGAGAAAGGAATTGAAGTTGATGCTTCAAAGGTGAAGACAGTTTTGGAATGGGAAAGACCAAAGACTGTAACATAAATCCGTAGTTTTGTCAGATTAGCTGGTTATTATAGACGTTTCATTGAGGGATTTTCAAAGATTGTAGGACCTCTTACCCAACTTACACGAAAGAATCAACCGTTCGTGTGGACTGATGCATGCAAAGAAAGTTTTGAAGAATTGAAAAGACGATTGACTACTTCACCAGTGTTGATTCTACCTAATCCAAACGAACCTTTCGAGGTATATTGTGATGCTTCATACCAAGGATTGGGTGGTGTACTTATGCAAAACCGTAAGGTGGTGGCTTATGCTTCAAGACAGTTGAAAAATCATGAGAAGAATTATCCGACTCATGACTTGGAGTTGGCAGCTGTGGTGTTTGCGTTGAAAGTATGGAGACAATTTCTTTATGGAGCTACGTTCACTGTTTTTAGTGATCATAAAAGTTTAAAATATCTGTTTGACCAAAAAGAGTTGAACATGAGACAAAGGCATTGGTTAGAGTTTCTGAAGGATTATGATTTTCAATTGCAGTATCATCCCGGAAAGGCGAATGTTGTAGCGGATGCATTGAGTAGAAAAATACTTAGTGTTTCTGTTATGATGATTAAAGAGAAGGAGTTGATAGAAGAATTTCGGGATATGTGATTATCAGTGAAATTGACGCCGGGCAAGATGTGTTTAAATATGATCACCATTTCAAATGATTTGATGGATAGAATCAGTGAAGGACAAAACAGTGACCAATATTTGCAAGAAGCAAAAGAAGCAAAGAGTCAAGGGGCAGTGTTGGATTTTAGCGAAGGTGTTAATGGAATTTTGAAGTTTCAAGGAAGAGTTTGTGTGCCAAATGATCCGAATCTTAGAAGATTGATTTTGGAGGAAGCTCACAAGAGTAAGTTGAGTATGCATCCAGGAGCCACAAAGATGTATCAAGATTTAAAACAATTATATTGGTGGCAAGGAATGAAGAAAGATGTTGCTGAGTATGTATCATCCTGTTTAATCTGTCAAAAAACTAAGGTGGAACATCAAAGACCTTCGGGAATGTTGCAACCTTTGCCTATTCCCGAATGGAAATAGGATGACATAGCAATGGATTTTGTGATGGGACTACCAAAGACTCGGAAGGGTCATGATGTCATTCGGGTAATTGTTGATCGGCTTACTAAGTCAGTGCACTTTTTGCCGATTAATATTAAATGCTCAATGGAAAAGTTGGCTCAAGTGTACATCAGTGAAATTGTTAGACTTCATGGTGTACCATCCAATATCATTTCAGATCGAGATCCAAGGTTTACATCGAGATTTTGGGATAGTTTGCAAGAAGCGATGGGAACAAAGCTACATTTAAGTTCTGCTTACCATCCACAGACTGATGGTCAGTCAGAAAGGACGATTCAATCGTTAGAAGACTTGTTGAGATCATGTGTTCTAGAAGAAACTAGAGGCTGGGATGAATTCTTGCCATTGATAGAATTTACATATAATAATAGTTTCCATTCAAGTATAGGGATGGCACCCTATGAGGCATTATATGGAAGACGATGTAGAACACCGTTATGTTGGTATCAAGATGGTGAGAGTATTATGTTAGGACCAGAGATTGTTCAACAGACAACTGAGAAAGTGAAGATGATACAAGACAAAATGAGAATGAGTCAAACTCGGTAAAAGAGCTATGCTGATAAAAGGAGAAAATTTCTCGAGTTTGTAGAAGGTGACCATGTATTTTTGCGAGTGACGCCTATGACGGGTGTTGGGCGAGTGCTTAAATCTAAAAAGCTCACTCCAAAATTTATTGGACCATATCAGATTTTACATCGGGTAGGTTCGGTGGCATATCAGATTGCATTACCACTTTTTCTGTCAAATCTTCACAATGTATTTCACGTATCACAACTACGGAAATATATTTCTGATCCTACTCATGTTATCAAGCCAGACACAGTACAGCTGAAGGAAAATTTAACCTATGAAACTGTTCCAGTAAAGATTGAGGATCGAAAGACAAAGCAACTTCGAGGTAAGGAAATTTCATTGGTTAAAATTATTTGGGATGATGTAAGCGGGGAAGCTATATGGGAACTAGAAGAAAAGATAAAAGAACAGTATCTCTTTTTATTTTAAGGATGTGAAATCAAGTTCGTCAAGTTTCGAGGATGAAACTTTTGTAGATGGGGAGAATTGTAACACCCCAAACTTTCTATGTATTAAATAAGTAATTTTAACAATTAGCAGAATTCTACTGTTTAGTGATTTCTGTGCACTGTAAAATAATTTTAAATATTCCATCTGCATATTTAACCGTTTTGAGTGATTTGTTCCGTGTCAGGAAAATAATAATTTTTTGGCCAGAAAAAATTTACGTAATTTAATTTTTACTGTTTAGTCTTAATTAATTTACGTAATCTGATTTGACATTTGTGAATTTTTTAATTTTTGTGATTTTATGTGTGATTTTGATTTTTTTTACCATTTGTGGGCCCCGCGAGGTGTTTGTGGGCCCAGGTGGCCATACGTGGGCCCAGGTGGGTCCTGCAAAGTGAAAAAAATCTCTACGCACAAAAAAATTTGTATTATTTAGATGGAGACAGGGGATCTTACTAAACCTGAATCCGGAAATAGTTTTAGAAAATTTCTTTTACTGTATTTTGTACTGTATTTAATTATTGAACGATAAAAATATAGTGAATGTATTCTTTTATGAGGTTATGATAGATAAGAATAAAATTCTATACTGTTAAGTCAATATTGGTGGTTTGGATATCCACCATCGATTAATTACCATTGGAGATTTAATCTTGATTTAATCAACGGTGGAGATTTGATCTTAAAAGTAAATAGGATCAATTATAACCGTTGGATGGAAATTAAATCAAGGGTAGAAATTTAATCTTATAAAAGACTATGACCAATATCAACCCTTGGATGTAAAATAAATCAATGGTGGAGATGGATCATTAATGACCATTGGATTTGGATTTAGATCAATGGTGGAGAATTGGTCATCAAAAATGATTACAACCATTTTGGACCCTTGGATGTAAAGTTTGAAGGTGTAATCTTGACCCTTCATTTTGGAGACACATCTAATGGCTAAGATTTAAAGGAGAAAGATCCAATGGTCTAGATTTTGTCTTCCAAAAATCAAAAATCTACTTAAATCCTAACCATTGAATAAATCAATGGTTA
Source organism: Ormosia semicastrata (assembly GCA_029884595.1). Taxonomy (NCBI): domain Eukaryota; kingdom Viridiplantae; phylum Streptophyta; class Magnoliopsida; order Fabales; family Fabaceae; genus Ormosia; species Ormosia semicastrata. The sequence continues at coordinate 1,239,663 of JAQQTO010000060.1, read as the reverse complement.
GAAAGGCTTCAAATAATTGTTTGAAAAGATGACAATTTGCATGAATCATGCAAGGGGGGCGGTTTTGAAGAAACAAGGAGAAAGGGAGACAAAGTTAGTATAGGCTTTTTAGGCCAAGGAAAATGATGAAGACAATGGTCAAATCTCAAGACAAGTTCCTATTGATCAATTAATGAGCATGTTTTTCAAACTTCACTTTTCATTTCTCTCCATGAAGGCCACGGCCATGCATACTTTAGGATACCAAATAATTCATTTCTACACTTCACATTTTCATTTCTTCATTCTCTCACTTATGTTTCATGAACCAACCAAATGAAAAACTCCATTCTCTCTCCCTAAAGAGCCATTCAGCCAAGCACTCTCATCCACCCTCCATCACTCTTTAATTTCATACAACCTAGTTTCTTGAATCCTTACCTTATTCTAAACAACTTTCATGTTGAAGACTTTCTCTAAATCTTCCATCTTGAAGGACTTTTACTAAGATCAAGTTCTAGAGTTCTTGTTGGTGAAGAGTAAGGAAATTTCTTTCATTCTTTTCTTTTTCATGTTCTAAACCATGTTTGATCCATGGTTCCTCTTAATCAAGCTCAATATACTAATTTTCTTGCATTTGTTTTATGTTCAAGAGACTTTTCTTGGTGGAGATCTTGTTCTAAATCCAAAGCAAGGAGCTTTTGGAGTTCTTCAAGAGGTAAGAGGGAGATTTATCTCACCAACCAAGCATGGTGGTGAGAGATGGTTATATTTGATGGATGATGAATCCATGTGAGGATTCATATCCATGGTCATGTAATAAATTATTTGTGTTATGTGTTTTTAATTATTTTGTTTATGCTTGATATGCTTTGCATGAATTAATTGTGTATGCATGATTAGTATAATTTTTACTTGTTTATATGGTATGCTTATAATATGCATGATGATATATGTTAAATATATTATGATGGATGTATGTTGAAATAAGCAAAATTTTGGCTCCAATGGCCAAAGGAGAGGTTCGGTTTGATACCCAAAATTGGGGTTCATGTTGAAAATTTTTCAAGAACAAAGAAATTGATTTTTTGGGTCCTTAGAACAATAAGATTTTTGGCCAAGACATCTCAAATTAGGTGTTCACCAAATTAATATTTTCATGAATAATAAAATTTTATGATTTGAGAAGTAAAGGAAATAATCAAAAGGATTTTGGTTTTGCAAAAGAGGATGCACACGTTTTCTTTTTAGTTATATTGATATTAATTAATTTTGCGTAGAAACAAAAATGTAATTCATTTAAGTTATAAGAAAAATCTTTCATGGTTCCAATGGCCATTTTTAAGGTCTTGATAATTTAGAAAAAAAAATGTTTTGATGTTATAAAATATAAGAATTTTTAAATAAGGATTTTGAAAAGAAAATTAAAGTGTTGTCAAGTGGAATTTTCATAAATAAAAGAAAAAGAGAGATTGAAGGTGCTAAACTTCAAATTGTTTTCAAGGAGAATTAATTTTTGAAAGTGATTTAGAAATATAAAGAAAATGTTTGTAACTTAAATTTACTAACAAAGAATTTATTTATTGGGTTTTGGAAAAACGTTAGGAAATTTAAAAGTTAAAAACGGTAATTAAATAAACTAAATGAGATTTTGTAAAACTAGATCAATAAAAAGCAATTTTGAGGAAAATATATTAAAAAGATTTTTTTACTAAGAATAGGAAGAAAATAAAGTAAGGAATTATATTATTGTAAGAAAAGTCCAAAATAATATTTTTAAAGTTAAGGAATATTTTACGAAGGGTAAAAACGGTGAAAAATGATTTATGGAACTTTAAAAAATGTAAATTTTGAGTTACGCGATTTGAAAAATGTTAAAATATTTTTTATGCAATTTAAAATGTTCAAATATTTTATACGATTGAAATGTTGTAGAAAAATTGCTAAGTGATAAAAAAAATGATGAAAGAATATTTTTACGCCCTTTAGAAAACAATAGAAAATTTTTACGTGAATTTTAAACGTAATAGAAATGTTACAAATCGTTGATTACGTAATAAAATATTACGTGACTGTGAAAATGGGACAAAATATTTTTGTGAATGAGAAAAGTGCGATAATGCAGTCGCTGTTAATTATACAGTAAACTTGACAGTTAAAAATACTATTTGAACCTGGTATGATAAATTATGTGATTTACCATTGGTTAGTAATTGGTACATTACACATGCATTGAAAATGGTCCGATGGACTGGATATGGCTAATTGCCTAGGAGAAACGTACATCTCTTGAGTGGGTGCGATACGCGTAGTGTAGGTCACTTGTGGACCTTGGGGGCATCAGGGTGCGGGTTGCTCACAATGGGCAGTTGGTAGCTCTTCTGCACCGTGGGTTAGACCGATGCAACACACCGGTGATCCGGACCGAGACACTATTCTTAATCGAGATCTGACAAAGACTGTTGTGTATGTGCTAGATGTGCAAGATATAATTATAAGCACTTGGACTGAAGCATGAAATACTAGCAGCTCTTTTCGATCAATTTCTCCGACTTGAGTATTTGCTCCATGGAGTAGGACATTGAGTCTATGTATGCATGCATGAAACTGAGCATCTATATCTATATGATGGTGTTACTGTAATTGTGGTATGATTTAAACAGTGATAGTGGCATGATGGTAATTATTATGATGATGGTATAATTGTGATCATGATATGATATTTTTGCATGATGTGTTGTTTGTATTATCTCTGTACTATCATGCTTGTATTGGCGTAGATAATCTCACTTCTTTGTATGTATATCTGTATATTGTATTGATAATTGGGTGAAGACGTTGAGAAAGAAATGGTACAAGAAGCAGAAGAAGAGTTACTTCTCATGGCTGGGAACGCCGAATTCTGACAGTATGACGACAAGAGCCAGTTTCTTCGGATATGTACGTCTACAATTTCATGGAGGAGCTGGAGAATGGAGGACAAGTCCCGATGAGCGAGGACTTATTTACGAGGGATACCTGACTGTTAGTATTAGTAGAATATTTCGTGGAAATCCATTTTTTTGTGTAACTATTTTAGTTCATGATGAATTTTCGTTGCATATCAGGTGACACTGGGACACTAGGAATTATGTCCCAACAGAAATCAGTATAGTATCGTCAGCCCGGACACCTGTCCGTAGGGCTACTCGTCATAACGAATTTCTATCTGCTGAGAAATCCGAGGAGGACCCATCTGAGGGGTCCGCTGCTTAGTTAAACTTGGGCAAGTTTGAACTCTGATATGAACTATATGTGTAATTTATTTAAGTATGTTTTAGTTTGAGACATGGGCTGTAAAATAAATAATTCCAACAGTACGTTTGTAATATGTATATGATGTAATCTATGTGTGAGGTTTCTATAATGTTTTATTTTTCGCTAAGTTTATTTTATGGTCGTCAAAAAAAAAATTGACTTATCTTTTTATTACAACGTCACCTTATATGAACTTGGGGGTAATTAAGTAACATAAATGTGACACCCTATGGCTTAGGGTGTTACACCGATTCTGATTTTGGTAGATGCAAAATAAATAGAAAGAGCAATAGTGGGACATGCCACTTGCTTGGAAGCTCACTAGTTTCTTGGCATAGCAAGAAATAAAATAGTGTGGCATTGTCTACAGCTGAAGCTGAATATGCTGCAGCTGGGAGTTGTTATTCTCAAATCCTTTGGATGAAACAACAACTCTTGGACTATGGTCTTGAGCTTGATCACATCCCCATAAGATGTGATAATACTAGTGCAATCAATTTGTCCTAAAATCCCATTTTGCACTCTAGGACTAAACATATTGAAATAAGACATCATTTCATTAGATACTATATTCAAAAGGGTGATTGTATGCTTGAATTTGTAGAAACCACTAAGCAACTAGCTGGCATTTTCACTAAACCCTTAGTAAAAGAAGCATTTTTCTATATAAGAAATGAACTTGGTATATTGGATCAATCATGCATAAATTAACTATTTGCTGCATAATCCTAAAACTAATGCATAACTTGTATTTTTCTGCATAATCATGCCACATTGCTGCATAATCTCTGAATTATTTCATCATATTTGAATCCAATACTAACTTGAGCATTGGAGATTTCCCCTAAGTTGTTTTGCAGCTGCTCCCTCATGCCCAAGACTCCCAAGCAACTCAACAACCTCACAATTTCACCAAAAATGGTGTAATTCTTGGTAAAAATAGTAATTTTGAATGATTATGTGAGTTGAATCATAATATGATTAGATTATATGTTTGCATGATGATTCAAATTGATCCAAGTTGCTTTAGAACTAATTTGAATGGATTAAAATTGATTCTATGCTGATTGGAATGCAAAATCTGAGTTAAAGTGTGCTGGTAATCAATTACAATGCCTTTGTAATCGATTACACAGGTTCTTTCAAGCATGTAATCGATTACACAACTTTTGTAATGAATTACAATCAACTCAGAACTCAGGTAATCGATAACATCAACCATATAATCGATTACAAGGTTCCCCAAAAGCATGGTAATCAATTACACCAAAAATGTGATCGATTACATATGAACCAGAACGCTTGTAATCGATTACAAACCCAATGTAATCGATTACACAGGGTTTTTTAAAAGGTCTCTGACGCGGGCAGAGCTCATTTCTTAGAAACTATTCAACTCCTTCGTCTTCCTCCTCTGGTCCCACGTAACCCAAACCTCCCAATCTCTCATTTCTCACTCAAATCTCCCTCAAAATCCTCCATTTCACCTCCATTTAACTCGAAAAACTCCTTTCCCCACAGCCCATCTATCAAATCCCCTCACATCCCTCACCCAAATCTCCCCATCACCTCTCACGAACCCCATCCCCACTCCTCTGCCCTAACCTCGTCCCTCCCTCTCTCCTCACTCATCCCCAAACACTTACCACTCATCCCACTCTACTCCTTCTCATCACATGGTTGAATCCTCTCATCGCTCAAAGCGCCCAAGAACAGGGGCTGCCATAGGAGGGTCCTTTGGTGGAGCTTCACGCAACATCTCTGGCCTGGACCTTACACGCCACTTCTCCACAGTGAAGAGAGCTGAGTTGTTCCGGAAGAACTTTCAGCTACGCAAGATCATTTCTCCCAAGTATCTTCCCATCACCTTCTGTAAGAGTGAACCTCTGGAGAGTTTTAGAACCATAGAGAACTTAGAATTGCTGGGTTTCCTGAGTATAGAGAAGGCTATATACCCAAACCTAGTGAGAGTCTTTTATACAAATCTGAAATTTGAGGACAATTGCTTGATATCTAAAGTGAAAAAGCAACAAATAAAGATAACTATGGCTGAGTGGTATAGGCTAACAAAGCTCACTCCTGATGGAGCAAACTTCTGTGGGAATGCAAATATCTGGGGGCATGAGTTTGAGCATAAGGCTGCTCTTCTCTCACTGATTAGGACTGGTTACTAGCCCCCAGTGATCCTAAAAGGAGAATCATGGCCACTGGCCTAACTATGGAGAATAAGGTTCTCCACTACCTTTTGGTCAGAGGATTGATTCCCAGGGGAGGGAATTACTCCCAGGTTCTCAAGGATGATGTAGTGTCCTTATGGGCAATGACCACAGGGTGGCCAATAAACTAGGGTTACTACATTATAGAGTATATGTTGGATGTTAAGAAAAAGAAGAACTCTGCTCTCCCATTTGCTATGTTGGTAACAACCATCCTAGAGCATTGCTGCATTTCCCTGGCTGAGGAGTCCAAGGACACCAGCTCGAAAAGACCACAATCCATTGGCTTGCATACCTTGAGGAAGCTCCAGCTCTACAAAGTGGATGATAGGTGGCATTATATTGCTCATGGCACTTTTGGTCATATCCATCATGATCCGGATAGTGATGATGATGAAGAGGCTCAGCATCCTGCTCCAGCTTCACTTGACCTCCTGCTCCAAGAGATACAAAACCTGAGCGCTACTATAGACACACGCATGGATCGCATTGAGCAGAAGATAGACCACCTTGAGCTGAGGATGGACTACTCTGATCAGGAGCTTGCCTCCATTTGATCCCTCCTGGGTGGATCTCATATTCCTCTGAGTGTTGTTGCTGCACCTCCCACATCCTCTACCTCTCCTGTTCCCCTGTCTTTTGCTGGTCCATCTGGCGTCCCTACCGATAATGAGGAGCTTCTAGACTCTGAGGACGATCTTGAGCCTGGTGATGATAACGTTGATCTAGGAGGCATTGTTGCGGATCCATATAGTGACAGCGAGGCTACTGATAGTGATCATGGCCCGTTGCCTTGATGTTTCTGATGACTACATTGTATTTTTTTCTTTTTTGGCTCAGTTATATAACATTGGTATACATTTCTGATGTTTTTTGGTTATTGGCTATACTGGTTGTGATAAGTTACATTGTAAATGCTACTTTTTAATGATATATGAACTTGACTTAGCTTTGATTCTATTCCCTGAATGTTTGGCTTTTTGAAAAATTGATTGGACTGATTAGTCTCTTTGGATTTCTTGTTCTGGCAAAATTTGGGAAATCATGAAATATAGCTGTCATGTTGTCCATTTTTTTTAAATGCTTATGTCTTTTTGATAATGCCAACGGGGGAAAGAATAGGGAAAAATGAAATGAAATCTAATTAAGGTTGCACGAGTACGGGGGAGTTATTGAGCTTTTGAGCTCTCAAGCTTTTTACATGAAAAATCTAACTCAACATCATGCATAAACTCCGGGGGAGCATTACGCCTAAATGTCTATTATATACAAATGCAAAAACTCTTTCTTTTTCCTATGATCAGTTTGTCATCATAAAAAAGGGGGAGAATGTGAATGCTTATGTCCCTAAAGCATGTCAAATAGTTTTTGATGATGACAAAGGCAAAAGTGAAGATCAAGTGCAAAAGTGAAGATCAAGCGCAAAAGGAAAAATCAAGATCAAAGAAAGAAGTCAAGAAGTTTATTTAGTTATAAGACTTAGAACATTAATGTTAAATGCTCTCAAGATTTCTCAAATGATTTTTCAATATATCATTTCAAAATAAGTGGGAAATTTCAAAGTTAAACATGTTTTTCAAGAAACTTGAGTTTCAATCTTAAATCTAACACTCTTAAAAGGATTTATATTTAATCAAATGTCTTGAGGTGTTAGAAATGGCTTACAAGCTTTATTGGACTTGAAAAATGTGTTCAAAGGCCAATGTAATCGATTACATGAAATTTGTAATCGATTACACAGCAAACAGAGGTCTTGTAATCGATTACATGAGCAATGTAATCGATTACAAGCAAGTCAGAGGCCATGTAATCGATTACACAAGTAATGTAATCGATTACAATAAGCCCAGAAAGGCAAGAACACGTTCAAAGAGTCATATAATCGATTACATGGATATTGTAATTGATTGCACAACAAGACAGAAGTCATGTAATCGATTACATGGATATTGTAATTGATTACAAGCAAGTCAGAAGCCATGTAATCGATTACACCAACAATGTAATCGATTACACAGAGCCCAGAAAGCCAAGAACACATATGAACAATAATGTAATTGATTACATTTATTGTGTAATCGATTACACGCACCCTGACAACGTCCAACGGCTATATTAAATGCATTTAATGCTTGGCTAAAACCCTCCAACAGCTCCATTTATTGTAAAACTTATAAATACCAATGTTGGGTCTTCATTAGAGGTTGACCTTAAACCAAAAACTAATTACCAATACTTCCAAACGTGATTCAATCCTCAAATCCATTCTTGCTCTGTTTTTTTGTGAAAAACATGGGTTAATCTTTGAGAGCATAATAGAGCTTCAATTTGTAATCATCTACTCTAGTAAGAGCTTCATTCAATCAATCTATATTGCTTTGTAAAGAGGGTGAGGCATCCCTCCATCTGCTAGGACACCTGTTTGTGAGATCTTGCCCTGGATAAGGGATCTGTCTGGTGAGGAGTCCAAGGAGGAGGACCCGATGGAGGATCTAGAGGAGGACCCGATGGCGGATCCAAATTAGGATCCAACAGAGGATCCAGTGGGGGACCCTACTCCCTAGGCATCTAGACTTGGGCTAGTTTACGTTTTGTCAAATAGTTGTATATGTCTTTTGAGTACAAACCTTGTGTATTTTGGGTGGACTGTGATCCATGCCACTTATGTATATATTCTTTTTTGTGTGTATTATTCAATAATTACATCCTGTGTTCTTTATGTTTTGTTTAAGTTTATACTTTTGAGAAAGAAAATTTGAAATCTGTCTTTTTCAAGTTTAAACCTTTACCACGTTTTTTTTAAGTTTTTTATGTTTTAGTGTGTAAATGTCGCACCTTAAGAAGGGTGTTACATTAGTTGGTATCAGAGCCCAAGTTTGAGTTTTTTGAGGTTTGTGGTTAGGTCTGTCTTGCTTGTGTTGTGTGATTCTCTGTGTTTGATTTCCGAAAGGAGACAAAATTATTTGAAATGATTTCACCTGACTTTCATTGTGTGTTGTTTAGTTTGACTTCAAACGAACATGATGGCTCATGGTGGAGTGGATGAGACAACGAGAGTATGACTGCAGCAGCAGAGGCGATGCAGAGGATGGTAGAGGTTATAGTGCAACAGAACCCAAGAACTACCCAACAATAAGAAGCTATCGCTAAAACTCAAAATCTATCGGAGTTTCGCTGCAACAATCCACCACAATTCAAAAGAGAATTCGATCTGGAGAAAGCAAACCTTTGGATCAAAGAATTGGAGAATATATTCAGAGGAATGGGGTGTACTGATGCTTAGAAAGTAACCTATGCTACTTTTATGCTTGTTGGAGATGCTGAAGACTGGTGGGTAGGAGCCCAACGATTGATTGAAGCTGAGGGAACATTGTTTACCTAGGAAGACTTCAAGAACAAAATCCTGGAGAAGTACTTTCCAACCAGCGTGAGGCACGCAAAAGAAATGGAGTTTCTATGCCTAAAACAAGGAAGCATGTCAGTCAGTGAGTACACTGCTATGTTTGAAAGCTTGTCAAAGTTCTCAAGGTATTTCCAGCTACAGCTTGATGAGGAGTGGAAGTGCCGCAAGTTCGAAGAAGGACTGAGGCATGACTTGAAGAGAGTGGTATTTGTAACACCCACCTTAGGGTATCACATTTCAAACCAACTTCTTTAATTTCTTTACCAAAGTATAAAATATTTAATATTATTAAAATACGAGTTTCAAAATTTATTTTCATAGAATACACAAACTTTACTGAATTAGAAAAACACAAGATATAAAAACTAGATTAGATACATCTCTTGTATATAACATAGAATTGTAACATCTTCATTACATAAAACTCTCGTATTCTAAAGGAAATATAATTACCATATAAAAAGTTGACCTGGCCCAAGCCAAAACACTTAGAGAGTAAGGTCCTGAACATGATCCTCCCCCGGATCCTCTAAAGGCACATTATCTAGTCGGGATGTGTCTCTTTGGACAAGAGTCCGAGCAGTTGACTCCGTAGAGTCTTCATTAGGCAAACGATGAGCAATGTTCCACAATTCTACAATAGGTATGGAGAACTCTACATGTAAACAAGCATTGTATGTAATAATAGGGGTTCCATAGTAAGTATCACTCTGGGATAGAGTCACCTCTCCTATATAACTAAAACGTTGAGTATTTGCGTCAACATGCCAGGCATCAGTGCCCTCGTGGAACTGCGCTTGCATAAAATCAGAGAATCCCTCCTTGCAGCCATTGCAAATCGATCAAACAAAGTCAATCTAGCTTAACCCTAGACAATCTGACCTCGCCCCTCTTACAGTCTTTACCAAACATAACCATAAAACATAACAGACAGACAATACAGCAAAGAGGTGAGATCCCCTACATCGCATACCAATATGGCAGCAAAGAAACGATACGAACAACAATGTCATTCCATACATACAATCCATAGATTAATATAAAACTAACAGATATATTCATGCCATATAATAGATAAACAATCCAATAAACTTGCAACACAATATCAGACATAATGTTGATTCCACAATCATATTATATCACGACAGTATGAAATGCTGACTATGCATATGCACGATGTGTATGCTGACCATCCTTATGCACAATGCAACCAGTTCCTACTCCATGGAGTTAGACTCAAATTCAGAGATGAACGTTCCAGAAGATCCATCCCCCCTAAAAGACAGTCTACACCGGATTCATGAAAAGAAATAGTGGTTGTCGGGCTGCCAGTGCATTGCAGTCGATTGATCACGGCCAGGGGTATATATATATATTGTGATAACATAATCACAAAGTGAATCACCGCACCCTGACATCCCCCAAGATCTGATCCAGATCCACTTATTTCTATGAATTCCCGTTCACTCTTTAGGCATAAAACGCCACAACAGCCACCGGCTGTATAATGCTCAAATGCATATCAAACTATCGTTGTACCATTCCCAATGATATTAAAACAACTGCCCATACAATTGTCCAATACCACTAGTATCAATGATATTATATAACCACTCATACAACTACATAATACCAAAGATCCATTCGGGTCCAAAACTTTAGTTCCACAAGCACAATGCTCAAACACAACTACTTAGGTATAGTACGTCGGCCCTACAGCAAAACTCGTTGTTCCTCTCAATCGCGTAGCGATATTATCACATTTTCACAATCGTGTAACACTTTAGTTACGTTTTCAAATCGCGTAATGATTTTTCAATGTTTCCTCAATCGCGTAACCGAAAATCATTGTTTTTAGGTCGCATAAGGATTTTTCTACTTATTTTCAATCGCGTAAAATATTTCTAACATATTTTAAGCTTAAATTAAAACTTCTCCCATTGATTATCAAAATTGAACTTTAATTTCATTATTTCCTTAATAAATCATCTTTAAATAATATTTTTAACATTTTCTCACTAAAATCAGTATTTTCTACTATTTTTTTTACAAAATTACATTTCTTTGATTAAATTGGAATATTACAGCTCGAAATTTCCTAACGCACTTCAAAACCCAAAGGGTGAGCTATACGTCAGTAAATTTTAAGTTTTAACTTTTATTTCACTAATTAAAAATTAGTTTACTTTCTTTTTAGGTCTAAAAACCTATCAAATTAATTTCCTATCAATCAAATACTTAATCCTACACTTAGTCAAATAATTTTGGATTAAGGATATAAAAAATTAATAGTTGGCCAAATTCACATTTTGCTTCATAAATCATATATAATTATTTTCTAACACTTTAATCCTTGTAAAAACACTTAATTAAATTTCTTATTATAAAATTATGTAATCCTTATTTAGGAAAATAATTTAGAACACTTGGTTCCCTTAGTGATATTGAAACTGTGAGCCTCTAGGGTTCTTTGGAACCAACATACCATTTCCATCATGTGAATCACATCCTACTTTACACAAGAATCAACATACTTTCTAAATCACATATTAGCGTACTATCAAAGCTATAAGCATACCAAACATATATATAAACCAAGCATACTTATCAAAGCAAAAAAAAATAATCACATAATATAATCCAACTAGCACAAACCAATAATTACACAATTGAGTGAATAAATCCTCACATGGATTTTCCACTCACAAACATAAACAATTCCATTCCCTCACCACCACATATAGTCGATGAGATTAATCTCCCTCTTACCTGGTTGATGTCCTCCTAGCTCCTCGTAGGACTCTTTTTGTATCAGATTTTCACCACCAAGTAGATCTTAGAATCAAAACAAACACATAAAAATTAGTATCTAAGGCTTGATTAAGATGACCATAGATCAAACATGACCTTAGGATTCTAAGAATCAAATAAGAAGTTAAGTTTCAAGACCTTTACCTTGAAACCTTAGAACTTAAATCCAAAATTCAAGCATGAAGATGATGGATTTAGACCAAAGTCTCAACATCAAAGAGTTTTAGAATGATGTGAGGATTCAAGAAGTATGGTTGGTTGAAATTAAACAAACTTGGAAGGTGGTCTTAGGGTGGTTGGCCATGAGCTTTCAAGAGAAAAGAGAAGATGAAGTTCTTTGTGTTCTTGGAAGATTGGAAGAGAGAGAAAAGATGAAAGGTTTCTTTTTATCATAAAGTGTTTAGGAAATGAAATTCAAAGTCCAAAAATCAAGTGTATGGCCGTAGGGTTCTTTGGAGAAAAGATGAGAGAATTGGTTGCATCACAAAGTAATGGAAATGAAATGATTTAGCCTATGCTTAATGCATTGGCCGTGGAGTAGCTTAGGATAGAAAAACTATGGCTTGTTTTGCAAGATAAAACATAAGCACATGGGCTCACATGGGTGCACATGGTTTAGGTCATCAAGTGGTCATCTATTGATCATTAGAAAATTCAAGAATCTCCTAGAACAACATAGGTGGCCATGTGATTCATTAGGATAGCTAACTAAGTTTTGTTTCCAACTAAATTCTAGTTACACTTAGTTTAGATAGTTAATTCATCTAGTTGTATTTAAACTAACTTAGTTACATCATTTAGTTGCATTCTAACTATCTAGTTACATGACTAAATCATGTTCTTGTCATGTATAGGTAATGATTCTATAAACTCTAGATATTTTTCTAGTAACTAAAGACTCTAAGTATTTGCAAACTTAGTTTGTTCTATTTAGTTACTAATTAGACTATTAGAGTAACTAAGTTAGATTATCTAGTTACTTAGCTAACTAGTCTAACCACTTTTGTTGACTTTTTAACAAACTAACTTGATTCTAATTGGTTGGTCATTAATCTATGTAATGATGGTTCATCATTACTCCCAAGATATTTAGCTTAGATATTTTTAGCTTTCATGATTACACTTAAGATATTTTCTGCGTAGATATTTTCATCCAAATATTTTCCAAAAGATATTTTCACCTAGATATTTTACGTAGATATTTTGCTAAGATATTTTCCTGTTAGATATTTATTCCTAGATATTTATCCTTAGATATTTACTAGGTGAGTCATCATAGAATTTCTAGAACAGTTAGTTAGCATGGTGAGTCCTAGCGTTGAGTCACCAGCTGGGTTATCAATAAAAGCTTCTAGAATGTGTGACTCATCATGACAAGTCACTGGGTGAGTCAACATTCTACTAATTTTTAGAATATGGCGAGTCACCATTCTAGAATATGGCGAGTCATCGCTTCTAGAAAAAAGAATGACAAGACAAGCTTAAAATATCTTGAAAGTGTAAGTAGCCAAATTGAATTTGTCTTCTAGCTTGAGTAGTAAATTTGAATTTCTCTTCTTTAAGTTGAGTATCCAATTTGCCTTCTTCCTACTTACCATTGGTCTATCACTTTGACTCATCGCCATCAAGATATTTTCCAGCAGATATTACCCAATGAACAATAGCTACTGCTATTATTACACAATGGATAATAGAAAACTCAGATATAGAAAATCTCTGTCAACTGTTTCCGGTTTTAGGTTTGGTAAGATCCCCCGATCCTGCCTTGACAGTCTGAAACATTTTGGTCCAGAAAAAATTTTTATTTTTTTTTCGGGCCCGCCTCAAACACATACAACTTAATATAATATTAAAATAATCACAACCTCAGAAAATTTCACAAAAATTCTCAAAAATCATAAAAATTATAAAACTCATATATTTTCAGAAAAAATAAAATTCGGGCATATATTTAAAAAATAATATTAAAATAATTAAAATATTCAAAATAATTTAAAATTTCTAAAAATTCACAAAAAATCATAAATATTATAAAACTTATTTATTTCAAGAAAAATAAACAATGGGGTCCCGGGGCCAACGAGGGCGGGGAGTGATCGCCGCACAATGAAGCACGGACAAGGAGCGGCTTCTGGAAGGCTTCTAGGCGAAAGGTAGCATGAATGAACTGAATACGTGCCGGAATGAGAGGGATTCAGAGACTGTGCAGGTATGGGACTGCATAGTTGAGGATGGCTTAAAGGAAGTGATTTGTTGTAGCCATATCAACAAGTTGTAACTTCTTTTCGAGAGCCTAGAACATAAGAACTCTATGGTTAAGCGTGCTTGACCTGGAGCAATTGTGGGATGGGTGACCTCCTGGGAAGTTTCCTAGGATGCGTGTGGGTGAGGATAAAGTATGCTGAAAAGACATGTGTTAGTTTGTCGAGACACTCGTCAATCCTGCAGTCAATCCCGGAACATTACAGATGGTATCAGAGACCGGACCTCTCCCAGTACGGTGTAGTTTGGGGATGAACCAATCGGAAGTTGGTGGGCATGTGTGTCTCGGGGCCGATGAGGGCGGGGAGTGATCGCCGGTGCAATGAAGCACGGACAAGGAGCGGCTTCTGGAAGGCTTTTAGGCAAAGGGTCATATGAATGAACTGAATACACACCGGAATGAGAGGGATTCAAAGACTGTGCAGGTATGGGACTGCATAGTTGAGGATGGCTTAAAGGAATTGATTTAGTGTAGCCATATCAATAAGTTGCAACTTCTTTTCAGGAGCCTAGAACATAAGAACTCCATGGTTAAGCGTGCTTGACCTGGAGCAATTGTGAGATGGGTGGCCTCTTGGGGAGTTTCCTAGGATGCGTGTGAGTGAGGACAAAGCATATTGAAAAGACCCGTGTTGGTTTGTGGAGACACTCTTCAATCCTGCAGGTAGTCCTGGGATATTACAGTATTGCCTTTAAGAATTGATCAGTTCCCAGCTCTTTTAGACAAGTGTCGCAAGATTAAGAAGTTGGATCAATCACAAGAAACAAGAAAATCGTAACTTTGGACCCTCTCGGTTCCAAAGGGGGAGGAATGATGGTGGCAATCATTTTCTGCAAAAGCCATATTTGAGGCCACTGGGGAATCAATCTCAGCAACAATCACATGGAGGAGGTTCTGGTAGCCACAAGTTTGGTCAGACTGTGGCATTGTCACCAAAATGCTTCAAGTGTGGAATATACCACTTAACGAAGGAGTGTATAATCAAGGGGATCATCTGTTTCAGATGTGAGAAGCTCAGACACGTCTCAAAGGATTACAATCAACCCAAGGCAAAGCCCTCTGTTAACAATGTACGTGCTGTAAGACGTCAGGCGAGAGGAAAGGTTTACACTATGAGTGGAGCGGAAGCCTCCTAATTCGAAGATCTGATTAAGGGAGATTGTGCCATAGGAGATAATCTTTTAACTGTACTGTATGACTCAAGGGTGACCTGTAACACCCCAAATTCTGACTATATGAATGATAATAGCAGAATTACACTGTTTTGCATTTTCTGTGTAGTATAAAATTAATTTGACTGTTCTGAGATCATATTTGATTATTCTGTGTGATTGCTCTGGCTAGGAAAAATAATATTTTTCAGTAGGAAATTCTGATCTGTCTCATTTGGAAGCGGGGGATCTTACTAAACCCGACTCTGAGTGATTCAGAAAAGAATCTTTTAACTTTTAGAATCCATCTATGAAGATAAATAATATTGTATTAATAAATATCCGTAATTGCATTTATAGCAATCGTTGCTATGAATGTTGGACCCGATAAGTTTTAATTAATAAGAAAAAGTATTTAGAACATTTCTTGTAAGTAAAATTAAAGTGAACCAATAGGATATAGTCAAAACAATTGGTTAGACTTTTCTAACCAATGAGATTTGGTCAAGGGAAGAAGTTTAGATTTCCTTGTGGACCATTAGATTTGAAGCTTGACTTAGAGGCCTTGATCTTTACCATTGATTCAATCAATGGTGTAAAACAAAGCTTACTAAAACTATCAAGTAGTATTTAACATAGACAAGATTAATGAATAAGATTGAGTCAACGTTAATTGCTTGACTTTTACTTAGGAAACTCATGAACTTTAATTTAGTTGTCCTAATTACCTAATTAAGCAACTAAGTAAACTAACTTGATTAGGGATTAGTTATAACTTAATCTTTAATTTAATATCCTAATTCTAATTAAAAGTGATGATGTATGATTAAAATGTATTAGATATAAGTTAAATATGTTAAACTAAAATGGGTTATGTACTTGAAGAATTAAGTAAGAATGGTTAGGAGATTAAACCCAAGTAATTAGCTAACTAATTAACTAGTAATTAGGCTTGAACTAATGAGGAATTAAGTATTTAAAACCCACCTAAACTACTATGGACAGCAAAGACACCTAAATTCATGTCCAAGAAAAAATTGTTGAGCAAATTGAATTTTAGGCCCAAATAACAATGTACGAATTTGTGGCCCAATAGTAGTAGAATTTAGCTTGGATTAACCATAAATTAAAGGACTTAAACTTACCTGAAAATACCATGGACCAAAGCAAATGAATTGGGGCGGCAGTATGAGCTCCACATCCAGCAAATTTACTGGCCAACAAAGGAAAAAATGGGCCAGAAGACATGTTTGTAGACGCCTGCCAAGAAGAAATGGAGAGCTTTTACGTGAAGACTTCAAGCAATATTTGAAGATTCAAATATCATGCAAAAGTCAAGTGACCAACCAATGAGAAGAGAGAGTTGTTGTGCAATTAATGCATAGCTATTTAAGCAAGCAAAGGCTCACTCATGTCATTCACAAAGAAAGCACACGGCAGCAGTAAATGGGGCAGCTGGAATGGAATGGATAAAGATGCAATAAAATCTTTTATTTTTATCACAATGATTCACGGCTGGCAGCTGTGTTTTACACTCAAAAATGAGATAACTTTCTCAAGTAATATCACCTACATTTCACGTGGGATCACACGGCTGGCAGCAACTTATTCACGTTTTCATTCTTCACTTGTTATTTCCCAAAACATAAGCCATTTATCTCCCAAAATATCACACGGCCAGCAGCTTATTCGTGTCTCCATCTTCACTTTTTACTTCTCAAAATAAAAGTCCATTTCTCTCCAAAACACCAAGGAAAACTCACGTATCTTCTCTCCCATTTCTCTTCTTCACAACCGGTCACCATCTCAAAAACTACACCATCCATCCTTTCTAAACACTTATCTTTTGACTTGTTTAAATTTAAACTCCACTCTAATATCCTACTTGTTCAAAGCTTCATCAACCTAAGCTTCTTCAATCTTTTCTTAAAAAGGTAAGTTTTGATTCAAGAATTCCAAGTTTGATTTTAATGTTTTTAACCATGATTTTTCCATGGTTTTCAACCTTGATTCTTGTATGGTCCTTCACAAATTTTTCTTGAAAATTTTAGGGCTTGTTAGGGGGTTAACAAAGTTTCAAGGCAAGGGAGGAAAGCTTACAAAGCTTGTCTTCAAGAGGTAAGAGGGAGACTCAACCTTACCACTCTTGTTCTGGTAGTATGAGGATGGTCTGTTCGGTGAAAAATCCTTAAGGATTTATTCACCTTTTGTTTGAGGTTAATCACCTATTGTTTGAGGTTCTTGGACTGTATTGATATGTGCCTGATTGTGTTTGTGCGTTTGAACTGTAATTGGGATGTACCTGATTGTGTTTCTATGCTTTTATGTGTAGCATTTATGAGATCTGAATATATTTCGATTCTTGTCTGTATGTTGTAATGCTTAAGGAACTGATAATTGTGTGTATGTAGAATGTATACTATAGAGAAACTTATACTTTAGATACGTGGAATTTATACTGTAAATTTCTGTAAATTTTATGAGAAAGGGATTTAATTGGAAATATTATGGAAATATGATGTCACTATGTAAATATCAATCTTTGAGGGGCTATAGTGAAAATACTATGTTTTGAGAGACGAAAATGTAATTTATGTGTTTTGAAGGACCTAAAATACGGTTAGTCTATTTTTGAGGGACTAAGACGTAATTTATATGTTTTGAGGGACAAGAAAGTAATTATTCTATTTTTGAGGGATTAAAATGTAATTTATATGTTTGAGGGACAAGAAAGTAATTAGTATATTTTTGAGGGACTAAAATGTAATTCATATGAATTTTTGAAGGACTATTTTGAAAATATGAATTTTATGAAGGGCTATTTTGGAAATATGAATTGTATGAAGGACTATTTTGGAAATATGAATTTTATGAGGGACAATTTCATAAATATAAACTTTACGAAGGACTGTTGTGAAAATATTTTTTAAATGAGGATTATAAAGCAAATATTATGTTTTGAGGGATTATTATACAAATATGAAAAATGATGTTGAATTTTGGTGTTAAATGAGGAAAACAGTATTTTTGATTTTAAAACATGTGAAAAATATTTTACGCGATTGAGAAACGATGAAAAATTGATACGTGATTAAGAAAATGCGAAAAATATGATTTCGCAATGAAAATACAGTAATGATACTGTTGGGCTAATATGAAGACCCCGAACATGAGATAAAAAAAATGAATTGAGAATATGAAATAAAGAAAATGAATTGAGAATATGAAATAAAGAAAATGAACTGTGAATGATGCATTTGTATATGCATTGAAAAAGTCCGATGGGCTGAATAAGGCTGATTGCTGAAAGAAGGAAAGAATACACCTCCTGAGTGGGTGCGATGTGCGTAGTGTAGGTCACTCGTTGACCTTGGGGGCATCGGGGTGCGGGTTGCCTACAATGGACAGAGAATAAAGCTTCTGTACCGTAGGTTAGACCGATGCAACACACCGATGATCCGGACCGAGATACTATCCATAATCGAGATCTGATAAAGACTGTGATGCATATGCTAGATGTGCAAATGCTAAATGAGCAAAGAGAATGAGCACGTGGTCTGAGGCATGTAGTGCAGACAGATTCTTTTCGATCACTATTTCCGACCTGAGTCTTAGCTCCATGGAGTAGGAAAATTGAGTCTAGGTGCATGAGTCTAGATACATATACAGAGACACTGAGGTATTATCATAATTATTGATTTTGATAACCGAATTATTGAATAAATGAATATTGATAAGGACATGGATGTCATTATGAATTATTGTATGAATTATGATGATAAATGATATGGTGGATATGATGGGTTGATATGAGATATGATAAGTGTTAGATAAATGACATTGATGACATAATTGTAATTATGTATGATGTATTTGTATGAGAATTTGTATGTGTTTATCTTCATTGCTACCGTACTGGTATTGGTATAGGTGATCTCACCTCTTGTATGTATATGTTGTATTATGTTTATGTGTTGTTAAGACATTGAGTTAGGCGACGCGCGAGAAGCAGAGGAAGGACAAGATTTTCGTTGAGAATCTCGAGTTCTGATGGCGGTAGAGATTCCTAGCTTCTTGGGTTATATAAGACTGACATTCATTGACGGGGACAATGCATGGACCGAAGTTTTAGAGAGAGAGTATTTATTATTTGGGAAAAGTAAATATTAGACGAGTAAGATACAATCAGGAAACCCTACTTTTCTACATTACTATTTATGTACGGGTTAGAGTTTCCTATATCTATCGGGAAGCACCAGGGAATGTACTATCATACCCCTCGAGAGCATAGTGTCGTATCGTCCGCTCGACATTTGCTCCCTGGACTTTACTTCGGGTTGGAATTCCCCCCGGGGAATCGGAGGTGGATCCATCGAGGATCCTGGCTATTCGAGGGCTCAATTTGCCTAGTTGTACTTGGGCAAAGATGTCAATGTAAGTAATGTTTAAAACTTTTGGAGTGACTAATTTGTAATATTTATAGTATGAGAGTGTTAAAGATTTGTATATGTATAAATGTTGTAAATTATTTGTAATGGTGCTGTGATGTTTTATCTCCTGTTAAGTTTATCTTACTATCATCAAGAAATTTTATAACTCGTATTTATATTACAAGCACATTTTTCCAACATAAAGGGTATTTTGGTAATTGAGTAACAAGAAGTGTGGCACCCTAAGGTGGGTGTTACATTAGTTGGTATCAGAGCCCAAGTTAGAGTCTTTTGGGTTTGTGGGTAGGCTTGTCTTGTTTGTGCTGTGTGAATCTCTGATGTTGAACACAGAGATATATTTTGGTTTTCGAAAGGAGACGATGTTATGTGAAATAGTTGCGTTAAGTTCGTCATGTTTTGATTTTATTTAACTTTGAAGGAAGAAAATGGAACGTAGCGAACATGAGCATGTAGACGCGAGACGTGATGAAGATCGTATAGCCGCAGCTAGAAGTGTAATGCAAAAGATGATTGAAGTAGCAGTACAACAGAGACAGATGATCACTCAGCAACAGGAACTGATAATCGAACTTCATAGCTTGCTAGGATTAGAGCAGCCATCGGATGTGAGAAGCTGTAACTTAGAACCATCGATAATCCAAGATGGAAGGAAGCGTAAAGTCGATCGTGTTCAGCAAAAGCCGTATGTACGACCATTGAGGAAGCAACAACGAACAAAGAGGAGGAGTACTAGTGGCAACGATTTTGGTCAGACTGTGGCATCATCACTGAAATGTTTCAAGTGTGGAAAAGGTCATCTTACCAAAGATTGTCAGCATAAAGGGTTTATTTGTTATAGATGTGGGAAGCTTGGACATTTTTCTAGGAATTGTGATCAACTGAAGATGGGATCTTCCATTAGTAATACATGCATTTTAAAATC
This sequence comes from Ormosia semicastrata, assembly GCA_029884595.1. Taxonomy (NCBI): domain Eukaryota; kingdom Viridiplantae; phylum Streptophyta; class Magnoliopsida; order Fabales; family Fabaceae; genus Ormosia; species Ormosia semicastrata. The sequence goes on along the minus strand of JAQQTO010000060.1, from coordinate 1,219,170 downwards.
TCAAGAAGAAGAAGAAGAAGAAGAAGCTGATGCAAAGAGTGTAGTGAGAACATTCAAATACAAAAATTTAAGGAGCGAGGAAGTTGTGCTATAGAGGGTAATTATAAAACTGTACTGTATGATGCGTAAAGTAACCCAGTCCTTTGTGATCTGTGACAGTGTGAATCTTTTGGGGTTATCCATGTTTTGTTCTCTTCGTAATACTACATCAACTTCTAAACTTGCTCTTACCACTTGAGTTTGTATAGAACTATCCTGTTATTATTTGAGTTTGAAATTATTCTATTACTCTGGTTTGTCTATTTTTTTTTTATAGACTGAGTAAATTAATTTGACTTATCCGTGTCTTTGTTATAATGTGATTTGAGTATATCTATTCTTCTTGTTAAAATTGTTGGTTATATTTAGATTTTCTAACTCTACTCTGCATCTATTGGATATCAAATCTTTTCTGTTGATTTGATTTGTTTATCTAAAATTTCATCTATTTGAGAACCTGACTTTTTTTAAATGGATTGGTTATTTTCCAACCATATCCTACTAGATTGTTGCAAAGCAATTTTATTGTTTTCCTTGACCTGAGATTTTTGGATTTGAATCCAGAAAGTTCCTTTCTAAAATTATTGGACCATGTTCATTTTGAAAATCTATTAGACCATTTTAAATTCTTTGTTGGACTAATCTAGTAACTTACTGAAAAGTCTTATTACTTTTCCTTATGACCTTCATAGTGTCTTTCATGTATCTCAATTAAAAAGGATCATTCCTGATTCAACTTGTGTTATAATATCAAATACAGTACAATTAGAAGAAAACTTGATCTATGAGACAGTTTCTGTTAAGAGTAAAATAGGCAAGTAGAACAACTTATCTGGATGAAGAAAATCTGGGATGATGTGACTACAGGGGAGCCAGAAGATCAAATGAAGGGAATCATTCTTCGTTCCAAGATCATCTTGTGTACTGGTTGTTATCAGATTCGCGTGAAGGTAGAGAATGTTCCAAGACAATATTTCAGATGCGTTACAAGAACTATGAATAGTCAGTACTACTATTCGGGGTAGGAAATGTTTTGACGATGTCCGTGAATTCTATAAATAGGATCTTTTTTTTTTTTCATCTAGGCAAAATTTGTCATTATTGGCAAAATTTTGACTTATTCTCGAAATTCAAAGGAACATGCTGAAGAATCTTAATGCAGTTCTTCAATTTTGAAGAAGAAGAAGGAGTTGTGTGTGAAATTAGTCAAACGTAAATTCCGTTAGAAGAAGTTCAACTCGTGGATTTAGATTGAGTATTGACACTGAATAGAAAGGTGGTGGCGTATACTTCAAGACGGTGGAACACGCATGAAAAGAATTGTCCGAGTTACGTTTTAGGATACGCGATAGTTATTTTGCAAGGAAAACCTAAAGACGTTTTCTTTCCTATAAAATTCATAATAATTTCAAGGGCTTGAAGTACTTGTTCAATCAAGAAAGGCTTGGACATCGAGAAGAGACGAATAGTTAGAATTTTCAAAGGACTTGCTAAGATGAATTTCTGGTATTGATAGAATTCATATACAACAATAGTTTCGTTCGAGCACGGGGATGACACCCTGTGAGACATTATATGGGAGACGCTGTAGAACGCCTTTGCGTTGGTATCGTACTGGTGAAAGTAACATCGTGGAACCAGAAATTGTGCGACAGCCCACTAAGGAAGTGAAGATACTTCGAGATAAGATGAGAACAGCTCAGACGCGGTAAAAGAGCTATGCAGATAAAAGATGAAGATCAATGGAATTTGAAGAAGGTGACCATTTATTTTTACGTGTGACGCCTATGACTGGAGTTAGATGAGTCATCAAGTCGAGGAAGTTTACTCCCAAGTTTAGTGGACCGTATCAGATATTTCGTCGGATAGGCCGGTAGCTTATCAAGTCGCGCTACCGCCGTTTTTATTAAATCTTCATAATGTATTTCACGTGTCACAATTACGGAAATATATTCCAGATCCGACTCACATTATTGAACCAGATACTGTACAACTGAAGGAGAATTTGACCTATGCAACAGTCCCAGTCAAGATTTAAGATCGAAGGACAAAGCAACTTCGAGGAAAGGACATTGCTTTAGTTAAAGTAGTTTAGAATGATGTAAGTGATGAAGCCACATAGGAATTAGAAGAAAAGATTAGAGAACAGTATCCATTTTTGTGTTAATTGTATGTCAAGTTTCGAGGACGAAACTTTATTTTAGAGGGGGAGAGTTGTAACACCCCAAATTCTGACTATATGAATGATAATAGCAGAATTACACTGTTTTGCATTTTCTGTGTAGTATAAAATTAATTTGACTGTTCTGAGATCATATTTGATTATTCTGTGTGATTGCTCCTGGCTAGGAAAAATAATATTTTTCAGGCCGGGGAAATTCTGATCTGTCTCATTTGGAAGCGGGGGATCTTACTAAACCCGACTCTGAGTGATTCAGAAAAGAATCTTTTAACTTTTAGAATCCATCTATGAAGATAAATAATATTGTATTAATAAATATCCGTAATTGCATTTATAGCAATCGTTGCTATGAATGTTGGACCCGATAAGTTTTAATTAATAAGAAAAAGTATTTAGAACATTTCTTGTAAGTAAAATTAAAGTGAACCAATAGGATATAGTCAAAACAATTGGTTAGACTTTTCTAACCAACGAGATTTGGTCAAGGGAAGAAGTTTAGATTTCCTTGTGGACCATTAGATTTGAAGCTTGACTTAGAGGCCTTGATCTTTACCATTGATTCAATCAATGGTGTAAAACAAAGCTTACTAAAACTATCAAGTAGTATTTAACATAGACAAGATTAATGAATAAGATTGAGTCAACGTTAATTGCTTGACTTTTACTTAGAAACTCATGAACTTTAATTTAGTTGTCCTAATTACCTAATTAAGCAACTAAGTAAACTAACTTGATTAGGGATTAGTTATAACTTAATCTTTAATTTAATATCCTAATTCTAATTAAAAGTGATGATGTATGATTAAAATGTATTAGATATAAGTTAAATATGTTAAACTAAAATGGGTTATGTACTTGAAGAATTAAGTAAGAATGGTTAGGAGATTAAACCCAAGTAATTAGCTAACTAATTAACTAGTAATTAGGCTTGAACTAATGAGGAATTAAGTATTTAAAACCCACCTAAACTACTATGGACAGCAAAGACACTAAATTCATGTCCAGTAAAAATTGTTGAGCAGCAGAATTTTAGGCCCAAATAACAGCAGAATTTGTGGCCCAATAGTAGTAGAATTTAGCTTGGATTAACCATAAATTAAAGGACTTAAACTTACCTGAAAATACCATGGACCAGCAGCTGAATTGGGGTAGCAGAAGTGAGCTCCACGTCCAGCAAATTTACGGCCCAACAGCAGCAGAAAAATGGGCCAGCAGCAGCATGTTTGTAGACGTCCTGCAGCAGCAAAATGGAGAGCTTTTACGTGAAGACTTCAAGCAATATTTGAAGATTCAAATATCATGCAAAAGTCAAGTGACCAACCAATGAGAAGAGAGAGTTGTTGTGCAATTAATGCATAGCTATTTAAGCAAGCAAAGGCTCACTCATGTCATTCACAAAGAAAGCACACGGCAGCAGTAAATGGGGCAGCTGGAATGGAATGGATAAAGATGCAATAAAATCTTTTATTTTTATCACAATGATTCACGGCTGGCAGCTGTGTTTTACACTCAAAAATGAGATAACTTTCTCAAGTAATATCACCTACATTTCACGTGGGATCACACGGCTGGCAGCAACTTATTCACGTTTTCATTCTTCACTTGTTATTTCCCAAAACATAAGCCATTTATCTCCCAAAATATCACACGGCCAGCAGCTTATTCGTGTCTCCATCTTCACTTTTTACTTCTCAAAATAAAAGTCCATTTCTCTCCAAAACACCAAGGAAAACTCACGTATCTTCTCTCCCATTTCTCTTCTTCACAACCGGTCACCATCTCAAAAACTACACCATCCATCCTTTCTAAACACTTATCTTTTGACTTGTTTAAATTTAAACTCCACTCTAATATCCTACTTGTTCAAAGCTTCATCAACCTAAGCTTCTTCAATCTTTTCTTAAAAAGGTAAGTTTTGATTCAAGAATTCCAAGTTTGATTTTAATGTTTTTAACCATGATTTTTCCATGGTTTTCAACCTTGATTCTTGTATGGTCCTTCACAAATTTTTCTTGAAAATTTTAGGGCTTGTTAGGGGGTTAACAAAGTTTCAAGGCAAGGGAGGAAAGCTTACAAAGCTTGTCTTCAAGAGGTAAGAGGGAGACTCAACCTTACCACTCTTGTTCTGGTAGTATGAGGATGGTCTATTCGGTGAAAAATCCTTAAGGATTTATTCACCTTTTGTTTGAGGTTAATCACCTATTGTTTGAGGTTCTTGGACTGTATTGATATGTGCCTGATTGTGTTTGTGCGTTTGAACTGTAATTGGGATGTACCTGATTGTGTTTCTATGCTTTTATGTGTAGCATTTATGAGATCTGAATTTATTTCGATTCTTGTCTGTATGTTGTAATGCTTAAGGAACTGATAATTGTGTGTATGTAGAATGTATACTATAGAGAAACTTATACTTTAGATACGTGGAATTTATACTGTAAATTTCTGTAAATTTTATGAGAAAGGGATTTAATTGGAAATATTATGGAAATATGATGTCACTATGTAAATATCAATCTTTGAGGGGCTATAGTGAAAATACTATGTTTTGAGAGACGAAAATGTAATTTATGTGTTTTGAAGGACGAAAATACGGTTAGTCTATTTTTGAGGGACTAAGACGTAATTTATATGTTTTGAGGGACAAGAAAGTAATTATTCTATTTTTGAGGGATTAAAATGTAATTTATATGTTTGAGGGACAAGAAAGTAATTAGTATATTTTTGAGGGACTAAAATGTAATTCATATGAATTTTTGAAGGACTATTTTGAAAATATGAATTTTATGAAGGGCTATTTTGGAAATATGAATTGTATGAAGGACTATTTTGGAAATATGAATTTTATGAGGGACAATTTCATAAATATAAACTTTACGAAGGACTTTGTTGTGAAAATATTTTTAAATGAGGATTATAAAGCAAATATTATGTTTTGAGGGATTATTATACAAATATGAAAAATGATGTTGAATTTTGGTGTTAAATGAGGAAAACAAGTATTTTTGATTTTAAAACATGTGAAAAATATTTTACGCGATTGAGAAACGATGAAAAATTGATACGTGATTAAGAAAATGCAAAAAATATGATTTCGCAATGAAAATACAGTAATGATACTGTTGGGCTAATATGAAGACCCCGAACATGAGATAAAAAAAATGAATTGAGAATATGAAATAAAGAAAATGAATTGAGAATATGAAATAAAGAAAATGAACTGTGAATGATGCATTTGTATATGCATTGAAAAAGTCCGATGGGCTGAATAAGGCTGATTGCTGAAAGAAGGAAAGAATACACCTCCTGAGTGGGTGCGATGTGCGTAGTGTAGGTCACTCGTTGACCTTGGGGGCATCGGGGTGCGGGTTGCCTACAATGGACAGAGAGATAAAGCTTCGTATCGTAGGTTAGACCGATGCAACACACCGATGATCCGGACCGAGATACTATCCATAATCGAGATCGATAAAGACCGTGATGCATATGCTAGATGTGCAAATGCTAAATGAGCAAAGAGAATGAGCACGTGGTCTGAGGCATGTAGTGCAGACAGATTCTTTTCGATCACTATTTCCGACCTGAGTCTTAGCTCCATGGAGTAGGAAAATTGAGTCTAGGTGCATGAGTCTAGATACATATACAGAGACACTGAGGTATTATCATAATTATTGATTTTGATAACCGAATTATTGAATAAATGAATATTGATAAGGACATGGATGTCATTATGAATTATTGTATGAATTATGATGATAAATGATATGGTGGATATGATGGGTTGATATGAGATATGATAAGTGTTAGATAAATGACATTGATGACATAATTGTAATTATGTATGATGTATTTGTATGAGAATTTGTATGTGTTTATCTTCATTGCTACCGTACTGGTATTGGTATAGGTGATCTCACCTCTTGTATGTATATGCTGTATTATGTTTATGTGTTGTTAAGACATTGAGTTAGGCGACGCGCGAGAAGCGAGAGGAAGGACAAGATTTTCGTTGAGAATCTCGAGTTCGATGGCGGTAGAGATTCCTAGCTTCTTGGGTTATATAAGACCGACATTCATTGACGGGGACAATGCATGGACCGAAGTTTTAGAGAGAGATATTTATTATTTGGGAAAAGTAAATATTAGACGAGTAAGATACAATCGGAAACCCTTACTTTTCTCGTTACTATTTATGTACGCTAGAGTTTCCTATATCTATCAGGAAGCACTGGGGAATGTACTATCATACCCCTCGAGAGCATAGTGTCGTATCGTCCGCTCTGACATTTGCTCCCCGGACTTTACTTCGGGTTGGAATTCCCCCACCTGGGGAATCAGAGGTGGATCCATCTGAGGATCCGGCTACTTCTGAGGGCTCAGCTGCCTAGTTGTACTTGGGCAAAGATGTCAATGTAAGTAATGTTTAAAACTTTTGGAGTGACTAATTTGTAATATTTATAGTATGAGAGTGTTAAAGATTTGTATATGTATAAATGTTGTAAATTATTTGTAATGGTGCTGTGATGTTTTATCTCCTGTTAAGTTTATCTTACTATCATCAAGAAATTTTATAACTCGTATTTATATTACAAGCACATTTTTCCAACATAAAGGGTATTTTGGTAATTGAGTAACAAGAAGTGTGGCACCCTAAGGTGGGTGTTACATGACCCACTCTTTTATTGCTTATGATTGTGTGCATCGATTAGGATTATCTATGTCTTCCTTACCCTTTGATTTGGATATTTCTACTCCCACTGTTAAACCCGTTGTTACTGCTCTAGTTTGTTTGAACTGTCTTATTTCTGTGGAAGGTCGAATCTTTTTGGTCGATTTGATTTGTTTGCCTTTTTCTCAAATTGACGTTATTCTACGAATGGATTAGTTATCTTCTAACCATATCCTATTAGACTGTTCCAATAAATCATAGTATTTCTTGATTATGAGATTTCTGGATTTATAACTGCCAACTAAGTCAAAACTTTCTTGAGGGAAGGAGCTCAAGGATATATGCTTTTGTCTTCCTTAGAGGTCAAGGGTGAGACCAGTGTGAATACTATTCTTGTGGTCAATGAGTTTCCTGAAGTCTTTTCTAATGATATACCTAGATTACCACCGAAAAGAGAGGTAGAATTTTCTATCGATCTTATGCTAGGATCTAGTCTTATATCCATAGCACCATATTGGATGTCGCCATCAGAGTTAGCCAAACTCAAGAAGTAATTGGAGGAACTGTTGGAGAAGAAGTTTGTGAGACCTAGTGTTTCACCGTGGGGTCCCCTAATGCTGTTGGTTAATAAGAAGGATGGAACTTCTCGGTTATGTATGGACTATCATAAGTTAAATAAGATTACAATCAAGAACAAGTATCTACTTCCGAGGAAAGATGATTTGATGGATCAGCTGAAGATAGCTGCTGTTTTCTCCAAGATTGATCTACATTTTGATTATCATCAAATTCGTGTGAAAGTAGAGGCTATTCTTAAGACGGCTCTTTGGACGCGTTATGGGCATTATGAGTATCTTGTGATGCCATTATGAGTAACAAATACTCCTGCTATATTCATGGATTACATGAATAGAATCTTTCATCCTTATCTGGATAGATTTGATGTTGTCTTTATTGATGACATTTTGATCTATTCTTGAAGTCAGGAGGAACATACTAAGCATCTCAATATGGTTCTTCAAATTTTAAGGGAGAACAATTTATACGCTAAGCTATCCAAGTGTAAGTTCTGGTTAAGCGAAGTTCATTTTTTGGGTCACGTGATTTCAGAGGAAGGAATTGAAGTAGATGCGTCGAAAGTTGAAGCAGTTCTTCAATGGGAAAGGCTAAAGATGGTATTAGAGATCCATAGTTTTCTCGGATTAGCCAGTTACTATCAAAGGTTTATGGAAGGGTTTTTCAAGATAGCAGGACCTCTCACCCAGCTTATACGAAAGAATCAAACTTTTGCATAGACAGATGCGTGTGAGGAGAGTTTTCAAGAGTTGAAGAGATGATAGATTAATTCGCCAGTGCTGATTGTACCTGATCCCAATGAACCTTTTGAGGTGTATTGCAACGCTTTATATCAAGGTCTAGGTTGTGTGCTTATGCAAAGCCGAAAGATCGTGGCATATGCTTAGAGACAATTAAAAGTGTATGAGAGGAATTACCCTACTCATGACTTGGAGTTAGCTGCTGTTGTGTTTGCATTGAAGATCTGGAGGCATTTTCTTTATGGAGCAACATTTAACGCCTGCAATGATCATAAGAGTCTAAATATGAGGCGTTATATGGGCAACGATGTAGAACACCCTTGTGTTAGTACCAAGATGGCGAAAGTTTCAAGGTAAGACATGAACTTGTGCAATAAACAACTGAAAATGTTAAGATGATTTAGGAAAGAATGAAGGCAACTCAGAGCCGACAGAAAAGCTATAACGATAAGAGACGGCGACCTCTTGAATTTGAGGAAGGCGAGCATGTGTTTTTGAGAGTTACACCTATGACCAGTGTCGGAAGGGTTATTAAATCCAGAAAACACACTCCTAAATTCATCGGACCGTATCAAATTCTTCGTCGGATAGGTCTGGTAGCCAACCAAATAGCTTTACCACCTTTTCTTTCTAACCTTCATAATGTCTTCCATGTGTCATAATTGCGAAAGTATATTCTTGATCCAGCCCATGTCATAGAACCGGATACAATACAACTAAAAGAAAACTTGACCTATGAAACACTTCCTATTAAGATTGAGGATAGGAGAGTGAAGCAACTCAGAGGCAAGGAAATTGCAATGGCAAAAGTGGCCTGGAATGATGTGACTGGAGATGCAACATAGGAACTAGAAGACAAAATGAAAGAGTAATATCCGCATTTGTTCTAAGGTATGATGAATTTGATTAAATTCCTTTTAGAAGGGGAGAGTTGTAACACCCCAATTTTGTTTCTTTCTTGCTTTTCGGTTATTTGTGATTTTTATGAATTTTTGTGGATTTTTTATGAATTATTTGACTTATTTTAATTATTTTAATATTATTTTTAGAAAATTTTGGACTGTTGAAACGGGGCTGGGAAATCTTATTAAACTCGAAATCGGAGACAGTTTTTGAAGTTTTCTTTGTCTGAGATTTTATCTGGCAAAATAAAATTTGCGTACGTTCTATTGTCCAATGGACAATAGATTCTAATTTTGTTAACTGTAACGTTTGTCTATTAGATAATTGCTTTTAATAAAGATCTAGTAGATGGTTCTAAATATAAGACTAGTTACCTTTTTCTAGAGGTTTCTCTTTATGACATCACCCTCGGGACTTACCTTTATGTCCCATCAAATATGGAGCAACAGGAAGGAAGCTTCCTAAGGAAACTTTGAGGAAGCTTGTTCGAGAAGCTTTGGACACCCTCCCAAGGGGAGAAGTGCACAACTAAGGGGGAGCCAAGAGGCTTCTACAGTAAGCTTTCATTTAACTCATTTTTTATCATTTCCATTCATCTTACAACAACCAAAAAGCTGCACATTTTTCTCTCTTACCTTTTCCTCTCATTTTCTCTCCACCAAGCTCATGGCCACACCATTAAAACCACCCTCCAATCTTCTTTAATTCCAACCATCCATATTTCATAAATCCAAACCTCATTCTAAGACACTTTGGTGTTGTGATCTTGACTTTGTTCATCCATTTTCAAGTTCTTTTCAAGTTAGGGTTTGAAAGCTTTTAAGGTGAAATTCCTCCATCTTTATCTTTCTCTTCATTTTAAATTTCTAAGACCATGATTTTGATCCATAGTCATTCTATTCCAAGAGTTAGATGTTGACTCTTTTGCATATTGTTTTCATTTTTCAAGAGCCTCTTGGAAGAGAAAGTTTGATTCAAGAAGGCACCCATGAAGTGGTTGGTCATCATTTAAGGTAAGAGGGAGATTACTCTCATCAACCTTTCATGGTGGTGAGAAACGAATTGATGTATTGAAAATGAAGAATCCATGTGAGGGTTGTTGACTTGATTGTATTGACTTTTGGTGATTTTGTAATTATTTGCCCTATATGATTTTATGGCTTAATGTTGTGCATAATCTTGGTAGAATAGAAAATTTTGATGATTGAAATATGTTATTTGCTTGGAATCTTGTTGTTGAAGATGAAAATTTTGAGGTCCAAAGACCTTAGGGCTCACAGCCAAGTGACCCTAAATAGGGTCTCCAAGACAAAACTTTGGTGTTGATTTGAAACTTAGATGCTTAGGTGAAAAAGGAATTGGATTAAGGATTTATAATAATGAATGAGTGATAAAACAAAATTTGGCCATTTAATAACAGAGGGATCTCGGCCTTTGAGTGGGAAAATAAGCTTGAGAAAGAGATAATGAAAACTTAAGGTACTTTTAAGGTTTAGGAAAAAGAAAAGAATTTTTGAGATTAAGACAATGTGGTTTCCTTTTTATGTTCTTTGTGAAAAATATTAGGAGATATTACCTAGAGGAACCTAGCTAGAAGAGTTTTGTAATCAAAGTTAATTTCTATATTAATCCTTGAATGTTTCAAAAATTAAGCTTAAAAGTGAAAGTTTTATATGTTGGAAAAATTTGTGATAATGTCTTATGTAATATGAGAACGATGATTTCTGAATTATGCGATTAAGATGCTTGCTTTTGAAAATAATAGCATTGTGCTGTCAGGCTCTCGAGCGGGACCCAGAGATGTTAATGACTGGCTTGGCTCATGAGGAGCTCATGTTAACAAAAAATCATGATATTAATATGTGCGTATGCATTGAGTCATTGATCATGCGTTATACCAATGGTGTTAGTTGAGGCTTTTTGCCTAGGAGTTGAATTACACCTTAGTACGAGTGTGAATTGCGTAGTGTGATTCACTTGTTGAACTTGGAGGTGTCGAGGCGCGGGTATCCCACAAGTGGCTAGTTGATAGCTCCACTGGGTCGTGGTCACTGAGCAACGCACCGACGATCTCAACCAGGCACTATTCTATTCACGATCTGGTGTAGACTGTCTTGTATAAGCCATGATGCGTAAATTGAGAAACTATAGCACTTGACTTGAGGCTGACGAGATACAGACATATCTTCTAGATCATTCTCTCCGAAATTGTGTTTAACTCCATGGAGTGGGAATTGGTCCATTGTACATATGCATAGTCTGTCAACATATCATCGTGATATTTTATATCTGTTAAATTCTCTAATACTCGATGCCATAACTGCAATTACTATTCTTTACTGTTTCTATGCTACCATGTTAGTATTGTTGTAGGGAATCTCACCTCTCTGTTATGTTATGTTACTTTATGTGTACCCGTTGATAAATACTACTAGGAAGACAAAGAAGATTGCAACTTTCCTGTTAATTTGTTTTCTGTGATGGCGAATGGAAGAGAGTTTGTTGGTTTTGTTAGAGTTCAGTTCCATAGAGGTACGGATGCTTAGCGTATTGACTGGGATACTGAACGAGTTAGATATGTAAGAGATGTGACCCTGTCTATTCGTAGGACCCGCAATGAGGATCCTTTCTTTTCTCTTGACGTCTCAGTACGTTTGGAGTTCGTTATGCTGATCAGGGAGTTGTGGGGTGATTTACATTACACCCCTAGGGAGGATTAGGACTCTATGGTGTCATTTGCTAGGACACCTGTCCGTGAGATCTTGCCCTGGTTGGGGAATCTGTCTGGTGAAGAGTTTGAGGAAGATCCAACAGAGGATCCAGTGGGGGACCCTACTCCCTAAGCATCTAGACTTGGGCTAGTTTATGTTTTGTCAAATAGTTGTTTATGTCTTTTGAGTACAAACCTTGTGTATTTTGGGTGGACTATGACCCATGCCATTTATGTATATATTCTTTTTGGTGTTTATTATTCAGTAATTACATCCAATGTTTTTTATATTTTGTTTAAGTTTATGTCTTTGAAAAAGAAAATTTGAAATCAGTCTTTTTCAAGATTAAACATTTACCATGTTTTGTTAAGTTTTTTATGTTTTAGTGTGTAAATGTCGCACCTTAAAGAGGGTGTTACATTAGTTAGTATCAGAGCCTAAGTTTGAGTCTTTTGGGGTTTGTGGTTAGGTCTGTCTTGCTTGTGTTGTGTGATTCTCTGTGTTTGGTTTCTGAAAGGAGACAAAATTGTTTAAAATGATTTCACCTGACTTTCATTGTGTATTATTTAGTCAGACTTCAAAGGAACGTGATGGCTCGTGGTTGAGGTGTATATATGGACCCTGGATGAGACAGCGAGAGTATAGCTGTAGCAGCTGAGGCGATGCAGAGGATGGCAGAGGTTATAGTGCAACAGAACTAAAGAGCTGCCCAATAACAAGAAGCTACCGCTGAAACTCAAAATCTATCGGAGTTTCGTTGCAACAATCCACCACAATTCAAAGGAGAATTCGATCTAGAGAAAGCAACCCTTTGGATCAAAGAGTTGGAGAAGCTATTCAGAGGAATGGGATGTACTGATACTCAGAAGGTAACCTATGCTACCTTTATGCTTGTTCGAGATGCTGAAGACTGGTGGGCAGGAGCCCAAGGATTAATGGAACCTGAGGGAACAGTGTTTACTTGGGAAGTCTTCAAGAACAAATTCCTGGAGAAGTACTTTCTAGCCAGTGTGAGGCACGAAGAAATAGAGTTTCTAGGCCTAAAACAAGGAAGCATGTCAGTCAGTGAGTATACTACTAAGTTTGAAAGCTTGTCAAAGTTCTCAAGGTATTTCCAGCTATAGCCTGATGAGGATTGGAAGTGCCGCAAGTTCGAAGAAGGATTGAGGCATGACTTGAAGAGAGCGGTATTGCCTTTGGGAATTGATCAGTTCCCAGCTCTTTTGGACAAGTGTCGCAAGATTGAGGAGTTGGATCAATCACAAGAAATAAGAAAACCATAACTTTGGACCCTCTCGGTTCTAAGGGGGGAGGAATGACGGTGGCAATCCTTTTCAGCAAAAGCCATATTCGAGGCCACCGGGGAATCAATCTCAGCAACAAATAACATGGAGGAGGTTCTGGTAGCCACAAGTTTGGTCAGACCGTGGCATCGTTGCCAAAATGCTTCAAGTGTGGAAAGGACCACTTAACGAAGGAGTGTACAATCAAGGGGATCATCTGTTTCAGATACGGGAAGCCCAGACACATCTCAAAGGATTGCAATCAACCTAAGGCGGAGCCTTTTGTTAACAATGTACGTGCTGCAAGACCTTAGGCGAGAGGAAATGTTTACATTATGAGTGGAGCGGAAGCCTCCCAATCCAAAGATCTGATTAAGGGCAATTATGCTATAGGAGGTAATCTTTTAACTATACTGTATAACTCAGGGGCGACCACTCTTTTATTGCCTATGATTGTGTGCATCGATTAGGATTATCTGTGTCTTCCTTACCCTTTGATTTGAATATTTCTACTCCCACTTCTAGACCCGTTGTTACTGCTCGAGTTTGTTTGAACTGTCTTATTTCTGTGGAAGGTCAAATCTTTTCAGTCAATTTGATTTGTTTGCCTCTTTCTCAAATAGACGTTATTCTAGGAATGGATTAGTTATCTTCTAACTCTATCCTATTAGACTGTTCCAATAAAACCTTAGTATTTCCTGATTCTGAGATTTCTAAATTTATAACTGCTAACTAAGTCAAAACTTTCTTGAGGGAAGGAGCTCAATGATACTTGCTTTTATCTTCCTTGGAGGTCAAGGATGAGACTAGTGTGAATGCTATTCCTGTGGTCAATGAGTTTCCTGAAGTCTTTTTTGACGATATACCTGAATTACCTCTGGAAAGAGAGGTAGAATTTTCTATCGATCTTGTGCCAGGATCCGGTCCTATATCCATGGCACCATATCGAATGTCGCCATCAAAGTTAGCCGAACTCAAGAAGCAGTTGGAGGAACTATTGGAGAAGAAGTTTGGGAGACCTAGTGTTTCACTGTAGGGGGGCCCTGTGCTGTTGGTTAAGAAGAAGGATGGAACTTCTCAGTTATGTATGGACTATCATCAGTTAAACAAGATTACAATCAAGAACAGGTATCCACTTCCGAGGATAGATGATTTGATGGATCAGCTGAAGGGAGTCGCTGTTTTCTCCAAGATTGATCTATATTTTGGCTATCATCATATTCATGTGAAAGTAGAGGATGTTTCTAAGATGGCTTTTCGAAAGCGCTATGGGCATTATGAGTATCTTGTGATGCCGCTCGGAGTAACAAATGCTCCTGCTGTATTCGTGGATTTATGAATAGGATCTTTCGTCCTTATCTGGATAGATTTGTTGTTATCTTTATTGATGACATTTTGATCTATTCTGAAAGTCAAGAAGAACATGCTGAGCATCTCAGTGTAGTTCTTCAGATTTTGAGGGAGAACAAGTTATACGCTAAGCTGTCCAAGTATGAGTTCTGGTTAAGCGAAGTTTAGTTTTTAGGTCACGTGATTTCAGAGGAAGGAATTAAAGTGAATGTGTCGAAAGTTGAAGCAGTTCTTCAATGGGAAAGCCCGAAGATGGTATCGGAGATCCATAGTTTTCTCATATTAGCTGGCTACTATCGACAGTTTATTGAAGGGTTTTCCAAAATAGCACGACCTCTCACCCAGCTTACACGAAAGAATCAAACTTTTGCATGGACAGATGCGTGTAAGGAGAGTTTTCAAGAGTTGAAGAGATGATTGATTAATTCACCAGTGCTGATTGTACCTGATCCCAATGAACCTTTTGAGGTGTATTGCGATGCTTCATATCTAGGCCTAGGTTGTGTGCTTATGCAAAGCCGAAAGGTTGTGGCATATGTTTCGAGACAATTAAAAGTGCACAAGAGGAATTACCCTATTCATGACTTGGAGTCAGCTGCTGTTGTGTTTTATCAGAAGGAGTTGAATATGTGTTTGGATGCTTATCTTTAAAGACTTGTTTTGATGATAACAAACGGGAAGAATAAATGAAGATGATATATAGACCAAGTCCAAACTTATAGTTGTTTAGCATTAGGACTTAGGATCTATTGTACGGAGCTCACATTAATATCTCCTTGTTTTTGAAAGAAAAGATTAAAAAAATCTGTTTTGAAACAAACTCAGTATCTTTGAATCCTCTCTTTTTAAAATAGTTTTTGGCCTGATTTATTCGAATAAAACTTTGTCTATCCGAATAAACATCTTCACGAGAATCTGATTTTAAAGTGGCTATTCGAATAAACCTTCGTTTATTCGAATAACTAAGTTTTCAGAACCCTGTGTTGAAATGAATTATTCGAATAACTCATATGTTATTCGAATAAACGCTTCGTCTCGAACTTCTTTTTCAATTACGTTATTCGAATAACTGAGCTGCCATTCGAATAACCTTTGGTTTTGTGAAACTCTGATTTTAACAGAGTTATTCGAATAACAAGTTGGTTATTCGAATAACCCTTTCTAGATGAGCTTTTCACGTTGAATATTATTCGAATAAGCTGTTGCTTTATTCGAATAAACACGAATCTTTGTTTACGAAAATGGAAACAGACAGCTTTCAATTTTGTTTTAAATGACATTAATTATACCCAACGACTGATTAACCTAGTTTTCCCTATAAATAGCAAGCCTGGGTCACGTTTTCGATTGCCCATTATTCTGAACTATTTTCTGATTACTCTGTCTTTGTGAAAACTATTTTCTATGCTCTTCTTGCTTAAAAACTTTGAGATATTTCTGTGAGAGCTCTATTAGCACTTCAACTTGTATTACATACTCTGTTTGAGAGTTTCTCTTCATCTCTATTTTTCTGATAATCTATATCGAGGGTGAGGTATCCCTCAAGGTTTGTATAAGGGTGAGATATCCCTGCAGGCTGAGACTTTAGCACAAGGGTATAGTGTCCCTGTGTGTGAAAAGTGCTCTAATTTGTAACGGTAGCAAGCACCTATTGAAGCTTGTATACTTAGTGAAAAATCTCGACTTTCAAGGACTGGACGTAGACCACAAGTGGGTTAGTGGTTGAACCAGGATAAATATTGTGTCTGCTTTTCTTTTCCCTAATCTCTTTATTTTATGCAATTTATTTTATTGCACATTTATTTTACACTGTTCTTTATTGTTTCTTTTCTTCTTCTCATTCCTTCTGTGCATTTATTTATTAAGCTATTGATATTCGTTTTTAATTAAAAAGAGGTTTTGCGAAAAAGTTTTAATACTCAATTCACCCCCCCTCTTGAGTACTGGAAGCCACTTGGTAACAGAATATAAGGCATTGTATAGGCAACGGTGTAGAACACCCTTGTGTTGGTACCAACATGGCGAAAGTTTCACAGTAGGACCTGAACTTGTGCAACAAACAACTGAAAAAGTTAAGATGATTCAAGAAAGAATGAGGGCAACTTAGAGCCGATAGAAAAGCTATGCCAATAAGAGACGGTGACCTCTTAGATTTGAGGAAGATGAGCATGTGTTTTTTAGAGTTACACCTATGACCGGTGTTAGAAGGGTTATTAAATCTAGAAAACTCACTCATAAATTCATCAAACCATATCAAATTCATCGTCGGATAGGTTCGGTAGCCTACCAAATAGCTTTACCACCTTTTCTTTCCAACCTTCATAATGTCTTCCATGTGTCACAGTTGCGATAGTATATTCTTGATCCAGCCCATGTCATAGAATCAGATATAGTACAACTACAAGAAAACTTGACCTATAAAACACTTCCTATTAAGATTAAGGATAGGAGAGTGAAGCAACTCAGAGGTAAGGAAATTGCATTGGTAAAAATGGCCTGGAATGATGTGACTGGAGATGTAACATGGGAGCTAGAAGACAAAATGAAAGAACAATATCTGCATTTGTTTTAAGGTATGATGAATTTCGAGGACAAAATCCTTTTTAGAAGGGGAGAGTTATAACACCCTAATTTCGTTTCTTTCTTGCTTTTTTGGTTATTTGTGATTTTGTGAAATTTTGTGAAATTTTTATGAATTATTTGACTTATTTTAATTATTTTAATATTATTTTCAAAAAAGTTTAGACTGTTGAAATAGGGCAGAGGTATATTACTAAACCCAAAACTAGAAACAGTTTTCAAAGTTTTCTTTGTCTGAGATTTTATCTGGCAAAATAATATTTGGGTACGTTCAATTGTCTATTGGACAATAGATACTGATTTTATTAACTGTAACTTTTATCCATTGGATAATTGCTTTTAGTAAAGATCTAGTAGATGATTCTAGATATAAGACTAGTCACCTTTTTCTAGAGGTTTCTCTTTATAACATCACCCTTGGGACCCACGCCTTTGTGTCTCATCAAATATGGACCAATAGGAAGGAAGCTTCCTAAGGAATCTTGTTGGAGAAGCTTTGGACACCCTCCCAAGGGGAAAAGTGCACGACCAAGGGGGAACTAAGAGGCTTCTAGAGTAAGCTTTCATTTAACTCATTTTTATCATTTCTATTCATCTTTTAACAACCAAAAAGCTACACACTTTTCTCTCCCACCTTTTCCTCTCATTTTCTCTCCACCGAGCTCACAGCCACACCACCTAAACCACCCTCCAATCTTCTTTAATTCCAACCATCCGCATTTCTTAAATCCAAACCTCATTCTAAGACATTTTGGTGTTCTGATCTTGACCTTGTTCATCCATTTTCAAGTGCTTCTTCAAGTTAGGGTTTGAAAGCTTTTAAGGTGAAATTCCTCCATCTTCATTTTTCCCTTCATTTTAAATTTTTAAGACCATGATTTTGATCCATGGTCATTCTATTACAAGCCTTAGATGTTGACACTTTTGCATGTTGTTTTCATTTTTCAAGAGCCTCTTGGAAGAGAAAGTTTGATTCAAGAAGGCACTCAAGAAGTGGTTAGTCATCATCTAAGGTAAGAGAGAGATTAATCTCATCAACCTTTCATAGTGGTGAGAAATGAATTGATGTATTGAAAATGAAGAATCCATGTGAGGATTGTTCACTTGATTCTATTGACTTTTGGTGATTTTGTAATTATTTGCCCTATATGATTTTATGGCTTAATGTTGTGCATAATATTGGTAGAATAGAAAATTTTGATGATTGAAATATGTTGTTTTCTTAGAATCTTGTTGTTGAAGATGAAAATTTTGAGGTCCAAAGACCTTAGGGCTCACAGCCAAGTGACCCTAAATAGGGTCTCCAAGACAAAACTTTGGTGTTGATTTGGAACTTAGATGCTCAGGTGAAAAAGGAATTAGATTAAGGATTTATAATAATGATAGAGTGATAAACAAAATTTGGCCATTTAATAAGCGAGGGATCTCGGCCTTTGAGTGGAAAAATAAGCTTGAGAGAGAGATAATGAAAACTTAAGGTACTTTTAAGGTTTAGGGAAAGGAAAATAATTTACGAGATTAAGACAATGTGGTTTCCTTTTTATGTTCTTCGTGAAAAATATTAGGAGGTATTACCTAGAGGAACCTAGCTAGAAGAGTTTTGTAATCAAAGTTAATTTCTATATTAATCCTTGAAAGTTTCAAAAATTAAGCTTAAAAGTGAAATAAAAGTTCTACATTTTGGAAAAATTTGTGATAATGTCTTATGTAATGTGAGAACGATGATTTTTGAATTATGCGATTAAGATGCTTGCGTTTGAAAATAACAGCATTGTGCTGTCGGGCTCTCG
The DNA here is from genome assembly GCA_029884595.1 of Ormosia semicastrata. Taxonomy (NCBI): domain Eukaryota; kingdom Viridiplantae; phylum Streptophyta; class Magnoliopsida; order Fabales; family Fabaceae; genus Ormosia; species Ormosia semicastrata. The sequence continues at coordinate 1,200,350 of JAQQTO010000060.1, read as the reverse complement.
AGCAGGACCCGGAGATGTTAATGATTGGCTTGGCTCATGAGTAGCTCATGTTTATGAAAAATCATGATATTAATATGTGTGCATGCATTAAGTCATTGATTATGCGTTATACCGATGGTGTTGGTTGTGGCTTCTTACCTAGGAGTTGAATTACACCTTAGTGCAGGTGCGAATTGCGTAGTGTGGTTCACTTGTTGAATTGGAGGTGTCAGAGTGTGGGTATCCCACAAGTGGCCCATTGGTAGCTCCACTAGGCCGTGGTGTTTGAGCAATGCACCAACGATCTCGAGCAGGCACTATTCTATTCACGATCTAATGTAGACTACCTTGTATAAGCCATGATGCGCAAATTGAGAAACTGTAGCACTTGACTTGAGGTTGACGAGATATAGACATGTCTTCTAGATCATTCTCTCTGAAATTGTGTTTAGCTCCATGGAGTAGGAATTGGTCCATTGTACATATGCATAGTCTGTCTACATGTCATTGTGCTCTTTTATATCTGTTAAATTATCTAATACTCAATGCCATAACTGCAATTACGGTTCTTTACTGTTTTTATACTTCCATGTCGTTATTGATGTAGGGAATCTCACCTCTATGTTATGTTATTTTGTTTTATGTGTACCCGTTGATAAAGACTGAAAGGAAGACGAAGAAGACTATAGTTTTCCTGTTGTTTTGTTTTTTGTGATGGCGACTAGAAGAGAGTTTATTGGTTTTGTTAGAGTTTAGTTCCATGGAGGTACAGATGCTTGGCGTATCGACTGGGATACGGAACGAGTTAGATATGTAGGAGATGTGACCTTGTCTGTTCATAGGACCCGCGATGGGGATCCTTTCTTTTCTCTTGATGTCTCGATATGTCTAGAGTTCGTTATGCCGATCAGGGAGTTGTGAGGTGATTTGCATTACACCCCGAGGGAAGATCAAGACTCTGTGGTGTCATTGCTAAGACACCTGTCCGTGAGATATTGGCCTAGATGAGGGATCTATCTGGTGAGGAGTCCGAGGAGGAGGAGTCCGAGGAGGAGGACCCGATGGAGGATCCAAAGGAGGATCCAATTGAGGATCCAGTGGGGGATCCTACTCCTTAGGCATCTAGACTTGGGCTGGTTTACATTTTGTCAAATAGTTGTATATGTCTTTTGAGTACAAACCTTGTGTATTTTAGGTGGACTGTGATCCATGCCACTTATATATATATATATTATATATATATATATATATATATATATATATATATATATTCTTTTTGGTGTGTATTATTCAGTAATTACATCCTGTGCTATTTATATTTTGTTTAAGTTTATGCCTTCGAGAAAGAAAATTTGAAATCCGTCTTTTTCAAGATTAAACCTTTACCACGTTTTGTTAAGTTTTTGATGTTTTAGTGTCAAATGTGGCACCTTAAGGAAGGTGTTACACTGGGTGGTAGGATTATCTTCCTAAAGTGTTAGATAGGCATATGTAGGATGAGATGGAGAAGAGAAAATTCCACACACCCTTGCAGGCTCTTGTATAGAAACCGGTACATGTTGTCCCATTGCTAATTACTGCACCAGTAAGGTTAACTCGTCAAGCTTATTTTCCATCCTCTTCTAGTCTGCCTGAGCCATATAGATCTCATTTACACCTCTGCTTAGAGTTACTATTCTTGTGTCAAATTGCTATGAATTGGTAGCCATGTTAGCAATCAAGTTTCTAACTACAGTAGGGGTCTTATCCACCAAAGCTCCTCTACTAGCAACATCAATCATGCTTCTATTCATTGGCATCAGTCCCTCATAAAAATATTGGATCAATAATTGATCACTAATTTGGGGGTGTGGACAGCTCGAACATAACTTCTTGAATCTCTCCCAGTACTCATGCAATGTTTCACCTGACATCTGTCTGATGCGACATATGTCTTTCCTAATTGCAGCAGCTCTGGAAGCAGGGAAAAACTTCTCTAAAAATAGTTTCTTCATATCATTCTAGCAAGTCACAGAACCTGGTGAAAGATAATAAAGCCAATCCTTAGCTGCATCAGCTAGGGAGAAGGGGAATGCCCTCAGCTTAATGTGTTCTTCATGGATGCCTTGAGGTCGCATAGTTGAGCACACAACATGGAACTCTTTCAAATACTTGTGGGGATCCTCACCTGCAAGTCCATGAAACTTAGGTAGCAAATGGATTAGCCCAAACTTTAATCCAAAGTCAACATCAATATCAGGATACTAAATGCATAATGATTGATAAGTGACATCAGAGGTAGCAAGCTCTTTAAGAGTCCTATTAAGCATATTATCAACCATGGTTTCAGTGGAAACACTAGAATCAGAAGAACCACTTATTTGACTATTATCAATAAAACTAAGCCTTCTATGAGTCTTACTAAGTAGATGCAAGGTCCTTTCAATCTCAGGATTAAAATCAAACAAGTTATCAGAATTAGACCTAGTCATGCACCAATTAGGACTATAGAGGTGTCAGAATACCAAAAACACAAAAACACATAAATCTAAACTACAGAAATGGTTAGAAAAAAATGAAAAACACATCAAATGAATCTTAAAAATCATAGAACCACCACAGAATGATAACTACATTGAGTTAGATAATTATCATGCAAAGCAAATACTTCAAAAATTGAAAAAGTGGTCTAAATGATGGATTTTGGGAAAAAAGGAGCATCGGCCTATCATTGTCCAGGTTCATTGAATTTTTTTATTACAAATGGCAAAAATTCAGGTCATTCTGAGTTATAAAAACAATTACTGAAATTATCGTTATGTTCCCAGTTTTCTTAAAAACCCTATCAGATGATGGAATTTAGCTAAAATTCGAGGGGATGATCCTTAGGAGATCACTTTGCTTAAAATGATGATTTAACCTTGGGGACCAAGTCTCAGCTTCAAACTCCATAGTCAGATCAACACTAGTCTCCCCCTGCACCGAAAGAAATCAGAAACTAGGAGAAAAAGTGTTAGTTGGGTATGAAACAGTGTTAGGCAGTGAGGAAGATGTCCAAAATGATTGAATGACATTTATAAGGAAATCTTGCAATTCAATTATCAATAAAGGCAACAAGAGAATGATCTACTGTAACAGAAGCCCATGTAACAGTAACCAATATAGCAGAATGCAATGCAACAGTTATGTGATTGAATAAGAGTTAATTGTTAGTAAGAACAAGAGTTAGTATGGCCACTTAATATGATCAGATTACACCTAACAATCCTCGGGAACGGCGCTAAAATTTTGATAAGCGCCGAACTCAATCAAAATTGTAACCGAGTTATGCCTATGATTTGTAGCATAGGAAATAACACCAGATCGTCTCTCAAGGATTGTAAATGTAATTTGATCAGATCAAGCCAAAATTGGGGGAAGGATTTAAGAATTCAGAATATGCAAAAAACAAAATTAAAGTGAGAGAAATTCAATTAAAAGAGCAATCAATTCAGAAACCTATCTGAAATTAGGTTGATTCTATCATAGATCATTCAACAAACATTTGAAGTGAATTTGAATGATTAATTTGGATTTAACCAAAATCTCTTCATCAAATCCAGAATTCATACTAGACAATCATCTAGAATTCAATTAACAATTGATACACAAATTCACAATCGCACAATTCATGTTAGATCTATGTTAATTTGATCTTCGAATTCAATTAACCTAGGCATAAATCAGTAACCTAATCTCTTTAATTTCGTGATTAATTTAAATCAATCAATCCTAAATTCATCATAATTCTCAATCTTAAATCAAGACCCAATAAGATCAAACATAAACAGAATCACCATTCATGCATTCAAGATCAACAACAAGAAGAAGAAGAGGAATCCAAATACAATTCAAACCCAAAATAGAACCAAGATCTTAAGAATCCAAATCATAATTTCTTCAAGAATCTCTAAATTGATTACATAAGTTTAACTCTCCATAGCCATCACCATGAAGGAGCTTGAGGAAGAAGGAAGAAGAAGAGAGAAAGATCTAGATCTAGAGAGAGAATGTGAGAAGTGTAGAATGAAAAGATGATCTCAGTTTTCTGCCTCTATCCCCTATAACTGCCCCTAATTTGGCCTCACATAATTAGAACCCCATTAGTTATAAAGTTGGATCCATTATGAGTAATTGGGCCTAAACCCCATATCATTTGGAGGTCTACAACTCAAGTTGTGGACAAAACATTCTCAAAGGGTCTTTGAACTCGTGTTCTAACTTTCAAGCCTAATTAGCTCCACTAGATGTCTGATTTTGCCTTGGAACTCTGCATGAAAGTTGTAGAGCTCTCTCTCATCTTTCCTACAAAGTAAGATACATAATTTTTAGACATCTAGAACTAAAGATATGACCGAAATACAGAAACAATATCAAACCTCAATAATGCTAGAAAAGATCAATTAAGCCTAATTTGAGCCCAAACTTACAAAACATGACCAAGCCCAATCAATTAAGTACATGGAGAGTGTAAATGACTAAAAATGAGGGTTTGTTAATATATAAAATATGTGATTATCAATAAGCTTTGTTCATAAGCAACTAAAAACTACTCTAGTCTATCTGCTTCTTTTTCTTCCCCTTGGAAGAGTCTCGACCTGGATTTATCATGGAAAAAACAAATGGGGTGAGAATTCATAATTCTCAGTAGTATATAAACATATATGACATCATGATAACTCCAGCTACTTTGGGAAAAAACAAACTATTTGATTACATCTAGAAAGGTGGCAAAAGCTAAAAACTATTCATTTCTCTTCCCAAGGCAGAACGTTCAATTATTACTTAATTAAACATTCACAATAATTAAACTTACTAACAATAGATTATGATTTCAACAAGAAATTGAGTCTCTATTCAATATCAGTAGAACATTCATATATTTTTCTTTTGTAAAAGTCCACTAAGCAAATACATAATCTATGTACATAATTTCATCTTTTCTATGATAAAATAACTGCCCATACAATTGTAAAATATCATCGTTTAGTTATTCATAAACATGTTATAAGTATTACACAAATAACCATTCACAATGAATAAACCCACTAACTTTGGATTATGATTTGCAGTAGGTAGATAAGGCTCTACTCAATACCACTGGAATATTCACATTTAACTCTATGTAAACATTCACTAAGTCAATCCATAACCCTTAACTAACCTCATTTCAAAGATAAGATAGTCGCCCATACAATTATCTTTGAAATGAAAATGCTTGTGCATGCTATATGTTTGTGCCTATACAATGTCCTAAAATAATGTTTGTGAAATGCAATATGATTATGTTTGTGTAGTTTTGTGTCACTTGAATATTCCCTGTTCTCTTTAAAATTGTAGAAAGGAAAAACTAACATCATCATACTATCTGGTAATGAGTGTACTGATTCCACTACATCAAACTAGTAACCCTAGCCCTATTGACGGGGACTCTATTGGGATGTCTCATACTAGGAATTTAGGATACATTTCCCCATCGAGGATTAACTCCTAAAATTCCCATATATGAGAAGGACTCTATTTGAGAAATCCCAGCTTAAGAATTGAGAATCCCATTCCTTATCAATGATCATTTCCTAAAATTCTTTGGCCAAATGATTGTACACTGATGTGTGTGATTCCACATCACATTTTGCATATGTTTTGCATGCATTTTTATAGTCTTTTATGCATATTTGTTTATTTAATGATTCGTTTTTCTTTTAGTTCGGATAACTGCGGTTTGGCATGTGTTGCAATGCAGGATTGAGGCAAATTGAAGTTTAAAGAGCTGGAATGGAGCTAAGCTGAAGCGATATTGATTTAGGGGTGAAATGCGCTAAAAAAGAGGACAAACAGACCCAACCACGGCTTGGGGGTGGTCTCTACCACGGCCATGGCTCGTGGGAACCAGCAAAATTGAAGAATTTTGAAGCAGAACCAACCACGGCCTGGCTGTGGTTCACACCACGGCCGTGGTTTGAAACCTGCAGTGAATTCCTTTAACTCAGAACCAACCACGGCCGTGGTTCGGGGCGCGCAGCAGATTTTAGTTTTCTATTTTTATTTCTCTTGGGGGCTTTTAGCCCATGAAAACCCTAGGCCATAAATAAATGTTCTGAATGCAATTAGGGTATTCTATCTTGGATTGAAACCTTGTTCGAAAGGAGGCACAAAGGAGGCTGGATTTCTTGATCCTTCTTCTTCTTCTTCGATTGTTACGGGTTTGGGATGTTTTTAAGTTTGAATTCTATTTTCTTCTTCTTGATGTCTGAGTAGTTACATTTGTTTCTAGGATTGGACAATGCCCTTTGATACATTGATAATGATGAATTAACGTTGTTTCCCTTTTTATTAATCTCGATTGTTCATTGATTCAATTCTTATTGCTTTTATTCATGTGAATTTGGTGGCCACTTATTTGTATCTCATAGGCATTTAGGGACGTACTGAGAGGTGAACCTAAGTGTTGGAACTATAAGAATTGAACTTAAGGTCTAAAGCACGAGAGTAGTTTTAGCCTTTTGAGGATTTAATGAATTACCACAAAGTGTAATGGGTTCGATTTAAATTCAATTACCACGAAAGTAGGAATTGATTTAATTAGGCACGGGTCTTGTATCTTGAAAGAGAACATTAACTAATTTTGGGTAATTCACCTTTAATTGAATTTGAGTTTTAATAAAAGGGTTGTCGATTAGGATTTGTCTTGTATCATTGTGGTATCCCAATCTTGGAAGCTTTCTTAAATCTGAAAACCCCCTTCTTGATAACTTGCTATTTTTTTTTATTCTAAATTCTATCTTCTTGATTTTTATTTAATTGTTTTGTTACTATATTATTCTTAATAAACAATCACACTCTTTTTTGTTTAATTTAATTGAGTTAATTAATTAATTGGTATTCATAGACTCACCTTGTGGATTCGATCTTTTATTACTTGACGATGAAATCGTACACTTGCGAATTTCACGCATCAAGTTTTTGGCGCCGTTGCCGGGGATTGTGTTTTTCTTGAATATTAATTTAATTTTTAATTTAATTATATTAAACTTTTTTTTTCTTTTATTCGGTTCTTACGTTCTTGATTTCTCTTTGACTCTCTGCAGGTGATTTCTCTTGTTTATGCAAAGTACTCGACATTCCAGGACTCTTCTAGAAGTGGATCCTAAAATTGAAAGGACTTTACGTAGAAGGAGAAGACAACAAAGGCACAAAGTAAGAGAAATTCCTGAACCACCACTTACCATGGCAGCAGCTGAAGACAATAGACCATTGAAGGAGTATGCAGCCCCTAATGCTCGGGGTTTGCGATCTGGGATTGCTAGGCCAGCCATTGAAGCTGAGAACTTCACTATACCGCCTTCCTTACTATCCATGATAAGGCAAAACCAATTTGGAGGTTTATCCTCGGAGGACCCAAATGATCAGGTGGAGATGTTCTTAGAATTCTGTGAGACTCTCAAAATTGAAGGTGCCTCAGTTGATGCCATTCGCCTTTGATTGTTTCCATTATCATTAAGGGACAAGGCTAGAGTCTGGTTGAAATCGGTACCCACCGATAAATTAACCACATGGAATCAATTGGAGCAAGCATTCTTGAATAAGTTTTTTCCTCCTTCCAAGACTGCACATCTTAGAACTCAAATAACAAGCTTTGTTAAAAAAGACGGAGAATCATTATCAGAAACTTGGGATAGATACAGGGGGTTGTTGGAAGCTTGCCCGCATCATGGACTAGAAAAGTGGTTAATTATTCACACCTTTTACAATGGATTGGAATATCCTTCAAAGGTGTCGCTTGATTCTACAGCTGGCGGAGCTTTGATGAATCGAAGACTTATAGAAGCCTATGATATTATCGAGAATGTCGCTGCAAACCATCACCAATGGGCCAGTGAAAGAGGTAACAACCCGAGAAAGCTCTCGGAAGGTAAGTTTGAGGTAGATGGTGTTAGTTTAATTATGGCTAAGTTTGATTCATTAAATAAACGTTTAGATAAGCTTGAAAAAGCTAGTGCTAATGCCATAAGTGCTGCTAACATCTTTTGTGAGATTTGTGGAGTACAGGGACATATGAGTGCGGAATGCCAAGTTGAAATTGGTTCCTCACAAGGCACTTCGGTGGAACAAGTGGAATCATGCCACAACTTCTATGACACTCCACCGAAGGTGCGTAATGATCCATATTCACAGACTTACAACCCCGGTTGGAGGTCTCATCCCAACTTCTCCTATCGGAACAATCAAAATCAAGTTGGGCAAAGTGGTGCTAAACCTTCTATTGGATTCTCCCAGGTATAAAAGTCTAAACTCGAAACTCTCCTTGAAAATTTTGTAGAGAGTCAAACCAAGCAGAATGAAGAGTTTAGGCACCATGGTCAAGTTGTTAGTGAGGTTATTAAGGAATTGACATCTAAGGTAGATAACTTAGCTATTCATAACAAGATGTTAGACACTCAAATAGCCCAACAAGCTAGCTCTTCATATAGACCACATGGGAAATTTCCAGGACAGCCTGAAATAAATCCTAATGAACATTGTAAGGCTGTGAGTTTAAGAAGTGGAAAGCAACTAGAAGATTCTGAGGCAAAAGGGGAAAATGACAAAGATGGGAGGGATGAAGAAAAAGAAACAATTAGGACACAACCCTTTGAAGAAAAAAAGACCAATGAAAAAGTGTCTAAGTATGTATCCCTAAAACCTTACCAACCCCCGGTGCCCTTCCCTCAAAGATTGGCCAAGGCCAAGCTAGATAAGCAGTTTGGGAAGTTTCTTGAGGTCCTTAAGAAGTTGTACATTAATGTAACTTTCACTAAGGCGTTGCAACAAATGCCTACCTATGCTAAATTTCTTAAGGACATTTTGTCTAATAAGAGAAAGCCAGAGGAGTATGAAACCGTAGCATTAACTGAGGAGTGTAGCGCTTTGATCCAAAATAAGCTGCCTCCTAAACTCAAGGATCCTGGCAGCTTCTCTATTCCTTGCTTGATTGGGAATACTAGTTTTGATAAGGCTTTTTGATTTGGGGGCTAGTGTTAGTCTTATGCCCCTCTCTGTATATAAGAAGTTAGAGGTGGGTGAACTAAAACCCACAACTATCTCCCTTCAGTTGGCGGATCGATCCGTCAAATACCCAATAGGCATCTTGGAGGATGTTCCTATTAGAGTAGGTAAGTTCTTTATTCCTGCTGATTTTGTGGTACTTGAAATGGAAGAGGATGCACAAATTCCCATTATTCTTGGTAGGCCCTTCTTGGCTACTGCAGGTGCCATTATTGATGTAAAAAATGGTAAATTGTCCTTGACTGTTGGTGATGATAAGGTTGAATTTGATATATCTAAATCCATGAAACAACCTTCTTTTGAGGACTCTTGTTGCAGGATTGAATTATTGCACCAGGTAGTGAAAAAAGAAACCATCAAGATGCGCTTTGAAGATCCATTGGAAATGTGCTTAGTCGGTAGAGACTCATCAGAGTTTGAAGGTGAAGTAGCTGAGTATGCACGTTTGTTAGAGGCAACTCCAGAGATTCCACCTCAAAATGCCAAAATGGAAAAGCTTGAGTCTAAACTCAAACTTGAAGATTGGAAAGAGGAAAAAGCTCCAAAGGTAGAACTCAAACCCCTCCCTTCCACTCTCAGGTATGAATTTCTTGGTCCTAACTCTTCTTATCCTGTCATTGTAAGTGCTAGTTTGGATGAGTTAGAAACAGAGAAATTGCTTAGAGCACTTAGAATGCATAGAAATGTCATAGGATACACAATTGATGACATTAAAGGCATAAATCCTTCCTTTTGCATGCACAGGATTTTGATGGAAGTTGACCATAAACCTTCCATTGATCACCAACGTAGGTTGAATCCTAATATGAAGGAGGTGGTTAAGAAAGAAATTCTTAAGTTGTTAGATGCTGGGATAATTTACCCAATCTCAGACAGTGAATGGGTTAGTCCAGTGCATGTGGTTCCTAAGAAAGGGGGAATAACTGTGACCAAAAATGAGAAAAATGAACTGATTCCTACAAAGACTGTCACAGGGTGGAGAATGTGCATCGATTATAGGAAGTTGAATACAGCTACTAGGAAAGATCACTTCCCCCTCCCCTTCATTGACCAAATGCTTGAGAGATTAGCTGAGCATACATATTTTTGTTACCTGGATGGTTATTCGGGATTCCACCAAATCCCCATTCATCCTAGTGACCAGGAAAAGACCACATTTACTTGTCCCTATGGCACTTTTGCTTATAGGAGAATGCCTTTTGGTTTGTGTAATGCTCCGGCTACTTTTCAAAAATGCATGACTGTAATTTTCTCTGATTTTATTGAAAACATCATGGAAGTTTTTATGGATGATTTCTCTGTATATGGTACTAACTTTGATGATTGTTTATCTAATTTGTCTAAGATCTTGCAGTGCTGTGAAGAGGTTAACCTCGTCTTGAATTGGGAAAAGTGCCATTTTATGGTACAAGAGGGAATAGTGCTTGGACATTTAGTTTCAGGAAAAGGGATTGAGGTGGACAAGGCAAAGATTGAAGTAATTGAAAAATTGCCTCCACCAGTGAATGTGAAAGGAGTGCGGAGTTTCTTAGGACATGCCGGTTTTTACTGGAGATTTATTAAAGATTTCTCAAAAATTACTAAACCATTGTCTAATCTCTTAATGAAAGATGTTCCCTTTGATTTTGATGATGATTGTTTGAAAGCCTTTTGCAGATTAAAAGAAGCTTTGATTACCACTCCCATCTTGCAGTCACTGGATTGGAATCTACCATTTGAGATTATGTGCGATGCCAGTGACTATGCCATAGGAGCTGTTTTGGGGCAAAGGAAAGACAAGAAGGTGCATGCCATCTATTATGCAAGCAAAACTCTTGATGGAGCCCAAGCTAATTATGCAACTACTGAGAAGGAATTGCTTGCGGTGGTATTTGCCTTTGAGAAGTTCAGATCATACCTTGTGGGTTCAAAGGTGACTGTGTACACCGATCATTCTGCACTTAAATATCTCATGAGCAAAAAGGAAGCAAAGCCTAGACTTATCCGTTGGATACTTCTCTTGCAAGAATTCGACTTGGAGATTCTGGACAAGAAATGGGTAGAGAACTTAGTTGCGGATCACTTATCCAGACTTGAACCACCGGTGAATGGGCAGGGTGACTTGCCTATTGATGATTCATTCCCCGATAAGCAACTACTTGCCATTTCAGAAGTGGACGCTCCTTGGTATGCTGACTTTGTGAATTACTTGGCTTGCGGAATTCTACCACCAAATATTAACTATCAACAGAAAAAGAAATTTTTCTCTGATCTGAAGCATTTTGTGTGGGATGAGCCATATATCTTCCGGAGATGTGCTGATGGTATCTATCAGAGATGTGTCTCAACGGATGAAGCTCAGAGTATATTGAATTGTTGCCATTCTTCATCCTATGGAGGACATACTAGTGCCTCAAAGATAGCAGCCAAAGTTCTTCAATCTGGTTTCTATTGGCCTCATATTTTCAGAGATGCTCGGAACTTTGTGGTTTCTTATGACAGCTGTCAAAGAACTAGAAATATATCCAAACAGCATGAGATGCCTCTGAACAACATTCTTGAAGTGGAAATCTTCAATGTTTGGGGAGTTGATTACATGGGACCATTTCCACCATCTTGTAACAACAAGTATATTCTTGTCGCAGTGGACTATGTCTCGAAATGGGTGGAAGCTGTGCCATCCCCAACAAGTGATGCCCAAACAGTAATGAAGCTGTTCAAAAAGATCATATTTCCAAGGTTTGGAGTTCCAAGAGCAGTCATAAGTGATGGAGGTTCACAATTCATTGAAAAGTAATTTGAAAACCTCTTGAAGAAGTATGGAGTGACTCCCAAAGTCGCTACGCCATACCATCCCCAAACCAGCAGACAAGTAGAGGTTTCCAATAGAGAAATCAAGAGCATATTGGAGAAGACTGTTTCGAAATCGAGAAAGGATTGGTCTCTGAAGCTTGATGACGCTCTATGGGCATACAGAACAGCTTATAAGACTCCCATTGGTATGACTCTATTCCAGTTGATTTATGGTAAGCCGTGCCATCTTCCAGTTGAGCTAGAACACAAGGCATTTTGGGCCATCAAGCTATTGAACTTTGACATAAAAATGGCTGGGGAGAAAAGGAAGTTACAACTTCATGAGCTGGATGAATTGAGGCTTGATGCATATGAACATGCCAAAACTTATAAGGAGCAGACCAAGCGTTGGCATGACAAGCACATCTTACGCAGAGAGTTCAAAGAAGGAGATCTTATGCTGCTCTTCAACTCAAGATTGAAGCTATTTCCAGGTAAGCTCAGGTCTAGATGGTCCGAGCCATTTCAAGTTCGCCAAGTGTTTCCTTATGGAGCTGTAGAGGTGTGGAGCGAAGCCACGGGGTCCTTCAAAGTAAATGGACAAAGGTTGAAGTCTTATCTTGTTGATGAACCTATAGAGAAGGGGGTGACACACAACCTTCTCTGTCCAAGTGTTTCAAACTAAAAATGGCAGGGGTCGAGCTTAAGACCATAAATAAGCGCTTCTTGGGAGGCAACCCAAGTTCTCTTCCATTGCAAAATTTCTTTTTCTTTATATTTTTGCATTTGTTATTTGGATAAATTTAACAAAGTTACAGGGCAATGAACACTTACTGATGAGTGTATTTCAAGTTGAACCTCTTTTGGGACTTCAAAGCTTCAAATTCCAAGTCCAAAGGGAACAACGATTAGGATGAGGTATGTACCACAACCATCATTCAGCTCTTGCTACTATTAAAAAAAAAAAAACCAATTCCAGAACTAACCACGGCCTGGCCGTGGTGCCCATCATGGCCGTGGTGTCTACCACGGTCGTGGTTCCTGGTCCAAAAAAAAAAAACTGGAAAGACGCAAAAAACAGAACCAACCACGGCCTGGCCGTGGTGGCCATCATGGCCGTGGTGGCCATCATGGCCGTGGTGTCTGGTCTGAAGAAAACATTGAAAAGATGAAAAACAGAATTGACCACGTCCTAGCCGTGGTGCCCACCACGGCCATGGTTCGTGTCTGCTGCGTTTTTTAACTCCTACGCACCAATCTTTCCCTCACTTGCCTCCCACTTCTTCTTATTCCTCCTTCCCCCACCTCCATTGCTATACACACCAACCTCCATTTCTCACTCTTTCTCTCACAAATAACCTCAACCTTTCACATTTCACCCCCAAAATCAACCCACCACCTCCATTTTAACTTCTTCTTCTTCATTCTTCTCCATCATCATCCTCCATAACCAAAACTCCAAACCTCTCACCTCCTCCACATTACCATTTTTCTTACCCAAAACACCCATTTTTCTTCATTTTTCCATCATTCCAAACCTCCCTAAACATAACCCACACATCAAACTCTCCAATTTTCCCACGAACCAAAAAATCCCAATTTTGGAGAACCCTACCCCCCTAAATTCAAAAATTTCAACATTCCTTGTTTTACCTTGCACTTTAGAGTTCCTATGGCTAGCAAAAGGCAAAGAGGGGATCAATCTTCATCCTCAAGAGCATGAGGAGCATCTTCAAGAGGTAATTCTTCTGACTCTAACCCTTACGGTATTGAGTTTAAGAATAGAGAACAAAGGGATAGGTACAATGTGCTAGTCAAGAGAAAAATAGTGAACACTAGGTACCTAGATGACCAAGTTCTTGATACCTTAGGGCTGACTGATGATGTAAACTGGATGCTGGAGAATATAGGGTGGAGCACCTTCGCTCGTACCCGTTATGTTACGCTTATTGGGCCTACATTGGAGTTCTTGAGCTCCCTTGAGGCCAATGTTTTACAAGGGGAAGGGTGTGCCAAAGGCCGAATCACTTTCCGACTGTTTAATGCTAACCATGTCATGAATTTAGAGGAGTTTAACTCCATTTTCTCCTTGCCTGTGGGTGGGGAAAGGCGGCTCCCTAGAGAGTTTAATGTTGGGAGATTCTGGAGTCAAATAAGTATGGGTGGAGGTAGCTATGATTCGTCTAAAGCTAAGGCCACAGCCTTAGTCAACCCCTGTTTTCGCTATCTCCACCGCGTTATGGCTAACACCATATTCGATCATGGAGATAGCGATGGAGCTGTCCGTCAGGACGAACTCCTTTTCTTATGGGGTATGTTGCACAGTATACACCTGGACACAGGATCCCACATGATTAGGCACTTACTGAAAGTTGCTAGGAAGGGGGATGGTTCCATAGTCATTGGTAGGCTTGTCATTGCAATAGCCCACCATCTTGAGTATGACTTAGACAGATTTGTGGAAGCCGAAGGGCGAAATAGAATTGATCTTATGACCTGTATAGTTATAAAGATGATTGTCAGAGAGGACGATTCCTACTGCTTGGTTATTCCTGACCGGCAGCACCCTTTACCCCTTCCTAACTCTGATGCCATCACCGTCAGAAACCTAGCAAACTGGCGTGTGCCGGTAGTGGATGAGCCTGAACCACTTAACGTTCAGTAACCTATTCGCCCACCACCACAGGGTCGGCCATCTAGGCCTTCTTCTTTTTCTACAGGTACTTCTGATGATGCTTTTGCTCAGATCTACACTTCCTTAGATGCTATTCAGGCTGAGCAGGCACTCGTTCGAGCCGACCAGACACACATCCGGTTAGAGCAGGCTCAGCAGAGAGTGATGATGGAGCAACTCCAGCAGCAGGGACAGAGTATGGAGACCATGATCCGCGCCATGTATGACTGGCATATGAGCCATCACCACTTTCCACCGCAGTGAGTCCATTCCTTTTTCTTTTCTCTCTAACTTGATAATTTACATTGGGGACAATGTGAATCTTAAGCTTGGGGTGGGATATTTATTTTCATGTTTTTATGCTGCATACTTAGTTGCATTTAGGATTGCATTTAGGATTTTCATGCTTTTTCATATTGCATATTGCATTCTTTTGCATGATCACACCATCTTGTTACCCATGCATCCTCGTGTATGAACTTCATGCCAATTTAAAAGAAAAGTGAATTTGGAACCCATATTGTTATTCCTGTGATAGGCTATTTGCAAGAGTTGATCTTTTGATAGCAATGATTAGCATAAGGTTCTCTATTTTTGTGCTTTTCATTGATTTTGCTACTAAAGGTGAGAATTGAGCCTAATAAGGGGTATGTGCTTTACATTGATATTAACCCCTCTTTTCTGTTGAGTGAAATTCTGTACTCTTGGATTTGGTGCTTTAGAACTTGATTTGAAACCATTTTGAGGCGAAATTTTTGGTTGCATGCTTGAATGTGATTAAGGCATCTTAGGTATTTTTCTGGCCTTCTGAAATTATTGTCACATCTTCATCCACTAGTTGCCCATCTTGAGCCTATTGCATAATTGATTTCCTTGATACCTATGATGATACACCGTCGGTAACCATCTAGAATGTTAAATGGAGCAAAAATTCGGTTTGAAGCTTGTGCTTAGAATATATGTTTTTGAGTATTAAAAAAAAAAGAAAAAAGAAAAAAAGGAAAAAAGGGAAAAAAAAGAAAAAGAAAAAAATTTTGAGATTAAAGCTTGAAAAAGAAAGAAAAGAAAGGAGAAAATTGTTTGGAAATGTGAAGTTATGCTCTTGATTGAAGAATACCTTTGCTTCATTTATATTCTAGAGGGTTTCTTGTTATTAGAAATTTTGCTAACCCTTTGTGCATACTTTCTTTTCTTTATCCTACCAAAAATCATTCCCATGGCCCCATTACAACCCTTGAAAGACCTTCTGATTCTTGCATGCATGCTGATTATTAGTGAAGATTTGGTTTCCTATCAAGTTCATGAAAGTGCTTTTTGAGGAGCTTGAGTGATGTTTCTTCACCCTTACACACTTTGAGAGTGATTAGATGAGTGATCCCAATTGATAGGAAGCATGAGATTAGGGAACCTAAGCTTCTAATTGGACTGGACATTGATAATCTCTACACTTGTTGAATGTTTATGCCTATTACTTGGATTCGTTGTTCTTCGGGTTCCACGTTCATAGTCATATTTTCAAAGTTTTGATCTTTATTTGGTCTTAGTGATTGCTTGAGGACAAGCAAAATCTTAAGCTTTGGGGTAATTTGATGTGTGTGATTCCACATCACATTTTGCATATGTTTTGCATGCATTTTTATAGTCTTTTATGCATATTTATTTATTTAATGATTCGTTTTTCTTTTAGTTCGGATAACTGCGGTTTGGCATGTGTTGCAATGCAGGATTGAGGCAAATTGAAGTTTAAAGAGCTGGAATAGAGCTAAGCTGAAGCGATATTAATTTAGGAAAGAAATGCGCTAAAAAAGAGGACAAACAGACTCAATCACGGCTTGGGGTGGTCTCTACCACGGCCATGGCTCGTAGGAACCAGGAAATTGAAGAATTTTGAAGCAGAACTAACCACGGCCTGGCCGTGGTTCACACCACGGCCGTGGTTTGAAACCTGCAGTGAATTCCTTTAACTCAGAACCAACCACGGCCTGGCCGTGGTGGCCACCACGGCCGCGGTTCGGGGCGCGCAGCAGATTTTAGTTTTCTATTTTTATTTCTTTTGGGGGCTTTTAGCCCATGAAAACCCTAGGCTATTAATAGATGTTCTGAATGCAATTAGGGTATTCTATCTTGGATTGAAACCTTGTTCGAAATGAGGCACGAAGGAGGCTGGATTTCTTGATCCTTCTTCTTCTTCTTCGATTATTACGGGTTTGGGATGTTTTTAAGTTTGAATTCTGTTTTCTTCTTCTTGATGTCTGAGTAGTTACATTTGTTTCTAGGATTGGGCAATGCCCTTTGATACATTGATAATGATGAATTGACATTGTTTCCCATTTTATTAATCTCGATTGTTCATTGATTCAATTCTTATTGCTTTTATTCATGTGATTTTGGTGGCCACTTATTTGCATCTCATAGGCATTTAGGGACGTACTGAGAGGTGAACCTAAGTGTTGGAACTATAAGAATTGAACTTAAGGTCTAAAGCACGAGAGTAGTTTTAGCCTTTCGAGGATTTAATGAATTACCACAAAGCGTAATGGGTTCGATTTAAATTCAATTACCATGAAAGTAGGAATTGGTTTAATTGGGCACGGATCTTGTATCTTGAAAGAGAACATTAACTAATTTTGGGTAATTCACCTTCAATTGAATTTGAGTTTTAATAAAAGGGTTATCGATTAGGATTTGTCTTGTATCATTGTGGTATCCCAATCTTGGAAGCTTTCTTAAATCTGAAAACCCCCTTCTTGATAACTTGCTATTTTTTTTTATTCTAAATTCTATCTTCTTGATTTTTATTTAATTGTTTTGTTACTATATTATTCTTAATAAACAATCACACTCTTTTTTATTTAATTTAATTGAGTTAATTAATTAATTGGTATTCATAGACTCAGTCCCTGTGGATTCGATCTTTTATTACTTGACGACGAAACCGTACACTTGCGGATTTCACGCATCATACACATCATGTAAGGTTACAATACGTAGGAATAGCAAGTGGTATCAAGTGCAACATCATTGCTCGTCAATGATTAGCACCTTACCTATGTCAATCCACTACCATTGGATGTACAAAGTCCTATTCTTTTACACATATGCTAGGTAGATATTTTCTTCATGAATATCCCTAATAGTGTTTTAACTCACACTAAAAAGCATGCATAAAAGATCCTAATAAGTAAGGAACTCTAATTCCTCAAAATAAAAAGGCTAAGAAGTTCTGTATCTTGGCACTTAAGCGCTCCCTTTCTAGGTGCCCAGGTGTTCCATGACAGTAAACCTCCCCTATTTCAAATGCTATTGGGCACTTAAGTGCCCAGTTTCTAAGCGATCAAGCGCTCAACTCCTGAATTCTCTAGACTAGTGCGCTTAGGTGCTCACTCCTTGGGCGCTTGAGCACCTATCACGTTTCTGCTTTCTAGCCTTGGGTGCTTAGGCACTCCCTTCGTGGGCGCTTAGGCACCTATTACCAAACTCAGATGCTCTGTTCTACTGAGTTTCTAACTAATCCTTGACTCCCAAACACAAGTCTTGGATGGTTTTCAACCACACATAAGGTCTCTAAACATATTAAAACTCTTATACACATTCTCAAATCACCAACATAATGATCAAGCGCATGTATGTTAAATCTTTCATCCCAAAACCCATATTTCTTCAACACAAGATCATGGAGCTTTATGGATGTTTACATGCTCCAAGCCATAACTATGCATGTATTAACTCAAAATAAATCACATCTTAAGTTCCTAATGAGTTCATCCAACTCAAACCCTTGAGAAACACTTCAAAACCCATTTTCTAACCAATCAAGCATACACCATGTACCAAGAAAGTGTAGAAAAGGATTGAACTAGATAATCAAACACCTCTACCTCAAGTCTCTAAGGATGATGCTTGAACTTGGTCTTCTTGCATTTGCTTGGTTCCTCCTCCTTTTCCTTCTTATCTTATCTTCTTTCTTTCCTCTTTCCCTTTTCCTTTGCTGCTACAGCCGTAGAATGAGTGGGTGAAGAAGAAGGAAAAGTCAAAGATGATAAAGAATAGAGAGGATGGTGGAAACAAAGGAGAGATAAGGATGAACTAGATATTTATGTTGGGAAATACGGTTACATCACGCAGCGAAAAAATTAGGATTCCCACCAAGGAATCATGAAAAAAGCCATAATCTGAGTTTTTAAATTATTTACCTCTTGAAGCGTGATCAAAAGGAAGGACGTGAATCACCAACACCATAATAGAAATGATGTCTCTGCAGTATCTACACGAACAGACTCACAAACATCTAATGTCCGCAAAGAGGAGTCTCACGTCTCTCACACAGTGCTAGCTGCAAAGAGAAAAGAAGAAACCTGTGCTCTCTCACTCACTTTTCTGTAAGTGCGGCTAGGGTTCTAAAAACGTGTCTCTTAGCAGCCCCTTAGTAGTACTATTTATAATAGTGACTGCCTTAAGTGAGTGTGAGCAGCAGCAAGGTAAGCTGTGCAACCCTAGACTCATCTGTTATGAGTCTGACCCATATTTGAGTCCAAGTCCAACTTGGATCCATTGTTCCAATTTTAGTCTACTCTATATGTGTGACCCTGCAGGTTCTTATTACATTGACAGTAATATTAAAATTCCATTTTAATATTACAAGCAGTGAGCGGTATCTAGCAACATATTGCTGCTACCCAAGTAATAAGAATATCAGTGATTTAACATAACCTTTCCGTGACCAATGTTTCCGTGTCGTTTAGTCCTTTTGTCAAGATATCTAGATTGAACACAAGGCATGGAATGCGTCACCCTTGTATAGTCCAATATTTTGTTTCCTGATACTCAAATAGACTTTGTAACAACAAATGAAATCAATATCTCATATTGGCTCATTTGAGCATGGCCATGCATTTCGTAGTCTCACTCAATCAGGGGCCCCGAAGATATCGCTCCTGTTATGTAGGAGTGACAAATCCCATCTAGATCACTCACATCCCTCTGCATGATTTGCGGTATGTCCAATAACCAACTTTATAATCACCTTGTTACAGATGACGTTTGATGACATTAAAACACACAACTCCTCATGTAGGAATCGTAATGATTTCAGGTCAAAGGACCACAGACACCATTGCCACTATAAGAATTGTTTATGACACTCACGTAACGATCCATGTAGCATTCTCATGGCGAGTCAGTCCAGTACATAATTACTCTAATATATGTACCCATGTGAAGACTTGATATCTCATATCCATGACCCGTGAGATGTGGTCATCAGTCTATGCACATACTAGTCTCAATGCATTATTGTTGTCCTAGTTAACAATAATACTTGACTAGGGACATTTAAGAATAGTGTTCTAACCAAAAAGATCTCATAATCAAGTCATCCATTTGATGTCCTATGGCATCAAACTTACTATTCTAAGGACTTTATTATGTTTACCAAAAAAGAACACAATAAATAAAATGCCTCATATATTAAAATAAGCATAATAGAATGTATGTAAATACAAAAAAGTATCAGCCTCTAGGGCATACACCAACAATCTCCTACTTGCACTAGAGCCAATCAGGCATATGTCTAATGCCTAAAGACCTAGTGTGACCCTCATGTTTTTGCTGTGCAAGAGGCTTCGTCAGTGGATTAGCAATGTTATCATCTGTTGGTACTCTGCATATTTTCACATCTCCTCTATCGATGATCTCTCGAATGAGATGGAAGTGCCTAAGTATATGTTTGGATCGCTGGTGTGATCTAGGCTCCTTAGCTTGTGCAATGGCTCCATTATTATCACAATAGAGGTCCACTGGGTCCATAATGCTAGGAATAGTGCCAAGTTCAGTAATGAACTTCCTGATCCAAATAGCCTCCTTTGCTGCATTAGAGGCAGCAATATACTCAGCCTTTGTGGTAGAATCAGCGACTGTCTCCTGCTTTCAACTCTTCCAGCTCACAGCCCCACCATTTAGGCAAAAAACATAACTCGATTGCTATCTGGAGTCGTCCTTATCAGTTTAGAAGGTAGCATCAGTGTAACCCTTTACAACTAGCTCTTCCTCGCCTCTATATACCAAGAATGAATCCTTAGTCTTTCTCAAGTACTTAAGGATGTTCTTGATAGCAGTCCAGTGACTCTCACCGGGATCAGACTGGTACCTACTCGTCATGCTCAAAGCATACGAGATGTCTGGTCGAGTACATAACATGGCATACATGATAGATCCAATTGTAGATGCATATGGAATCTTACTCATGTGATCCCTCTCATCCTGGGTGGAAAAGGATTGAGCCTTAGATAGGCTTACACTATGCGACATAGGCAAGAGTCCTTTCTTAGATTCATGCATATTAAACTGTCTTAACACTTTGTCTATGTATGTACTCTGACTTAGGCCAAGTAGTCTCAGTGATCTATCTCTATAGATCCTGATACCTAACACATAGGTGGCTTCGCCCAAGCCCTTCATAGAGAAGCAGTTCTCTAACCAAGTCTTTACGAATTGTAGGGTAGGGATGTCGTTTCCAATAAGTAGTATGTCATCTACATACAATACCAGAAAGATAATAGTGCTCCCACTAACCTTCTTGTAGACACAAGATTCTTCTTCATTCTTGATGAAACCAAACTATTTTATTGTATCATCAAAATGAAGATTCCAGCTTCTGGAAGCTTGCTTCAATCCATAAATAGATCATTACAACTTGCACACCTTTCCAGCATCCTTTGGAATGGCAAAACCCTCAGGTTGTGTCATGTACACATCCTCGAGAAGATTTCCATTAAGGAAAGCCGTTTTGACATCCATTTGCCATATTTCATAATCATGGTACGCTGTAATAGCAAGCAAGATCCGAACAGATTTAAGCATCGCAACTGGGGAAAAAGTTTCATCATAGTCTACACCATGAATTTGTTTGAAACCTTTAGCCACCAATCGCGCCTTAAAAGTATGCACATTACCATCCATGTCAGTTTTCTTCTTGAAAACCCACTTGCACCCAATGGGTTTTACCCCTTCATGTGGGTCAACCAAGGTCCATACCTGGTTGGCATACATGGAATCCCTTTCAGATCTCATGGCCTCAAGCCATTTCTCAAATTATGGGCCAATAATGGCTTCCTGGTAAGTCACAGGCTCATTTTGATCCATGAGCAATACATCACCTTACTGAGTCATGAGAAATCCATATCTCTCTGGTTGATGACGTATCCTGTTAGACCTACGCAGGTCTTGTGCTACTAGAGTAGGTTGTTGTTCCACAACATTTTGTAGAGGCTGCTCTATTTCCACCATTGGTTCATTGCTGCTTTGTGAAACTTGAACTTCTTCAAGTTCTACTTTTCTCCCACTGGTTCCTTTGGAGATAAACTCCCTTTCTAGAAACACAGCTATCCGTGTGACAAACACTTTGCCCTCGGTAGGATTATAGAAAAAGTATCCCTTGGTTTCCTTTGGATACCCCACAAAGAAGTATTTATCTGATTTAGGTCCAAGCTTATCAGAAACTTGATGTTTCACATAAGCTTCGCAGCCTCAAATCTTCAAGAAAGACATACTGGACCGTCTCCCAGTTTATATCTCATATGGTGTCTTTTGAATCGTCTTAGATGGAACACGGTTAAATGTGAAAGCTGCTGTTAATAGAGCATATCCCCATAAGGAGCCTGGAAGTTCTGCATGAATCCTTATGGATCGGACCATGTCCAACAAGGTTCGGTTCCTCCTTTCAGAGACACCATTCCATTGTGGTGTTCCTGGTGGAGTGAGTTGAGATATTATCTCACACTCTTTCAGATGATCATCAAACTATTGGCTTAAGTATTCTCCTCCTCGATCTGATCGAAGGATTTTAATACTCTTTCCAAGTTGGTTTTGTACTTTATTCTTGAATTCTTTGAACTTTTCAAAGGATTCTGATTTGTGCTTCATAAGATATACAAATCCATATCTATTGAAATCATCAGTAAATGTAATGAAGTATTGAAAACCACCTCTAGCCAGTGTGTTTAGTGGCCCACATACATCACTATGTATGAGGCCGAAAAGGTCACTAGCCCTTTCACCTTATCTAGTGAATAGGGCCTTTATCATCTTCCCCAATAAACAAGATTCACATGTCTCATATGATTCAAAATCAAATGAGTCCAAGAATCTATCTTTATGGAGTTTGGAAATGCGTTTCTCATTTATGTGACCCAAACGACAATGCTAGAGAAAAGTTGGGTTCAGATCATTTGATTTAAACCTCTTTGTATTTATATTATAGACGGGCGTTTCGGGATCAAGTACATAAAGTCCATTACTCAAATGTGCATTACCATAAAAAATATCATTCATATAAATGAAACAACACTTGTCCTTTATAATAAAAGAAAAACCTTTCTTGTCCAAACAAGAAACAGAAATGATATTCCTGCTAATAGCAGGCACAAAATAGCAGTTCTCTAACTTTATTACAAGCCCAGTAGGCAAAGATAATAAATAAGTCCCTACAGCTAATGCAGTAACCTTTACTCCATTTTCCACTCGTAGGTCGACTTCGCCCTTCATCAATGTTGTAGTTCATGACAAATTAACAAAAACTTTCTGGCAACGATTACAGGACTAAGTCACTGGCCAACTCTTGGCCCAAAGGAAAACTAAGTCTCTCTAGGTTTTCCATGTACCCAATCATCTTGAGTACATGAGCACCAACAGGGCTTCTTTCTACCAGCTTGCACTGAAACAGTGCTTTAGAAACCTCGAATCTCTCATGCCTAGCCTGCTCTTGATAGAGCTTCTTAAGGTGTACGATTATATCGTAAGCATCCATGTTCTTGTGTTGCTTTTGGAGCTCAAAGTTCATGGTGGCCAGCATCAGACATCCAATGTCCAAGGCATCATCTTGATGCTTCTTATAAGCATCCTTTTCAAGTCTAGGGGCATTAGCAGCAAGTGGCTCAGGAATATGCTGTTCTAGTACATACAGCTTTTTCTCTTGCTTGAGGACAATCCCCAAATTCCTGTACCAGTCTAGAAAATTCATTCCAGACAACTTGTCCTTCTCAAGGATGGATCGCAGTGATAAGTTACTTGATGTGTTTATTATCATAGTAATCTATTAACAGAAATATGCAAAATATAAGTATCATGCCATAAACATATTTAATGAGGTCTTTTAATTAAATATGCCTCCCACTATTTTATTCAAGTTAATGACCCTCAGCATTGACTCGAAAAATCCCATCGTAAGATTTTCTAGTGGGCCAAGATCCATATTTCACCTAGTTTTGAGTCAGCTTTGGCTGATCACCCAAAATTCAGTTATTTTGGTAGGAAATACTTTCCAATTACATCACATGTAACTCTTGGATAATTAGGTGAATAAAACTTATTCAAATCCATCTAATGGACCAAAGCCCAACTTCATGCCTCTAAGCCTTCAATCCTATTGAAATGGCCTAGTTAAGTCAGACCCAATGGTTGGCATTTGGATATTACCATTATCCCATCGTGTCTTACTAATATAGATAAAGGTATCCTGCTTTGGCAAACCTACACTTGATCAATACTAGTCTTGACGAGTGCCACACATTGGAATGCATTACATTATGACTTAATATTTATTTTGAGGGAATTTTATTATTATTAGATCTCACCATCTTTTAAATTGTTTATCATACCATAAACATTATCCATGCATCTCATACATATAAAGCATATAATAAAAGTGACATAATTATGACCCCTAAGAGAGTAGTATTAACTAAGCCAGTTTCACCAAGCATCTTTCACCAACGTCCTCACTTGATGCCGTCTTCTTGCCTCCACATCATGATTACATTATATAGAAACCTCTTTTACATTCAAGGGGAGTTAGGTGAAAAGAGAATGTACAATCAGAATGTAGAGAGAAAGGCACGACATGCAAGTCGTATTTATAAAAACCAAAAAAGCATAAAAGAGGATTAAGGCCATAACTATGCACCATGCATCACAAGAATATACAAACTCAAAACAATAATACATTATTATTTTCATGAGTCATAAAAAAGGATAGAAAAAGGTGTTTTCGAATAACACACGCTACGCAACGGGCTTCGGGGCAGCGCCTCGACCACGGGGGTCCCGCTACCCAGTCAGCGGGTGGGAGTGCTGTTGGTGTATGCCCTAGAGGCTAATACATTTTCTGTATTTATATACATTCTATTATGCTATTTTATATATGAGGCATTTCATTTATTGTGTTCTTTTTGATAAACATAATAAAGTCCTTAGAATAGTAAGTTTAATGCCATAGGACATCAAGTGGATGACTTGATCGTGAGATCCTTTTGGTTACAACACTATTCTTAAATGTCTCTAGTCAAGTATTATTGTTAATTAGGACAATAATAATACATTGAGACTAGTATATGTAGAGACTGATGACCACATCTCACGGGTCATGGATATGAGATATCAAGTCTTCACATGGGTACATATTAGAGTAATGATGTACTGGACTGACCCACCATGAGAACGCTACATGGATCGTTACATGAGTGTCATAAGCGATTCTCATAGTGACAATGGTGTTTGTGGTCCTTTGACCTGAAATCACTACGATTCCTACATGAGGAGTTGTGTGTTTTAATGCCATCAAACGTCATCTGTAACAAGGTGATTATAAAGTTAGTTATTGGACATACCGCAAATCATGCAGAGGGATGTGAGTGACCTAGATGGAATTTATCACTCCTACATAACAGGAGCGATATCTTCTGGCCCCCTGATTGAGTGAGACTGCGAAATGCATGGCCATGCTCAAATGAGTCAATATGAGATATTGATCTCATTTGTTGTTACAAAGTCTACTCGAGTATCAGGAAATGAATGATTGGACTATACAAGGGTGATGCATTCCATGCCTTGTGTTCAATCTAGATATCTTGACAAAGGGACTAAACGACACGGAAACATTGGTCACGAAAAAGGTTATGTCAAATAACTGACATTCTTATTACTTGGGTAGCAGCCATGTGTTGCTAGATACCGCTCACTGCTTGTAATATTAAAATGGGATTTTAATATTACTGCCAACGTAATAAGAACCTGCAGGGTCACACACATAGAGTAGACTAAAATTGGAGCAATGGATCCAAGTTGGACTCGGATTCAAATATGGGCCAGACTCATAACAGATGGGTCTAGGGTTGTACAGACTTACCTTCTTCTTGCTCACACTCACTTAAGGCAGTCACTATTATAAATAGTATTGCTAAGGGGGCTGCTAAGGGATATAATTCTGAACCCTAGCCGCACCTACAGAATAGTGAGTGAGAGAGCGACAGGTTTTTTCTCTTCTCTTCACAGCTAGCACTGTGTGAGAGACGTGAGGCTCCTCTTTGCGGACGTTGGACGTTCGTGAGTCTGTTCGTGTGGATACCGCAGAGACATCGTTTCTATTACGGTGTTAGTGATTCACGCTTCAAGAGGTAAATCCTTTAAAAACTCGGATTATGGCTTTTTCGCATGGATCCTCCATAGGAATCCCTGTTTTCCGCTGCGTGTTGTATCCGCAAGAATTCCCAACAAGTGTCGCATCCCAGTATGCGACCGGGGGTCAAAGGGAGGCCGCCCCTTGCGGGGTGCGGGGGCAGCGCCCCTGCTCGAAAAATTGGATCATAAACAAGAGCTGAATCTCTTGCGCCTCCCTTGAGCCCTTGTGCCGCATGGAACCCTAAGCCCGAACAACATGAACACTTCATGTGCCGCGGGGAACCCTTGTGCCATCGTTCAACACTTGAACCTCAGGCGCCTCCTTGACGGCTTGACATCAACACTTGATGCTGCTGCCGCAAAACAAGAATAGGGTTTCCAAAACCCCTTGTGCTATGTATCTTGTCTAGAAACAAGGATTCTACAACCCCTACTCCCAGAAACCAAGAACAAGGTTTCCTAAACCCTTGCGCCGTGCATTGAGAATAAGGATTCCATAACGCTGTACGTATCACATACATCTTAATACAAGCTTGTTTTCATAGAACATATGAACATCTTCATGGGTTTTTGAAAACAACATCACGATTTTGCATACAACACATAAAACAGAATATTTTTCGCAAAGGGTTTCATACATTTTCTAAAATAACATATTAAAGATCACATCTTTCATCAAAAATAAGAACGACAAATATATTATCTCATGCAAAATGAAAACGAAAAATCGAATCATGGTTTCGCAAGACGCTCTGATACCACTGTTGGGAAATGCGGTTACATCACGCAGCGGAAAAATTAAGATTTCCACCGAGGATCCATGCGAAAAGCCATAATCCGAGTTTTTAAATTATTTACCTCTTGAAGCGTGATCAAAAGGAAGGACGTGAATCACTAACATTGTAATAGAAATGATGTCTCTATGGTATCCACACGAACAGACTCGCGAATGTCCAATGTCTGCAAAGAGGAGCCTTACGTCACTCACACAGTGCTAGCTGTGAAGAGAAGAGAAAAAACCTGTGCTCTCTTACTCACTTTTTTGTAGGTGTGGCTAGGGTTCTAAAATGTGTCTCTTAGCAGCCCCTTAGCAGTACTATTTATAATAGTGACTGCCTTAAGTGAGTGTGAGCAGCAGTAAGGTAAATTGTGCAACCCTAAACTCATCTGTTATGAGTCTGGCCCATATTTGAATCCGAGTCCAACTTGGATCCATTGCTCCAATTTTAGTCTGCTCTATGTGTGTGACCCTGCAGGTTCTTATTTCGTTGGCAGTAATATTAAAATCCCATTTTAATTGTACAAGCAATGAGCAATATCTAGCAACACATCGCTGCTACCAAAGTAATAAGAATGTCAGTGATTTGATATAACCTTTCCGTGATCAATGTTTCCATGTCATTTAGTCCCTTTGTCAAGATATCTAGATTGAACACAAGGCATGGAATGCGTCACCCTTGCATAGTCCAATCTTTTGTTTCCTGATACTCAAGTAGACTTTGTAACAACAAATGAAATCAATATCTCATATTGGCTCATTTGAGCATGGCCATGCATTTCGCAGTCTCACTCAATCAGGGGCCCCGAAGATATTGTTCCTATTATGTAGGAGTGACAAATCCCATCTAGGTTACTCACATCCCTCTGCATGATTTGCGGTATGTCCAATAACTAACTTTATAATCACCTTGTTATAGATGACGTTTGATGGCATTAAAATACACAACTCCTCATATAGGAATCGTAGTGATTTCAGGTCAAAGGACCACAGACACCATTGTCACTATGAGAATCGTTTCTGACACTCACGTAACGATCCATGTAACGTTCTCATGGTGGGTCAGTCCAGTATATAAATATTGTAATATATGTACTCATGTGAAGACTTGATATCTCATATCCATGACTCGTGAGATGTGGTCATCAGTCTATGCACATACTAGTCTCAATGCATTATTGTTGTCCTAGTTAATAATAATACTTGACTAGGGACATTTAAGAATAGTGTTCTAACTAAAAGGATCTCACGATCAAGTCATCCACATGATGTCCTATGGCATCAAACTTACTATTCTAAGGACTTTATTATGTTTACCAAAAAAGAACACAATAAATGAAATGTCTCATATATTAAAATAAGCATAATAGAATGTATGTAAATACAAAAAAGTATCGGCCTCTAGGGCATACACCAACAATTTAGCTGGAAACTTTATATCTCTTAAGAATACTTTGATCTTACTTATCCAAGTTTCCTAACTTTCATAGGTGTTATGAAAAATCCTAAGATTCATCTCAATTATATTCCCATCATTTCATAATCTTTCATACACCTAAAACTATTACTTAAGTTCTATTACTCTTCCTTAAGTTACATTAAACCTAAGGAAATAAGCTAATGAGCTTACAGGTATCTACCTTAACCTATTCTCATTACTAGAAAATTCTCCATTCTTTACTTGATATCTTCTCATGTTCTCATAATTTTCCAAGATATCTAACTAGTTAATTTGGTCTTTAAACACTCACTTAGTATTACTAAAAATACTAAACTAACTCAGTTAATTTTCTAAAATTAACTACACTATTTTTTATTTATTTGTGACGTAGAAAGAAATTCTCCACATTTCTTTCCATCACCTAAGCAGGTTATGCTACTCTATGAACTATTAACAACTATTCTTTACACTCAAAGTTATAGCAAAATAGTCTAACTAATTTTAAAAGGTTACCAAAATTAACAGGTAACTCATACTAGAGTTACTAAACTTCTATAACCATAATTAAGTCTAACTGGTTAGAGAGGATGTTACACACCACCTCACACAACTAACATTCTAGCATATTAAGCAGTAACATGTTCTGGACCGTAACATGGGCTCTCAATATATAGTCCAATCTGGTACGCATACTAGCAGAATTCTAAGCCTACACATCTCCAGTAGAGTCAACTTATAATGAGATCCCAATTTTAGATGGTAACAGTTTTACCATAAGATCTGTGCAACGGATAAATTTTATGATATCTCCTAATTGCCAATCATGATCTTATGGAATAATAGCACTGTAACTGCCATACTAGCATTACGATAATATAGGAATTCTCTACAACTAAATAAGAAATATATCTTCTCCTGCAATTATAATGGGAATGTATCTCTTTATCAAGAGAACATATCAATCTAACCTCTATAAATATTAGGCTAAGTCACCCTAATCAAGTATGAATTCTCCCATAGCATTGACCTAATTGGTGCATATCCTGACTTGAGCATTAGAGTCCCTTTGCATGTACCTACCCCCTAGTTCAACGCACTTGGTAACAATCGTGCATCAAAGGAGTGATCACATACGTGCCTATCTTAAGTACCCTTTGAATTTATTTCAGAACATTAGCGCCGTTTATGGGGAACGAGAAAATTACAATCCCACTCCAATCATGGTAAACACGATACAGAATTCAAGGAGAGATGCTGGGCAGACCTCAACCAACCAAAGGCAAGACCCTACAGCCCAACACCCTCCTCTCCCTGCCCCACCACCTACTGCTAAAACCCCCACTGTGAGAAACTAGGCACTCAATGCAGAAAACCAATGTGATGGGTACCCCACCTCAGTTTCTGATGAAAGCCCAAACCCATCGCGTAGGATTTCTGTGAGAGATAGACTTGGAATCCCAGCACAAGGAGGCAACCCTAATACCCAAGAGCGCAGAATCCTAGTTTATCAGTGTTTGGGAATGCCTAATGTTGATACCCAATTTTGTCCATATTTATTTTATTTATTAAGTCTGATTTCTTTTTAAAAAAAGAGAAAAAAAAAGGGGAAAATGATTTTATTTTGAGAAATAAAAAATATAGGAAAATGGGTTACGGATCAACCTATGACCCAATTCATTTCCCTTCCTGATGCTGCAACCCTAGCCTTCAAACCCTAGCCTCCACAAACAATTGCATTAAATTGGATTAAAAATTTCTGACAATTTTCTTTTCCATTTGCCTTCCAATCATCATTCAAAAACGAAAAGCTTAGACAGTTTTGATCCTTTTGCCTTCCAATCATCAGAAATTGAGATTTTTTTTTTGCAAGTTCTTCTTATAAGAATTCCCTCACTCAAAAATCAGAAAACCAGATTGAGCAAACCAATTGACGGCCAAAAATGAAAACTCCTGCTTCCAACAAACCACCATCATCCCTGCCAATGTTACCACCACCTTCCAGCAAACCACCATAATTAAACCTCCACCTCTTCATCTTCATCATCTTCAACCACTATTAAAACCACCCACACCACCAACCAAACCTCCACGGTAGTTGTTTGCTGCCACCCAACACATCAAACGTCCACCATGCACCGCAAGCCCACAGCCCGAGAGCCTCTGTCGCAAACCCAGCATACCCCACGTCATGATGCCATCGACCATAGCTTATGCAACCCCCAAAACAAAGCATTCGTCCAGCCTCGGGCGGCCTGCGTGTGCCTTCACACAAGCCGTGATCCACCACCCTTGTATGTCCAAGCCAATCGCACACCACCACGCGAGACAGAGCACTGCTGCGCCCAAACCCGAGCACGTCGTTCCCAGATCTGAGTAGTCGCCCCACCCACACCAGACCACTGGCCTAGATCCCGTCCAACTAGCGGCCACCGCGATCCTCTGCCAAGAAACGTAGTCTCAAAATGTCCACCGCGTCGTCGCTCTCGCGCCAGATTCGGACACCATACGTCGCCCACCGTGAGCCAACTTCCTCCTCCCATTTGTTGCTCTGTTTTGTTTCCATTTTTATAGAAACTTAAAGTCTCTTTCTTCCTTTTTTTGGGGGGGGGTTTGTCACTTGGAGACCACATTCCCCCCCCCTTTTTCTATTTTTTGGTCACAGATTGACTAGCCATGTCTCCTACCTTTTTTTTTCTTTCTTTCTTTTTTTTTTTTTACGTGAAGACAACCCTTTTTTTTAATTTAAAAAAAAAAAAATAGATATTTGGAGTATTAAATAAAAATAATAATAATAAATACATAAAAATGTAAAATGTAAAATAAAAAGAAGCGATAAAAAATTCAAAAAAAAGGTGATGAAAGTTAATTTGTGGGCTTGTTTGACTTGATTATAGTTTATCTTTGTATCTTTATTGATTATATTGTTTGTCGTTATGACTATTGTGATGGTGGACATGTGAACTTAATTTAATCATTTTTGTGTAAATCAAACATTTTAAAACTGGTCAACGACAGAAAAATTGGAAGAGGATCGGAGCACCGATCAAATACACTCTTTTTGATAATCTTGAAGTTATATATTGGATTTTGTCAGGAGCGCTAGCGAGGTCTAATTCTCACATAAAAATTAAAATAATTACGTAAACTAAAATACAACTTTTTTTTATAAACTAAGATAAATTTCTTTTTGTAAAATAAAATATTAAATAAAAGTGAATAACTTCACATAGTCTCAACCTTATGATTGTGGTGAATTCAAAAATTCTTTTTTGTCACTCTTCAAACATTTTTTTTTCTTTTTAAAATTCATTTTAAATCATTTTATCCTATCAAAATAAATATTTTAAAATTATTTTTCTTGCAAAATTAACATATATTTTTTTAATTCACCACTCTCATGTAATATGTTGTAGGCTTGGAATTTATTCCAAAATAATGGCTATTTAGTCGCCTATTCTATGTCTTAGTCATTTATCATCTTTGATAACATGTTCGACAAAATGGGACATATCAAAATAAAAACAAAAATAATTATTTTTTTAATAAAGGACCAATTTAATTAATATTGCAAAGAACATTAGATTAAACAGGTAACCGTTCTTAGAATGGACGGTATAGGGTGCTAACACCTTCCCTACTCATAATCAACTCTTGAACCACGAACTCTGAAATGCAGACCATCTTTTAGGTGTCCAATTGCACCATTCCATTTAATGGATAAAGCAATTGATGGTGACTCCCAACACCCCAAGGTATTTTCCTCCCTTTATTGTTTTTATTTTCGCGGTGCCTGATAACTTCAGAAAATGAAGTTATGTCACTTGAAAGTGATTGTATTTGACTATGCTATCCCTAGGTTTTCAAGGTCATAAGTTCAATTATTGCATGACTTTGGTGAATTAAGCTTGTTGATTCAAATGATTTAGAATTGAATCTTTGAAGATTTTGTTCATGGAAGTGGGGTGGATTGTGGTTTAATGGACATTATTATTGTTTTGATATAGGTATTCGAGATGAGAAAGACCTTGGAAGGGATGAGGAATGTAAAGAATGGCTCAAATTGTGAAGAAAATATCAAAGGAAAGTGCTGCTAATCCACGCCTAGGCGAGACAAATCAACGCCTAGGCGTGCTCCTCGCAGTTTCTCAGGAATCTCAGGCAGAGACCACTACGCCTAGGCATGGTAAAGTCACACCTAGGCGTGACAAGCAGAAGAAAGGCACATGATTATAACCACGCCTAGGCGTGGGAAAAGTCTTGGCACGCAACTTTTACCCTTATATTTTGATTTTTGGGAAAAGAAGGGGAGGCTGTTTTGGAACCAAAACGACGAAGTGAAGAGAGCAAGTGAAAGGAGGAGGAACCCATTTTGATTGAAGGTGACTCAAGGGAGAATCAAGATCAAGGAAGAGGATCAAGCTTGGAATCTCTCCATTTTTGTCTATTCTTTCCCTTTACCTCTTGATTTGTAACTTGATGGATCATTTTATTTCATTTGTTTTCTTCTCCTTCATGATGTGTAACTAAACCCTAATCTAGGGGCTCTCTAGGATCTTGCTATGGATTTGATTAATGTGTAATTAGTTGGGTATCCTTTCAATGAAATTGGTTTTGTTCATCCATATCTATGCTTAGTGCTTGTATTTGATTGGCCATCAATTGCATGTTTTTAATATTCCAATTGAACTAGAAATAGGGTGTTGTGAATGTGGATATAGTATGGTTGATGTATGTTCAATTACATTCTATTAGTAGGAGTGTGTTGATTAGCTAATGGGATGGACACATACCCATTAGTCATGCATGGCAAGTGTTTGATAATTGGTCTCAATGAGCAATTCTTATGTTAACTCACATGGACACAAAGTGGATTAGCTAGGTTTTGCATGGGTAATTGTCCTAGACATAGGCCCTTATCTATTGAAGGTTATCAACTAACAAATATCATTTCATTGATTGGTGCTTGTTGATTGCATTTATTCATTGAAGTAGCAAGTGAATAGGGACCCCTAGGCTTTAATCATTCTCATCTTCTCTTGCAGAATTGGTGTTTGGTGTTTTTTTATTTTGTTTCTCTTAAATTGTTATTTTAATTGCACCCCACTCTCTCAATTCGTTTGCTTAGATAAAAATTTATGAATTTTGGTTAAGTTTAATATTCTTCTAATTATTCAATCCCTTGGGACACGATACTCTAACTCTCCTTTATATTACTTGTCGACCCGTGCGCTTGCGGATTTACGGACCCAACAAGTTTTTGGCACCATTGCCGAGGATTAAGTTTAGATTTTGTGTTATTTCTTACAATTATTCACAATTCTTATTTCAAGTTTGTTTGTTTTGTTTTGTTTTGTTTTTCAAGTATTTAGCTCTTGTATGCAAAGGACTCAAAGTGTATCTCGATTTCCTTACGATCCTGAGATCGAAAGGACTTTTCATAGATTGCTAAGAGAACGACTAGTACAAGGGAAGGCAGTTGAATTGGATAGTGACTCGAAGATGGCAGAAGAAGCGAATGCTGAAAGACTCTTGAGAGAGTATGCCACTCCAAATGCTAGGGACATTCGATCTAGCATTAGAAGGCCAGCTGTATAGGCACAAACTTTTGAGATCAAACCTGCTATTATCTAGATGGTGCAGAATAATTTGTAATTTGCGGATCTTCCCCATGAAGATCCTAATGCTCATTTAGCCAACTTCCTAGAGATTTGTGATACTTTCAAGCATCAAGGGATGTCTGATGATGCAGCTCGCTTGAGACTTTTCTCTTTTTTCATAAGAGATAGGGCCAAGGCATGGCTTCAATCATTACTTGAACATTCCATCACTACTTAGGAAGAGCTGGCTCAGAAGTTCTTGGATCGATTCTTTCCTCCCATGAAAGCAATGAAGTATAGGAATGACATCTTATCCTTCAGACAATTTGTAACTTCCCGAAAATTTTTTATTTCATTATAAACGATCATTTTATAATATTTATGATTTTTAGGGATTTTTGTGGATTTTTCTGGAAATGATGAATATTTTAATATATTCTTCATTTTGCGTGTACACTGAGCGGAGCCAGGGAAAATAGAATATTTTTCCTGAGGCTGGTAAACCTTGAACTATCAACATGTCGATGGGGGATCTTACTAAACCCGAGGCTGGGCACAGTTTGCGAGGTTTGTATTTTTTGAGATTTTATCTGCTAGATAAAATCACTGTATCATAAAATTATCTGATGAATAATAAAATATTATTTTCATCAATTGTAAATTTTATTCATTGAGAAATTAATTCTAACAGTGTAATTAAATCATCTGTCAAATGTACTTAATTGAGGAGACAAGCTTACTATGCACTTTATTGAGAAGCGCACGAAACTTCTCAAGGAAGCTTCAAGGAAACTTCTAGGAAGCTTCCTTCCCAGCCACTATTCACTCTCTCTCCTCCCATTTTTGTGCAGCACGTTTGGCTATAGGGGGAGCATATTTCACTTTTTTCTCATATTTCCCCTCCTCCCTGTACGCAGCTCACTATTCACTCATCTTTCTCTCTTCTCTTTCACCCCACAGCAGCAACACCGTCCACCCACACCTCCATTTTGTACTTCAAAATCGTCACACTCCTTGCACCATTCTGTGTTGGAGGACCACCATCATTGAGGAAACCATCTTCAAAGTTCTGCATTCTCTTCATCTTCATTCTCTTCTACTTTGAAGCTTAAAGGTTGGAGCTTTAAGGTAAAGCTCTTAGCTTTTTCTTCCTCTCTTCTCATTTTCGTAACCCACTGTCATTTTGATGACCATGGGTATCCATTTCAATATTTGGTTCTGATTTGGTAAGTTTGAATATTCAAGGATTTCCAAGAAGCTGAAAACGAAGTTTCTGGCCAGAGAGGAGCAGCCTTTCTTTGTACTTCTCTAAGGTAAGAGGAAGACACTCCTCCTCAACTTGTTTTAGCATTTAGGAACGTCTGTGATTAGTACTGAGAGTCATCTTTGTTTGTATGTTGTTGGTGATGTATATATATGCTAGTTAATTGTTTTGTGTGTTTTGATATATCTGTATGTACTGGAACGTATAATCTGGAAGGAACGTCGTCGGGCTGGCTCTCGGATGGCCATGCTTTGAAACTAAAATTTTGGGATTTTTGGTGAGAAATGGTAATAACTTGAGTTTCTGACCATTAAGTGTAATGTCAAAATCTGTCATATATGAAAATGACCATGTCCGTCAAAATTTATCTTTAGGCCAAACCCGTCGAATTAGAATTTCTGACCACTTTGGAGAGAAACTCCTCCAATGCTAAATCCGTCGAATTGGAATGACCACATCCGTCGAGTGACATATTCGTCGAGTTAGAATGCCAATACCCATCCAGAGACAAACCCGTCGAATATGATATCCTAATCATTTAGTAAAATGCTAAAATTCGTCGAGTATGAACTCCTGGCCAAACCCGTCGAGTTTGATATCCTGATTACTTAGTAAAATGTTAAAATTATGAACTCCTGGCCAAACCCGTCGAATATGATATCCTAATCATTTAGTAAAATGCTAAAATCCGTTGAGTATGAACTCTTGGCCAAACCCGTCGAATTTGATATCTTGATTACTTAATAAAATGTTAAAATTATGAACTCCTGGCCAAACCCGTCGAATATGATATCCTAATCATTTAGTGAAATGTTAAAATCCGCCGAGTATGAACTCCTGGCCAAACCCGTCGAATTTGATATCTTGATTACTTAGTAAAATGTTAAAATTATGAACTCCTGGCCAAACCCGTCAAATATGATATCCTAATCA
This sequence comes from Ormosia semicastrata, assembly GCA_029884595.1. Taxonomy (NCBI): domain Eukaryota; kingdom Viridiplantae; phylum Streptophyta; class Magnoliopsida; order Fabales; family Fabaceae; genus Ormosia; species Ormosia semicastrata. The sequence continues at coordinate 1,164,398 of JAQQTO010000060.1, read as the reverse complement.
TTTAGTGAAATGTTAAAATCCGTCGAGTATGAACTCTTGGCCAAACACGTCGAATTTGATATCCTGATCACTTAGTAAAATGTTAAAATCCGTCGAGTATGAATTCCTGGCCAAACCCGTCGAAATTGATGTCCTGATCATTTAGAAATGTTAAAATCCATCGGATTAGAATGACAGATCCGTCGAATTAGAGTTTCTGACCAGTGTTTTCGTCGGTTTGACACTTGGGAGATTTCTCCGACGTCGACACCCACATCCGTCGAATTAGGACTTCTGCTGACCTTCTGGAAAAATTCGACCGTTTTGATCTCCGTTCGACAGAACCTCCATCCGACAGAAATTGATTTTTAGCCAATCTTGTTATAAAATGTTCTCCCATCTATCATCCTTCTGCCATGTTATTTTTCGTCAAATGGTAGCCTCAATCCTCCACTAAATACATTGTCTCCGTCGAATTCACAAGTATGGTTTATCACACAATACCTAGCAATTAAATCTGTGACTTTGTTGGTGATTCTGGCCGTGTATCTTCCTGGACTCAAAACCTTTGGATTAAAAAAAACACATAAATCATAAATAATTGGATGACTGGAAATTAATTAGGGATTCATAAACAGGGAAGAACATGAGTATGGGTGAGCTTGTGAGGCACATAATGAATTTAATGGTTGACTTCTATCATGACTATGAATAAAAATTGTGGTTATCCTTAAAATGTACTATTGGCTTGTTATGGATCCGTGAATGGGATCAATTCTTGTTGTTGAATGATATGACATGCATTTGAAGCATGATGGACCTAGTTGGTCATGAAGAGTATGATTGAGTCATGCATTGAACAAAGAAAGAAAAAAGGAAAGAGATTGTCCATTGAACTTGGTTAAGGCCGGTAGCCTAGGAGTTGAACTTACACCTTTGTGCGGGTGCGAATAGACAAGTGTAGGTTACTTGTTGACCTTGGGGGCGTCAGGGTGCAGGTACCTCGCGATGGGCAGTTAGTAGCTCTCTGTCTGTGGGGTAGACCGATGCAAACACACTGACGATCCGAACCGAGACACTGTCCTATATCGTGATCTGTGTAGAATATCTTGTAAAATGCCATGATGTACACAATGATAATTTGAGAGTTATAGCACTTGAGGGCCTGGGCAGCCAAGAATACAGACATACCTTCTGATCGTTCTCTCCGACTGTTTTGTGTCTAGCTCTATGGAGTAGGATTTTGACTATTGAGGGCACATGTGCATAGTGAGTCCATAAATTATCTGGCATACATTGTCATTATAATTGGAATTGTTGTCTTACTGTTATATGTATATATATAACTGCTTGGAACTGCTTATTTGTTTACTTCTGTTATTCAATGCCTATGCTTATTATTTGCAAATGCTATGTGGGCGCTTTGCGCCGTTTGGTTTCTTGATGCTATAATTGGTAATGATGGTAGGATGTCTTACCTCTTTCGTTTACTTTTCTTGCTTTGTGTAAATTTTTGGTTAAAGACTGTAAGTAGGAGCGAGGTTGGATTCTTTTACACTTTCTTGGTTCAACCCACTGTATCCAGTGATGTCATCGCGAAGAGAGTTTTATTGGTTCATTCGAACTATGTTCACTGGTGGTGCCAAGGCCTGGCGAGTCGACTGGACTGACAAGCGTATGCGACATAGTTGGGGATCTGACCTTGACCATGAAGAGGACTGCGGTTGAAGATCATATTCTATATTTTTCACTCCACCGGTGAGCCCGGAATTGCCTCATGCATTCAGGATTCGATTGAGTGCCCAACTCCTTAGTTGTAAATAGGGTATGGGTAATTGATATTTTATTTTGTATTACCTATATAAAAATGTATTTTTGGGTATGTGTATGTTTTAAGGTGATTATCCAGACTTAAAGGTTGTAAATTGAGTACATTCTATAATTCTTATTTTAATTGGTTGTATATGTAACTATTCATTCCTGGCTCCTATTTTCCTCATATGAGAAATGTATTAATTTATTTGTAAGAGTTTGTTATTTGACAATGTTAGCACGCCGAAGTTTAGTGACCGTGACATAATGACGATTGTGCCATGGTTATTAAATCGAAGTGTGTTGCATTAAGGTGGTATCAGAGCTCAGTTCATCCTGTTGAGCCAGGGTATGGACTGACTATGCTTAGACATGTTAAAAGCTTTTGTATGTTATGTACTTCCTTGTCTCTTTATTGAGATGTTGGGAAAGGAAGGCATAGCTTGCCATAGGTTGAGTGTTGGTAGCTACTGTTACATAGTTACATGATATTGAGTACTGGCCCACTCAATGTGTAATGATCTGTGTCTACAGGAAACTATGACTTCACCTAGGCGTATTAAGATAATAGGAGTTCTTTAGAAAGAAGCTCAGCTGGTATGACTGAACTTGCTTAGGATTTGTCTGCATTTTCACCCTTGTGTGTTGTGTAACTCTTTGTGTTCGGTTTCCGAAAGGAGACGTTATTGTTTGAAATGGTTACTTCTTGTCTCCATTGTGCCTGATTGTCTGTTTCAAAGGAAGATAATGGCTCGCGAAAGACGCATGGATAGGAATGTGGAACGCAACAACACAGGAGTGGATACGACTATGGAAACAATGCAGGGAATGGCTGACGTAACAGTGCAACCGAATCAGAGGGCTATACAATAGCAGGAATTAGAAGTTGAGGTTCAAAATTTGAAGGAAGAAAGTCGATTTTGGGGTAACTCTGGATTACCGAAGTTCCAAAGGAGGAATCATGGAAAGGCCAATCAGTTTAAGCAGAAACCGTATACACTACGACCAAAGGAGCAGCAGCGACATCAAACGCATCATGGTGGTGCGAGTGGTAGTAAGTCCAATCCAACTGTGGTACCGTTATCAATGTGTAAGAAGTGCGGAAAGGACCACTTCACGAGGGACTGTAAGATCGAAGGAAGGATTTGTTTCAAGTGCGAAAAGCAAGGACATGTATGGAGGGATTGTGCTTTACATGAGACAAAGCCTCCACATGCAATTAAAAGGGTAATCTGCTTGAAGTGTGGAAAGGACCATTTAACCAAGGATTGTACGAACGGTGGGATAATTTGTTTCAAATGCAGAGAGTTAGGACATGTGGCTAAGAACTGTACTTCGCAAAGGACGAAGCCTTTTGTTGGTAATACACACACTTCACAATCTCACAAAGAAAAGAGAGTTAATTTCTCTAGTGGAGTAGAAACATCCAAGACTGAAGACCTGAACGAGGGAGCTTGTACTACAACTGATGACCCTGTGATTTTACTATATAATTCCAGGGGTAGCCCATTTCTTTATGATGTATGAATATATGAATCCAGTAGGGATGTTCATACCTTCGTTATCTTTTGAGTAAGTTATTTCTGTTTTGGCTGCTAAGAACTTGTTGATGGTAGCCAAGTTGTTTAAATTGTCCTATGACCTGTTAAAGACTAAATCCTTCTGTTGATCTAATTTGTTCACTTCTTTTGCAAACTAGATGTAATGTTAACGATGGGATTGGTTATCTTCCAGCCATATTCTGTCAAAAATGTTTCAAGGAAATTCTAAGAGTTTGTTTTTGGAATTGAGTTGTCTGTATATTTACTTCCTTTCGACTCGAATGATACTATTCTCGTTTGTAAGTCTACTCTCATTACAACAAGTCTGTTTAAAACTACCTTATTATTGTTAGAAAGTGGAACCCCTTTTCCAATTCAATCATCTACTTTCTTCATGAATCAACTCGATCTCAGTAAGAAATTGATCGTTTACTAAACGGGTCTCGTCATTCGATTTCAACAAAAACTTAGTGCTTCTTGAGACAAAAATTTCCTAGATGTGAATCAATGAAACTCACTCCTAAGTTTTATTGGACCATATCATACTCTTCATTAGGCAGGTCCAGTGGTAAATCAAGCGACTTCCCTATTTTTCTTTCTAACCTTTATAATATTTCTAGTATACTTTGATTGAGTAAATGTGTTCCCGAATCTGAACTATAACAATGTGCTAAGTGTAGCATGGTTAAATGAGAACTTACCCTATGAGACATCTGTTCGAATCAAGGAAAGATGATTTAGCAAATCAATTGAAGGATGCCGCTATTTTTTTCTAAGATCATTTTGGGTTCTCAACTATCATTAAGATCATTTGAAAGAAGGGTATATTTCCAAGGCAACTTTCTCTGATACGTAGTGAACACCACGGGTATTTTGTAATGTCGTTCCATGTAATGAACGCTTCGGTAGTACTCATCGATTACACAAACAAGACCTTTCTTCCCTATTGAGACTGAATTATCGTGTTGTTCTTCAATTTCAGAAGAAGAATGAGGAGTTACGCTAGAAGCTGTTCAAGTACGAATTTTGGTTTGAGGCAGTTTAACTTTTGAATCAAGTGATCTTTAGAAGAAGGAACTATTGGAGATCAGTCGCAAGTTGGAGCAGTTCTTCAATGGGACAGGTCAAAGACTATGTTGCAAATTCGTAACTTTAAAGGATCAGCTGAATAGTATGGGAGACTCACTGCAGAATTCTTCAAAATGATAATACTTCTCGTCTAACTCATGCATTGGAGTCAAGTTTGTAGGATTGGTGCATATAAGGAAAGATTTTCAAGAATTAAAGAGACATTCGATTTCTTCGCTAAAGATGATGCCCAAATCCCAATGAACTTTTGAGATACCTAGTGATGCTTCGCATTGGAAGTTTAGAATGTGTGCTTGATCAGAATAGAAGGAATGGTAACGTACGCTTTAAGACCATCGAGAATACATGAGAAGGATTACCTTACACTAACTTAGAGTTAGCTTTGTAGTTGCATTGAAGATCTAGAAGCATTTTCTACGAGGAGAAATTCTCAATGCCTATGATAATCTTAAGAGCCAAAGGTATTTTGGCCTATTGGAATGAGTTGAACACGAGGCAGAGACGGTGATTATAAGTTTCGAAAGTTTTCAACATTTCCATTTTAGTATAATCCCGGAAGAGGCGAACGTCGTAGTGAATACCTTAAGAAGAAAGTACGCTTAGTTGTTTACTACAGTGAGCAAGAAGAATAAGTTCGATAGAGCCACTCAGCGGTGTACAGTCATTTGGAGAGTTGGCTGTTGGATGGCTAAAGACTCAAGGAGCGTAGAATCTTTATTGATCAGCCTATGACGTCAACGCATTTTTACTTGTTGATATAAGATGCTCAGTGGAAGGAAGCAACCTTATTGCCTGTGATTTGGATTGATGCAACTGAAGATACAACACGAGAACTAGGAGACGAAATGAAAGAAACACAGTCGCGTTTATTCTAAGGTATACAAATTTCGAGGACGAAATTCCTTTTTAGAAGGGAAGTGTTGTAACATCCCGAAAATTCTTTATTTCATTATAAGCGATCATTTTATAATATTTATGATTTTTAGGGATTTTTCTAGAAATGATGAATATTTTAATATATTCTTCATTTTACGTGTACACTGAGCGGAGCCAGAGAAAATAGAATATTTTCCTGAGGCTGGTAAACCTTGAACTGTCAACATGTCGAGAGGGGATCTTACTAAACCCGAGGCTGGGCACAGTTTGTGAGGTTTGCATTTTTCGAGGTTTTATCTGCTAGACAAAATCACTGTATCATAAAATTATCTGATGAATAATAAAATATTATTTTCATCAATTGTAAATTTTATTCACTGAGAAAATAATTCTAACAGTGTAATTAAATCATCTGTCAAATGTACTTAATTGAGGAGACAAGCTTACTATGCACTTTATCGAGAAGCGCACGAAGCTTCTCAAGGAAGCTTCCTTCCCAGCCACTATTCACACTCTCTCCTCCCATTTTTGTGCAGCATGTTTGGCTATAGGGGGAGCATATTTCACTTTTTTCTCACATTTCCCCTCCTCCCTGTACGCAACTCACTATTCACTCATCTTTCTCTCTTCTCTTTCACCCCACAGCAGCAACACCGTCCACCTACACCTCCATTTTGTACTTCAAAACCGTCACACTCCTTGCACCATTCTGTGTGGGAGGACCACCATCATTGAGGAAACCATCTTCAAAGTTCTGCATTCTCTTCATCTTCATTCTCTTCTACTTTGAAGCTTAAAGGTTGGAGCTTTAAGGTAAAGCTCTTAGCTTTTTCTTCCTCTCTTCTCATTTTCGTAACCCACTGTCATTTTGATGACCATGGGTATCCATTTCAATATTTGGTTCTGATTTGGTAAGTTTGAATATTCAAGGATTTCCAAGAAGCTGAAAACGAAGTTTCTGGCCAAAGAGGAGCAGCCTTTCTTTGTGCTTATCTAAGGTAAGAGGAAGACACTCCTCCTCAACCTGTTTCAGCATTTAGGAACGTCTGTGATTGGTACTGAGAGTCACCTTTGTTTGTATGCTGTTGGTGATGTATATATATGTTAGTTGATTGTTTTGTGTGTTTTGATATATCTGTATGTACTGGAACGTATAATCTGGAAGGAACGCTGTCAGGCTGGCTCTCGGATGGCCATGCTTTGAGACTAAAATTTTGGGATTCTTGGTGAGAAATGGTAATAACTTGAGTTTCTGACCATTAAGTGTAATGTCAAAATCTGTCGTGTACGAACCTAACCATGTCCGTTGAAATTTATTTTCAGGCCAAACCCGTCGAATTAGAGTTTCTGACCACTTAGGAGAGAAACTCCTCCAATGCTAAATCCGTCGAATTGGAATGACCACATCCATCGAGTGACATATTCGTCGAGTTAGAATGCCAATACCCATCAAGAGACAAACCCGTCGAATATAATATCCTAATCATTTAGTAAAATGCTAAAATCCGTCGAGTATGAACTCCTGGCCAAACCCGTCGAATTTGATATCCTGATTACTTAGTAAAATGTTAAAATTATGAACTCCTGGCCAAACCCGTCGAATATGATATCCTAATCATTTAGTAAAATGCTAAAATCCGTCGAGCATGAACTCCTGGCCAAACCCGTCGAATTTGAAATCTTGATTACTTAGTAAAATGTTAAAATTATGAACTCCTGGCCAAACCCGTTGAATATGATATCCTAATCATTTAGTGAAATGTTAAAATCCGTCGAGTATGAACTCCTGGCCAAACCCGTCGAATTTGATATCTTGATTACTTAGTAAAATGTTAAAATTATGAACTCCTGGCCAAACCCGTTGAATATGATATCTTAATCATTTAGTGAAATGTTAAAATTCATCGAGTATGAACTCCTGGCCAAACACGTCGAATTTGATATCCTGATCACTTAGTAAAATGTTAAAATCCGTCGAGTATGAACTCCTGGCCAAACCCGTCGAAATTGATGTCCTGATCATTTAGAAATGTTAAAATCCATCAGATTAGAATGACAGATCCATCGAATTAGAGTTTCTGACTAGTGTTTTCGTCGGTTTGACACTTGGGAGATTTCTCCGACGTCGACACCCACATCCTTCGAATTAGGACTTCTGCTGACCTTCTAGAAAAATTTGAAAGTTTTGGTCTCCGTTCGACAGAACCTCCATCCGACAGAAATTGATTTTTAGCCAATCTTGTTATAAAATGTTCTCCCATCTATCATCCTTCTGCCATGTTATTTTTCATCGAATGGTAGCCTCAATCCTCCACTAAATACATTGTCTCCATCGAATTCACAAGTATGGTTTATCACCCAATACTTAGCAATTAAATCTATGACTTTGTTGGTGATTCTGGTCGTGTATCTTCCTGGACTCAAAACCTTTGGATTAATAAAAGCATATAAATCATAAATAATTGGATGACTAGAAATTAATTAGGGATTCATAAACAGGGAAGAACATGAGTATGGGTGAGCTTGTGAGGCACATAATGAATTTAATGGTTGACTTCTATCATGACTATGAATGAAAATTGTGGTTATCCTTAAAATGTACTATTGGCTTGTTGTGGATCCATGAATGGGATCAATTCTTGTTGTTAAATGATATGACATGCATTTGAAGCATGATGGACCTAGTTGGTCATGAAGAGTATGATTGAGTCATGCATTGAACAAAGAAAGAAAAAAGGAAAGAGATTGTCCATTGAACTTGGTTAAGGCCGGTAGCCTAGGAGTTGAACTTACACCTTTGTGCGGGTGCGAATAGACAAGTGTAGGTTACTTGTTGACCTTGGGGGCGTCAGGGTGCGGGTACCTCGCGATGGGCAGTTGGTAGCTCTCTGTCTATGGGGCAGACCGATGCAAACACACTGACGATCCGGACCGAGATACCGTCCTATATCGTGATCTGTGTAGAATGTCTTGTAAAATGCCATGATGTACACAATGATAATTTGAGAGTTATAGCACTTGAGGGCCTGGGCAGCCAAGAATACAGACATACCTCCTGATCGTTCTCTCCGACTGTTTTGTGTCTAGCTCCATGGAGTAGGATTTTGACTATTGAGGGCACATGTGCATAGTGAGTCCATGAATTATCTGGCATACATTGTTATTATAATTGGAATTGTTGTCTTACTGTTATATATATATATATATATAACTGCTTGGAACTGCTTATTTGTTTACTTCTGTTATTCAATGCCTATGCTTATTATTTGTAAATGCTATGTGGGCGCTTTGCGCCATTTGGTTTTTTGATGCTATAATTGGTAATGATGGTAGGATGTCTTACCTCTTTCGTTTACTTTTCTTGCTCTGTGTAAATTTTTGGTTAAAGACTGTAAGTGGGAGCGAGGTTGGATTCTTTTACACTTTCTTGGTTCAACCCACTGTATCCGGTGATGTCGTCGCGAAGAGAGTTTTATTGGTTCATTCGAACTACGTTCACTAGTGGTGCCAAGGCTTGGCGAGTCGACTGGACTGACAAGCGTATGCGACATAGTTGGGGATCTGACCTTGACCATGAAGAGGACTGCGGTTGAAGATCATATTCTATATTTTTCACTCCACCGGTGAGCCCGGAATTGCCTCACGTATTCGAGATTCGATTGAGTGCCCAACTCCTTAGTTGTAGATAGGGTGTGGGTAGTTGATATTTTATTTTGCATTACCTATATAAAAATGTATTTTTGGGTATGTGTATGTTTTAAGGTGATTATCCAGAGTTAAAGGTTGTAAATTGAATACATTCTATAATTCATATTTTAATTGGTTGTATATGTAACTATTCATTCGTGGTTCCTATTTTCCTCATATGAGAAATGTATTAATTTATTTGTAAGAGTTTGTTATTTGACAATGTTAGCATGCCGAAGTTTAGTGACCGTGACATAATGACGATTGTGCCGTGGTTATTAAATCGTGGGGTGTTGCACAATTCGAAGGAGAAACCTTGTATGAGGCATGGGAGCGATTCAAGGTGTTACTAAGGAAATGCCCCCACCATGGCATAGAAAAATAGATGTTGGTTCATACTTTGTACAATAGCTTGACAACCTCCATTCGTTCCATAATTGATGCAGCCGCCGGAGGGGCTCTCATGAGCAAGACTGTGGATGAAGCCTACTGATGCGTGCGGATGTAGTGATTAAAATTTAGATAAAAATCAGTTGTCAGGCCCACCAGAAAATAAAAACCTTACAACTAGTTGTAGTTAGTAAGGATCGATCCACAGAGAACCAATTCAATTAACACTATTGAACAATTCCCAATTTAGACTCTGATTAACAATAAACAGTAAATAGGGGGTTTTGGAGTTTTGATGAACAATGAACAGCTTCAAAGACAATAACAAAAAATGAACTGAAATTAACAATATAAGAAAATTGGTTAAGAGATTGAATCCACCACTAGATTTATATGATAATGTAAATTCACATATCATTTTATTCCAACATGCTCAATTATGTTTTTATGCAATTGTGAGAGTAAATCTCTGTTTTCCTTATGTGTTGGCCAATTTAGCAACCGCTCAAATCAACTCCTAATCACTGATTAGTCATAAAGCAACCGCTCTTACAACTATCCAACAATTGCATTAAGATTTAGAAAACCAATTACACTAAGATCTAATCACACACCGGGATTAAATTACTTAGAACATATATTTCTCTAGATCTACTACCACAACCGTGCATGATAAACCTAGATCTACCACTTTTATAACTGGCAAATAGCACAAAGATAATTATACCCATATAAACATCATACATCCCACTAGATCTACTATCACAACTGTGCATAATAAACCCAGATCTACCACTTTGAAAGTGGAAACAAGTATAAAAACCTTCATACCAACAATAGATTCAGAAATATATGAATAAAAACATAACTGTGTTGAAATAATCAAATATGCAAGATTCACAACATTAATACTAGTGGTTTCATCACTCCCTTAACCAAGGGAGGTTTAGTTACACATAACTAGAAGGAAATCACAAGAAAAAACTATGAAGAAACAAGAAGAAACTATGAGAGAAAATGAAGGAGAGTCCAACTTCTTTCATGATAACCAATGGTGCCTTTAATAGAAGTCTAGGATAACAAAATGACAAAGGGGAGTGGATGGATGAGTGGGTTGGTTGAGTGGGTGAGTGGAGTGGAGTGGTTGAGTGGATTGATTGAGTGGGTTAGTTGAGTGGGTGATTGGAGTGGAGTGGTTGAGTGGTTGAGTGAATGAGTGGATGAGTAGTTGAGTGGATGAGTGGAGTGGAGTGGTTGAGTAGTTGAGTGGATTGATTTAGTGGATGAGTAGTTGAGTGGATGAGTGGATGAGTGGATGAGTAGTTGAGTGGATGAGTGGAGTGATTGAGTGGTTTGGTTGAGTGGGTTAGTTGAGTGGATGAGTGGAGTGGAGTGGTTGAGTGTGAAAATTCCTTGGTCTGACTTGGAAGCCAAAAATGACTGATTATACTTCAGATTCATGAAAAGTACTCTTCATGAAAGTTGTAGATCTTTGTCTTGGCTATAACATGCATATCTGGATCGTCCAATTTGGCTTCCTTCAACCCAAGATATGACTCAAATATCACAGCTTACTCAAACCCAACTTCAGCACCTCTGTTCCGACTTGCAAGCCCAAACTGACCCATTAGACTTCATTCTTTCAAAAGGTTTTCTTCATAAAAGTTGTTTATTTAGATTTTGACTATCAACTATCCAAATTTTAGCCCATTTCCATTATTACAGCTTGAGATATGATTTTATGAGTGCACACCATTCGGATTCTAGTGACAAAACCCGTATTCTGATTTCCATGTAAACTTAGGTCCCTTAGACATCTGTTTAGGACTTCGAGCTCTTCATCAAAGTTGTAGACTTCCTCTTAGCTTTCCTACAAGATAAAATTCATGATTATCAGATATCAGGAACTCAAGTTATGACCAAAATACAGAAACAGTGTAAAATCTCAATAATGCTAAAAATATTCAATTAGGACCAATTTGAGCTCAAACTCACAAAATCATACCAAACTTAATCAATTAAGAATATGGAGAGTGTAAATGACTAAACATAAGGGTTTCTTAATAAAAAAAATATGTGATTATCAAATTCCCTGACACTTAACTTTTTGCACTCCTGGGCAAAACTCAAGACCAAAACAAGGACATAAGAGATTAACAAAAATTTAAATTCCAACGACATTCAAGAGCCCAAAATTTTACAATCAAGAAGAACAACCAAAGGTTCAAAGGATCAAAACATTCATGAGTTAACAATTCTCCACATCTCAAACCAACAAGCAAGGTATCTTCAATATGAATCGAGAATGATAGATCTTCACAAGATTCCCTCTCAATCTCTCAAGTGTTTAAAAGGTAGGTATTTCACTCAATTCAACCATGAAAATTGCACTACCATAAGCTTGCTTATCTTCTACTTCTCCACTACTCAAAACACATGCATACACAAATCATGAGGACTTTATTCAAGGTTGTAGTGAGGTCAAGGTAACAGAAGAGGATAAAATGGATATGAGAGGATAAATACTAAAGAGAATAAAAGCAAATGAGAGCTGAGTTCAAATAACAAGCATAAAAGTTTATTCCAACTCTAATGTATAACGCTTTACATATTCATTTCTCAATCCTTTTTTTTTATTTATGAACATAACTATATACATACATTTTTTTTTAAACACTCTTTCCTTTTTCAACAACCATTTTGTACACACACCCCCACACTTGTTCAAAAACTCATCCATTAACCAAGCTAATGTTCTTTTATTCCCTAAGGTAAAATAAGAACATGATTTTTCATTTAAGGTACATAATGAGCTAGAAACAAGGAATGGTCAAATAAGCTCAAAGGGGTTAAGCAAAGGAAAATATACAAGGTTGGCAGGAATCAGAAAATTTTCAAGAAGTCAAAAGAGTGCTTGATATCATATTGACAACAAGGTTGGCTATTTGGTTAAACTAGCTAATTAAGAAAGAGGGCCTCAATCATGTTCATGCATACAAGTGAAATGTAGCCTTAAAAAGAATCAAAGCAAGTTCTAGAGTGGTCATTAACATGAGTGAAAGTCGCACAAGAAAGAAGAGAATGGCATAAATATTGAATCCATCCATTAGGCTCAAAATCTCACAAGGTATGCATCCATCAAACTCAATTCATCAATTCAATCATCCATCACCAAGCACATTAGTTCAAGAAGGGAGAAAAGTTATTCAATCATGCAATGATTCTTTTTCTTTTAAAACTTTTTTTTTTGAAATTAAGATATTTTTTTTAAATGCTAAAATCTCTCCCCCACACTTAATATATCATTGCCCTCAATGTGAAAGAGAGATATAGAAAAGAGCAACACAACCTGATAAGAAGTGAATCAACACTAAGCAGGAAAAGAAACACACTGTCAGTACCGCATCAGACCTTGAAAAGAAATCAAATAATAAAACTTTAGTACTTCCACAATTTAATACTAATTAATTACTACCTAAAAATAAACTCCTTACTCTGCCACCAATTAAGATGCGTCTCAAGAGTAAAATTACTCCTTACTCTGCCATCATTAATTGGTTTAATAAGTCCATGACAATCATATCATACTTTCCAAACAAAACAACAAAATTTTTTTTTTTAGGTCAACTATCCTTCCCCCCCAACTAGATCACAACATTGTCCCCAATGTTAAAATATAGATGATTAAAGGATAGAAGATATTACCTGTTGGAGAAAGCTGACACAAATTTAAACAAAAACAAAGTACAATAAAATCAAACCGACTAAAGAGAAAGTGTCAGATTTGGCTTTCTTTTCTTGTCACTTCCTTTCTTTGCTTCTGTTGACCATCTATCGAGCTAATACCTTATCAGGTACATACTCAAAAGCTTCTAATTTATCAATGAGCTCATCAATAGTGGAGGCAGAGATAAGAAGTTGTCTTGCCGAAGGAGTGATAAATTTCTGTTCCATAGCATTGTCAAAAAAAAAATAACAAAAGATCAAAGAAATTATTAACATTCAACAAACCAATGGGTTTATGGTGGATGTTCAGTTCAGCCCAAGAGACAATTTAAAAAATTTCTTCTAAAGTACCAAAACCACCTAGTAAGACAAGAAATGCATCAGAATTGTCAACCATTATTTTCATTCGTCCATGCATGGATGTTACCTGAATTTCTTCTCCAACTGTCTTTCCAGTGATGTTATTTGCAGCTAAAGGTTTAGGAATAACACCTAAAACCTGACTGCCTCCTATAAAAGTAGAAAGTGATACAGTCCCCATTAACCCACGACAACCTCCCCCATATACAAGATGAATATTCCTCGCAGCAAGTGATCGACCAAGAGTGCTAGCTGCGTTTACAAATTCTAATCCCTTCCCATAACTCGACCCACAAAAAAACACAGACATTTTTTAGGTTACGAATAGAAGGCCCCATTCTATACTCTTCCTCTCTTTGAGTGTTTCTGAGTTGAAGGTTAGTGGAGAAAATGGAGTGTCTAAATAAGAAAAAGAATAGGAAGGGAAATAATTGTACCTATAAGGGTAGGTTGGTACATTGTCGAAAAAGGTTGAAATTAAGAAACACAGAATCTTTTCTTTTTTTTTTGTTTTTTTTTTGTTTTGTTTTTTTTTTTTTTTTTTTTTTTTTTTTTTTTTGAAAGATGACATGAAGAAGAAGAAGAAGAAGATGATACGTACTGATTATTTGTGGATATGGCTCACATCGCCTCTCTCGGTTTAACGTCCGATATTGCTTAAACGTCTTCTATGAGTCGAGGATAAGCTTCCCATCTAATTTTCTTATAAATTGGCAAACGGGGTCTTTTAGAGTCGATTCCCAAGACTCGTAGCGTTTTTCTTCATCCTTGAAGAGATTCCACAATTTAAGAATTTCACGATGCACCAATCCACAAGAATGCGTCTCAAGAGTCAATAAGATATCATCTAATGACTCCTTACTCAGTCCATTCTTAATGAAGAAAATTTTATCTTCTCTATTTGCGGAAACCATCCCCAAAGTACGACATCGCTTGTTACAGTTCCATCGTCCACATTTGTGACAAACTTGTAACCTTTTTGCTCTTCTCCTTTTAGAATATGAACTTCTTCTAAGACTGGGCATATATGGGTTAAATGAAATTGAAGACTCACCTGCTAATCGGACCTTTGCTTCAATTATCCAGCGTACATCTTCTGGCATACCTTTGTGCATTAACAGTCTCAATCTTTCACATCGAACTTTGTAGATTGTTCTCAGAGCATTTTGAGGAAGAGAAGGAAAATATTTGCTCAGGTTTGAAAGAATTACATCCATAAGGAGAAGAAGGGTTCAGTTATTTTGGGAAACTAAAAAATAAACCGACTTGAGAGTCACAGAGTACCGTATCCGCCACTTAGCCGGTAACACAAAGAACTCAAGAACTTAGTTTTCCAGGAATGGTTGAGTCTTTGTCCATTAACTTTAAGCGCATTACCATTCCTAGGATCCTCAATATCTACGGCCCTAGAGGATACACGTGTTTGACAACAAAAGAACTGCGCCTCCTAGATCTCAATTTTCCAAGGAGTAGGTGCAGATGATAATCTCAAAGCAGAACTTTTTTTTTGACCAATTTCCGCAGCTTTTACAGACCTTGAATAAAGTAGGCCAATAAAATCCATACTGCAAGATTTTCGCAATTGTTATCGCTTATTGTCGGGCATACAGCTATTTTTTTTTCTTCTTTTTTATTCATAATGCGGATGGAGAAGGTTCATCACCTCCACTTCTGCATTCTCTGGAAGTTCATAATAAGGTTTGAGACGATGACCATTGACCTTAAATGTTTTGCCTGAATTTTCACTCCTGATCTCAACTGCACCAAAAGGAAAAACATTAGTTACCACAAATGGCCCAATCCACTTAGAACGCAATTTACCTGGAAACAATTTGAGTCTTGATTGAAAAAGCAGAACTTTTTGCCCTCTGTGAAATTTCTTTCTGGAAATCAACTGGTCATGGAATGCCTTAGCTTTAGTCTTATAAATCAGGGCATTCTCGAAGGCCTCATTTCTTAATTCTTCCAGTTCACAATGCTTGGAACTTCCTTTGATTTCCAGCTCCTTCCAATTCCATATTTACTTGTTTAATGGCCCAGTAAGAGCGATGTTGCAACTCAACGGGCAAATGACAGGGCTTTCCATACACCAACCAAAATGGTGACATGCCAATAGGAGTCTTATAGGCGAGTCCTATAAGCCCATAAAAAGCGTCTTCAAGTCGAGTGCTCCAATCCTTTCTTGAGGGATTCACTTGTCTTTTCAAGGATTGACTTAATCTCCGGTTGGACACTTCGGTTTGCCCATTTGTCTGTGGATGGTAAGGAGTGGAGATTACGTGCATAACTCCATATCTTTTCAATAGAGCATCAAAGGTTACATTGTAAAAATGAGTCCCTTGTCACGATGATAGCCCTTGGGGTCCCGAACCTGGAGAAAATATGTGTTCTAACAAAATGCAAGATTTTAGAATCATCGAACGGGTGGCTTTTGCTTCCACCCATTTAGACACATAATCAACGGATAAAAGAATGTATGTGAAACCAAATGAGGGAGGAATGGTCCCATGAAATCAATACCCCACACATCAAAGACTTCCACAAAAATGATCGGAGTCTGAGGCATTTGATTACGAGGACCAATGTTACCTGTTCTCTGACAGCGGTCACAAGACTTACGAAGTTGTAGCGTCTTTGAAAATTGAAGGCCAATAGAAACCAGCTTTGTCAAGCACTTTGTTGGCTGTCCTTTTCTTTACCAAAGTGTCCTCCACATGCATAGGTGTGGCAAAGGAGAGGATGGAGTGTGTCTCGAGAATCGGGAATGCACCTCCTAATGACTTGATCTGCCAATGATACTTCCATAAGTACGGTCATCCCGGATATAGTATTCTGATCAACTCCTTAATTTATCTCTTTGGGCCTTGTTCAAACCCTCCGAAAAGTCCTTAGTAACCAGGTAGTTAACAATGTCAGCATACCAAGGGATTATGGTGTTGACAACCATTAAATATTCATCCGGAAAAGTCTCCATGATAGGTATTTCTTCCTCTTCAGTTACTAATCTACTCAAGTGATCGGCCACCAAGTTTTCGCTCCCTTTCTTGTCTTTAATCTCCAAGTCAAATTCCTGGAGCAATAAAATCCATCGGAGCAATCTAGGCTTTGCTTCTTTCTTTGTTAGAAGATACTTCAAGGCTGCATGATATGAAAACACAATCACTTTAGAACCAATTAGATATGATCTAAATTTTTCTAAAGCAAATACAACAGCTAGAAGTTCCTTTTCTATGGTTGAGTAATTAAGTTGAGCATCATTTAGAGTCCTTGATGCATAGTAAATGGCATAAGGAACTCTATCAACTCGTTGTCCCAAAGACAGACTCCTCTTGCAAAGTCACCGCATCACACATTAGTTCAAAAGGTAACTCCCAGGTTGGGTGGCCTGATGATAGGTGCAACAGTTAACAACTTCTTGAGTTTATTGAAAGCTTCCATACATTTCTCATCAAAGTTAAAATTAACATCTTTTTGAAGAAGTCTGCAAAGGGGCAATGAGACTTTAGAAAAGTCTTTAATGAATCTCCGGTAGAAACTTGCATGACCAATAAAAGAACGAATCTCCCGCACATTAGTGGGTGGTGGCAAAGAATGCATGAGTTCTACCTTAGCTTTATCTACTTCAATTCCCCTAGCAGAAATTACATGACCTAACATAATACCTTCATTCACCATGAAATGACATTTTTCCCAATTCAGTACCAGGTTAGTGTCAATGCATCTTTTAAGAACCAATGTTAAATGTTCCAGGCAATTTTCAAAATCATTTCCAAAGACATTAAAGTCATCCATAAAAACCTCAATGATGTTTTCAATGTAATCAGAAAATAAACTCATCATGCATCTTTGGAAAGTTCTGGTGCATTGCGAGAGCAAAAGGCATTCGCCTATATGCAAAGGTACCAAATGGACAAGTGAATGTAGTCTTGTCTTGGTCTTCTAGAGCTATAGCAATCTGATTGTAACATGAAAAACCATCCGAGAAAATAATAATGAGAATGACCGGCTAATCTTTCTAACATTTGATCAATGAAAGGTAAAGGAAAGTGGTCTTTTCTCGTGGCGACATTCAACTTCCCGTAATCAATACAAACACGCCACCACATGCACCTAACCTAGGGGAATAAGCTTATTTTCAGCATTTCTTACCACGGTAATTCAGATTTCTTTGGTACTACCTGATTGGGCTTACCCACTTCTTTGTCGAAAAATGGGGTAGATCACCCCCACACTTAGGAGCTTCGGTATCTCCTTTTCACAACTTCCATCATAGGAGGATTCAACCTCCGGCCGAGGGTCTCTCACGGGTTTAGTATCCTCCTCCATTAATATCCTGTGCATACAAATGGAGGGACTAATACCCTTGATATCGGTATTGACCAACCAATGGTACATTTGTCTTATGTTCTGCAAAATAGCTACCAGTTTCTCTTCTTGTTCTTGGGTGAGTGACTTTGCAATTATTCTTTGGAAGGGTGTCCTTCTCCCCCAAGAAGATGTATTTAAGATGATCGAGCGGTGCTTTAAGTTCCAATTCGGTGCACACTGAACGAAGGTTGAGGTATATCGAGTAACGAGGTAAATCAACAAAAGTTACCTCGTGCTCTTCTGGAGTGGAAGAGAGCTCTTGTAAGGCAGCAACAATTTCATCAATGTCTTCACTCCATGGCTCTTCCTCACTCTTTTTCTTTTCCTCCTGTACATTTAAGCTATGAGTTAGAATTGTATCAAGAGCATCAAAATGGTTAGTATCAAAAGCTGCAGAAATTAAAGAATCAAAAGGATCAAAAGAATCAATTAAACAAGCAGGGTGCACATCACTTGGGTATCTCATAGCTTCAAAAATATTGAATTTAATTAATTCTCCATCAAATTCCATTGTTAGAGTTCCTGAGTGCACATCAATTTTTGTCCGCGCAGTATTCAAAAATGGTCTCCCTAACAAGATAGGAGCAGATTTGGGAGACTCATCCTCTTCCATGTCCAAAACATAGAAATCTGCCGGAAACACTAATTCATTCACCTGCACCAAAACATCTTCCACCACACCCTTAGGGTATGCATTAGATCTATCAGCCAATTGAATAACAACACCAGTAGGTTCCAAAGGACCCAAGTATAAAGATGCATAAATAGAATATGGCATGACATTTATAGATGCACCTAAATCAAGCATTGCCCTTTCAAACCTTGTGTTACCTATAGTGCAAGGAATGGTGAATGTGCCAGGGTCCTTACATTTGGTTGGGAGTTTCTTTTTAATTACAGCTGAAATATTTTCTCCCACTTGGACCTTTTCATTTCCTTTTAACTTCCTCTTGTTAGTACATAACTCTTTCAGAAATTTTGCATATCTAGGTACCTGCTGTGGAAATAGGTTTGCCCCAATGATTTAATATGTTAAGTTTTGATGATGACAAATACAAAACAAAAAGAATGATGCTTATGCTTTATACTTGTACTTTATAGATAACAAATGCATCATGTTACATAAATGTGTTTAATGAGAAATATTATATCATGCATGATTATGTACTTTATCTAATTATATTTCACTTAATAATCATGCAATAAGATATATGTAACATTCATCATATAATATATCCAATAATATGTTATATGAGTTTTAAATGAATTAATATTGGATATGTCTATGAAAGTCTTGTATGCATGTTAGACTAACTAGAGTTATACATTTATGAATCATGCATATGAAGATATTGAGTTATGAATTTGGACTAACTATGTTTGGTTAAGTGAGCAATACTTTATAGGATAGTCCAAGTACCAAGAGTAAGCATTGCAATAAGAAAGCAAAAGATCACAATTATGCTCAACTCAAGGAGAATGAAAATGAAAAGATGTTCTAAGCTTTTGCAAGTTTTGAAGAGAAGATTTTCTTTGTAAGTTTGGATTACATCAAGAATTGATGGAAGTGCAAAGATCAAGTCCCAAGACTCTTCAAGCTTAGCTTATAGGACTTAGATCTTGTGTAAAGGTATAAAGGAATCACATTAAGCTCAAATAATTTTTAAACATATTTATAAGTGTTTCTAAAATGTTTAAATACCCAACAAACTATTTTGGAAAGCTAGTTATGGTAATAGTTCAAAACTATGAAAAATAGTCAAGTTTGTGTTTTACAAAACTGACCTTTAGTTACTCTTTTGATCATAACTTTCAAAATACTTTGAGTTTTACCTTGAAACTTATCTCATTTGAAAATAGACTCAAAGATCTTTCCAATGACTGGTCATTTGCTTTAAATGGATAAGAAACGAAAAAGTTATGACCAATTAAAGTTTGAGTTTTGAAAATATGACCTTTGGTTACTATTTTGATCATATCTTTCAAAATACTTTGATTTTTGTTCTGAAACTTCTTTCATATGAAAGTAGACTCAAAGAGCTTTCCAATGAATGGTCATTTGCTTTAATTGGATAAGAAATGAAGAAGTTATGACCTTTTAAAGTCGGTTTTGAAAACCAGAAATGGTGTAATCGATTACACAAGTCATGTAATCGATTACAACGTTGACAAAGTCTGGTAATCGATTACAGTAGTATGTAATCGATTACAAAGTGCCCGAAAGCATGTAATCGATTACACAAAGTATGTAATCGATTACAAAGTGCCAGAAAGCTTGTAATCGATTACATGAAGCTTGTAATGTCGATTACAAAGTGCCCCGAGAACGTTTCTAACGGCTATAAGCGGCTAGTTTTCATAGAAAATCATTTCTAAACACCTCCAACGGCTCTAAAACTCATTGGGCTATAAATAAAAGTGTTTGGGCATCAAAAATAAGTTGGAGAACATTCTGAAAATTACCCTTGAACATTGAAAACAGAAATTCATCATCTTTTTCTCTAAATTCTTTGTTTTGAGCTAAGTGTGTAAATCCTTTATACCCATTGAGCTTCAACTTGTATTATCCACTCTTGAGAGAGTTTTCTATCATCTATACTTTGTTCTTCAAGTTGTATATCTACTCTTCAAGAGAGTTTATATTCTTTCTATTCACCTTGAAATCATTGTAAGAGGGTGAGGTATCCTCAAAGAAAAGGGTGAGGTATCCACTTGTAGTGAGACTCAAACACAAAGGGTGAGGTATCCCAAAGGTGTTGTGAGTGCTCTTCATTGTAAAGGTCATCAAGCACTGTGAAGCTTGAAGAATTGGAGGCTCTAGCACAAGGGTGAGGTATCCCAAGGTGTGAGGAGTGCTCTTGTATGTACAAAGGTTTTCTAGCACCCGTAAAGTCTAGGAGATAGTGAAGAAAATCTCAAGTTAAGCTTGAGGAATGGATGTAGGCCACAAGTGGTTGGTGGTGAACCAGGATAAATTCTTGAGTTTGATTCTCTCTTCCTACACTCTTTAAATTCAGTATTTGGTAGAATATATTTATTTATTGCATATGTTGATGTTTTGATTGCTACAACTTGATATCTAGCTTATTCACTTAATTCATCATATATCCCAAGTTGTATTTGAGTAATCCTCAATAGTTGTACATTTATTAGACTTATTCCGCTGCATTTATTAATTGAGTTATTTAAAATGCATAATTTGTCAAAGTTGCATTAAAACTAGTCATCACCCAATTCACCCCCCTCTTGGGTAATGGTTGCCATGGCTAACAAGTGGTATCAGAGCTTCGTGCTCTGGTAAAAGCTAACACTTGGAGTTAAAGATCTTTGTTTGTTTGGCAACCATTACAAGCTTTTCAAAATGAATGGTTTTGAAATTAATAAACCACCATTCTTTGATGGTGCGAATTTCGTTTATTGGAAAGCTAGAATGGAAATTTATATGCAATCTATTGATATTGATTTGTGGGATATTATGCTTGATGGATTTACATGCAAATCAAAACGAACTTGGAATGACTATGATAAGAAATATTTTTCATTGAATATTAGAGCAATGCAAATATTGAGAAGTAGTTTAAATGATGATGCTTATGCTAAAATTAAGAGTTGCTCTAATGCTAAAGATATATGGGATGCTCTTGATAATTTTTATCTTGCTAACAATGATTTCTTGCAAAAAGTTGTATATAGAGAGCAAGAAGAGCAAAAGCCTCTAAAGGAAGACAATATTGAAAAATGTCCTCAAGAAGATGTTCTTGAATCCTTGAAAGACAACAATGAGGAAGATGATGATTCCTTTGAAAAGCCAAGTATGCTAGGAATGGAGACTACTTCATATATGGCCAAAAAGGACTTTGAGGTAAATAATGCTAAACTAGATTATAGTCCTTCCTATGATGAGTTACAATGTGCATATGATGAATTATATGATGATTTGTTGAATTTAGGAAATAAAAATTTATCTTGTTTGGAAAACATTTTCTTCATCAAACTGAAATTGAGATTTTGAAAAATGATTATACTTTTCTTGATGAGAAAATGCCTTTGAAATGTGAAACCTCAACTTCTTGTGAAAAATGCATTAATTTAGAAAATCAAGTTGAGAACTTATATTGTGAATTTGCCAAAGCTAATGATTCTATTTGCTTACAATCCATGTGTGTTAATAAGAATGCAATTGATGCTATTTCACATGGAAATTCAAGTAAGGCTTGTGGCAAAAATGACATAGAATATAAAAACAACAAAAGGCTTATGTTTTCCAAAAATGATCTTCAAAGGACCAAGTCATCATTAAATTCAATTGTTTGTAATTTTTGTGGTCATCTAGGACATATTTCTCATTTGTGCAATTATAGAAGAAATTTTTATATGAGAAATAATATGGTATGGGTTCCTAAAGACCTTAAATGCCCTAATACTAACATTCAAGGACCCAAGATGAAGTGGGTACCAAAAAGTCCTCTAGTGTTTCAATTATGCAGAAAACTTCTCAAAAGGATGGACTAATTGATCAAAGGAAAAAGGAATCATTAAAGGAAATACTTCCAAAGCCCATTGGTAGATGTTTTGATCAAAGAAAGAAGATGACTTCAATCAAAGCTTCTCAAGTACAAAATGTGGAACTTGCAAAGTTCAAAACACCAAGAGAAGCAATGGGTAAGGAAAGGAGTTTCCTTGATCACTAAGGCTAAGGTATCAAAAGTTTCTACCTCTTATGCACATTCATTTGTAAAGTCAATGAATTTGAGGTATATTCCTTGTAGGCCTTAAGTGATTATTTGAATCATGTGTACTTGATAAAATTTGAATATTATATATAGCACATGATTGTATTATTGTTACACCCTTTACTCACCACCTTGCATATCTCTTGATAATAAGGTATTCTATGACTATGGATGCTTTTTATGCTTTAAATTTTCTATACATTTTTACATGTGATAATATGCTAGATAAACTCACTTCTTGTTTGAAGTAGCACATTTGATAAAAATATATTAGAACTTGGCATATTGGATAAATCATAACTCTTGTTTGCATAAAGTTACAATTTTTGCATAATTTGTAGTTTTGCATAAACATGAGTTTTGGATCAAGAACTGGTCAGTTTTTATGCTTACATGATGTTTGGAATTGTTTTGGAAAGCTTTCAAATTATTTTGAAAGCTTTGAGTTCGGACCACTTCTTGTTTGAAGTGCAAAAACGAATTCGGCATGCTTGTAATCGATTACAAGACCTCTGTAATCGATTACGGAGAGCTCGCCAGCGTTCCAAGCAAAGTCGAGAAGGCGTGTAATCGATTACACATGCTATGTAATCGATTACAACGTCTCCAACTCGTGTAATCGATTACACCAAACATGTAATCGATTACGGAGGCTCTATAGCGGTCCAAGCAAAGTCGAGCGTGTAATCGATTACACATACTATGTAATCGATTACAACGTCTCTGAAATCGTGTAATCGATTACACCAACATGTAATCGATTACATGGATTCCAGAAGGGTTGGTAATCGATTACACACATATTGTAATCGATTACACAAGCTTTAAAAATGAGTTTTAGTGCGCAAAAAGTCATATTTCTTCTATTACTCACCTTTTCTCTTGGTATGTGCTTAATGATCAATGAAATGAAATACCTCTTACCCTTGTGAACTCATTTATTATTTTTAATGCTTATTTGCTCATGAGTTTGGTATAATGACTAACCTCTATGGATCCAAAACTGGTGGATACCAAAGAAATTACTTTAAATTGTGTTGTAGGGTGACCATTAACTCAAGCATGCAAATGAAGTGAAAAACAACCGTGCTACTTGAGGTTGGGAAAGCTTAAAATGGTTCAAGTTCTTCAAAAGTGATGAAAAACATAAAAAGAAAGACATAAAGAACCACAACATTCTCAAGGGGCCTTGAGGCATAGAAGTTAGAGTCACACAAAAACTCAAAGAGTACACTTTTAGTGATATCAATCTCTTATCCTTACTTATACTTTAAATTGTATATCATGTGATAGTTGGATAAGTAAAGATGTGTTTTTATGCCTTATCATGCCTCAAGTTGTGCTTTTCTAGCACTATATTTTAAAAATATTTTTATATATACTAACATGTTAGATATGCACACATTTTGCTTGGAATGACATGTTATGGCAATATCTTTATTCTTGAGCTTGTGACTATTTCTCCTTATTCAAATATGAAAATTTCACATGCTCATAAATAGTTCTAATCCTTTCTCTTTGATGCTCAATTTGCTTATATGCTTACTAAGAGATTAGATAGTTAAAAGTTATTTGTCTTCTTGTTTGAAATTGCTTGATATGTTCATATTTTAAAAAAAACAAGAAGTAAATGATTCTTTTTTTTTTTTTGTTCCTTGAACTTATCTTTGAACTTCAATATTTTTTTTTAATGAAGTATATCTTGAAATGAATCATAAATATTCAAAAGTTATAGTTCCATGGTTTTTCAATTCTTTCACTACAATAAGAGATTTCTTGTTGTTGATTGGCATGTGTACATACTAAAATTTCTTACTTGATATTACATGCCTTACATGATCATTGTTTGCCCCAAAATGCTTATATAAGTTTTGATGTTGATCATGTGTTTCTTGATAAACTTGAATCTTGCCTTGAAAATGCTTAAACTATGCTTTTGGATTCAAGTGCATATATCATTCTTTTGTTCTCTTTAGAGCAAATATTGCATGATTGATAATGTCGTACATGTTTTACATTGTATATCAACCTAAACTATGCTTGTAAATAAGTTTAAATGATATTTGATGCTAACCCATGTTTTAGAGAACTTTTGAAATATAGTCATCAAATATTGAAATGTCAAGCATATGTGGATAAATGAGAAATGTTGAAGGAAGAGGAACATGAAGAGACTTTCTTCAAGTGCAATGGAATGAAATACTCAATGGAAGAAAGTACAATCTCAAAGGACCTATAAACGAAGATCATTCTAAAGAAGCATCACTCTCTCAATAAGTATCTCTATCCCTAAGCTATTGTGGTATTCTATATGGTATAAATTGTATGATACTTGTTGATAAATTGATCTTAAATGATTAGATGCTTTCTTTACATGAGAAGTATGCTTAACATTGACAAAGTGCTAAATTGGATATTAACTTGCTAATTTTGTCATTGCATATAGGGTGGATGATATTAGTTCTATACATGTTTTAATCCCTATAGCATATTTCATCAAGGTCAATGTTTGATATATATATGATTCTCTTGATCTATGGTTCTTAGTGGTATAAACTTATGAGAATCATGCTCTTGTTTTGAAAAGAATTTCTAGTTTGATTAATTTTTTTTAAAAAAAAAAAGGAGATGCTTTTCAAAATCCATATCCTTGAGAATATTTTGAACTTGTCTTAAGACTTAAAAAAGTATTATCATCTCCTAATTATCTTAAAAATTTGGAAATCATTCGATTTATGCTATAAATGTAGTACTCTCTTCATTACTTTGAAATGTTTATTAAATCTTGAGAGGGTATTTAAGAAAGTTTCCAAATAGAAGAGATTTGTGAAGTGTTTTATCTTTTCAAGGCTCTTTTTTAATGAGAAAAAGAAGAGATGAACTTTCAAATGCTCTTTTGACTTGAGTTTAATCATTTTCAAGGAATATGTAGTTTTAATATAAAACCCTTCTACCCTTCTAAAATACTTTTGGAAATGTAATGTGTTATTATAAAATTCTTTTTGAAAGGGGAGAATTTTTAAAATGGTTTTTGATTGAGAGATTAAGAATATATATATCTTTGCCTTGCTTTTTGGTAATGCACTTACATGGTCTTGGCATGCATATATTATGCTTTATATCTTGATAATATGCATATTTTGAGGGGAGCCTAACTCTTAGATTATTGCTTATATCTCTTGACTTACATCTTTATTTGACATGAAATATTTTAATGTTAATACTATCAATATGTCAACAAAGATCATCTCTTGTTCTTTTTTTTTTTCCTCTATCAATGAAAGAAGGTAAACATTCTTAAATTTCATATCTTTTAATTCTTTTATTGAGAAATGCTTCATATGTGACAAGTTGTATGATCTTTTATTTGAAAACCTTAATTCCATGATCTTACATGAATATTTTGTATCTCCTATCAAGTGATATCAAGTGGTACTTATTTATGATGTGGTATGCAAGATATTATATGTTAGACATAATTTCTTAAGCTTATTGCTATCATATGCTAAATGTTGAAATACCAAAATATGACAAGTATTGCATGAATAATCTTTTATATCTTGAAAGCATACTTATTTCATCTCTCCTTTCTTGAATTAGGTATATAATTAAATAATGAGAGATAGTGATGAGTTGAATAACTTGAAGAAGTTTATGGTTTTGATGATCCTACCCTTTTTGACAGCATGAGTTTTATCTATAAGCCTTTTTGTTGATGTCAAATAGGGGGAGAGAAAATTGGAAAGAAAAATATGTTCTTGTGCTTAATTATTTGATATGCTTACATGAATATCTATTCTTCTATATTGCTCAACATATTTTTCTTTAGTGATTTGTCATCATCAAAAAGGGGGAGATTGTGGAAATAGGTTTGCCCCAATGATTTAATATGTTAAGTTTTGATGATGACAAATACAAAACAAAAAGAATGATGCTTATGCTTTATACTTGTACTTTATAGATAACAAATGCATCATGTTACATAAATGTGTTTAATGAGAAATATTATATCATGCATGATTATGTACTTTATCTAATTATATTTCACTTAATAATCATGCAATAAGATATATGTAACATTCATCATATAATATATCCAATAATATGTTATATGAGTTTTAAATGAATTAATATTGGATATGTCTATGAAAGTCTTGTATGCATGTTAGACTAACTAGAGTTATACATTTATGAATCATGCATATGAAGATATTGAGTTATGAATTTGGACTAACTATGTTTGGTTAAGTGAGCAATACTTTATAGGATAGTCCAAGTACCAAGAGTAAGCATTGCAACAAGAAAGCAAAAGATCACAATTATGCTCAACTCAAGGAGAATGAAAATGAAAAGATGTTCTAAGCTTTTGCAAGTTTTGAAGAGAAGATTTTCTTTGTAAGTTTGGATTACATCAAGAATTGATGGAAGTGCAAAGATCAAGTCCCAAGACTCTTCAAGCTTAGCTTATAGGACTTAGATCTTGTGTAAAGGTATAAAGGAATCACATTAAGCTCAAATAATTTTTAAACATATTTATAAGTGTTTCTAAAATGTTTAAATACCCAACAAACTATTTTGGAAAGCTAGTTATGGTAATAGTTCAAAACTATGAAAAATAGTCAAGTTTGTGTTTTACAAAACTGACCTTTAGTTACTCTTTTGATCATAACTTTCAAAATACTTTGATTTTTACCTTGAAACTTATCTCATTTGAAAATAGACTCAAAGATCTTTCCAATGACTGGTCATTTGCTTTAAATGGATAAGAAACGAAAAAGTTATGACCAATTAAAGTTTGAGTTTTGAAAATCTGACCTTTGGTTACTATTTTGATCATATCTTTCAAAATACTTTGAGTTTTGTTCTGAAACTTCTTTCATATGAAAGTAGACTCAAAGAGCTTTCCAATGAATGGTCATTTGCTTTAATTGGATAAGAAATGAAGAAGTTATGACCTTTTAAAGTCGGTTTTGAAAACCAGAAATGGTGTAATCGATTACACAAGTCATGTAATCGATTACAACGTTGACAGAAGCCGTGTAATCGATTACACAGAGTATGTAATCGATTACAAAGTGCCCAGAAAGCATGTAATCGATTACACAAAGTATGTAATCGATTACAAAGTGCCCAGAAAGCTTGTAATCGATTACATGAAGCTTTATGTCGATTACAAAGTGCCCAGGAACGTTTCTAACGGCTATAAACGGCTAGTTTTCATAGAAAATCATTTCTAAACACCTCCAACGGCTCTAAAACTCATTGGGCTATAAATAAAAGTGTTTGGGCATCAAAAATAAGTTGGAGAACATTCTGAAAATTACCCTTGAACATTGAAAACGAAATTCATCATCTTTTTCTCTAAATTCTTTGTTTTGAGCTAAGTGTGTAAATCCTTTATACCCATTGAGCTTCAACTTGTATTATCCACTCTTGAGAGAGTTTTCTATCATCTATACTTTGTTCTTCAAGTTGTATATCTACTCTTCAAGAGAGTTTATATTCTTTCTATTCACCTTGAAATCATTGTAAGAGGGTGAGGTATCCCTCAAAAGAGAAAAGGGTGAGGTATCCCTTGTAGTGAGACTCAAACACAAAGGGTGAGGTATCCCAAAGGTGTTGTGAGTGCTCTTCATTGTAAAGGTCATCAAGCACCTGTGAAGCTTGAAGAATTGGAGGCTCTAGCACAAGGGTGAGGTATCCCAAGGTGTGAGGAGTGCTCTTGTATGTACAAAGGTTTTCTAGCACCGTAAAGTCTAGGAGATAGTGAAGAAAATCTCAAGTTAAGCTTGAGGATGGATGTAGGCCACAAGTGGTTGGTGGTGAACCAGGATAAATTCTTGAGTTTGATTCTCTCTTCCCTACACTCTTTAAATTCAGTATTTGGTAGAATATATTTATTTATTGCATATGTTGATGTTTTGATTGCTACAACTTGATATCTAGCTTATTCACTTAATTCATCATATATCCCAAGTTGTATTTGAGTAATCCTCAATAGTTGTACATTTATTAGACTTATTCCGCTGCATTTATTAATTGAGTTATTTAAAATGCATAATTTGTCAAAGTTGCATTAAAACTAGTCATCACCCAATTCACCCCCCCTCTTGGGTAATGGTTGCCATGGCTAACACCTGCTTAATGGCATCTAACAAAGGGATATTAACCTCTACCTTCCCAAAAGTCTCAAGTATTTCTTTTTCTACTTCTTCTTTCTTGGTTTTAACCAACCTACTAGGAAAAGGAGCTTTAGTAACATATTTAGGAAGGGGTTCAGAAATACTTACCTTAGGGGCTTTGGAAGTTTGCCCCTTATCATTTGCTTCTTTGGGTGGTTCATCTTTCTCTTGAGTGATTGGTAGAGGAGATGTAGGCTCATCTATCGTCTTTCCGCTTCTCAACGTGACAGCACTAGCATTTTCCCTCGGATTTACTTCTGGCTGTGAGGGTAGTTTTCCTGAAGCTTGGCTTTGAAACTTGTTGAATTCTGTGGACAGCTGCCCTATCTGATTCTACAAGTTATTGATTGCAGTCCTTGTTTCTTGTTTGAAACTTTGTATGGTTGCACTTGTTTCTTGTTGGAACTGCAAATTATTAGTGGCCATTTGCTTCACTAGCTCCTCTAGTGAAGGCTCAGGTTGCTTAGGAGCTTGAACTTACTGTTGTCTCTGAGGGAAAGGTGCTTGCCTTTGTTGGAATCCTGGAGGTCTATAAGCTGGAGGTTGATTTTGAGGTTGCTTTGCATAGCTGAAATTAGGATGATCCCTCCAACCTGGATTATATGTGTTTGAGTAGGGGTTGTAATTTTTTGAAAGTCCAGCATATCCCCCTACTGCTCTTACCTCCTCATTTGTGTCCTCTTAGAGAGTGGGACACATATCAGTGGGATGTCCAGATGAACAACAGATCCCACAAGCATGAACTGGTGCTTTGCCTGTATCTATTAACTGCTAAACCATAGCAGTCAATTGAGTCATTTGCTGCTGTAGACTGGTTGTCTCTATTTCTTTCACTACTCTTACTCTAGTGTCATTTCTAGAGTAGAATTGTTGAGTATTAGTAGCCATTCTTGAGATCAAGTTTCTAGCTTCTTGAGGAGTTTTATCAACCAATGCTCCTCCGCTAGCAGCATCAATCATGTTGCGATCCATCACTTGTAAGCCTTCATAGAAATACTGAATTAAGAACTACTCATTTATTTGATGATGAGGGCAGCTGAAACATAGCTTCTTAAATCTCTCCCAGTAGTCATGGAGTGATTCTCCATGCCTTTGTTGAATACCACAGATTTCTTTTCTGATTGTTACAGCTTTCGAGGCAGGGAAGTATCTGTCTAGGAAAGTTCGGGCCATGTCCTGCCATGATTGGATGGATCCGGGTGGCAAGTAGTAAAGCCACTCCTTTGCTGAGTCTTTCAATGAGAATGGAAAAGCTATCAATTTAACTTGCTCTACATGAATTCCTACAAGTTTCATGCTAGAACATATCACATGAATTTCCTTCAAGTGCTTATTGGGGTCCTCTCCGGGTAATCCATTGAAAGATGGCAAGAGATGGATTAAGCCGGATTTCAATTCAAATGCCTCTTCATTTTCAAGAATGTCTATGCACAGAGGCTGTTGATCTAGATCTGGAGCACCCAATGCCCTTAAAGTGTTTTCTGCCATCGTCACTTCTTCAGATGTTTCAGATGTCTCTGAACTTGATAGATCAATGTAACGGGCAGCTTCAATGTCAGTAGGTGTGAAGTGGAAATTATCCGGATGGAAGGGAAATTGAGGATGTGAAGTGAGTTGATCAATATAGTTCCTCAAATTTAGCAATCCTTCGTCTACCCCTTCAATGGACATTAACACCTACAAAACACTCAGAAAGAAAGATTCAAAAATAAAAACAAAAATAAAAACAGAGTAAAAGTAGGAAATAAATTAATAGTGTAATTGAAAAATTGGCTCCCCGGCAACGGCGCCAAAATTCTGATGCGTGCGGATGTAGTGATTAAAATTTAGATAAAAATCAATTGTCAGGCCCACCAGAAAATAAAAATCTTACAACTAGTTGTAGTTAGTAAGGGTCGATCCACAGAGAACTTATTCAATTAACACTATTGAACAATTCCCAATTTAGACTCTGATTAACAATAAACAGTAAATAGGGGGTTTTGGAGTTTTGATGAACAATGAACAGCTTCAAAGACAATAACAATAAATGAACTGAAATCAACAATATAAGAAAATTGGTTAAGAGATTGAATCCACCACTAGATTTATATGATAATGTAAATTCACATATCATTTTATTCCAACATGCTCAATTATGTTTTTATGCAATTGTGAGAGTAAATCTCTGTTTTCCTTACGTGTTGGCTAATTTAGCAACCGCTCAAATCAACTCCTAATCACTGATTAGTCATAAAGCAACTGCTCTTACAACTATCCAACAATTGCATTAAGATTTAGAAAATCAATTACACTAAGATCTAATCACACACCGGGATTAAATTACTTAGAACATATATTTCTCTAGATCTACTACCACAACCGTGCATAATAAACCCAGATCTACCACTTTTATAACTGGCAAATAGCACAAAGATAATTATACTCATATGAACATCATACATCCCACTAGATCTACTATCACAATCATGCATAATAAACCCAGATCTACCACTTTGAAAGTGGAAACAAGTATAAAAACCTTCATACCAATAATAGATTCAGAAATATATGAATAAAAACATAACTATGTTGAAATAATCAAATATACAAGGTTCACAACATTAATACTAGTGGTTTCATCACTCCCTTAACCAAGGGAGGTTTAGTTACACATAACTAGAAGGAAATCACAAGAAAAAACTATGAAGAAACAAGAAGAAACTATGAGAGAAAATGAAGTAGAGTCCAACTTCTTTCATGATAACCAATGGTGCCTTTAATAGAAGTCTAGGGTAACAAAATGGCAAAGGGGAGTGGATGGATGAGTGGGTTGGTTGAGTGGGTGAGTGGAGTGGAGTGGTTGAGTGGATTGATTGAGTGGGTGAGTGGAGTGGAGTGGTTGAGTGGTTGAGTGGATGAGTGGATGAGTAGTTGAGTGGATGAGTGGAGTGGAGTGGTTGAGTAGTTGAGTGGATTGATTTAGTGGATGAGTAGTTAAGTGGATGAGTGGATGAGTGGATGAGTGGATGAGTAGTTGAGTGGATGAGTGGAGTGATTGAGTGGTTTGGTTGAGTGGGTTAGTTGAGTGGATGAGTGGAGTGGAGTAGTTGAGTGCGAAAATTCCTTAGTCTGACTTGGAAGCCAAAAACGACCAATTATACTTCAGATTCATGAAAAGTACTCTTCATGAAAGTTGTAGACCTTTGTCTTGGCTATAACATGCATATCTGGATCGTCCAATTTGGCTTCCTACAGCCCAAGATATGACCCAAATACCACAGCTTACTCAAACCCAACTTCAGCACCTCTGTTCCGATTTGCAAGCCCAAACTGACCCATTAGACTTCATTCTTTCAAAAGGTGTTCTTCATGAAAGTTGTTTATTTGGGTCTTGACTATCAACTATCCAAATTTCAGCCCATCTCCATTATTACATCTTGAGATATGATTTTATGAGTGCACACCGTTCGGATTCTAGTGATAGAACCCATATTCTGATTTCCATGTAAACTTAGGTCCCTTAGACATCTAATTAGGACTTCGAGCTCTTCATCAAAGTTGTAGAACTTCCTCTTAGCTTTCCTACAAGATAAAATTCATGATTATCAGATATCAGGAACTCAAGTTATGGCCAAAATACAGAAACAGTGTAAAATCTCAATAATGCTGAAAATATTCAATTAGGACCAATTTGAGCTCAAACTCACAAAATCATGCCAAACTTAATCAATTAAGAATATGGAGAGTGTAAATGACTAAACATAAGGGTTTCTTAATAAATAAAATATGTGATTATCACCTACACCCTTTTGGAGGAAATGGCTAATAATAATTACCAGTGGCCAGCAGAGAGAGTTGCTCCTAGGAGAATGGCGGCGGCATACATGAGGTAGATGCTCTCACTTCACTTTCAGTTCAAGTGGCAGCTCTTTCTAAAAAATTTGATGCCGTGGGAGTAAACTCAGTTGCAAGCGGGGCTAATATCACAGCTGAGATTTGTGATCATTGTGGGGATCTTCACTCCACTACCAATTGTACAGCTAGCTTGGAGAGTGTTCAATATGCTAGTCAATTTCGTCAACCAGGTCATAATACTGCTCTTGGTAATAATTATAACCCCAATTGGTAGAACCATCCTAATCTCTCATGGGGTGGTAATGTTCAAGGCTTTTCCTCATCTTATCAGCATAATCAAGCACCTCGTGCTCCTCCAGGCTTTCAACAACAGAGCCCTCTTCAAGCCCAAACCTCCACATCGACTTCAACTTCCAATTTGGAGAAGATGTTTGCTCAGTTTATAATCAGTCAACAAGATTACATGACCAAGACTGATTCAAGGCTAGCATCCCATGATGCATTAATGCAAAGCCAAGCAGCTTCACTGAGGAATCTTGAGACTCAAGTGGGTCAACTTGCCCAAGCTCTAAACAACAGGCCCTCAGGAAGTTTTCCCAGTGACACCATCAGTAATCCTAAGGGTGCATCTCATGAGCATTGCAAGGTTATCTCATTGAGGAGTGGGAAAGAGGTTGAAGGGAATCCCAAGACTAAACTGCTTGAAGAAGAAGTGGAGGTAGCTCAAGATGAAGAGGTTGTGAGCCAAGAGGTGGAGAAAAATGAGGAAATTGAAAAAGGGAAGATTGAAGATAAGAAGAAGGAAGACAAGCCTTATACACCACCTTTACCTTTTCCCAACCGGTTAGTTAAACAAAAGCTTGATGCTCAATTCAAAAAGTTTTTGGAGATTTTCAAGAAACTTCACATTAATATACCGTTTGCTGAGGCTTTCGAACAAATGCCTAGTTATGTAACATGAAAGACATTTTGTCTAAGAAGAGAAGACTGGGGGATTATGAGACAGTAGCTCTCACAGAGGAGTGCAGTGTCATATTGCAAAACAAACTACCTCCGAAGCTCAAGGATCCAGGGAGTTTCACCATCCCTTGCACAATCGGTGAGAAATTTTGTGGTAAGGCATTATGTGATTTGGGAGCTAGCATTAATCTCATGCCTTATTCCATTTACAAAAGACTAGGTTTGGGGGAAGCTGCACCTACTTCAATTACCTTACAGTTGGCAGACAGAACCCTCATTTACCCGAAGGGGGTTCTTGAAGATGTATTAGTTAAAGTGGACCAATTTTTCTTCCCTGCGGATTTCGTCATACTTGATATGGAGGAAAATAGTAAAGTCCCTTTGATTTTAGGCCGACCCTTCCTTGCAACTGGAAGAACCCTTATTGATGTGGAGAAAGGAGAACTTACCATGAGAGTTCAAGATAAACAGGTTACCTTCACTATTTTCAAAGATACTAAGAGCCCTCAAGATCAAGAAGAATGTTCTATGGTGACAGTAGCTGAAAGGAAGACATCCGAGGCAGGGATTTAATTAGTGTCTATGCTCCTGGTGCAAGTCATGAGATCTCTGCGGATGATAGGGAGAAGTTCAACTGAAGCAACGACATGCAAGCAAGATGGTTTACTCATGCAAATCACCCATTTAGGAGGCTCTAACCATGGAGTTAAAACCTTTGCCATTTCATGCATACCATGCTTACTTTGAAGAAAAGGAGGAAGATCCGCCTCCCATAAGCACATGTAAGTGAAACTGAAAATAAAGTCCAGCCAGGACTATAAATAAGGCGCTTGTTGGGAGGCAACCCAATTTTCTAACCCTTTCTCTTCGCTTAGGACAATTTTATGCATGATTTTTATTTTATTTTATTTTATTTTATTTTATTTTATTTTGTTTTGTTTTATTGTCTTTTAGTATTTGTTTTTCAATTTGAGGCTTTGTTTGTTCCTGTCATTCCTATGCTGTTTCTTAGATGTTTGAGAATAAGGAGGTTATGTTTGATGCATGGATATGGGGTATTCTGGTGTTGCTGTTTAGAATTTTGCTCCAGGATCCCACGCCTAGGCATGACTTTTACACGCCTAAGGGTGGTCCTCTCAGCTGCTGTAAGGATCTTTTCCAGAGAGTTCCACACCTAGGCGTGTGTTTCCCACGCCTAGGCGTGGTCCTCTCTGTGTTTTCAGGAATTCTAACCTGCGAGCATCACGGCTAGGCGTGATTTTTACACGCCTAGGCGTAGTTTCTTGTGCTGTAAAAAAAAAAATATATATATTAAATATATTTAAAAAAAATTAAATCCCACGCCTAGGCGTGGTAATGTGACGCCTAGGCGTGATGTGTCTGCTGCTGCACAAAACGCAGCAGCCCTCTCAAATCCCTAAAGCCCTAATTTTTCCCCCCATTCTCTCATCCCTCTCCTGCGCTTTCTTTTGCCCTTTCTCCCTCACCTCTCCACCTAAGCCAATCTCCTCATCTCCCCATATTAGCTCCCCTCATCCCCATTTTCTTTTCCTTCCCATCTCCACCGTATTCTTCTTCCCCACATTTCCCCACCGTAGCCCCCCCAATCTTTTCACTCTTCCTCACCACACCATCGTAACCCCTCCTCTCCTCTTTCTTCCCACCATTCTTTCTTCTTTCCCTTTTACTTTCCCCCTCTCCATCGTAAACTTCCCCACATTTTCCCCCACCCAATAGCCACTGTACCCACACCACCGGTCCCTTCGTGTTTCTTTTTGTTTGTTGTGCATTTGGTGCTTCCTCCTTTTCTCTGGTGCTTACTATTCTTGTGCTTCATCCCAGGTTTTTAATTGCTCTTCCCATCTTTCTGTATTTCCAAATTCTGAAACCCTTGCATGATGTGTCTGTTCCATTATGGATAGATGGTTAACATGTGCTTAAATTGAACTGTGTGGATGTGATATGATATGATACTAGGACTTTTGGGGTTGTATGCACATTGTTCTAACTCTTGGTCAGTTTTATGCCTTCATGGTACTGCTGATTTACTTAGAACTGATTGCTTGTTTCTGCTCGGTCAATCTGCCATAAATTGGAATTATTGTGTTATGTTGGTCTTAATGTGGGAAAATAGTTCTGGTCAGTGTCCCTGCTCTATTCAAATTTGTTAATTGTTTATATGTTCAAATGCACTATAATTTCTGCAGTAGTGTTGTGAGTTGTTGATTTTGAACTGATTGAGCTGAAAAATTAGTTTTCACTTCGCATCATTTGGGTTGTACTATTTGGTCTGGTTGGACAATGCAGTAGTTGAGTTGTGCTTGGGTTTGGCTATGTGTTGAATTGGTTGTGACTTAACATGGGTAAAATTGGGGGAGGCCTAGATTTGGATATTTTGCAAAGCATGAACTTCATTGTCAATAGTACCCTTGTTAATATTTGATTGGCAATACTAAGTTGGACCCTGTTGCAATTGCATGCTTATTTTTGAACTGATTGGGCTCTGGTACATCAATGCTTATTACTAAGTTGGGCCCTGTTGCATGCTATGGTTTGTTGAATTATTTTTGGTTCTGCTTGTATTTTTGGTTAGTTATTGACTTGGGTTGCTTGATTACATTGCATGCTGTCTTCTTGGAAGTGATTGATTTCATTACAATTATTCTCAGTCTTTGATCAAATGATAATAACCAGCACCTCTTCTTTTCAAGTAATCAATCACCATGTCAAAGCGTCAAAGAAAAACTGTTGAAGCTGGGCCAAGTAACACTGATGATTGTGAAGCGATTCCAGTATATGACCCAGCCTTTTTCATTTCTCAGCAGGCCTTTGACCACTTTTGGAAGCACTTGAGAAAGATCAATATCATTACGGAAAGGGGGTTCTATGAGTTAAATGTGGTGCGTTATCCAGCCATCTCTCGCGCCACAGCCATTTTTCATTGGGCAACTTTTACTGAACATCCCATTGTAGAACCAGTGGCTGCGGTGGTGAAAGAGTTCTATGCCAACACCCATGCTGAGCAAAGGTCTTCTACAACTGGTAGAGTTAGAAGACGGACAGTTGATTACTCAGTGGAGCGCATCCGGCAAATCATGGACCTTGGTCCCCCTCCACTAGTCTGTTCGTACAGAGAGTTGCAATTACCTGAGGAGCAAGGGGGCACCCCCTTTAGCACTGTGATGGACAGTATTTGTGACTCTACTTTTCTGGTTCAAGTCCAGAGGAACACTGATAATTCCATCCGCTTTATCAAGCAGGAGAGTTTGCGTGGTGAGCTGCGCCCGTGGAACCACTTTGTGTGTTCCTGTTTGCTCTCTACTGAGCACAGGTCAAAAATTTATCCTGAGCGTGCCTATATGCTTTATGCAATTTATAATCTTCTTTAAGTGGACACCGCTCAGATACTTCATGATCAAATCCGGCTGTGCATCACCGAAAAGCTCAAATCCTTGTTCTTTCCATTCCTCATATGTTAACTGTGTGCGCATGCGAAGGTGCCTTGGAAGGACACTGAAGTTCGTGTGAAGCTGAAGACTCCCATGACAGAACGAGCAGTACAGACCATTATGACTACTCAGGAGAAGCGCTGGCAAGCCTCGGTCCAGCCCCCTGTTCCAGATCCCGAGCCTGCGCCTACACCTACTCCACAGCCTGCTCTACCGCCTGCTCCAATCTTTGATGCCACCTGGGCAAACTCCATTGAGCAGCGCTTGGATCGGCAGCAGGAGATGCTGACTACACAGCAGGAGATGTTGGCTTCGCTTTACCAGGGCATTCATTGGATGGCATTGGGTCAGGGGCGCCCAATGGATGATTTTCCCACTTTTCCACCTTTTGTAGTTCCACCAGTGGCAGCTTCACCGTCTCCTCCACCTCCTCCACCTACTGATGATCTGGAGATGGGCGTAGAGGACGATGACCTGTTGGATGAGGATGACTTGATTTGAGGCACCAGGGCCTATTGCTTTCATGCTCTTTTCTGCTTTGTTTTTCTGTCTTTACTTTCAGTGCACTGTCTGTACTTATTGGATATTTTCCTTATTTTGTATGCAGTGGGACACTGCCTGACTTAGGTTTGGGGGAGAATTATTAAAAATCAGTTTTTGTTGATATATATGGATTTCTCTCTTATTCCTTTGCTTTTGCATAGTTTGGTCTTGTTTTGCTTTTCCAAATTTGTGGATCTGAGAGTGCTTGATTAGGATTAGTGAGCTGTTTGAATTATGCTCTTAATTGATGAGTATGTTGAGAGGCAAGTTGAACTTATGCATGCTAAAATTTTGATTTGACTATCCAATGATTGTGTGGATCACAGATATGCCTCATTGCTTAGAAAATCACATGTAAAAATTTTAAATTTTGTGCTTACACTTTTTGCTATATTAGTGTATGAGTGTATTTCCTTGTTGCATGTGTGGTAAATCTTGGAATATAAATGAAATGCATGATTGGAGAAAATTTATAAAAGGCATGTGTATAGTCATTTTGCATCTTAGAAGCTTGTCTGATTCCCTTTCAAGGCGAAATCCTAGGTGATGTGTTTTCAAGGAAATGACTAGGGCAGTTCTTTGAACCGATTGGGCCTTTCAAGCCAACCTTGACTGAATGAGTTTCCTAGTACCCCATTTGAAGCCTAGTGTGTGTGTGTGCTGCCTAATTTTTCCTTCTTTAAACCTCATTTTTCCACCCTATTACCCCTGCATGTGAAAAATCATTTTACCCTTGATTACATGTCCCTTGTTGAATGCATGATTTGACATTTTTGTTCAGTTGAGCTATTTCAATTTTTCCATGGTAATAGAAAATCAGGATCTTTTTGGAACAAACTCTTGTTAAAAAAAAGTATAAAAAGAAAAGAAAGAAAAATGCGTGAGTTGCACAAAATGCAGCCCCCTTTTCCAAAGGAAATAAACATAAAAAGAAAAAAAAATAGAATAAAGAGAGTTGATTTTTTTCATATTGGATCCTTTTGTACATCTTGCATGCTTGGCTTGATTCAATGGAAATGTGTGATTATGTGTTTGATATTTGAATTTAATTCCTTCCCCTTCTTTCTTAACCATTACCCTTA
Organism: Ormosia semicastrata; assembly: GCA_029884595.1. NCBI lineage: Eukaryota > Viridiplantae > Streptophyta > Magnoliopsida > Fabales > Fabaceae > Ormosia > Ormosia semicastrata. Next base: position 1,125,784 of record JAQQTO010000060.1, on the reverse strand, counting down.
GCCTCACATTACAAGCTTAAAAGACCCTCATGATTCTTGATCATGTGTTGCCTATATTAGTGGAGAAAGGGATGAAGGACATTCTTTTGAGAGTGCATGTGCATTTTATAAATTCATCCATCTTGCTCTTCATGATTAGGAAAGGGTCTAAAATTCATGAGCTTGGGAAATCTTTCATGCACAAAAATGGCATTAAAGGGTGAGCATGACAGTTGAGAATTTCTTGCAAGTGTGGACCTTGTTGTAAGGATTGAAATGTGATTTCTGAGGGTATGAATGATAATTGGAAGCTAGATTTGCCCTAGTTCAATTTGCCTCATATTTTTTTGACCTTTGGATTAGATTGTGATTCCTTTACCTGCTTGGTTTAGTTTGCTCGAGGACTAGCAAAACTTTAGGTTTGGGGGTGTGATAACTTCAGAAAATGAAGTTATGTCACTTGAAAGTGATTGTATTTGAGCATGCTATCCCTAGGTTTTCAAGGTCATAAGTTCAATTATTGCATGACTTTGGTGAATTAAGCTTGTTGATTCAAATGATTTAGAATTGAATCTTTAAAGATTTTGTTCATGAAAGTGGGGTGGATTGTGGTTTGATGGACATTATTATTGTTTTGATATAGGTATTCGAGATGAGAAAGACCTTGGAAGGGATGAGGAATGTAAAGAATTGCTTAAATTGTGAAGAAAATATCAAAGGAAAGTGCTGCTAATCCACGCCTAGGCAAGCCAAATCCATGCCTAGGCGTGCTCCTTGCAGTTTCTCAGGAATCTCAGGCAGAGACCACCACACCTAGGCGTGGTAAAGTCACGCCTAGGCGTGACAAGCAGAAGAAAGGCATGTGATTATAACCACGCCTAGGCGTGTAAAGCCACGCCTAAGCGTGGGAAAAATCCTAGCACACAACTTTTACCCTTATATTCTGATTTTTGGGAAAAGAAGGGGAGGTTGTTTTGGAACCAAAACGACGAAGTGAAGAGAGCAAGTGAGAGGAGGAGGAACCCATTTTGATTGAAGGTGACTCAAGGGAGAATCAAGATCAAGGAAGAGGATCAAGCTTGGAATCTCTCCATTTTTGTCTATTCTTTCCCTTTACCTCTTGATTTGTAACTTGATGGATCATTTTATTTTATTTGTTTTCTTCTCCTTCATGATGTGTAACTAAACCCTAATTTAGGGGCTCTCTAGGATCTTGCTATGGATTTGATTAATGTGTAATTAGTTGGGTATCCTTTCAATGAAATTGGTTTTGTTCATCCATATCTATGCTTAGTGCTTGTATTTGATTGGCCATCAATTGCATGTTTTTAATATTCCAATTGAACTAGAAATAGGGTGTTGTGAATGTGGATATGGTATGGTTGATGTATGTTCAATTACATTCTATTGGTAGGAGTGTGTTGATTAGCTAATGGGATGGACACATACCCATTAGTCATGCATGGCAAGTGTTTGATAATTGGTCTCAATGAGCAATTCTTATGTTAACTCACATGGACACATAGTGGATTAGCTAGGTTTTGCATGGGTAATTGTCCTAGACATAGGCCCTTATCTATTGAAGGTTATCAGTTAACAAATATCATTTCATTGATTGGTGCTTGTTGATTGCATTTATTCATTGAAGTAGCAAGTGAATAGGGACCCCTAGGCTTTAATCATTCTCATCTTTTCTTGTGGAATTGGTGTTTGGTGTTTTCTTATTTTGTTTCTCTTAAATTGTTATTTTAATTGCACCCCACTCTCTCAATTCATTTGCTTGGATAAAAATTTGTGAATTTTGGTTAAGTTTAACATTCTTCTAATTATTCAATCCCTTGGGACACGATACTCTAACTCTCCTTTATATTACTTGTCGACCCGTGCGCTTGCGGATTTACGGACCCAACATGTTTTTGGCTAAGCCTTGTTTTAATCTCATGTTATTTACTCTTTGATTATGTTGGTCAATTATTGTTTTGTTTATTTATTTGTTTCATATTGTTGTACATTTTGTTTGCTTTACATGTATTGTACTTCTGCTTTGTGAATAAATTTGCTTGCATGTTCCTTTATGTACACTTGCACACACAAGCTCTATACCCGAACTCAGTACCTTGTAGGCTTAGATAGAGGGCGAAGTAGTGTTGTTTTGAGAGATCTTTGGTCTCCGAACAAGCGCATGAAAACCCCTAACTCAAATTGAGCTCTTTTCGCTTGTAACCTATCATGGGTGAGGATGGAGGACTCTTGCTAGCCAAAGTGTTGGTGATAGCAAGGGGCAATTTGGGGACCTTTTGCCTGATAGGGGTCTAGAACCAAAGCTATCACATGTTGAAATAACCTTAGAGCTACCATGGTACATAGAACCCATCTTTTAGGACAGGTACCAAGCTTAGGACCATGTCTCCGCATGCATAATTTTACTCTTATTTTAGTGTGCTTATGTTTGTATTTTTTTTTCATATTCATAATAATACAAAGGAAAATTGTCTCTACGACACCCGTATAGGACTCGCTCCGAATCAAAAGTCATGGATGAATTAGGGCAGTCACAGGAAGAGTTGAGGAATGAAGTAAGTCAATTAAAGGAACAAAGACCAAGGTCTTGGAAGTTCTGCAAGCTTTGGAATGAACAAAGAACACAGAGAAGACTCCTTCAAGGGCAAATAATGATCCTTCAACCACGCCTGCTCACTCGCCTGGCTTTACGCCAATTCCTTGGCAATATCCTAGCATCACCTCTCAAACGGCCATGATACCACTGACCATCTACTCAAATAATCCTGAAACACATGTATCTTCATTCCCACCATATGGCCTTACACCTGGTTATGTGCCACCATTAGCCACTAATACTCCTGAGGGCAGTGCACCGATAATCACAACAACTTCAAACCCTCCATATACTACCCAAGGAACGCAGCCAAATACCAGTGAGATTCTTCAGTACCCTATTTCTATTCCACCTTATGGCCTTCCCCCTGGTTTTATGCCGTCACAAATTACCAACGCTCTTGAGAGCGGCTCATCATTTGTAATACCTACTTCAGGGCCACAAAACTCGACTCCGACCCAACCTCCTTTTTACATGCCATAGTTTTTTCCTCATAAGATCACTGGTACTTCTCTGTTGAACCCTTCAACTGAAGGCTTTCAATCCAAGGAAAAATTAGAAGTTTTTGAAGAAAGACTATGAGCTATAGAAGGAGCAAGTAGTTATGGTCTTCTAAATGCCTCAGAACTCTGCCTTGTTCTGGATGTGGTGATTCCCCCAAAATTTAAGGTCCCAGATTTCAAAAAATATAAGGGAACCACTTGCCCTAAGAACCATTTGACCATGTACATCCACAAGATGGCATCCCATGCTCATGATGACAAGTTGTTGATCCATTTCTTCCAGGACAGCTTAGCACGGGCAGCATCTAATTGGTATACACTCCTGGAATGTGCCCATATTCGATGTTTCAAGGACTTGGCCAATGCTTTCTTGAAGCAATATAAATACAACATCGATATGGCACCAGATAGACTGCAGTTGCAGAATATGGTTTAAAAGGAAGTTAAAACATTTAAGGAGTATATATGCTCAACGGTGGAGAGAAATAGCTGCTCAGGTTGAACCCCCATTGACAGAAAGAGAAATGGTGGCTACATTCATTGATACTCTCCAATCTCCCTTCTATGACAAGATGATAAGGAGTGTGTCATCAAATTTCTTGGACATGGTCATCATCAGAGAAAGAGTCAAGGGAGGAATGAGAAATGGGAAGATCATTGAAAATTCAATAGAGATGATTAGTGCCAAAAGGCCTCCAACAGCGAAGAAAAGAGAAGGAGAAGTCCATGGTGTTACTTCCGATCAGAGAAGTTTTGCCCAAGGAAAACCTAGCCAAGCACCTTTTAACCCTCAACCATCCTTCCAACCTCCCTATATACCTTACAACCCATACAGTGCTAATGTCTCCCAAGCTCCATACCCTCAACCTTATCACCCAGTGATCCATTATCATACATAACTTCTCATCCCAAACCAAACACTCGCTACCATGCCATTTCAACTAGCCCAACTATGGACCCAAAACCCAAATACAAACCCACCAAGGCCAACAAAAGAGGATAATGGAAGAGAAATAAAAAAAGTGGCTGGCCTGATTGGAAAATCGAGAACCTAAAGCTGAGGGGATCCCCATCTGTGACATTCTACAAAGCTTTTGAAGTGCAGTGACTACCATCGAGGATGATCAATCCATCAATTATGGTGTTAATCCGGTGTGCCATTGTTCCCCAGATGCAGAGCTCAACAATTAGGAGATCATAAATTTTCCCATGACCCTTGAGATTGATGCAAAGTAATTCTGTAATCCTATAGCTCTGCCCAAGGCTTTAGGAAAATATGTTGAGAAAATAGGCTCACATGTTTCCTTTTCAATATTTACTATCAATAAATATATTTTCTTGCCATTCTTTTAGTTTCTGTCCAAGCATTACATCAATATTCATTCATTACCTTTTTACTTGTGTGGATCTGAAAGTGATTCTCTTAAATATGACACTGTTATAACCCCATTATATGATTTTGACCATCCCATTAAAAAAGGATAATGATGACAACTGGAACCTTCTCCTAAGCTAATGAGATTAATGGAACAAGAGGCTAAAGAAATTCAACCCCATGAAGAGTCGACTGAAGTGATTAATTTGGGGATGGATGATAAAAAAGGCACTCCCATGAAAAAAGATGAGCGAAACAAGTTGGTTAAGCTTTGATGTGATTATTGTGACATTTTCGCATGGTCATACCAAGAATGGATCTGAGCATGGCTCCCCACAAAATTTCGCTATACCCCAATACTGAGGCGAAGAAGTAGAAATTGAGAAGAATGTACCCTAAAATAAAAGGAAGAAGTCACCAAGCAATTGGAAGTAGGATTTTTAAAAATGAACAAATAAGTAATCACTTGTGCATTAACTTTTGGTCTCAAAATTAAAGTTTTGAAAATAAATAATCATGATTTGAAAATGAAGATTAGTCATCTTTCTCTATCCTTCACAATCTGTAATATCCCTTATTACCCCCTTTTGAGCTTGAAATTTTTCTTTAAAGAACCTCAAACAAGGATCACCCCTACACTAGGGTTTAGCAAAAAGAATAGAAAAAAAAAAAGAAGAAGTAAAAGAAAAAGAAGAAGATAGGCAAATGATGAAATGAAAACGCAAAAGTAAATGAAAATTTTTAGTACTCTTGACAATGCCAAAAGCAATTGATAAAGTTTGCTAAAGATCCTTGGTCTCATTCAACCTTTAAACACTTGTTTGAACCTTATATCCTTTCTTTCATAACCCTTAGCCTTGGCCACGTTACAAGCCTCAAAAAGTCCATTCTGATTAATGAAGGGTTGTTTTCATTTTCATTAATTTTAATTTCGAGACAAAAGGTTCATATTCTTCTGAGTTTTCAATTCCTTGCTCCTACATAAAAAAAAGAAAAAAAAAAGAAAGAAAAAGGAAAAGTGGCTTGCTAGGCTGAAAACCTGAAAAGGCGACCTAGGCAAAAGTTAAGGCGACCCGCTAGGTTGAAAACTCAAAAAGGGTGACCTAGGCAAAAGTTAAGGTAAAAAATGGTATCTGACATATCCGAAGAAGTGGAGTTGTCTCAAGTCACAAACTGGGGCAATTTGAGTTCATTAAGGCCAAACTGGGGCAGTCTGAATTTGTCATCAAATGCTTTGATACACGAAGACTTGGGTTAAACTAGGGTAGTTTGAATATATGAAGTCTTGTCATGAAAAGCTCCCAATGCATGAAAACTGGGTCAAATCATATTCTTGAAAACAGACAATGGGGTGTTCAAGGTTGCATACATGGGAAATTAGCACTAATCATCCTAAAGAGCATCACTGGAAGAGTTGGAAAACTCCACCTAAACATTTCTCTTATAAACCTTTGAATTCTAATCCCTTTTGATTTGCTTTTCCTATACTTTTCCTTTCCATAATGATAAACCCTTTTCACTGCAACCTATTGTTGATGCATTTCTCATGATAGATTTATATTAAGATGTGAAACATATGACAATAATGCAAAAGCATTTAGATTTGCTTGAAAGGTCATGGGGAACACAATGAAATCATAATAAGAGTATTGATGAGGAAAGAAAGGATAGTCAGGTCACTATCACATTTAATGCACACCTCAAGGGTCATCCCGGTTGGACATTTCAACCATCGACTGAATAAACAAATGAAAGGATGCCAATAAATCCCATTCTAGTTCATCTTTGAAAATGATTGCAATAATGTCCTCAAGGTCGTGGAGACACAAAAAAAAAAAAGAAAAAAAAAGAGAAAAGCAAAAAAAAAAGTTTTTCGTACTCTCATACATCGGAAGCATGCATAGTGCACTATTTCATTTTGCTAGTCGTGACCTACAAAGGTCCAATTTGCTATTTTCAGTCAAGCTAGGGCATTATGCCCATTACCTTTAACTTTTTTGGATCCCTGCACCCATTGCTTTTAGTTTCCATGACAACTCAGGGTGACATACCCATTGCCTTTAAGTTTTTGTTAAGCTTCAGCGAATACCTGACTCCGCAAGCTTTTTACCTTTTTCGGGTTCCCATACCCATTGTTTTTTATTTTCGGGTCCCCGTACCCATTGCTTTTAAGTTTCTTGTTAAGCTCCGGTGGATACCCTATTCTGCAAGCTTTTTATCTTCTTGCTTTAAATTTTTTGTTCAGCTTCAATGGATACCCAACTCCGTAAGCTTCTTACCTTGTTTTTTGTTAAGCTTCAATAGATACCCGACTCTGTAAGCTTCTTACCTTGTTTTTTTGTAAAGCTTCAACGGATACCCAACTCCGTAAGCTTCTTACCTTGTTTTTGTTAAGCTTCAGCGGATACCTAACTCCGTAAGCTTTTTACCTTTTTGGGTCCCCATACCCAATGTTTTATGTTTTTGGGTCCCTGTCCCCATTACTTTTAAGTTTTCTGTTAAGCTTCAGCGGATACCTGACTCCGCAAGCTTTTTATCTTTTCCTTTCTAGGTCCCTGTACCCATTGTTTTATGTTTTCGGGTCCCCGTATCCATTGCCTTTAAGTTTTTTTGTTAAGCTTCAGTGGATACCTGACTCTGCAAGTTTTTTGCCTTTTATGGGTACCTGCACCCATCTCTTCTTTCTGTTTCCTTTTCTGGGTCCCCGTACCCATTGTTTTATGTTTTCGGGTCCCCGTACCCATTGCCTTTAAGTTTTTTTTTTGTTAAGCTTCAGCGGATACTTGACTCCGCAAGCTTTTTACCTTTTTGGGCCCCCATACCTATTGCCTTTAAGTTTTTGTTAAGGTTCAACAGATACCTGACTCTGCAAGTTTCTTGCCTTTTATGGGTACCTACACCCGTCGCTTCTTGTTGTTTCCTTTTTTGGGTCCTCACACCCATTGTTTTATGTTTTCGGGTCCCCGTACCCATTGCCTTTAAGTTTTTTGTTAACCTTCAATGGATACCCGACTCTGTAAGCTTCTTACCTTGTTTTTTGTTAAGCTTCAATGGATACCCGACTCTGTAAGTTTCTTACCTTGTTTTTGTTAAGCTTCAGTGGATACCTAACTCCACAAGCTTTTTACCTTTTTCGGTCCCCATACCCATTGTTTTATGTTTTTGGGTCCCCGTACCCATTGCTTTTAAGTTTTTTGTTAAGTTTCAGCAGATACTTGACTCCGCAAGCTTTTTACCTTTTTGGGTCCCCACACCCATTGTTTTATGTTTTTGGGTCCCCGTACCCATTGCTTTTAAGTTTTTTGTTAAGCTTCAGGGGATACATGACTCCGCAAGCCTTTTACCTTTTTTTCTGAGTCCCCGTACCCATTGTTTTGTGTTTTCGGGTCCCTATACCCATTGCTTTTAAGTTTTTATTAAGCTTCAGCGATACTTGACTCCGCAAGCATTTTAACTTTTTTTCTAGGTCCCCGTACCCATTGTTCTATGTTTTTGGGTCCCCGTACCCATTGCTTTTAAGTTTCTTGTTAAGTTCCAGCAGATACCCTACTCCGCAAGCTTTTTATCTTCATGCTTTAAGCTTTCTGTCAAGCTTTGGTGGATACTCAACTCCGTAAGTTTTTTAATTTTCTACTTTAAGTTTTCTGTTAAGCTTCGGCGGATACCCCGCTCCGTAAGTTTTCCTACATTTTTGTTATGCTTTGATGGATACTTGACTCCGTATGCTTTTTATCTTTCTATTCAGCTCCAATGGGTCCTTGTACCCATTTCCTTTAGGTCTCTGGGTCCATATACTCATGCCTATATCTTTCGAGGTCCTCATACCCTATGCTTTTACCTTGTTTTTGCAGCAATATGCACAAGTTTCTTTTTCATGGACAAAATTGAATCAATTCCTTTGCTTTTCATTTATTCTAAATGTAAAACAAAGGGGGGTAGCTGTTGATACCCAATTTTATCCATATTTATTTTATTTATTAAGTTTGATTTCTTTATAAAAAAGAGAAAAAAAAAAGGAGAAAATGATTTTATTTTGAAAAATAAAAAAAAAAGAGGAAAATGGGTTACAGATCAATCCATGACCCAATTTCTTTCCCTTCTTGATGCTGCAACCCTAGCTTTCAAACCCTAGCCTCCACAAACAGCTACATTAAATTGGATTTAAAATTTCTGACAGTTTTCTTTTCCATTTGCCTTCCAATCATCATTCAGAAACGAAAAGTTAAGACAATTTTGATCCTTTTGCCTTCTAATCATCAGAAATTGAGATTTTTTTTTGCAAGTTCTTCTTATAAGAATTCCCTCACACAAAAATAAATAAAAAACAGATTAAGCAAACCTATTGATGGCCAAAAATGAAAACTCCTACTTCGAGCAAACCACCATAATCCCTGCCAACGTTACCACCACCTTCCAGCAAACCACCGTAACCGAACCTCCACCTCTTCATCTTCATCATCTTCAACCACCATTAAAACCACCCACACCACCAACCAAACGTCCACGGTAGCTGTTTGCTACCACCCAACATGTCAAACCTCCACCACGCACCGCAAGCCCACAGCCCGAGAGCCTCCGTCGAAAACCCAGCACTCCCCACGTCTTAACGCCGTCGACCATAGCTTCTGCAACCCCCAAAACAGAGCATTCGTCCAGCCTCGGGCATCCTGCGCGTGCCTCCACAAAAGCCGTGATCCATCATCCCTGTACGTCCAAGCCAGTCGCGCGCCACCGCGCGAGAGAGAGTACTGCTGCGCCCAAACCTGAGCACGTCATTCCCGGATCTGAGTAGTCGCCCCACCTACACCAGACCACCAGCACAGACCCCGTCCAACTAGCGGCCACCGCGATCCTCCACCCAGAAATGCAACTTCGCGACGTCCACTGCGTCATCGCTCCTGCGCCAGACCCGGACACCATACGCCGCCCACCATGAGCAAACTCCCCCCTCCCATTTGTTGCTCTATTTTGTTTCCATTCTTACAGAGACTTAAATTCTCTTTCTTTCCTTTGGGGGGGTGGGGTTTGGTCATGGGAGACCACTTTTTTCCCCCTTTTTTTCTTTTTTTTGGTCACGGGTGACTAGCCATGTCTCCCACCTTTTTTTTTTCTTTCTTTTTTTTTTAACGTGAAGACAACCCCCTTTTTTTTAATTTTTTATAAAAAATGAAAATACATATTTGGAGTATAAAATAAAAAAAATAATAAAAAATACACAAAATTGAAAATTGAAAAATAAAAAGAAGCAATAAAAAATAAAAAAAAAAGGTGATGAAAGTTAATTTGTGTGCTTATTTGACTTGATTATAGTTTATCTTTGTATCTTTATTGATTATATTGTTTGTCGTTATGACTATTGTGATGGTGGACATATGAACTTAATTTAATCATTTTTGTGTAAATCAAACATTTTAAAACTGGCCGACAATGGAAAAATTGGGAGAGGATCGAAGCACCGATCAAATACACTTTTTCCGATAATCTTGAGGCTTTATATTGGATTTTATCAGGAGCGCTTGCGAGGTCTAATTCTCACATAAAAATTAAAATAATTATGTAAACTAAAATACAACATTTTTTATAAACTAAGATAAATTTCTTTTTGTAAAATAAAATATTAAATAAAAGTGAATAACTTCACATAGTCTCAACCTTATGATTGTGGTGAATTCAAAAAAAATTTTTTGTCACTCTTCAAAAATATTTTTTTTCTTTTTAAAATTCATTTTAAATTATTTTATCCTATCAAAAATAAATATTTTGAAAATTCTTTTTCTTGCGAAATTAACACATTTTTTTTAATTCACCACTCTCATGTAATATGTTGTAGCCTTGGAATTTGTTCCAAAATAATGGCTATTTAGCCGCCTATTCCATGTCTTAGTTCTTTATCATCTTTGATAACATGTTCGACAAAATGGGACATATCAAAATAAAAACAAAAACAATTCTTTGTTTAATAAAGGACCAATTTAATTAATATTGCAAATAACATTAGATTAAACACGTAACCGTTCCTAGAATGGACGGTGTAGGGTGCTAACACCTTCCCTACTCGTAATCAATTCCCGAACCACGAACTCTGAAACGCATACCATCTTTTCCTCCCTTTATTCTTTTTATTTTTGCAGTGCCCTTCGGGATGGTTGCGACACCTAATAATGATATTGGTGATCGTGCGTCTCACTCTCAATGCACGAATCAATCTCCGGCATCCCAACGTCAATTTCAAGACATGCTACAACAGCATATGGCTATGCTAACGCACAATATCAGAGGTTGGAAGACATGTAACAAGCTATGCTTGAAAACTGACCCAGGCTTCACCGTCGTGTTGGAAGTCTTAGTGTGGGAAACAATCAAAGAAGGGCACATGTCGACGCTTCAGTGATCAATATCCAGAATGACAATCCGAACTGCGGGTTCGAGAAGCATCCTTTTTTCTGATCAAATTATGGAATACTGCGTTCCCAAGAATTTTAAATTTCTAGCAAACTTGGAGATTTATGATGCAACCACAGGCCCTCAGGAGCATATTAATGCCTATGAGCAATCCCTTTGCTTCCATGGAGGACCTATGGAGCTGTTATGTCATGTTTTTCCTCTTTCCCTGAATAAGGGAGCTCTTAAATGGTTTTCAGGCTTACCACGAAGTTCCGTGGTTGACTGGCCAGATCTTAAACAATGCTTTCTGTAACACCCTAGCTCTGATACCAACTAATGTAACACCCTAGCTCTGATACCAACTAATGTAACACCCTAGCTCTGATACCAACTAATGTAACACCCTAGCTCTGATACCAACTAATGTAACACCCTAGCTAGGGCATCACATTTCTGACTTCCGACTCATAATCTGAAAATAAGTTCGCACAAAGTTTGAGTTATAAAAGATGGGTTTCAAAATTTCTTCTTTACTGAAACGTAAATTTACTGAAAATATTAGGTAATATTGAAATTCATATTTCAACTATTCATTATGCAATATTGACACTAATTAATATCACAATTTAAAGAGAAATATAAAATTAACAGACTTATTTTTTTTTTTACAGTAGCAAACCCCATGACGGGTCCTACTTAATAGCATGGTACAACACTAACGGAAAACTTTAACATACTTATTCCTTTTTCTGTCCATCTTGATGCATCAGACATCTGTTTCTTTGTCAACACTGCACACCTTCGAGTCCTGAATGTCTACTCCTTATTGTTGTCACCAATCTCAGAGTATTTATCGCCCGTTATGTTTAAGACAACTTGATCCTTCTATTGTTTGATTTTAACAATACAAACACAGCAAAACAACATAACAAAGAGGTGAGATCACCTACACCAATACCAACATGGAAGCACAGAGATAATACACAGCCAACAATATCATACAGACAGATCATGTCATAATCATGCTATCAGCATTAATCAACTATCATCATCTAATCATTTATCAGTTCAATCATCATCCAATCATTTATCAATTCAATTATCATAACCAATAACCAATATTACTCAATTAATATATCACATAGATATAAATGCGTAGATTTATACATATGTACAAAGACTCAGTCTTTCAAAAACAACTCCATGGAGGTTTTCACAATTTCGAGAAGAATGCTCTGGTCAATTGTCAGCCTTAGCCCAAAGACAATCTCCCAGTTGTTGAAAAGAATCGTGTTCTTATCGGGTATCGTCAATGCGTTGCAACGGACTGCATCGCCAAGTGGCACAGGGTACTCGCCAGCTGTCCACTGGTCGACCGCCGCGCCTCGACGCCCCCAAGATCCATCATAGACCTCACTATCAATTCTCATCCCCTCTTCAACCACAAGGGCCATAATAGTTATTAGCTATATTTTATACAATGCACGAATATATCAGTGCAAGTCCAACCCCAAAGGGACAAATCTTTTCAATTTCATTTGTTCAATGTAATCATATGCTTCAACGCATATTTTTTTTAATGCACGTATAATGCACCAAATCCAATCACAGACATATCTTTCCAATGCATGTATAATGCACCAAATGCCAATCATAGGAAAAACACGTCATTTTCTCATACAGTGTCCATACACGGGTTCAACAGTAATTATACTATTTTTTTTCAACACAAAATCATAGTTATAAAACACTTTCGCCGTGTTTTCACAAAATTGTGTAACATTTCCATTATGTTTTCACAATTCCAAAATGTTTCTGTTACATTTTTAAAATTCTGAAACGTTTCTGTTATATTTTCACAATACTGTAACACTTTTGTTACGTTTTCAAAATGCCGCAGCTCTTCTGTTGCACTTTTAATTCACATATTAATTTTTCAATGTCTTTCTCAATCGCGTAAAAATATATGTTTCTCAAATCGCATATTATTTTTCCACTGTTTCAAAATTGCGTATATTTTTCAATAATATTTTCAATAGTGTAAAATATTTAAATGCTTCCCAAATCTCGTAACAATTTTCTACCATTTTTCATAATTACGTAAAAATATTCTATTATTATGTAATCACGTAGTGATTTTTCAACTGTATTTCAAATTACGTAAAATATTTAAACTTACATAAAATATTTAAATGTAATTCAGATCACGTAGAAATATTTTAACATATTTCAAATTGCGTAGAAATATTTTACTATATTTTAAATCATTTTTAAGATACGTAAATCATTTTTCACCATTTTACAATCATGTAAAATATTCCTCAATATTCCAAACATTATTTTAGACTTTCAAATAAGTCAATATCATTTTTAACACATTTTCTTACCCAAGAAAATCTTTTTCCCCGTTTCTTTACTCAAAAAATTCTTTTTCAAATATAATCCACAAAATTACTTTTTCATTGATATAAATCAATGTTTCAAATCTTAAAATTTCCACACGTACTTCAAAACTTGAAAATAAGTTATACTTTAGTAAATTCTCAAATCACCATTATATTCTCTGTTTTTCTCAAAGCATTTCCAAACACAACATTCTTCAAAATAAATTGAAGTTCGAAAACATTTTCGTTTACAAAAACTTAATTTCTCAAGTGATAAATGCTCTAATTCCATTTCCAAATTCTTGTATTAACTCAAGTTACGTTTCCACTTTGAAAATCACTTTGTTCATAAAAATCAAGCCATTACAAGCCTTCAAAAACGTGGACATGACTATTGAAACTATTAAATATTTGTCCTTCTAAATTAATATGGTTTTATACAAACAAAACCATTAAAATTTTATTTTCAAAACTGAAGTACCGATGGTTATAAAAACCAAACCCATTTGTTCAAATTCATTTTCACTTTCTTTACAAATCCTTTTTTATTCTTAGTCAAAAATCTTTTCTTTAATATATATTTTCTCAAAATCACTTTTTATTGATCTAGTCCTACAAAATCATATTGAGTTGTTTTAATTATTGTTTCTTAACTTTAAATTTCCTAACAGTTTTCAAAACCCGATAAATAAATTCTCTGTTAGAAATTTTAAGTTACAAACGTTTTCCTTTATATTTCTAAATCACTTCTAAAAATTGATTAATTTGAAGTTCAATACTTTCAATCTTCTTTTTCTTTTATTTATGAAAATTCAACTTCACTTAATTTATAACACTTAATTCCCTTTTCAAAAATTCTTATTTGAAAATTCTTGTATTTCATAACATCAAAACATTTTTCTAAATTGTCAAAACCTTATAGATGACCATTGGAACCATGAAATATTTTTCTTCTAACTTAAATAAATTCCATTCTTGTTTCTACAAAATAAATCAATAAAATTTCATTCTAAATTTGTGTTCATGTTTTCTTAAAAAAAACAAAACTTTAGTTCATTTTCCATACTCCTCAAATCAATCCAATTTTATTCTTCCATAAATATATTAATTTGTAAACACCTATTTTGAGGTGTCTTGGCCGAAATTCTCATTGTTCTAGGGATCAAAATTTAATTTCCTTGTTCTTGAAAAAGTTCAACATTGACCCAAATCAAGGCATCAAAACCGTAGTTCTTCCTTGGCCATTGGAACTAAGATCAATTTTCTTTCCATCCACACATCATGGCATACATATTTATATTTCATCATAAATATCACAAACATGCCATATACTCATCATGCATATTATAAGTATACTATCAAAGCCATAAAATCATGCAAAGCATATTAAGCATAGACAAAAATAATCAAAGCACAAGAAAATAAAGCAAAGCTCATAAGCACACAATTAATTATTACATGACCATGGATTGGAATTCTCACATGAATTCACAATTCATCAAATATAAGATCATCTCCCACCACCATAATTGGTTGGTGAGATGGATCTCCCTCTTACCTCTTGAAGATCCTCAAAGCTTCTTGATTTTGCTTCTCTTTCCAAGTCCTTCAACACCAAGGGCTTCTCAAATTCAAAACAAAATACATAGAAATTAGTATACTAAGCTTGATTAAGAGGAACCATGGATCAAACATGGTTTAGATCATGAAAAAGAAGAGAAGAAATGAAGTCTTCTTATACTTCACCTCAAAAATCCCATAACTTTGTTCTTGAAGAAAGTCCATGAAGATGAATGATTTAGAGAAAGTCTCCAACATGAAAGTTGCTTAGAATATCATGTAGATTCAAGATCTATGATTGGATTAAATTAAACAAAGCATGGAACAATCATGGCTTAGAAAATCATAAACATGAATTCAAACCATAAAAACCAAAGTTTACCTCTAGGAAAGTAAGGTAAAAGTGGGATTTTGAAGCACTTAGAGTGGGATTTTGAGAAAACTTTCTAAATGAAAAGTGTTTAGAATGGTGTTTAGCTTTAGGAAATGATGAGAGTGAAAATTATAGGTGATGGATAGTGTATTTGGGTGCAGAGACCGAACCAATGGAGAGAAAATGGAAGGAAAAATGGTTGCTTGGTTCTTGAGATTTTGAGAGAATAAGATGGAGGCTTTTTTTGTGAAGTAGAAAAATGAATATGGAGAGTGTGACTAAAGGTGCTGCTGCCTTGGGAGTGAAAGAATGAAGAGATATGAATTCATTTAGCATAATTGAAGGCTATCACATGATGCACAAAGTCTTCCACTTTGTCATCTTTTTCTTTGGCCTAAAAAGGCTATACAAGCATGTCTAAACATGTCTCCTCCTTCCTAACACTCCAAAACCGTCCCCCCTTCCATAATGCATGAAGTTGTCATCTTTTTTTTTTTAATACAATTATTTGAAGCATTCCTAGCCATTGATTAATTCAATGGTTAGGATTTAGGTAGACTTTTAATTTAGAAGACTTAATCTAAGCCATTGGATTCTTCTCCTTTAAATTCTAGCCATTAGATGTGTCTCCAAAATAAAGGGTCAAGATTACTTCTTCTTACTTTTAATCCAAGGGTCATAATTAGTCTTTGCTATTTTTAAAGACCAAATCTCCACCCTTGATTAATTCTTCATCCAATGGTCATAAATGGTCTTTGTCACTTTTTAAGACCAAATCTCCACCTTTGATCAATTCTAAATCCAATGGTTGTAAATGGTCACTTTATATAATCAAATTTACACCGTTGATTAAATCTACGGTTGATATTGAAGCTTGCCTAACTAAGTTTATTCTCACACCATTGATTAAATCAATGGTGATTATCCAATGCTTCTTTATTAAGTTTATTTCATAACCGTTAATTAAATCAATAGTGGATATCCAAACCACCAATGTTGACTTAAGCAATATAATTTCTATTTTTATCTACTAAAAATTTCACGAAAGAATATATTTACTGTATTTTTATCTTCCAATAAATAAATACAGTACAAAACAAAATTTCTAAAACTATTTCCGGATTCAGGTTTAGTAAGATCTCCTGTCTCCGTCTAAACAGTACAAATTTTTCTATGCGTAAAAATTTTTTTCACTTTGCGGGACCCACCTGGGCCCACGTATGGTCACCTGGGCCCACAAACACCTCGTGGGGCCCACAAACAGAAACAAATTCAAAATCACACGTAAAATCACAAAAATTAGAAAACGTATAAATATCAAATCAGATTATGTAAAATAATTACCTAATGGTAAAAATTAAATTACGTAAAGTTTTTCCCGGCCCGAAAATTTTTATTTTCCTGACACGGAGTAAATCACTCAAAACGATCAAATATGCTGATGGAATAAACAAAATAATTTTACAGTATCTAGAAATTACTAAACAGTAAAATTTTGTTAACTGTCAAAATTACTATTTATAGGATAGGAAATTTTGGGGTGTTACAATTCTCCCCCTCTAAAAAGAAATTTCGTCCTTGAAATTTGAAAAACATGATTTCACACCCTCGGAATAAATACGGATATGGTGCTTTCATCTTATTTTTCAATTCTCATGAAGCTTCCTCTCTTACATCTTGCTACACTATTCTAATCCCACAAAATCTCTTTGCTGATGTTCAACTTCTCCTGATCAAACAGATATCTCAGACTCCTATCATAGAGATTTTGTTGGTTATTACTGAAGATGTTGAATGTTACTCCAGAAAGAAAGAATTTCCATATCTCTGATATCAATATAATGACAACCAATCTTCAATCATGCCTAGAGTAGTTTTTCTCAGATAACTTCCAACTAATGTAATGAAATGTTTAGCTAATGTAATGTATTACTTAAAATTTCCTTATCTTCGTATCACTACATATTCTAGATTTTTGCTTTTAACAGGAAATGTCTCACTAACTGAGTTCTTCTTTCCACAGCACTATACCAGATACTTCCGCAAATTTTTTTTCTACGATTTTCCATTACCGTCTTAAGTTTTCCCATAGAAGAATTGTTCCAATCTTTTGAAAAATTCACCACGCTTCTGCTGCGTTAACATGTATACAAATATGGAAATATTCTTTCTTGCAAGATATTCCTTCAATTGTAGGAGATGAAAGAAAACATCATGGAAGATAACAAAATGAATCGAACCTGTTATCGAACATATCCAGCAAAGAATTGGATGTAACCCGATTTTCAAGAATGAATTTTCTCTGGATTACTCACATTCTGTTGAAATAATCTCATTGGATATGGTTGGAAAATAACCAATCCATTTTCAAAGACCACGTCTGTTTATGAAACAGATCAAACTAACACAAAAATTTTGAACAACAGATCAAACTAATACAAAGATTTGATCTATAACAATAATTTGAATAACTTGAATAGCTCGATCAGCTAAGAATAGAAACAGAAGTAAACAAATCAGAGGATAACGAATAACTTTAACATATAATTGATCTACTCAATCATATGTCATAAAGAATAGGTCACTCACCGAAATATTCAGTATGGTTTATAGGATTAGCTCCAATGACGCAATCTCCATTGATTAAATCTTCCGCTCAGAACACTCCCGTTCCATTCAGAGTAACAACTTCCCTTACTATCAAAAAAATTTTTACTAATAGAAAACTCTATTTTCAAAGAACACATCAGAGATTATACTCTTTGAAAATGTGTCCAACTTTTCTGCAATTTGTTTCCTTGACGTACATTCCTTCATTTAAGTACCTTCTTCCACATCGCTTACTCCTTTTGGTTTCCTCAATGGTTGTAAATACATCTTCCGTCGAAATCAATTATTTTCTCAATATCCTAAAAAAATACCAGGTTCCAAAAATACGAAATCTTATATTCCAAGGCTGATTCTCTTCCATCAGATCCTAAACTTCAACTTCCAGTTTTCACTGAACAGCGGTCCTTTGTTTGTGCAGTCATCTTTCCACATTGCTCCCGTAGCTGCAACTGCATTACTAGTAACATGTTTCACTCCACACAAGTATAACTATCCCGAGAAGGCGTGCAGATCGAAATACAATGGATCTTATATCCATTATAGACAACATCATTTCCTTTCAGAAAACAAACACACAGAGAACACAACACAAGCAAAATAGACCTAACCACAAACCCCAAAAGACTCAAACCGTGCTCTGATACCAACTAATATAACACCCTAGCTCTGATACCAACTAATGTAACACCCTAGCTCTGATACCAACTAATGTAACACCCTAGCTAGGGCATCACATTTCTAACTTCCGACTCATAATCTGAAAATAAGTTCGCACAAAGTTTGAGTTATAAAAGATGGGTTTCAAAATTTCTTCTTTACTGAAACGTAAATTTACTGAAAATATTAGGTAATATTGAAATTCATATTTCAACTATTCATTATGCAATATTGACACCAATTAATATTACAATTTAAAGAGAAATATAAAATTAACAGACTTATTTTTTTTTTACAGTAGCAAACCCCATGACGGGTCCTACTTAATAGCATGGTACAACACTAACGGAAAACTTTAGCATACTTATTCCTTTTTCTGTCCATCTTGATGCATCAGACATCTGTTTCTTTGTCAACACTGCACACCTACGAGTCCTGAATGTCTACTCCTTATTGTTGCCACCAATCTCAGAGTATTTATCGCCCGTTATGTCTAAGACAACTCGATCCTTCTATTGTTTGATTTTAACAATACAAACACAGCAAAACAACATAACAAAGAGGTGAGATCACCTACACCAATACCAACATGGCAGCACAGAGATAACACACAGCCAACAATATCATACAGATAGATCATGCCATAATCATGCTATCAGCATTAATCAACTATCATCATCTAATCATTTATCAGTTCAATCATCATCCAATCATTTATCAATTCAATTATCATAACCAATAACCAATATTCCTCAATTAATATATCACACAGATATAAATGCTTAGATTTATACATATGTACAAAGACTCAGTTTTTCAAAAACAACTCCATGGAGGTTTTCACAATTTTGAGAAAAATACTCCGGTCAATTGTCAACCTTAGCCCAAAGACAATCTCCCAGTTGTTGAAAAGAATCGTGTTCTTGTCTGGTATCGTCAATGCGTTGCACCGGACTGCATCGCCAAGTGGCACAGGGTACTCGCCAGCTGTCCACTGGTCGATCGCCGAGCCTCGATGCCCCCAAGATCCATCATAGACCTCACTATCAATTCTCATCCCCTCTTCAACCACAAGGGCCATAATAGCTATTAGCTATATTTTATACAATGCACGAATATATCAGTGCAAGTCCAACCCCAAAGGGCCAAATCTTTTCAATTTCATTTGTTCAATGTAATCATATGTTTCAACGCATATTTTTTTTAATGCACGTATAATGCACCAAATCCAATCACAGACATATCTTTCCAATGCATGTATAATGCACCAAATGCCAATCATAGGAAAAACATGTCATTTTCTCATACAGTGCCCATACACTGGTTCAACAGTAATTATACTATTTTTTTTCAACACAAAATCATAGTTATAAAACACTTTCGCCGTGTTTTCACAAAATTGCGTAACATTTCTGTTATGTTTCACAATTCCAAAATATTTCTGTTATAATTTCAAAATTTTGAAATGTTTCTGTTATATTTTCACAATACTGTAACACTTTTGTTACGTTTTCAAAATGCCGAAGCTCTTCTGTTGCACTTTTAATTCACATATTAAATTTTCAATGTCTTTCTCAATCGCATAAAAATATACGTTTCTCAAATCGCATATTATTTTTCCACTGTTTCAAAATTGTGTATATTTTTCAATAATATTTTCAATAGTGTAAAATATTTAAACGCTTCCCAAATCTCATAACAATTTTCTACCATTTTTCATAATTACATAAAAATATTCTATTATTATTTAATCACGTAGTGATTTTTCAACTGTATTTCAAATCACGTAAAATATTTAAACTTACATAAAATATTTAAACGTAATTCAGATCACGTAGAAATATTTTAACATATTTCAAATTGCATAGAAATATTTTACTATATTTTAAATCATTTTTAAGATACGTAAATCATTTTTCACCATTTTACAATCATGTAAAATATTCCTCAATATTCCAAACATTATTTTAGACTTTCAAATAAGTCAATATCATTTTTAACACATTTTCTTACTCAAGAAAATCTTTTTCCCCATTTCTTTACTCAAGAAATTCTTTTTCAAATATAATCCATAAAATTACTTTTTCATTGATATAAATCAATATTTCAAATCTTAAAATTTTCATACGTACTTCAAAACTTGAAAATAAGTTATACTTTAGTAAATTCTCAAATCACCATTATATTCTCCATTTTTCTCAAAGCATTTCCAAACACAACATTCTTCAAAATAAATTGAAGTTCGAAAACATTTTCATTTACAAAAACTTAATTTCTCAAGTGATAAATGCTCTAATTCCATTTCCAAATTCTTGTATTAACTCAAGTTACGTTTCCACTTTGAAAATCACTTTGTTCATAAAAATCAAGGCATTACAAGCCTTCAAAAACGTGGACATGACTATTGAAACCATTAAATATTTGTCCTTCTAAATTAATATAGTTTTATATAAACAAAACCATTAAAATTTTATTTTCAAAACCGAAG
This sequence comes from Ormosia semicastrata, assembly GCA_029884595.1. NCBI lineage: Eukaryota > Viridiplantae > Streptophyta > Magnoliopsida > Fabales > Fabaceae > Ormosia > Ormosia semicastrata. Next base: position 1,104,854 of record JAQQTO010000060.1, on the reverse strand, counting down.
TACCGATGGTTATAAAAACCAAACCCATTTGTTCAAATTCATTTTCACTTACTTTGCAAATCCTTTTTTATTCTTAGTCAAAAATCTTTTCCTTAATATATATTTTCTCAAAATCACTTTTTATTGATCTAGTCCTACAAAATCATATTGAGTTGTTTTAATTATTGTTTCTTAACTTTAAATTTCCTAACGTTTTTCAAAACCCAATAAATAAATTCTCTGTTAGAAATTTTAAGTTACAAACGTTTTCCTTTATATTTCTAAATCACTTCTAAAAATTGATTAATTTGAAGTTCAATAATTTCAATCTTCTTTTTCTTTTATTTATGAAAATTCAACTTCACTTAATTTATAACACTTAATTCCTTTTTCAAAAATCCTTATTTGAAAATTCTTGTATTTCATAACATCAAAACATTTTTCTAAATTGTCAAAACCTTATAGATGACCGTTGGAACCATGAAATATTTTTCTTCTAACTTAAATAAATTCCATTCTTGTTTCTACAAAATAAATCAATAAAATTTCATTCTAAAATTTGTGTTCATGTTTTCTTAAAAAAAACAAACCTTTAGTTCATTTTCCATACTCCTCAAATCAATCTAATTTTATTCTTCCATAAATATATTAATTTGTAAACACCTATTTTGAGGTGTCTTGGCTGAAATTCTCATTGTTCTAGGGATCAAAATTTAATTTCCTTGTTCTTGAAAAAGTTCAACATTGACCCAAATCAAGGCATCAAAACCGTAGTTCTTCCTTGGCCATTGGAACCAAGATCAATTTTCTTTCCATCCACACATCATGGCATACATATATATATTTCATCATAAATATCACAAACATGCTATATACTCATCATGCATATTATAAGTATACTATCAAAGCCATAAAATCATGCAAAGCATATTAAGCATAGACAAAAATAATCAAAGCACAAGAAAATAAAGCAAAGCTCATAAACACACAATTAATTATTACATGACCATGGATTGGAATTCTCACATGAATTCACAATTCATCAAAAATAAGACCATCTCCCACCACCATAATTGGTTGGTGAGATGGATCTCTCTCTTACCTCTTGAAGATCCTCAAAGCTTCTTGATTTTGCTTCTCTTTCCAAGTCCTTCAACACCAAGGGCTTCTCAAATTCAAAACAAAATACATAGAAATTAGTATACTAAGCTTGATTAAGAGGAACCATGGATCAAACATGGTTTAGATCATGAAAAAGAAGAGAAGAAATGAAGTCTTCTTATACTTCACCTCAAAAATCTCATAACTTTGTTCTTGAAGAAAGTCCATGAAGATGAATGATTTAGAGAAAGTCTCCAACATGAAAGTTGCTTAGAATATCATGTAGATTCAAGATCTATGGTTGGATTAAATTAAACAAACCATGGAACAATCATGGCTTAGAAAATCATAAACATGAATTTAAACCATAAAAACCAAAGTTTACCTCTAGGAAAGTAAGGTAAAAGTGGGATTTTGAAGCACTTAGAGTGGGATTTTGGGAAAACTTTCTAAATGAAAAGTGTTTAGAATGGTGTTTAGCTTTAGAAAATGATGAGAGTGAAAATTATAGGTGATGGATAGTGTATTTGGGTGTAGAGACCGAACCAATGGAGAGAAAATGGAAGGAAAAATGGTTGCTTGGTTTTTGGGATTTTGGGAGAATAAGATGGAACCTTTGTTTGTGAAGTTGAAAAATGAATATGGAGAGTGTGACCAAAGGTGCTGCTGCCATGGGAGTGAAAGAATGGAGAGATATGAACTCATTTGGCATAATTGAAGGCTATCACATGATGCACAAAGTCTTCCACTTTGTCATCTTTTTCTTTGGCCTAAAAAGGCTATACAAGCATGTCTAAACATGTCTCCTCCTTCCTAACACTCCAAAACCGTCCCCCCTTCCATAATGCATGAAGTTGTCATCTTTTTTTTTTTATACAATCATTTGAAGCATTCGTAGCCATTGATTAATTCAATGGTTAGGATTTAGGTAGACTTTTAATTTAGAAGACTTAATCTAAGCCATTGGATCCTTCTCCTTTAAATTCTAGCCATTAGATGTGTCTCCAAAATAAGGGTCAAGATTACTTCTTCTTACTTTTAATCCAAGGGTCATAATTAGTCTTTGCTACTTTTTAAGACCAAATCTCCACCCTTGATTAATTCTTCATCCAATGGTCATAAATGGTCTTTATCACTTTTTAAGACTAAATCTCCACCTTTGATCAATTCTAAATCCAATGGTTGTAAATGGTCACTTTATATAATCAAATTTACACTGTTGATTAAATCTACGGTTAATATTGAAGCTTGCCTAACTAACTTTATTCTCACGCCATTGATTAAATCAATGGTGATTATCCAATGCTTCTTTATTAAGTTTATTTCTTAACCGTTAATTAAATCAATAGTGGATATCCAAACCACCAATGTTGACTTAAGCAATATAATTTCTATTTTTATCTACTAAAAATCCCACGAAAGAATATATTTCTTGTATTTTTATCTTAGATAAATAAATACGGTACAAAACAAATTTTCTAAAACTGTTTCCGGATTCAGGTTTAGTAAGATCCCTTGTCTCCGTCTAAACAGTACAAATTTTTCTATGCGTAGAAAATTTTTTCACTTTGCGAGACCCACCTGGGCCCACGTATGGTCACCTGGGCCCACAAACACCTCGTGGGGCCCACAAATAGAAAAAAATTTAAAATCACACATAAAATCACAAAAATTAGAAAACGTATAAATATCAAATCAGATTATGTAAAATAATTACCTAACGGTAAAAATTAAATTACGTAAAGTTTTTCCCGGCCCGAAAATTTTTATTTTCCTGACACAGAGTAAATCACTCAAAACGATCAAATACGCTGACGGAATAAACAAGATAATTTTACAGTATCCAGAAATTACTAAACAGTAAAATTCTGTTAGCTGTCAAAATTACTGTTTATAGGATAGGAAATTTTGGGGTGTTACACTTTCTGCTCCAATACACAACTAACAAGGAACAGCCCAGATCTATTGAATCCCTGGCAAAGCTCCGCCAAGGGAGGGATGAGCCCCTCCACGATTACGTTAGGTGTTTCATGGCAGCATGTACTAACGTGGAAAACTTTGAAGACAGAATAGCCCTTCACTATGCCAAAAGTGGTCTTCGGGTAGGTTCTGAGTTCTTTGCTTCCTTGGTTAAAAAGAAACTGGAGAACCTGGGTGAGTTTTAGAGGCGATCCCAAAAGTACATGGACCTAAAGGAAGCAACGGTGGACCAGAGGAGGTGGGACAAAGGTGAACCTTCTCACTAGAAGCCTAATCATAATTTCTCACAGCCTCGGTCTTCCAAAGATAGTCCACCCCGGGCTGGATACTCCGTTTATACTCCACTGAATACCCCACGAGAAACAATCTTGAAGGAAGTAATGTAGACTGAGTTTCAAAATATACGGAGACCACCCCTATTAAGAAACACAAGCAGAGGGACCATTCTAAGCATTGCACATGGCATAAAGGTTATGGGCATGATATGGAAGATTGCTACCAACTCCATGATGCCACTGAACTTCTAATTAAGGCCTGGCGACTGCAACAATATATCCTCTGGGTCTAAAGCGAAGAGCACCACAGTAAGCAAAGAGACAAAAATGCAGTCCTCAACGAAGCCCATCCCCTCACCGCAGTAGAAGAACTCGAAGTCCCAAGAGAAGATCCCGGACTCCACCTCGTTGAGACAATAATGACCGACAGGATAGGAATAGGGACACTCCCGCTAATGATAATGGTAACCAATGTTCTGAGCTAAACAAAATGATTAACACTATTGTTGGCAATTTCGTTGGTGAAGGGTCATCAAATGGAGCCCGGAAAAAAGCCCTCATGATGGCAGTGTATAGTGTATCCCATTCCAAACCTAGAATTTAGACTACTGAAAGAAAAATGCCTTCCATCACTTTTTCGGATGAGAACTATGGTGAAATTATCCCGGAACATGATGATCCACTCGTCATCTCAAGAATAATATCTAATGCCAAGGTTTACCAAATTTTTGTAGATCAAGGAAGTTCAGCAGATGTTATGTTCCTGGACCTCTATCAGAAGCTAGAACTACCACCATCGGATTTGACTCCTCACGATGGGGAACTGACAGGTTTCACAGGAGAAAAGGTTACCTCGGTAGGTTACTACAAAACCCACCTAACTTTGGGATCTTCTAAACTCTTCAAGACAGTCAAAGTAAGGTTTTTGGTTGTGGACTGCCCTTGGGCTTACAACATCATCGTAGGCCATCCCTCTCTAAATGTTCTCAGTGCCGTGGTCTCCACAACTCACCTCGTGATGAAGTTTTTGAATAAGAACAATGCAGTTGTCACTGTTAAAGGAGATTAAGTGGCTGCTAAGAAATGCTACAATGACAGCCTGAAAATTTGTAGAATTCCTAAAAATAGAAAATCTGCCACCCCCAGCCCAGTCTTGGACAAAGTCAACATTGTTGGGAATTTTGCGGATACAACACGCAGCGGAAAACAGGGATTCCCACCGAGGATCCATACGAAAAAGCCATAATCTGAGTTTTTAAATGATTTACCTCTTGAAGCGTGAATCACTAACACCGTAATAGAAACGATGTCTCTGCGGTATCCACATGAACAGACTCACGAACATCCAACATCCGTAAAGAGGAACCTCACGTCTCTCACATAGTGCTAGCTGCGAAGAGAAGAGAAGAAACCTGTCGCTCTCTCACTCACTTTTCTGTAGGTGCGGCTAGGGTTCAAAATTATGTCACTTAGCAGCCCCCTTAGCAGTACTATTTATAATAGTGACTGCCTTAAGTGAGTGTGAGCAGCAGCAAGGTAAGTTGTGCAACCCTAGACCCATCTGTTATGAGTCTGGTCTATAGTTGAATCTGAGTCCAACTTAGATCCATTGCTCCAATTTTAGTCTGCTCTATGTGTGTGACCCTACAGGTTCTTATTACGTTGACAGTAATATTAAAATCCCATTTTAATATTACAAGCAGTGAGCGGTATCTAGTAACACATCGCTGCTACCCAAGTAATAAGAATGTCAGTGATTTGACATAACCTTTTCGTGACCAATGTTTTCGTGTCGTTTAGTCCCTTTGTCAAGATATCTAGATTGAACACAAGGCATGGAATGCGTCACCCTTGTATAGTCCAATCATTCATTTCCTGATACTCGAGCAGACTTTGTAACAATAAATGAGATCAATATCTCATATTGACTCATTTGAGCATGGCCATGCATTTCGCAGTCTCACTCAATCAGGGGGCCCGAAGATATCGCTCCTGTTATGTAGGAGTGACAAATCCCATCTAGGTCACTCACATCCCTCTGCATGATTTGCGGTATGTCCAATAACCAACTTTATAATCACCTTGTTACAGATGACATTTGATGGCATTAAAACACACAACTCCTCATGTAGGAATCGTAGTGATTTCAGGTCAAAGGACCACAAACATCATTGTCACTATGAGAATCGCTTATGACACTCACGTAACGATCCATGTAGCGTTCTCATGGTGGGTTAGTCCAGTACATCATTACTCTAATATGTACCTATGTGAAGACTTGATATCTTATATCCATGACCCGTGAGATGTGGTCATCAGTCTCTGCACATACTAGTCTCAATGTATTATTGTTGTCCTAATTAATAATAATACTTGACTAGGGACATTTAAGAATAGTGTTGTAACCAAAAGAATCTCACGATCAAGTCATTCATTTGATGTCTTATGGCATCAAACTTACTATTCTAAAGACTTTATTATGTTTATTAAAAGGAACACAATAAATGAAATGCCTCATATATAAAATAGCATAATAGAATATATGTAAATACAGAAAATGTATTAGCCTCTAGGGCATACACCAACAATCTCCCACTTGCACTAGAGCCAATTAGGCATATATCTAATGCCTAAAGACCTAGTGTGACCCTCATCCTTCTGCTGTGCAAGAGGCTTCGTCAGTAGATCAGCAATGTTATCATCTGTTGGTACTCTGCATATCTTCACATCTCCTCTATCGATGATCTCTCGAATGAGATGGAAGCGCCTAAGTATATGTTTGGATCGCTGGTGAGATCTAGGCTCCTTAGCTTATGCAATGGCTCCATTATTATCACAATAGAGGTCCACTGGGTCCACAATGCTAGGAATAGTGCCAAGTTCAGTAATGAACTTCCTGATCCAAACGGCCTCCTTTGCTGCATTGGAGGCAGCAATATACTCAACCTCTGTGGTAGAATCGGTGACTGTCTCCTGCTTTGAACTCTTCCAGCTCACAGCCCCACCATTTAGGCAAAAAACATAACCTGATTGCGATCTGGAGTCGTCCTTATCGGTTTGGAAGCTAGCATCAGTGTAACCTTTTACAACTAGCTCTTCCTCGCCTCCATATACTAAGAATGAATCCTTAGTCCTTCTCAAGTACTTAAGGATGTTCTTGATAGCATTCCAGTGACTTTCACTGGGATCAGACTGGCACCTACTCGTCATGCTTAAAGTATACGAGATGTCTGGTCGAGTACATAACATGGCATACATGATAGATCCAATTACAGATGCATATGAAATATTGCTCATGCGATCCCTCTCATCCTGGGTAGAAGGGGATTGAGCCTTAGATAGGCTTACACCATGTGACATAGGCAAGAGTCCTTTCTTGGATTCATGCATGTTAAATCGTCTTAACACTTTGTCTATGTATGTACTCTGACTTAGGCCAAGCAGTCTCAGTGATCTATCTCTATAGATCCTGATACCTAATACATAGGTGGCTTCGCCCAAGTCTTTCATAGAGAAACAGTTCCCTAACTAAGTCTTTACAGACTGTAAGGTAGGGATGTCATTTCCAATAAGTAGTATGTCATCAACATACAATACCAGAAAGATAATAGTGCTCCCACTAACCTTCTTGTAGACACAAGATTCTTCTTCATTCTTAATGAAACCAAACTGTTTTATTGTATCATCAAAATGAAGATTCCAGCTTCTGGAAGCTTGCTTTAATCCATAAATAGATTGTTGCAACTTGCATACTTTTCTAGCATCCTCTGGAGTGGCAAAACCCTCAGGTTGTGTCATGTACACATCTTCGAGAAGATTTCCATTAAGGAAAGTAGTTTTAACATCCATTTTCCAGATTTCATAATCATGGTATGCTGCAACAGCAAGCAAGATCCGAATGGATTTAAGCATCGCAACTGGAGAAAAAGTCTCATCATAGTCTACACCATGAATTTGTTTGAAACCTTTAGCCACCAATCGCGCCTTAAAGGTATGCACATTACCATCCATGTCGGTTTTCTTCTTGAAAACCCACTTGCACCCAATGGGTTTTACCCTTTCAGGTGGGTCAACCAAGGTCCATACCTGGTTGGCATACATGGAATCCATTTCAGATCTCATGGCCTCAAGCCATTTCTCAGTTCTCGGGCCAATAATGGCTTCTGGTAAGTCACAGGCTCATCTTGATCCATGAGCAATACGTCACCTTGTTGGGTCTTGAGAAATCCATATCTTTCTGGTTGATGACGTATCCTGTTAGACCTACGCAGGTCTTGTGCTACTAGAGCAGGTTGTTGTTCCACAACATTTTGTGGAGGCTGCTCTATTTCCACCATTGGTTCATTGCTGCTTTGTGAAACTTGAACTTCTTCAAGTTCTATTTTTCTCCCACTGATTCTTTTGGAGATAAACTCCCTTTCTAGAAACACAGCTGTCCGTGCGACAAACACTTTGCCCTCGGTAGGATTATAGAAAAAATATCCCTTGGTTTCCTTTGGATACCCCCACAAAGAAGCATTTATCTGATTTAGGTCCAAGCTTATCAGAAACTTGACGTTTCACGTAAGCTTCGCAGCCCCAAATCTTCAAGAAAGACATACTGGGCCGTCTCCCAGTCCATATCTCATATGGTGTCTTTTGAACTGTCTTAGATGGAACACGGTTAAGTGTGAAAGCTGCATGCAATGAGCATGTCCCCGAGAAGGAGCCTGGAAGGTTTGCATGACTCATCATGGATCGGACCATGTCCAACAAGGTCCTGGTTCCTCCTTTCGAGACACCATTCCATTGTGGTGTTCCTGGTGGAGTGAGTTGAGATATTATCCCACACTCTTTCTGATGATCATCAAACTGTTGGCTTAAGTATTCTCCTCCTCGATCTGATCGAAGGATTTTAATACTCTTGCCAAGTTGGTTTTGTACTTCATTCTTGAACTCTTTGAACTTTTCAAAGGATTCTGATTTGTGCTTCATAAGATATACAAATCAATATCTACTGAAATCATCAGTAAATATAATGAAGTATTGAAAACCGCCCCTAGCGAGTGTGTTTAGTGGTCCACATACATCACTATGTATAAGGCCTAAAAGATCACTAGCCCTTTCACCTTGTCCAGTGAATGGGGCCTTTGTCATCTTCCCCAATAAACAAGATTCACATGTCTCATATGATTCGAAATCAAACGAGTCCAAGAATCCATCTTTATGGAGTTTGGAGATGCGTTTCTCATTTATGTGGCCCAAACGATAATGCCAGAGAAAAGTTGGGTTCAGATCATTTGATTTAAACCTCTTTGTATTTATGTTATAGACGGGCGTTTCGAGATCAAGTACATAAAGTCCATTACTCAATTGTGCACTACCATAAAAAATATCATTCATATAAATAGAACAACACTTGTCCTTTATTATAAAAGAAAAATCTTTCTTGTCCAAACAAGAAACAGAAATGATATTCCTACTAATAGCAGGTACAAAATAGCAGTTCTCTAACTCTATTACAAGCCCAGTGGGCAAAGATAATAAATAAGTCCCTACAGCTAATGCAGCAACCTTTGCTCCATTTTCAACTCGTAGGTCGACTTCGCCCTTCGTCAATGGTCTACTGCTCTTTAGATCCTGCACATTTACACAAATGTGAGATCCACATCCAGTATCTAATACCCATGATGCAGAAGTAGATAAATTGACTTCAATAACAAAAATACCTGAAGTAGAAGTCTCACTTCCCTTCTTCTTTTTGAGCTCCTCTAGGAACTTGGCACAGTTCCTCTTCTAATGTCCGGTCTGACCACAATGGAAGCATGTACCTTCCTTAGCCACTCCACCCACTGGTTTCAAGCCAGAAGTGCTAGGCTTGGACTTGTCCTTGCCCTTGCCCTTCCAGTTGTCCTTGGGCTTTTTCTGTTGTTTCTTGCCCTTATTCTTTTGGACCATCATTATGGCCTTCCCTTTGCCTTTGTTAATGTTATGCTCGGCACTTCTCAACATGCCTAGCAGCTCGGTAGTGATTTGTCAATCTCATTCATGTTGTAGTTCATGACAAATTGATCGAAACTTTCCTAGAACGATTGCGGGATTAAGTCGATGGCCAACTCTTGGCCCAAAGGAAAACCGAGTCTCTCTAGGTTTTCAATGTACCCAATCATCTTGAGTACATGAGCACCAACAGGGGCTTCCTTCTACCCGGCTTGCACTTTGAACAAGAGTGTTTTAGAGACCTCAAATCTCTCATGCCTGGCCTGCTCTTGATAAAGCTTCTTAAGGTGTACGATCATATCGTATGCATCCATGTTCTCATGTTGCTTTTGGAGCTCAGAGTTCATGGTGGCCAGCATTAGACATCCAATGTCCAAGGCATCATCTTGATGCTTCTTATAAGCATCTCTTTCGGTTCTAGGGGCATTAGCAGCAGGTGGCTCGAGAATAGGCATTCCAAAATATACGATTTTTCTCTTGCTTGAGGACAATCCTCAAATTCCTGTACCAGTCTAGAAAATTTGTTCCAGACAACTTGTCCTTCTCAAGGACGGATCGCAATGATAAAGTACCCGATGTGTTTGTTGCCATGGTAATCTATTAACAGAAATATGCAAAATATAAGTATCATGCCATAAACATATTTAATGAGGTCTTTTAATTAAATATGCCTCCCACTATTTTATTCAAGTCAATGACCCTCAGCATTGACTCAGAAAATCCCATCGTAAGATTTCCTAGTAGGCCAAGATCCATATTTCACCTAGTTTTGAGTCAGCTTTGGCTAATCACCCAAAATTCAATTATTTAGGTAGGAAACACTTTCCAATTACATCACATGTAACTCTTGGATAGTTGGGTGAATAACACTTATTCAAGTCCATCTGATGGACCAAAACCCAACTTCATGCCCCTAAGCCTTCAATCCAATTGAAATGGCCTAGTTAAGTCAGACCCAATGGTTGGCAGTTGGATATTACCTTTATCCTATCGCGTCTTACTAATATAGATAAAGGCATCCTGCTTTGGCAGACCTGCACTTGATCGATACTAGTCTTGACGAGTGCCACACATTGGAAGGCATCACATAATGACTTAATATTTGCTTTGAGGGAATTATTATTATTATTATTAGATCTTACCATTTATTAAAATATTTATCATACCGTAAACAATATCCATGCATCTCATACATAAAAGGCATATAATAAAAGTGGCATGGTTATGGCCCTTAAGAGAGTAACATTAACTAAGCCAGCTTCATCAAGCATCTCCCACCAACGTCCTCACTTGATGTTGCCTTCTTGTCTCCACATCATAATTACATTATATAGAAACCTCTTTTACATTCGAGGGGAGTTAGGTGAGAAGAGAATGTACAATCAGAATGTAGAGAGCAAGGCACGACACGCAGGTCATATTTATTAAAACCAAAAGGCATAAAGAGAGGACTAAAGCCATAACCATGCACCATGCATCACAAAGAACATATAAACTCATAACAATAATACATAATTATTTTTCGTGAGTTATAAAAGGATAGAAAATATTGCGCTTTCGAATAACACACTACGCAGAGGCAGCACGGGGGTTCCGCTGTGCCACGCGAAACCCTAAGCTTGAACAACATGAACACTTCATGTGCCGCGGGGAACCCTTGCGCCGTCGTTCAACACTTGAACCTCAGGCGCCTCGTTGGTGGCTTGACATCAACACTTGATGCTGCTGCCGTAAAACAAGAATAGGGTTTCCAAAACCCCTTACGCTGTGCCTCTTGTGCAGAAACAAGGATTCCATAACCCTTGCCGCCGCAAGCCACGAACAAGGTTTCCCAAACCCTTGCGCCGCGCATTGAGAATAAGGATTCCATAACGTTGTTTGTATCACATACATACCAGAAAGCTTCGCAAAAACATATATCTTAATACAAAATGGTTTTCACAAAACATATGAACATCTTCATGAAGTTTTTGAAAACAAGATTACGATTTTGCATACAACATAAGAAACAGAATATGTTTTCGCAAAGGGTTTCATACGATTTTCAGAAATAACATATTAAAGATCATATCTTTTGTCAAAACAAGAACAGAAAACATGTTATCTCATGTAAACGAAAACAGAAAACCGAATCATGGTTTCGCAAGATTCTCTGATACCACTATTGGGAATTTTGTGGATACAACACGCAGCGGAAAACAAGGATTCCCACCGAGGATCCATGCGAAAAAGCCATAATCCGAGTTTTTAAATGATTTACCTCTTGAAGCGTGAATCACTAACACCGTAATAGAAACGATGTCTCTGTGGTATCCACATGAATGGACTCACGAACGTCCAACATCCGCAAAGAGGAGCCTCACGTCTCTCACACAGTGCTAGCTACGAAGAGAAGAGAAGAAACCTGTCGCTCTCTCACTCATTTTTCTGTAGGTGCGGCTAAGGTTCAAAATTATGTCACTTAGTAGCCCCCTTAGCAGTACTATTTATAATAGTGACTACCTTAAGTGAGTGTGAGCAGCAGCAAGGTAAGCTGTGCAACCCTAGACCCATCTGTTATGAGTCTGGCCCATATTTGAATCCGAGTCCAACTTAGATCCATTGCTCCAATTTTAGTCTGCTCTATGTGTGTGACCCTGCAGGTTCTTATTACGTTGGCAGTAATATTAAAATCCTATTTTAATATTATAAGCAGTGAGTGGTATCTAGCAACACATCGCTGCTACCTAAGTAATAAGAATGTCAGTGATTTGACATAACCTTTTCGTGACCAATGTTTTCGTGTCGTTTAGTCCCTTTGTCAAGATATCTAGATTGAACACAAGGCATGGAATGCGTCACCCTTGTATAGTCCAATCATTTGTTTCCTGATACTCGAGCAGACTTTGTAACAATAAATGAGATCAATATCTCATATTGACTCATTTGAGCATAGCCATGTATTTCGCAGTCTCACTCAATCAGGGGGCCCGAATATATCGCTCCTGTTATGTAAGAGTGACAAATTCCATCTAGGTCACTCACATCCCTCTGCATGATTTGCGGTATGTCCAATAACCAACTTTATAATCACCTTGTTACAGATGACGTTTGATGGCATTAAAACACACAACTCCTCATGTAGGAATCGTAGTGATTTCAGGTCAAAGGACCACAAACATCATTGTCACTATGAGAATCGCTTATGACACTCACGTAACGATCCATGTAGCGTTCTCATGGTGGGTCAGTCTAGTACATCATTACTCTAATATGTACCCATGTGAAGACTTGATATCTCATATCCATGACCCGTGAGATGTGGTCATCAGTCTCTGCACATACTAGTCTCAATGTATTATTGTTGTCCTAATTAACAATAATACTTGACTAGGGGCATTTAAGAATAGTGTTGTAACCAAAAGGATCTCACGATCAAGTCATTCACTTGATGTCCTATGGTATCAAACTTACTATTCTAAGGACTTTATTATGTTTATAAAAAAGAATACAATAAATGAAATGCCTCATATATAAAATAGCATAATAGAATATATGTAAATACAGAAAATGTATTAGCCTCTAGGGCATACACCAACAAACATACTTATGACCGAACTCGATGTTAGGGAAGAAATCTATAGTACCAGGCCCCATCCAGAGGGTAAGTTGCAACCTCTCCAACTTGGAGCCAAGTCGGATCAAGTTACCAAGATTGGAGCGCTTTTAGAAGAAAAAGAGAAACAACAACTGACAGAACTCTTGCTGAAGAATAAGAACCTTTTCGCTTGGACGTCATCTGACATGCTAGGACTTGATCCCATCTTCATCTGTCACCGCCTGTCCATCAGAGAATGTGTAAAACCGATAGCACAGAAGAAAAGAAAGGTCGACCTAGAAAGACAACAGATCATTGAAGAACAGATTAGGGAGTTACTGAGCGGTAACTCCAATAGGGAAATTTCTTATACCACATGGCTATCCAATGTGGTCCTAGTCAAGAAATCCAATGGGAAGTGGAGAATGTGTGTGGACCACACAGATCTAAACAAGGCTTGTGCCAAAGATCCATACCCACTCCCCAATGTGGATAAATTGGTGGACAGTTCTTCAGGTTTTAAGTGGTTGTCGTTTATGGATGCATATTCCGGGTATAACTAAATTCCCACGTATCTCAAAGACGAGGATAAAACCGCCTTCATCACTGACAAAGCGAGCTACTGTTATAGGGTTATGCCCTTCGGCCTGAAAAACGCAAGAGCCACCTATCAGAGGATGATGAACAGAGTCTTTGAGAATCAAGTGGGAAAGATGCTAGAGGTCTATATAGATGACATGATAGTGAAAAACCCACAAGGTGGATCGCATGCGACAGACCTTCAAGAAATATTTGCTAAGGTCAGAAAGTATAACATGAGACTAAACCCAGAAAATTGATTCTTCAGGGTCCAGGAAGGGAAATTCTTGGGATTTATGCTAACCCACCATGGAATTGAGGCTAATCCTGATAAATGTCAGGCGATACTTGACATGAGAAGTCCTCAAAGTGTTAAGGAAGTACAACAATTTATAGGCTGTATAGCAGCTTTCACGAGATTCCTTACCAAAGCAGCCCATAAATCTCTTCCCCTTATTCAAGCTACTCAAGAAGGGGAAGAATTTCAAATGGACCCAGGAATGTGAGGATGCTTTTCTATCCTTAAAGAACTTTTTATCCTCCCCTCTTATTTTGACAAGACCGAAGCCCAGTGAGACGCTCTACTTATACCTCTTAGTTCATGAGGAAGCAGTGAGCTCTGTGTTAATCTGGGAGATGAGCGAAGGGTAGAAACTGATCTACTTTGTGAGCAAGGTTCTGCAAGGCCTTGAGCTTCTCTATCAGAAAGTTGAAAAGGTTGCCTTTGCACTAATCACCACGGCTAGAAGACTGCAGTAATACTTTGAATGCCACCCGCTGGTAGTAAAAACAGACCAGCCCATCTGCCAGGTATTGCACAAGCCAGATTTGGCCAGAAGAATGATTTCTTGATCAATTGAACTCTTTGAGTTTGGGATCACATATGAACCATGGCTTGCAATAAAGGCCTAAGCGTTATCCGATTTCTTAGCAGAACTCACATCAGACCCTGACAACCTAAAAAGAATCTGTTGGACCATCTTTGTTGACGGATCCCCGAACCCCAAGAGGAGCGGCATCGGGGTAATTCTGGAAAACTTAGAGGGACTGACATTAGAGCATTCCCTGAAATTTGAATTCCCAATCTCGAACAACCAGACTGAATTTGAGGCTTGTATTACCGAGCTAGTAATGGCCAAGGATATGGAGGCAACCAGGATCACACTCTATAGTGATTCCCAACTTGTAACCTCCCAAATCCAAGGTGAATATCGAGCTATAGAGCCTCTCCTACAGAGATACTTAGTCAAAGTACAAGAACTCCTTAAGAACTTTTAAGAGACAAAGGTTCAACACATTCCAAGAGAATATAACTTCAGGGCAGACATTTTCTCTAAGCTAGCCAGTACTAAGGGCCCCGGTAATAACTGGTCAGTGATCCAAAAAACCCTCTCTCAGCCTTTCGTCACGGATGATGCCATATTTCAAGTAGAGGAGAATGAGCCATCTTGGATCGCCCTTATTATGGAATACTTGTAGTCTGGGGTTATACCTTCAAATCCTAAAGAAGCTTCTAAGTTGGTCAAGACAGCCGTAAGGTACACCGTCTACGATGGACAGTTATACCGTCATGGTTTTTTATTCCCCCTTCTCAAATGCCTCACTTCGAAAGAAGCTGAATATGTCCTAGCTGAGATTCATGAGGGAAATTACAGACATCATTTAGGAGGCAAAGCTTTAGCCCTAAAAGCACTAAGGTAAGGATATTATTGGCCAACGATGGAAGCTGATTCTCATATGCACGTCTAAATCTTCGATAAGTGTCAGTGTCACTCAGATCATTACCAGGATCCTTCAAAAGAGTTATACACAATGTCGGTACCTTAACCTTTCTACAGATGGGGTATGGACATCTTGGGCCTATTTCCCAAGGCTCCAGGTCAATTAAAGTACTTGGTGGTAGTAGTAAATTTTTTTACGAAGTGGATTGAGACAGAACCTTTGGTCACGATCACTTCAGCACGGATTCAGAAGTTTACTTGGTGCCATATTATCACCAGGTTTAGAATTTCGGAGTCTATTATAATAGACAATGGAACCCAGTATAAGGATAAGGGCTTTGAAAAATTACTAGCAGGCTTAAAAATAAAGCACCATTGTAGTTCCGTGGAGAACCTCAGAACTAATGGACAGACCGAAGCAACCAATAGGATTATTGTACATGGAATTAAAAGGAGATTGGATGAAGCTAAAGGAAATTGGGTCGAGCAGCTTGATCATATTCTCTGGGCCTATCGTACCATACCCCACTTTATCACGGGTGAAACTACTTTCAAACTTACTTACGAGTGTGAAGCCATGATTCCGATAGAGATAGGCGAGCCAAGCTTGCGTAACTAATAGTTTTCAGAGGACAACAACTCTAACTTGATTAGGGAAGACCTAGATCTAATAGAAAAAAGAAGACGCGTGGCCCACATACACGATGTTGCCCTCAAGCAAAGGGCAGCGGCCAAATACAACCAAAAAGTAATCCCTTGGTTCTAACCAGGAGATCTGGTACTCAAGAGAGTGGATATCGAGGGGAAAATACATCCCATGGGAAGTTAGCCCCTAACTAGGAAGGCCCCTACCGTGTTGTTGTCAGCACTGATAAAGGAGCTTACACATTAGAGATGTTAACGGGCACCCCAATCAAGAATTATTGGAATATGGATAAACTTAGAAAATACTATAGCTAGATGCCATGACGGCCTAGTCATTTAGTAAACTAATGTTTAATCTGTCCTAATGTTGAATCCTATACTCTGTATGAATTTCTGTCCCCCAAAATTATCAATAAAATAGAGTTATTCAGTCATTATTTTTCATACGAGACACATTAACAAGCCCAGGTTAAGAGGCTTAACACACCAAGCTTTGGTAGTAAGTTATAGGGTTAATACTCATCCTCGTTACTTGGCACTGACGACCCAAAGGTCAAAGAATAAAGAGGCAGTGCGGATTCAACATCCATGGTCCTCCCTAATACTTGAGCCAGATGGGATCCCAAAAAATCCTTATAGATAGTAAAGGACTACACCTAAGGTAGAAGGGACTGTATCTTGAACATAAACCATTAGCTAAGGTGTTATATTTGCCTAAATCTGAAGATTCCAAAAGCTCGATATTATGAGCTTTGGATTATGGATTAAGGTGTTATATTTGCCTAAATTTGAAGATTTTGAATGCTCGATACTATGAGCCTTGGATTATGGATTAAGGTGTTATATTTGCCTAAATTTCAAGATTCCAAATGCATGTTATTATGAGCCTTGGATTATAGATTAGGGTGTTATTTTTGCCTAAGTCTTAAATTCCAAAATGCTTGGTTATGATAGGCATTGGACCATGGACTAAGGCATCATTTTTACCTAAGTCAAGTAGAATGCCATGCACTCAATATTATGGTTGTGGTATCCCGGAACACAGTCTCCCCAATAAGAAAATAATTTCCTAAGTCCACAGAATGGTAATGATAAATTCCATATTGGGCATTGGACCTAAAACAAACCACGAAAATAAAATAAATCAGCAAGGCAAAGCATTCACCGAAAATAAAAAGTTAATTTAAAACCCCAGATGTGGGGTAATTGTCCCTATAGAAACAAAGAACCCCACGTTGAGGGCAAAAGTGAAGAAAAATGAAAAAATTTAAGTATCAGTTTCTCTTCCTTCTGGAGCCGAAGTAGTATTTGGGTTAGCACCGGAATCAGCTTGAGTAAGGTCCCTTGCCCAAGTAAGTTGACCATTGAGAAAGAATTTTTCTGAATTGAGGTCTTCCAAGGCAAAAGTGATATCGAGGTTGAAATGCTGAATTTGGGCTATGGCATTCTGGAACTGCTCCCCACCGATGTTTCCCGAAATGGTGTCCAACTCCTCCACTTCTCTTTCTAATTGAATTATTTGAGTTAGAAGGGTGTTGATGGTATTGTCGACTTCAAGACCCTTTTCCTTGAGTGCCTTCTTGGCCAAGTTGGAGGCGGCCAATGTAGCGTCCAGCTTGGTAACCCGTGCTTGAGCGTCCTCATTCAGCTTAAGAGCTACAGTAAGTTTCTGAGCAGCTTCTTCATCTTTCTTCCTAATTTCAGCAGCCATCTTCCTATCGGTTGCCTTGATAGACCTTTCAATATAGCAGATTTTTGCGGTGCCCTGAAGTGCAAAACTCTGAAGCTTGGCTAGCGTTTGGGTCATATTTCACTCAGAGATATATCTCATCACTTCGTTGCTCAGTAACCGCTCATTTATAAACGGCCCAACATCAGACTATCCCAAGATAACAGCTAAAGGGTCTGCCCTTTCTTCATTGCCGCCTTCCAGAGCTCCCTCCATTACTCAGTCGGTAGAGCTCTCCGTGGCCCTCCTTTTCCTCCCTTGAAGATTTTGAGTTAAGGAATTTGGTTCTTCCGAGGTCTCTTCAATAACAACACCCCAACTCGAGGATGCTGGAATGACCGCCGTAGGAACACTTATGGATCCTACTCTTTTCCTCCTCGATCTCGAAGCCTGTAGGTCTACAAGAGAAGGTCTTGACGCCATGTTGTTTACTGAAATAAGATAACGAAGCAAGATTGAATTCAAACAAACAAAATTGTGAAGAAAAGAAATTTAAAGCGCAAAAAGCCTAGGCCAAATTACGGGTAATAATATCCTAATTCCTACCTAATAGAACAAAAGAGAAGATCATCACCAGGGGTATGAAGAACTTCCTTGATTTTGATAAACCTGTGTTCTTCGGAATATCGGGTTATAAACTTAACGCAGTCAATCTCGTTCGGAGTAAGGTCTTTCTCTTCTTTTTCAAGTAACATGGTGGGAAAACACTAAGCATCTTTCATCCAGTATAATGGAAGCTTTAGCACCCCGTTGTCTTTCAAAAAAAGGGATGACACCCCTCTGCTGTCATCCGCTTAAAAAATCTAGTCTTAAATCCTTTGAAACTATCTTGAAAAACATCAAAGGATTTGCGACCAGATCTCGACAGAATTGTGAGCCAATTCTTCTGCCTCGCTGAACCCTGAGGGTTTATGCGGGTATAAAAATAAAAAAAGACATTGGTTGAATACCGCAACCCCATTATCCAGTAGAACCTCTCAAAAACGATGATGTAACCCCAACCATTAGGATGGATCTCGGTTGAGGCCGTGCGCAAGGCCTCAAGGACCGCGGTCTGGAATTCCATAAATGGTAACCAAAGCCCTAATTTAACAAAAAGGGGTTCATAGAGAAACATGAAGTTTGAACCTGCCTCCCGAGAGGAGCAGACCCTCTCATTCCACTCCAGGCATAGAACCTGGAATTCTTTGTCACGAGTCCTTTCCTCTGCCAACTCCAAATATTGTACTAATTGTCTAAGCTCATTTTCAGAAGAAAGCTCAGATAAACGATCTCAGACATCGTCTCCAACCCATGGGTATACTAGCCCCAGACCACGCCAGATCCGAATTGAGTCCTCTTCAACCGGCTCATGAGCCTCGACAACCGGTACTCGGGCTCTGACTCCCCTTCTACCTCTGCCAATGAAGATCCTAAGAACATCCTAAAGAGGCCGGTAAGTAATTGTCAAAATCAATCGAATCAGAGATTCAGACACGGAGAAGGGTGAATGAAATGGTTCACACCTACACACCGGCCTCATTTCCTTCCAAAGCCTGAAACTTTAGAAGGACACCTTTGCCATGCTTACTATGGCAGAAATGGCGTTCTAAGAGGATAGGGCTATGTGAAGAGGGTTGGAAGTCCTAAATCTACTTCGTGAAGTTGAAGAACAGAAACGCACTCCAATGAGGAGCACGTAACCACTCAGTTACTCAATCACAGTAGAAGCGACTAAAAAGGGAAAATAGTAATAAAGAAAAAATAAAGGGAGATACCATGTAAGAGATGCTCTTGATTGCTGGGGATGGAAATGGTTGAGAACCACTTAAAGTTCACGCATCACTGTTGCACAAAGTTCTTAGTAAGACGTTTAGAAACAGTAAGGTGAGAACAATACACCCCTAAGGCCATATTTATAAAGGCTAAGCGGTTAGGGGGCATTGTTGTCTTTACGGCCTAATTTTCAAAAGAGTGCTCATCATGGCGCGCGAAGCATTAGGCACGTCCCACTAGTGAAAACACACTACGTGGCCCTTACAGTTCTTAAAGCAATTGAAAAGATAGTTGTGTAGCAACTCGAACGTCACACAACTTCTGAAGGTTAAGTATGAATTCTTCCCATGAACCCCGGCTTTAACCAGGATATCTGTTTAGTGTAGGGTTATCAGTTTGGACCACGGTTGTTAAAGTGACAAAGTACTCAAAACCGGACTAGAGACTTGAAGCTTGCCACTTTCTTAAACTAAGCACTAAGCCGAGAGCATCGCAATGTTGTGCCAGAATAAGCATTGGACTTACCATAGCAAAAAAGAAAATAGCACGAACATTGATAAAAAAAGGAGAAAAAGAAAGCGGGCATAATACAAAGTTTATAATATAAGAGTTTTTATTGATTTGTTCTCATTCCATACATCATCTTACACCTAGGAAAGAGGGAAAAGAAAATATTGAGACATGAAATGTTTAAGGAAAGAGCATCGGCCTTTTCCTTCATTGGACGAAGCAGGGTCTTTCATGAAGAAGATCATTCCACCAGTTACCTCAAATTGTGGAGCTACTTCAACAGCCCCTCCTGCTTATTTGAAAACTAGCAAAGCTTGGGACAAATCACCTGCTAAGTTCTCGGAAAGGAGGAGGAGTGTAGGCTCTGTTTCTCTGAGGAAGTCCGTCCAACACGACAGGTATCACAGATTTTCCCAGCAGCATAATGTGTTTTAAATACTCCCTCGTATGTTGGAAAAGAAAAGTTCCTGCCGTTACTATGCTGACAAAGAAAAGTCCCCATGGGAAAAGTTATTGGCTCGGAAAAGGAGAAATCCTCATAGATTTTGGAAAAGGTAGGAAGATGACCTTCACAACGGGCAAAACCCTCTTTGAATTTGAACAAAATGAGAAGAAAGCCATGAAAGGTTGCACTCTAAAACATATTGGCAAGAAAAGAAGAATGTAGCAAAAGGAATGCCATCCCCAATGCAAACATTCCCTATTTTATAGATACAATGAAGCACTCTGATTGGTCCCTAGAAAAGTGAATTGATCGTACGAGATAAACTGCATTCTTAATGCTCCTCGTGTTTGATTAGTTGTGAGGTAAGTGGGTAGTTGGGAAACAACATGGAATTAGTGTCCCTTTAATGGACTTTTAATTCCCAATAAAGTCAAGGCAGGGGTTTCCCAAGAAAGCTCAGTATTGTTGAAGAGTGTGAAAAAAATTAGAAAACCCTGTGCAATCATATACGGGGGCAAATGACATACCTCGGATGATAGGATGGTGTTATATGCCAACCCCAGAGGTACTCCATAACAATGGACCTCGGCCTTAATGGATTTTTGTATATTGAGTGCCATGGGTTCTTCTCAAATTTGGAATCTTGACACTTAACTGTTTCACTTAAGTGACAAGCTGGGGGCAACTGTTTTGGACCGTAACCTGGGCTCTCAATATTTAGTCCATCCCGATACACATACTAGCAGAAGTCCAAGCCTACACGTCTCCAGCAGAGTCAGCTTATAATGAGATCCCAATTTTAGATGGTAACAGTTTTACCATATAAGATCTGCGTAATGGATAAATCTTATGATATCTCCTAATTGTCAATCATTATCTTATGGAATAATAGTACTGTAACTACCATACCAGTATTGCGATAATATAGGGATTCTCTATAACTAAATAAGGAACATATCTTCTCCTACAATTATAATGAGAATGTATCTCTTTATCAAGAGAATATATCAATCAAACCTCTATAAATATCAGGCTAAGTCACCCTAATCAGGTATGAATTCTCCCATAGCATTGACCCAATTGGTGCACATCTTGACTTAAGCGTTGGAGTCCCTTTATAGGTACCCAATCTGTAACATCCTGAAAATTATTTATTTTATTATAAATAATCATTTTATAATATTTATGATTTTTGAGAGTTTTTTTAGATTTTTCTGGAAATGATGAATATTTTAATATATTTCTCGTTTTACGTGTGCAGTGAGCGGAGCAGGAAAAGCAAAAATATTTTCCCTGAGGCTGGTAAACCTTGAACTATCAACGTGTCGATGGGGGATCTTACTAAACCCGAGGCTGGACACAATTTACGAGGTTTATATTTTACGAGATTTTATCTGATAAATAGAATCACTGTATCATAAAATCGTCTGATGAATAATAAAATATTATTTCATCAACAGTAACTTTTATTCACTGAGAAAATAATTCTGACAGTGTAATTAATCATCTGTCAGGTGTATTTAATTAAGGAGACAAGCTTACTATGCACTTTATTCGAGAAGCGTGCGAAGCTTCTCAAGGAAGCTTTGAGGGAAGCTTCTAGGAAGTTTCCTTCCTAACCACTTTTCTCTCTCCTCCCTTTTTGGTGCTGCACGGTTGGCTAAGAGGGATATTACATTTTTATTCTCCTATTTTCTCTCATTCACGCTGATCTTTCTCTCTTCCTCTCACTCTCTTCTTCTCACACTCTTCCTCTCTTCTCCATACGGCTACACACCCACAAACATCATTGATGATTTTCAAGCTTTCCCTTGCTCAAGCCAAACTTAATCCATTGCTCTTTCCTCACCGTCTTCAAGTTTTCTTCTTGGTAGAGCTCTTCTTTATTCCTCCATTTTTGTGGTTGTCAGCCCAACATCAAAGCTTAGAGCTTTAAGGTAAAGCTCTCAACTTTTTCTCTTTTCTCCCCATTTTCGTGTTCCATGGTCACATTGGTGACTATGGATGCCATTTTCACTCTTTGATCTTGATTTTTATGGATTTGAACACCCAAGGTTCTGTGGTGTTAAAGCACGAAATTTCAAGGACAAAAGGAGCTTGCTTTCTTTGTTCTTCACTTAGGTAAGAGGAAGACACTCCTCTAACCTCTATTAGCATTTAGAAACGTTCTCTGTGATTGATAGTGAGGGAACCCTATTGAGGGTCATCCTTTGTTTGCATGTTGTTTGTAATGTGTTTGTGCTATTAGATTATTTTTGTGTATATTGATGTATCTGAATGGATTGGAATGTATAACATGGAAGGACATGACGTCAGATTGGTTCTCGGATGGCCACGGTTTTGAGCCCAAAATTTGGGGATTCTTTGTGAACAATTGTAACAATTGAAATTCATAATCAATCAACTGTACATTATGTAATAAATGAAGAGAAACTTCTCCAAATCCGCCGAGTAGAGTTTCTGACCATTTAGTAGAGAAACTTCTCCAATATGAATATCCGTCGAGTTAGAATGCTAATATCCATCGAGTTAGAATTTTTGATCATTTAGCAGATAAACTTCTCCAATGTGAATATCCATCGAGTTGGAATGTGAATATCCGTCGAGTAGAGTTTTCTGACCATTTAGTAGAGAAACTACTCCAATGTCAATATCCGTCGAGTTGGAATGTCAATATCCGTCGAGTTAGAGTTTCTGACCATTTAGTAGAGAAACTTCTCTAATGTGAATATCCGTCGAGTTCGAATGCCAATATCCATCGAGTTAGAATTTTTGACCATTTAGCAGAGAAACTTCTCCAATGTGAATATCTATCGAGTTGGAATGTGAATATCCGTCGAGTAGAGTTTTCTGACCATTTAGTAGAGAAACTTCTCCAATGTGAATATCCGTCGAGTTGGAATGTGAATATCCGTCGAGTTAGAGTTTCTGACCATTTAATGCTTTCGTCGGTTCAACACTTTAAGATTTCTTCAACGTCAACACCCATCCATCAAATTAGGATTTCTGCTGACCTTCTAGTATATTCGACAGTTTTTGATCTTCATTCGACAGAATCTTCACCCGACAGAACTTGATTTTAGCCACTCTGGTCAAATAATGTTTTCCTACCAACATTGATTCTGTCATATTATTTTTCATCGAAAGGCAGCCTCACCTTTGTATACTAGAGCCGTGGTCTCCATCGAATCCAAAATTTAAAATTTATCATCTAACACCTAGTGATTAAATTAATGGTAATAGAATGCAAGAATTAGCAAATTGGAAAACTGAATTATACTTTGAGTTCCATAAATTTTAAAGAAATAAGAATGAAATTTTCATAAGACTGTAGATAATTTTAATTAGGGTAAGAATAAGAGAGTGTGAGACTTTGAGATCTTAGAATAACCTTCTACGTGTATATAAATAAATTACCTAAGAGAATTTAATTGATTAAGAAAATTCTTTTAGAGACAAACTTTGTAAGAAAAGCTAAACCTAAGCAAGAATTTCATAATACACCTTAAAAATGCATTAATTCATTTAATTCTGATATTATGATATTGTGGATCCATGTGAGTGACCAATGATTGTGTTGATTCTTGCTTTGGCAAATTGTGGCATATTGTGGAATTGTATGTAATAATGATCATACATGTTTATGCATAGAGTCTGTATGCATGGTGAATGTCTGTTGGACTTTGTTAAGGCCTTTAGCCTAGGAGTTCAATTACACCTATGTGCGGGTGCGAATAGACAAGTGTGGTCCTGCAGTTGACCTTGTGGGCGTCAGGGCGCGGGGACCTCGTAATGGACAGTTAGTAGCTCTTCTGTCCGTGGGGCAGACCGATACACATGCATTGATGATCCTGACTGGACACAGTCCTATATCGTGATCTGTGTAGAATGTCTTGTAAAATGCCATGATGTGCACGTTGATAAATTGAGAATAATAGCACTTGAGGGCCTCGACAGCCAAGAATACAGGCATATCTCCTGATCGTTCTCTTCGACTATTTTGTGTCTAGCTCCATGGAGTAGGATTTGACTTTGTATGCATGTGCATAATGGGTCCATGAATTATCTGGCATTTATGATTATTATAATTGGAACTGTTGTATTACTGATATATATATAACTGCCTGGAACTGCTTGGTTGATTATTACTGCTGCTTAATGTTTATTATCATTATTGCTGTCAATAAATGGAATGTGGGCACTTTGCGCCGTTTGGTTTCTTGTTGCTATAATTGATAATGATGGTAGGATGTCTTACCTCTTCCTTGTACTCTTCTTATTCTATCTCATTTCTTGGTTAAAGACTATAAGTGGGAACGAGGTTGGATTCTTTTGGACTTTCTTGGTTTGACCACTACATCCGGTAATGTCGTCGCGTAGGGGGTTCTATTTGGTTCGTTTGAAATCATGTTCACCGGAGGTGCCAAGACTTGGCGAGTCGACTGGACCGACAAGCGTATGCGATATGTTGGGGATCTGACCTTGACCATGAAGAGGACCGCAATTAAAGACCTTATTTTGTATTTCTCACTGCACCGGTGAGCCCGGAGTTGCTTTATGCATTCGGGATTCGATGGAGTGCCCAACTCCTTAGTTATAGATATGTTATGGGTAGTTTATATTTTATTTTGCATTACCCGTACAAAGTTTATTTTGGGTATATATATGTTTTAAGGTGATTATCCAGTCTTAAATGTTGTGGTTTGAATACATCTTATAATTAATATTTTAACTAGTTGTAAATGTAACTATTCATTCGTGGCTCCTATTTTCCTCATATGCGAAATGTTTAATATTTTTGTAAAGTTTGTTATTTGACAATGATAGCACACCGAAATTTAGTGACCGTGACATAATGACGATTATGCCGTGGTTATTAAATCGAGGGGTGTTACATTAAGGTGGTATTAGAGCTCAGTTCATCCTGTTGAGCCGAGGTATGGACTGACTATGCTTAGACATGGTAGAAGTTTATTTGTATGTTGTGTACTTCCTTGTCTCTTGAATTGAGATGTTGGGAAAGGAAGGCATGGCTTGCCATAGGTTGAGTGTTGGTAGCTACTGTTGCACAGTTACATGATATTGAGTACTGGCCCACTCAATGTGTAATGTCCTGTGTCTACGGGAAACTATGACTTCACCTAGGCGTATTAAGTGAATAAAAGTTCTTTTAGTAAGAAGCTCAGCTGGTATGACTGAACTTGTTAGGATTTGTCTATATTTTCACCTTTGTGTGTTGTGTGACTCCTTGTGTTTGGTTTCCGAAAAGAGACATTATTGTTTGAAATGGTTACTTGTCTACATTATGCCTGATTATCTATTTTCAAAGGAAGGTAATGGCTCGCGGAAGACATATGCGTAGGAATGTGGAACGCAACAACAGAGGAGTGGATGCAACTATGGAAACAATGCAGGGAATGGCTGGCATAACAGTACTACCGAATCAGAGGACCGCACAACAACAGGAGTTAGAAGTCGAAGTTCAGAATTTGTTAGGAGAAAGTTAGTTTTTGGGTAATTCTGAACTACCTAAGTTCCAAAGGAGGAACAAAAGGATGATCAATTAGTTTAAGCGAAAACTGTATTCGCGACAACCAAAGGGACAACAGCAACAACAAACGTTGAAAGGGAGTGCGAGTGGTAGTAAATCCAATCCAACTGTGGTACCGTTGTTAAGGTGTAAGAAGTGCGGAAAGGACCACTTCACGAGGGACTATAAGATTGAAGGAAAAATTTATTTCAAGTGCAGAAAGCAAGGACATGTGTTTAGGGATTGTGCTTTACATGAGACAAAGCCTCCATATGCGATCAAAAGGGTAATCTGCTTCAAGTGTGGAAAGGACCATTTAACAAAGGATTGTACGATCAAAGGAATAATTTGTTTCAAGTGCGGAGAGCTAGGACATGTGGCGAGAAATTATACCTTGCATAGGACAAAGCCTTCCGTTGGGGATGTTTGCACCTCAAAATCTCATAAACAAGAGAAAGTTAATTCCTCCACCCAGACTGAAGACTGAAATGAAGAAAGGGACTATGCTACAGTGGATAACCCTATGATTCCATTGTATAATTCTGGGGATAGTCCATTACTTTATGACGCATGACCGTATGAGTATGTTAGGGTCGTATATACCTCTGACACCTTTTGACTAAGTTATTTCTCTTTTGGCTGCTAAGAACTTATTGATAGTAGCCAAGTTGTTTAAATTATCCTATGACTTGTTAAAGACTGAATATTTCTAGTGATCTGATTTGTTTACTTCTTTTACAAATTAGATGTAATGTTAACAAAAGGGATTAGTTATCTTCTAGCCATATTCTGTTGAAATGTTTCATTGAAATTCTAAGAGTTCATTTTTGGAATTGAGTTGTTTGTGTATTTACTTCCCATCGACTCGAATGATACTATTCTCGTTTGTAAGCCTACTCTCATTACAATAAGTTTATTTAAAACTATCCTATTATTGTTAGAAATTAGAACCCTTTTACCAATTCACTTATCTACTTCATGAACAGGCTTGATCTCAGGAAGGAGATTGATCATTTTCTAAACGGATCTTGTTATTCGGTTCCAACGGAAACTTAGTATTTCTTGAGATAGAAATTTCCTAGATATGAATCCATAAAACTCACTCCTAAGTTTTATTGGACTATATCATACTCTTCGTTAGGCGAGTCCAGTGGTAAATCAAGCGACTTCCCTATTTTTCTTTCTAACCTTCATAACGTTTCTAGTATACTTCAATTGAGTAGATGTATTCCCGAATCTGAACTATAGCAATGCGCCAAGTGTAGCACAATTAGGTGAGAACTTACCCTATGAGACAATTTGTTCGAATCAAGGAGAGATGGTTTGACAAATCAATTGAAGAACGCCGCTGTTTTCTCCAAGATCAGCTTGTATTCTGGACTATCATCGAGTTCACTCAAAGATTTATCGTTGTCCTTGTTGGCGACATTCTGATCTATTCTTAACCTTTAGAGGAACGTATTGAATCTCTCGTAGTGATTCTTCAAATTCCGAAGAAAAAGAAGAAGTTATGAGTAAAGTTGTCTAAGTACAAATTCCAGTTGGAGGCAGTTCAACCTTTGGGTTATGCGATCTCAAGGGAAGGAATTACTGTGAACCCATCAAAACTCGAAGCATTTCTTTAATGAGAAAGACCGACGACCGCAATGGAGATTCGTGACTTTATAGGATTAGCTGGTTAATATGGGAGACTCGCGATAGAATTTTCCAATGTGACAAGATTTCTCGTCTAACTCATGCATGAGAGTCAAGTTTGTAGGATTGGTGCATATAAGGAAAGATTTTCAAGGATTGAAGAGACACTCGACTACCTTGTCGATGATGATTTTGCCCAATCCCAACGAACCTTTTTGGGATGCCTAGTGATACTTCACATTGGAAGTTTAGAACGTGTGTTTGATCAGAATAGAAGGAATGGTAATGTATGCTTAGTGACAATCGAGAATACATGAGAAGGATTACCTTATACAAACTCAGAGTTAGCTTTGTAGTTGCATTGAAGATCTAGAAGCATTTTCTACAAGGAGAAATTCTCAATGCCTATGGTAATCTTAAGAGCCAAAGTTATTTTGGTCTATTGGAATGAGTTGAATATGAGGCAGAGACGATGATTAGAAGTTCCGAAAGATTTTGATTTTTTCGTTTTAGTATAATCCCAGAAGAGGCGAATGTCGTAGGGGATGCCTTAAGAAGAAAATAAGCTTAGTTGTCTACTATAGTAAGCAAGGAGAATAAGTTTGATAGAGCCACTCAGCGATGTACAGTTGTTTGGAGAGTTGGCTGTTGGATGGCTAAAGACTCAAGGAGCGTGGAATCTTTTATTGATCGGCCTATGACGTCAACACGTTTTTGCCTGTTAATATAAGATACTCAGTGGAAGGAAACAACCTTATTGCCAGTGATTTGGATTGATGCAGTTGAAGATACAACACGAGAACTAGGAGACAAAATGAAAGAAACACAGCCGCGCTTGTTCTAAGATATGATGAATTTCAAGGATGAAATTCCTTTTTAGAAGTGGAGTGTTGTAACATCCCGAAAATTATTTATTTTATTATAAATAATCATTTTACAATATTTATGATTTTTTAGAGTTTTTTTGAATTTTTTTGGAAACGACGAATATTTTAATATATTCTTCATTTTGCGTGTGCACTGAGCAGAGCCAGGAAAGCAAAAATGTTTTCCCTGAGGCTGGTAAACCTTGAACTGTCAACGTGTCGATGGGGGATTTTACTAAACCCGAGGCTGGACACAATTTATGAGGTTTACGTTTTACGAGATTTTATCTGATAAATAAAATTAATGTATCATAAAATCGTCAGATGAATAATAAAATATTCTTTCATCAACAATAACTTTTATTCACTGAGAAAATAATTCTAACAGTGTAATTAATCATCTGTCAGATGTATTTAATTAAGGAGACAAGCTTACTATGCACTTTATCGAGAAGCGTGCAAAGCTTCACAAGGAAGCTTTGAGGGAAGCTTCTAGGAAGTTTCCTTCCCAACCACTTTTCTCTCTCCTCCCTTTTTGGTGCTGCACGGTTGGCTAAGAGGGATATTACATTTTTATTCTCCTATTTTCTCTCATTCACGCTGATCTTTCTCTCTTCCTCTCACTCTCTTCCTCTCTTCTCCATACGGCTACACACCCACAAACACCATTGATGATTTTCAAGCTTTCCCTTGCTCAAGCCAAACTTAAACCATTGCTCTTTCCTCACCGTCTTCAAGTTTTCTTCTTGGTAGAGCTCTTCTTTATTCCTCTATTTTCGTGGTTGTCAGCCCAACATCAAAGCTTGGAGCTTTAAGGTAAAGCTCTCAAATTTTTCTCCTTTCTCCCCATTTTCGTGTTCCATGGTCACATTGGTGATTATGGATGCCATTTCCACTCTTTGATCTTGATTTTTATGGATTTGAACACCCAAGGTTCTGTGGTGTTGAAGCACAAAATTTCAAGGACAAAAGGAGCTTGCTTTCTTTGTTCTTCACTTAGGTAAGAGGAAGACACTCCTCCTCAACCTCTATTAGCATTTAGAAATGTTGTCTGTGATTGATAGTGAGGGAACCCTATTGAGGGTCATCCTTTGTTTGCATGTTGTTTGTAATGTGTTTGTGCTATTAGATTATTTTTATGTATATTGATGTATCTGAATGGATTGGAATGTATAACATAGAAGGAAATGACGTCGGATTGGTTCTCGGATGGCCACGGTTTTGAGCCCAAAATTTGGGGATTCTTTGTGAATAATTATAACAATTGGAATTCATAATAAATCAACTGTACATTATGTAATAAATGAAGAGAAACTTCTCCAAATCTGTCGAGTAGAGTTTCTGACCATTTAGTAGAGAAACTTCTCCAATGTGAATATCCATCGAGTTAGAATGCCAATATCCATCGAGTTAGAATTTCTGACCATTTATCAGAGAAACTTCTCCAATGTGAATATCCGTCGAGTTGGAATGTGAATATCCGTCGAGAAGAGTTTTCTAACCATTTAGTAGAGAAACTACTCCAATGTCAATATCCATCAAGTTAGAATGTCAATATCTGTCGAGTTAGAGTTTCTGATCATTTAGTAGAGAAACTTCTCCAATGTGAATATCCGTCGAGTTAGAATGCCAATATCCGTCGAGTTAGAATTTCTGACCATTTAGCAGAGAAACTTCTCCAATGTGAATATTCGTCGAGTTGGAAAGTGAATATCCGTCGAGTAGAGTTTTCTGACCATTTAGTATAGAAACTTCTCCATTGTCAATATCTGTTGAGTTGGAATGTCAATATCCGTCGAGTTGGAATGTGAATATCCGTCGAGTAGGATTTCTGACCATTTAGTAGAGAAACTTCTCCAATGAGAATATCCGTCGAGTTGGAATGTGAATATCCATCGAGTTAGTGTTTCTGACCATTTAGTGCTTTCGTCGGTTCAACACTTTAAGATTTCTTCAACGTCAACACCCATCCGTCGAATTAGGATTTCTGCTGACCTTCTAGTATATTCGACAGTTTTTGATCTTCATTCGACAGAATCTTCACCCGACAGAACTTGATTTTTAGCCACTCTGGTCAAATAATGTTTTCCTACCAACATTGATTCTGTCATATTATTTTTCATCGAAAGGCAGCCTCACCTTGTATACTAGAGTCGTTGTCTCCGTCGAATCCAAAATTTAAAATTTATCATCTAACACCTAGTGATTAAATTAATGGTAATAGGATGCAAGAATTAGCGAATTGGAAAACTGAATTATACTTTAAGATCTATAAATTTTAAAGAAAAAAGAATAGAATTTTCATAAGACTTTGGATAATTTTAATTAGGGTAAGAACAAGAGAGTGTGAGACTTTGAGATATTAGAATAACCTTCTAAGTGTATATGAATAAATTACCTAAGAGAATTTAATTGATTAAGAGAATTTCTTTAGGGACAAACTTTGTAAGAAAAGCTAAACCTAAGCAAGAATTTCATAATACACCTTAAAAATGCATTAATTCATTTAATTCTGATATTATGATATTGTGGGTCCATGTGAGTGACCAATGATTGTGTTGATTCTTGCTTTGACAAATTGTGGCATATTGTGGAATTGTTTGTAATAATGATCATACATGTTTATGCATAGAGTCTGTATGCATGGTGAATATCCATTAAACTTTGTTAAGGCCTTTAGCCTAGGAGTTGAATTACACCTATGTGCGGGTACGAATAGACAAGTGTGGTCCTGTAGTTGACCTTGAGGGCATCAGGGTGCGGGGACCTCACAATGGACAGTTGGTAGCTCTTCTGTCCGTGGGGCAGACCGATACACACGCACTGACGATCCTGACTGGTCACAGTCCTATATCGTGATTTGTGTAGAATGTCTTGTAAAATGCCATGATGTGCACGTTGATAAATTGAGAATAATAGCACTTGAGGGCCTCGGCAGCTAAGAATACAGGCATACCTCCTGATCGTTCTCTCTGACTGTTTTGTGTCTAGCTCCATGGAGTAGGATTTGACTTTGTATGCATGTGCATAATGGGTCCATGAATTATCTGGCATTTATGATTATTATAATTGGAACTGTTGTATTACTGATATATATATAACTACCTGGAACTGTTTGGTTGATTATTACTGCTGCTTAATGTTTATTATCATTATTGCTGTCAATAAATGCAATGTGGGCACTTTGCGCCGTTTGGTTTCTTGTTGCTATAATTGATAATGATGGTAGGATGTCTTACCTCTTCCTTGTACTCTTCTTGTTCTATGTCATTTCTTGGTTAAAGACTGTAAGTGGGAACGAGGTTGGATTCTTTTAGACTTTCTTGGTTTGACCACTGCATCCAGTGATGTCATCGCGTAGGGGGTTCTATTGGGTTTGTTCGAAATCATATTCACCGGAGGTACCAAGACTTGGCGAGTCGACTGGACCGACAAGCGTATGCGATATGTTGGGGATCTGACCTTGACCATGAAGAGGACCGCAATCAAAGACCTTATTCTGTATTTCTCACTACACCGGTGAGCCCGGAGTTGCTTTACGCATTCAGGATTCGATGGAGTGCCCAGCTCCTTAGTTATAGATATGTTATGGGTAGTTTATATTTTATTTTGCATTACCCGTACAAAGTGTATTTTGGGTATATATATGTTTTACGGTGATTATCCAGTCTTAAATACTGTGGTTTGAATATATCTTATAATTAATATTTTAACTAGTTGTATATGTAACTATTCATTCGTGGCTCCTATTTTCCTCATATGCGAAATGTTTAATATTTTTGTAAAGTTTGTTATTGGACAATGATAGCACGCCAAAATTTAGTGACCGTGACATAATGACGATTGTGCCGTGGTTATTAAATCGAGGGGTGTTACACAGCCTCTGGTTCAACACGCTTGGTAACAGTCATGCATCAAAGGAGTCCATCACATATGTGCCTATCTCAGGTATCCTCTGAATTTACTTCAGAACATAACATATACTACTCCTCCCTTATGTGTTCTGTGACATTGTAGCATCGTTGTAGTAGCTAAGACAACACCTCAGTCCAGGATGATGCTCCACGTGGCCACTACACCTCCAACAATATGAGCATGACATTACTTCATCCACGGTCTTGTTGCTCCATCACCACACCTTTTGCTCCAACTGAAGCCTAGCTCTTTTCTTTAAGTTTATAAAAATCTAGGTTTTACAAATTCTTTTGTAATTTTAGTTTAGTTTATGATTTTTTTCAAATTTGTATTTTTTTATGAGCCAACTCATTTAACCTACTAACCCATCTAAAATGTGCTATGTTGACTATTTTTCAACATATAATGCTTGGTGCACATCAGTTGTACACACATTTGCTCACATATGAAGTATGTGGAAAAATCAAAATTTATGTTTGTTAAAAATAGGATAGGACTAATTATAATTAAATGATAAAATTTATTTAAATGTGAGGTGATGTATATATAAGTATGTGTATGTCACGTTATTCATTTTTCAACTCATTGCCAAACTAAGTCAACTCGACTTGACCCATTTAACCACCAACCTATGGTCGGTCAACTCGGGTGAGTCGAGTTAACTCATTTTCCAAAATTGACACGTTTTAATAGCTCCATTTTTAGGCTCTTCAATGCTCCCGACTTCATGCTTCAAAAAGTTTTGTTGCCACTTCTTGTAGAGAAATGACAAGTTGAAATAAAATTTAGGTCCCTGCCATTCTCTTTAGGCTTCTGGAGGACCGATCCTTAAACACGAATCATGCTTGTGCAGTAATTTACCTTCATCCTCAAGCACTTTTCCTTAATCCAAATTTTGATATTATTGTTTCTGATGCCACTTTAGCATTTACGGGGTTCTAGTAGTGTCACAATCAAGGCCACAAGGATGATGGAAAATCCTTTAAAACAATGGAGTCACCATCAATCTTTTATTGGATGGGAAATATTATTGACAAAACTCTAATTTTTTTTTAGAAAATAATTTTTGAAGCTAAGTTAGGTTTAAGAGTTAATTATGCATAAAGAAGAGTAAAAACTAAATTACACAATATCCTTAATATATCAATCCTAAGACCGTTACTACAAGTTAGTTGTTCAAATTATAAGAACCTTAAAAAATATTATACCAAAAAAAATAACTTTA
This sequence comes from Ormosia semicastrata, assembly GCA_029884595.1. Classification (NCBI taxonomy): domain Eukaryota; kingdom Viridiplantae; phylum Streptophyta; class Magnoliopsida; order Fabales; family Fabaceae; genus Ormosia; species Ormosia semicastrata. The sequence goes on along the minus strand of JAQQTO010000060.1, from coordinate 1,071,408 downwards.
AAAATATTAATTTTACCCCCTTCAAACAAACAAAAGCATATACTTACAAATAATATTAAATTACAAAAGTTTACAATTTAACTTAATTTTTGTGCCTACATATTCCTTGTGTGCAATGAGAAATTCAATAGTTCTTTAAAAAATGTGTATGTGTTGGTCAATTTTAATTATGAAAGATTCTTTTTTTTAAAAAGAAAAAAAATACACTCTTGCATAGAATTCAAGATAATATAAACTATACGATAAACTTTTATAGTTCAAGTAATACCGAAAATAACATCAAGCTATACAATGGAAAACGTTTCTCGTCCAACTAAATACTCCCATTTTTTTCCACCGTATGCTTCCGTACGTATGTTTGTTGACTTTTTCGTATGCCAATATTTTCATTTCAAATTTTTCATTTCCCACTTCTTGGATTCACCAGAAACTGATATAGATTAACCACTTATTTCTAATGTATAAACCAGTTAATTCCTCGTTTCTCATTTCTCTCTTATTGGATTCACCAGAAACTAATATAGATTAACCACTTATTTCTAATGTATTAACCAGTTAATTTCTTACTTCTCATTTCCCAGTTCTTGGATTCACCAGAAACTGATATAGATTAACCACTTATTTTTAATGTATTAATCAGTTAATTTAGATTCACCAATTAATGAGATTTACCATAAACTTATAGTGATTAACAACTTTTACGTAATGTATTAACCAATTATTCATTATTGGGAACTCTTTCTTGAATTCACCAGAAATTGATATAGATTAACCACTTATTTCTAATGTATTAACTAATTAATTTAGATTCACCAATTAATGAGATTCACCAGAAACCTATAGTGATTAACCACTTTTACGCAATGTATTAACCAGTTATTCATTATTGGGAACTTTTTCTTGGATTCACCAGAAACTGATATAGATTAATCACTTATTTCTAATGTATTAACCAGTTAATTTGGATTCACCAATTAATGAAATTCACCAGAAACCTATCGTGATTAACCACTTTTACATAATGTATTAACCAATTATTCATTATTGGGAACTCTTTCTTGGATTCACCAGAAACTAATATAGATTAACCACTTATTTCTAATGTATTAACCAGTTAATTTGGATTCATCAATTAATGAGATTTACCAGAAACCTATAGTGATTAACCACTTTTACGTAATGTGTGATGAATCTCATTAATTGGTGAAAGCCAAATTAACTGGTTAATACATTAGAAATAAGTGGTTAATCTATATCAGTTTCTGGTGAATCCAAGAAGCAGGAAATAAAAAATTTAAAATGAAAATATTGGCATATGATGGACAATAGTTGGATGTATTTTAGATGGACAAATAGCGTGACCGCTATACAATTAGCATTGTTATCTGTTGCGTGGATTAAAAAAATTATGAAGTAAAAAAGAGTCGTAACAATTAATCACAGATGAAAAAATAAAAACATGGAACAAGTATTTAAATAAAGCCTCATAATGATCCAAATAATAATAATAATAATAATAATAATAATAATAATAATAATAATAATAACATGAATTATAAAATCAAATTAGGAAAGACAATATAAACTTATTATTTCATTATTATTTTTTCTGCACTTTTTATTTATTTTTTTCATTAAAAAAAAGAAAGAAAACAAACCTATAAACAAGTTAACATATACCAAGCCCAAACAAGCAAACAAATTTGACCCACTATGCTAACAATCTATTAGAAAGAACCTAACCCAACCTATCAAAGTATTTGCACTAGTCCATTAGCTCTTTTTTTTCTTTTTGGTATATTTGCTAGAAAAAGAAACAAAAGAACAAAGAAACAACACGCAACTATCTACAAGGGAATATGGTTCCCATGCGATCAGCCAACAAAATGACACTCATCCTAAGATGGGCTTCTCTCCAAACCATCATAGAATCCATCTGAGTAGCTTCACATTTAGCAAGTGTTGGAGGAGAAAATAAAGATTTGGCAATTCGTCGGTTGGATGATGGTTTTGAAGAAATTTTCTAAGTATTGAGCCTACAAAAATGCTAAATGGTGAAATCGACGAAAATATTGAATAAGAGAAAGATCCTAATGTGGCTATAAGGTATTGATGTCAGACAGAAGAATAATTCGACAGAAAGATTACAATGAGTCGACAAAGAATGGTCAAAGCAGTTAAGTGCTGGTTCTGTTAGAAAGTGGGTACTTGCTGGTGGCAAAACTGCTCAAACGTATTGATCTTTTAGGGTATCAGTTATTTTTAATTTTGTCTATGAATATCAGTAGTCACGATGTAAAAAAGGGAGGTTATTTGCTGATACATAATCCTAACATCTCAACTCGAGCACATTAAAGGATTCTGATCCAAGTATGTCTTCCCTTTTTCATTTCAGGTCATTTAAAATTAATGCAATGTTCTTTTAAAGTTCTTTACTTTCCAGTCTTGTCCTTTAAATTTCCTTTACATTTCTTCATATTTTTACTTGCTTTTCTTTACCGTTTTTCCACTTTAATTCTGCACTTTAATTTTGCACCATTTACACACTTTCAATTAATTTTTTGCATCTTTAAATTCCTGTTCAGTTTCTTTAAATTTCTTTAATCTTTTCAAAGTTTCTTTTCTGATTTTTTCTACTTATTTATTTCAAATCTCTTAAATATTCTTTTTATTTACTGTTAAAACTATTTTGAAAACAAGATTACCATATAACTCGAAACCCACATTCATATGATTTTCATTATTTGATTGTTGGAATTGTTACTAAGTCTCTAAACCAAATTTCCACTTAAACAAATTGGCACGCCCGGTGGGACGAGTTCAGAGTAACTCGTAGTGTCATAGGAAATGGTTTTATGCGTCTAAGAAGTGAAAAATTTATCTACTCTTCTCAAAATATGCAAACCATGAGTAATGTAAGAAGTCAGGCGTCAGATATACCTTCGACAGCCATTACTGTTCCACCCTCGACCGTCACTAGTATTGGTCTGGTGGAGGATGTTATAGCAACTGGTGCTCTCAAGAGTAATCTAGTAGCAGAACAAGTGTTGCCTGGAACGACTCAGCCATCGCCGAGTCAGCCAAGTAACCAAAGCATAATAAACTTAAATTCGAGGTTTGTGCCCTAATATAGGTTGCCACCGAATTATGTGCCTCCTGTCATGGCACAAATGGGACTTGGCTCCACTTTGGCCAATACTGTTAGCCAACCAGTGGTTTTATAAGGCCAACCACAGATAAGTTTAGCCTTGGTAAGTTTTGGTAGCCAAGGAGTAGGGGTTGTAGGTAAGAGCAATCCAACTCTCTTTCGACAAGAAAGATTGAATTTGGGACTAGTTTTCCCAAATATATTGAGATATAATCCCCAAAGTGTAACAGGACCAACTATAAATTCTTTGGCCAACTTTCGACAACAAATGGATGAAAGCAACCATGACATGGTGCATATGTTCACTCAGCAAATGGGTGCCATGATTATGCCAATCATGGAAAATATAAATAATATTTGCAACGCATTGGCTCAGGAAATGGCAAGGCTAAACCAAGCCTTGGGAGTAGGTGATTTGGCCAATGACAATACTCAAGGAGCCCAGCCTAGGGTAAATAGAGAAATGGTTGCACCTCAGGCAAATGTGGGGCAAAACTAACAAAACTTAGAGCAACTTGGGCAAAATGATCAGCCACGCTTAGAATATGGAAATGTCCATGTGCTCCATCGAGGAAATGAAGATCAAATGGCTAGAAATGATGTAGCCATGAGATTTCTTCGACAAAATCTTGGGGGGCACCAAGTGGTTGAACAAAATGTAAACCAAGTAGTGGAACAAGTGCTGAACAGATTTGGCTTTAACGTTGGCTATGCCAACCAGCCATATTTTGTATCAGCGTTTCCTGAGTGGGTCCAACAGGCAGAAATGCCTAGAGGAATTAAGATTCCCAAACTCTCTAAGTTTGCAGGAAAAAGTGGGGAATCGACTGTCGAACATATTGCACGATTTACAATAGAGATGGGGGAGTTGGCCACTGTTGAGGGCCTTAAAATGTGATTCTTCCCAAGTTCCCTTACAAAGAATGTTTTTTCCTAGTTCTCGACATTGAGACCAAATTCAGTCCACTCCTGTGCTCAATTGGAAAGAAGCTTTCATGATCAATTCTTTAGAGGAGATTTGAAAGTGGGACTTACAAATCTCTTTAATATTAAAAGAATATACAATGAAACTGTCAATAACTATCTTGCTAGGTTTCGACAAATGAGGAGTAGATGTTTTACCCCTATACCTGAGGTCGAAATAGTAAAGATAGTCATGAGTGGTTTAGATTATTATATAAGGAAAAAATTAGTGAATCAACATTTGGTTGATCTTGCCCAACTAGGTGAAAAAGTTAGGCAAATAGAACAACTAAAAGTTGAAAAGATTCAAAAACAGAAAAGATTTCTTAAAAGAGAAAAAGTGGCATTTATCGGATTAAGTGAATCCGATAATGAGTTTGAAAGCAGCGATGATGAGTTTGAAGTTTACATTGCTGAACTTCAGAACGGTCCTCCTTATATTTGTCAGGCCTTACAGCCTACTAGAAACAATGAGAAAATGGGTTATGTCAATAGGAAAACATATACATTCGACGTAACCAAAGTCGACAAGATTTTTGATTTGTTATTAAAAGACAAACAGATTAAACTGTCGGAAGGACATAGGTTACTAAAGTTTGATGAAATAAAAGACCAAAAATATTGTGAATTTCATAATAATTTCAGTCATGTTACTAATGAATGTGTTCGTTTTAGAGACATAATTCAAAAAGTAATTATGGATGGACGTTTTAATTTTGCAGACAAGCTTAAAGCAGATATGAAAGTTGACACAGATCCATTTCAGGCTGAAGTATCTTGTGTTGATCAGCAAGTTCCTTTAAATATTGGGATGCTCACTATAAGGAAGTTGCAAGAGTTTAACGTGGATACAAAGGATGCAACCGATATATATCCAAAGCCAGGTGAGTCTCTCGAGGCATTTCTTGAGAGAAAGAAAGAAGAGGGTAAGGTCAGGCTGTGCCCAAGATGTAATGCAGTATACGATAAGCTTGCTACGAAGAAAGCTCCTGAAAAATAATCAAGTGTTCAGCGGGGTAAGAAGAAGGTTCTCAAAAAGAAAACTTGAAAACCACAAAAGCCTTTTCATGCTCCAAGGCCAAGGCCAGTCTACATGCCTAGGCCTAACATGAATGGTTGGTTAGTCGAACCACATGGGTTTGTGGGAAACGGAGCTCACATCGGACCAGTTAAGACCAGGGTGCCACCTGCTAATGTTGCCATAGATAGGTGGATGAAGAATTCTGTAATGGCTAGACATACATATTTTCGAAGGAATGTGTCTGCCAGGAGGAGTAGCTTTCAAAGAGATCAACCATTTTGGAATGAAGACTACAAGAATGGCAAGATTAATCCAGGAAAAACCTCGATTGGCCAAGATGTAGCAGGGCCATCAAAGATTCTTCCAATGTCGAAGAGTAAGAAAAGGAGATTGCAGAGATTAAGACAAGCATAAAAGAGAAGAGATATGGCTGAAGGGTTAGTGATCAAGGAGCAGCCCGTAGAAACAAGTTGTTTGGTGGTCGAAAGGAAGCCAGTGCTTAATCAGGATAAAGACGATAGAAAGTTAAAAAGTGTTGTTACCAAGGGATCATTTCCAAGGGAGCCAACAACAAATGAAGTTAGACGGTTTGATACGGATGATAAATCCTGACAAGAAAGGTCGGCAGAAATAAGAAAGGGTAAGCAAGTTCAAAGGCCAATTCCAAACAAAACAAAGAGGAAATGGCCAATTGGACTAATAGCAGCAGAAAGAGAGGCAAGAAAGAATAGTTTACCAGTCGAGAAGAATAAACAATTGGTTAGCTCGAATATTGTAAAAATGACAATGGGAAATGAGCAGACTAAGGACTCTGGAATTGGAAATAGTAAGAATATTGAAAACTGGTCGAAAGAAGAAATCAGAAGAATCTTAGAAGATCCTGATCAAGATGTCGAGCGGAGGAAGAAAGTGCTCGACACAAATAAAGAAAGAGAAAGATTAGCAAAACCTGATTGCCAAGATATGGACTTAATGACTGATGAAGTTATTGAGGCCTTAGATGATCCAGAGGGTCTCTTAGGCCTTGGTGATGATGAGCAATTCGACATGGACATCAACTTGGATGATAATTTGGATGATATCTTGATGGCTATGGATAGTAACTTGTCGTCAGAAGATTATTTAAGGATTGGAAGGCATGTAAGTGATGAAGAGCTGTCCGATGAGGAAGAATTCTTGAAGTCAATGGATGTGAATTTAGTTTCAGTGTTACCTGCAGATTTTGAAGGGTATCACGAAATTGAGTACACTGGAGAGAACGAAGAGGATTTGGATGACCTGGATGATCATTGGCTTCTTTTCCAGGACAATATGATAACAGTCTTCGACAATATAGCTCAGCTCAAAAAATTGACAGAAGACTAGAAGGCTCATTTACGACTGTTACACATCAAGGCTCTATTAGAAGGAAAACCCACCAATAAAGTTTTGATCGACGGGGGAGCAGCAATTAATCTAATAACAAGGGCAATGCTCAAAAATCTTGGGAAATGTGAGTTTGATTTGATGTCGATGAACATGGTAGTCACTAAAATCAGTGGCAAAACCTCCCCATCGGACGGAGTGGTGATGTTGAAAGTACAAGTCGGATCTGTTGCAAGGTTGACGCTATTTGTGGTAATTTCGACGAAGTCAAGTTACAATCTTTTGTTAGGAATGGATTGGATTCATGCCGTCGGAGCAATACCATCAATATTTCATCAAAGGCTCATCCTTTAGAATGAAAATAACCAAGTTGAAATAATAGAAGCAAACGACAATCCTTGCTATCTCCAGCAGCTTCATGTCGATTTCAGAATATATGCTCCAAGTGTTAAACCAGTAACAGCAAGTGGTGGAGTCATTAACGAAGATGCACTCGATGTTTGCTTGAGAGATCAGTTTGGTATACGACTGGTGAAGAAGGCTGAAGAAGATCGGCGAAGCACTAGTTATGAGTGTTAAGGATCACTCAGAAAGACTATCGGCTTATTTAGCCGACAAGGCAATATACTCTGTTGAAAGTATGTTGTCAGATTGTGTAATTGATGATGGTCCTTTAGGTTTTGAAAAAGGGCTTGATGAGAAACAAGGTGTAGAAGTGGAAGATCCTTTAGAAGAAATAAACTTGGGTACTGAAATAGATAGGAGACCTATCTTTGTGAGCTCATTTTTTCCAAAGGAATTCAAAGAAAAGCTTGTCGAATTAATTATGGAATATAAAGATTGTTTTGCTTGGGATTATGATGAAATGCCTAGATTGAGTAGAGATCTTGTCGAGCACAGATTGCCTCTAAAAGAAGGATGCAGACCTGTCAAGCAAGCTAACAAGAGATTTGCGCCTGAGGTGATCTTAAAGATAAAAGAAGAAGTCGAAAGATTGCTCAAAGCCAAATTCATCAGAACAACCAGGTATGTCGAATGGCTTTCTAATATTGTTCCTATAGTAAAGAAAAATGGCAAGCTAAGAATATGTGTAGATTTAAGAAATTTGAATACTGTCACACCTAAAGATGAGTATCCAATGCCAATTGTGAACATGTTAGTTGATGCCGCATTTGGACATGAATTATTAAGTTTTATGGATGGCTATGCAGGTTATAACCAAATTTTTATAGTCGAGGAGGACGTGTCAAAAACTGCCTTCAGATGTCCAAGAGCTATTGGGATATTTGAATGGGTAGTTATGCCTTTCGATTTGAAGAATGCAGGGGCCACCTATCAGAGAGCAATGAATACAATTTTCCATGATGTCATTAGGAAATTTATGGAAGTATACATCGATGATGTCATTGTCAAGTCGGAAACAAAGGAAAGCCATTTGATGAACTTGAGGCAAGCTTTCGACAGGATGAGGAAGCACAGCCTTAAGATGAATCCAGAAAAATGCAGTTTTGGAGTGTCGGCTGCTAAATTCTTGGGTTTCTTAGTCCATAAAAAAGGTATAGAAGTGGACAAGAATAAAGCCAAGGTAGTTTTGGAGGCCACACCACTGACAAACAAAAAAGAATTGCAATTTTTTTTAGGAAAAGTTAATTTCGTAAGAAGATTTATATCCAACTTGTCGGGAAGAACTAGAGTTTTTGCTCTATTGATCAAGTTGAAGGCTGAACAAGATTTTATGTGGGAACCTTGCCACCAAGAAGCCTTCGACCAGATAAAGCAGTATTTGACAAAACCACCGGTCATAATGCCTCTAGTGCCTCGTCGACCGTTGAAATTGTATATATCAGCATCAGAAGAAACCATTGGAAGTATGCTAGCTCAAGAAGATGTAAATGGTGTCGAAAGAGCCGTGTATTATCTTAGTTGAGTTTTAAATGATGTTGAGAGAAGATATAGTGCAATAGAGAAACTTTGTTTAGCATTGTACTTCTCATATACTAAACTTAAATATTACATGATGCCTTATAATGTACTGGTTATGTCAAAAATCGATGTAATAAAATATATGTTATCAAAACCAGTGTTAAATGGTCATATTGGAAAATGGACTATTGTTTTGTCAGAATTTTCTTTACAATATGTACCAATGAGAGCAGTAAAAGGCCAAGCAATTGCTAACTTCTTGGCTGACCATCCTTGTTTGGATATAGATAACATAAATGTTATCGGTTTAAAAACTTGGTGTTTATATTTTGATGGTTCAAGGCATCAGAATGGAATTAGAGTGGGGATTTTAGTTGTTTCCCCTCAAGGTACTCCAACTAAGTTCATGTTTGAACTTAAGTATACCTGTTCCAACAATGAGGCTGAATATGAAGCCTTAATTGTCGGATTAGAAATATTAGTAGAAATGAAAGCATATAATGTGCTTATATTTAGTGATTCACAGCTAGTCGTTAAACAGCTTGCTCAAGAATATAAATGTGTTAGTGAAAATCTAATGAAATATTATATTGTGGCGAGTAAGTTAATAAAGCAATTCGACGAGGTAACTGTCGAACACATTTCCAGAGATTTAAATGAAGAGGCTAATGAATTAGCCTAAATAGCCTCTGGGTATAGACTTTCATCCAAGGTTCTTACAAATCTAATGGAAATAAGGGAACTTTTTTATCCATTAGAGGAAAGAGATATACTACAAAATGATATTTTGACAATTAATGACTAGAGACAACTAATACTAAGTTATTTAGAAAATCCAAGTCAAGATGTGAATAGAAAGCTCAAGTATAGAGTGTAAAAATTTGTAGTATTAGGGGGAGCCTTATATAGAAAGTCTGTCGATGGAAATTTAGAGGTTTGCCTGAGTGAAGCAGAGGCTTATATTACCTTGGCAGAAGTCCACGAAGGAATTTGTGGAGCTCATCAAGCAGGTGAAAAGATGAAATGGGTCATTTGACGTCAAAGGTACTATTGGCCAACATTGGTTAGGGATTGTATAATGTTTGCCAAGTCTTGTGAAAAGTGTCAAAGACATGGCCATATACAAAATGTTCCAACTAGTGAATTGCATTCAATAGTTAAACCATGGCCTTTTAGAGGATGGGCTTTGGATTTAATTGGCCAAATTCATCCTGCCTCGTCGAAGGGACACAAATATATTCTAGTAGGAATTGATTACTTTACCAAATGGGTTGAGGCTGTGGCCTTGAAGGATGTAACCCAACAGGATGTAATTGACTTTATTAAAGATAGTATAATTTGTCGGTTTGGAATACCACAAACTTTGACAACCAACCAAGGATCAATATTCATTGGAAAGAAAGTTGTCGAATATGCCAGTTCAAGGAAAGTTAAAATGCTCACGTGGACACCATATTATGCTCAAGCAAATGGCCAAGTAGAAGCCATGAATAAAATAATGGTAAGTTTGATTAAAAAACATATTGGTCGGCAACCTAGAAATTAGCATAATACTCTTAATCAAGTTCTTTGGGCATATAGAAATTCACCAAGAGAAGTGACGGGAACATCACCATACAAATTGGTATATGATCATGATGCTGTTTTGCCCGTCGAGATTAATCTTCAATCAATTCATATTCAGAAGCAAGATAAGTTACCAGTCGAGCATTACTGGGACTTAATGTTTGATGAATTAAACAAATTAAGCAATGAGAGATTAATTGCTTTGGAACATTTGATTCGACAAAAAGAAAGAATAGCAAAGTTTTATGATAGTCGAATTAAGTATAAATTTTTTAAAATTGGTGATTTGGTTTGGAATGTGATTTTGCCCATGGATAAGAAATGTCAAGAATATGGGAAATGGTCCCCAAGATGGGAAGGACCATTTAAAGTGACTACAAATTTCCAGAAAATACTTATGCACTTGTCGAAATTAATTCTAGTTTAAGAATTAAGTCGATTAATGGCAAATATTTAAAGTCATATAGACTAACAATGTGTGAAGTAAAAATTAACAAAAAATGAGAAGTTTTTATTCATGTGTTTGGAAATTACAAGTTACATTGTCAAAATAAAATGCCAAATAGATGTTACAACTTGATATTGCCAAAGCTTTACAAAAGAATTAACCAACAATTAGCTAAAAAAAAAAGCTACTTAGAATTTTTGAAGAACCCCCTAGGAATCTTCTAAAGATTGCTTGTCGGAACAGGTAGCTTGATATTCTGCTTCAAGGGAATTTATTTTTGCCAATATAATTTTGGCTTTGACAGCCCATTATTTAGTATTATTAGCAATGCTTTGCTGTCTGGTGGCCCCTTGTTGCAATGCCATTTGAAGTTTTTGGTTGCGACGATGAGCAGCCTCAAGTTTCTTCTCTAAGTCCTCAATCTCCTTGTCGAGCTCTACCTTTTTGGCTTTTCCTTTTACTAGATTTTCCTTCAAAGTGGCATTTTCATTTTTTGCGTCGGTCAACTGTTTCAAAATTCTACACTTCTCTTGAATCTCTTTTGTGTAAGCAGGAATGACTCGACGAATGACTAACATTTTTGCCGTTAAACTTTGAAGAAAATATTTAACAGTCATAGGAAGAGCTCGATTGGTTATTGGTAATTACTGAGAAAGAGGCTCAAGTTCATTGACGATTGCCACCATTCTTTCTTAGAGAGGTTGGTCAGAAATTAAGTGCTCAAAAGAATAGGTGAAGGCATTCTTTAATTCAGTTAAGAGTCCAGTGATATGGGAATCACTAGAGTCTTGTCCAAGTTATGTCGAAGAACGACCCGATTGAGGAGAACTTCTATGGCCGCCCGATAACATTGTTATCAATTCGTCTAAATCTGCCTCCATATCTTCAGTATCTTCTGGCATAGCAACAATTAAGTTAGCTGGAGGAGATGGAGGTGGATCAATTGGGGCGAATTCTGCCATTAAAGTATCCATGTTGAATTCTTCTGAGAGAATTTGGACAGGATTGACTTTGTCTGAATGAGAAGAGCCCTCAATACCTGGGGGAATTAGAGTTTTTTCTAAAGTTTTGACAGTTCGGGTTTCTGTCGAAAGTGGTGAAGAAACAATAGATGTTGCAAGGGCTAGAGAAGTTAGGGATTCTGGAGGATTAATTGTTTCCAATCTTCGTGGGCTATTAGTTATAGCCAAATTTGATGAATCCTGTAGATGAGTAGAAGAGGTTTCAAAGACAAGAAGTGTAAGAACAAGTAATGCTTAAGAAAATATTTTAGTAAGATATATTACCTCAGGGGATTGTCGAATTATCTCCTCAATTCTTGGTTCGACAACTGGTTCAGGAGGATGATCTGCAGATTGTTCAGCCTCCAGATCTTGAAATGATAGAATCGAGTGTTAAATGAGTGGTAAGAGTCAAGAATTTTTTAAAAAAATGTGTCAATTGAAATTTACCTCAGATGAAAGAAAGATGGTTTCTGTTTCTTCGATGGGAGGCTTTGAAGTAGAAATGGAGGCTTAAATTTTCTTCTTCTTTTTCTATAAAGGTAAAAGGGTGAGATTATTTCCTGGTATTGAGGGAATGTACAATAATACAAGGCATACCTTTGGATGTTGTTCTGGAGATGGAATGGAAGATTCGACAGGAGAAGTAGAAGTGGCAAGAGCAGATTCGCTAATCTACATTCGACATTAATTTAGACTTGAACAAAATTAAAAACCAAGTCTTAATGTATGGTAGAAAGAGTATGTATACCTTGAGAGTTTTTTATTTTGGAAGCTTTGTAGCAGTAGCATCATGCTTTGAAAAGCTCTTTGTCGGCATTGATGCAGCTGATTTGATCTTTGTAGCATTAGGAACAAGAGGTTTTTAGGTCTTCTTGCTTTTCTTCTTTTTTGAAGAAGTAGTTTCATCTTCTTCTTCATCACTTCCTTAAGGCTCCTTGTATTCTAAAGGTCTTTTCAATGGAAGTGCTGCAAGAAGGAAAGTGTATTTAGTAAACATGGATATTGAATTAGAGATAACAGAATGTAAAGAGAAAAAATACCTTCAGGTATTTCAGTGATGACTCGGGTATTCCTGGAAAATTGTTTGTACGACAAGGCAAATCGACAAGTAAACTTGACTTCTAGAGTTCTTGTAAGAAAGATATTACTCACAGAATATATCCTATCTGAAATAGGGAAGTTACCAGCCCTTGTAGGTTTACTTGGGAATTCGTTGGCCAGTCTAAATTGAGCACAAGGAAAAAGCACTGGCTTTGGAAAAGGGATTTGAATGGTTCAAGCCATGCTAAAGGGTTTTTTTTATAGAAACTGAGAGAAAATTAGTGGAACGTATTTCCTTGTGTGCTCGTTTTAGCTTGGCCACGACTTCTTCACAATGTCGAACAATTAAGCTAGGAAACCTGAAGTCCCACTTGATTTTGTAATATTTTTCAAAAGCCTTGATATCTTAAATATGTTTACCTTTGGTTTTTGATGAAGGATCTTGACCCTGCACAGGAATCAGAGTTTCAGTAATATGGCTTCGACAGGTCTCAATGTCGACATGATAAGGGCTATAATATTTAGTCCACCAATCGACAACATCTTTTGAAACTCCTCTGTAGGGGGTAAATGCAGAGATCTCGAAGTGATGCTTGTGCCTTTCATTTTTTGAAGCTACTCAAACAAGATCCGACATTCTTTGTAGGTGGCCATTGATAAGGTGTTCTTTGGCCTTATGAGAGAAAGGTGCTGGAATAGCTTGACAAAATCCCAATTATTGAGCTATTGAGTTTGGAAGACACAACTTTAAAGATTTATCTGTCGAACTAGGGAGACCAGCCACCAGAACTTGTCGGCAGATAAAGTTTGACTAGACAGAAATATTGTTGGCCTGAGTAGAAGGATCGTCGAAAAGAATTGGTCGAGTGAACCATTCGGGACGAAAAGAACGGTCGGCAAAAGGAGCAAAATATATGTCTTCAGTGCTAAAAGAGATGGAATAAAAAATGCTGAAAAAGTGCATGAAATTTTCTAAGCTTTGTTTGTGGATTTTCTCATGTTTTACATGGCAAAGTCTAATGCCATATGTAGCAAAAGAGACAGTCAGAGGAGAAGAGTCGACTAAGTAATCTCCCAGTATGGCATTCAACCAAAGTTGGAGTAGCCACATTGGACCACCAGAGTTGGTTTTCTTTACCTGAACTTTGATGCTTTGGACAATTTCACCTATACTCAAATAGAGATTGGCAAGGAGAAATTGACCAAGAGCTAGTGGTCAACCTTCATTAAGAAGGTTAGCAAGTTGAAGAAAGGATCTGGATACTTGAACCGACTTGGAACCTATGGCATAGGCTGAAAGCCAGAGGAGAAGAAAAGCTATATGTTCTTCGTCGGTCACAGGACCGGATTCAGGGGAATAAAAATTAATAAAGCCAGAAAAGGAAGTTGAGGCTTTTGATTATATTTCGATGGTGTTCGAAGGTTGAAGAATAGGTGTAATGATTTCCCCATCTGGTCGAAGACCAGTTATGGCAGATATGTCAAAAAGTGTTGGACCCATCATGCCATAGGGAAATTGGAAGGAGTTGGTGGTTTTATTCTAGAAAAAGAAAGAGGCGCCCAGCATGCAAGAATCCATTTTTATTGGGTAACGAGAAAGCTGGATGCAATCAAAAATCCCTATTTCCCTCCATAAACTTTCTTTAGAAGCTTGAACTCTGTCAAGCCATTCAAGATACCCATTAATATGGGTAGGGGGAGTTCTAAACAGCCTTTCAGATTTTCCAACATAGCTGATAGGAATGGAAGGAAGGGAAGCCAAGATAGCTTCTTGGGAACTTTTACAAGGGAAGAAGGAACTTATTTCATCATTAATAGATTCCTTGGGTAGAACTGGGCCCAAGAAAGCAGCCAGAGGATCTAAGGAAAGTAGAGAGTTGTTAATGGGGAGTATTACCTTCGAGAGATGCCAAAGTTCAGACTTTTGTAGAACTAGGTCTTGAACGACCGCATGGTTACCCAAGTTTGCTGTTGGCAGGTTGGGAGTTTGAGAGCTAGAAGCCATGGGAGAAGGCAAGAGGTTGCAGAGAAAACGGGCGAAGGTAAAGTTAAAATTGATGAACAGTAAAGAGAGGTGAGAGGTTGAAGATAGTAAACAGTGATAAAGGGCTGAAAAGTCACGTGAATTTGTAAAGTTATTTTTTCGCGAGAAAATAGGGGTAATTATGAGCCCTATTTATTAGGAACGGCTATTTATTGTTTGTAATGATAAGATTGATTGTGGTTGTTCAGGAACTTGTAGAAGGTTCTGATTGGATTTAAATATATATATATATATATATTGAAAGGATTTTTGATTAAAAATTTATCTTTCTCCTGTCAGTGTCGAAAGAAAAATTTTGGGGGTCATCTGTTGGAGGAGAAAATAAAGATTTGGCAATTCGTCGGTTGGATGATGGTTTTGAAGAAATTTTCTAAGTATTGAGCCGACAGAAATGCTAAATGGCAAAATCAATGGAAATATTGAATAAGAGAAAGATCCTAATGTCTATAAGGTATTGATGTCGGACAAAAGAATAATTTGACAAAAAGATTACATTGAGTTGACAAAGAATGGTCAAAGCAGTTAAGTGTTGGTTCTGTCGGAAAGTGGGTACTTGCTAGTGGCAAAACTGCTCAAACGTGTTGATCTTTTAGGGTGTCTGTTATTTTTAATTTTGTCTATAAATATTAGTAGTCATGATGTAAAAAAAGGAGGTTATTTGCTGATACATAATCCTAACATCTCAACTCGAGCAGATTAAAGGATTCTGATCTAAGTATGCCTTCCCTTTTTCATTTCAAGTCATTTAAAATTAATGCAATGTTCTTTTAAAGTTCTTTACTTTCTAGTCTTGTCCTTTAAATTTCCTTTACATTTCTTCATATTTTTACTTGCTTTTCTTTACTATTTTTCTGCTTAAATTCTGCACTTTAATTTTGCACTATTTACACGCTTTCAATTAATTTTCTACATCTTTAAATTCTTGTTCAGTTTCTTTAAATTTCTTTAATCTTTTCAAAGTTTCTTTTCTGATTTTTTGTACTTATTTATTTCAAATCTCTTAAATATTCCTTTTATTTATTGTTAAAACCATTTTGAAAATGAAATTACCATATAACTCGAAACCCACATTCATCTGATTTTCATTATTTGATTGTTGGAATTGTTACTAAGTCTCTAAACCAAAATTCCACTTAAACAGCAAGATAATCAACACCAACATTACCTTCTATGAGAACATGACAAATGTTGCATCTCCAATCCCTCGAAATAAAGCTCAATATGTCAGTGGTAATTGCACTATATTGATGAAAGGTGGTCATACCTACATGGATCAGTCTTATCACCTCAAGGTAATTTGTTTCACAATCCACACCCCTAATGCTATGCTCCAAAGCTAACTGCAAGCCATTCTTCATGGCAGGAAGCTTCGGAAGAAGGTTGTCAACATTCCCTAGAAATCCAAAAAATCCTAGAATCTAGTGACCCATATTATCTCTTATTAGACAACCAATGTCAGCCTTACTAGGATTACCTAGAGAGCTTCCATCTATATTGAGCTTAACAATGCCTGGTGATGGTGGAGTCCAATGAACCAAATGAAGTTCATGTGGCAACTTTTGAGGCACTTGGAATGCCCTCGAGCAAGAGTCCATGAGGCTTGCTATGCGTTTGAGCATGAAGTCTATTGGTGCGCGTCAAATACACGAAGAGCAAGTGCACTTTATCACCAAGTAATATAGGACTTGAGTCCCAGTTATCGATCCCACGAGGAATAAGTGGTAATTACTAGATTCATAAAACTCTTTGTTATCCAAACAATCAAAAGTATATGAAGAAATTCTAAATAAAATCAGAAAATAAATAAATAATAATAACGAACAATCAAACAAAGAATAGATAATCGATGAGAGAGAGACTAGGGCGCAAGGTTCATTTGAATCTAATTATTCAGATTTTCTTTCATTTATGATGTAAGATAATTCTTTTACTAATATTATCTAATCTGCTATTGAATCTCAATGGTCATGGATGAAACAAAATTCTATTCCTAAATTAAATCACTTATTTGGTCATTTAGTTAAATTAATTAGGAATGCATTAAGTTTCAATTCAAGAGATGAACTAACATACTTGCTAATTCCATTGGTAGGAAAAATTGATGTTTGGTCATTCACCAATCTAATCCTAGACTTACCATATAGATCCACTCATTAAATGCAAATGATCACCGGTCAAACAGTGAATTAAAACATGTCAAAAGTGATCAAGTTATGACAAGAATGCAAGCAATATGATAGACCCTAAAAGATATTATCTTAATCAAATTAGAAATCAAACCCAAATAATTAGGAAAACAAGATCCCCCATAGCCCTAGCTATGGGTTTAGCTGCTCAAAGAAAGGGAAAAAAGTAAAAAGAAAGAGAAATCAAAACTCCTTCAATAGAGATTATGATCTTCAAACCTTCAAGAATCGAATTCTACCTCCGAAGTCGTCCTTCAAGGTCTGCTGCCACGAAACTACTCTATCAAGATTAAGAATTTCCTGTGTTGTGTGCTCAATGTGTTGAATTTGGCGTAACTTCTCCCTATTTATTGAAATTCACGTGCTCTGTTATGCAACTAGCACCTAGGTGCTCACTTTTTGGACGCTTGGGCTCTGAACGACTTAAACCAAGATGCGCACTGTTACGCGTTGGGCGCTCAAGAGCTCCTGAGCACTGGGTCACTAAATCACCGTTGTTGCATACGCTTTAGATGCTCAAGCGCTGGACGATGATGAAAATTTCCTCTTTTCTTTGCTTCTTTGAACATCCTATCTTCTCCATGTGCAATTACCTGACAAAAATACACAAAACACATAATAAAAATACAACTAAACAACACTAAAAATATAACAAAACTTACAAATAAAGTTCAATAAAAAATATAAAAAGAACATAAAAAACCAAGGAATTAAACCATAAAAATGTGATAAGTTGACAGTTCATAAGCCCCCCACACTTGAGCTTTGCTTGTCCTCAAGCAAAGAATAGGAATCAACAACAAGATCAAACTCAACATCAAGAAACATGAATTAAGAGAAATTCTACAATTTTAAAAAAATTCAAGTTCAGCAATCAAATCCAATCAAGCAATATAATTTAACACTTAAAACAATTAAAAGCTTAAGTCTAGATTTCAAATTTCTCTTTACCAACCAATTAAGGTCACTCATCTTTCCATTGCTCAAGTGTTTAAGGACAAAGAGATAACTAAAAATTTCTCTTGAAAAATGCAATACCATAGGCTTGCTTATCAATCTCATCTCCACTTCCAAGTTCACATACAGCACAAGAATCAAAAGGACTTCCTTTAGTTGTAACGGGGCCAAAGGTATAATGAAAGGTAGGAAAAAGATAAATAAGGGTAAAGAATGCTCATGAATAAATCGATACAAAGTAGAATCAGGCTGGAAAGATGATAAATAGAGCATAATGCACAAAAATATAACAAATTTTTACTTTCAACCCAATATTTTTGGCTTTTTTACTAAACTGCCACTGTTAGTAAAATTATTTATCAAATTGCCATTTTTTTAACTATTTAACAAATTGCCATTTTTTTTAACTATTTACCAAAATGTCACTCTTTTGAAACTATATATCAAAATGCCACCCTTTTGGCCTACGTGATATTTTTTAATATTTTCTGGCCAACCAGGATGCGCCACGTAGGCTGGCGCATCCACGTAGGTTGCGCCAACACGCTTGGCGCAACCTACGTGGATGCGCCAGCTTACGTGGCGCATCCTGGTTGCCCTTGACACTGAAAGCGCCACCCTTGTTGGCGCAAGCAAGCAGAATAAGCCAACAAGGGTGGCGTAACCCTAGTATATATCCCCACACCCCTCCCCCGTTCGTGACATTCTAACCATTTCCTAAATTCTCACTATCTCTCTACAAATTTCTTCTCTCTAAACACTCTGAACTCTCTCAATTCTTACGAGAAGTGGTGTCAGGATCATTATTTGTGATCAACTTTAGATTGTATTCCTTCACACTGTAAGTATCTCTTTCAATAGTTAAATAGTTTATTTATTATTTGTTGATTACTTTTTTACTAGGTTAGTGTTAATTGTAATTTAATATTATTATACTTTAATATTTTTATTGACTAATGAATAATGAAGTTGTATGATATGTAGTCTAAATTATATGAATAATTATTTTATAGGTAATCGAGTAAGATATATATCTTTGACATGATTTACATTAGTAAATGTAGCTTAATTCAAAATATTCGACTTTAGAAATTTTTTTTTACATAAATAACGTATTGAATATTATAGTTATAAATATTTATACATCGTTGTAAATATTTATACATTGTTATATGTCCGATTAATATTGTAATTGATGTTTAATATATTAAATAAATGTGTTGAATTGTTATTGTTCAGAATTGGAGTTAACATGACAAAATCGCTAAATGTGCACATTTACTTCAATGGGACAATGTATGATGGTGAAGAGGGTGTCATGTATCGAGGTCCTCCTCCTAGGCCTATTGTGATCACAGCCGACATGACTTTGGATGGGTTGAAAACTAAGATCCATTCAAAGTTGAGGCTTCAAGCAAACCAACATGTGTCAAAAGTTGTCTATCGGTGTCCGCAATGCTTCAATCCGTGGAGATGGGTAGGGCTTCCAATAGAAGACGATGATGATGTAAAGTACATGATAGATTCTTTCTGTCAAACTCCGAACATGAGGTCTATGGAGTTGTATGTGGAGCTAGAAACAAGTAGGCAAGAAGAGTATGCTGAAGCTCCTGGTGAAATTGAAAGTCAAGTTGGTCCGTCTAATCAAGTTGAGTCATGCAATATGATCGTTATTGGTGGTGCAATGGCTGAACTTGATAACCCACTTGTCAGAGATGCAGTATGGGAGTCAAGTGAAGACGAAGAACAAGTAGCTGAGGGCGACGATTCAGACACCGACATAGAGGCAAAAAACTTTGATACCGAAGAAAATTTACAGGTTCCATTGGCGATTGCTCCTCAATCCATATTTATGCCTCGGGGACCTAAATCTGTGTTTGTGCCACCATGCCCTCAGTTTTCTCAAATTAACTGGGATGCATTGAATAATCCTGATAACTTGCTTGAGTTAGACACTCGTGGGACTTGGAGCATGGGTGATGAATTCTATGTTGGCTTGCAATTTCCATCAAAAGATTCAGTGAAGTTAGCTCTCAAACAATATTCTATTCACAGGCATCAAGAGTACAAGATTGAAGACTCTGATTCATAAAGACTGACTGCCAAATGCCCTAATTTTGACGAAGGTTGTAGTTGGAGACTTAGAGCCATACAAAGCAAGAGGTCGAATACATGGCAGATTACAAAATATAATGGACCTCATAGTTGTGAAACCCATCTATGTCATTAGATCACCAGAAGTTGGACTCTCGTTTGATCTACTCTTGCATTTTGGAGTTAGTTAGAACAAAACTCGATGCACCCGTATCTTTAATTATTGAATGGATTTGAAGCCAATTTGGTTACCAAGTTTCATATCGAAAGGCTTGGAAGGCAAAACAAATGGCTATTGTGAATGTGTTTGGGGATTGGGACAAATCTTATGAGGTGTTGCCCAGATGGCTAGCAGCCATGAAGAGAGACATGGAAGGCACAGTGGTGGAGTTGCAAGACGAGGAATGTTTTGTGAATAACCGACTCGATCGTTCAAAAAGAGTCTTTTGTCGATTATTCTGGACATTTAGACCATGTGTGGCTGGCTTCTGATATTGTAAGCCCATCATTCAGATTGATGCCACTTATTTGTATGGCAAGTATCGTCATAAGTTGTTGATTGCAACAACTCAAGATGGAGACAGAAAAGCTCTGCCTATTGCATTTGCCATTGTGGAGGGGGAGACCAAGGATGCTTGGAGTTGGTTCTTAGCCCACCTGAGATTGCATGTAACCCAACAAGAGGGCTTGTGTTTGATCTCTGATCGACATCGAGGCATCTTACAATCAGTGGCAAATGAAAATCTTGGATGGCAGCCTCCGAATGCATATCATGTCTTCTGCATACGGCATATTGGTTCCAATTTTAACTCCAAATTTCAGAACAAGGAGTTGAAAAGATTTTTGATTAACACAGGTACTTTACATTTTCTATTTGTATTCTAATTTTGTCGCTAATAATAGTTAGGTTGTAATACTAACCCAAGTTATTCGATGTATCAGGGTATGAACCAATCGTAATAAAGTTTGTTGCTAGGCTAGAGAAGCTTAAAGTTACAACGGAGATGGCAAATTGGATTAACGGAATTCCAAAAGAAAAATGGAGTTTGGCGTATGATGGTGGTCGCAGATTCGGTCACATGACTACCAATTTGTCAGAGTGCATTAACGGAGTGTTGAAGGGTAGCAGAAATCTACCTATAACTGCATTGGTTCAATTGACATATGTGAAGTTAGTAGAATACTTCGTCAACCGAAAGGACGAGGCAAATTCGAAATTGATGACATTGAACCAGGTTTGATATTGTTTTACAATATTAAGTACATCCACAAACAAATTGTTGTTCACATTAAATGCTTACAGATTTGCTTAGTACTATCCGTTAATTAAATGCACACGTGCATCTATTTATGGTTTGATATTGTTGTTCCCATTAATTTAACCAGATCTGGAGTGATGACTTATTGAAGCACTGGAGAGTAAACCTGGCAAAGGCCAGTTCACACCAAGTTCGTCAGTACAATAGAGAGAACACAAGGTTCAATAATAAGATATGTACGTACATTTGATTAGATTATTTTTAAATTTATTAAAAATCATACATAAAGACAAAATTAAAAGTAAATAATTAATACCTCAATCGTTTTTTAAATTGAACAATAAATTGAAACAATAAATTTTTAAAAAATAACAAAAAAAGAAACATATGTGTTATGTAATTAATAAATCTTCATAATAACTAAAACAATATTAAATATTACCAACATATTAAATTTGTCACTTTTTTAATTTTATATTATATATTTTATTTCTGTAATTAGTATGGATTCATTAATAAACGTTTACAAAATTTTATTAAGTAATTTAAATAATTTATAATTAAATATTTAAATTTAAAGGTTTGCGCCAACAAAGGTGGTGCTTTCAGTGTCAAGGGCAACCAGGATGCGCCACGTAAGCTGACGCATCCACGTAGGTTGCGCCAAGCGTCTTGGCGCAACCTACATGGATGCGCTAGCCTACGTGGAGCATCCTGGTTGGCCAGAAAATATTAAAAAATGCCACGTAGGCCAAATGGGTGACATTTTGGTATATAGTTTCAAAAGAGTGGCATTTTGGTAAATAGTTAAAAAATGACAATTTGGTAAATAGTTCAAAAAAAATGGCAATTTGATAAATAATTTTACTAACAGTGGCAGTTTAGTAAAAAAGCCCAATATTTTCATTATTCTTCACCAACAATCCACTTCTTTCTTTTTTTTTTCTTTTTCTTTTTCCTTTTTCCATTCTTTTCTTTCTTTTTTTTCAAACTTTTTTCTTTCATTTTCTTTTCAACCCTTGAAGACAAAAGCAACCTTTCAAGACTTTTCAATCAACAGCTCAGATGTTCCAAAGAATTTAACCTGATTATTCAATTGGGTATTCAAAGAAATTAATTTCATGCTCAAATGGGGCAACTAATGGATTATTTTATCAATGCAACTCTGAAAGTCAAGAAAGAATAAAGCCTAATTACCTTAATCATATTCAAGTCTGTATATGAATCATTAAAGTCTCAACAAGATATCAAAGTAAGTTCTAGCACACATCAATCAAGAGAAAACTCACTCTAGAAGAAAAAAATAGGATTTTGTTTATGAAAGATCCTATCATTAAGGCTCAAAACTCCCTTTCTGGCTAGAGTTAATAAAGAGAATTAATGCAAACAGACATGGTTAATTTTCAAATAAGATGCTAAATTTCACTTTACTTAAATGAAAAAGACTGCTTCACATAAAATCAGCTCATGAGTAATGGAATCCCCTTAAAAACATACTCTATCAGCTCAGTATTAATTCAATCAATTAACACATCATTCTAGCTTAATTACTAGCAATACTCAAGTGTTCAATTTTTTTTTGCACAAAAATTGTAAAAGTACCCCCCACACTTAAAATAAACATTGTCTTCAATGTGAAAGAAAAAGAAATAAAGAGGTCAAAGAAAAGAACAAGACAACCTGATAAAAAGTGAGACAACGTTAGGCAGAGGAGAAACACAAGAGTCAGCACAACAACATAATTTGAAAAATCCCAAAACACATGAGTAACATATAAAAGAAAAATAAAAATAACAAAAACAATTGAAAGAAGATAAATAAAGAAGAAACACAGGTTGCCTCTTGTGAAGTGCTTGTTTAACGTCATTAGCTCGACATTGCCTTTTTCAAATAAATCAGGGTAGCTTAAAGCAAGAGAAATAAGAGGACACCTTCTTCATTTCAAAGCAGTGATTCCATCCCTTGTCCATGACCTTAGAGGTGCCTCTAAAAGTATTTTGAGCTTGATAAGGACTTGGTTGCTCTGGAAGTGCCTTGGCATAAAAGATCTTGCTAAACCATGGTGGTTTTAGTCGATTAACATATGAAGGACTAATTTATGAAGGAGCATGATACATAGGAGGGCCTTTATCTATTTCAGCAGCTTGAATTTTCGGAAGATCAACATCAACATTATATGATGGCAAGGGGTCTTTGATAGCTAAGGTTTCTTGCTTCTTAGCTTGAACAATATTGATAGGGGCATGAAAATTTGACATTAGGGAAGATTTAGCCTCCCGAAAAACATTGATGGTCACAAAATCGCCATCTACTCTCAAAATGAGCTCACCCCAAGGTACATCAATCATTGCTCCTGAAGTTTCCAGAAGCAGTCTTCTAAGAATTAGAGGAATAACATCGCCATCCTCATCCATATCTAGCACTACAAAATCAACTGGAAAAATGAATTTTTCCATCTTCACCAAAAAATCCTCCACCACACTATGAGGGTAAGTGATGGATCTATCGGCTAGCTGTAGTGAAATATTAGTGGGTTTTAGTTCCTGCATTCCCAATTTCTTAAAAATAGAGAAAGGCATCAAATTAATACTAGCATCCAAATCACATAATGCCTTCTCAAAATAAGAATTACCAATAGAGTAAGGAATAGTAAAACTCCCTGGATCTTTTAATTTTGGAGGTAACTTCTTCAAAAGGATGGCAGAACATTCCTCATTAAGACATACCATCTCAAATTCCTCAAGCTTGTGTTTCTTTATAAGTATTTTCTTCAAAAACTTCACATACTTGGGAATTTTAGAGATGGCTTCAACAAACGAAATGTTAATTTGTAATTTCTTGAACATCTCTAAGAATTTAGCAAATTCCTTATTTGGCTTATTGTTCTTGAGCCTCTGAGGGAATGAAATCTTGGTATATGGTGATGGTTCATATACTACGCACTGCTCACGATCCTTCTTCGCTCTCTGCCACTTTGGCTCTTTCTTCTCAACCTTTCCTTCTTTATTGACATCTTGAATTGAGACATCTTCAATAAGAACATCATTTTTCTTTGTCTCAATTCTCGATGAGCTAGGTGCTTCAGTTGTCTTCTCATCTTTTACATTGTTTAACTCATCAAAAGTATCTCTGTACTCTGGCATTTCCTTCTTCTGGGAGGACTCCCCAAGTTCCTTACCACTTTCTCAAAGTGATTGCATTGACATGTTCCTTTGGATTAGTCTCAGTAGTACTAGGCAATGTCCCCAGTGCCCTTGCTATCATCAATGTAGCCAATTGGCTAATCTGAGTTTCCCTGTTCTTCATTCTAGCATTTAAATTCTGCATGTACTTCATTACCAAATCTTCAAAGCTTGGCTTCTCTACAAGTGCTTGGAAACCTGGAGGTGGTTGCGGAGCCCTCTGTTGATTTTGTTGATAGCCCTATTGATTTTCCCAATTAAAATTAAGGTGGTCCCTCCAACCGGGATTATACGTATTAGCATATGGATTGTATTATTGCCGATTAGAATTACTAACAAAATTTGCTAATTCAGGCTTGGGGGCAAATGCACTACCAACTTGACAATTTACATTTTGTAATGCCCCAAAAATTATTTATTTCATGATATACAATTATTTTATAATATTTGTGATTTCTGTGAATTTTTGTGGATTTTTCTAAAAATGTTGAATATTTTAATATATTTCTCATTTTACTTGCGCACTGAGCAGAGCCGGAAAATATAATATTTTCTCCAAGGCTGATAAACCCTAAACTGTGGAAAAGTCGATGAGGGATCTTACTAAACCTGAGGCTAGGCACAGTTTATGAGGTTTATGTTTTTTGAGATTTTAACCAATAAATAAAATTGCGGTATGTTCTGTTAAATAAAAATTTTGCAGTACGCTTTATTATTCGTTGGGCAATACATATTGAGTTAGTAAACTGTAACAATTGTCCATTGAGTAATAGCTTGTAGTAAAAATCCTTATCACCTTATCTAGAAATCTACTATGTCCAATCAAGTTGACTTTTGCAAAATCTAACAAAGCTTCTCAAGGAAGCTTTACCCAAGTTTCTAGGAGCAACTTTCCTTCCTCTTCTCTCCTATGTGGCCACGACAATGAGGGGGGAATATGACTAAATTTTGTCACATTTCCACTTATGCCATCCATCATTTCCCATTTCAAAAACCGTAAACACTTTTCTAACACTTTCTCTCTCTACACTTTTCTTCTCTCATTTTTCTCTCAACTTTTTCTCTTCCTTCTCTCTTCTTCTTCCCATGGTAGCCACACCTTCTTCCTCCTCCATTGTTGCTTGATTTCAAGCAACCATCTTGCTTGAATCCATTTCTTTCTTGAAGCTTTTCTTTTCTTGTTGAAATCACCTACAAAGAACTCAACTTTCCTCTCCATTTTCTCACCATCCCCATGGTCAAGACTCCATTTTTGGCCTTCCAAGCTTTTTCACCCAATCAACCTTATTTCCTACCTTTTCTCATCACCTAGAACATTTTCTCTTTTGTGACTATCTCTTGAATCCACCATTTTCATCTTCTTCCACCAAGCTTTAAAGCTTGAAACTTTGAGGTAGAAGTTCATAGCTTTTTCATTTTTTTCATCTTATTTTCGTGATCCATTGTCACTTTGGTGATCATGGATACCTTTTTCAAGCTTTGATTGTGATTTTTATGAGTTTGAATATTCTAGGGCTTTGAGGTGGTGGAGGACAAATTCCCAAAGAGAAAGGAGCTTGCTTTCATTGTTATTTCTCTTGGTAAGGGGAAGATTATCCACTTCAAGCTCTATTAGTAGTGGGAAACTTGTTTGTATGTTAGTTGTGAGAAACCCATGTTAGGGTTGCTCTCTTGGTTATGTGTTTTTCTAATGATTTTTGTATTAAATTGCTCTATGTGGTTTTATTGGTTGTATTTGTGTATCTTGATGATCTTGGATTGATTTTGATAGATTGGAAATATGAATTGAAAGCAAGGGTTCCTTGCTCTCCTTAATGAGGCACACGGCCATACCCTCTTCAATAGGGAGTTCATGGTTAAAATTTTGTAACAAGTTGGAGACATAACTAATCAAGTGAATAATAATTAATAGAGCAATGGAAGATTTTGGATTCTTACCCCTTTGGGAGGGTCACGGCCTCTAGGGCTTTTGTTTGGGTTCAAATATGTAATTTTGGGTAACCTTGGAACTTAAGAAATTAAGTATTAAGTAATTAATAATGTGATGGAAAGGAATTTATTTGATGACCTAGAGTGATTTTTTTGAACTTAAGGGAAGAACAAGAGTGAGTGTAAGACTTGAGAACCTTAGAATATGGTTAAATTTAAGTAAAGAACTTAGCTAATTAAGAGAAATAAAGATCTAATAAGAATTATAAGAGAATTCCTCTAGAGAAAAATTTCATAAGAAATGTTAAATTAAAGTAAAACTTCATAATAAACCTTAAAAAGTGTATTGTCTCATTTGGGAATTTGGTAATATGTTATTATGGGTCCATGAGTGGGACCAAAATTCTGTTGATGTTTAACTTGGCCAAATTATGGTATGTTATGGGATAAGTATATCATTGTTGAATATACATGAATATACATTGAGTCATCATGCATCGTGAAAGTCCGGTGGACTATTGTTAAGGCCATGTTGCCTAGGAGATTGAATCACACCTATGTGCGAGTGTGAATAGACAAGTGTAGGCCATTGGTTGACCTTGGGGGTGTCAGGGTGCGGGTACCTCACAATGGGCAGTTGGTAGTTCTTCTGTCCGTGGGGCAGACTGATGCAAAAGCACCGATGATCCGGACTGAGACACTATCCTATATCGCGATCTAGTGTAGAATGTCTTGTACAATGCCATGATGTGCACGTTGATAAATTGAGAAATTATAGCACTTGTTGGCTGCGGCAGCTGAGTTACAGACATGTCTCCTGATCATTCTCTCTGATGTTTGTGTCTAGCTCCATGGAGTAGGATTTCGGTATCATGTGCACGTGCATAGTGAGTTAACATATTACTTGGCATTTATTTATACGATGATTAGAACTGTTGCCTTATTGATGTCATAACTGCCTGGATTTGTTAAGTTGTTTACTATTTGCTTCTTGACACTGATTATTATTTCTAGAATGCTATGTGGGCGCTTTATGCTGTTCTGTTTCTTTAGTGCCATAATTAGTACTAAATGTAGGATGTCTTACCTCTTTTTTGTATTTCTGCTATTCTATTTATTTATGTGTTTCTATGAAGACGTTGGTGAAGAAGGGGAAGTGCACGAATTCCCTGGATTTTGGCCTGATTTTGATTAGTTTCCTGTTTGGACATGGCGTCCCATCCGCGTGGCTTTTTGGGTTATACGAGATTGACTTTTCATGGAGGTTCGGACTGCTGGCACATCAACCTGAGTACGGATCGTTGCATCTACCTTTGAGACGTGACTGTGTCTCTGACTTAGGGACGTTATGATCCACCTGTCTTTACTTTTAATGCTCACTTGTATTTAGAGTTTTACTTGCCCATACGTGATATGTAGGGTGAGCGCTATTACTATTGGTGTATGCCCTAGAGGCCAATACATTTTCTGTATTTACATACATTCTATTATGCTATTTTATATATGAGGCATTTCATTTATTGTGTTCTTTTTGATAAACATAATAAAGTCCTTAGAATAGTAAGTTTGATGCCATAGGACATCAAGTGGATGACTTCATCGTGAGATCTTTTTGGTTACAACACTATTCTTAAATGTCCCTAGTCAAGTATTATTGTTAATTAGGACAACAATAATATATTGAGACTAGTATGTGTATAAACTGATGACCACATCTCACGGGTCATGGATATGAGATATCAAGTCTTCACATGGGTATATATTAGAGTAATGATGTACTGGACTGACCCACCATGAGAACACTACATGGATCGTTACGTGAGTGTCATAAGTGATTCTCATAGTGACAATGGTGTCTGTGGTCTTTTGACCTGAACTCACTATGATTCCTACATGAGGAGTTGTGTGTTTTAATGCCATCAAACGTCATCTGTAACAAGGTGATTATAAAGTTAGTTATTGGACATACCGCGAATCATGCAGAGGGATGTGAGTGACCTAGATGGGATTTGTCACTCCTACATAACAGGAGTGATATCTTCGGGCCCTCTGATTGAGTGAGACTACGAAATGCATGACCATGCTCAAATGAGTCAATATGAGATATTGATCTCATTTGTTGTTACAAAGTCTTCTCGAATATCAGGAAATGAATGATTGGACTATACAAGGGTGACACATTCCATGCCTTGTGTTCAATCTAGATATCTTGACAAAAGGACTAAACGACACGGAAACATTGGTCACAGAAAGGTTATGTCAAATCACTGACATTCTTATTATTTGGGTAGCAGCGATGTGTTGTTAGATACCGCTCACTGCTTGTAATATTAAAATGGGATTTTAATATTATTGCCAACGTAATAAGAACCTGTAGGGTCACACACATAGAGCAGACTAAAATTGGAGCAATGGATCCAAGTTGGACTCGGATTCAAATATGGGCTAGACTCATAACAGATAGGACTAGGGTTGCACAGCTTACCTTGCTGCTGCTCACACTCACTTAAGACAGTCACTATTATAAATAGTACTACTAAGGGGCTGCTAAGATAGATAATTTCAGAACCCTAGCCGCACCTACAGAAAAGTGAGTGAGTGAGTGACAGGTTTCTTCTCTTCTCTTCGCAGCTAGCACTGTGTGAAAGACGTGAGGCTCCTCCTGTGGACGTTGGACGTTCTTGAGTCTGTTAGTGTGGATACCGCAGAGACATCATTTCTATTACGGTGTTCGTGATTCATGCTTCAAGAGGTAAATCATTTTAAAAAAAAATTCAGATTATGACTTTTTCGCATGGATCCTCGGTGGGAATCCCTATTTTTCGCTGCGTGATGTATCTGCAAAAATTCCCAATAGTGGTATCAGAGAGTCTTGCGAAACCATGATTCAATTTTCTATTTTCATTTACATGAGATAACATGTTTTCTGTTCTTGTTTTTGACAAAAGATATGATCTTTAATATTTTATTTCTGAAAATCGTATGAAACCCTTTGCGAAAACATATTCTGTTTCTTATGTTGTATGCAAAACCGTGATGTTGTTTTCAAAACTTCATGAAAATGTTCATATGTTTTGTGAAAATTGTTTTGTTTTAAGATGCATGTTTTTGCGAAGCTTTCTGGTATGTATGTGATACGTACAGCGTTATAGAATCCTTATTCTCAATGTGCAGCGCAAGGGTTTGGGAAACCTTGTTCTTGGTTTACGGCAGCAAGGGTTATGGAATCCTTGTTGCTACACAAGAGACGCGGCGCAAGGGGTTTTGGAAACCCTATTCTTGATTTGCGACAGCAGCATTAAGTGTTGATGTCAAGCCGCCAATGAGGCGCCTGAGGTTCAAGTGTTGAACGACGGTGCAAGGGTTCCCTGCGGCACATGAAGTGTTCATATTGTTTGGGCTTAGGGTTCTGCGCGACACAAGGGCTCAAGGGAGGCGCAAGAGATTCAGCTCTTGTTTATGGTCCAATTTTTTGAGCGAGGGCACTCCCACCCGCTGACCGGGCAGCGGGACCCCCATGCTACCTCTGCGTAGTGTGTGTTTTCCAAAGCGCGATATTTTATATCCCTTTTATGACTCGTGAAAATAATAATGTATTATTGTTATGAGTTTATATGTTCTTTATGATGCATGGTGCATGGTTATGGCCTTAGTCCTTTTTATGCCTTTTAGTTTTAATAAATACGACCTGCGTGTCGTGCCTTTCTCTCTACATTCTGATTGTACATTCTCTTCTCACCTAACTCCCCTCGAATGTAAAAGAGGTTTCTATATTATGTAATTATGATGTGGAGGCAAGAAGACGACATCAAGTGAGGATGTTGATGGGAGATGCTTGGTGAAGCTGGCTTAATTAATGTTCCTCTCTTAGGGGGCCATAACCATGTCACTTTTATTATATGCTTTTTATGTATGAGATGCATGGATAATGTTTATGGTATGATAAATAGTTTAATAAATGGTGAGATCTAATAATAATAATAATAATTCCCTCAAAGCAAATATTAAGTCATTATGTGATGCCTTCCAATGTGTGGCACTCGTCAAGACTAGTATTGATCAAGTGCAGGTCTGCTAAAGCAGGATGCCTTCATCTATATTAGTAAGACACGATGGGATAAAGGTAATATCCAACTGCCAACCATTAGGTCTGACTTAACTAGGTCATTTCAATAGGATTGAAGGCTTAGAGGCATGAAGTTGGGCTTTAGTCCATTAGATGGACTAGAATAAGTGTTATTCACCCAACTATCCAAGAGTTACATGTGATGTAATTAGAAAGTGTTTCCTACCTAAATAACTGAATTTTGGGTGATCAACCAAAGCTGACTCAAAACTAGGTGAAATATGGATCTTGGCCCACTAGGAAATCTTACGATGGGATTTTTCAAGTCAATGCTGAGGGTCATTAACTTGAATAAAATAGTGGGAGGCATATTTAATTAAAAGACCTCATTAAATATATTTATGGTATGATACTTATATTTTGCATATTTCTGTTAATAGATTACCATGGCAACAAACACATCAGGTACTTTGTCATTGCGATCCGTCCTTGAGAAGGGCAAGTTGTCTGGAACAAATTTTCTAGACTGGTACAGGAATTTGAGGATTGTCCTCAAGCAAGAGAAAAAGTTGTATGTTTTGGAACAACCTATTCCTGAGCCACCTGCTGCTAATGCCCCTAGAACTGAAAGAGATGCTTATAAGAAGCATCAAGATGATGCCTTGGACATTGGATGTCTAATGCTGGCCACCATGAACTCTGAGCTCCAAAAGCAACATGAGAACATAGATGCATACGATATGATCTTACACCTTAAAAAGCTCTATCAAGAGCAGGCCAGGCATGAGAGATTCGAGGTCTCTAAAGCACTATTTCAGTGCAAGCTGGTAGAAGGAAGCCCTATTGGTGCTCATGTACTCAAGATGATTGGGTACATTGAAAACCTAGAGAGACTCGATTTTCCTTCGGGCCAAGAGTTGGCCACTGACTTAGTCCTACAATCATTGCCAGAAAGTTTCAGTCAATTTGTCATGAACTACAACATGAATGAGATTAACAAATCACTACCAAAGCTGCTAGCCATATTGAGAACTACTGAGCAGAACATTAACAAAGGCAAAGGGAAGGCCATAATGATGGTCCAAAAGAATAAGGGCAAGAAATAGCAGAAAAAGCTCAAGGACAACTGGAAAGGCGAGGGCAAGGATAAGTCCAAGCCTAGCACTTCTGGCTTGAAACCAGTGGGTGGAATGGCTAAGGAAAGTACATGCTTCCATTGTGGTCAGACCGGACATTGGAAGAGGAACTGTGCCAAGTTCTTGGAGGAGCTCAAAAAGAAGAAGGGAAGTGAGACTTCCACTTCAGGTATTTTTGTTATTGAAGTCAATTTATCTACTTCTGCATCATGGGTATTAGATACTGCATATGGATCTCACATTTGTGTAAATGTGCAAGATCTAAAGAGCAGTAGACCATTGACGAAGGGCGAAGTCGAACTACAAGTGGGAAATGGAGCAAAGGTTGCTGCATTAGCTGTAGGGACTTATTTATTATCTTTACCCACTGGGCTTGTAATAGAGTTAGAGAACTGCTATTTTGTGCCTGCTATTAGCAGGAATATCATTTCTGTTTCTTGTTTGGACAAGAAAGGTTTTTCTTTTATTATAAAAGACAAGTGTTGTTCCATTTATATGAATGATATTTTTTATGGTAGTGCACAATTGAGTAATGGACTTTATGTACTTGATCTCGAAATGTCCGTCTATAACATAAATACAAAGAGGTTTAAATTAAACGATTTGAACCCAATTTTTCTCTGGCATTGTCGTTTGGGCCACATAACTGAGAAACGCATCTCCAAACTCCATAAAGATGGATTCTTGGACTCATTTGATTTCGAACCATATGAGATATGTGAATCTTGTTTATTGGGGAAGATGACAAAGGCCCCATTCACTGGACAAAGTGAAAGGGCTAGTGATCTTTTAGGCCTTATACATAGTGATGTATGTGGGCCACTAAACACACTCGCTAGAGGCGATTTTCAATATTTCATTACATTTATTGATAATTTCAGTAGATATGGATTTGTATATCTTATGAAGCACAAATCAGAATCCTTTGAAAAGTTCAAGGAGTTCAAGAATAAAGTACAAAACCAACTTGGCAAGAGTATTAAAATCCTTCGATCAGATCGAGGAGGAGAATAATTAAGCCAATAGTTTGATGATCATCTGAAAGAGTGTGGGATAATATCTCAACTCACTCTACCAGGAACACCACAATGGAATGGTGTCTTTGAAAGGAGGAACCGGACCTTGTTGGACATGGTCCGATCCATGATGAGTCATGCAAACCTTCCAGACTCCTTCTGGGGATATGCTCTGTTAACAGCAGCTTTCACACTTAACCGTGTTCCATCTAAGACGGTTCAAAAGATGCCATATGAGATATGGATTGGGAGATAGCCCAGTATGTCTTTCATGAAGATTTGGGGCTGCGAAGCTTATGTGAAACGTCAAGTTTCTGATAAGCTTGGACCTAAATCAGATAAATGCTTCTTTGTGGGGTATCCAAAGGAAACCAAGGGATACTTTTTCTATAATCCTACCGAGGGTAAAGTGTTTGTCGCACGGACAACTGTGTTTCTAGAAAGGGAGTTTATCTCCAAAGGAACCAGTGGGAGAAAAGTAGAACTTGAAGAAATTCAAGTTTCATAAAGCAGCAATGAACCAATGGTGGAAATAGAGCGTCTCCACAAAATGTTGTGGAACAAAGAACTCTGCTCTAGTAGCACAAGACTGCGTAGGTCTAACAGATACGTCATCGCCCGAGAGAGATATGGATTTCTCATGACCCAACAAGGTGACGTATTGCTCATGGATCAAGATGAGCCTGTGACTTACCAGGAAGCCATTATTGGCCCAGAATCTGAGAAATGGCTTGAGGCCATGAGATCTGAAATGGATTCCATGTATGCCAACCAGGTGTGGACCTTGGTTGACCCACCTGAAGGGGTAAAACCCATTGGGTGCAAGTGGGTTTTCAAGAAGAAAACCGACATAGATGGTAATGTGCATACCTTTAAGGCGTGATTGGTGGCTAAAGGTTTCAAACAAATTCATGGTGTAGACTATGATGAGACTTTTTCCTCAGTTGCAATGCTTAAATCCGTTAGGATCTTACTTGCTGTTGCAGCATACCATGATTATGAAATCTGGCAAATGGATGTCAAAACTGCTTTCCTTAATGGAAATCTTCTCAAAGATGTGTACATGACACAACCTGAGGGTTTTAGCACTCCAGAGGATGCTAGAAAAGTATGCAAGTTGCAACGATCTATTTATGGATTGAAGCAAGCTTCCAGAAGCTGGAATCTTCGTTTTGATGATACAATAAAATAGTTTGGTTTCATCAAGAATAAAGAAGAATCTTGTGTCTACAAGAAGGTTAGTGGGAGCACTATTATCTTTCTGGAATTGTATATAAATGACATACTACTTATTGGAAATGACATCCCTACTCTACAGTCCGTAAAGACTTGGTTAGGGAACTGCTTCTCTATGAAGGACTTGGGCGAAGTCACCTATGTATTAGGTATCAGGATCCATAGAGATAGATCACTGAGACTGCTTGGCCTAAGTCAGAGTACATACATAGACAAAGTGTTAAGATGATTTAACATACATGAATCCAAGAAAGGACTCTTGCCTATGTCACATGGTGTAAGCCTATCTAAGGCTCAATCCCCTTCCACCCAGGATGAGAGGGATCGCATGAGCAAGATTCCATATGCATCTGCAATTGGATCTATCATGTATGCCATGTTATGTACTCGACCAGACATCTCGTATGCTTTGAGCATGACGAGTAGGTACTAGTCTGATCCCGGTGAGAGTCACTGGACTGCTATAAAGAACATCCTTAAGTACTTGAGAAGGACTAAGGATTCGTTCTTGGTATATGGAGGCGAGGAAGAGCTAGTTGTAAAAGGTTACATTGATGCTAGCTTCCAAAATGATAAGGACGACTCCAGATCGTAATCAGGTTATGTTTTTTGCCTAAATGGTGGGGCTGTGAGCTGGAAGAGTTCAAAGTAGGAGACAGTCGCCGATTCTACCACAGAGGCTGAGTATATTACTGCCTCCAATGCAGCAAAGGAGGCCGTTTGGATCAGGAAGTTCATTACTGAACTTGGCGCTATTCCTAGCATTGTGGACCCAGTGGACCTTTATTGTGATAATAATAGAGCCATTACATAAGCTAAGGAGCCTAGATCTCACCAGCGATCCAGACATATACTTCAGTGCTTCCATCTCATTCGAGAGATCATCGATAGAGGAGATGTGAAGATATGCAGAGTACCAACAGATGATAACATTGCTGATCCACTGACGAAGCCTCTTGCACAGTAGAAGCATGAGAGTCACACTAGGTCTTTAGGCATTAGATATATACCTGATTGGCTCTAGTACAAGTGGGAGATTGTTGGTGTATGCCCTAGAGGCCAATACATTTTCTGTATTTACATACATTCTATTATGCTATTTTATATATGAGGCATTTCATTTATTGTGTTCTTTTTGATAAACATAATAAAGTCCTTAGAATAGTTAGTTTGATGCCATAGGACATTAAGTGGATGACTTGATCGTGAAATCCTTTTGGTTACAACACTATTCTTAAATGTCCCTAGTCAAGTATTATTATTAATTAGGACAACAATAATCAATTAAGACTTGTATGAGCATAGACTGATGACCACATCTCACGGGTCATGGATATGAGATATCAAATCTTCACATGGGTACATCTTAGAGTAATGATGTACTGGACTGACCCACCATGAGAACACTACATGGATCGTTACGTGAGTGTCATAAGTGATTTTCATAGTGACAATGGTGTCTGTGGTCCTTTGACCTGAACTCACTACGATTCCTTCATGAGGAGTTGTGTGTTTTAATGCCATCAAATGTCATCTGTAACAAGGTGATTATAAAGTTAGTTATTGGACATACTGCGAATCATGCAGAGGGATGTGAGTGACCTAGATGGGATTTGTCACTCCTACATAACAAGAGCGATATCTTCGGGCCCCCTGATTGAGTGAGACTGCGAAATGCATGGCCATGCTCAAATGAGTCAATATGAGATATTGATCTCATTTGTTATTACAAAGTCTACTCGAATATCAGGAAATGAATGATTGGACTATACAAGGGTGACGTATTCCATGCCTTGTGTTCAATCTAGATATCTTGACAAAGGGACTAAACGACAAAGAAATATTAGTCACGGAAAGGTTATGTCAAATCACTGACATTCTTATTACTTGGGTAGCAGCGATGTGTTGCTAGATACCGCTCACTGCTTGTAATATTAAAATAGGATTTTAATATTACTGCCAACGTAATAAGAACCTGCAGGGTCACACACATAGAGCAGACTAAAATTAGAGCAATGGATCCAAGTTGGACTCGGATTCAAATATGGGCCAGACTCATAACAGATGGGTCTAGGGTTGCATAGCTTACCTTGCTGCTGCTCACACTCACTTAAGGCAGTCACTATTATAAATAGTACTACTGAGAGGCTGCTAAGATAGATAATTTCAGAACCCTAGCCGCACCTACAGAAAAGTGAGTGAGAGAGCGACAGGTTTCTTCTCTTCTCTTCGCAGCTAGCACTGTGTGAGAGACGTGAGGCTCCTCCTGTGGACGTTGGACGTTTGTGAGTCTGTTCATGTGGATACCATAGAGACATTGTTTCTATTACGGTGTTCGTGATTCACGCTTCAAGAGGTAAATCATTTAAAAAAAAACTCAGATTATGACTTTTTCGCATGGATCCTTGGTTGGAATCCCTGTTTTTTGCTGCGTGATGTATCCACAAAAATTCCCAACAATTACTCCCCACAAGAGGATTCGTTCTTATCCTCTACACGAGCCCCAGCTCATAACTCAGTTGCTCCAATGAGGATTTCCTCTGACGAGGAAGACCCTGAGGAGCATCCAACTATGGTTCCCTCTCATTTGCTTTAGGGGCTGATGTTGTTGGTAGCCACTGACGGCTATCTGTAAATCTTTTCGGGGCCTGATGTTTTGTCTTTCTGGTGGGCTGTATATGTGTAATCATTTTGGGACATGTAAAACTTCTACTTTTTGTATATCTGGTGATGTATCTAAACAAGTATGATATAAGTATATATATAAGTATGATGTATGAATGTATGGTTTACTTCTCATGTTACTTTCTGTTGTAACTACGTCTTATCATCTTATTTTATATAAAAAAAAAGAATTCACCAAATTATTTATATGATTACAACTAAACAGGCTTATCTATATTATAATGAACCGGGTCTTGGTTTATTCATTTTGTTTTCATTTCGTGGTTGTGGTGTGACATTCCCTCCTCAAAAAAGGGTGTTACACACTTGTATGACCCTGTCCTCCACATGCCTCACAAATGATTAGTGGGGCCACACTATTTGTTACCATCAGAGTCTCAACCTTCTTTGTCAAAGCTTCCAAATGACTTAGAATAGTAGTAGAAGAATCAACAGCATATACATCTGCTTGTTTCTTAGGAACCTGGTGCTCATTTTGCCATTGAAAACTATTCAGCGCCATTTCTTCGATCAGTGCTTGGCTTTCAATAGGTGTTTTCCTCCATATTGTACCTCTTGCGGCAGCATCAATGAGTGAACAGTTTGCAGGAGACATACCATTGTAAAATGTCTGAACCTGTTGCCATACAGGAAATCCATGATGTGGACATCTCCTCAATAACTCTTGAAAGCACTCCCAAGCTTCATAGAGAGTGTCCATGTCAAACTGCACAAAAGAAGATATGTCATTCCTTAACGTAGCAGATATAGAAGGAGGAAAATACTTAGCTAGAAACTATTGTGTCAACTGATCCCATGTGGTGATGGAACCCCTTGGCAGTGATGTTAACCATTGACTTGCTCTGTCCCTAAGAGAGAAAGGAAAGAGTCACAATCGGATTGCACCATCTGTCACCTTATTGTACTTGATAGTATCACACAACTGCAAGAACCTAGCCAAATGTTGATTTGGATCATCCGAAGGCAATCCACTAAACTAAACTGAATTTTGAATCATGAAGATCAATGCTGGTTTGATCTCAAAATTATTAGCCGCGACAACTAGTCTTATAATACTCCCTCCATACCCTTTAGCAGTGGGCATGGAATATTCAAGCATGGTCCGCTCTACTAGGGTAGCTCTTTCTTCATGATTTGCCTCAACTATTAGTTGTTCCTCCATCCTATTTATATCTTCTATCACAGTTGCAATAAAAGACTGCTTTTTTAACCTGCGAGCTGTTTTCTCAATTTCTAGATCAAAAACCAAATCAGGAAACTGAGATCGAGTAAGCATAAACAAAAAAAAATGAAATGACAAATTAATTAAAAATAAAAATAAAAATAAAAATAAAAGTAAGCATAAACAAAAAACGAAGTGACAAATTAATTAAAAATAAAAATAAAATAAAAATAAAAATAAAAATAAAATAAAAATAAAAATAAAATAAAGAATAAAATAAAAGGGTGTCTAAATTAACTAGAGCTTTTCACTTCTAATACCAAAAACTTGGTGCGCGTAAAATACACTAAGAACAAGTGCACTCTATCAACAAGTAATATAAGACTTGAGTCTCAGTTATCGATCCCACGAGGAATAAGTGGTAATTATTAAATTCGTAAAACTCTTTGTTATCCAGATAATTAAAAGTATATGAAGAAATTCTAAATAAAATCAGAAAACAAATAAATAATAATAATGAACAATCAAACAAGAATAGATAATCGATGAGAGAGAAACTAGGGCGCAAGGTTCACTTGAATCTAATTATTCAGATTTTCTTTCATTTATGATGTAAGGTAATTCTTTTACCAATATTCTCTTATCTGCTATTGAATTTCAAGGGTCATAGATGAAACAATATTCTATTCCTAAATTAAATCACATATTTGGTCATTTAGTTAAATTAATTAGGAATGCATTAAGTTTCAAATCAAGAGATGAACTAACATACTTGTCAATTCCATTGGTAGGAAAAATTGATGTTTGGTCATTTACCAATCTAATCCTAGACTTACTATATAGATCCACTCATTGAATGTAGATGGTCACTGATTAAATAATGAATTAAAACATGTCAAAAGTGATCAAGTTATGACAATAATGAAAGCAATATGATAGACCCTAAAAGAAATTATCTTAATTAAATTAGAAATCAAACCCAAATAATTAAGAAAACAAGATCCCCCATAGCCCTAGCTATGGGTTTAGCTACTCATGTTCAATACAAACAAACTCATATTAAGATACAAACCTATGGAAAGAAAACCCAAAGAAAGGAGAAAACTAGAAAGAAAGAGAAATCAAAACCCCTTTAATGAAGATTGTGATCTTCAAGACTTCAAGAATCGAATCCTCCCTTCGAAGTCGTCCTCCAAGGTTTGCTGCTGCGAAATTACTCTCTCAGGATTAGGAACTACCTATGTTGTGTGCTCAATGTGTTGAATTTGGCGTAACTTCTCTCTATTTATTGAAATTCACGTGCTCTGTTACGCAACCAGTGCCTAAGCACTCGCTTTGTGGACACTTGCAGGCGCTAAGCATTGGGTCACTTAATCACCGCTGCTGTATACGCTTTGGGCGCTTAAGCGCTCCACTCCAGCACTCAAGCACTAGATGATGATGATAAATTCCTTTTTTCTGTGCTTCTTTGAACGTCTAGTATTCTCCATGTATAATTACCTAACAAAAATACACAAAACACATAATAAAAACATAATTAAACAACATTAAAGATATAACAAAACTTACAAATAAAGTTCAATAAAAAATATGAAATGAATATGAAAAACCAAGGAATTGAATTGTAAAATATGATAAGTTGACGATTCATCATCTATGCTCCAACAATCATCTTGAAGGACAAAATGATTTCTACTGCACTAAAAAGTCCAAAGCACAACCAAGGAAAGGGGACTATTGGGGCCTGTAGCAAATTATTTCAACCAATCCATCTTGTCCAAGTTGCGAAAATTATCAAGCACCGTGGCAGTCTCTCATACAATGCAAAGGAGTTTCAACATGTTCATTATAGTGGATGCACTCAAAAGAGGTAGTAAGACCACGTTGAAGGTGAAGGCTGTTAGTGGGCAATATTGGGCCATAGGGGGAGCTCAAAAGTAAGGGAGATCTCTATCAATAGGCTAAGTGAGAAACCATAATAGTGGGTCCGATGCCACATCTTGACCCAAAACCTTAAGGCATTAAGCATATGGGTCTTCCCACTTGTATACTTTTCACTTAACTCATTCTTTACTAATGTGGGACTTCAACACTCACACTTGAATTTCCAACATTCTCCCCCTCAAGTGTGAGTCCTTCACACACAGTCACTCCCCCTTAAGCGGAAGCCTTTCAAGTATTTGATGATGTCACCAAGAGAGTTCAGCTAGCATCCAAGAGCCTCATCTCCTCTAGATCGACTACACACACTCTTCTTCATACTTATACCGCTATCGTCCATCATTTTCAATGGAACACGCTGCCTAGCCTCCACATCACTAGGAAGACTTTCGACACAATGGACTCTTCACATGGATCTACTAACCACCGTCGTCCACACTAATACTTGTTCAAGCAGAACCATCAGCTCTGATACCACTTGTTGGGTTATAGGGGAAGCCTAAAAGTAGGAGAGATCTAAATCAATGGGCTAAGTGAGAAACCACAATAGTGGGCCTGAAGCCACATCTTGACCCAAAACCTTAAGGCATTGAGTCTATGGGTCTTCCCACTTATATACTATTCACTTAACCAATTGTTTACCAATGTAAGATTTTAACACTCACACTTGAATTTCCAATAAGCAAAGCTTCAAGCATAAGAAGCCAGATAAAGAATTGTACCTTTTTAGGAACCAATATCTTCCAAATCCACGACCAAGTGGCTGTAGATACGTCATGTTGCTCCACCAGATAAAGCCACTTGTAGGCAGAACTACAATCATATAACCCTGAAATTGATGGTTTCCAAATGATGTATTTTTCAATGTGGTTTATGTAAGCTCCAAAACCTTTCTGCACTAAACAATGTTTATCTTGTTTTGATGATAACCAACTATGTTGAAAATTGAATCTTATTGCTCTTTGCACTTACAATTTATTTGTGGAAGTTTTTGTATTAGTTTAACCAATGCAGGACTTGAACAATGAAAATGAACAATTCTAGGTGATTATAGGAGCCTATTGTTGTCTGAGAGAAAAACCTTACCCGATGTGGGTATAGGTCATGTATTTATATAGAATAAAATAACCTGTAGTACAATGTAGTACACAATAGTATGTAAGACTAAAATACCCTTAAGCACTCTAAACATATGCTTGATACACTACTCTTAACACTCCTTCTCAAGTTGGACCATAAATGTCAATCATGCCTAACTTGTTACAAAGATATTTAATCCTACTCCTATTAAAAGCCTTCGTGAGGATGTCAGCTATTTGTTCTTCGGTTCTGACATGTCCTGTGGATATAAGTCCTTGCTAAATCTTTTCCCGAATGAAGTGGCAATCAGCTTCTAGGTGTTTTGTTCTTTCATGGAATACCAAGTTCAAGGCAATGTGAAGGGCAATCTGGTTGTCACACCACAACTTCATAGGCGAGGACACGTTGAACCCGATCTCATCAAGTAACTGATACACCCATAATAATTCACAAGAGCTATGTGCCATTACTCGATATTCAAATTCGATACTTGACCTTGATACTACATTTTGTTTCTTGATCTTCCAAGAGATCCAATTTCCTCCAAGGAACACATAGTAACTAGAAGATGATTTTCTATCTATAGGACATCCAGCACAATTTGCATCAGAGTACCCTTCTAATCTGCTATGGCCATGAACTTTATATAGAACTCTATGCCTTGGAGCTCCTTTTAGATACCTCAAGATATGCAACACTACATTCCAGTGAGAATCTCTAGGGGATGACATAAACTGACTGACTACACTTATTGGGAATAAGATGTCTAGGTCATAGTAAGGTAGTTTAGTTTGACAACTAGTTTCCTGTACCTCTTGGGATCTAATAGTAGTTCTTAATCATCTATAGTGAGCTTCATGTTTGGAATCATCGGGGTATCACAAGGCCAGATTCCACATATACCAACATCAGAAAGAAGATAAAGGATATATTTTTGTTGAGAAAGAAAAATGCCCTTTTTACTACTGTTTACTTCAATTCCAAGAAAATACTTTAAGGGACCTAGGTCCTTTGTCTAAATTTTGATTTGAAGGAAGCTTATGAGTTTAGAAATCCTAGAGGTATTGCTCCTAATTATCACTATGTCATCAACATAGACAACCATGAGAATACAACCTCCCTCAGATTGGCGATAAAAGATAGAATGATCATAACTACTATTTTTCATGCCAAAGTCAAGAACCACTTCACTCAACCTACCAAACCAAGCTTGAGGATATTATTTCAATCCATATAGAGAGCATTTAAGTCAACAAACATGTACAAACTCCCCTTGAGCAACAAATCCTATTGGTTGCTCCATATGGACTTCCTCTTGTAAATCTTCGTGAAGGTATTCTTAAAATCAAGCTGATGCAAGGGCCAATGATGAGAAGCAGCCAAAGAGACAAACATATGAACCAAGGCCAATTTAGCCACAAGTGAGAAGGTCTTAGAGCAATCCACACCATATGTCTAAGTATAGCCCTTAGCAATAAATCAAGCCTTGAGGCGAACAACAGTCCCATTTGGGTTTACTTTAACAACGTACACCCATTTGTAACTAATGGCACATTTACCTATAGGAAGAGGAACAAGGTCCCATGTCTGATTATATTCTAAAGCCAACATTTCCTCTTCCATAGCATGTCCATCCATCATAAGCCAAAGCCTCAGAAATAATTCTAGGAACTATGATAACATCAAGAAAAGCCACAAAGGATTGGGAAGAAGGTGAAAGATGCAAGTAATGATTACAGGAAGTAATAGGATATTTGGTAACATAGGAATGTTTACCTTTTTTTAGGGTAATAGGAAGGTCTAGAGTCAGATCTTGTGACAAAGGTAGACGGAGGAGGTACCTTAGTGGAGGAGTTAAGTACATCCTTGAGTGCTTCATCTGAAGTGGGTGGAGCATCAAAAGTACGGTGAACATACACTTGCTGAATGGGTGGCTTAGGAGGAGGACAAGATGGAGTCAGAGCATTAGAATTCTGATGTGAGAAGGCTTAAGAAACTCTTGAGAAAGTTCTTGATAAACATACACAAGAAGGTTCACCTTAAGAAGGTCTTGAGAAGGTTCATTAGTAAGTTAGGAAGACCGAAAATTTCCACTAGAACAAACTCGGGAGCTACCTAAGCATAAAAAATCATATACTACCACCATTTTCTTAGAAGTACTCATATATAATGGTGGTTCTTCAAAGACGAGAAGATTAAAGTTCCTCAAGTGGTGAGAAAGTTAGTTGAGAAAATTTTGTGAGAAGGTTGCCAAATGAACCTTCTCACTAACTAAGCTTGAAGAGAACATGTTCTGACTTATCAACTAAAAGACAAGAAAAATGATAACCTACCACAAAAAAGACAATTACTGTTAGGAAAGCCCAACAACTACATTTTGAAGTCTATATAAGCATCCAAGCTGAAAGATTTAAAGTTATGAACTTGGAAGCCAATCTAATAGTGAAAATAACAAACTGAACTATCTTATCTATACCTACTTGCTTTTCAAATCTACTTAATCTCTATAGGTGTACTGAAAGATCTGTAAAACTGTGTTAATCCACTACTTGAGTGATTTCGAGAGCTACCCAATGGTAAAAAACACTTACTTTCCTTACTTTGGCTCTTGATTACTGCAAGTGAGCTTGTGGATTGTACAAGTCACTATTTGTTAAAATTGATTAGCCTAAAGACGTTGTGGCCAAAGAATACTTGTATTGAAAGCCTAGAGAGGCTGGGTTGTTACAAAGAATACTCATATAGGGGAAATCCTAGTAAAAACTAGGTATTGGAAGTAACCCACATGGATTTGGGGTGAACTAGTATAAAATCTCTAGTGTTGAGCTATTTCTGCTTCTTCTCATTCATTCCATCATTAAGGTTTGAATCAGCTAATTTATTTAGGTTTTTATTAAAAGCAATAACTGAATATAGTGTTGCAAAAGTTGAAACACTTGTTCATAATCATTCAGAAGTAGAGTTGATTAATCTGTCATAAGCTATTTTTTAAAGTAAATCTCCTGAAAAGAAAACTTATCTCAATAACTCTATTAAACTTTTGCTATAAGGATCAGAGCATGATTTATTGATAATAGTGAGAAAGTTTTTTTTTACTTAACAACATGTTATAAGGAACTCTCTCACTGATATTTATACTATTTATCTGAACTCTCTCATTAACCTTCTTGTACAAGCTAAGAACTTTCTCACCTCCAAGTTTGAACTACTTGAGAAAGTAGTAAAAAGGTTACAAATTTCAGGAAATAGAGAACACAATTCAACCCTATTTTCTTGTGTTACTGCCAACTTCAGTTCACTATGGAGAAGGATGTAGACGTCACTTGCATCCTCACTTGATCAGGAAAATGAGTGTTAAGGCCACTTAAGTCCCATCTAGCTTTATGCCATAAATCTTTAACTTGCATGTCACTATCTAATATGTTAACCACCTCCATTGCATTACATAAAGGCCCTCCCTCAAGCCGAGAGTCATACCAAAATGAGATATCACCTTTACCAAACCAAAAGTCAAAACTATTTTTGATGTTGAAAGTTGCTT
Organism: Ormosia semicastrata; assembly: GCA_029884595.1. Classification (NCBI taxonomy): domain Eukaryota; kingdom Viridiplantae; phylum Streptophyta; class Magnoliopsida; order Fabales; family Fabaceae; genus Ormosia; species Ormosia semicastrata. Next base: position 1,027,415 of record JAQQTO010000060.1, on the reverse strand, counting down.
TAGTAATACTCTTCCACATGAAAGAACTAGAAAGAGAAGTTGTACAGTTAAAAATAGAGGTGTCCTTAACATATTTATAAGTTAAAACATATACCCATATCTTGTTAGGCTCATGTAACAGACTCCGAGTTAGTTTTGCCAATAAAGCAACATTTGTCAATAGAGCTTGTCTAATACTAAGATCACTATATCTTTTAGGAAGTGTAATTGTTTCTGAATCCATAAGATGGAGCCCTCTATTCATATCTTTGTTACTCCAGATAAACCTTCTTACAATTTTATCAATGTTATGGGACATTCCTTAAGAAAGTCACATAGTTGGCCTTGGATAAACAAGAAACGATGACAAAACTGAATAAGCCAAAGTCAATTTATCCACTATATTTAAGAATTTTCCTTTCCAAGAGGCAAGACGACCTTGAATCTTTTCATTAATAAAATGAAAATGGTCTTCCTTAAAGAAGCAGAAATCCCAAATACTTTCCTAAATTGGAGGCATGATGGGTAGATGACAACATTGAAAACTTGTCCCTTTCTCTTCTAGATACACTTCTAGAGCACATGCCTTGAGATTTTGAAAGATTCACTTTAAGGCTTAAAGTAATATCTCTGAAACATACCCTGCAAGTCTAACTTGTGATGACCGAGCTCTTGTGAATAATAACACATCATCTGCAAACAGAAGGTGTAATATGCTAAGACCCGCTCTAGAGACTTCAATTGGCACCAATCCTTAGCAACAACTTTTTGGTGGATTATTAACCTCAATTTTCCCATTCAAAGAAAATAAATAGGGATACATAGGATCACCTTGTTTAAGACCGCAATTAGGAGGGAAGCTAGGGAGAGTTGAGCCATTCCAAAGTAATGATAAGTGAGAATTAGTCACACAAAACATAATCAATCCCACAATGTGATCTGGACAACCAAAATCTTCAAGCACCTTTTTGAGAAAGCATCAGTCAACTAATTATAAGCCTTTTCCAATTCAATTTTGAAAGCCAAAGAGCCCCATTTTTTTAACAGCATATGTAATGCATTACTTCCTGGGCAATTATAACATTATCAGAAGTTCCTCTACCGGGCACAAATCCACTTTGTAGAGGACCAATGAGAGTATCTAGAAAGGGAATCAACTTATAAACCAAGACCTTTGTGAAGAGCTTATACAAAACATTACACAGGCTAATAGGTTGAAGTTGTTTAAAGGAGATTGGATTCTCTTCCTTTGGAATAAGAATAATAAGCATTTCCACAATATAATTGGTCAAAATTACTATACAAAAAAGTATTACAAACTAGAACCCACACATCATCATCAATGATGTTCTAGAGCTTATTAAAGGAAATAGCTTGAAGTCCATCACGACCAGGTGCTTTGTAAGGTTTCATGCTTCTAAGAGTTGCATAAACCTCATCTTTTGTAATTGGCCTAGTAAGAGAACTCATCCCCTCCTCATCCAAAATAGGCGAAGCAACCATAGCAATCCTACTCATATCCACCGCTTCCATAGAGCCAAGTAAATCTTGGTAGAAGGATAAGGCTTTAGATTTAAGCATATTCTCATCTGTACACTAAGAGCTATCTGCTAGATGCAAACCATGAATTTTATTAGCTTTGTTAACCCAACAAAATTTACTAAGAATAAAACACTACAGCTTAGACAAAACTTGGATTCTGGAAGTCACCGATTTCATTTGTAATTTTATAATGGACCTATTAAGTTCTCTATAATGAATTCCTCTTTTCAGTAAAAAAGAAAAAAAAAACTAAGAAAGGCCCATGACCCAAATAAAACAACCTTGAATTGCTGAACAATCTAAACTCTCTAAAGTCTTTTGAAAAATGAAAAATCTAATAGTAACACGTTAGTGGGGGACTACTAGCGGTGTTGTAATGATGGTTTTGGTTATGTGTTTAGTGCTTGAAGTTAGCAAATACATAAGAAGGGGGTTAAATTATGTCTTTAATTTCTTGGTGGATCTTGTTAGCTCCAAGTTTTTGTGAGGTTTTATCTCAACTATTTTGATGATAACAAACAAATGAAACATCCATCTTTTGAATAAAAACTCATACGTTTGACAATGGATAATGATAAATCTTATTATCATATTCTATGATATTCATACTTGATCTTTTGTAGAACATGCCTAGAAAGGGTCCTTATAGATTATAAGAAGATAAATTGATAGAGCATTGAAGTTTCTTATGTCTATTGAAGGATGGAAAACAAGAGAATGATGAACTACATAATCAAGAGAATGATTCGAAGTACAAAAAGATGATATTATGCTTTCAAGTCAAAAAGACAAGTGTTATCAACTCCGCTCAATGATTTTGAAAATCAGAAAAGTCATTTGTCCAAATTAGAAAGATCAATTGTTAATTAGAAAGGTCAAAGATCTACTTAGAAGAGTTAATTGTTAAATGCTTCTGAAGTTTAGAAGAGTCAATTCCTCTAAGATCAGAACATGCAAGCACTATTCTAAAATGTATGCACATATCAGAAATGTTGAGCCACCTGCTCAGACGAGTCCAAAGCTAAGCATCACGAAGAAACTTTGTCATGAAATCAAGATGAATGAACAGGATAGAAGTAAGAAGCATAAGGATCAAAAGACTCAAGCGTAGAAGCTTCTGAGTAGAACTCCTCTCTCTATCATTGGAAGGAGACAAAGGACTAAATCAAAAGTTACTAGATCTTGAAGACATGAGATAGTCACATCGAAGCTGAGAAAGTCCGAAGTCTATTTTGAACAAGATTAGAAGCCAAAAAGATACACGATGAGCAAAGTCTACTTTGAAGAAATCTAGTTCAAAAGGATAAGCTTGAATGATTCTAGCCGAGCAAAGCTAAAATTAGCAAAGATGACTTGAGCAAGATCAAGATAAGAATAGTCAAGCTAAGAAAGATCAAAACCTAGTTCAGAAAGATCAACAATAAATGAGAAGCATCAATATAGAGATGAGAAAAGTTGATCAGAACTTAGCGTAACACAGGAATGTTAGGAGAAGTCTTCTCAATATCCATTCAACTCATAAAACTCTAAACTTCAACATAAGAATGGTCTAGCATAGTTGAGAAAGATCATTCATGCAAAACTTTTTTGAAGCAATGCCAAGCATCAAGTTTTTGATGAGAAAAGCCAACTTGAGAAGAGTTGAGATCAGAAGAATCAAGTTCAAAATGTTCGCAACTCACTTTTCTCACTATCACTGAATAAGGAAAAAAAATACACTAGCAGATAAGAATAACAACTAGTTTTTAAGTGTCAGAAAAAGTGCTTTGCAAGTACAAATGATTAGTTTTTCAAATGCTATATAAAAGGAAGACCAGAAGGAAAGAAGAGTAGGAGAGAAGGTCATAATGCAAAATCCTCAAACCCTTTTGAGTTTCCCTCTCGACTTTTTTAATGTCTGTATTCTACAACTACATTCTTCTGAGTTGTATATCTTTTCGTGTAGTAGCTATTGCTCTATAATGCTTGTGTAATACACTCTTTGAGTGTTAAAGAAAGCATACCCAAACACTTTATCTCTGTACTAAGATGCTTATATCCACTCTTTGAGTGTTAAGAGAAACTGAAGCACTTAAATTATTTATTGTATCATTGATCCAATAGTGATCAAAGTGAGTGTCTACCTTGGAGAGCCTAATATTGAAGCAAGCTACTCATTCTAGCTTGGAAAGGCTAGTGTTGAAGAAAGACTACTTATAATCTAGCTTGGAAAGGTTAGGGTGAAACAAAGAATACTCATGGCAATATAAAATCTTAGTAGCTGTAATTGGCTATTGACCTATGAAGACTTTGTTTTGATGATAACAAACATAAAGATGTTGTAAGATCAAGTCTAAGATCTTCAAGAATAGCTTTAGGACTTAGATCATTATGTAAATGTATAAAGTGGTTCACACTAATGCTTTACAAAATGTTTTTCAAAGAAACCAAATAGTACATATTTTTAAGGCTTCAAAATGATTTTTAGTTTCCAAAGAAACTACCATTAAGTGCCCAAAAGCTTATAAGATCATTTGGAATCAATTGGCAATGTTTAAAAGCTATATGAAATGATTTTCAAATGACTTATTTGAATAAGGGTTTCTTTATTCGAATAACCAAAGTCAGAGAAGCCAAGAAATTCATCTGGTTAAGCTTTATTCGAATAAAGCCCTGCTTTATTCGAATAAAGCCCTGCTTTATTCGAATAAAGGTTCAAAATAAGCTTGGGTGCACATGGATTATTTGAATAACCAAGCTGTTATTCAAATAACACATTTTCTAGAAACTAGATTTTAATTAGTTTATTCGAATAACATATTTATTATTCGAATAACACATTTTTTTAGAAAATAGGTTTTAGAAGGGTTATTCGAATAATGTGAGTGTTATTCGAATAACACGTTCCAGAGGTGAAATTGCCTTTATGCTATTTAAAGCTTAAGTTTGAATAACAAAGCTGTTATTCGAATAAGAGTTTATACTAGAAATAGAATTAATGCCTAGTTATAAAGCATTTAATGGTCCAACCAACCACCCAATAGCTCTAATCTTTAATGGGCTATAGATACAAGTTTTTGGGCATTTATGGAGGTTAGAAAATCAATCTGAAAACCTTGGTTGAGCATTAATACGAGCTTACACAACCATTTCATTAAATGCTATGTTTATAAGTTAAAAGTGTGAATCCATATACCCATTGAGCTTCAACTTGTGTAATCCACTCTTTTGAGAGTTTATCTTTCTTATACACTTTGATTTTCTGTAAAGAGGGTGAGGTATCCCTTGATTGTAAAGAGGGTGAGGTATCCTTCAAAGGTTGTAAAGGGTGAGGTATACCTATTTTGAGGCTCAAGCATAAAGGGTGAGGCATCTTAAAGATGTGTTGAGTGCTCTCAGTTGTAAAGGTTGTCAAGCACGTGTTCAAGCTTGAAGGTTTAGTGAAAAATCTCAAGTGGTTCACTTAAGGACTGGACGTAGGTCACAAGTGGTTAGTGGTTGAACCAGGATAAATCCTTGTGTTTGCTCTTCTCAACTCTAACGCTTTATATTATGCTTTAATCTTATATGCTTGCTTGAATACTCTTTATCATGCTTTTTTATTTGTGAGTGAAGTGATCAATCTCATCTATCTATTCACTTCAATCAATCAATAGCTTCAACAAAAATTGGTAATCAAGTGTTTTGTGAAAGATTTGCGGAAATATTTTATAAACTCAATTCACCCCCTCTTGAGTTTTAAGGCCACTTGGTAATAAGTGGCATCAGAGCTAGACTATTGTGTAAAGAGCTTAGCAGCTTCAAGAAAAGTGATGACTTCAAATTATTTTTCTTCCGAAAGTTCTTCTCTCTATAGACTTTTCTTTTTCAATGGGGATGGTTATACTTATTGGAAAGAATAAATGAAAAATTTTATTGAAGTTATTGACTTAGATGTGTGGGATGTTGTTGAAAATGGTCTTTTTGTCCCCACACAAGTTGTTAATGGTGTAAGAGTTAACACACCAAGAAGTGAATGGACCGATGATGATAAGAAAAAGGTCCAATACAATTTGAGAGTCAAAAACATCATTACCATAACTTTGGGGGTATGATGAGTTCTTTAGAGTCTCAAATTATAAACTTACCCAAGAAATGTAGGACACTTTACAAGTAACACATGAGGGTACTAGTGAAGTGAAAAGATCAAGCATAAATACTCTCATTCATGAGTATGAGCTTTATAGAATGAACCAAGATGAAAGCATTCAAGAAATGCAAAAATGGTTTACACATACTGCAATTCATCTTGCTTCATTGGGAAAGACTTGTCCTAATGAAGATCTTATTAACAAAGTGTTGAGATGTTTGAGCAGGCATTGGCAACCTAAAGTGACGGCTATTGTGGAGTCAAGAAATCTCTCAACCATGATCCTAGCCACACTTTTTGGTAAACTCCAAGAATATGAATTGGAGTTGAATAAACTCAACCAAAGTGAGGAGCTTGACAAGAAAAAGAAGGGAATAACTCTCAAGGCCACTTCCTCCATGGTCAATGATGATGATGGAGATGGCTTGGAAATAAATGAGAAGAATCTTCGTCTTCTAGTAAAGAAATTTGGAAATTTCTTCAAGAAGAATAGAGCTCAAAGAAGACCTCCCTTTTCCCAAAAGAATGTCTATCATAAAGGGAAAGGAACCTCATCCACTCCTAAATGCTATGAATGTGGAGAATCGGGGCACATAAAGATGGAGTGTCCAATCTATCAAAGGAAAATAGAAAAATATGAGAAGAGGTCCTCAAAGGAGAAGAAAGAAAGAAGAGCCTAAATAGCTTGGCATGATAATGACATGGACTCAATCGATAGCTCTTACAATGAGAAAGCTAATCTATGTTTTGTGGCTAGAGGAGAAGAGGAAGAAGAAGATGACACAGAGGTAACATTCTCAAACTTAGACTCTTCCCCATCCTATGATGAATTGAAAGATACATTTGAAGAATTGCATAACGAATCTATGAGGTTTGAAAAAAAAATTTCACTATATAAGAAAAAAAATTCCTTTTGTGAAAACAAAATCTCTATTTTAAACAAGGAAATTGAGGAACTAAAAATTGAAAATGAAATTCTTGGACTTATTGATGCAAATTCTTCGTGCATAACATGTTCATCACTTGATAATGCATCTACATCCTTTTCTTACTCATCATGCAAAACCTTTGAAAAAGGAATTGAAGATTTGAAAATTACTTTTTCAAAATTTACCTTTGGAAGAGATAATTTGAACATATTGCTTGAGAAGCAAAGATATGTTTTTCAAAAAGCTTGTTTAGGGTATAATCCCAAAAATCAATAAAAACTTTATAAGAATTTCTTTGTTCCCTCAAGTGCTTCAACGAGTCCTTTTATAAAGTGCTTTCATTGTGGTAAGAAAGGACATAGTGCATCAACTTATAATGTGAGGAAAAATATCAATAACAAGATAGAGACTAAAATTGTTTAGGTCCCCAAAGACACTTTGCCAAAAACTAACATACAAGGACCTAAGAAAATTTGAATACCAAAAGTCAAAAATTGAAGTATGTTATAGGTGTGCTTGAAGGCCAAGAGCTAACTTTGGTATCTTAAAAAAGGCTACTGCAAGCACAAGACCAAGAAATACTCCAAGTTCTCTTCCTTGTTTCGAAGAAGCTTGGACTTGCAATCTTTGGTTAAGTGGAGACTTGTTTTATGCCTTAACTTACTTTAAAATAATACTTTTCTAGCTTTATGTCTTGAAAGTGTTTCTACATGCTAATATGCTAGATAAGTATATTTCTTGTTTAAAATGACATGTTTGATGATAACATCTTTTCTCTTTTTTTTATAACTTCAAATGAGTGTTTGTGTTAGATATCTTTATCTTGGTTTTATCCTTTTCTAACATGATGCTTGGTTGATTTAAAATGTCTAGTAAGAATTAAGAATTTGTGATCATTACTTTCTGTTCTTATTTGGCACGCACGATTGAATGTCTTAATTATCATGGATGCATATTAAAATGTGTAATCTTTTGGATTGTTCTAAATCTATTGGGCTGGTTAAAATACTATTTTTGATACATTTATTTGAATAGAGAAGTGTCCTATTTGAATAGAGACTTCTAGTAGCCTCTGAAATATGATTTTAAATGTCTTATTCAAACAAGGTTTCCCTTATTCGAATAATGCTTAACAGAAGCATTCCTAACATCTTGATGTTTTCTGTGCTATTCGAATAACACCACTGTTATTTGAATAAAACTTGAAAGAAAGCCAAGTTTGGGGGTTCTGTTATTCGAATAATAGGTATATTATTTGGATAATGCTTAGCAGAGAGCCAAGACCTTTGAGCTACGACGCTGTTATTCAAATTATAGCATTGTTATTCGAATAACACTTGGCAGTGAGCCAAGACGTTTCAGTTACCATGTTGTTATTCGAATAACATAGGTGTTATTCAAATAAAACGCGAGCTATATATGGGGTCTGAGCATTTTCACTCCTCATTTCTCATTTTCTCTCAGTTTTTCCCTCATCCTTTAGCTTTCTTCTCTCCATATCTCCACGAACTAGCCTCCACCCTCACCAAAAATCTCTATTTTTGCACCTTCCATTCTCACTCCTCTCTCTCTCTCCAAACCACCATCCTCACAACCCAAACACCTTACCCAAAACCTTCCAATGATTCATCCATGGCTTCCTCCTCCAAACACCCACGCACCAAAATTGCTCCCTACAATAACCCACTGGATCTTTCGAAGACTCTCTTCAAATGATGATGATTTGAAATGCTTCAGGGAAAATTTCTAGAACAAAGATCTTGTGCAACCCAAGCGCATTGATCTAGAGTTCTTCGTAAATGATGGAGGATTTGAGTTTCTAGATCACTTGGACCACTAAGGCATACTCAAGTTGTACAGCTACAAGGACACCATCTTCCCGGACCTCGTGAAGATGTTTTATTGTAACCTATAGCTGGATGGTCTCAACATCATCTCAGAAGTCAAGGATTAGAAAATTGTGATCATTCTGGAAGATTAGATGGAGTTCTTTGGTTTGAGAGCTACTAGTACTGCTATTGAGGAAGATAGCAGGCCATATGTGAAGGAGTACAAGAAGGAAGATGCCATGCCACTGATTGTGAAACCTGGTACGCATTGGCCTAAGGTTGGGTTGAAGAGTGGCACGCTCAAAAGTCAGGATAAGCTGCTCTATTACACGTACGCGCATTCTTGCCCCACGTGGAGGCAACTATGCCTTTCTGACAGAGGACGATATTTTCATGGTTTGGGTGCTGTGGAAGAATTGGAAGACCAACTGGCCCAACTTCATTGGGAAGCATATGATGAAGGCAAAAAGTAAGGAAAATTCTAACTTACCTTATGCTCTGCTAATTTCTGCTTTTCTAACTTACCATCTGCTCAGTGTCAGGGACACTGAGCGACCAATAAAGCTTAATCACTTCAACATCTTTAGATCTTACACCTTGAAGAAACTGAAGATGCTCCTAGATGATGAAGGTGGCTGGGTGTACCCCGATGAGTTGGAAGAAGCTGGAGCTATTGAAGAAGCTAAAGGTGCTTCTACTGAAGACGCTCCTACTGAAGGTGCCCCTACTACTGCTCTTACTGCTAGTCCAGTTACCTTGGAGCAAAAAATGGAAACCTTGCTTGACAACCGTGTTTACATGGAGAACGCCTAGTTTGTCATGCTTGATAGAATATAAGTTGTTGAACGAGAGCTGGCAGCATTACGAGCTACGCAACCAGACCAAGCACCTAACTCCTCTCCTCCGCCACCAGATATATACTTTTAGGATTCATAGTTCATAAGATCCTTGTCTTTATTTCTTTGCTTGTGTTGGATGTTCTTTAATCCAAATGTAAATGTAATTGGCCAAATTATGAATGAATGCAAATTAATCTTTGCTTGTGTTACCAAGTGGCCTCAATATTCAAGAGGGGGGTGAATTGAGTATGTAAAACAAGTTCGCAAATCTTTCGCAAAATGTTTGATAAACAATTTTCGTTGAAGCTATTTGATGATTAGAGATGATTAGATATATGAGATAAACACTTTTACTTATAAATGCAATAGCCAAAGGAAACAATATTCAAGCAATTCAATAAAACATTGCTTAATGTAAAGAGAAGGGTTTAAAGAAAATAAACACAATGATTTATCCTGGTTCGATCACCAATCCACTTGTGATCTACGTCCAGTCCTCAAGCAACCACTTGAGATTTTCCACTATATCTTCAAGCTTTAATAGGTACTTGACAACCTTTACAACCTTGATCACTCAACACTTTAGGATATCTCACCCTTGGAGCTTGAGTCTCTTCAACTAAGGGATGTCTCACCCTTTACACTTTTGGAGGGATGCCTTACCCTCTTTACAAAGCAATTTAGATTGATAGAATGAAACTCTCACAAGAGTAGATGATTACAAATCGAAGCTCTAATATGCTCTCAAAGATTAACTCAAGTTTTTCATAAAAATAGAGCAAGAAGGGATTTGAAGATTAAATCACATATTGAAGTATTGGTAATCAGTTTTTGGTTCAAGGTCAACCTTTAAGGAAGTCCCAACATTGGTATTTATAAGTTTTGTGAGTAATGGAGCCATTGGGGACTTTTAGCCAAGCATTAAATGCCAATAATATAGTCGTTAGACTCTGTCAGATTACGTGTAATCGATTATATAACAAATGTACTCGATTACATTGTTATTCCAATGTGTTATTGGCTTTCTGGGCTCTATGTAATCGATTACAAGGCTTCTGACTTACTTTGTAATCAATTACAATATCCATGTAATCGATTACATGACTTCTGACTTAATTTGTAATCAATTACAATATTCATGTAATCGATTACATGACTCCTTGAACGTGTTCTTGCCTTTCTGGGCTCATTGTAATCGATTACCAACTTGGTGTAATCGATTACAAGGCCTCTGACTTGCTTGTAATCGATTACAATGCTCATGTAATCGATTACAAGGCCTTTGTTTGCTATGTAATCGATTACAAACATCATGTAATCAATTACATTGGCCTTTGAACACATTTTTTAAGTCCAATGAAGCTTGTAAGCCATTTCTAACACTTCAAGACATTTGATTAAACATAAATCCTTTCATGAGTGTTAAATCTAAGATTAAAACTAAAGTTTCTTTGAAAAAACATGTTTAGCTTTGAATTTTCCCACTTATTTTGGAAATGATATATTGAAAAACCATTTGAGAAATCTTGAGAGCATTTAACATTAATGTTCTAAGTCTTATGACTAAATAAACCTCTTGACTTCTTTCTTTGATCTTGATATTTTCTTTTGCACTTGATCTTCATCTTTGACTTTGTTATCATCAAAAACTATTTGACATGCTTTAAGGACATAAGCATTCACATTTAGGCGCAATGCTCCCCCGAAATTTATGCATGATATAGAATAAGATTTAGCTTTAAAAGCTCCCTCGTACACATGCAACATTAATTAGATTTCATTTTTCACTATTCTCTCCCCTGTTGGCATTATCAAAAAGACATAAGCATTTAAGAAAAAAATTGGACAGCATTTCAGCTGTATTTCATGATTTCCTAAGTATTGCCAAAACAAGAAATCCAAAAAGAATATAATGAAGCCAGTAAATTCAGATCAAGAGAAAAAAAAACCAATATAACCAATATTCAATAGCCAATATTTCAGAGAATATAACCAAAGCTGATTCAAGTTCATATATCATCAAAAACATATACAATGTAACCCATTATAGCCAATATAACTAATAACCAATATCACCAAAAATGTATACTAATGTTATATAACTGAGCCAAAAAGAAAATTTACAATGTAATCATAAGAAAATAACAATGAAAACATCAGGGCAATGGGCCATGATCACTATCAGTAGCCTCGCTGTCACTGTCCGGATCCGCAGCGATGTCTCCTAGATCAACATTATCATTGTCGGGCTCAAGATCATCCTCAGAACCGAGGAGCTCCTCATCATCAGCAGGGATTCCAGATGGACCAGCAAAGGACAAGGGAATAGGAAACGCAGAGGATGTGGGAGGTGTAACAGCAGCACTCAGAGTAAAATGAGGTCCTGTTAGGAGGGATCGAATGGAAGCAAGCCCCTTATCTGAGTATTCCATCCTCAGCTCAAGGTGATCTACCTTCTGCTCAATGCGATCCATGTGTGTGTCCACAGTAGTGCTCAGGTTTCGCATCTCTTGAAGCAGGAGGTCTAGGGTGGCTGTAGCTGGAGTAGGAGCAGGAGCAGGAGCAGGATGCTGAGCTTCTTCATCGTCATCACTGTCCGTATCATGATGGATATGCCCAAAGCTACCATGGGCAATGTAGTGCCACCTATCATCGACTTTGTAGAGCTGAAGCTTCTTCAAGGTATGCAAGTCGATGGATTGTGGTCCTTTTGAGCTAGTGTCCTTAGACTACTTAGCCAAGGAAATGCGATAGTGCTCCAAGATTGCTGTCACCAGCATAGCAAATGGTAGAGCAGAGTTTTTTCTTTTTTTTTACGTCCAACATGTGCTCTATAATGTAGAATCCCTAGTTGATTGGCCTCCCAGTGGTCATTGCCCATAAGGACACCACGTCATCCTTTAGAACCTGAGAGTAATTCCCTCCTTTAGGAATCAACCCCCTGACTAGAAGATAGTGGAGTACCCTGTTCTCCATGGTTAGGCCAGTGGCCATGATCCTTTTCTTGGGATCACTAGGGGCATAATATCTTGTCCTTATTAGAGAAAGAAGAGCAGCTTTATGCTCAAATTCATGACCCCAAATGTTTGTATTTCCACAGAAGTTTACTCCATTAGGAGTGAGTTTGGTTAGCCTATACCATTCAGCCATAGTGATCTTGATCTATTGCTTCTTCACCTCAAAGATTAAGCAATTATCGTCAAACTTCAGATTGGCATAAAAGACTCTCATTAAGTTTGGATAGATGACTTTCTCAATGCTAAGGAAACCCAGCAGTCCTAAGTTTTCAATTGTTCTAAAACTTTCCAGGGGTTCACTCTCACAGAAGGTTATAGGAAGATATCTTGGGGAAATTATCTTGCGTAGTTGGAAGTTTTTCCTGAACAACTCAACTTTCTTCACGGTGGAGAAATGGCGAGTGAGGTCCAGGCCAGAAATGTTACATGGAGCTGCACGTCAGGACTCTCCAATGACAACCCCTATTCTTGGGCATTTTGAACAGTGAGAAGATTCTAGCATTTGATGAGGAAGAAGAGAGTGGGATGAGGGGAAAATGTCTAGAGATGAGTGAGGGAGGAGCAAGAGGACAGGTTAGGGCAGAGAAGAATGGAGGGTTCATGAAATGGAGGTGATGGGGAGATTTGGGTGATGGAATGTGATGGGATTTGGGAGAAAAACTGTGTAGAGAGGGGATTTTCGAGTGAGAGGGAGGTGGACTAGAGGGATTTGGGTGAGATTTGAGAGAGAAAAAAGGGATTTGGAGGTTGGGTCTTCGTGGGAGCAGAGGAGGAAGACAAAGAAAACAAAAAGTTTCTGACTAATGAAGCCTGCGCGCGTCAGAAAACTTTTTAAAACTCTGTGTAATCGATTACATTGGTTTTGTAATCGATTATAAGCCTTCTGTTTCTCATGTAATCGATTACATTTTTGGTGTAATCGATTACCATGCCTCTGGGGAACCTTGTAATCGATTACATGGTTAGTGTAATTGATTACCTGAGTTCTGAGTTGATTGTAATCGATTACAAAAGTTGTGTAATCGATTACATGCTTGACAGAACCTTTGTAATCGATTACAAAGGCATTGTAATCGATTACCAGCACACTTAAACTCAGATTTTGCATTCCAAATAGCATAGGATCAATTTTAAACCATTCAAATCAGTTCCAGAGCATCTTAAATCAATTCAAATCATCATGCAAGCATATAATCTAATCATATTATGATTCAAATCACATAATTGTGCAAAATTACTATTTTTACCAAGAATTACACCCTTTTTTGGTGAAATTGTGAAGTTGTTAAGTTACTTGGAGGTCTTTTGACATAAGGGTGCACCTGCAAAATAACTTAAGGGAAATCTTCGATGCTCAAGTCAGTATTGGATTCAAATATGATCAAAAAATCAAAGATTATGTAGCAAAATGGCATGATTATGCAGAAAGTAACATGCTTTGATTTTAGGATTATGCAGCAAATAATCAATTTATGCATGATTGATCCAATATACCAAGTTCATTTCTTATATAGAAAAATGCTTTTTTTGCTAGGGGCTTAGTGAAAATGTCAATTAGTTGCTTAGTGATTTCTACAAATTCAAGTATACAATCACCCTTTTGAACATAGTTTCTAATGAAATGATGTCTTATTTCAATATGTTTAGTCCTAGAATGCAAAATGAGATTTTTGGACAAATTGATTGCACTAGTATTATCACATCTTATGGGGATGTGATCAAGCTCAAGACCATAGTCCAAGAGTTGTTGTTTCATCCAGAGGATTTGAGCACAACAACTCCCAACTGCAACATATTCAGCTTCAGCTGTAGACAATGCCACACTATTTTGTTTCTTGCTATGCTAAGAAACTAGTGAGCTTCTAAGCAAGTGGCATGTCCCACTAGTGCTCTTCTTATCCATTTTGCATCCAGCAAAATCAGAATCGGAATACCCAATAAGGCTACATGAGGCACCCTTAGGGTACCACAAACCCATTTGTGATGTGTCTATTAGATATTTCATTATTCTTTTAACAGCACTTAGGTGTGATTCTTTAGGATTAGCTTGATATCTAGCATACATGCATACACTAAACATTATATCAGGCCTACTTGCAGTGAGATAAAGGAGTGAGCTAATCATACCTCTATATTTTGTAATTTCTACTGATTTACCTTCTTCATCCTTATCCAAATAGCAAGAGGTGCTCATAGGAGTAGCCATATGCTTGGCATTGTCCATTCCAAACTTCTTGAGCAGCTCCTTACAATACTTGGATTGGCTTATGAAAGTTCCTTCTCTTGTTTGCTTGATTTAGAGACTTAGGAAGAAGTTGAGCTCACCCATCATGGACATCTCAAACTCACTTTGCATAATATTTGAAAATTCTTTACAAAAAGAGTTGTTAGTAGATCCAAATATAATGTCATCAACATAGATTTGAACTAAAAGTATGTCATGCATTTTATGTTTTATGAAAAGATTAGTATCAACTTTGCCTCTGGAAAAACTTTTTTCCAAAAGGAATTTGCTCAATCTTTCATACCAAGCTCTAGGAGCTTGTTTCAAGCCATACAAGGCCTTTTTCAATTTAAAAACATGATTGGACAATTCAAATCCTCAAAACTAGGAGGTTGTTCCATATACACCTCTTCTTGTATAAAACCATTTAAAAAGGCACTTTTGACATCCATTTGATAGAGTTTGAAATCCATGATGCAAGCATATGCAAGTAACATTCTAATGGCCTCTAATATAACTACGGGAGCATAAGTTTCTTCATAGTCTATGCCTTCTTCTTGATTATAGCCCTTAGCTACAAGCCTAACTTTGTTTCTTATTATTAAGCCCGTTTCATCAAGTTTATTCCTAAAGACCCATTTGGTGCCAATTATAGGATGATCATTGGGCCTTGGAACTAATTCCCAAACTTGATTTCTCTCAAATTGGTTTAGTTCTTCTTGTATGGCCAAGATTCAATGTTCATCATTAATGGCCTCATTTATGTCTTTAGGTTCAACTTGAGAGATAAAGGCTAAGTGATTACATACATCTCTAAGTGAGTTTCGAGTGATTACCTCTTTTGATACATCACCTATCACCTTGTCGAACGATTTATATCTTGATGTCCTCCATTCCTTGGGTAGATCCATGATTTCTGAATCCTTTTGCCATGAGTGATCAAGGAGTCTCTCTTCTTACTTCTTGGATTCTTTCTTTTTATTTTCTAAGTGCATCCTTGCCAAGATTTCTGCAACATCATCAACAAGCTCCTTTCTTGGCTCGTTTGGGTTAGTTTCATCAAATGTAATATGTATAGACTCTTCTATGATCATAGTTCATTTATTATAGACTCTAAAGGCCTTACTATGCATAGAATAGTCAATGAATATTCTCTCATCAGATTTTGTATCAAACTTCCCCAAGTTATCCTTTTCATTATTCAAAACAAAACATTTATATCCAAAGACATGAAAGTGTGACACATTTGGCTTCCTTCCCTTATATAGTTCATATGGGGTTTTCTTTAAAATTGGCCTTATTAGGGCTCTATTCATAACATAACAAGTGGTGTTAACCGTATCCGCCCAAAAGTACTTCGGAAGGTTGGCCTCATTGAGCATAGTTCTTACTATTTCCTCTAAAGATCAATTTTTCCTTTCTACAACACCATTTTGTTGTGGTGTTCTAGGAGTAGAAAAATTATGCTCAATGTCATGTTCATCACAAAAAGTTTCAAATTTATGGTTTTCAAATTCACTACCATGGTCACTTCTTATGGATGCAATACAAAAACCTTTTTCATTTTGGATAACTTTGGCAAGCTTTTTAAATGATTGAAAAGCATCATTTTTGTGGGCCAAGAATAATGTCCATGTAAACCTAGAAAAGTCATCTACAATCACCAATGCATAGTAATTTCTACCAATGCTCATAGTTCTAGAGGGACTAAAAAGATCCATGTGTAAAAGTTGTAAAGGTCTAGGGGTTGAAACTAAGTTTTTAGCTTTAAAAGAGACCTTTACTTGTTTTTTCTTTTGACATGCATCACAAAGTTTATCTTTTTCAAATTTGAGCTTTGGAAGACTAATTGCTAGTTCTTTAGAAACTAATTTGTTTAAGTGATCATGTGAATGTGAGTAATTCTTCTATGCTATAATCATGAATCATTTTCTTTACTCATAAAGTATTTAGCATCATTTGAATAAATATCATCAAGACTAATCATATAAATATTATTAACTCTATGACCAACAAACTTAACTTGCATCTTTTCCCTCAATTATACAACAAGAGGAATCAAATATAACTCTATTGCCTTTATCACATAATTGACTAATGCTAAGCAAGTTATGTTTAAGTCCTTCAACAAGTAAAACATTATCAATAGATGATGAAGGGATCTTACTAACTTTTCCAATTCCAAGAATCTTCCCTTTGTTGTTATCACCATATGTGACATGACCATGTTTCTTGTGGGTAAGGGAGGAGAACTTGGAGCCATCACCGGTCATGTGCTTGAAGCAACCACTATCAAGATACCAACTTAAGCTCTTAGTCTTCAAGTATACCTACAACACACATTCAAATTTTAACCTTTAGTACCCAAATTATTTTGGGTCCTTGTGTGTTAGAGTTAGGCATGGTGCCTTTAGGAATTCAAACCCTTTTGATTCCAACCTTAGTGTTTATGTTCTTTCTAACATTACAAGTGGATGGACTATGCCCTTTCTTACCACAATGAAAACATTTGACAAAGGGGCTACTTGAAGTTTTTGAGGAAACAAAGAAATTCTTATAAGGCTTTTGATGATTATTTGGATTAAATCCCAAACCGGCTTTTTGAAAAATACATTTTTATTTCCCTAACAATACATTCAAGTTGTCTCTTCCAAAAGTGAATTTTACAAGAGTGTTGTTCAAATCTTCAATTTCTTTTTCAAACGCTTTGCATGATGAACAAGGTAATGATATGGATGTATTATCATGTGAGGAACAAGTTATGCATAATGAATTAGCATCAATGAGTCCTAAGGTCCCATTTTCAATCTTAAGCTCATTTATCTCCTTGCTTAAAATAGAAACTTTGTTTACCAATAAGAAGATTATTTTGTTAGAAGATAAAACTATTTTAGTGAGCCTCAAAGATTCATCATGCAATTCTTGAAAGGCATCTTGCAATTCATCATAAGTAGGTGGAGATTCTAAGTTAGAAGAAGTTACCTCAGTGTCGCTCTCTCCACTTTCTTCTCCTTGAGCCATGAGACAAAGATGAGCTTCTTCATTCTCCGAACTATCAGAAAAGCTTAAGTCATTGTCCTCCCAAGCTATATATGCTCTCCTTCCTTTCTTTTCTTTGGAAGGCCTTTCTCAAACTTCTCTGTCTTCTTGAGATACATAGGACACTCTATTTTCATGTGCCCTGATTTTTCACATTTGTAGCATTTTGGAGGAGTAGAGGATCTTTCTCCTTTGTGATACACTTTCTTTTGAGGAAATAGTGGTCTTCTTTGAAATCCTTTTTTCTTTAGGAATCTTCTAAACTTTCTCACAAGGAGACTAAGATTCTCCTCACTTAGCTCAACATTTTCTGCATCCTCTTCATCATCTTCATCATCATCTTCAATTATAGAAGAGGTGGCTTTGAGTGCAATTCCCTTCTTCTTTTTATCATGCTCTTCATTTTGATTGAGCCTATTTAGTTTCAGCTCATGTTCTTGAAGCTTCCCAAATAAGGTGGTTAAAGACATTGTTGATAAATCTCTTGATTCCGCAATAGCCGTTACTTTGGGTTGCCAATTCCTGCTTAAACATCTCAAGACATTGTTAATAAGATCCTCATTAGGAAATGTCTTTCCCAATGAGATAAGATGATTAACAATATGAGTAAATCTCTTTTGCATATCTTGAATACTCTCACCTTGGTTCATTCTAAATAATTCATATTCATGAATAAGAGTATTTATTCGAGATTGTTTTACCTCACTAGTACCTTCATGAGTTACTTGTAGGGTATCTCACATTTCTTTTGCAGTTTTGTAATTTGACACCCTAAAGAATTCATCATATCCCAAGGATGTGGTGATGATGTTCTTGGCTCTCAAATTGTATTGAACCTTCTTTTTATCATCATCGATCCATTCATTTCTAGGTGTATTAATTTTCACACCATTTTTAGTTTGGGTGGGAACAAAAGTACCATTTTCAACGGCGTCCCACACATCTAAGTCAATAACTTTAATGAAAATTTTTATCCTTTCTTTCCAAAAGGCATAACCATCCCCATTGAAATAAGGAGATCTGTTTATAGAAGAACCTTCATTTGAAAAATCATTTGAAGCCATCACTTCTCTTGAAACTGCTAAGCTCTTTATACGAGAGTCTAACTCTGATACCACTTGTTACCAAGTGACCTCAATACTCAAGAGGGGAGGTGAATTGAGTATGTAAAACAAGTTTACAAATCTTTCGCAAAACGTTTGATAAATAATTTTCGTTGAAGCTATTTGATGATTAGAGATGATTGGATATATGATATAAACACTTTTACTTATAAATGCAATAGCCAAAGGAAACAATATTCAAGCAATTCAAAAAAATAGTGCTCAATGTAAAGAGAAGAGTTCAGAGAAAACAAACACAATGATTTATCCTGGTTCGATCACCAATCCACTTGTGATCTACATCTAGTCCTCAAGTAGCCACTTGGGATTTTCCACTATATCTTCAAGCTTCAATAGGTGCTTGACAACCTTTACAACCTTGAGCATTCAACACTTTGGAATACCTCACCCTTGGAGCTTAAGTCTCTTCAACTAAGGGATGCCTCACCCTTTACACTTTTGGAGGGATGCCTCACCCTCTTTACAAAGCAATTTAGATTGATAGAATGAAACTCTCACAAAAGTAGATGATTACAAATCGAAACTCTAATATGCTCTCAAAGATTAACTCAAGTTTTTCACAAAAATAGAGCAAGAAGGGATTTGAAGATTAAATCACGTATTGAAGTATTGGTAATCAGTTTTTGGTTCAAGGTTAACCTTTAATGAAGTCCCAACATTGGTATTTATAAGTTTTATGAGTAATGGAGCCATTGGGGACTTTTAGCCAAGCGTTAAATGCCATTAATATAGCCATTGGACTCTGTCAGATTACGTATAATCGATTACACAACAAATGTAATGGATTACATTGTTGTTCCAATGTGTTCTTGGCTTTTTGGGCTCTGTGTAATCGATTACATTCTTGGTGTAATCGATTATAAGGCTTATGACTTGCTTTGTAATTAATTACAATATCCATGTAATCGATTACATGACTTCTGACTTGATTTGTAATCGATTACAATACTCATGTAATCGATTACATGACTCCTTGAATGTGTTCTTGCCTTTCTGGGCTCATTGTAATCGATTACCAACTTGGTGTAATCGATTACAAGGCCTCTGACTTGCTTGTAATCAATTACAATGCTCATATAATTGATTACAAGGCCTCTATTTGCTATGTAATTGATTACAAACATCATGTAATCGATTACATTGGCCTTTGAACACATTTTTCAAGTCCAATTAAGCTTGTAAGTCATTTCTAACACTTCAAGACATTTGATTAAACATAAATCCTTTCATGAATGTTAAATCTGAGATTGAAACAAAAGTTTCTTTGAAAAAACATGTTTAGCTTTGAATTTTTCCACTTATTTTGGAAATGATATATTGAAAAACCATTTGAGTAATCTTGAGAGCATTTAACATTAATGTTCTAAGTCTTATGACTAAAAAAACCTCTTCACTTCTTTCTTTGATCTTGATCTTTTCTTTTGCACTTGATCTTCATCTTTGACTTTGTTATCATCAAAAATCATTTGACATGCTTTAAGGACATAAGCATTCACAGCTTGTATTGTTGTGTTCAATTTAATATTATTTCTGTTTAAGCTTGTCTTTATGTGGTAAATTTGCTATCTTCAATAAAAATAGCATGTTGAACTTAATTGGATATAATTTGCTTATGCTTTGGCTTTCTCTTGCCCTATCTTTTTTATCTTGACAAAAGAGGGAGAAGAAGTTAAAGAGATCTCACTTTTTTAGAATGTTTTTAAGAAAAGACAGGAAAATATAAACCGGATCTTGGGATTCCAAAAGTAAGGGGGAGTTGTGCATAACTCTAAATTAAATTCACCTCTTACCAAAAAGAGAGGGAGTAAGTCTCTCTAATGACCTTGTGAATTCCAATTTATGAAACTAACTTTTTTCTCAATGATTGTTTGTCATCATCAAAAAAGGGGAGAATGTAATTAGTTATTAACCTATGAAGACTTTATTTTGATGATAACAAACATAAAGATGTTGCAAGATCAAGTCCAAGACCTTCAAAAATAGATTTAGGACTTAGATCATTATGTAAAGGTATAAAGTGGTTCACACTAGTGCTCTACAAAATGTTTTTCAAAGAAACCAAATAGCACATATGTTTTCAAGACTTCAAATGGTTTTTGGTTTCCAAAGAAACTGCCATTAAGTGCCCAAAAGCTTATAAGATCATTTGGAATCAATTGGCAATGTTTAAAACCTATATGAAATGATTTTCAAATGACTTATTCGAATAAGGGTTTCTTTATTCGAATAACCAAAGTCAAAGAAGCTAAGAAATCTATATGGTTAAGCTTTATTATAAAGACCTGCTTTATTCGAATAAGGGTTCAAAATAAGCTTAGGTGCTCATGGGTTATTCGAATAACCAAGCTGTTATTCGAATAGCACGTTTTCCAGAAACTAGATTTTAAATGGTTTATTCGGATAACATATCTGTTATTTGAATAACTCATTTATCAGAAAATAGGTTTAAAAAGGGTTATTCGAATAACATAAGTGTTATTCGAATAACACGTTCTAGAGGTAAAATTGTCTTCGTGCTATTTGAAGCTTTATTCAAATAACAAAGTTGTTATTCGAATAAGAGTTTATACTAGAAATAGAATTAATGGTTAGTTATGAAGCATTTAATGCTCCAACCAACTACCCAATGGCTCTAATCTTTAATGGGTTATAAATACAAGTTGTTGGGCATTTATGGAGGTTAGAAAATCAATTTGAAAACCTTGGTTGAGCATTAATATGAGCTTACACATCCATTTCATTAAATACACTGTTTATAAGCTAAAAGTGTGAATCCATATACTCATTGAGCTTCAACTTATGTAATCCACTCTTTTGAGAGTTTATCTTTCTTATGCACTTTAATTTTCTGTAAAGAGGGTAAGGTATCCCTCTAGAGATAAGGGTGAGGTATCCCTTGATTATAAAGAGGGTGAGGTATTCCTCAAAGGTTGTAAAGGGTGAGGTATCCCTATTGTGAGGCTTAAACACAAAGGGTGAGATATCTTAAAAGTGTGTTGAGTGCTTTAAGTTGTAAAGGTTGTCAAGCACCTATTCAAAATTGAAGGTTTAGTGGAAAATCTCAGGTGGTTCACTTAAGGACTAGATGTAGGCCACAAGTGGTTAGTGGTTGAACCAGGGTAAATCCTTATGTTTGCTCTTCTCAACTCTATCTCTTTACATTGTGCTTTAATCTGATATGCTTGCTTGAATACTCTCTATCTTGGCTTATTTATTTGTGAGTGAAGTGATCAATCTCATTTATCTATTCACTTCAATCAATCAATAGCTTCAATGAAAATTAGTAATAAAGTGTTTTGAGAAAGATAAGCGAAAATATTTTATAAACTCAATTCACCCCCCTCTTGAGTTTTGAGGCCACTTGGTAATAGTAGCTTGCTGGAGACTAGACGTAGGCATGTGATTTGGCCGAACTAGTATAAACCATTTTGTGTTAAGCTTCTCTTAACTTTTCCCTTTTTTTACTGGTTAAGTTTGGTTATATATTTTCAATTTTTGTGATCTTATAAATAACCTTTCTTAAGTTAAAGAAAATACATAGAACTCGAAATGTGTTTATAACTGAAATATATTCTTTTATTAAGTTCTTAAGAAGACTTCGTTGGTAACCTTACAAGTTCTTATCTTATACTCTACTGTTAACCCTTCTTAGTTATTCTCTGACTCTTCTCTTCATTTTATATTCATTTTGTTTTACTGTTGAACACTATTCTAATTTATGAATAATATTTCTTCAGTTAAAAGAGAAGCCTCTGAGCTAAAATTGAATCATATTATGTTGACCCAAGGCAATCTCTCTTAACTTAGTGTTTCTGTTATTAACTCTTCTAAGTATTGAAGTTGATATACTTGATGTAACACCCTAACCCTAGATACCTTAGTATATTTAGGATATATGTCAGTAAACAGAGTTAAGTGTGTTGCTTCTATTTCATTTAAACATAAAACTTAACCCCTAATAGCATACATGTCATTATGGAGAGCCTCAAAAGAAATAAAGATACATGTTTATGCATATCTAGACTCAAAAGGGCCATTGTAATACATAATATCTTTGTACATCTCAAAGCAAAAGTAAACATAATACAAAGCTTTGACAACAGAAAATGGCTATCTAATCCATTTATTTCTTTCTCTTTTCCTATAAAGAACTTTGACCTAGAATTACATGGAAACACAAACGGGGTGAGAATTCACAATCCTCAGTATAAGTATTCCAAAACCATCCTCTATAACAATAAGTATACCATCACAACAAATATGAAGTAAAACATATTATAAAAGCTCATACATGATGCATCTTTATTAACTAAAGAAGTCAAGCTACATAATCATTCATGAATCATTAAAGACTCAAGCTGCTAGAATTGCCATGATCCATTAAGGAATCAAGCTAAAAGCATTTCCATGGCCCATTGAAGGAAACCAAGCTAATTTCATATTCATGGCTCATTTAAGAATCAAGCTATAACCTAGCAAGGACCAATCAAGGAACCAAGCTAATTGGTTACCATGGCTCACCTACGAACCAAGCTGCTGTTTTGTTTTTTATAGCTCTTCAAAGGAACTAAGCTCATACATTTAGTACTTATAAAAAGAAACTTATCACATCTATTAGTATCTAACTTCATACCAAAAATATGCATAAAAGTCTCTATTGAATCATGGGTATTCATTTCCTAGCTTAAACAAGCTTTACATGGAACCCAAGGGTGTTAAACTACGTTTCCATAAGTTTCTAACCATTGTCCCTCTTGAGAAGTTAGCTAAAACATACCAAGAATCTAATTTTTAACTTGCCATAACCGGTTATGAAGTCCTGGTAACTAGTTATGGAGCACTTGATGTGCTTCTTATGTCTCTGTCTTCAAGCAATAACTAGTTATGCTATCATGCTAACCGATTATCAACTCAGAACAACTCTTTGTCAGAGAACAATAACCGAATAGGCCTTGTGCCTAATCAGTTATGGCTTTTTCCATAACTCCCTATGACACACGGATAATCAGTTATGGATTATGCATAATCAGTTATCTGCTGTGTTTTTCAGCAGAAGAACAGGGCAACCATGACCCTTCCTCTTCCATTATCCCATATAAACCCATGGAAAACATTTTATAACATAAGTGCTGCCAAAACTAGTCTAGATGGAGTTCTATAACAATAATAAAGTCATCAAACATGGATTTACATTTATCATGCTTCAAATAAATATCCATTACTCAACTTTTAACTCAAGGTTACAAATGAAAGTTTCTAAGCTCATAATCCATGACCTTACATAGGTTAAGCTAAAAATAATCCAAGCTCAGCCATTAATGGCACTAAGCAAGCTAGAAAATGACCTAAGTCCCTCAAACCCACTAATCATCCTTTAAAATACAACATGCATAAGATGAAGATAGTTACAGATGTTCTTATGAGTTCAGGCACCCTTACCTCACTTGTAGTCTGGATGATCTTCAAACCTTGGCTTTCCCTTTTGCTTTTCTCTTCCTTCCCTCTTCTTCCTCTACGTTTCTTTCTTTGTTTTTCTATTCTATTAGTGCTGCTGAAGATAACGTGAGAGAAAGAATGAGTGAGTGTGAAAAGGAAAGAAAAATAAGCCACAAAGTTAGTAAACTCGGCTGGAACTTACGAGAACCATGAGTCATAAGTGGCTTATTCTTTGCTAAAACATTATATCTATTAAGAATACTTAGATTCCATGAAATCAAGTTTCCTAACTTCCAACAACTTTAGAATAAATACTAAGATTCATCTAAATTATTATTTCATCATTTTCATGAATTTTCATATCTGCTGCAAGTTAATCCGATATTAAAATACACAACTAGTATGCTTAAAAATACCAAATCAACTTTGATTAACATGAAACTTTAACTAAATCACATTTCGTGCATTTGTGACCTAGAAATAAATTATCCATATTTATTTCCCACATCTAAGTAATTAATGCTATTATCTGAGTCATTTTAAGCTACTTTTTACCTTCTGTGTTGTAGCAAAGTGCCTAAATTAACTCAGTTTGTCACCAAATTACACATATATGTCAAACAAGTATTTTGCAACCTTGGTAACCATATACAAGTCTAACATGTCTAAAAAAGGATGTTACACTTGAGATCCTTCTGAGTTTTGTAGAAAATAAAAAATTTGGAAGCATAATTCAACCCCCTTTCTCGTGCTAGTGCCACCTTCAAATCCTACAAACACATATACCTTTCACATCTTTCTCAAGTTTTGAATTTAGAGTTAAGAAAGTTCAAAAATAGAACTCACATAGGTTAAGAAGGTTGAACTTTCTCAACTAAACTAGTTTGAAATGAAAACACAAGGTAGCTGAGTTTTAACTAAAGAACATTTTATAAACTCAGTTTTAAGACAAATTGACCTATAGAAACACTTTGAAAATAGCTTCTTTAAGAGATCAACTTGCAGAAGCTTTAAGTGTAACATCTTATAAAATATGTTAGAGTTGTAAATAGTTATAGAGGTAGATTAATACTTGCTTAACATGTCTATTTGATTTTGTGATAATCTGAGTTAGTTTAGGCACTTTGCCGCAACTTGAAAAGTAAAAATTAGCTTAAAATGACCCATATATTACCATAAATGACTTAGCTAATGAAAATAAATGTGGATAATTTATTTTTAAGTCACAAATGTGTATATTGTGATATGGTTAAAATTTAAGGATAATCAAAGTTGGTTTGGTATTTTTAAACATACTAGTTGTGTGTTTTAATACCGGATTGACTAGTCATAGATGTGAAAATTTATGATACTGATGAAACAATTTTTTTAATGAATCTTAGTATTTATTTTAAAGTTGTTAGAAATTATAAAACTTGAATTAGCTAAATCTAAGTGTTTTTAGCAGATTAGGAAGTACCAATATTGTATCATAAAGCCTTAAGCCATCCACGGTTACAGCCTCAATTGTTGACCTTTATTTCATGATATTTCAAGCCTTTTCCCTTATTTCTCACTTTTGCTCTCATGGCTGAATCAAAAATAGAAGAAAAAGAAGGAGAACAAAAAGCAAAGTAGGAAAGAAAGAAGAGGAAAACAAAGAGGAAAGGGA
Source organism: Ormosia semicastrata (assembly GCA_029884595.1). Taxonomy (NCBI): domain Eukaryota; kingdom Viridiplantae; phylum Streptophyta; class Magnoliopsida; order Fabales; family Fabaceae; genus Ormosia; species Ormosia semicastrata. Next base: position 1,001,698 of record JAQQTO010000060.1, on the reverse strand, counting down.
AGTCCAAGATCCAAGATTGAAGCTTGAATCTCCACTCCTTGTTGCACCAAAAGGTAGGGGTTCTTAAGCTCAAAACATCTTTTCTTTCTCTTCTCCATGTTTATGCTTGTTTGAGGTTTAATGGGTCAAAATGAGTTATTGAGGTGTTTTGAGTGATTTTCTTGCTTGGATAAGTTTTAAGGGTTGCTTATGACTTGTTCATGATATGAGTTTGGGTTAGAAAATTAGAACTCTCCATTTGGACCTTTAATGCTCAAAGTGAGAAAATTGGGGATTGGATGAGTGATTTAGTTCAAGAATCCAAAATTGATGAAATGAGTTAGTGATTAATGTTTCCTATATGTTAGTGAACTTGTTAGGGACTTAAATTCACCTAACTTGTTAGGGACTTAAAATCACCTAAAAACCAATTTGAAGTAATTGAATTTCGTGGCTTGCACCAATGGAACAGTGCAGCCATCTGCAGAATTTTACAGATTTGCTGCTGGGCAATCAACGCTTAGGCGTTGAGTGTTGGGCGCTCAGGCACCTAAGCTCTAGCAGCCCGCGCTCAAGCGTCCATCGCCTAGAGAGTTTACGCCTGATGTTACTAGTGGAGCACCTAAGCACTAGTGTGACGCACCTGAACGGTTAGTGAGGAGCGTCCAAGTGCCTAGATAGGGCATTTTCAAGATTTTGATCTTGTTGTTTTTGAATTCCTACATGATGGGATCATTCATATATATATTTTAGAGTGTGTTAAGACACTTTTAGGGATATTTCTTGGAGAGAATTATCGCTTTGTATATGTGGAAATTCAAGAAATTTTTAGCATCCTAAGTGAGGTGGATTGCCCTATGATAATACCTAGAACCATGTTCAACATGAGGTTGATCTTGAAATCACTTATGAAGTGATAGTGTGAGGTGCTAGATACAATTCTTGTCAGTAACATGAGTCTTGCTACTTCATGTGATAAGTTAGCTTGGAGTTCCATGGTTACTATTATAGTATTGTGATACTTTTGCATGTTTTAATTTCAAACTTGTCATTTGTTATTTTCCTACGTATTGTAACCTTAGATGGTGTGTACAACCATGTGGCCCAGGAATGAGGTTTTGGATCCGATTTCTCCTAGCATTACTGCTATGATGGCCAAGGTTATCGGTGTATGGGGTTAGTATTAGTACTCTTACCTTGGTGAGGGGAATGAGTCTACACATCACCAAGTAGTGCCAGGGTTTTTTTTATGCCTATCCTACCCAGTATATACAAGGGAATGAGGTTCTTGGGAAATAAGTAAGTAACATGTGCTTTCAAAAACCAAAACTTGCACTAGCATTGCTTCATCATATTAATAGACATTGTGTAAGCATTGTCATACCTCATAACATTAAGCATTGTATTTGTTGATGACTGTATGAGCAGTTGTCTTGCTTGGTTACTTTGCTTGTTCGGTGATATCTTAGGATTGTATGGGCGATTTTTTAATATTATTGATTATCGTATAATCTGTTACATAGTGATTATGTATGTTTTCAGTTGGTTTATTTGTTGTAAATAAATAACTATTGGTTTTGGTATGCTAATACTGAGAAATTTGTGATTTCTCACCCCTTTGTATTTCCATGTAAATTCAGGTGAAGACCCTCCAAAGAGAAAGTGAAAAAAGAAGAAGCAAAAGACTTAGTTTTAGTTATTTTGTTTCTTTATGTATTAGCTAGTGTGTATTTACTATGCTTTTTAGTTTGTAAAAGTTTATGTATTACAGTATGACTTTTTAGCCAATGATGTATACATATGATCTTTTTCATCTTTCGTGGCTCTCTATAATGACTGCAGGTTATTATAGATTTATGTTTTATGCATTTTTAGGAAGTGACATACTTGATACGATTTATCTTGAAATATTTCAGTTATTTTATGATAATTCTATTAGGGTGTTACATTAAGCCATAAAACCTTAAATTGGTTGGGTTTGGTTTGACTAAATCTTGTAGTTTATCTTTTGAAAACTATGGGATCAGTTTGAGGATATCACCAATAAGCCCAAAATATGGGAGATAAGCTTGGAAAGAGCTTAACATATGAATTTATGCAGGTTCACCCTAAATCCACGTGGGCTACGTTCTTTCCCTAGTTATCCACAAGTATTTTCACTATATTTGAGTATTGTTTAAACTCCCAGCCTCTCTAGATTAATTTACAAGTATTATTTTGGTCCCAGCCTCTTTAGAGTAATGATACATATTCTATATGGCTTGCACAACCCATACTAACAACTCACGAGATTAAGAAAAAAGAGTTGAAGTTTTTGTAACTTGGGTAGCTCTTGGATTTACACAGTTTATCAGAATTGGAACTACACTTACTACAAATTTAGCTACGATTTGCTCAAGTAGGCAAAGATGAGAAGGTTTAGATTATGTTCACTACTCTATTCTCGTTCAAGCTTTTGATCTTCAAATCTTTAAGTTAAGATGTGTATTTTAACTTTTAGTTATAGTCTTTGGAGGTTTGTAACAAACTATTGTACTGCAAAAGCAAGTAACAATTGTAGCTTTTTAGATGAGTTAGCTTGCACATACACTTTGTTAGTTAGTAAGAATGTTCCCAGATGAACTTTCTCACCTCCAACTTTCTCAACTAACTTTCTTACATCTTCAGTCTTCAGTTTATTAAGACTTGATTTCTTGCACTCAAGAATTTGGCTTGACATTATAGATGAAATACCATGCTCTTCTAAGATCTCTAAGCTTTAGACTCTTTTTGTGTGAGAGATCTTCAATCTTTATTTAGCATGATATGAAGTTTCTTAAGACTTGTAGCTAGGTTATGGACTAACTTTCTTAGGTTCTTTAGGAAATTTCTCATGTTGTCGAGTAAGTTCTACAAGTATTCTATGAACTTTCTCATATCATTCCAATCATCTAGGGGTCTTACTCATGTATGCTTTTATGTCTTGCTCATTAGCAACTAAAAGAACAATACACAAAAATGCATCAATCCACTCAATAATGTTACAACAATATATATAAATCTTCAACATAGTTTGCTAGTATCAAAATGAAAATAAGAAATATTTCATACAAAAGGGCTTTGGAGCTTACAGTGCCAAGTGCAAAAGTTACGAAATAATGACATAAAAAGTGAAGTATAGGGCCATGCGTGAGATGGTGTTAAGGCTGTCTGTGATAAGAGGTGAAGTGATGTGTGGGTTGGTGTGGTGTATAGATGTGTGAGTTGTGTGAGTGCAGTGTGTGTAGTAGTGTGGTGGAATGGAGTTGTTCATAGGTGTAGTGCGTTGGTGTGATGAGTGTTTATTGTGAGTGAGGTGTGGTTGTGAGTTGTGTTGTGGCTATGTTGAGCGATAAAGGTAGCCCTTTTTCTGTTGATCAATTTACTCGTAAACCATGATCAATTTCCCCCACTCTACCTCCACCTAATAACTTCTAAGAAAGAATTATTCCTTAACAATACCCACATCAAAGTTTCTAATTTTTTAAACAAAGGCTCTTTTCCCTCTTTTTGTTAAGAAGCAAAGACTCTTTTCTAGCAAAGAAATAAAGGAAAGAAATTTATTTCCAACTTACGTCTTTATGTTGAAAACACCTAACACACAATATAGTAAACTAATAAAGTATAATTTTTTTATCTGAATAGTTTGATTACTAATTGCATATATTAGAACAAATGATTGGGATCAAAGAGTCTAGAGGGTCCTCAATCCAAATACAAGAGCTGTTAATTTTAGCATATTGAGCTATTAAATCAACAGTTAAGTTACAATTTCTAAGAGTAAAACTACTATTAAAACAATCCATCCAAGAGGCATACAAGAAAATGTCTTGCAAAATACCTCCATTGTATGTCAAGTCCCTAGTCTCTGTTGATATACTCTTTATAACCCCAAGAGCATCCCCTTCTAAGTGAACTTTCTAGCACCCAAGCTCCCAAGCGAACAAAAGACCCTCTCTACCTGCCATGAGTTCTAGTCTAAGAGGGTTGGGTGATGAATCCAGCTGGCGTGCTTTTACTGCAATAAAGTGACCTTCATCATTTGTAATCATAATTCAAATACCAGAAACATAGTCTAAACTAGAACCTACAAAATCAAAATTAACTTTGAACATACCCCTGGAAGGTTTCTACCAACAAGAATGGTAAGGAGTTGTTGTCTTATACGAATAAATCTCACTTCTAGCACCTTGAAAAGCTTCCAAATTTGCTGCTGCAACATCATATAATTCCTTTGATGGATGTGCAAGTTTCCCTCTCCAAACCAGATTGCGTTGGGACCAAATAGCATGCCATAACATGCTGATCATTTTCTTTTGTCTCTGGTCCAAACCAGCAAAGAATTCAATGATTGTTGTTGAATCTTTTCATAGGATAAGGATGACCGCAACTCAGGGTGCCAAGCTACTGGAACTGCATTCTTCATGTAAGGACATTGCAAAAAAATATGGTGTATAGATGCATGGCCATTGTCACAAAGGTAGCATTTGTTTTCAACTTCAATTCCTTTGCTATGCAGCCTGGACAGAGTTGGAAGAATGTCTTTGCACATGCGCCACATGAATATCTGAATTTTTGGAGGGATATACAACTTCCAAATACCCTTCCAATGGCTTGCATGGTTGCTAAGACTATTGAATTTATCATATCCCTTAGTATTGCAATCCACTCTCATCTGGACACTTTTAGTCTATTGCATCTTGCATGCGCTTTTAACAGAAAAATTACCTTTTGTATCAGGGAACCAAAATAGTGAATCCTGACGAGAGCCTCGACTCAAGGGAATAGATACAATGGAGTTCACTACTGCTGGACTAAAACTTGACATAATAAGATCCGCTTTCCAGGACCTGGTTTCTTCATCAATCAATTGAGAAACATACTGCAAGTCATTATCACTAGTTGGAGTTTGTTGAATCTATAAAGATCTATGATTTGGCATCCAAGGATCATGCTAAATTCGATAGATCTGTCATCATCAACCCTCCAAAGAGTACCTTCTTGCAACACTTTCCTTCCCTCCATCAAGCTTCTCCATGTAAAGGAAGGATTTGAGCTAGGTTGAGCATTCAAAAAGTCTTGGGTTGGGAAATACTTAGCCTTGAGTACTCTAGAGACCAATGCATCTGGATTTGAGAGGATCCTCCATCCTTGTTTAGCTAACATCGCTAAGTTGAAAGAGTAGAGATCTCTGAAGCCTAAACCCCCACAACCTCTAGGCCAACATATTTTATCCTAAGACAACCATTGATTTTTTTTTTTTGAGTCCATATTTGTTCCCCACCAAAATTTAGCCATCATTTGGCCTAAGTCATAGCATAGCGAGATTGGGATTTTGAAGCAACTCATTGTATATGTTGGGATTGCTTGTGCAATGGCTTTTATGAGAACTTCCTTTCCTCTAGTAGAAAGTAATTTTTCCTTCCAGCCTTTAATTCACTTCCAAACCTGATCCTTCAATGATTGGAAAGTATTATTTTTTGACCTCTCAACCATTGTAGGGAGCCCAAGGTATTTTTCAGATAAAGTCACCTGAGATATTTGGCTCATATCCAGAATTGTATTCTTCACTACTCTAGCCACATTTGGAATGAAATAGATTGAGGATTTCTCAAAATTTATCTACTACCCCGAAGCTCTGCCGTACAGTTTAAGTATTTCAAGAATTCTGGCCATATCTTCTTTTGATGCTTTAGAGAATAAAATATTGTTATCCGCAGAAAAAAGATGAGTGATCATAGGGGCAGCTCTACAAATTCTCAGACCTCTGTAAATCTACCTAGACTCAGCTTGATGAATAAGAGATGATAGGGCCTCGGCACACAACACAAATAGATAAGGTGATAAGGGATCACCTTGTCTTAGGCCTCGTTGTAGCTGGAAATAGTCTCCTGGAATCCCATTCAGCAAAATTGAATATGAAACATTAGAAACACATTGCATCACAGTAGATATCCAACCCTCTTTAAACCTCATTCTTTGCATAAATGCCCTCAAAAAATTCCATTCGACTCTATCATACGCCTTGCTCATATCCAACTTCAAAGCCAAAACCTCTCTTTTCTGGATCTCTTGTTCTTTTGAGCATGAATGAGCTCATAAGCTATGAGGACGTTGTCCATGATATAATGATTCTGTACAAAGCACATTAAGACTCAGAAATAAGATAAGGTAAAATAACTTTCAACCGGTTAGCAAGGGTTTTACTAATAATCTTATAAATGACATTGCACAGAGAAATGGGTCTATAATGGGCCATTATTTTTGAATTTTGTATTTTCAGAATGAGGACAATAACTATATGGTTTAGATCAAGGCCAATCTCACCTCCATTAAGAGCCTGCAACACAGTGTGTATGACATCTTCATTTACCACATGCCAGTATTTTTGGTAGAATAAAGCCGGTAAACCATCGGGCCTAGGAGATTTGGTAGCCCCCATCTAAAATAGTGTTTCCTTAACTTCAAACCTAGTAAAAAGAATAAATAAAAATCTATTCTAGTCCTCACTAACCATGTTAAAGTCTCTGCCAAGGTTTCATTTATTTTTGTTGTGTCAAACCTAGAGAAAAAGCTCTCAAAATAAGAGTTCGCCTCAAACTCAACAGCCTTAGGACCCTCATACCAAGTGCCATTTTTATCCTTAATCTTTTTAATTCTATTTTTTTTTTTTTGCCTTGCTGTAGCGTGGCCATGAAAAAATTCAAAGTTCATATTCCCTTCTTTTAGCCACTATACTCTAAACCTTTGCTGCCATAGAATTTCATTTCACAGCATAGCCTTATTGAGGTCATCCTTCAAATGTTTCAGCTTTGTTAAATTTGCTTCAGTCACAAGCTTCTTCATGTTACTCTAAATTGCAGCTTGGAACTTTCCAACGTGTTTACCAACATGCCCAAATGAAGTTTGATTCCGAGTAGTCAACTCAGCCAAAACATCCTTGATTTTTGAGATAATACTTCTTCGTCTAGTATCCCCTGAAGCCTGTTTCCACCCCATTTCAATAATCCTATCACATTCATTATCTCTTATCCACTTTTTTTCAAAATAAAATGGTCTTTTTTGCTCATGGATTACTGAATTAAGGCCTGCCTTTTCTGTGTCTATCAAAATGGGAAGGTGGTCAGAATGGGAAAAAACCAAATGTTGAACCCGTGCCTCTTGCCAAGTTGTCATCCACATTGAGTTAGCAAGGAAATAGTCTAGTCTCACCTGAACAGTATCAATTCGTTGCCTACCGTTGCTCCATGTAAACTTGTAACCTTCAAAACCCAAATCTTGTAAACCACATAGATCCATCACATATCTAAAATCATGGATTTGCCACTCTGCTCACGGGTTCCCTGTTTTGCTTATGTTGCTCCAAAATCTCATTGAAATCTCCACCAATGATCCATGGAGTAGTGTTTGTTGGTTGTGGCTTCTGATTACTCAAGAAGGGGGGTTGAATTGAGTATTATAGGTTTTTGAAACTTTTCCCCTTTTTGCAAAAACTGATTCTTTTCTTTAATCAAAGAAAGAGATTTTGTCAACCAACAAACCAAAATGTGTTTTTTCAAGATGTATTGCAATCAAGAATTAAAATTTATAAAGAAATATTAATAATAAGATCGATTTCAGATTAAAACATGATCATTAACAAATCAGATCATACAAGCATCCCAAACATATTGCTTAATTCATACATTCAACAATAAAGCAAATAAAGAGTTAAGGGATAGAGAAAATTACAAACCGAGATTTATCCTGGTTCAGCTACCTCCTCTGGTAAGCTACATCTAGTCCCCACACCACTGTGAGATTTACCCATCATAGAAAATCAATATATAAGATTCTTTACAAAAGCTCCACTTCTTGGTTCCTTCTACCCAAATGACAGCTTTTCATTCAAAGCAATCTTGCAAAACCTACAAGAATTCCTTCTATTCTTGCACAGCACCAAGAGTCCCTTCTACTCTTGATCTAACCAGCGAGAGAACCTTCTCTCTTATCTCTCTTTTAAAAAATTTGAAGAGATTGAATCAGATTCCAAGAAATCAGAAATTACAAATTGAAACTCTAGAGAAAAATAATACTCTATTTTTCTTCAATGAAAAGCTCTCTGAATTTTGAGTGTATGATTTCGTATATTGAATAATTGTCTTTGAAAAAGTGTTTACCAATGTCCTTATATAGGTATATCTCAAAATAGATCTGTTGGATACACTTTACAAGTCAGTTGAGATCATAACAGACTTAAAAGAAAAATTTTGTTGTTGGTCAATCGATGTGTACATAGATGTATTAAACAATATTTCACTTTTATAACATATGTACATCGATTGCCTAATCGATTATTTTCTTGAATGTTCTTGATCTTGAATGATACACATATGAATACATCAATATTGTTCTTTAAAAACACTTTAAATTTCAGCCCAGAAGATTATACATCGATTAACTAATCGATTGTATAGTTATTTTAAAACGTTCTTTATTTTGTTTTGGCTTATACATCGATGTATCAATAGATGTATTAAAGTAAAATGCTTCTGTTTTGACTTATACATAGATGTACTAATCGATGTATATATGTCAAAAACTTTTGTCTTGACTTATACCTAGATGTACTAATCGATGTATATATATGTTAAATGCATTCTAGCCTCTGTTTTATTTATACATCGATGTACTAATCGATGTATATACAAACATGCATATTGATCAAGTAAGTCCAGAATCAATCGATGTATGCATAGATGTACAATATTTATACATAGATGTATACATAGGTTTTCATTAAAAGTTAATTAACTAACTGAGAGTACATTGATGTACACATAGATGTACAAACTTATTAATTAACCTTGTTTATTCTTAGTCCATTTATTATTTTGAAAAACCATTTTTACTTATTTGAGAGAGCTTAATCAAATAATTAAACTAAGTCTTTTCTTTACAACATGTTCCTAATGATCTTCATTGTATTGCTTCTTCATGATGCTTCTTCTTTAAGTAATCCTTCTTGATCCTTGCATTGACTTTACTTGCTCCTTTAAATCTCATTGAAAAATTCAAGCTTGGAAAGTAGTTAGTGACTCAAAATAATAATCATATTAAGTTTAATCATTAATCAAAACACACTAGGGGTATTTATCCACAGTGTCTTCATTATGTAACCATTGAATTTGCGGCTAAGATACCTGTCTTTGTGCTACATTTGGGTTGCCATAAAATCCTATGAACCTATACTCCTAGTCCTTATGAGAGCTCTTTATCATTGTATCTATAAATGATGTGCAATATTGGGTAATTGTGAGGTCTATCTCCTGTTTCCAAAGAATTTCAAGCCCCCCTCTTCTCTCCAAACTGCCAACCCCAAAACCAAAATCGAAGCCCACTTTCCATTTGAAATTTTTAAATTCATCACCTGATAGTTTGGTCTCTATGAGAAAGACCACATCAGGTTTTTGTTGCCTCAAGGGAAGGCGCAGAGCAGGAATTGCCTGGGGATTCCCGAGACGCCGGTAATTCCAAGCTAGAATTTTCATGGATCCCAGTGGGGTTGCAAGGCAACCACTACTAATCCTCCTAAAGTACAAATTCTACTTAATCCATTCTCATCCACCCTGATTTTCTGAGATGCAGGCTCCTCATTAATATCCATTTCCCCTCCTTGTATATTGTAGCTCTAGAAAGACCTCTTACATGTATTGGACTTCCCATTCACTTTGAAATTTCCAATATCCCTTGCTTGCTTTTTCCACTTCTTTCTAGGTCGAGATTCTTCCTTGGGTGTTTTAGTTTTCAGTGGGGACATGACTTCATTCTCTTCTATTTCTACCTCGTCCCTGATAGCACTAAAAGAACTAGATTCTTTTGGGGTAGGTTCCTCATGTACCAGGGTGATGGTATCAGTTGTCTTTTGTTGTTTTATTTGTTGAATCTCATCATTATGAACATTTGTAGCCTTTTCTTTTACATAGTTGATGATAATCACATATTTTATATATTAATAAACCCTCATTTTTAGTCATTTACATTCTTCATGTACTTAATTGATTGAGCTTGGTTATGTTTTGTAAGTTTAGACTCAAATTGGACTTAAATTGATTTTTTCAGCATGATTTACACCTTACACTGTTTCTATATTTTGGTCATATCTTGAATTCTAGATGTCTAATAATTATGTATTTTACCTTGTAGGAAATATAAGAGAGAGCTCTACAACTTTCATGAAGAGCTCTAGGTCAAAGTTGGACATCTAGTGGAACTAATTAGGCTTGGAAGTCAGAACACGGGTTTTGTGATTGGAACCTGAACAATGTACAATAATCAGAGCATAACTTGGGCTGTAAGAAATGAATTAGGCTGAAATTTTAGCATCTGCAAGTTAAGACCTATATCTACAACTTTCATGAAGAACACAAGACTCAATTCGAATTAATCTCTTTATTATGCTTAAATGACATATTATCAAGTAGCCATTATAAGTATTGTATTTTGTTTCTAATTAATTTAGAAACCCTCCTTGTAAAGTGGAGATCTTAATTTATTATAGACAAGATATTGACACAATGAATGCTTGATCCCATTTATAAGTGGTGGTGTTAATAGATGATTAAAGGAATCATAATATAATTACGTGTATGATCTTAAATGAACTTTGAATATTGTATTTTCCGATTGGAACCTCCATTATGTGTGGATTCTATTGAGTTAAAAAAAAATTAATCTTGTCCTTAATTTACTTACCAAGAGTGGATCTCCTAACCCAAGTAAGTCTTTTTTATTGGTGACAAAGTTTTATTACTTTTATTATTGTGACAAAATATTTACCTTACGTCAAAGAATTTTTCTTCATCAATTCCTTGTGGATCGACCTCGGACACCCGAGAATTTATTACTTGAAATAACCTGCACTTGGGTTTACAACTTTTAATCCACATCACGTTTTTGGCGACGTTGTTGGGGACTTGATTTGAAGAACAAATTTATTGTGTAAATATTATATATATATATATATTTATATTTTTCCCTGTGGATCCTGTATATATATCTACTTGATGCGAATTAAAAGTTACAAACCCAAGTGCAGGTTGTTTCAAGTAATAAATTCTCGGGAGTTCGAGATCGATCCACAGGGAATTGATGATGAAAAATTCTTTGATGTAAGGTAAATATTTTGTCACAATAATAAAGATAATAAAACTTAGTCACAAATAAAAAGGACTTACTTGGGTTAGGAGATCTACTCTTTGTAAGTAAAATAAGGATAAGATTAATTCTTTTTATAACTCAATTAGAATCCACATATAATGGAGGTTCTAATTGAAAAATACAACATTCAAAGTTCATTTACGATTATACACATAATTATATTATGATTCCTTTAATCATCTATTAAGACCACCACTTATAAATGGGCTCAAGCATTCATTGTGCCAATATTTTATCTACAACAAATCAAGATTTTCACTTTACAAGGAGGGTTTCTAAATTGATTGGAAACAAAATACAATACATATAATGACCACTTGATGATATATCATTTAAGCACAAGAAAGAGATTAATCTAACCTTATTTCATTACCAAGAGCTTCGCCCTTTCACCCAAGTAAAATAAAAATTAGTTACTCATAGACAAGAAGAAAGGAAGAGAGAAGAAGAAGAAGAAGAACATAACTTCAATTTACAACAAAAGAAAACTACAACAAGATAAACAAACAATACAATAGCATGATCTTGATCTCTAAGATCAAGATTCTTAAATGATCAGCCAAGGCTCCCTTTTATAGAGGTTTAGGGATACAAAATGACAAAGGGGCTGATTCATGAGTGAGTGGATGAATGGAAAATGAGTGAAAAATGTCAAATGACTTTTGATAAGTGGAAAATTATTGAGATTCTTTGTCTCTGAAATCATTTAATGCTGAAATTATTGAATGCATCACAGAATTGAAAAATGGTCTTCATAATAGTTGTAGGCCTAGATCTTAGCTTTCAAATGCCATTAGTTTGAACCCAAAAGCATTCCTACAACTCGAGATATGATCTGATTACTGCACACTGCTCAGGCCTAGCTACAGTTCCTCTATTATGACTTGCAAGTCCAATATGACCTCTAAGCAATCTGAATTGGGTCTTGTGTTCTTCATGAAAGTTGTAGATATGGGTCTTAACTTACATATTTCAACATTTCAGCCCAATTCAGTTCTTATAACCCGAGTTACGCTCTGATTACTCCACACTATTCAGGTTCTAATCACAAAACCTATGTTTTGACTTCCAAGCCCAATTAGCTCCATTAGATGTCTGATTTTGACCTAGAGCTCTTGATGAAAGTTGTAGAGCTCTCTTATCTTTCCTACAAGTCAAAATACATAATTATTAGACACCTAAAACTCAAGATATGCCCAAAATATAGAAACAGTGTAAGACGTAAATCTTGCTAAAAAAATCAATTAAGTCCAATTTGAGTTCAAATTTACAAAACATAACCAAGCTCAATAAATTAAGTACATGGAGAGTGTAAATGACTAAAAATGAGGGCTTATTAATGTATCAAATATATGATTATCAAATTCTCCCATACTTAACTTTTTGCACTCTTGGGCAAAACACACAAGACCAAAACTAGGAAAAAATGACACAGACTCAAAAGCTAAACACTCTAAAAGACTCAATTTCTAATAATATTTAAGAATGAAGAGCAACTAATCATTCAAGGGATCAAAACATTTATGAGATAATGTTCCTTCACATCTCAAACTAACAAGTAAGGAAATTTCAATTGAAAAACATGAGTCAAGAATGATAGATCCTCACAAAATTCACTCTCAATCCCTCAAGTGTTTAAAAGGTAAGTATTTCACTTAATTCAACCCATGAAAATTGTACTACCATAAGCTTGCTTATCTTCTACTTCTCCACTACTCAGAACGCGTGCACACATAAATCATGAGGACTTTATTCAAGGTTGTAATAGGGTCAAGGTAAAGGAGAAGGTAATATGGATATGATAAGTTAAATACCAAAGAGAATAAAAGAGCGTGAGAACTGGGTTCAATTAACAAGCATGAAAGTTTATCCCAACTCCACCTAATATAAATTCCCTTTACATATTCTTTTCCTATTTTTAGCATGAAAGTTACATATTTTTTTCAACCATTCTGCGCACACACACCCCCACACTTGTTCAAGAACTCATCCAATGACAAAGCCAATGTTCTCTTATTCCTTAAGGCCGAGTAAGAACATGGTTTTTTATTTAAGGCACATAATGAGTTCGAAACAAAGAATAGTCAAATAAGCTCAAAGGGGTTAAGCAAGGGGAAATAGGCCATTTTCAATACGTTAACAGGAATCAGAAAATTTCCAAGAATTCATAAGAATGCTTGATATCATATTAAAAATCATAGAATTTTCAAGAAGTCATAAGAGTGCTTGATATCATATTGAGACAATATACTACTGAGCAAAGCTGCCTATTTGTGCACCAGTCATTCTTGGCTATTTGGTTAAAGTAGCTATTTTAAGAAAAATGCCTCAATCATGTTTATGTATGCATGTGAAAATGTAGTCTAAAAAGAATCAAAGCAAGTTCTAGAGTAACAATTCCATAAGTGAAATTCACACAAGAAAGAAGATAAGGGTACAAATGTTCAATCCATTCATCAATAGGCTCAAAATCTCACAAGGCATAATTCTATCATTCTCAGCCCACCAATTCAACATCCATAACCAAGCATGCGATTTTTAAGAAAGAAGACAATTTACTTAGTCATGTAAATTTCCCTGAATTTGAATTGCTACTTCCACACAAACTTGTTACTACTCCAACTAAGATGTGTCTCAAGAGTAGAAGGTACTCCTTACTCTGCCATTCTTAATTGGTTTTACTGTGAGTAGGTTTCTGACAATCATATCAATACACATACTCCCCAACTAAGATGCGTCTCAAGAGCATAATTTGTAACACCCCAAACTTCCTAACTATTTGACAGTAATAACAGAATTCTACTGTTTAGTGATTTCTGTGTACTATAAAATTATTTTGAGTATTTCGTAAATATATTTGATCGTTTGGTGTGCTTTACTCCGTGTCAGGAAAAAAATAATTTTCGGACCGGGAAAAATCTACAGTAATTTAATTATTACTGTTGATTCTTAATTCTTTTTGCTAATCTGATTTGATTTTCAGAAGTTTTATAATTTTTATAATTTTGTGGATTATTATGAGATTTTTATTTATTATTATTATTTTAATATTATTCTAGGCTGTGAGTGGGCCTAGGGGGCTGTTGTGGGCCCAAGCGGGGCCGAAAAAGTAAAAACAATTTCGGAGCCAAAAAATTCTGTACTGTTGAGACAGGGACGGGGAATCTTACTAAACCTGAAATCAAAAACAGTTTTAGAAATTTTCTTTTACTGTGTATTGTACTGTATTTAATTATCGAGCGATAAAAACTACTATTAATTGTGTTTATAGGGTAATAGAAGAGAAAAATAAATATTATACTGCTTAGTCAACATTTGTGGTTATGACGACTTTATAATGGACCAATAGGAAGCAAGCTTAATGTTGAAGCCTTTGGATATCCACCATTGATTTAATCAAGGATGGAGATTTGGTCTTACAAAGTGGCTATGACTATTTGTGATCATTGGATGTAAAGCATGAAAAGAAGATCTTGACCCTTCATTTTGGAGATACATTGACCCTTCATTTTGGAGATACATCTAATAGCTAGGATTTCAAGGAGAAAGATCTAATGGCCTAAATTTGGTCTTATCAATATAGAAGCTATACTTAGAAGCTATGTTAATATGAACCATTGATCTAATCAAAGGCTAACAATGCCCAAAATGGTGGCTAGTGAAAATTGCCACTCTTTGAGTGTACAAGAGCAGGGGGACGGTTTTGAAGGCATAGGGCCATAAGGAATTTTCAAGACCACTTCATCTTCTCCAAAAACCTAAAGCTATTACAAAAATTTTCTCTCCTCTCTCTCCATGCTAGTTTCGGCCAAGCACCTAAAAACACCTACCATCACTCTATAATTTTAACCAACCACATATCTTGCATCCTTACATCAATTCAAGAACCTTTGTAGTTAAGCCCAAGCTCTAAATTTTTCATCTTCAATGACTTTCTTCAAGATCAAGTTCTAGGTTTTTGAGGTAAAGTGTAAGGAAACTTCACTACTTGTCTTATTTTCATATTCTAAGCCATGTTTGATCCATAGTTCTTCTTGTTCAAGCTTAATATGCTAATAAACTTGTGTTTTATTTTGTGTTTAAGAAGCTTTTGGTGGTGAATCACTTACTCAAGAAGCAAACCAAGGAGCTTGGGAGGTTCTTCAATAGGTAAGAGGGAGACCCATCTCACCAACCAAGTATGGTGGTGAGAGATGAATCTTGTATTTGATGGATGGTGAATCCATGTGGGGATTCATATCCTTGGATGTGTAATTATGTGTGGGTGTTGATGTGTTTTAAATTATTTATTTGTGTTTGCATGCTTTATGTGATTTTTATTGCTTTAATGTATACTGGATTGTATGGTATGATGAATATATATATGTGTATATCATGATTTGAGGATGAAAGGAAAATAAAGTTTTGGTTCCAATGACCATGAGGGTTCGGCCTCAACACCTCAAAATAGGTGTTTCCAAACTAAAATTTTCATGAATGGTAAAATTGAATGATTAGAAAGGAAACGAAAAAAGAAAAGATGGATTAGTTTCAAAGGCCAAATGTACCACGGTTTTGAAGGCTTGTATTGCCTTAGTTTTGTGAGACAAAGTGGTTTCAAAGTGGAAGTATAATTGATTTATTACAAGGATTTAGTATAAGGATTAAAGAAATGAAAACAAAGTGTTTTGTCACTTGAAATATGAAATTTTTGTATATGAATGGAAAAAAGAGGTTGAAAGTGTTTGAACCTCAATCTATTTTAATGAGGACTAATTTTTAGAATTATGTTGAGAATTAAGAAGAATACGTTAGTAACTTGAAATTTACTGACGTATAGCTCACCCTCTGGGTTTTGAAGCGCGTTAGGAAATTTTGAGCAGTAATATTTCAAGTAACTGTAAGAAACAAAATTTTCTGGGAAATAGTAGAAATATTAATTTTTAGAGGGGCTATATTGAAAATATTCTTTAAAAATGGACTTTGTTGCAAATATTATTTGATGAAGGACTAATTTGGAAATATTATTTTTAGAGGGGCTATTATGAAAATATTATTCTATGAAGAAGGGATATTATGTAAATATTATTTTATGGAAGGACTAATATGTAAATAATGAAAATAAAGTTGAAATGGAATTTTTGGAAGGTTGAAAAATCAATATGTGATTTGAAAATGTGACAGAAAGGTTACACAATTGAGAAAATGCAAAAATATGATTATGTGATGAAAATACAGTAAAGAAATTGTTGGGCAAATGTGTGAACCCTGAAAATGAGATGATGAATTTGAACTGAGAATGGTGCATTATCCATGCATTGGAAAGGTCCGATGGACTGTATGAGGCTAATTGCCTAGGAGAGAATACATCTCTTGAGTGGAAGCGATATGCATAGTGTAAGTCACTTGTTGACCTTGGGGGCATTGGGGTGCGGGTTGCCTACATTGGGCAGTTGGTAGCTCTTCTATATCGTGGGTTTGACCGATGCAACACACTGATGATCCTAACCGAGACACTATTCTTAATCAAGATCTGATAAAGACTATCGTGTATATGCTAGATGTGCAAATACATATGAGAATTGTAGCACGTGGTTTGAGGCATGTTGGTATAGACAGATCTTTTCAATCACTCTCTCCGACCTGAGTTTTAGCTCCATGGAGTAGGAAATTGAGTCTATGTGCACATGCATAATTATTGAGTATTGATATCGATGTGATATTTGAACTATTGAATATTTGGAAAATACTGAAGGCATTATCATAATTATTGTTTATGATAATTGAATTATTGAATAATTGGATATTGTTGAGGGCATTATCATAATTATTGTTTGTTACATCTATTGTGATGATAAATAATGTTAGTGGCATATTTGTAATTATGGTATGATGTATCTGTGTGATATATTGCATGTGTTATCTCCATGCTACCATGTTGGTATTGGCGTAAGTGATCTCACCTCTTTGTATGCCTATTTTGTACTGTATTTATATTTATAAAGATGTTGAGCAAGGAATTGAACAAGAAGGTGAAGATGAACAGATTATTGTGGAAGAAGCTGATTTCTAAGAAGATGGCGATGTCCAGTTTCCTAGGATATATGAGGTTGCAGTTTCATGGAGGTCCGAAAGTGTGGCATGTTGACTTAGACAGAGCGTGTATTTACTACATAGGAGACTTAAAGAGTACCCTAAGTAGGCTTTATTGAGGGAATCCTTATTTCAACATAAATATTAATGTACACTTAGAGTTTCTGTTGTCCATTAAGCAGTATTGGGGAACTTACTATCATACTCCTAGTGAGATTAGTATCGTGTCGTCTGCGCAGACACCTGTCCGTAGGACTTTGCGTCAAATCGGATTCCTACCTGCTGAGGAATCTGAGGAGGACCCGTCTGAGGGTTCTGCTATTTAGTAGTACTTGGCCAGTATGCTAGTTTTAAATAATGTTCAAATACTTTGAGAATCTAGTCTGTAAATATTTAAGTATGACAGTACTAAAACTTGTGTATATATGATGTAAATTATTTGTGATGATATTGTAATATTTTATTTTTCGCTAAGTTTATCTTATTGATATTAAGAAATTTTACAACTCGTATTTACATTACAAAGCATATTATTTAAAGAAGGGGTAATTTGGTAATTAAGTAACATAAATGTGATACCCTACGGTGGGTGTTACATTAGTTAGTATCAGAGCCCAAGTTAGAGTCTTTTTGGGTTTGTGGTTAGGTCTGTCTTGTTTAAGTTGTGTGATTCTATGTGTTTGTTTTCTGAAAGAAAATAATATTGTTTAAAGATTGACTTTCACTCTTCTTTGTGTTGTTTAGTTTGATTTGAGAAAACGTAATGGCTGGATGAGGTAGAGGACGCGTGAATACTAGAGCAGGATTTGAAAATATTGGCGACGATAACCAAAACATGGTTGCAGCTGTAGCAGCAATGCAACGGATGGCTGATGTCGTTGTGCAACAAAACCAAAGAGAAACTGAGGATGCTCAAAGTTTGTCAAAATTTCGTAGAAACAATCCATCGAAGTTACATGGAGAATTTGACCTAGAGAAAGTTGATCTATGGATCAAAAAACTAGAAAAGATATTTAAAGGTATGGGTTGTACCGATGAGCAGAAGCTTACTTTTGCAACTTTTGTGTTAGTAGGAGATGGAGAAGCTTGGTTGCAGGAGCCCAAAGATTGATTCAAGTTGAGGGAAGAGTTGTGACGTGGCAGCTCTTTAAGCTGAAATTTTTGGAGAAGTATTTTCCTACTAGTGTTCGTCATGCTAAGGAGATAGAATTCCTTAGTTTGAGGCAAGGGGTGATGTCCATAAGTGAATATGCTGCAAAATTCAAAATCTTGTCTAAGTTTTTGAGGTATTTTGAGATGCACCCGGATAAGGAATGGAAGTGCAGTGAAGAGGGGTTGAGATTTGACATTAAGCGAGCTGTAACAACCTTGGACATTGACCAATTTCTAGTATTATTGGATAAGTGTCGAAAGGTTGAAGACATTGATCGTCAACGTGAGGCAAGAAATAGGAACTTTGGACCTACACGGTTCCAAAGAGGAAAGGGTAGCGGTGGCAACCGTTATCAGCAAAAATCGTATACCAAACCGACAGGAGGTCAGAATCGACAACAATCTTTTGGAGGAAGTTCTAGTGGCAGTAAGGCGAGTCAAGCTAGAACCTCTGCACTTAAATGCTTCAAGTGTGGAAAAGATCATCTCACTAAAGATTGTCGACATAAAGGAGTTATCTGTTATAGATGTGGAAAGCCTAAACATTTCTCCAGAGAATGTGATCAGTTGAAGGCGGAACCATCGGTGAGGAGTGTTCATACTGCGAGGCCACAGGCGAGTGGTCGTGTGTATACCATGAGCGAGGAAGAAGCTGCGAAATCTGAGGACTTGATTATGGAGGAGTGTGCCATTGAAGGTAATCCTTTAACAGTGTTATATGATTCAAGAGCAACACATTCTTTCATTGCATGTGATTGTGTGGAGCGTTTAGGATTGACTGTGACTATATTTTCTTATAATTTGAGTGTTGTTACTCCTACTGATAAGCCTGTGATAACTACAAAAGTATATTTGAATTGCCCTGTATGTGTTAGGGATAGAATCTTTTATGTGGACTTGATTTGTTTGCCTCTTTCTAAGATTAATGTAATCTTAGGAATGGATTGGTTGTCTTTTAACCATATCCTGATAGACTGTTCCAGTAAGACGTTAGTTTTTCCTGAGGTTAAGGATTCTAGATTCCTAACGGCTACTCAAGTAGAAGCTTGTTTGAAGGAAGGAGATCAGGGGTACTTGTTGATATCTTCTTTGGAGGTTCAGTGTGAAGATGTCTTGAAGGATATTTTCATAGTTAATGAATTTCCTGAGGTATTTCCTGAATATATACATAGACTACTGCCGGAAAGAGAATTTGAATTTTCTATTGATTTAGTACTTGGAGCTGGACCTATATCTATGGCGCCTTACAATTTATCGTTGGTAGAGTTGGCAGAGCTTAAGAAACAGTTGGAAGATTTATTAAGAAAAGTAATTTGTGAGACCAAGTGTATCACCATGGGGAGCTCCAGTATTATTGGTAAAGAAGAAGGATGGGACTTCTCATTTATGTGTAGACTATCGACAGTTGAACAAGATTACGATTAAGAATAAATATCCACTTCCAAGAATTGATGATCTGATGGATCAATTGCGAGGAGCCTCAATATTTTCCAAGATTGACTTACGTTCCAATTATCACCAAATACGTGTGAAAGCGGAGGATATTCCCAAAACTGTGTTTCAGACACGTTATGGGCATTAGGAATATCAAGTGATGCCGTTTGGTGTGACTAATACACCTGCCATATTTATGGACTTTATGAACAGGATTTTCCATTCGTACTTGGATAAGTTTGTTGTTGTCTTTATTGATGACATTTTGATCTATTCTCAAAGTCAGGAGGAACATGCTGAGCATCTCAGAGTGGTTCTCCAAATTCTGAAGGAGAATAAGTTGTATGCCAAGTTGTCCAAATGTGAATTTTGGTTAAGCGAAGTTCAATTTTTGGGACACGTTATATCGGAGGAAGGAATTGAAGTTGATGCTTTAAAAGTAGAAATAATTATTGAATGGGAAAGGCCGAAGACAGTATCAGAGATCCATAGTTTTATCAGATTAGCCAGGTACTATCAACGGTTTATTGAGGGATTTTCGAAGATAGCAAGACCTCTTACCCAACTTACGTGAAAGAATCAACCATTTGTATGGACTGATGCATGCGAAGAAAGTTTTCAGGAGTTGAAAAGATGACTGACTACTTCACCAGTTTTGATTCTACCTGATCCGAATGAACCTTTCGAAGTATATTGTGATGCTTCGTACCAAGGATTGGGTTGTGTACTTATGCAGAACCGTAAGGTTGTAGCATATATGTTGAGACAGTTGAAAATGCATGAGAGAAATTATCCGACTCATGATTTGGAGTTGGCAGCTGTAGTGTTTGCGTTGAAAGTGTGGAGACATTTTCTTTATGGGGCAACGTTTACTGTCTTTAGTGATTATAAAAGTTTGAAGTATCTGTTTGACCAAAAAGAGTTGAACATGAGACAAAGGCGTTAGCTAGAGTTTCTGAAGGACTATGACTTTTAGTTACAGTATCATCCCGGAAAGGCGAATGTTATAGCGGATGCTTTAAGTAGAAAATGCTTAGTGCTTCTGTTATGATGATTAAGGAGAAGGAACTGATAGAAGAATTTTAGGATATGCATTTGTCTGTGAAATTGACATCGGGGAATATGTGTTTAAACATGATCGCCATTTCAAATGATTTAATGGATAGAATACGAGTAGGACAAAACAGTGACCAGTATTTGTAAGAAGCAAAGGAAGCAAGGAGCCAAGGAGCAGTGTTAGAATTTAGCGAAGGTACTGATGGAATTCTGAAGTTTAAAGGAAAAGTTTGTGTGCTAAATGATCCAGAACTTAGGAAATTGATTTTAGACGAAACCCATAGGAGTAAGTTGAGTATGCATCCAGGAGCCACAAAGATGTATCAAGACTTGAAACAGCTATATTGGTGGCAAGGAATGAAAAGGAATGTCGCTGAATATGTATCATCCTGTTTAATTTGTCGGAAGGCTAAGGTGGAACATCAAAGACCATCGGGAATGTTGCAACTTTTGCTTATTCCTGAATGGAAATGGGATGACATAGCAATGGATTTCGTAACAGGACTACTAAAGACTCCGAAAGGTCAAGATTCTATCTGGGTAATTGTTGATCGGCTTACAAAGTCGGCGCACTTTTTACCGATTAATATTAAGTACTTAATGGAAAAGTTAGCCCATGTAACATCCCAAAAATTATTTATTTCATTATAAATAACCATTTTATAATATTCATGATTTTTGGAAATTTTTTTGGATTTTTTCAGAAACGTTGAATATTTTAATATATTCCTCATTTTGCATGCACACTGAGCAGTGTCAGTGTAACACTCCAAAAATTGATTGTTTTGCGATGAATAGTCATTTTCTAATATTTGTGATTTTTGAGAATTTTCATGAAATTTTCTGAAAAATGTTGAATATTTTAATATATTCTTCATTTTACGTGCACGCTGAGCAGATACAGGAAAACGAAATGTTTCCCTGAGGCTGGTAAACTTTGAACTGTAAAAATGTCGACGGGGGATCTTACCAAACCCGAGGTTGGACACAGTTTACGAGGTTTACATTTTACGAGATTTTATCTGATAAATAAAATCACAGAATAATTAATTATCTGAGAAATAATAAAATATTATTTACGCTAACTATAAATTTTGTCTACTGAGAAATAGTTCTAATAGATTATTTCTATCTTGTTAATTTTATGATATCATTTAAGTGACCCCACACTTTACTTTATCGAGAGGCGTGCAAAACTTTTCAAGGAAGCTTCAAGGAAGCTTCCTACCTAACCACACATACTCTCTCTCCTCTCTAAGTTGCTGCACAGTTGGGCTAAGGGAAACAACAGCTTATTTCATATTTTATTCTTTCATTTCTCTCTTTTCTCCTCTCCCTCACGTAGCTCACCCTTTCTTCCTCTCTTCTCACACACACAAACACTCCATTGTTGAACCTTCAAGCTTCTATGCTCAAGCCAACTTAAAACCATTGTTTCCCCTCACCATCTCCAAGCTCTCCCTCATTTGTGGGACTCTTCTTGGCTCCTCCATTTTCGTCCTCCACAGCCCAGCTCCAAAGCTTCAAGTTTTGAGGTAAAGCTCTCAACTTTCTTCCCTTTTTCACCTCATTTTCGTGGTCCATGGTCACTTTGGTGACTATGGATACCATTTCCACTCTTTGATTTTGATTTTTATGGATTTGAACACCAAGGATCTTATGGTGGTGAAGCACGAAATTCCAAGGACAAAAGGAGCTTGTTTTCCCTTGTTCTTCACTAAGGTAAGAGGAAAATTATTCTCTTCAACCTATTTTGGTAGTGAGAAACTCTTTGTTGTGTTGATGGGGTGAAACCCATTTGTGGGTACCCCTTTGTTTGAGTGATTTTGGTTGTGTATTAGTGTTTTGATTAGTAGGATTTAGTTGTATGTTGATAGATCTTGGATTGTATGAAGGTTGGCCTAATTTCTGGTGAGTTTCTGTATTTGCAGAGGAGTACACGGCCTAGGCCGTGTGATCGTACACGGCCGTGTACTCCAGTGTGCTGGAACAAAAACTCCAGAGTCATACACAGCCTAGGCCATGTATGGCCACACAGCCGTGTATTTTGGGCAGGCCATGGTTTCGTGGCCGTGTAATCTTCCTAGGCCGTGTAATCTTGGATTATGAAGGATTTTAGGCTTTTTCTAGCCCCTTTGAGCCTCCGGTCCCCTTGAGCACTCATTATGAGGCTTTAGTACTAAGATAAACTTATTAAACATAATTAATTAAATGATTAGAAGTTGATTAGGGATTCATAAAATGGGAAGAACCAAGAATGATAGTTTGCCTTATAGTTTGGAACAATTTTAGAATAAAGAAAGAACAAGACTGTGAGGAGGGCTATGAGGAACTTAAACTAAATATTCTAAGAAGGTTAATGCGAGAACATAATGGAACTAAAGCATAACTTTCATAGTAACTTTGAATAGTATGTGTTCACCTTTGAGATTTTAGTATTAATTCATTGTTGTATGTGAATTTGGATAAGTTATGCTATCATTGTGATTATATATATATATATATGTGTGTGTGTGTGTGTGTGTGTGTGTGTGTGCGCGCGCATTGAATCCACATGCATTGAGCATGATTGAAGCATGCATTGACATTATGATTATGGAACCAAAGTACCGGACCATGAAACATCAGGTAGACGATTTAGTCAGATGTGGTTTGCTTTTCTATCCAGAAACATCAAGTAGACGATTTAGTCAGAAAGGGCTAGTTATCAGAGGAAACCCAGTTAATAGTGATACTATGTAGTCGTATGGATGATTATATAATATCACTGATGAAAATGGTGTTGAATAATTGTATGGACGGTTGCTTCAATACCATTGGGAATGGTACAACGGTGGTTGAAATATTGTTAAGGCCAAATTGCCTAGGAGTTGAATCAAACCTTAGTGCGGGTGCAAATAGACAAGTGTAAGTCACTTATTGACCTTGGGGGCGTCGGGGTGCGGGTACCTCACTAAGGACAGGTGGTAGCTCTTCTATCCGTGGGGCAGACCGATGCAAGCGCACTGACGATCAGGACCGAGACACTGTCCTATATCGAGATCTGTGTAGAATGTCTTGTACAATGCCATGATGCACATTTTTGATAAATTGAGAATTTTAGCACTTGAAGGCCTCGGCAGCCGCGATATAGACATATCTCCTGATCATTCTCTCCGATTATTTTGTGTCTAGCTCCATGGAGTAGGATTTTTGGTACCATGTGAGTGTGCATAGTGAGTCGCCATATCATTCAACATTTACTCATTTATATGACAATTTAATCTGTTGTTTCATTACTGCTACATCTGCTTGTATATGCTAAATTATTTATTATATATTTTAATGTTATTTGTCATTTCTGAAATGTTATGTGGGCGTCATGCGTCGTTTTGTTTCTTTACCGCCATAATTGGTAATGATGCAGAATGTCTTACCTTTTTCCTGTATTTGTTGCTATTTTGTGTGGTTTTTGGTTAAAGTCTGTAAAGGGGATGAGGTTGAATCTCCTAGATTTCACTTGGTTTGATCTTCTACGTTCGGTAAGGACGACTTGAAGGGATTCTTTTGGTTTCATCATGATTGAGTTCACCGGAGATGCCAAGGCTTGGTGAGTCATCTGGACCGACAAGCGTATGCGATATGTTGGGGACTTGACCTTGACTGTGAAGAGGACTGCAATTGAAGACCTTATCCTGTATTTCTCTCTACACCGGTGTGCCCGGAGCTGCCTTACGCATTCGGGATCTGAGCGAGTGGCCAACTCCTTAGTCGTGGATATGTTGTGGGTAGTTTATATTTTATTTTGCATTACCTGTATAAAGTGTATTTTGCATATATGCATGTTTCAAGGTGATTATCCAGTCTTAAATGCTGTAAACTGAGTATATCTTATAATTCATATTTTCAATTAGCTGTATATGTAACTATTCATTCGTGGCTCATATTTTCCTCATATGTGAAATGATTAAATTTGGAAAAACTTGTTATTTGAGTTGTAGCACACTAAAATTTAGTGACCATGGTATAATGACAATTATGTCGTGGTTATTAAATCAGGGGGTGTTACATTAGGTGGTATTAGAGCTCAGTTCATCTTGTTGAGCCGGGGTATGGACTGACTATGCTTAGACATGTTAGAAGTTTATTTGTATATTGTGCACTTCCTTGTCTCTTAATTAAGACGTTTGGGAAAGGAAGGCACGACTTGCCGTAGGTTGAATATTGGTAGCTACTGTTGCATAGTTACATGATATTGAGTATTGGCCCACTCAATGTGTAATGTTCTGTGTGGACAAAAAACTATGACTTTACCTAGGCGTCTTAAGCGAATAGAAGTTCTTTTAGTAAGAAGCTCAGCTGGTATGACTGAACTTGTCTAGGGTTTACTTGCATTTATACCCTTGTTGTGTTACTTCTAGAATTGTTTGAGCTAGTGGGTTAGAAATGAATAGTTAAATAGGACTTGTAAGGTTTGTGGATTGAAGCATCCAAGAAGTTTTGGAGAACTGAATTTTCTTGGGAAAAGAGTATCTGGCATAAGCATGGTTCGAGGAGCTGCTTAGAAGATAAAGACCTACAGGAGATCGCGCCGTAGAAGACAGAATGAAGGAGCTCAAGTTAGAAATTTTTGGTTTGGTGGTTTTGTTTGTCTTACTGCCTTGGGTGACTCTTTATGGTTAGTTTTCGTAAGGAGACAATAATGTTTGAATTGATTGCTTTTAATTTTCCTTATGTTTTGATTCGTTTGTCCTTGAAGGAGGTAATGGCTCGGGGTAGACATGAGCGCGTGAATATGGGGAGTGACGATGATGATACGACTACGGCATTAGGAGTAATACAAAGGATGGTTGATATAACAACACGCCGGGATCAGAGGGCCGCACAACAGTAGGAATTGGAAGTTGAGGTTCATAATTTGATGGAAGAAAGTCGACTTTGGGGTAACTCTGGACTACCTAAGTTCCAAAGAAGGAATAATAGAAAGGTTAATCAGTTTAAGCAGAAATCGTATTCATGATGACTGAAGGAGTAATAGCGACAGCAAACAGACAAAGGAGGTGCGAGTGGTAGTAAACCCAATCCGACTGTGGTATCATTATCAAGGTGTAAGAAGTGTGGAAAGGACCACTTAACAAGGTACTGTACGATCGAAGGAATAATTTATTTCAAGTGCGGAAAGCTAGGACATGTGGGTAGAAATTGTGCTTTGCATAGGACGAAGCCTTCTGTTGGAGATGTACGCACTTCACAATCTCACGAAGAAGGGAGAGTTAATTTCTCAATTGGAGTAGAAGCATCTAAGGCTAAAGTCCTAGACGAGGGGGCTTGTACTACGATAGATGACCCTGTGATTGTACTATATAATTCCGGGGGAAACTCATTTCTTTATGGCGTATGACTGTATGGATCTAGTAGGGTCGTTTGTATCTTCATCATCTTTTGACTAAGTTGTTCTACTTCTGCTACTAAGAACTTGTTGGTGGTAGTGAAGTTGTTTGAATTATCCTATGACTTGTTAAAGACATAATTTTTTTTGTTGATCTGATTTGTTTACTTCTTTCACAAATCAGATGTAAAATCGAAGATGGATTGGTTATTTTCTAACCATATCCTGTTAAATTGTTCCAATCAAACTTTAGTGTTTCTTGAGACAAGAGATTTCTGGATTTGAACCCATGAAGCTCATTCCAAAATTTTGTTGAATCATGTCAAATTCTTCATCAAATAAATCAATGCCGAAAGTAGTACAATTAGAAGACATAACCTATGTGACATTCTCTATTAAGATCGAGGATAGATGGCTTAATGAAACAACTGAAGGAAGCCACCGTTTCCTCCAAGATCAACTTGTGTTTGGGCTATCATCGAGTTCGCTCAAAGGTAGGAGACCTTTCCAAAATAACTTTTCTGACACGTTATGGACACTACGGATATTTCGTAATGTCACTTCGTGCAACAAACTCTTCGGTAGCATTCATTGATTATGGGAATAGGATCTTCTTCTTTGATGAAAACAGATTTATCGTGTCTTTGTTAGCAATATTCTGATCTATTCTTAACATTCGGAGGAATCTATCGATCCTCTCATTGTGACGCTTCAAATCCTGAAGAAAGAGAAGGTATGTGTGAAGTTGGCCAAGTACAAATTCTGGTTAGAGGCAATTCAACCTTCGGACCTTATGATCTCAAAGGAATGAGTCTCTACGGATCCGTCGAAAGTTGAAATGGTTCTTCAATGGGAAAGATTGACGACCGTAATGGAGATTCGTAGCTATGTGGGATTAGTTGGTTAGTACGAGGGACTCGTCACAGAATTTTCCAATCTGGCAAGACTTCTCATCTAACTCATGCATGAGAGTCAAGTTTGTAGGATTGGTGCATATAAGGAAAGATTTTCAAGGATTGAAGAGACACTCGACTACCTTGCCGACGATGATTCTGCCCAATCCCAACAAACCTTTTAGGATGCCTAGTGATGCTTCGCATTGGAAGTTTAGAACGTGTGCTTGATCGAAATAGAAGGAATGGAAACATATGCCTCGAGACAATCGAGAGCACATGAGAAGGACTACGTTATACTAACTCGGAGTTAGCCTTGTAGACACATTGAAGATTTGGAGGCATTTTCTACAAGGAGAAATTTTCAATGTCTATAGTAATCTTAAGAGTCAGAAGTATGTTGTCCGATCGGAATAAGTTGAAATATGAGACAGAGACGATGATTAGAAGTTTCGAAAGATTTCAATTTTTTTCGTTTTAGTATAATCCCGGAAGAGCGAATGTCGAAGCGGATGCCTTAAGGAGGAAACAAGCTTAGTTTGTCTACTACGGTGAACAAGGAGAATAAGTTTGATAGAGCCACTCAGCGATGCACAGTTGTTTGGGGAGTTGGCTGTTGGAATGGCTAAAGACTCAAAGAGCATAGAATCTTTTATTGATCGGCCTACGACGTCAACACACTTTTACCCGTTAATATAAGATATTCAATGGAAGGAAGCAACCTTATTGCCAGTGATTTGGATTGATGCACTGGAGATGTAGCATCAGAACTAGAAGACAAAATGAAAGAAAACATAGTCGCAATTGTTCTAAGATAAGATGAATTTCGAGGATGAAATTCCTTTTAGAAGAGGAGAGTTGTAACATTCCAAAAATTATTTATTTCATTATAAATAACCATTTTATAATATTCATGATTTTTAGGAATTTTTCTGGATTTTTCCAGAAACGTTGAATATTTTAATATATTCTTCGTTTTGCATGCACATTGAGCAGTGTCAGTGTAACACTCCGAAAATTGATTGTTTTGTGATGAATAGTCATTTTCTAATATTTGTGATTTTTGAGAATTTTCGTAAAATTTTCTGAAAATGTTGAATATTTTAATATATTTTTCATTTTACGTGCACGCTGAGCGAAGCCAGGAAAACAAAATGTTTCCCTGAGACTGGTAAACTTTGAACTGTAGAAACGTCGACGGGGGATCTTACTAAACCCGAGGCTGGACACAGTTTAAAAGGTTTACGTTTTATGAGATTTTATCTGATAAATAAAATCACAGAATAATTAATTATCTGAGAAACAATAAAATATTATTTATGCTAATTGTAAATTTTGTCCACTGAGAAATAGTTCTAGTAGATTATTTCTATCTTATTACTTTTATGATATCATTTAAGTGACTCCACACTTTACTTTATCGAGAGACGTGCAAAGCTTCTCCAGGAAGCTTCAAGGAAGCTTCCTACCCAACCACACACACTCTCTCTCCTCTCTAAGTTGTTGCACGGTTGGGCTAAGGGAAACAAAAGCTTATTTCATATTTCATTCTTTCATTTCTCTCTTTTCTCCTCTCCCTCACATAGCTCACCCTTTCTTCCTCTCTTCTCACATACACAAACACTCCATTGTTGAACCTTCAAGCTTCTATGCTCAAGCCAACTTAAAAACATTGTTTCCCCTCACCATCTCCAAGCTCTCCCTCATTTGTGGGACTCTTCTTGGCTCCTCCATTTTCGTCCTCCACAGCCCAGCTCCAAAGCTTCAAGTTTTGAGGTAAAGCTCTCAACTTTCTTCCCTTTTTCACCTCATTTTCGTGGTCCATGGTCACTTTGGTGACTATAGATACCATTTCCACTCTTTGATTTTGATTTTTATGGATTTGAACACCAAGGATCTTGTGGTGGTGAAACACAAAATTCCAAGGACAAAAGGAGCTTGTTTTTCCTTGTTCTTCACTAAGGTAAAAAGAAGATTATTCTCTTTAACCCATTTTGGTAGTGAGAAACTCTTTATTGTGTTGATGGGGTGAAACCCATTTGTGGGTACCCCTTTGTTTGAGTGATTTTGGTTGTGTATTGGTGTTTTGATTGGCAGGATTTAGTTGTATGTTGATAGATCTTGGATTGTATGAAGGTTGGTCTAATTTCTGGTAAGTTTCTACGTTTACAGAGGAGTACACGGCCTAGGCCGTGTGATCGTACACGGCCGTGTACTCCAGCGTGCCAGAACAGAAACTCCAGAGTCATACACGGCCATGTATTTTTGGCAGGCCGTGGTTTCGTGGCCGTGTAATCTTCCTAGGCTGTGTAATCTTGGATTATGAAGGATTTTAAGCTTTTTCTAGCCCCTTTGAGCCTCCGGTCCCCTTGAGCACTCGTTATGAGGCTTTAGTACTAAGATAAACTTATTAAACATAATTAATTGAATGATTAGAAGTTGATTAAGGATTCATAAAATGGGAAGAACCAAGAATGATAATTTACCTTGTAGTTTAGAACAATTTTGGAATAAAGAAAGAACAAGACTATGTAGAAGGCTGTGAGGAACTTAAACTAAATATTCTAAGAGGGTTAACGCGAGAACATAATGGAATTAAAGCATAACTTTCGTAGTAACTTTGAATAGTATGTGTTCACCTTTGAGATTTTAGTATTGATTTGTTGTGGCATGTGAATTTGGATAAGTTATGCTTTCATTGTGAATATATATATATATGCAGTTAATCCATATGCATTGTGCATGATTGAAGCATGCATTGACATTATGATTATGGAACCAAAGTACTGGACCAAGAAATATCAAGTAGACAATTTAGTCAGATGTGGTTTGCTTTTATAACCAGAAACATCAGGTAGATGATTTAGTCAGAAAGGACTGCTTATCAGAGGAAACCCAGTTAATAGTGATACTATGTAGTCGTATGGACCATTATATAATATCACTGATGAAAATAGTATTGAACAATTGTATGGACGGTTGCTTCAATACCATTGGGAATGGTACAATGGTGGTTGAAATATTGTTAAGGCCAAGTTGTCTAAGTGTTGAATCACACCTTAGTGCGGATGCGAACAGACAAGTGTAGGTCACTTGTTGACCTTAGGGGCGTCGGGATACGGGTACCTCACTAAGGACAGTTGGTAGCTCTTCTGTCCGTGGAGCAGACCGATGCAAACGCACTGACGATCAGGACCGAGATACTGTCCTATATCGAGATCTGTGTAGAATGTCTTGTACAATGCCATGATGCATATTTTTTATAAATTGAGAATTTTAGCACTTGAGGGCCTCGGCAGCTGCGATACAGACATATCTCCTTATGATTCTTTCCGATTGTTTTGTGTCTAGCTCCATGGAGTAGGATTTTTGGTACCATGTGCATGTGGATAGTGAGTCACCATATCATTCAACATTTACTCATTTATATGACAATTTAATCTGTTGTTTCATTACTGCTATATCTGCCTATATATGCTAAATTGTTTATTATCTATTTTAATGCTATTTGCCTTTTCTGAAATGTTATGTGGGCGTCATGCACCGTTTTGTTTCTTTACCGCCATAATAGGTAATGATGTAGAATGTCTTACCCCTTTCCTGTATTTGTTGCTATTTTGTGTGGTTTTTGGTTAAAGTCTGTAAAGGGGATGAGGTTGAATCTCCTAGATTTCACTTGGTTTGATCTTCTACGTTCGGTAAGGACAACTTGAAGGGATTCTTTTGGTTTCATCATGATTGAGTTCACCGAAGGTGCCAAGGCTTGGTGAGTCGTCTGGACCGACAAGTGTATGCGATATGTTGGGGACCTAACCTTGACCGTGAAGAGGACTGCAATTGAAGACCTTATCCTGTATTTCTCTCTACACCGGTGTTCCCGGAGATGCCTTATGCATTTGGGATCCGAGGGAATGCCCAACTCCTTAGTCGTGGATATGTTGTGGGTAGTTTATATTTTATTTTTCATTACCTGTATAAAGTGTATTTTGGGTATATATATGTTTCAAGGTGATTATCCAGTCTTAAATGTTGTAAACTGAGTATATCTTATAATTTATATTTTCAATTGGCTGTATATGTAACTATGCATTCGTGACTCATATTTTCCTTATATACGAAATGATTAAATTTGGAAAAACTTGTTATTTGAGTTGTAGCACGCCAAAATTTAGTAACCGTGGTATAATGACGATTGTGCCGTGGTTATTAAATCGAGGGGTGTTACAACCCAAGTGTACATCAATGAAATTATTAGACTTCATGGTGTACTATCCAGTATTATTTCTGATCGAGATTCGTGATTTACATCGAGGTTTTGGAATAGTTTGCAAGAAGCGATGGGAACAAAGCTACGTCTAAGTTCTGCCTACCATCCACTAATAGATGGTCAGTCAGAAAGGACAATTCAGTCATTAGAGGACTTGTTGAGAGTTTGTATTCTAGAATAAACTGGTTGTTGCGATGAATTTTTGCCATTGATAGAGTTTACATACAACAACAATTTTCATTCGAGCATAGGGATGGCACCCTATGAGGCATTGTATGGGAGACGATGCAGAACGCTGTTATGTTGGTATCATGATGGTGAAAGTGCTGTTGTAGGGCTAGAATTTGTACAACAGATAACTGAGAAAGTGAAGATGATTCAAAACAAGATGAGGACAACTCAGACTCGACAAAAGAGTTATGCTGATAAAAGACGAAGACCGCTTGAGTTTGAAGAAGGTGACTATGTGTTTCTACGTGTGACACCTATGACTGGAGTTGGACGAGTGATTAAGTCAAGGAAACTCACTCCAAAGTTTATCGGGCCATATCAGATACTCCGTCGGGTAGGTCCAGTAGCTTATCAGATTGCATTACCACCTTTACTATCAAATCTTCACAATGTATTTCACGTATCACAACTTCGAAAATATATTTCTGATCCTACTCATGTTATCGAACCAGACACTGTACAATTGAAGCAAAATTTAACCTATGAAATGTTTCCAGTCAAGATTGAAGATCGAAGGACAAAGCAACTTCGAGGTAAGGAAATTACATTGGTTAAAGTAGTTTGAAACGATGTAAGCGGTGAAGCTACATGGGAGTTGGAAGATAAGATAAAAGAGAAGTATCCATATTTATTTTGAAGGTGTGAAATCAAGTTTTGAGGACGAAACTTCTTTTTAGAGGGGGAGAGTTGTAACACCCCAAACTTCCTAACTATTTCACAGTAATAACAGAATTCTACTGTTTAGTGATTTCTGTGTACTGTAAAATTATTTTGAGTATTCCACAAATATATTTGATCGTTTTGTGTGATTTACTCCATGTCAGGAAAAAAATAATTTTTGGGTCGGGAAAAATCTACAGTAATTTAATTATTACTGTTGATTCATAATTTTTTTTGCCAATCTGATTTGATTTTCATAAGTTTTATAATTTTTGTGATTTTGTGGATTATTATGAGATTTTCATATATTTTGTTGATTATTTTAATATTATTCTGGGTTATTTGTGGGCCCAAGGGGTTGTTGTGAGCTCAGGCGGGGCCGGAAAAGTGAAAATTTTTTTGGAGCCAGAAAATTCTGTACTGTTGAGATGGGGAAGGGGGATCTTACTAAATCCGAAACTGAAAATAATTTTGAAAATTTTCTTTTACTGTATATTGTATTATATTTAATTATCGGGCGATAAAAACTACAGTTAATTGTGTTTATAGGGTAATAGTAGATAAAAATAAATATTATACTGCTTAGTCAACATTAGTGGTTATGACGACTTTATGATGGACCAATAGGAAACAAGTTTAATGTTGAAGCCTTTGGATATCCACCATTGATTTAATCAAGGATAGAGATTTGGTCTTACAAAGTGGCTATGACCATTTGTGACCATTGGATGTAAAGCATGAAGAGGAGATCTTGACCCTTCATTTTGGAGATACATCTAATGGCTAGGATTTCAAGGAGAAAGATCTAATGGCCTAAATTTGGTCTTATCAATATAGAAGCTATACTTAGAAGCTATGTTAATATGAACCATTGATCTAATCAAAGGCTAACAATGCCCAAAATAGTGGCTAGTGAAATTGCCACTCATTGAGTGTACAAGAGGGGGGGACGGCTTTGAAGGCTTAAGGCCATAGGGAATTTTCAAGACCACTTCATCTTCTCCATAAACCTAAAGCTATTACAAAAATTTTCTCTCCTCTCTCTCCATGCTAGTTTCGGCCAAGCACCCAAAAATACCTACCATCACTCTATTATTTTAACCAACCACATATCTTGCATCCTTACATCAATTCAAGAACCTTTGTAGTTAAGCCCAAGCTCTAAATCTTTCATCTTCAAGGACTTTCTTCAAGATCAAGTTCTAGGTTTTTGAGGTGAAGTGTAAGAAAACTTCACTACTTGTCTTATTTTCATGTTCTAAGCCATGTTTGATCCATGGTTCTCCTTGTTTAAGCTTAATATGCTAATAAACTTGTGTTTTATTTTGTATTTAAGAAGCTTTTGGTGGTAAATCACTTACTCAAGAAGTAAACCAAGGAGCTTGGGAGGTTCTTCAAGAGGTAAGAGAGAGATTCATCTCACTAACCAAGTATGGTAGTGAGAAATGAATCTTGTATTTGATGGATGATGAATCCATGTGAGGATTCATATCCTTGGATGTGTAATTGTGTGTGAGTGTTGATGTGTTTTAAATTATTTATTTGTATTTGCATGCTTTATGTGATTTTTATTGCTTTAATGTATGCTTGATTATATAGTATAATGAATATATATATGTGTGTATATCATGATTTGAGGATGAAAAGAAAATAAGGTTTTGGTTCCAATAACCATGAGGGTTCGGCCTCAACACCTCAAAATAGGTGTTTCCAAACTAAAATTTTCATGAATGGTAAAATTGAATGATTAGAAAGGAAAGAAAAAAGAAAAGATGGATTGGTTTCAAAGGCCAAATGTACCACGGTTTTGAAGGCTTGTATTGCCTTAGTTTTGTGAGACAAAGTGGTTTCAAAGTGGAAGTATAATTGATTTAGTACAAGGATTTAGTATAAGGATTAAAGAAATGAAAACAAAGTGTTTTGTCACTTGAAATATGAAATTTTTGTATATGAATGGAAAAAAGAGGTTGAAAGTGTTTGAACCTCAATCTATTTTAATAAGGACTGATTTTTAGAATTGTTTTGAGAATTAAGAAGAATACATTG
Source organism: Ormosia semicastrata (assembly GCA_029884595.1). NCBI lineage: Eukaryota > Viridiplantae > Streptophyta > Magnoliopsida > Fabales > Fabaceae > Ormosia > Ormosia semicastrata. Next base: position 967,323 of record JAQQTO010000060.1, on the reverse strand, counting down.
GTAACTTGAAATTTACTGACGTATAGCTCACCCTCTGGGTTTTGAAGTGCGTTAGAAAATTTTGAACAGTAATATTTCAAGTAACTGTAAGAAACAAGATTTTTTGGGAAACAATAGAAATATTGATTTTTAGAGGGGCTATATTGAAAATATTCTTTAAAAATGGACTTTGTTACAAATATTATTTAATGAAGGACTAATTTGGAAATATTATTTTTAGAGGGGCTATTATGCAAATATTATTCTATGAAGAAGGGCTATTATATAAATATTATTTTATAGAAGGACTAATATGCAAATAATGAAAATAAGGTTGAAATGGAATTTTTGGAAGGTTGAAAAATCAATATGTGATTTGAAAATGTGACAGAAAGGTTATGCAATTGAGAAAATGTGAAAATATGATTATGTGATGAAAATACAGTAAAGATACTGTTGGGCAAATGTGTGAACCCTAAAAATGAGATGATGAATTTGAACTGAGAATGGTGCATTATCCATGCATTGGAAAGGTCCGATGGACTGTATGAGGCTAATTGCCTAAGAGAGAATACATCTCTTGAGTGGATGCGATATGCATAGTGTAAGTCACTTGTTGACCTTGGGGGCATTGGGGTGCGGGTTGCCTACCGTGGGCAGTTGGTAGCTCTTCTGTACCGTGGGTTTGACCGATGCAACACACTGATGATCCTATCTGAGACACTATGCTTAATCAAGATCTAATAAAGACTGTCGTGTATATGCTAGATGTGTAAATACATATGAGAATTGTAGCACGTGGTCTGAGGCATGTTGGTACAGACAGATCTTTTTGATCACTCTCTCCGACTTGAGTTTTAGCTCCATAGAGTAGGAAATTGAGTTTATGTGCACATGCATAATTATTGAGTATTGATATCGGTGTGATATTTGAACTATTGAATATTTGAAAAATACTGAGGGCATTATCGTAATTATTATTTATGATAATTGAATTGTTGAATAATTGGATATTGTTGAGGGCATGATCATAATTATTGTTTATTACATCTATTGTGATGATAAATAATGTTAGTGGCATAATTGTAATTATGGTATGATGTATATGTGTGATATATTACCTGTGTTATCTCCATGCTACCATGTTGGTATTGGCGTAGGTGATCTCACCTCTTTGTATGCCTATTTTGTACTGTATTTATATTTGTAAAGATGTTGAGCAAGGAATTGAACAAGAAGGTGAAGAGGAACAGATTCCTGTGGAGGAAGCTGAATTTTGAGAATATGGCAATGCCTAGTTTTCTAGGGTATATGAGGTTGCAGTTCCGTGGAGGTCCGGAAGCGTGGCATGTTGACATAGACAGAGCGTGTATTTACTACATAGGAGACTTAAAGAGTACCCTAAGTAGGCTTTATCGAGGGAATCCTTATTTCAATGTAAATATTAATGTACACTTAGAGTTTCCATTGTCCATTAGGCAGTACTAGGGAACTTATTACCATACTCCTAGTGAGATTAGTATCATGTCGTCTGCACGGACACCTGTCCATAGGACTTTGCGTCAAATCGGATTCCTACCTGTTGAGGAATCTGAGGAGGACCCATCTGAGAGTTCTACTATTTAATAGTACTTGGGCAGTATACTAGTTTTAAATAATGTTCAAATACTTTGAGAACCTAGTCTATAAATATTTAAGTATGACAATACTAAGACTTGTGTATATATGATGTAAATTATTTGTGATGATGTTGTAATATTTTATTTTTCGCTAACTTTATCTTATTGATATTAAGAAATTTTACAACACGTATTTACATTACAAAGCATATTATTTAAAGAAGGGATAATTTGGTAATTAAGTAACATAAATGTGATACCCTACGGTGGGTGTTACATAATTTACTCCTTACTCTGCCATCCTTAACTAGTTTAGTAAGTTACTGACAATCATATCATACTTCTCAATTTTTTTTAACAACTATCCTTCCCCCCCAACCAGATCACAACATTGTCCGCAATGTTAAAATATAGATGAGTAAAGGATGGAAGATATTACCTGTTGTAGCAATTACTGAAAAGAGAGACCTAACACAAATTTAAACAAAAATAAAGTACAATAAATAAAACCAAAGCTTATAATTATTTAAATATTTGAAGTGTCTGATCTGGCTTGCTTTTCATATTGCTTCTCTCACTGCTTCCTTCTGATCAATCTATCTGAGCTGTTACTGGATCAGGTTCATAAACAAAAGCTTCTAATTTATCAATCAACTCATCAACAGTGGTAGCAGAGATAAAGAGTTGTCTTGCCGAAAGTGTGATAAATTTCTGTTCCATAGCATGGTCAACAAAAGATAACAAATTATCTAAGAAATTATTAACATTCAACAAACCTATGGGTTTATGGTGGATGTTCAGTTGGGCCTAAGAGATAATTTGAAAAACTTCTTCCAAAGTACTAAAACCACCCGGTAAGGCAATGAATGCATCAGAGTTTTCAAGCATTACCTTCATTCATCCATGCATAGATGATACTTGAATTTCCAGCCTAATTGTATTTCCAATGATGATCCTTCAAGTTAAAGGTTCAGGAATGATACCTAAAACTTGACCACATCTTAGATGTGTAGAAAGTGATACAGCCCCCATTAACCCAATGCTACCTCCCCCATATACTACACGAATGTTTCTCGCAGCAAGTGTTCTACCAGCAGTGCTTGCTGCATTTACAAACTCTAAACCCTTCCCATAACTTGTCCCACAAAATACATAGATACTAGTAACTTGACGAACTGAAGAAGAAGTTCCCTCCATTTTTACACTCATACTCCCTTTGAATGATTAAGAGTTATAGGAAAGTGAAGAAAATGGAGTGTTTAAATAGGGAAGATAATAGAAAAAGTAATAATAGCTCCTATATGGGTAGATTGGCTATTGTCAGAAAAGTTTGAATTTAAGAAATTTTTTATTTTTTAATTTTTTTAGACTTCAAGAAAACCATCAGGGTAAAGAAGTCTAAAAATCACTGAAAGACCCCGCCCAAAGGATCGTCTGTCCAAAATCAAAATACAACAAAATCATACAAAGATAAAATAATAATAACAAATGATGACATACCTTTATGTACAAGTTTCATGGCGTATCTTTATACTGCACGTCATGAGTGCAGTAGCCTTCACAACCTTACCGCCACTTGAAAGAGACATCAAATTCCCTAAAGGAATTTCTGACTTAAGGCACTCCTCTCGCTTATGGGATATCCTAGCCTACGCATCGTCCCTTCAGCTAAAGAGAGAAAATATGAATACGATGACCAGTGACCACAGCCAGTGGAGCTACACTCAGGAACCCAATAAATTAATACCAGGAATTGAGCTCAGAGGCATTGTCACACAAGAATGCAAACAGGGGACGCTTCTATCTATCCATCAACAAGCAGAGCCTATGATTAAAACTTGGGAATGCTTGCGCAGCTCTCTACAGAGCATGGCTCACGAACCTTGTTTACGGACCGGCGTGCGAAGGTCTACCTAAGTCAATGACGGGTCTGCCACTGGCAGGGGCTCCTAATCTAATTAAAGACCAAGTACAATTGAAGTTTTGCCCTTTTTATTTATTTTCTTCTTCTTTTTTTCTTCTTCTTTTTTTTGTTTTTTTTTTTTTTTTTTTTTCTTTTTTTAGGAGATATACAAGATAATATATACATGTTGTTGTGATTGTGGCTCACATCTTCCTCTGGTTTTATGTCCAGTAAAGACTTAAATGCCTTCTATGAGTCGAGGATAAGCTTCCCATCCAATTTTCTTATAAATTGGCAAACAAGGTCTTTTTAAGTCAGATTCCCAAGACTGTAATGCTCTTACTCGTCCCTAAAAAGATTCCACAAATTAAGAAGTCCACGATGCACAACTCTATAAGAATACATCTCAAGAGTCAATAAGATATCATCTAATGACTCCTTACTCAATCCATTCTTAATGAAGATTATTTTATCTTTTCTGTTTACGGAAACCATCCCCAAAGAATGACACTGTGTATTACAATTCCATCGCGCACATTTGTAACAAACTTGCATTCTTTTGGCTCTTCTCCTTTTTGAATACGAACTTTTACCGAGACCCGACATGTATGAGACAAATGAATCTGAAGATTCACCAGCTAAACGAACCTTTGCTTCGATTATCCAGCGTATATCTTCTGGGATGCCCATGTGCATTAACAGTCTCAGTCTTTCACACTTAGCTTTGTAGATTTTTGTCAGAGCATTTTGAGGAAAAGAAGGGAAATGCTTTCTTAGATTTGAGAGAATGACATCCATTTTAAAGGAGAAGGAATCAGTTATTACGGGAAACTAAAAAACAAACTGACTTGAGAGTCACGGAGTACCGTTATCTGCCACTTAACTGGGAACACAAAGAACTGCAAAAAGAAAGCAACAAAATTAAAATAAATTCTATTCATAACAAGGATTATAAAGGAAGATGGATTCTACCTCAACAACATGATTTTCTAGAAATAGTTTGAGTCTTTATCCATTGACCTTAAATACATTACCATTCCTAAGATTCTCAATGTTTATGGCCCCATGAGGATATATATGTTTGACAATAAAAGGACCAGTCCACCTAGATCTCAATTTTTCAGGGAATAGGTGAAGACGAGAATTATAAAGCAGAACTTTTTGACCAATTTCAAAGATTTTCTCAAAATTGATTTGTCATGAAAAGCTTTTGTTCTATCTTTATAAATCTTTGTATTTTCATATGCATCATTTCTCAATTCCTCAACAATAAAAAATTTTGATAACAATATAGGGTTCAAAGGCATCCTGTTTCACTTAAAAATAGAACCATATTTTTTACAATTTTCACAATTTTTTCAAAATGTATAGCTATCTTTAAATAAAGTGGGCCAATAAAATCAACACTGCAAGATTTTCACAGCTATTTTCTTTGAAGAAAAGAATCCTCCACATGCTTCTGAGTGACAAAATTTAATGATATTTCCTACCTCACTGGATATTTCATGTTGCAAGAAAATTAATTATATTAGCAAACCAAGGTTTGGAATTAACAGAAAATAAAAATTCATCGAGAAAAGAATCATTGATAGGTGTGATATCAAAAGGTGAGTGTTGCTTTTTTTTTTAAGATGTGCAAGTGTACACAGTCAAACAAGTAATAAAGTGTGAGTAAAGATCGTTCCCACGAGGATTTAATTGTATTGAATACAAATTCTAGAATTAACCTTTCCTATTTAACGTAATAAAATAAAGAGAAATTTTTAAGCATATAAAGTAGATGGAGTAATGAGGTATCAGAGCAGTAAGTAATAAATGCAAGGAATTAATAAAAGCGATAAATGAAGTGTTTTAAAACAGAGATGGAAACAGTTAGGATTCTAATCCTTTGTAATTCTTAACTTCAGGGTAATGTATGTTTCAGGATGCTACAGCATTTAGCCCAAGGAATAAATTTTGCTTTCCAGCAGTAAACACTGAGTTCATTAAAAGCTTCTTATTCCTAAGTTCAAATTAATTTCCCTCAGTGGTCATAGAAGCACGTCCAGCTATTTAAAGACTTGAAGGCTATTCCTAGCTCATTCAACACAATTAATTTTCTAATTAATTGTTCTATCTTTATCTTCTAATCAAGTCCACTAACTTGGTTTTTCCAAACGAAATCAATTGATATTTCAGATTAGTTGATCAGGCTAAACATAAATTAAACATTAAAACAGAAAAAAAGAAAATGAATAACATCCATAACATTGGATTACCTTTCAGTACAATTACAAATTCATAAAATCCTAACTAATAGAATTTAGCTCATAATGAGCTTGAAGACAAAGTATGCAAAAGAAATGAAAAATAAATGCATCTTGCATAAACAATGAAACTACGAATATGACCAGCAGCTGACGGCTCTGCACAGCTCCCCCCAATGAAGATCCCCTTTAGTACAAAGTCACACTCCCATTTGTACTAGCCCCCAAAATAGGGTTACATTCTCTCTCATGCCTCACTTTTTGGGCCTTTACAAAGTCAAATACTAAAATATTCCTTGGCCCAATTCTCGAGTACACACAGCTACTGCATTATATTCTCTCTCTTCCTTTTAAGCACAGTATAGCAAGTATTTTGTCTTCTAGTGGCCAAGAGCTGAGCTGGAAATGATTTTATCTTATAGTGACTCTCTCCCCCAAAGCTGCAGCATTCCAAAACATCTCAGCACATTTCCTTCAGCAATTACACCTTTAAAACTTGCTCAAAATTAAATCAAACCTTCAGCAATAACAGATCAGAATTTACAGCTTTTAGAAATTAATCAGATTAAACACAGATATTTACTCAATCAAATAAAACTTGAAGTTCTTCTCCTAAATTGATCAAAACAAGAAAAAATGATTTAGCTAAAAGGATAGTAATAACTCTTATTTCTAAGAGTTATCACACCCCCAAACTTGAACCATTGCTTGCCCTCAAGTAATGACACTCAACAAGCAATAACAAAACAAAATTAGAATAGTATAAGCTCAACACAATATACCATTTTCTTAATTACTTTCCATAATGTGTGTGTGATTTCCCTAAGCTCTCAACTCAGTTTTAGCAAGGAACTCCAACCAAACCACCCGTCAACAGAGTCTTAGGTGCATTTTCCAAATGTCCTTTGGATGTAAGGGTGAAGACTCACCAGATTATCTTCCTAAGAACAGGAGCTTAACATATTATTGGGTTTGTCATATTGCGCAATTCACTCTATTTTATGCTCTGTGCTGATGTTTCACTCAATCATCCTTCAAATGCAACTCTATCATATACTTGACAAATTTCTATCAATCAAGAGCACATACACAAATTGTACACAGCAAGAGGACTTTAATGGGTTGTAATGAGGCTAAGGTTCGGGTGTGGAATTTTGGGAAAGTAGCTACTTAGGTGGAGTTCAAGATCTTTGTCAAAATTACCCACTCCCAAATTTAGACATTTCTGAATTTTTACCCATCTTTCTGGTAACAAGGGGGAAGGTTTTTTTTTTTTTTTAAATGAAGAATCTGTTCCTTTGATAATTTTGCTCTTTCCTCCCTTTTTATTGCATAGGCAACCCACCCCCAAACTTAGACTGTTGGTTGTCCTCAACCATTGTGGTCAGAACCTATAATTAGGTAACACTTTGACACAGTCCTAAACTCCAACTAACAGGGTAGTACATTGTATTTCAGGGAATTTGAGCTTGTAATGTAGCTTATCACCAATCAAGAAAGTCTTAGGCTCAAAGGGGTTCACAAAGGGTAATACTTGAGGGTTGGCCTTTGAAGTCTCAGTATTTAAAACAAGAACAATGCCTCAAGTCAGTTTGTGTGCAATAGTGAAATATGCAATCAATCACAGAAATAAGTCAAGTTCTACAGAGAAAATACATGAATGGAATGCATGATGAACTGAATCTGTTGAAGTCCAAAAGCTCACAAGATTGATGCTGTAGATGTTGGGAATTGCGGATCAAAATATCTCGCAGCGGAATAATAGGATTCCCACACAGGATCCATGCGAAAAGTCCATAATCTGAGTTTTTTTTAAAATTTACCTCTTGAAGCGTGATAAACACAATCGAGGTGAATCACCAACACCGTAATAGCGACGATGTTTCTGTGGTATCCACACGAACAGACTTGCAAAAGGAGTCATGCCTCTGTTTCACGGTGCTAGCTGCGAATAGAAGAGAAGAACCTTTCACTGTCTCTCACTCACTTTCTTAGGTGCGGCTAGGGTTGTGATGTAACCTCTATAGCAGCCCCCTTAATAGTACTATTTATAATAGTGGCTGTCTTAAGTGAGTGTGAGCAGTAGCAAGGTAAGCTGTACAACCCTAAAACCCATCTGTCATGAGTTAGGCCCACAATTGAATCCGAGTCCAACTTGGATCCTTATTGCTCCAATTTAGTCTGTTCTAAGTGTGCGACCCTGCAGGTTCTCATGACATTGGTAGTAATATTAAAATCTCATTTTAATATTACAAACAGTGAGCGGTATCTAGCAACACATCACTGCTACCCAAGTAATGAGAATGTCGGTGATTTGACATAACCTATCTGTGATCAATGTTTCCGTGTAGTTTAGTCCCTTTGTCCGGATATCCAGTTGAACACAAGGCATGGAACGTGTCACCCTTGTTTAATTCAATCTTCGGTTTCCGATTCCCGAGTAGACATAGTAATAACAAATGAGATCAATATCTCATATTGACTCATTTGAGCATGGCCATGCATTTCATAGTCTCACTCAATCGGGGGCCCGAAGATATCACTCTGTTATGTAGGAGGGACAAATCCCATCTAGGTCACTCACATTCCTCCACATGCATCGCAATATGTCTAATAACTAACTTTATAATCATCTTGTTACGATGACGTTTGATGGCATTTAAAACACACAACTCCTCATGTAGGAATCGTAGTGATTTCAGGTCAAAGAACCACATACACCATTATCACTATGAGAATCGCTTATGACACTCACGTAACGATCCACGTAGCGTTCTCATGGCGGGTCTGTCCAATACATCATCACTCTAACATGTATCCATGTGTAGACTTGATATCTCATATCCATGACCCGTGAGATGTGGTCATCAATCTACGCACATACTAGTCTCAATGCATTATTGTTGTCCTAATTAACAATAATACTTGACTAGGGACATTTAAGAATAGTATTTTATCCAATAGGATCTCACCATCAAGTCATCCACTTGATGTCCTATGGTATCAAACTTACTATTCTAAGGACTTTATTATGCCTATCAAAAAAGAACATAATAAATGAAATGCCTCATATATCAAAATTAGCATAATATAATGTATGTCAATACAAACAAAAAGTATTGGCCACTAGGGCATACACCAACAGTAGAGTGCTACAACACCACATTCAATCTCACTCACCCCTAAACTTAGGTTGAAATCTAATTCAGACCTCACCTTCTCTTCCTTGGACAAGGGTCTTTGCAACCCAATTCCCCCAATTGATTGGTGACTTTTGAAAGAAGTCCTTCTTTTAAGTCTAATTTGAGCTAGGGATTATGTGGTGAGAAAGGATTAATTCAAGGTATTAATGTATTTCACATGCAGTAAGGTAAAACTTGTCTTCATCAGATGCACATGGACAGCAAACATCATTCTTTCATTAACATGCAGTCAAGGTATATCAAAAAGGGGGGCCCCACTGGTCATTAAGCCGACTATATTTAAATAGTGAGGGCAGACAATACTACAATTGTAAAACAGAAATTTAAACAAACTAAAACAAACTAAAGAAAGATCAAGGGAAATCCTGGTCATCTGATGCTACAGCATGCTGCAGCACTTTGGGTGTTTCTTATTGCTTAAGGCTGAGCCAATCTTGCACTGCTCCTTCTGCTACCAGATCTAGCTATCTGCGTCATTGTTGGCTTGTTTGTTGCTGGAATTTCCTTGGTAATGGCCAACTCAGCACTTCTTTCTTTTTTAGCTTCATCCTCCTCCTCCCCTCTACCAGCTCTTGGCTGAGCCTTAGAGGCTGTGAAGGACTTGAGTTTCCCAACTCTTCCTATAATAGGCATGTTATCTTCAGAGTCATCACTGGGTGCAGTGGGAGTCTCCTTAGCATTTATATCAATTCTTGGTTTTTTTCTAATCATGGGAGGAGCTCTGTGCTTGATTTTGCCTTTCTTTGGTGGAGAGGGGTCTTCTGGTGCTTCATCAACCATCTTTTCTTTTCCTCTCTTAGACCCTCTTAGTTGAGTTGGAGGTGGTGTTGGATCTCTGGGTGGTGGTGGTGGATCTCTGGGTAGTGGTGGTGGTGTCCAGTCAGAACTAACTTCATTGTTATTTACTGAGTGCTCACTAGTAGTGGGATTCACAGAAGGGATTTCAGGGTCTTGTTCTGGTGCAAGAGGGTTAGCAAGTGCAGTTTCCTTTGCAGGGTTGGTTTGTTTCTTGGGTTTAGGGGAAGAGTACTGGAATAGGTCAAAGATCACTTCAGGAAACAGGGGAAGGTAGCTACCTTGTCTCAGCTTGTTGATTCCAAGGGTCATTTGCATCCACAGATGTTGCTCTTTAGAAAATTCCCAGAAGAGTTGCTGCTGCTTTAAACTATGCTGCAGCATTTGATAGCATTGGTCCACTTTTGTGTTCACATTATTCGGATGTTCCTGCTGCCCAGATGGAGGAACTGAACCTTGCACCTTTGATGCTGATGTCCCAAAACATTTGATAGCCAGCAAATCTATGGCCCCCTTGTTGTCCATAATTTCATCCTCAGACAAGGCCTTTATTCCACATCTCAAACATAAAGAGGTGATTAAAAAGGGGAAAAACAACAATCTCTTCTTCTTGAATGCGCAGGCAATAATTTCCCTCTCAATCAGTTGTCCTACATCTACTTTTTTCTTCTTCAGAATGCAATACAAAAGGACTAACCTCTCCTTGTTTACTGTTACTAAGTGCGCGGTGGGGAGAATCTTGGTTCTGATGACATGATACCAAACTTTGGCCAAGGGGGTGAGATCAGGCCTGGCTATTTTCCAACTCTCATCTGTCTGAATCCAGTTTGCCCCTTCCACCGTGACTTACCTCATCATGTTATTCAGCTCTGTTTCTTCATCATTTCTCAACAAAGTCAAGTATTCATCTTCAACACCTTTCAAGCCCCACCTTCTGTTCAACGTGGCGGAAGAGAACGACACCTTTGAACCCCTCACTATGACATATTTTTGCTGTGCTGCGGTCAGATTGGCATAAAACTCGCGCACAAAAGGGATGATGGGTTCTCTCGGGTGAGTCACGAACTTCTTCCAGTTGTGATTGTCTATGAGCTCAGTAACATCCTCAATGAGCCCATAATGAGGGGAGTCCAGAATGAAGAAACACTTCTCCAAATGGAAGTTCCTCTTCTTGATTTCCTTCTCGAACTTTAGTCTCCCTTCCTCATCCACAAAACGCAAATTGGTTTCCTCATCAGAAGAGGATGAACTAGCAGTAACGGGCTTTTTGGAAGACTGAGCTTGTGCTTTACCCATGGTATTTGGAATGGTATAAAAGAGGAGTGGGATGATGGTGATAGAAAGAGATAGGTGAGACAGAACGTGTGAGTGGGGTTGCGTGTGGGGCTAAGGCAAAGAAGACAGTAGCTTTAATAGAGAAAAAGGGAGATTGAGGTGAGAGGTGAAGGATGGAGGTGAGTGGTAGAGAAAAAGGTGGCATTAAGTGAGTGGGTGGAGGCAATTTACATTCACATGATTTCTGCAACCCTTCCTTGTTCACTAACTCTTCAACTCTTGAACTTGGAAAACTAAAAAAAATAATACTGTTGAACGCGGGCTCTTGCGCTTGCCCAACTGCCACCACCAATACACTGTTAACTGGGCCTGATATGACCACACACCACCCTGTCCAAGACAACCTTGAGCTTAGAATGCTCTAGTCTGTAAGCATATTTTAACAACATTTATATTTTTATTAAACTAAACTAACCCATTTTAACTGAAATTCAAAATACAATGTAAAGGATATAAAGCTGGGCTGCCTCCCAGTAGCGCTTGGTTTCTTGTCCTCAGCCTGACTCCATACTTGTGGCTAAGGATCTGAAAGATGAGTGGTGGCCTTCATTCTTGCACACGACTCACCCAATTATTGCTTCACTCTTTGTCCATTCACCTTGAACTCTCTTCCAGAACTTTCCTCCAACAAATCCACAGCTCCATGAGGGTGCACTTTGACCAATTTAAATGGTCCAGACCACCTTGATTTCAACTTCCCAGGGAACAATTTTAATCTGGAATTAAACAAGAGCACTTGCATTCCTTCAACTAATTCCCTGGGTTGGATTTTCTGATCATGCCATGCTTTGACCTTGCTCTTATATACTTCAGCATTTTCATAAGAAAAGAGCCTGAACTCTTCAAGTTCATTCAGCTGCAGTAACCTTGCTTCTCCAGCTGCTTGTGCATCAAAATTCAACTTCTTTATGGCCCAAAATGCCTTGTGTTTCAGCTCTATTGGTAAATGGCAAGCCTTGCCATAAACCAATCTGTAAGGGGACATGCCAATGGGGGCCTTGAATGCCGTTCTGTAGGCCCAGAGAGCATCATCTAAGTGCACAGACCAGTCCTTCCTAGAAGGATTCACCATTTTTTCAAGGATTCTTTTGATCTCTCTGTTGGACACTTCAGCTTGTCCACTGGTTTGAGGATGATAGGCAGTAGCTACTTTGTGTTTCACTCCATATTTTGCAAACAAGTTAGCAAATAGCTTGTTGCAAAAATGTGTCCCTTCATCACTGATTATAGCCCGAGGAGTGCCAAATCTGGTAAATATGTTCTTGTGCAGGAATTTTGTGACTACCCCGGCATCATTGGAAGGCAATGCTACTGCTTCTACCCATTTAGAAACATAGTCTACTGCAACTAAGATGTAGGCATTTCCATAAGATATAGGGAATGGTCCCATAAAATCTATTCCCTATACATCAAACAACTCAATCTCTAAAATGGTGTTGAGTGGCAGTTCTTGTCTGTTGGAAATATTCCCTACCCTTTGACATCTATCACAAATCTTGGCAAACTCTTGAGCATCTCTGAACAAAGTAGGCCAAAAGTACCCTGATTGCAGGACCTTTGCAGCTGTTCTTTTTCCTCCAAAGTGACCACCATAAGGAGCAGCATGGCAATCATTAAGGATAGCTTGCATTTCTTCCTCAGTAGCACATCTCCTTATGATCTGGTCTTGGCATCTTTCGTACAGAAAAGGTTCATCCCAGTAAAAGTGTTTAACTTGATGCAGAAACCTCCTTTTCTGTTGAGAGTTCATTTCCACTGGAATTACCCCACTGACCAGAAAATTCACAATGTCTGCGTACCAGGGTGCTGTAGCATTTTTAATCAGTAAAAGGTGTTCATCAGGAAAATTTTCTTTAATTTCTCCTTGAGGCTTGGTTTCTCCTTTCTCAATAATTCTGGAGAGATGGTCAGCTACCTGATTTTCAATTCCCTTCTTATCTTTGATCTCCAAATTAAATTCTTGAAGCAAGAGCACCCATCTGATAAGCCTTGGCTTAGCATCCTTTTTGTCAATGAGATACTTGATGGCTGCATGATCTGTGCATACCACTACTTTGGTTCCCACCAGATATGATCTAAACTTGTCAAATGCAAATACAACTGCCAACAATTCTTTTTCTGTAGTGGTGTAGTTGATCTGAGCATCAATGAGAGTCTTGCTAGCATAATAGATAGTATGGAATATCTTGTTATGCCTCTGACCTAGCACAGCTCCCACTACAAAATCACTTGCATCACACATCAATTCAAATGGCTTTTCCTAATCCGGAGCTACTATTATAGGGGCAGTGATCAGAGCCTTCTTCAAAGTTTCAAAAGCTAATAAACATTCTTCTGTGAATTTAAATGCACTATCATGCTCTAGCAGTTTGCAGAGTGGCTTGGATATTCTAGAGAAGTTTTTGATGAATCTCCTATAAAACCCAGCATGTCTTAGAAAACTTCTGATGCCGTTAACAGAATTGGGTGGGGGGAGTTTTTCAATCACCTCAATCTTAGCCTTGTCTACCTCTAAGCCTTTCTTTGACACTTTGTGGCCTAGCACAATGCCTTCTTTGACCATGAAATGGCACTTCTCCCAATTCAGAACTAAATTGGTTTCGTCACATCTGTCCAGCACCTGTTCTAGATTGTCCAAGCATCCCATGAATGAATCTCCAAAAACTAAGAAATCATCCATGAAGATTTCCATAGTTTTCTCAATAAAGTCAGAAAAGATGGTCATTATGCACCCCTGAAAGGTTGCTGGAGCATTACAGAGCCCAAACAACATTTGTCTGAAAGCAAATGTACCATAGGGACAAGTGAAATTAGTCTTCTGCTGATCTTCGGGTGCTATTGCTATCTGATTGTAACCAGAATAGCCATCTAGAAAGCAATAAAACTCTCTTCCAGATAACCTATCAAACATCTGATCAATGAATGGTAGTGGAAAATGATCCTTCCTTGTGGCCTTGTTCAACTTTCTATAATCCATGCATATCCTCTAACTTGTGACTGTTCTTGTAGGAATCAGCTCATTATTCTCATTTTTCACTACAGTAACTCCTCCTTTCTTTGGAACGCACTGCACGGGACTTACCCACACACTATCTGAAATGGGGTAGATAATTCCTACATTAAGCCATTTAATGATCTCCCTTTTTACCACCTCTTTCATAATTGGGTTCAATCTTCTCTGGCCTTCAATATTGTTCTTGGTATCTTCCTCTAACAGAATTTTGTGCATACAAAGGCTAGGACTGATTCCTTTAATGTCTGCCATTTGCCATCCAATAACTTTCTTGTGCTTCCTCAAAAGTGAAATAAGACTACTTTCTTGCTCAGAAGTTAAGAAGGAAGAAATGATGATAGGAAGAGTTTCCTTTTCTCCAAGATAAGCATACTTCAGATGAGAAGGTAGTTGCTTCAATTTGAAGGATGGGAGGTCTTTCAACAGAGGGTACATTCTCCTTGAAGGTGTCTGCAGATATATCTAAGGATTCATATTTTCTGATCCAGGATCTGTGTGCCAAATTCCTTTCAACTAGCTGCTTTAACTTTTCATTTCCAAATCAGTTTCCTTATTCAGTTCAGACTCATGCTCTCAGTCTCGCCCTGATGCTATCAATTGCTCTTGCACCAGGGAATCAATATCAATAATAACAGAACAGTTTTCCATATCTTCATCAGGATAGTGTAATGCATTAAAAACATTGAAAGTTACTTGCTGATCATTCACCCTCATAGTAAGCTCTCCTTTCTGCACATCTATCAATGTTCTTCCAGTTGCCAAGAAGGGTCTTCCAAGGACGATTGGAATTTCCTTGTCAGCCTCAAAGTCTAGAATAATGAAATCCACTGGAAATACAAACCTGTCCACTTTGATTAGGACATCCTCAATTTTTCCTTCTGGGTAAGCAATAGACCTATCAGCAAGTTGCAAAGTCACAGTAGTAGGCCTAGCTTCACTAATTTTCAGTTGCTTGAAAATGGACATAGGCATCAGATTAATACTTGCTCCAAGATCACATAAGGCTTTTCCACAATAAGTATTTCCTATAGAACAAGGGATAGTAAAGCTGCCTAGATCTTTCATTTTCTGAGGAACTTTATTCTGCAACAGCTGGCTGCTCTCCTTTGTCATTGCCACTGTTTCGAATTCTCCCAATCTCTTTCTCTTAGTAAGGATGTCCTTCATAAATTTGGTGTAGTTGGGCATCTGCTGTAGAGCTTCAACTAGAGGTATGTTAATGTGCAACTGCTTCAGAATATCCAGAAACTTATTGAATTGCTTCTCTTGAGCTGCCTTCTTCAACCTCTGTGGAAATGGAGGAGATGGCCTCTCTGGAATCATCTTGGGTTCAGTCCACTTAGGAATGACTTGCTCTGTATCTTCAGGCCGTGGAACTGATTCATGCTTAGGTTCCTCTGTTTCAGCTGGTTCAGTTGTCTTTGTTCCCTGCTGCTTAGATGCTATAGCATCCTGTAGCTCTTTACCACTCCTCAGGGTTACGGCTTTAACTTGCTCCTTCCCTTTATCATTTGAAGATGATGGAGACTCTGTGGAAGTGGGTAAAGTGCAAGCAGGTCTGTTAGCTAATGCATTGGCCAACTGACCTACTTGGTTCTCCAAGTTTCTTACAGCAGCTCCTTGATTCTGGATTTGAGCTTTAGTTTCAGCCATGAAAGTTTTCAACATAGCTTCCAAAGATGGTTCCTTTGCAAGAGCATGGTTCTGCTGCTGATTGTTCTATTACTGTTGTTGGTAATGTGGAGAAGCATAACCAGTAGGAGGATTCAGAGTGTTGCTGTGATTACTGTAGCTGAAGTTAGGATGTTGCTTCCAGCTAGGATTATACGTATTGGAAAAAGAACTGTTCCCTCTATTTCCCACGTAATTCACTGACACTGGATTATCAGGACATTCTTCAAACAGATGCCTTCCTCCACAGAAAACACAAGCTACTGAATTTACTGGAGCCATAGTAGGTTCAACCATAACAGGTTCCTTACTGGTGTTAGCCGCAGTTAAATTTTTCAGCATGTTGGTAATGGCAGCAAGCTGAGCAGACATAGCAGTTATCTCCTTCACTTCATGAACACCAGCCCCACCTTTAGAAGAAGTTGCTCTGCTGGTTGGCCACTGATAACTATTGGCAGCTATGCTCTCTATTAGCTCATAAGCTTCATTATAAGACTTAGTCAAAAGAGCACCTCCAGAAGAGGCATCCAACATCAACCTCGAAGGAGGTAATAATCCATTGTAGAACGTTTCCATTTGAATACATACAGGAATGCCATGATGAAGGCACTTTCTCAACAGATCTTTAAACCTCTCTCATGCTTCATACAGTGATTCATCATCATTCTGCCTAAAGGAAGTAATATCATTCTTCATTTTGGCATTTTTAGTAGGAAGGAAGTATTTTATCAGGAACCTTTCAGCCATCCATTCCAAGTAGTAATTGAATTGGGTTCCAAAAAGTTCAACCAGGTCTTTGCTCTGTCTCTCAGTGAATAAGGGAAGAGTCTCAATTTGAATGCATCATCACTTACTCTAGGGATCTTGAAATTGCTAGCCACTTCCAGAAATTGCCTTAAATGCAGGTGAGGATCTTCAGTAGGAGCACCACTGAACTGCCCAACAGTTTGAAGCATTTGAAACATCATATGCTTGAATTCAAACTGCTGGGTAGTTATTGCTGGCCTCACTATGCCAGTATTCATCGTTTTGGGATCAAAGACTGCATAGTCCCTGATGGACCTCTTTCTGTCATTTGCTATGTCAATCATACTAGGCTGCTCCTCATTATTTAAGAAAAGATCAGCCATGAAGCCTAACTCAGAATATTGGGTTTGAGCACGTTGTTCTTTGGTTCTCTTCCTTAACCTCTTAGTTGTTTTCTCTATCTCCAAGTCAATTTGAAACTCGGGTGCACCCTTGCTGCGCATACAGATTGCAATACCTGTTGCTGAGCACAGCACACCAAATTTTTAGAAGTAACAAAATAGATAAAGTTAACAAAAGAATTTAAATATTCAACACCATTGTCAATCCCCGGCAACGGCGCCAAAAACTTGTTGCTTTTTTTTTTTAAAGATGTGCAAGTGTACACAGTCAAACAAGTAATAAAGTGTGAGTAAAGATCGTTCCCACGAGGATTTAATTGTATTGAATACAAATTCTAGAATTACCCTTTCCTATTTAACGTAATAAAATAAAGAGAAATTTTTAAGCATG
Organism: Ormosia semicastrata; assembly: GCA_029884595.1. Classification (NCBI taxonomy): domain Eukaryota; kingdom Viridiplantae; phylum Streptophyta; class Magnoliopsida; order Fabales; family Fabaceae; genus Ormosia; species Ormosia semicastrata. The sequence goes on along the minus strand of JAQQTO010000060.1, from coordinate 950,020 downwards.
TAAAGTAAATGGAGTAATGAGGTATTAGAGCAGTAAGTAATAAATGGAAGGAATTAATAAAAGCGATAAGTGAAGTGTTTTAAAACAGAGATGGAAACAGTTAGGATTATAATCCTTTGTAATTCTTAACTTCAGGGTAATGTATGTTTCAGGATGCTACAACATTTAGCCCAAGGAATAAATTTTGCTTTCTAGCAGTAAACACTGAGTTCATTAAAAGCTTCTTATTCCTAAGTTCAAATTAATTTCCCTCAGTGGTCATAGAAGCACGTCCAGCTATTTAAAGACTTGAAGGCTATTCCTAGCTCATTCAACACAATTAATTTTCCAATTAATTGTTCTATCTTTATCTTCTAATCAAGTCCACTAACTTGGTTTTTCCAAACGAAATCAGTTGATATTTCAGATTAGTTGATCAGGCTAAACAGAAATTAAACATTAAAACAGAAAAAAAAGAAAATGAATAACATCAATAACATTGGATTACCCTTCAGTTCAATTACAAATTCATAAAATCCTAACTAATAGAATTTAGCTCATAATGAGCTTAAAGACAAAGTAAGCAAAAGAAATGAAAAATAAATGCATCCTGTGTAAACAATAAAACTACGAATATGACCAACAACTGACGGCTCTACACAGCTCCCCCCACTGAAGATCCCCTTTAGTACAAAGTCACACTCCCATTTGTACTAGCCCCCAAAATAGGGTTACACTCTCTTTCGTGCCTCACTTTTTGGGCCTTTACAAAGTCAAATACTAAAGTATTCCTTGGCCCAATTCTCGAGTACACACAGCTGCTGCATTGTATTCTCTCTCTTCCTTTTAAGCACAGTACAGTAGGTATTTTGTCTTCTAGTGGCCAAAAGCTGAGCTGGAAATGATTTTATCTTATAGTGACTCTCTCCCCCAAAGCTACAGCATTCCAAAACATCCCGGCGCATTTCCTTCAGCAATTACACCTTTAAAACCTGCTCAAAATTAAATTAAACCTTCATCAATAACAGATCAAAATTTACAGCTTTTTGAAATTAATCAGATTAAACACAGATATTTACTCAATCAAATAAAACTTGAAGTTCTTCTCCTAAGTTGATCAAAACAAGAAAAAATGATTAAGCTAAAAGGATAGTAATCACTCTTATTTCTAAGAGTTATCAGTGAGCCTGCTGTAAGTATGGATAAATGATCTACAACAACATTTTCAGCTCATTTCGTATCTTTTATTATGATGTTGAATTCTTGAAGTAACAAAATTCATCGTATCAACGTAGGTTTGCAAAAATTTGTTGTGAAAATCGACAAGTGCACCGAATAGTCAAAGAAATAAAGTAGTTGATAAAGAGGGAAAAAAACTAAAACGCACAAAATTAAGAGGGAAAAGAGAGAACAAAGCACATGAATGCAAAACACATTAAGGATGTAAACATATGGAATTAAAACACTACGGATCTGACTTCACTTGATTCAACAATCTATCATAGACAATAGAATAGCTTTGGGACCTTCATTCTAATTAATTTATAATCATTCAATTGATGGAGAGAATCCCTTAGTTAATTAAAATTCAATTCCTTGGTCAAAACCCTAACTCTTAAAGGCATGACCTTTACTCTATTGATTCTTATGAAAAATACCACAATTATCCCACACAACCTACAACCTCTATTCCTAGATGATTATAAATCATGACACTTATTATTTATGGTCTAAGTTATATGCAAACCTTCTAATTCTACATACACCTCACTTGATCAATTTATGAGTGGCCAATACATAAAAGCATTAAGAATCATAATAAGCACTCAAATTGAATAAAAAAATTATTTAAAATTCCAATCTTAATACATGTTAATTGAATCAAGTTACATCTTCACCCTAGAAACACACGAATTTATCTACACATGACAAAAGAGAATAAGAAATAGGAAGAATAAAATAAAAATATATACAGAGCTCAACCTTCTATAAAAAAAATATTAACAAGTAAGCGGTAAACCTGCCATAGTAAAAAAAAATATTAACAAGTAGGCAGTAAACCTACCATGGTAAAAAAAAATAATATTAACAAGGATATGGTATAAACCAGCCACCAAATATATATTAACACGTAGTTAATAAATATTAACAAGGGTGTAGTATAAACCAACCACCAAATGTAATATTAACAAGGGTGTGGAATAAACTAATCACCAAATATATATTTACAAAGGTGTGGTATAAACCAGCCACCAGATAAGTTAATAAGATGATAAATTAAAAAGTTAGTAAGCTGATAAATTAAAAAGTTAGAAACAAGTAAATTAAAATATTAGAAGCAGATAAATTAAAATGTTAGAAGCGGGTAAATTAAAAAGTTAGAAAGTTAGTAAGAGAGTCAAATAGTTAGTAAGTAAGAAAATTAAAAGGTTAGTAAGTTAGTAAGTTAGAAAGTTAGAAAGTTAAAAATAAAATACGAGAAAGTAAAATACGAGAAAATAAAGTCTTGAAAATAAATTACAAAAAATAAAGTACAAAAAGTAAAATACAAAAAATAAAGTGTAGAAAGTAAATTTAAAATATGAAACTCGGATAGAGGTAGAGCCCCACCAGAGCCGTGAAGGAGAAAGAAGAGAAGAGTCAATATTAAGATATTATTAAAACATAAAGTAAAAATCAAAGAAACTACAAGTGATTTTTTTACTTCTTTTTTTTTTTTTGCTCCTATAAAAGAGAAGAGAAGAAGAAAATTTATTTCATAATGATTAAAGATTACAGAGGGAGAAGAGAGAGTAGAAAAGAGTTAGTAAGTCAAAATACAAAAAAAAAAATTAAAAGAGTAGAAATATATATATGTATATACAAGATCCACAGGAATAATAAAAAAAATATAAAAATATATATACAAAATATTTACAGAATAAATTTGTTCTTCAAATCACGTCCCCGACAACGGCGCCAAAAACTTGATACGAATTAAAAGTTACAAACTTAAGTGCAGGTTGTTTCAAGTAATAAATTCTCGGGAGTCCGAGGTCGATCCACAGGGAATTGATGAACAAAAATTCTTTGACATAAGGTAAATATTTTGTCACAACAATAAAGGTAATAAAACTTAGTTACAAATAAAAAGAACTTACTTGGGTTAGGAGATCCAGTCTTAGTAAGTAAATTAAGGACAAAATTAATTCTTTTTATAACTCAATTAGAATCCACATATAATGGAGGTTCTAATCAGAAAATACAACATTCAAAGTTCATTTAAGATTATATACATAATTATATTATGATTCCTTTAATCATCTATTAACACCATCACTTATACATGGGCTTAAACATTCATTGTGCCAATATTTTTTCTACAACAAATCAAGATCTCCACTTTACAAGGAGGGTTTCTAAATTGATTGGAAACAAAATACAATACATATAATGACCACTTGATAATATATCATTTAAGCACAAGAAAGAGATTAATCTAACCTTATTTCATTACCAAGCTTCACCCTTTCATCCAAGTAAAATAAAATTAGTTACTCATAGACAAGAAGAAAGGAAGAGTGAAGAAGAAGAAGAAGAACATAACTTCAATTTAGAACAAAAGAAAACTATAACAAGATAAACAAACAATACAATAGCATGATCTTGATCTCTAAGACCAAGATTCTTAAATGATCAGCCAAGGCTCCCTTTTATAAAGGATTAGGGATACAAAATGACAAGGGGGTTGATTCATGAGTGAGTGGATGAGTGAAAAATGTCAAATGACTTTTGATAAGTGGAAAATTATTGAGATTCTTTGTCTCTGAAATCATTCAGTGTTGAAATCATCGAATACGTCAGAGAATTGAAAAATGGTCTTCATAAAAGTTGTAGGCTTAGATCTTAGCTTTTAAATGCCATTAGTTTGAGCCCAAAAGCATTCCTAAAACTCGAGATATGGTCTGATTACTGCACATTGCTCAGGCCCAGCTATAGTTCCTCTGTTCTGACTTAGAAGCCCAATATGACCTCTAAGCAATCCAAATTGGGTCTTGTGTTCTCATGAAAGTTGTAGATATGGATCTTAACTTATAGATGCCAAAATTTCAGTCCAATTCAATTCTTACAACCCGAGTTATGCTCTAATTACTGCACACTATTCAGGTTTCAATCACAAAACTCGTATTCTGAATTCCAAGACCAATTAGCTCCACTAAATGTACAATTTTGACCTAGAGCTCTCATGAAAGTTGTAGAGCTCTCTCTTATCTTTCCTACAAGGTAAAATACATATTTATTAGACATCTAAAATTCAAGATATGGTCAAAATACAAAAATAGTGTAAGACGTAAATCTTGCTAGAAAAAATCAATTAAGTCCAATTTGAGTTCAAACTTACAAAACATAACCAAGCTCAATCAATTAAGTACATGGAGAGTGTAAATGACTAAAAATAAGGATTTATTAATGTATCAAATATGTGATTATCACTACTCATTTAATTTTTTTTCTTTGAACATACTAACGTACTAATTTAGTGAGAGAAACTCTCCCTTCTCCCCCTATAATATTTAATTATTAATTAAATAATTTTTCTTCTTCTCTTCTCTCTCACTAAAAAAACAAAAAAAAAAATTTTGACTTGCTGATTCTCTGGTTTTTACTTTATGTTCTAATAATATCTCAATCTTGACTCTTCTCTTCTTCCTCCTTTGCCGGCTCTGGTGGGGCTCTGCCTCTCTCCAATTTTCATATTTTAAATTTACTTTCTGCACTTTATTTTCTATATTTTATTTTTTGTATTTTACTTTTTGTATTTTATTTCTAACTTTCTAACTTACTAAACTACTAACGTGTTAATTTTCTTGTTTACTAACTTTCTAACTATCTAACTCTCTTTCTAACTATCTAACTTTTTAATTTACCTGCTTCTAACATTTTAAGTTATCTACTTACTAACTTTTTAATTTATCTGCTTACTAACTTATTTGGTGGTTGGTTTATACCACACTCTTGTTAATATTTATTTACTACGTGTTAATATATGTTTAGTGGCTGGTTTATACCACACCTTTGTTAATAAATATTTAATGGTTGGTTTATACCGCCTACTTGTTAATATTATTATTATTATTTTTACCATGGTAGATTTATTGCCTACTTGTTAATATATTTTTTTTATAGAAAGTTGAGCTCTGTATATATTTTTATTTTTATTCTTCCTATCTCTTCTTCTCTTTTGTCATGTGTAGTTAAATTCGTGTATTTCTAGGGTGAAGATATAACTTGATTCAATCGACATGTATTAAGATTAGAATTTTAATTAATTTCTTTTTTATTCAATTTGAGTGCTTATTATGGTTCTTAATGCTTTTATGAATAGGTCACTCATAAATTGATCTAGTGAGATGTGTGTAGAATTGGAAGGTTTGCATATGACTTAGACCATAAAAAATAAGTGTTATGATTTATAATTATCTAGGAATAGAGGTTGTAGGTTGTATGGAAGAATTGTGGTATTTTTCATGAGAATCCAAAGAGTAAAGGTCATGCCTTTAAAAGTTAGGGTTTAGACCAAGGAATTGAGTTTTAATTAATTAAGGGATTCTCCCCATCAATTAAATGATTAGAAATTAATTAGAATGAAGATCTCAAAACTACTCTATTATCTATGATAGATTGTTGAATTAAGTGAAGTCAGATCCCTAATATTTTAATTTCATGTGTTTACGTTCTTAATGTGTTTTGCATTCATGTGCTTTGTTATTTTTTTCCCTTCTTAATTTCGTGCATTTATGTGTGTTTTTCTCTCTTAATCGTCAACTTTGTTACTTTGACAATTCAGTGCACTTGTCGATTTTCTCATCAAGTTTTTGCAAACCTAGGTTGATACGGTGGATTTTGTTGCTTCAAGAATTCAATATCACAATAAAAAATAAGAAAGGAGCCGAGAATGTTGTTGCAGATCATTTGTCCATATTTACAACAGACTCACCTTTTGATATCACACCTATCAATGATTCTTTTGCTGATGAATTTTTATTTTCTGTCAATTCCAAGCTTTGGTTTGCTAACATAATCAATTTTCTTGCAACATGAAAGATCCCGCCTCAATTATCCTGATCAAATAATTTGGAGATGTGTGCCGAACAGTGAGGTAGGTAATGTCATTAAATTTTGTCACTCAAAAGTATGTGGAGGTTACTTTTCTTCAAAGAAAACAGCTGCAAAAATCTTGCAGTGTAGATTTTATTAGCCCACTATATTTAAAGATAGTTATATATTTTGAAAAAAGTTGTGAAAACTGTCAAAAATAGGGGTCCATTTCTAAGCAAAACAAGATACCTCTGAATCCTATCATTGTCATTGAAATTTTTGATTGTTAAGGAATTGAGAAATGATGCATATGAAAATACAAAGATTTATAAAGTTAGAGCAAAAACTTTTCATGACAAATCAATTTTGAGAAAAAACTTTTGAAATTAGTTAAAAAGTTCTGCTTTATAATTCTCGTCTTCACCTATTCACTGAAAAAATTGAGATTTAGGTGGCATGGCCCTTTTATTGTCAAACATGTGTATCTTCCTAGGGGCATAGACATTGAGAATCCTATGAATGATAGTGTATTTAAGGTCAATGGATAAAGACTCAAACCATTTTTGGAAAACCAAGTTGTTGAGTTCATTGTGTTTCTGGTTAAGTGGCGGATAATGGTACTCTGTGGCTCTCAAGTCGGTTTATTTTTTAGTTTCCCATAATAACTGATTCCTTCTCCTTTTAAAATGGATGTTATTCTCTCGAATTTAAGAAATCATTTTCCTTCTCTCCCTCAAGATGCTCTAACAAAAATCTACAAAGCTAGGTGTGAAAGACTGAGACTGTTAATGTACAAGGGCATCCCAGAAGATATACGTTGGATAATCGAAGCAAAGGTTCGTTTAGCTGGTGAATCTTCAGATTCATTTATCCCATACATGCCGAGTCTTGGTAAAAGTTCGTATTCAAAAAGGAGAAGAGCAAAAAGAATGCAAGTTTGTTACAAATGTGCGCGATGGAATTGCAACATGCGATGTCATTCTTTGGGAATGGTTTCTGCAAACCAAGAAGATAAAATATACTTTATTAAGAATGGACTGAGTAAGGAGTCATTAGATGATATCTTATTGACTCTTGAGACGCATTCTTGTGGAGTTGTGCATCGTGAACTCCTTAATTTGTGGAATCTTTTCAGGGACGAGCAAGAGCATTACAGTCTTGGGAATCTGACTCAAAAAGATCCTATTTGCCAATTTATAAGAAAATTGGATGGGAAACTTATCCTTGACTCATAGAAGGTGTTTAAGTCATTACTGAACGTAAAATCAGAGGAAGATGTGAGCCACAATCAGAACAACATGTATATATTATTTTGTACATCTTCAAAAAAAAAAAAAGAAAAAAAAAGGTGAAACTTTGGTTGTACTTTGTCTTTAATTAGATCAGGAGCCCCGGGTAGATGCCCGTCCCGTCATTGACTCGGGTGGACCTTCGCATGCCGGTCTGTAAATAAGATTCGTGTGCCATGCTCTGTAGAGAGCCGCGCAAGCATTCCCAGGTTTTAACCGTAGGCTCTGCTTACTGATGGACAAATAGAAGCGTCTCATGTTTGCATTCTAGTGTGACAATGCCTCTGAGCTGGATCCTGTGATTTAATGTCATGGGCTCTCCAGTGACCTCTCACTTGCTGTGGTCGTTGGTGGTAGCTGTCAGATTTATGCACTTTAATTAGTTGCGTCGTAGCTCAATCTAAAATATCCCACAAGCGGGAGGGAGAAGAATTCTAAGATTAGCTGAGCCGTCTTGGTATTACTGCACTCATGATACGCAGTATAAAGATATGCCATGAAACCTGTATATAAAGGTATGTTGTCATTTGTTATTATAATTTTATCTTTGTATGATTTTATTATATTTTGGTTTTAGACAAATGATCCTTTGGGCGGGATCTTTCAAGGGTTTCTAGACTTCTTTACCCTGATAGTTTTCTTAAAGTCTAAAATATAAAAAAATAAAAAATAAAAAAAAATTAAAAACTAAAAAATTAAAAATTAAAAAAAAGTTTCTTAAATTCAAACATTTCTGACAACAGCCAACCTACCCATACAAGAGTTATTATTACTTTTTCTATTCTCTTCCCTATTTAAACACTCTATTCTCTTCACTTTCCTCCAACTCATAATCATTCAAAGGGAGTGTGAGTGTAGAAATAGAGGGAGCTTCTTCTTCGGTTCTTAAATTTACCAGTATCTGTGTATTTTGTGGAACAAGTTATGGGAAAGGTTTAGAATTTGTAAATGCAGCAAGCACTGTTGGTAGAACACCTGCTGCAAGAAATATTTGTGTAGTATATGGGGATGGTAGCATTGGGTTAATGGGGGTTGTATCACTCTCTGCACATATAAGAGGTGGTCAAATTTTAGGTGTCATTTCTGAACCTTCAACTCGAAAGAACATCACTGGAAAGACAATTGGGCTGGAACTTCAAGTATCATCTATGCATGGACGAATGAAGGTAATGCTTGAAAACTTTGATGCATTCATAGCCTTACTAGGTGGTTTTGGTAATTTGAAAGAAGTTTTTCAAATTATCTCTTGGGCCCAACTAAAGTCCACCATAAACCTATAGGTTTGTTGAATGTTAATAATTTCTTTAATAATTTGTTATCTTTTGTTGACCATGCTGTGAAACAGAAATTTATCACACCTTCGGCAAGACAACTCCTTATCTTTGCTTCCACTGTTGATGAGTTGATTGATAAATTAGAAGTTTTTGTTTATGAACCTGATCCAGTAACAGCTCAGATAGATTAGTCAGAAGGAAGCGGTGAGGGAAGCAGTATGAAAAGCAAGCCAGATCAGACACTCCAACTATTTAAATAATTACAAGCTTTGACTTTATTTATTGTATTTTATTTCTGTTTAAATTTGTGTCAAGTCTTTCTTTTCAGTAACTGCTACAACAGGTAATGTCTTCTATCCTTTACTCATCTATATTTTAATATTGTGGACAATGTTGTGATCTGGTTGGGGGGAAGGATAGTTGTTCAAAAAAAATTTGGGAAGTATGATATGATTGTCAATAACTTACCAAACTAGTTAAGGATGGCAGAGTAAAGAGTAAATTATGGCCTTAAGGTAAATTTACTCTTGAGACGCATCTTAGTTAGGGTAAATAACTAGTTTGTGTGGAAGTAGCAATTCAAATTTAGGAAAATTTGCATGATTGAGTAAATCTTTTTCTTTCTTAAAAATCACATGCTTGGTTATGGATGTTGAAATTGGTAGACTGAGAATGATAGAATTATGTCTTGTGAGATTTTGAGCCTATTGATGAATGGATTGAACATTTGTACCATTCTCTTCTTTCTTGTGTGAATTTCACTCATGGAATTGTTACTCTAAAACTTGCTTTGATTCTTTTTTAGACTACATTTTCACATGCATACATAAACATGATTGTGGCATTTTTTTTGAAATAGCTACTTTAACCAAATAGCCAAGAATGACTGGCGCACAAATAGGCAGTCTTGCTCAGTAGCATATTGTCTCAATATGATATCAAGTACTCTTATGATTTATTGAAAATTCTCTGATTCCTGCAAACGTAAGGCATTGGAAATGGCCTATTTGCCCTTGCTTAACCCCTTTGAGCTTATTTGACCATTCTTTGTTTCAAACTCATTATGTGCCTTAAAAGAAAAACCATGTTCTTACCCGACCTTAGGGAATAAGAGAACATTAGCTTTTGTCATTGGATGAGTTCTTGAACAAGTGTGGGGGTGTGTGTGTGCAGAATGATTGAAAAAAAATTATTTAAATGTATATATTATGTTCATCTTGTAAAAAAAAATTCAAAAAAAAATAAAAATAAAATAATAATAAGAAGTGTAAAGAAGGGCCAACAAGGCAATAAAGGAAAGTAAAAGAATATATAAAGGGAATTTATATTAGGTGGAGTTGGGATGAACTTTTATGCTTGTTAATTGGACTCAGCTCTCATGCCTTTTTATTCTCTTTGGTATTTAACTTGTCATATCCATATTAACTCCTCCTTTACCTTGACCCCATTACAACCTTGAATAAAGTCCTCGTGATTTGTGTGTGCATGTGTTCTAAGTAGTAGAGAAGTAGAAGATAAGCAAGCTTATGGTAGTGCAATTTTCATGGGTTGAATTGAGTGAAATACCTACCTTTTAAACACTTGAGGGATTGATAGTGAATCTTGTGGGATCTATCATTCTTGACTCATGCTTTTCAATTGAAATTTCCTTGCTTATTGGTTTGAGATGTGAAGAAACGTTACCTCATAAATATTTTGATCCTTTGAATGATTGGTTGCTCTTCATTCTTAAATATTATTAGAAATTGAGTCTTTTGGAATTTCTAGCTTTTGAGTTTATGTTATTTTTTTTTGTTCCCTAGTTTTGGTCTTATGTGTTTTGCTCAAGAGTGCAAGAAGCTAAGTGTGAGAGAATTTGATAATCATATATTTTATACGTTAATAAACCCTCATTTTTAGTCATTTACACTTTCCGTGTACTTAATTGATTGAGCTTGGTTATGTTTTGTAAGTTTGGACTCAAATTGGACTTAATTGATTTTTTCAGTATGATTTACGTCTTACACTATTTCTATATTTTGGCCATATCTTGAGTTCTAAATGTCTAATAATTATATATCTTACCTTGTAAGAAATATAAGAGAGAGCTCTACAACTTTCATGAGAGCTCTAGGTCAAAGTCGAATATCTAGTGGAACTAATTGAGCTTGAAAGTCAAAACACGGGTTTTGTGATTGGAACCTGAATAGTGTACAGCAATTAGAGCATAACTCGGGTTGTAAGAAATGAATTGGGCTGAAATTTTAGCATCTGTAAGTTAAGACCCATATCTACAATTTTTATGAAGAACACAAGACTCAATTCGGATTGCTCAGAGGTCATATTGGGCTTACAAGTCAAAACAAAGAAGTTGTAAGTTGTAGGAATGATTCGGGGCTAAAACAAATGACATTTGAAAGCTAAGACAAAAGCCTACAACTTTCATGAAGACCATTTTTCAATTCTCTGATGCATTCAATGAGTTCAGCACTGAATGATTTCGGAGACAAAGAATCTCAATAATTTTTCACTCATCAAAAGTTATTTGGTATTTTTCACTCATTTTCCACTCATCCACTCACTCATGAATCAGCCCCCTTATTTGTTTATCTTGTTGTAGTTTTCTTTTGTTCTAAATTGAAGTTATGTTCTTCTTCTTCTTCTTCTCTCTTTCTTTCTTCTTGTCCATGAGTAACTAATTTTTATTTTACTTGAGTGAAATGGTGAAGCTCTTAGTAATGAAATAAGGTTAGATTAATCTCTTTCTTGTGCTTAAATAATATATTATCAAGTAGTCATTATGTGTGTTGTATTTTGTTTCCAATCAATTTAGAAACCCTCTTTGTAAAGTGAAGATCTTGATTTGTTGCAGACAAGATATTGGCACAATGAATGCTTGAGCCCATTTATAAGTGGTTGTGTTAATAGATGATTAAAGGAATCATAATATAATTATGTATATAATCTTAAATGAACTTTGAATATTGTATTTTTCGATTGGAACCTTCATTATGTGTGGATTCTAATTGAGTTATAAAAAAAATTAATATTGTCCTTATTTTACTTACTAAGAGTGGATCTCCTAACCCAAGTAAATCTTTTTTATTTGTGGCCAAGTTTGTAACACCCTGAAAATTATTTGTTTCATCATAAATAATTATTTTATAATATTTATGATTTTTTGAAATTTTTCTAGATTTTTTTGAAAATGTTGAATATTTTAATATATTTTTCATTTTACATGCTCACTGAGCAGAGTCAATGTAACACCCCAAAAATTGTTTGTTTCATGATAAATAGTCATTTTCTAATATTCGTGATTTTTGAGAATTTTTGTGGATTTTTCAAGAACTGTTGATTATTTTAATATATTTCTCAATTTTGCGTGCACGCTGAGCAGAGCCGGGGAAAATGAAATATTTTTCCCGAGGCTAGTAAACTTTGGACGATGGAAACATCGACAAGGGATCTTACTAAACCTGAGGCCGGGCATAATTTACGAGATTTACGTTTTTCAAGATTTTATCTTATCAATAAAATTACTGTTCCGTAAAATTATCCAATGAACAATAAATATTTTTTCTATTAACTATAACTTTTGTTCATTGGATAATAGCTCTAGTAGAGTGTTAATTATCTTTTCTAGAGTGTTCACTTTAGGAGATAACATTACTTTCACTTTATCGGGAAGCACGCGAAACTTCTCAAGGAAGCTTCAAGGAAGCTTCCTCCTAAACTTCTCAAGGAAGTTACACACTCTCTCTCTTCTCCCCACACCACACGGCCACAAGGCCATTTTGGAGCCAAAAATGTGCTTTCACCTAATTAAGTTTTCTATTCTAAATTTCAAAAACACTAAAAAGTTACAACACTTTTTACTATCAACTTCTCTTTCTACATTTTCTCTCTTTCTTTTCTTCACATTTTCTCCTCCTTCTCTCTACCCTACCACACGGCCACACCCTTCCATGCCCTCCAAAGATCACAAAAATTTCTAACAACCACATTTTCTTAATCTCTATCACTTTCTAAACACTTTCCTAGTTTGAATCTACTTGAAAAGCTTCCATCTTCTTCTTCTTCTTCAAGCTTCAAAGTTGAGACTTTCTTGATCTCTCATCTTTCCTTCTTCATTTTCGTTTTCATGGCCATCACCATGACCATTGATCCATTCTTTTTCAAGCCTTGGTGTTGATTTATTGAGTTGTGATTCTTAGGGTTTTTGGTGACCTTGGCCGAAATTCATCAAGGAGTTTCAAGGGAGTTCTTTGCTTGTTTTCTTTCTTAGTAAGAGGAAGACTATCAACTTCAACCTCTATTAGTAGTGGGAGACTTGTATTGGGTGTTGGTTGTGAGAAATCCTTGTTAGGGTTACTCTTTTTGATGTGTGATTTTGATGACTATGTATTGATTTCATCATGTATGATTTATTTGATTAAATGTATATATATATTGATGATCTTGGATTAGTTTTGATTGATTGGAAACATGAATTGGGGGCAAGGATTCCTTGCTTTCCCCATTAAGGCTCACGGCCACAACCCCTTTATAGGATGTTTATGGTTTAAAATTTTGCAACAAGTGAAGAGATAATTAATCAAGTGAATAACAATTAATGAATCAAAGAAAAATTTGGGTTCTCACCCTTTAGAGAGGTTCACGGCCTCTAGGGTCATTTTGGGTCCAATTGTGTAATTTTTGGGCAACCTTGGATATTTAGTAATTAAGAGTTAAGTAATTAACATTGTGATTGGAAAGAAACTTAAATTAGTAACCTAAGAGTGATTTTTGGAATTTAAGGGAAGAATAAGAGTGTGTGAAACTTAGAAAACCTTAGAACAATTTTCTAAGTGAATATGAATAAACTTAAAACAAGGAACTTAATAATCAAGGGAATCCCTCTAGAAAAGAATCTCATAAGAAATACTAAATTTAAGTGAAACTTAATCAATTGGATAATTAGGAATTAATTAGAGATTCATAAAATGGAAAGAATCAAGAATAAGGTCTTATCCTAAAAACTTAGAATAATTCTAAATTAAAGGAAGGACATGAGGGTAAGTAAGATGTAAAATAACTCAAATTAAATTATCTTAAGAGAAACTTAATGAGGAGAATGTAGAAAATTAAGGCATAATTCTATAATGAACCCTAAATGTGTAATGTCTTATTTGAAGACTTGATGATGCTTATCTTGGCCAAATTGTGGCATGTTGTGGAAAAGTATATTATTATTAAATATACATGAGTATGCATTGAGTCACCATGCATTGTGAAAGTCCGAATGGACCATTGTTAAGGCCATGTTGCTTAGGAGATTGAATCACACCTTTGTGTGGGTACGAGTAGACTAGTGTAGGTCATACTGTTGACCTTGGGGGCATCGGGGTGCGGGTGTCTCACAATAGTCAGTTGGTAGCTCTTCTAGACCGTGGGATAGACCGATGCAAACGCACCGACAATCCGGACCAAGACACTGTCCTATATCGCGATCTAGTGTAGAATGTCTTGTACAATGCCATAATGTGCACGTTGATAAATTGAGAATTTTAGCACTTGTTGGCCTCGGCAGCCGAGTTACAGACATGTCTCCTGATCATTCTCTCCGATGTTTGTGTCTAGCTCCATGGAGTAGGATTTTGACATTATATGCATATGTATAGTGGGTCTACATATTATTTAGCATTTATTTATTTATTTATATGATGATTGGGACTATTGCTTTATTGATATCATGACTGCCTGGAACTGCTTAATTGTTTACTATTGCTATTTAATGTTGATTATTATTGCTTTTGAAATGCTATGTGGGCGCTTCGCACCATTCTGTTTCTTTACTGCCATGATTGGCAATGATAGTAGGATGTCTTACCTCTTTCCTGTATTTCTACTATTTCTGTCTATATTTATGTTTTCTTCGAAGACGTCGGCGAAGAGGGAGAAGTACATGAGTTCCCAAGTTTTTGGCCTGACTTTGACTAGCGCCCTGCTTTGATCATGACAACCCGTCTACAAGGCTTTTTGGGATACGTGCAACTGACTTTTCTCAGAGGTCCGGATTGCTGGCATATCAACCTAGCTACGGATCGCTATGTTTATCTGGGAGACATGACAGTGTCGCTAGCTTGGAGGTGATATGATCTGCCCATCTTTACCTGTAGTGTTCGTTTACACTTAGAGTTTTATCTACCCATTCGTGACATGTGGGGAGAGCGTTACTACTCCGAACAAGAGGATTCATTCCTCTCTACTGCCCGATGTAACACTCCCTCTGAAGAGTATCACATTTATACCAACTAAAGATAATTAATTAATTTTCCAAGTTATAAAGTATTTAATTTCATTTAAATATGGGTTTCAAAATTTCTTTTTCACGGAAAACATCAATTAATCAAAATAAAGTAACTCGAAATATAATAACTGAATAAAATATACTTTTCATATAAACAGAGTTTACTACCACTATACATTCATTATCTTTACATACCCAAAGACATAACACCTAAAACATGAGCCCTTGTCAGAAGACAAATTCCCTAGCTGGGAATGTCTCGACGGATAGAAATCCGAGCCAAAGATAAAACAAAGTCCCCTCTAGGAGTATAGCGAAAGTCATTCCATAACTCCCTGATGGGTAAAACAAACTCTGCATAAGCAACTGTAAAAGATGTAGTAAGAACCCCATGACAAATCCTGCTTGCAGTTAAGGAAATGTCACCACAATGCTCTATATATTCTGAGCTCCAATGGACACGCCAAGCCTCAGTGCCTTCAAGAAATTGTAGTCTAAAGAAACCTAGTTAATCCTTCCTTGTCGCCATTTCAGTCTTTACAGATATAAACATAAAATAGAAACAGACAGAACAAAATAGCAAAGAGGTGAGATCCCCTACATCGCATACTAATATGGCAGCAAAGAAATGATACGAACAACAATGTCGTTCCATACATACAATCCATAAAAATCAGCAGATATATTCAGGATAATAAATAGATAAACAATATAATAAACTTGCAATGCAACATCAGGTATAATGATAATACCACAGTCAAATTATATTACAACAGCGTAAATGCTGAATATGCATATGCTCAATGCAACCAGTTCCTACTCCATGGAGTTTACTCAAATTCAGAGATGAACGCCCAAAAGATCTGTCCCCCCTAAAAAGACACTCTATGCTGGATAATGAAAAGCAATAGTGTTTATCGGGATGTCAGTGCGTTGCAATGGGTGTTCACGGCCAAGGGTATATATATATATATATGACTCAATATCAATAAGTGAATCACCGCGCCCTGACGTCCCCAGGATCCCTCCCACTATCCTGTAAGTTCTCGTCCATTTCCTTAGGCATAAAAGGCCACATCAAATACTGTCATTGATCACACAGTATTTGTACACAGTATGCATTATAAATGATTCAAACATAAACATATATTGTCATTGAACACATAGTATTTCATATTCACACGCCGTCACATGGTTATATCACATTATATTAGTCAAAAACATTTTTAATCGAAACAAAGTACCATTGTACTATTCCCAATGATATTAACGCAACTACACATGCACATATAGTTGTCCAATACCATTAGTATCTATGATATTATATAACCGCCCATACAATCGATAATATCATAGATTCACTCAGGTCCAATACTCTAGTTTCCACAATTACAAAATCACTTGATTAAATATGTTGGCCCTACGACACAACTTGTTATTCCTTTCAATCGCGTAACAATATTTTCACATTTTCACAATCGCATAACATTTCTGTTACGTTTTCAAAACGCGTAAAGATTTTTTAACATTTTCTCAATTGCGTAAAGATTTTAAAACGTTTTCTCAATCGCATAGTTAAAAATTTCTATTCTTAAATCGCGTAAGAGTTTTTCTACATATTTTTAATCACGTAAAGTATTTCTAAAATATTTTAAGTCCAAAATAAGATTTTTCTCATTTAATATCAAATATTAACCTTATTTTCATTATTTGCATAGTAGTCCTTCTATAAAATAATATTTACATAATAGTCTCTCTTCAAATAATATTTCCAAAATAATCTATATTTAAGAAATATTTTCAGTATAGTCCCTATTTAAAGAATATTTTCAATATAGTCCCTCTAAAAATTAGTATTTCTATTGTTTCCTAGAAAATTGTGTTTCTTTAATTTACTTGGAACATTACAGCTCAAAATTTCCTAACGCGCTTCAAAACCCATAGGGTGAGCTATACGTTAGTAAATTTCAAGTATTGATTTTTATTTTACTACATAGCCTTAATTAAGTCAATTTTAATTCTAAAATATCATTTTTAAATTCATAAAGTTACCAAACTGAAATTCTTACTATTAAAACACCTAAGTTTACACTTAGTAAAATAATTTTGGATCTGAACATCAGAAATGGCATGTTGGCCGAATTCCCATATTGCTTCAAAATTCATATATAATTCATTTCATAACACTTTAAATCCTTATAAAATTTCTTAATTAAATTTCTTGTTATAAAATCATTTAATCCTCAATTTGGAAAATAATTTAGAATCCTTAGTCCTCTTTGTAGTGATGAGGTTGTGTGCCTCTAGGCTCTTTGGACTCCTCATACAAATTTTCTCATCATGTGAATCACATCTTAAATTACACAAGTATCATCATGCTTTCAAATTCATATAGGCAAGTATACTATCAAAGCTATAAGCATATCAAACTCATATACAAATCATGCATACTTATCAAAGCAATAAATCAATCACACAATATAATCCAACCAGCACAAACCTATGATTACACAATCAAGTGAATAAATAGTCACGTGGATTTTCCACTCACAAACACAAACAATTCCATTCCTTCACCGCCACAAATGGCCGATGAGGTTAATCTTCCTCTTATTTGGTTGATGCTTCCTAGCTCTTTGTAAAACTCTCTTTGTATCAATCTTTTCACCACCAAATAGATCTTAGAATCACAATAAACACATACAAATTAGTATCTAAAACTTGATTAAGATGACCATATATCAAACATGGTCTTAGGATTCTAAAAATCAAATAAAAAGTCAAGTTTCAAGATTTTTACCTTGAAACCCTAGAACTTAAATCCAAGATTCAAGCATAAAGATGATGGATTTAGACCAAAGTCTCAACATCAAAGAGTCTTAGAATGATGTGAGGATTCAAGAAATATAGTTAGTTGAAATTAAACAAACTTGGAAGATGGTTTATGGAGTGAGGCCGTGAGCTCCTTAGATGAGCAAGGTAGGAACTTTTTGATCTTCAACTTGAAGAACAAGTTTGAAGATGATAGAACTAAGCTAAGGTCTCAACTACAAAGTGTTTTAGAATTGTGTATAGATTATAGATCTAAGGTTGTTTGAAATTATTGAAGATTGGAAGTGGGATTTAGGAGTGGAGACCGAATGGTTCAAGAAAGAAAGAAGATGAAGTTCATGGTGTTCTTGAATAATTGGAAGAGAGAGAATAGATGATGAAGGTTTATGATCACAAAGTGTAGAAAATGAAGTGAAATAGTCTATTGTTTAAGAATTGGTCGTGTGGTGCCTTTGGAGAAAAGGTGAGATAGTTTGTTGTCTCACTAAGTAATAGAAATGAAATGAAAAGCCCATCCTTTCTATGCATGGCCGTGGGAATGAATGTGTAGGAGAATTAATACTTGTTTTGCAAGATTAAGCATAAGCACATGGGTGCACATGGCCAAGTTCATCAAGTTGACATCTTTTAATCATAAAAGATGAATCAAGAACCTCCTAGAAAAGCCTTGGTAGCCGTGGGATTCAAGGAATAAGCAACTAAGTTTTTAATTCCAACTAAATTCTAATTACACTTAACTTAGATAGTTAATTCATTTAGTTTCATTCTAACTAGTTAATTACATCATTATGTCATTGTATATGTCATGGTTATATCATGTTTCTAGATAATAGATATTTATTTAATAACTAGCTTCTAATTATTTAGCAACTAAATTAATTCATTTAGTTACTAATTTAGCTATTAGGGTAACTAAGTTAGATTATCTAGTTTCTCAACTAACAAATCTAACCATTAAAATTAACTTTCTCTCCTAACTGTTGATTAAATCTAAGGTGGATATCATAAGCTTCTTTATCAAGATTGCTTCTACACCATTGATTAGATCAATGGTGATGATGTAAGGCTTTTCCATCAAGTTTTCCATCCAACGGTTCATAATAAAGTCCAGCCACTATGTTCGACCAATTCCTATTGGTTAGTCAAAAAGCTTAGTAATAATGGCTCATCATTACTCTTAGACATTTTCTGCTTTCATAATTACATTTAAGATATTTAGCTTAGATATTTTATGATTAGATATTTTCACCTAGATATTTATCCTTATATATTTACTAGGTGAGTCATCATAGAATCTTCTAAAACAGCTAAGTCAGTATGTTGAGTCGTAGCGCCGAATCACCAACTTAGTCATCAAGATATTTTTCTAACACATATTACCCAATAGATAATAGCTACTACTATTATTACACAATGGATAATAGAAAACTTAGATATAGAAAATTCCTGTCAACTGTTCCCAGTTTCGGGTTTAGTAAGATCCCCCGATCCCGCCTTGACAGTTTGAAACTTTTTGGTCGAGGAAAAAAAAAATTTTTTCGGGCCCGCCTCAAGCATATATACAGCTTAAAATAATATTAAAATAATTACAACCTCAGAAAAATCTACAAAAATTTTCAAAAATCATAAAAATTATAAAACTCATATTTTCAGAAAAAAATAAATTCGAACATATATTTCAAAAATAATATTAAAATAATCAAAATAATATTAAAATATTTAAAATAATTAAAATTTTTCAAAAATTCACAAAAACTCATAAATATTATAAAACTCATATATTTCAAGAAAAATAAAAAATTGGGGTGTTACAACTCTCCTCCTCTAAAAAAGATTTCGTCCTCAAAATTTTTCTTACATATAAAATCAAAAACGATATTACTCCTTAACCATCGTAGTAGATACACTAGGTACATTTTCTGCTTAAGATATCCGCCACGTCATTCGCCCTTCCGGAATGACACAGAAGTTGAAAATCCGTTGTTATTGAAAATTCTAACTTTCGCCTCTTCCTCGTATCAAACTCCTCTTGATCGAACAGGTACTCCAAGCTCATGTGATCACCGTAGACATTGTAGGTTGATTCATAAAGAGAACGTCTTTAGATCTTCAACACAAAATAGCCATCGCAAACTCCAAAACATGAATCAGATAGTTCTTCTCATGCAATTTCCTTGCCTTGAAACATACATCACTACCGTTCCTTAATTCAAAATTCGCACTTGACGAGCTTCACATATAACTTCTTCTTTGGAATTTGAAATTGCTTCCGGATGTTTAGCATGCTCCTTTGGACTTTAAGAACAGATAAGAATATTATCAATAAAGATAACGATAAATCTGCCTTGGAACATGTTCTTCTTTCACACAAATCTAATGATAATCAAAACGTAATTCGGTCTTGAAGAAACAGCAACTCCTTTCACTTGATCTTCTAGTTCCCGTATTGTATCTTTCGTCACATAGTTCTAGATTTTTTTTTCATCAAGGTAAATTATTTCACTTGCCTATCTTTAATCTTAACAGAAAATGTCTCATAGATCAAGTTCTCTTCTAATTGTACTGTATTTGGCACTGTAACATGGGTTGAATCAAGAATAATTCTTCTCAATTGAGATACATGGAAAACACTGTGAAGATTAGAAAAATGATAAGGCTATTCGGTAGATTACTGGATTTATCCCATAAAGAACTTGATATGGTTTAATAGATTTTGAAATGAACATGGTCCAATAAATTTAGAAATGAACTTTTTGGATTCAATTTCTGGATTCAAATCCAAAAATCTCTGTTCAAGGAAACACTAACGTTTCATTGAAACAATCTAGTAGGATATGGTTGGAAAATAACCAATCCATTTATGAAGTTAAGCTCTCAAATAGATGTAATTTTAAATAAGCAAATCAAATCAACAAAAAGATTTGATCTTTAACAAAAATAGGGTAGATTTAGAAAACTTGAGTATAAACAACAAGCTTAACAAAAAGAGTAGAAATATTCAAATCAAACAATAACAAAGACATGGATAACTCAAATTGATTCACTCAGTCTATTTGTGAAAGAAGTAGACAAACCAGATCAACAGAAAAGTTCCAATCTCAAGTAATAATAGGATAGTTTTAAACAGGCTCGAGTAGCAACAGCAAGTTTAGAAGTTGAAGTAGCATTATAAAAGGAAACAAAAACACAGATAACCCCAAAAGTCACAGACCATAAGAGAATGGGTTATCTTGCGAATTATACAGCACAGTTTTAAGATTACTCTCTATGGTACAGCTTCCTTGTTTCTTACTTCTTTATATTTGAATGCTTCCATCGGCTCTTTCTTCTTCTTGAGATTTTGAAACACGTGTATTACTAACGGAAGATTCCATCTTTGACTTAGTACAATCTCTAGCAACGTGTCCAGGCTTGCCACACTTGAAACGAATTATGTCCTTGCTCATACATTCCTTTGTCAAATGAGTCATTCCACACTTGAAGCATTTTGGCGACAATGTCATGGTCTGACCAAATTCGTTGCCACTAGTACTTCCTCCATTTGTTCGTTGTTGCTTCCCCAGAAATCGTATATATGGCTCTTGCTGAAATCGATTGATTTTACACTTTCTTTCTGGATTCTGGTTGGTATAAAGTTACAGCTTCTCGTATCTTGAGACTGCTCCAGCCCTAACAAGCTTTGAAGTTCGGTTATCAGTTCCTGTTGTTGAACGATTGTAACACCCCAAACTTTCTATGTATTAAATAGGTAATTTTAACAGTTAGCAGAATTCTACTGTTTAGTGATTTCTGTGCACTGTAAAATTATTTTAAATATTTCATCTGCATATTTGACCGTTTTGAGTGATTTGTTTCGTGTCAGAAAAATAATAATTTTTGGGCCAGAAAAATTTACGTAATTTAATTTTTACTGCTTAGTCAAAATTAATTTACGTAATCTGTTTGGATATTTGTGAATTTTCTAATTTTTATGATTTTATGTGTGATTTTAAAATTTTTATGGCTTGTGGGTCCCATGAGATGTATGTGGGTCCAAGTAGCCATACGTGGGCCCAGGTGGGTCTCGCAAAGTGAAAAATTTTCTATGCATAGAAAAATTTGTACTGTTTAGACGGAGACAGGGGATCTTACTAAACCTGAATTTGAAAATAGTTTTATAAAATTTCCTTTACCATATTTTTACTGTATTTATTTACCGTGATGGTAAAAATACAGTAAATGTATGTTTTGTGGGGTTATAGTGAATCAAAATAATATTCTATATTATTAAGTTAATATTGGTGGATCGGATATCCACCATTAATTTAATTAACATTGGAGATTTAATCTTGATTTAATCAACGGTAGAGATTTAATCTTAAAAATAAATAGGATTAATTATAACCGTTGGATGGAAAATTAAATCAAGGGTGGAGATTTAGTCTTGTAAAATAACTTTGACCATTATGAACCCTTGGATGAAGATTAAATCAATGGTTAAGATGGACCATTAATAACCATTGGAGTTGAATTAATGGTGTAGATTTAGTCAACAAAAATTTACTACAACCATTTTGGACCCTTGGATGTAAAGTTTGAAGGTGTAATCTTGACCCTCCATTTTGAAGACTCATCTAAGGGCTAGGAATTAAAGGAGAAAGATCCAATGGCTCAAAAGAAGTCTTCCATCTACAACCTAAACCTAATGGCTATTTTAATCCAAACCATCCTTTTAATCAAGGGCTAGGATGGCTTAGAAAAAATGACCATGCAAATTAATCACATGTTGCATGCAAGGAGAAGGGGGGACGGTTTTGCATGCATTTTGGAGAGGAGACAAAGCTAGCATAGGCTTTTTAGGCCAAGGAAAAAGATGAAGACAATTGCCAAGTGTCTAGACCATTTCCTATTGATCATTAATGCTTATGTTCTCCAAACTTCACTTTACATTTCTCTCCTATGCATGCTACGGCTATGCAGCCCATTTAGAGACAAAATAACTCATTTCCTCACTTCACCTTCTCACTTCATCATTCCTTCTCATTTTCACCTAAGTGCCAAGAAGAAAAACCAAAGAAAACACCATCTTTCTCTCCTACAAGGCCATTCGCCAAGCTCTCCAAATTCATTTCCATCACTCTTTAATTTCATACAATCAAGTTTCTTAAATCCTCACCTTGTTCTAAACAACTTTCTTGTTGAGAATTTTCTCAAATTCTTACATCTTGAAGGACTTTTTCTAAGATCAAGCTTAAGGATTCTTGAAGTGAAGAGTAAGGAAAACTTCATTTCTTCTTTCATTTTCCATGATTCTAACCATGTTTGATCCATGGTTCTTCTTGTTCAAGCTTGATGTACTAATTTTCTTGTGTTTATTTCATGTCTAAGAAAGTTGTGTTGGTGGAGATCTTGTTCAAATTTCAAGCAAGGAGCTCTTGTGGTTCTTCAAGAGGTAAGAGGGAGATTTATCTCACCAACCAAGCATGGTGGTGAGAGATGGTTATATTTGATGGATGATGAATCCATGTGAGGATTCATATCCATGGTCATGTAATAAATTATTTGTGTTATGTGTTTTTAATTATTTTGTTTATGCTTGATATGCTTTGCATGAATTAATTGTGTATGCATGCTTAGTATGATTTTTACTTGTTTATATGGTATGCTTATAATATACATGATGATATATGTTAAATATATTATGATGGATGTATGTTGAAATAAGTAAAATTTTGGCTTCAATGGCCAAAAGAGAGGTTCGGTTTTGATGCCCAAAATTAGGGTTCATGTTGAAAATTTTTCAAGAACAAGGAAATTGATTTTTGGGTCCCTAGAACAATAAGACTTTTGGCCAAAACACCTCATATTAGGTGTTCACCAAATTAATATTTTCATGAATAAAAAAATTTTATGATTTGAGAAGTAAAGGAAATAAACAAAAGGATTTTGGTTTTTGCAAAAGAGAATGCACACGTTTTCTTTTTAGTTATGTTGATATTAATTAATTTTGCGTAGAAACAAAAATGTAATTCATTTAAGTTATAAGAAAAATCCTTCATGGTTCCAATGGCCATTTTTAAGGTCTTGATAATTTAGAAAAAAAAATGTTTTGATGTTATAAAATATAAGAATTTTCAAAATAAGGATTTTGCAAAGAGAATTAAAGTGTTGTCAAGTGGAATTTTCATAAATAAAAGAAAAAGGGAGATTGAAGGTGCTAAATTTCAAATTGTTTTCAAGGAGAATTAATTTTTGAAAGTGATTTAGAAATATAAAAGAAAACGTTTATAACTTAAATTTACTAAGTAGAATTTATTTATTGGGTTTTGGAAAACGTTATGAAATTTAAAATTAGAAATAGTAATTAAATCAACTAAATGTGATTTTGTAAAATTAAATCAATAAAAAGTGATGTTTAGAAAATATATTATGGAAAAGAATTTTTTAAGAATCGGAAGAAAATAAAGTAAGAAATTATATTAAGAAAATTCCAAAATAATATTTTAAAGTTAAGAAATATTTTACGAAGGGTAAAAACGGTGAAAAAAATGATTTATGTAACTCAAAAACGTAATTTTTAAATTATGCGATTTGAAAAATGTTAAAATATTTCTACACAATTTTTAAAGCGTTTAAATATTTTACACGATCGAAATGTTGTAGAAAAATTGCTATGCAATTTAAAAATTAAAGAATATTTTTACGCATTTTAGAATACAGTCAAAAATTGTTACGTAATAGAAATGTTACAAATCGTTGTTTACGTAATAAAATATTACGTGACCATAAAAATGTGACAAAAATATTTTATGAATGAGAAAAATGCAATAATATAAGGTTCTTTTTAATTATACAATAAACTTTACGCTTAAAAATCAAGATGTGAATACTGTACAAGAAATTGGGCAATTTGCTTATAATTGGCATGAATCCATTTTATGAACGTAAAATAGTATTTGAGCTTTGTATGAGAAATTATGTGATTTACCTTTGGTTGGTAATTGGTGCATTACACATGCATTGAAAATGGTCCGATGGACTGGATATGGCTAATTGCCTAGGAGAAACGTACACCTCTTGAGTGGGTGCGATACGCGTAGTGTAGGTCACATGTGGACCTTGGGGGCATCGGGGTGCGGGTTGCTCACAATGGGCAGTTGGTAGCTCTTCTGCACCGTGGGTTAGACCGATGCAACACACCGGTGATCCGGACTGAGACACTATTCTTAATCGAGATCTGACAAAGACTGTTGTGTATGTGCTAGATGTGCAAGATATAATTATAAGCACTTGGTCTGAAGCACGAAATACCAGCAGCTCTTTTCGATCAATTTCTCCGACTTGAGTATTAGCTCCATGGAGTAGGACATTGAGTCTATGTGCGCATGCATGAAACTGAGCATCTATATCTATATGATGGTGTTGCTGTAATTGTTGTATGATTTAAACAGTGATAGTGGCATAATGATAATTATTATTTTGCACTATGATGATGGTATAATTGTGATCATGATATGATAGTTTTGCATGATGTGTTGTTTGTATTATCTCTGTACTATCATGCTTGTATTGGTGTAGATAATCTCACCTCTTTGTGTGTATATTTGCATATTATATTTTTAATTGAGTAAAGACGTTGAGAAAGAACCAGTACAAGAAGCAGAAGAAGAATTACTTCTCACATCTGGGAACGCGGAATTTTGATAAGATGACATCAAGACCCGATTTCTTTGGTTGCGTGAGGTTGCAGTTCCATGGTGGAGCTGAAGCATGGAGGACTAGTCCTGATGAGAGAGGACTAATTTACGAAGGAGAATTGACGGTCTTTATAAGTAGAGATTATCGTAGGAACCCATTTCTTACTGCAACTATCTTTGTTCATATTGAGTTTCCTTTGCACATTAGGCGACATTGGGACACTAGGTATTATGTCCCAACAGATATTAGCATCGTGTCGTCTGCTCGAACACCTGTCTGTAGGCCTTCACATCATAACGGATTCCTATCTGCTGAGGAATCTGAGGAGGACCCGTCTGAGGGTTCTGCTGCTTAAATAGACTTGGGCGAGTCTAAAACTCTATTATAAACGAGTCTGTAATATTATTTTAAGTGTGCCATTTACTTTTGGAAACAGGGTCTATATTCTAAATAATGTTCTGATATTGTCTATGTAAAATATGTATGATGTATGATTATGTGTGAGTTTGATATGATTTTTTATTTTCTGCTAAGTTTATTTTGCGAAAACAAAAGAAAAAAAAATTTTACGACCCGTAATTTTATGACTACATTACATTATTATAACTTGGGGTAATTCAGTAATAATAACGTATACATGTGACACCCTACGGTGGGTGTTACAACGATCGTCTGACTCTGTTGTACTGCTAAGTCAGTCATCCTCTGCATCACACGTCTAGCTACGGCTATAGGATCATCATCACGTCTTGTATCCACATATCCACATCTACTATGATCCATTGTCTTTCTTCAAAGACAAACAATATCAAAACACAACGAAACTAAACGTAACTATTTCAAACAACATCGTCTCCTTTCGAAAACCAAACAATATATCTCTGTGTTCAGTGTCAGAGAAAAACACAACACAAACAAGACAAACCTACCCACAAACCCAAAAGACTCTAACTTGGGCTCTGATACCAACTAATGTAACACTACCTCCGAAGAGTATCACATTTATACCAACTAAAGATAATTAATTAATTTCTCAAGTTATAAAGTATTTAATTTCATTTAAATATGGGTTTCAAAATTTCTTTTCACGGAAAGCATCAACTAAACAAAATAAAGTAACTCGAAATATAATAACTGAATAAAATATACTTTTCATATAAACAGAGTTTACTACCACTGTACATTCATTATCTTTACATACCCAAAGACATAACACCTAAAACATGAGCCATTGTCAGAAGATAAATTCCTAGCTGGGAATGTCTCAACGAATAGAAATTCAAGCCAAAGATAAAAAAAAGTCCCCTCTAGGAGTATAGCGAAAGTCATTCCACAACTCCCTGATGAGTAAAACAAACTCTGCATAAGCAACTGTAAAAGATGTAGTAACAACCCCATGACGAATCCTACTTTCAGATAAGGAAATGTCGCCACAATACTCTATATACTCTGAGCTCCAATGGACACGCCAAGCCTCAGCGCCTTCAAGAAATTATAGTCTAAAGAAACCTAGTTGACCCCTCCTTGTCGCCATTTCAATCTTTACAGATGTATACATAAAAGAGAAACAGACAAAATAAAATAGCAAAGAAGTGAGATCCCCTACATCACATATCAATATGGCAGCAAAGAAATGATATGACCAACAATGTCGTTCCATACATATAATCCATAAAAACCAGTAGATATATTCAGGATAATAAATAGATAAACAATATAATAAACTTCCAACGCAATATCAGGTATGATAATACCATAGTCAAATTATATTATAACAGCGTAAATGCTGAATATGCATATGCTCAATGCAACCAGTTCTTACTCCATGGAGTTTACTCAAATTCAGAGATGAACGCCCAGAAGATCTGTCTCCCCTAAAAAGACAGTCTATGCTGGATAATAAAAAGCAATAGTGTTTATCGGGATGTTAGTGCGTTACAATCGGTGTTCACGGCCAGGGGTATATATATATATATATGACTCAATGTCATTAAGTGAATCACCGCGCCCTGACGTCCCCAGGATCCCTCCCACTATCCTATAAGTTCTCGTCCATTTCCTTAGGCATAAAAGGCCACATCAAATACTGTCATTGATCACACAGTATTTGTACACAGTATGCATTATAAATGATTCAAACATAAACATATACTGTCATTGAACACATAGTATTTCATATTCACACGCTGTCACATGGTTATATCACATTATATTTGTCAAAAACATTTTTAATCAAAACAAAGTACCATTGTACTATTCCCAATAATATTAACGCAACTACACATGCACATATAGTTGTCCAATACCATTAGTATATATGATATTATATAACCACCCATACAATCGATAATATCATAGATCCACTCGGGTCCAATACTCCAGTTTCCACAATTACAAAATCACTTGATTAAATATGTTGGCCCTACGGCACAACTCGTTATTCCTTTCAATCGCGCAATAATATTTTCACATTTTCACAATCGCATAACATTTCTATTACGTTTTCAAATCGCGTAAGGATTTTTTAACATTTTCTCAATTGCGTAAAGATTTTAAAACATTTTCTCAATCGCGTAGTTAAAAATTTCTATTCTTAAATCGCGTAAGAGTTTTTCTACGTATTTTTAATCACGTAAAGTATTTCTAAAATATTTTAAGTCCAAAATAAGATTTTTCTCATTTAATATCAAATATTAACCTTATTTTCATTATTTGTATAGTAGTCCTTCTATAAAATAATATTTGCATAATAGTCTCTCTTCAAATAATATTTCCAAAATAATCTATATTTAAGGAATATTTTTAGTATAGTCCCTATTTAAAGAATATTTTCAATATAGTCCCTCTAAAAATTAGTATTTCTATTGTTTCCTAGAAAATTGTGTTTCTTTAATTTACTTGGAACATTACAGCTCAAAATTTCCTAACGCGCGTCAAAACCCATAGGGTAAGCTATACGTTAGTAAATTTCAAGTATTGATTTTTATTTTACTACATAGCCTTAATTAAGTCAATTTTAATTCTAAAATATCATTTTTAAATTCATAAAGTTACCAAACTGAAATTCTTACTATTAAAACACCTAAGCTTACACTTAGTAAAATAATTTTGGATCTTGAACATCAGAAATGGCATGTTGGCCGAATTCCCATATTGCTTCAAAATTCATATATAATTCATTTCATAACACTTTAAATCCTTATAAAATTTCTTAATTAAATTTCTTGTTATAAAAACATTTAATCCTCAATTTGGAAAATAATTTAGAATCCTTAGTCCTCTTTGTAATGATGAGGTTGTGTGCCTCTAGGCTCTTTGGAGTCCTCATACAAATTTTCTCATCATGTGAATCACATCTTAAATAACACAAGTATCATCATGCTTCCAAATTCACATAGGCAAGTATACTATCAAAGCTATAAGCATATCAAACTCATACAAATCATGCATACTTATCAAAGCAATAAATCAATCACACAATATAATCCAACCAGCACAAACCGATGATTACACAATCGAGTGAATAAATCCTCACATGGATTTTCCACTCACAAACACAAACACTTCCATTCCTTCACCGCCACAAATGGCCGATGAGGTTAATCTCCCTCTTATTTGGTTGATGCTTCCTAGCTCTTTGTAAAACTCTCTTTGTATCAATCTTTTCACCACCAAATAGATCTTAGAATCACAATAAACACATACAAATTAGTATCTAAAACTTGATTAAGATGACCATATATCAAATATGGTCTTAGGATTCTAAAAATCAAATAAAAAGTCAAGTTTCAAGATTTTTACCTTGAAACCCTAGAACTTAAATCCAAGATTTAAGCATAAAGATGATGGATTTAGACCAAAGTCTCAACATCAAAGAGTCTTAGAATGATGTGAGGATTCAAGAAGTATAGTTAGTTGAAATTAAATAAACTTGGAAGATAGTTTATGGAGTGAGGCCGTGAGCTCCTTAGATGAGCAAGGTAGGAACTTTTTGATCTTCAACTTGAAGAACAAGGTTGAAGATGATAGAACTAGGCTAAGGTCTCAACTACAAAGTGTTTTAGAATTGTGTATAGATTATAGATCTAAGGGTGTTTGAAATTATTGAAGATTGGAAGTGGTATTTAGGAGTGGAGACCGAATGGTTCAAGAAAGAAAGAAGATGGAGTTCATGGTGTTCTTGAATAATTGGAAGAGAGAGAATAGATGATGAAGGTTTATGATCACAAAGTGTAGAAAATGAAGTGAAATAGTCTATTGTTTAAGACTTGGCCGTGTGGTGCCTTTGGAGAAAAGGTGAGATAGTTTGTTGTCTCACTAAGTAATAGAAATGAAATGAAAAGCCTATCCTTTCTATGCATGGCCGTGGGAATGAATGTGTAGGAGAATTAATACTTGTTTTGCAAGATTAAGCATAAGCACATGGGCTCACATGAGTGCACATGGTCAAGGTCATCAAGTTGTCATCTTTTAATCATAAAAGATGAATCAAGAACCTCCTAGAAAAGCCTAGGTAGCCGTGGGATTCAAGGAACAAGCAACTAAGTTTTTAATTCCAACTAAATTCTAATTACACTTAACTTAGGTAGTTAATTCATTTAATTGCATTCTAACTAGTTAATTACATCATTATGCCATTGTATATGTCATGGTTATATCATGTTTCTAGATAATAGATATTTATTTAATAACTAGCTTCTAATTATTTAGCAACTAAATTAATTCATTTAGTTACTAATTTAGCTATTAGGGTAACTAAGTTAGATTATCTAATTTCTCAACTAACAAATCTAACCATTAAAATTAACTTTCTCTCCTAACCGTTGATTAAATCTAAGGTGGATATCATAAACTTCTTTATCAAGATTGCTCCTACACCATTGATTAGATCAATGGTGATGATGTAAGGCTTTTCCATCAAGTTTTCCATCCAACGGTTCATAATAAAGTTCAGCCACTATGTTTGACCAATTCCTATTAGTTAGTCAAAAAGCTTAGTAATGATGGCTCATCATTACTCTTAGATATTTTCTACTTTCATAATTACACTTAAGATATTTAGTTTAGATATTTTCTGATTAGATATTTTCACCTAGATTATCATTAGATATTTATTTCTTAGATATTTACTAGGTGAGTCATCATAGAATCTTCTAAAACAGCTAAGTCAGTATGGTGAGTCGTAGCGCCGAGTCACCAGCTCAGTCATCAAGATATTTTTCTAACAGATATTACCCAATAGATAATAGCTACTGCTATTATTACACAATGCATAATAGAAAACTCAGATATAGAAAATTACTGTCATCTATTCCCGGTTTCGGGTTTAGTAAGATCCCCCGATTCCGCCTTGACAGTTCAAAACTTTCTGGTCCAGGAAAAACTTTTATTTTTTTTGGGCCCGCCTCAAGCACATATATAGCTTAAAATAATATTAAAATAATTACAACCTCAGAAAAATCTACAAAAATTCTCAAAAATGATAAAAATTATAAAACTCATATTTTCAGATAAAACTAAATTCAAACATATATTTAAAAAATAATATTAAAATAATCAAAATAATATTAAAATATTTAGAATAATTAAAAATTCCAAAAATTCACATATTGATACCCAATTTTATCCATTATTTATTTATTTATTTTTATTTTTATTTTATTTAATTTAATTTCTTCCTTTACAAAAAAAAAAAAAAAAAAAAAAGAGAAAAAAAAAAAAATTGTCACTACGGGTCAACCCAACCCAATTTCCATCTCAACCCATAACCCATTTTCGTTTTTAACCCATAACCCATTTTCCATCTCAACCCTTCCCTTTCCCTTCCACTTTCTTTAAATTAGCTTCCATAAACAGCTACACTAAATTGGATTAAAAACTTTTGTCAGTTTCTTTCCCATTGGTATTCTAATCGTTGCAAATTGAATGAAAATTAGTGCAAATCAATTGGTAATGGCATCTCAAGCACAATAAAAAGGAGAAGAAAAATACAAGGACAGGGGATTCAATCGTTCAGAGGGGATTTTAGAAACAAAAAAAAGAGAGAGCAATTACAAAGCAATCATAGACTTGAAAATTCATACGAAAAAAAGAGAAAAAATTTCCACAGATACGAAAATCCCCTCCCACTATTCATCATCATCTTCAACCTTCACCATAACCACAAACTCACCTCAACCGAGTCGACTTTGCGCCTCCACCAGCCGTGAGAACCGTCTAGATTCGAACTCGTCGCCGACCCAGCTCCACTAGACGCACCGCACCGGATCCGATCACTTGCACCCATCTCGTCACCACCGTAAGTCTCCCTTTCATTCTCTGTTTCGTTTTGTTTATCAGAGACCAAAAGGGTCTCTTTCTGATTCCTTTTTAAAAAAAAAATAACCTTTTCTCCTTTTTGTCTTTTTTTAAGTTACGGGGGACAGCCTTGTCCCCCCATTTCTTTACTTTTTTTTTTTAGGTGGTCAACCGTGACCACCCTTTCCTTTATTATTATTATTATATATATGTATATATAAATTTGGGTGGTCACGGGTGACCACCCTTTTCTCTTTTTTTTTAATTCAAAAATGAAAATAGATAAAAAGCTTAAAAAATGAAATTGTTTTCCTTTAAAATAAATAAAAAATAAAAATAAAAAATACATAAAAAATTAGAAAAATAAAAAAATAAAAGATAAAATAAAATAAAAAATACATAATATTTTGTTTGTTGTTATGATTATTATACTCATTAGTATGTGATTTTAATTTAATTATTGTTGTATTAATCAAATAAAACTAGTCGATGACAGAAAAATTAGGAGAGGATCGGAGCGGCGATCGATTACACTCTTCCCGATAATCTTGAGGTTTTATATTGGATTTTGCCAGAGAATACATGAGGTCTAATTCTCACATAAAAATAAAAATAATTATGTAAATTAAAATATAATTTTAATAAACCAAAATAAACTTTTCTTTTTGTGAAATAAAATATTCAAATAAAAGTGAACAAATTCATACAATTTTAGCATTATGATTGTGGTGAATTAAAACTTTATTTTTCATGAAGACATTTTTAGAAATTAATGCAAAAATCTCATTGTGCCTAAAAATATTTTTCCTTGATTACAAAAGAGATTTTATTTGGCCATTTACTTAAAAAAAAACATTTTCTTACCTTAAACAAATTTCTTTGAATTAAAATTATTCATTGAAATATTTTAAATATTTTTTTATTTGGTCATTTATTTTGAAAATTACTTCCCTTCAAAAAGATAAAATTTTAATTCACCACTTTTATATAATATGTTGTAAATTTAGAATTTGTTCAAAAATAATGACTATTTAGTCACCCATTGCTTGTCTTAGTCATTTATCATTCTTGATATTATGCTTGACAAAATGGAACATATCAAAATATAAAATAAAAAAAATACTTTTCTTCTAATTAATAAAGGACCAATTTAATTAATATTATAAATAACATTAGATTAAATAGGTAACCGTTCTTAGAACGGACGGTGTAGGGTGCTAACACCTTCCCTACCCGTAATCAACCTCCGAACCATGAACTCTGAAATGCAGACCATCTTTTAGGTGTCCAATTGCACTATTCCATTTAATGGATAAAGCGATTGGTGGCGACTCCCAACATCCCAAGGTCCTTTCCTCCTTATTCTTTTTATTTTCGCGGCGCCCTTCGGGATGGTTGCGACAGCTGGCGACTCCACTGGGGACAGCTAGAGGGTTAAACTTTTTTTTAATCTTATGTGATTTGCTCTTTAATTATGTTGGTCCGTTTTTGTTTTATTTGTTTATTTGTTATTTGTTTCATATTAATGTACATTTTGTTTGTATTATATTTATTATATTTCTGCTTTGTAAATAAGTTCTCTCATGTACACTTCCACACACAAGCTCTCTACCCGAGCTCAGTACCTTGTAGGCTTAGACAAAGGGTGAAGTAGTGTTGCTTTGTGGGACCGTTGGTCTCCGTTTAGGCACATGAAAACCCCTCGCTCAAATTAAACTCTTTCCGCTTGTAACCTATCATGGGTGAGGATGGAGGACCCTTGCTAGCCAAAGTGTTGGTGACAACAAGGGACAATTTGGGGACCTTTTGTCCGATAGGGGTCTAGAGCCAAAGCTCTCACTTGTAGATATAATCTTAGAGCTATCATCGTTCATAGAACTTATCCTGATCGGGTACCAAGATTAGGTACCCCTTTTCCTCTAACATATGAGGAATTTCTGTTTGTCTTTTATTTTGTAGTTGTTAACTTTTCTTTTATCTTGCATTTGCATATGTGGTCCAATCCTGTGAAGATATTGATAAACCTCAAGCATGAATAAGGGAAAGATGACTCTAATGTCTGAGGTGGCAGAGAGTATCAGGGTTGTCGGTGAAGAGTCTGCAAGAATTCAAGCCAAGGAAGGAAATAGTTTGCATTGCGAGGATGTTCCTTTACCTCTCTTAAAGGGGAGCCATGACTTTGAGCAAAATGACTTAAGGAGGCTCCGTAATGTGTGGTGTAGCATGAGAAGACAAGAAGAATTCAATGACAAGTATGGAGATATTGCAGCTCTCATGTTTATCACCCTGACCTCCAAATGTTAAAAGCTATGCTCCATTTTTGGGACCCCTCATATCGGTGTTTTATTTTCTGATAATTTGACTTGGTGCCAACAATTGAGGAGTATGCTAGGCTTCTTAATAGAGATGACATGCCAAAGGACAAAGTGTACTCACATGACTCTAAGAAGACGCCAAGAAGGATGCTATCCAAATTGATAGGGATTCATGCCAATGAATTGGACAAGTACATGGTGGATGAAGGACGAAGTCTAGATTCGGAGTTCTTGCTTAGGATGGCTGAAGCTCAAGTTGATCAAAGGTTTGGTTTGGTAGCACTAGCCCTCGCTATTTATGGGTTAGTAATTTTCCCAAGATGGAAAAATCAAATAGATGGACATGTGATCAATTTGTTCGAGCAGATTGAGCATGGGGTACACCCAGCCCCACCAATTTTAGCCGAGACAATTCGATCTCTGAACTACTGCCGAGTCCATCAAAAAGGAAGATTTTGGGGATGTGCACCATTACTTACAGTATGGATGCTTAGTCATATGCCAACGTTGAAGTGCTTTAACCATCCAGAAATTGATCGGAAATAGTATGTCATACCTAAGCACCCGCTCTCTCTATATGGTCGTGACAATTAGCCTCCCTGAACTCCGACGATGAGGCAATAGATCAGTTTTTTCATGGAAATAAAAGAAATGGTCTGGAGGGCCAAGTGGTTTCCTCACACTTATACCATATATAGATGTGGAAGCAAACCTTGGGTTCCACTTATTGGCCCATGGGGAGTAGTGGGCTATGCTCCAGCTATGGTCCGAAGACAAATGGCATCTCTGCAATTCATTCCGATGACTCATGGACTATCCAAATTTGAATTCTCGTACGGCGATGAAGGAACCAGTCATAAAATAAAAGAAGTAATTAAAGATTGGAAGGACGCAAGAAGTGTGAAGCCCGGTCTCCCATCGTCTGAAACGACGCCAGAATACCTAATTTGACAGGCTAGTAGGAAGAAGGGATTTCTTGCTCCCAAGTTACAGGGTCCAGAGTTACCAATGCACTAATTTAATGAACCCAATGACTACTATGCTGAAGCAGAAGGGCGGTATGAAATCATTTATCGACAGTGGACCACTGAGAGAAGGTCCTTGGAAGATCAACTTAGCACTGCAAGAAGAAAAATCCAAAGTCAAGAACAAATGGCCTCTAAGGATATTGAAATAGAGAGGTTGAGGAAAACATGTCAAGCCCTCGAAACAATCATTCAGGGGAAGGATGGTCAACTTCAAGAATTTAAGAATGAAGTTAAAATCTTGAATCAACATTTGGAAAAGCATGTTGAATGGTCTACTTTCTTGGAAAGTAAGAAGAATCGGTTAGAGGATGACGTTCTTTTCTTGACTGATGAAAAGAATTTCTATCGTAATGCAAGCCAAGAAATGGAGCAGAAAGCTGAAATGGTTCTTGATAATATGAGGGAAATCTCCAACCATTCAAGAAAAAGGGCAAGAGAAATCATCAAAGTGGAAGCCAAGCTAGCACCAGGAGAAAACCAAGATATTCTAACTCGGGTTCGAAAGGACCTTGACTTCCTAGGAAAATTTCACTGAAATTAGTTTCTTGTTCTAGGAATGCTGATGTAATTTAGAGTTAGCATGACTATTTCCATCTTGTTTTGTAAAGCTAACTCCTCCATCTGACTTGAGGAGTAGCAAGAATCAACATGTGTAAAACTCTCTATGACCATAGAGCTTTTCGCTTTGAATAAATGAGGTTTATCGATATCGCCTGCTATTTTGGATCATGTCTCTACATGCATAGTTTCATTTTTGTTTGCATTTTCTTTTTCTATTTTCATGTTTTCTAATAAAAAATAAATAATGAATACAGAAAGGAAAACTGTCTCTACGACACCCATATAGGACTCACTCTCAATCAAGAGTCATGGATGAACTGGGTCAGTCACAAGAGGAGTTAAGAAGTGAAGTAAGTCAGCTAAAGGAACAAATGGCTAAGATTTTGGAAATTCTGGAAAAAATGAAGAACACAGAGGGGACTCCTTCAAAGGCAAATGATGA
The DNA here is from genome assembly GCA_029884595.1 of Ormosia semicastrata. Lineage (NCBI taxonomy): Eukaryota > Viridiplantae > Streptophyta > Magnoliopsida > Fabales > Fabaceae > Ormosia > Ormosia semicastrata. The sequence continues at coordinate 913,977 of JAQQTO010000060.1, read as the reverse complement.
TCCTTCTGCCACGCCTGCTCACCCGCCTGGCTTTACGCCAGTTCCTTGGCAATATCCTAGTGTCACCTCTCAAGGGGCCATGATGCCGCTCACCATCTACTCAAACAATCCTGAAACACAGGCATCTTCATTCCCACCATATAGCCTTCCACCTGGTTATGTGCCATCATTATCCACCAATATTCCTGAGGGCAGTGCACCGACAGTCCCAACGAGTTCAAACCCTCTCCAAGGATCTCAACCAAATACTAGTGAGATTCCTCAGTACCCGATTTCTATTCCACCTTATGGCATTTCTCCTGGTTTTATGCCATCCCAAATTACCAACCCTCTTGAGAGCGGCTCATCATTGGTAATACCTACTTCAAGGCCACAAGGCTCGACTCAGGCCCAACCTCTTTTCTACATGCCACAGTTTTTTCCCCATAAAGTCACTGGAACTTCTCCGCTGAACCCTTCAACTGAAGGCATTCAATCCAAGGGAAAATTAGAAGTTCTTGAAGAAAGATTGTGAGCCATAGAAGGAGCAAGTAGCTATGGTCTTCTAGATGCCGCAGAGCTCTGTCTTGTCCCGAATGTGGTAATTCCTCCAAAGTTTAAGGTCCCAAATTTTGAAAAATATAAGGGAACCACTTGCCCAAAGAATCATTTGACCGTGTACATCCGCAAGATGGCATCCCATGCTTATGATGATAACCTGTTGATTCATTTCTTCCAGGATAGCTTAGCTGGGGCAGCTTCTAATTAGTATACACACCTGGAACGTGCTCATATACGATGTTTCAAGGACTTGGCTGATGCTTTCTTGAAGCAATATAAGTATAACATCGATATGGCACCAGATAGGTTACAGTTGCAAAATATGGCTAAGAAAATAGCTGAAACCTTTAAAGAATATGCTCACTGGTGGAGAGAGATAGCTGCTCAGGTTGAACCCCCATTGACAGAAAGAGAAATGGTGGCGACATTCATTGACACCCTCCAATCACCCTTCTATGACAAAATGATAGGGAGTGTGTCGTCGAATTTCTCAGACATGGTCATCATTGGGGAAAGAATTGAAGGAGGAATGAGAAGTGGAAAAATTACTGAAAGCTCAATGGGGACATTTAGTGCCAAAAAGCCCCCAGCAGGCAAGAAAAGAGAAGGAGAAGCCCATGCTGTGACTTTCGATCAAAGGAGTTTTGCCCAAGGGAGACATAGCCAGCACCTGTTAACCCTCAACCATCCTTCCAACCTCCCTACATGCCTTACTATCCATACATTGCTAATGCCTCTCAAGCTCCATACCCTCAACCTTATCACCCAATGATCCCTTATCGTGCACCGTCTCCTATCCCAAATCAAACACTCCCTACCATGCCATACCAACTAACCCAACCATGGGCCCAAAACTCAAATACCAACCAAAGAAGGCCTCCAGTAAACCAAGAAAAGAAACCTGTCCAATTTGACCCAATTCCCATAACCTATACTGAACTGCTACCACAACTCTTTCGAAATTCCTTATTGGCTCCTTGCCCAATGAAGCCATTGGAACCTCCCTACCCAAGAGGATTTGACCAGAATGCTAAATGTGAGTACCATGCTGGGGCTGTAGGTCACTTAACAGAAAATTGTAGAGCCTTGAAGTTCAAAGTGCAAGACTTGATTAATGTCAAATGGTTAAACTTTAAAGAAAAAACTCCTAATGTAGGCCGTAATCCCTTGCCTGATCATGGAGGTCCTGTAGTTAATGCCATAGAGGGGTCTTCTGGATGATGCCTCATAAGTCAGGTAGCTGATGTGAAAACTTCCATGAGAATAATTTTTCAAGAGCTTTGCAAATATGGGTTGATACAAAACTAAGTGGAGTTTAAAAAGGCCAATGAAGATGAAACAGTGTGCAAGATCCATGGGGAAGTTGGGCATTCTATTGAGGAATGTGATGAATTCAAGCAGATCCTCCAAAGTTTAATGGACAGTCACCTAGTGCAAATAAGCAATCAGTACGATAATGGTGACGTCTATATGGTCAAGGAAGTTACACCTCCACCAGTTCAAGATGCTGCCAATACCTATGCAACGCAACCAATCATAGGGCAAGCTCCAGGTATACCAAGGCCATTGACGATTCATTATAGTAAAGACGTGTCTCCGCAAGTCTCTTTTGGTTGGAATCCTATCACTATCCAAGTGCCGACTCCTTTTCCCTATAAGGATACCAGAGCTGTGCCTTAGAAATATGATGTGCAAGTCGTTGTAAATGATCTCCAGGACAATCAAATAAAAATCCCATCGGCTATCTCTAGCATATCTGGGATTGGTGGAATGACTCGGAGTGGTCGTATTTATACACCTGAGTATTTGCGTAAAGACCAAGTGGAGGAAGTGGAAAGAATTCGGAAAGGAAAAGGCAAGATGGGGGAAACTTCTACTGAAAAAGCCTTGAAAGAAAAGGAAGAACCAAAGGCAACACAGCAAGAGCTCTATAAGAAAGAAGTGACAGAGGAAGAAGCTTGTGAGTTCTTAAAATTCATAAAGCAAAGTGAATACAAGGTGGTGGATCAACTGAACTGCACCCCTGCAAGAATATCACTCTTATCTTTATTAATGAACTCTGAGCCACACAGGAAGGTGCTAATGAAAGTGATTAATCAAGCCCATGTTTCTCATGACATAACGGTTGACAAGTTGAATGGCGTTATCAGCAACATCACAGCAGATAATTACATCACTTTCACCGATGATGAAATACCCAATGAGGGAAGGGGACATAATAAAGCACTTCATATCTCAGTAAAATGTCAAGACCATATCATGGCTAGAGTACTGATGGACAATGGCTCTTCCTTGAATGTGATGCCAAAGTCAACACTCTCCAAATTGTCTTTTGATGGGTCACACATGAAATCAAGTGCGATGATAGTAAGGGCATTTGATGGCACAAGGAGAGAAGTCATAGGGGAAATCGAAATACCAATTCAAATTGGTCATTGCACTTTCAACATACTCTTCCAAGTGATGGACATTGCACCATCATACAATTGTCTCCTAGGACGACCATGGATTCATTCTGCTGGAGCTGTGCCTTCTACCTTGCACCAAAAAGTCTAATTCATAGTTGATAACAAGATGATTACTGTCTTTGGTGAAGAGGACCTACTGGTGAGCAAGCCGCTAGACACCCCTTATATTGAAGCTACAGAAGAGGCTTTGGAGACTGCCTTTCAAGCACTCGAGGTTGTTAATACTATTTATATAAAAGAAGGAGCTCCAATTCCTAAACCGCAGCCCTCTGTTGCATCTGTAATGATGGCTAAAGTTATGCTAGAAGGGGGTTATCAGCATGGAGAAGGGTTGGGCAAAAAACGACAATGTTCCACAGGACTTTTTCAACCTTTGGAAAACAAAGATAGATTTGGGCTGGGGTACAAACCCACCAAGGCCGATAAGAGGAGGATCATGGAAGAGAAAAAAGAGAAAAGGCTGGCTCGCTTGGAAAATCGAGAACCTAAAGTGAAGGGAGTCCCCATCTGTGATATACAACAAAGCTTCCGGAGCACGGGAGTTGTGTTCGTAGACCAAGTGACTGCAGTTGAAGATGATGATTTTGTCAGTCATACGGACCTGGTGTATGCATGTTCTTCAGATACAAGACTCAACAATTGGGAGATTTCTGAGTTTCCCATAACCTTAGAGTCTCTTTCAAAGTAATTCTATAGTGCTTTTCCTTTAGCTCTGCCCAAGGCTTTAGGATTTCCATTTGTAAATGGGCTCACATGTTTTATTTCCAATAATTATTATTAATAAAATGCATTTATGAGTTCTCTCATTTTTCATTCCATTAGCTTTTATCCCACCATGACCTTCTATTCATTTCATTTTTCTTGTGTCAACATCACTTATTGCAGATCTGAAAATGACTCTCTTGAAAGTGACAGTGTCAATATCTCTTCATATAATTTTGAACACCCTATTAATCATGCTGATGAGGAAAATGAGGATGATTGGGAAACTTCACCTGAGTTAATGAGATTACTTGAACAAGAAGCTAAAGAAATCTAACCCCACGAGGAACCAATTGAAGTAATTAACTTGGGGACTAAAAATGATAAGAAAGAAATCAAAATTGGTACCTCGATGAAAGAAGATGAGCGTAACATGTTGATTAAGCTCTTGTTTGATTATAGTGATGTTTTTGCATGGTCATACCAAGATATGCCTGGGCTAGACACTGACATAGTTGAGCACAAATTGCCACTAAAACCTGGGTATCCTCCGGTTAAGCAAAAGTTGAGACGAATGAAACCTGAGATGTCCCTAAAAATCAGAGATGAAGTAAAAAGACAGTTTGATGCTGGATTTCTTGCAGTTGCAAAATACCCACAATGGGTTGCCAACATTGTTCCTGTCCCAAAGAAAGATAGAAAAGTCTGAATGTGTGTAGACTATCGAGACTTAAATAGGGCCAGCCCTAAAGACGACTTCCCGTTACCTCACATTGATGTTTTGGTGGACAACACTGCTCAGCATTCATTTTTTTCCTTTATGGATGGTTTCTGGGGATACAATCAGATCAAGATGGCACCGAAAGACATGGAGAAGACCACATTCATCACTTTATGGGGAACCTTCTGCTACAAAGTGATGCCTTTTGGTTTAAAAAATGCTGGGGCAACGTATCAAAGAGCTATGCTGACATTGTTCCATGACATGATGCATAAAGAAATAGAAGTTTATATGGATGATATGATTGCAAAGTCAAAAACAGAAGAAGATCATATAATCAATCTGCAAAAGCTTTTTGAGCGATTGAGGAAGTTCAAACTCAAACTGAATCCTGCAAAATGCACTTTTGGTGTCAGATCAGGAAAACTATTGGGGTTTGTGGTGAGCCAGAAAGGAATAGAAGTTGATCCTGACAAGGTTCGAGCAATACTGGACATGCTGGTCCCTCGCACTGAAAAGAAAGTTCGGGGATTTTTGGGAAGGTTGAATTACATCGCTCGATTCATATTCCAGCTCACAGCAACATGCGAGCCGCTCTTCAAGTTATTACGCAAGAATCAGCCAGTCAAGTGGAATGATGATTGCCAAAGAGCCTTTGAAAAAGTCAAGCAGTATTTACAAGAACCCCCAATTTTGGTGCCTCCAGTGCCAGGGAGACCTCTCATTATGTATTTGACGGTGCTTAATGAGTCTATGGGTTGTATACTAGGGCAGCATGATGAATCCGGTAGAAAAGAACACGCCATCTATTATTTAAGTAAAAAGTTCACCGATTATGAGGCAAAGTACTCATTGTTAGAGCGAACTTGTTGCGCCTTAGCATGGGCTGTCCATCGATTGAAGCAATACATATTGTGTTACACTACTTGGTTGGTGTCCAAAATGGATCCTATCAAGTATATCTTTGAGAAACCCGCTCTCACTGGGAGAATCGCGCGATGGCAAGTTTTATTATCGGAGTATGAAATTGTTTATGTCACCCAAAAGGCAATTAAGGGAAGTGCCCTTGCAGATTATCTGGCTAACCAACCTATAGAGGATTATGGGTCAATGCAATGTAAGTTTCCTGATGAAGATATAATGGCTCTGTTTAAAAATGAGGATTCCTCTGAAAAAGGAAAATGGACTATGTGGTTTGATGGAGCCTCTAATGCACTAGGGCACGGCATTGGAGCCATCTTGATCTCCCCTGAAGATAAATTCATCCCAATCACAGCAAGGTTGTGTTTTGACTGTACTAACAATATAGCAGAATACGAAGCATGTGCTTTGGGTATTCAGGCAGCAATAGAATCAAAAGCAAAGATCTTGGAAGTATATGGGGACTCTGCCTTGGTCATTCATCAATTAAAAGGAGAATGGGAGACCCGTGATGCCAAATTGATTCCATACCATGTTTACATCAAAGAATTGATCGAGCAATTTGATGAAGTCACTTTTCATCATGTTCCTCTAGAAGAAAATCAGTTGGCTGATGCTTTGGCCACACTGTCATCAATGTTCCAAGTAAGTCATGAAAGGGACCTACCACTTATAAAAATGGAAAGTCGTGACTGTCCTGTATATTGTCAAGTGGTTGAAGATGAGCCTGATGGGAAGCTGTGGTATCATGACATCAAATGTTTCATCAAGAATAGGGAGTACCCTGCAGGCGCTTCAGAAAATGACAAGAGGACCCTGAGGAGGCTCGCAATGGGTTATTTTCTGAGTGGGGAAATACTTTACAAAAGAAATCATGATATGGTGCTTCTAAGATGTGTTGATACAATGGAAGCAGAAAAGATTATTGAAGAAGTACATGAGGGCTCCTTTGGAACTCACTCCAATGGACATGCAATGGCAAGGAAAATCCTAAGATCTGGTTATTATTGGTTAACCATGGAAACTGACTGCTTCAATCATGTGAGGAAGTGCCACAAGTGCCAAACATATGCTGATAAGATCAATGCGCCGCCAGTCCCTTTGAATGTCCTAGCAGCACCATGGTCATTTTCCATGTGGGGTATGGATGTCAGAGGACCTATTGAACCTAAGGCCTCAAATGGGCATCGCTTTATCCTTGTCGCAATAGACTACTTCACCAAATGGGTTGAAGCTACTTCTTATGCCAATGTGACCAGGAATGTGGTGATCAAGTTCATCAAAAGAGAGTTGATATGTCGTTATGGTCTACCAAATAAGATCATCACTGACAATGCAACTAACTTGAATAACAAAATGATGAAGGAAATGTACGAGAATTTCAAGATCCAACATCATAACTCCTCGCCATACCGCCTAAAGATGAATGGGGCTGTTGAGGCAGCAAACAAAAACATCAAGAAGATCATCCAAAAAATGGTTGTGACATACAAAGATTGGCATGAGATGCTTCCCTTTGCTCTGCATGGTTATCGCACGTCTGTCCGTACCTCAACTGGGGCAACTCCTTTCTCTTTAGTTTACGGAATGGAAGCCGTACTCCCTATTGAGGTAGAGATTCCCTCATTAAGAGTACTGATGGAGACAAAACTAGAAGAGGCCGAATGGGTCCAAGCTCGACTAGATCAGTTGAATCTTATTGAAGGTAAAAGGTTAACTGCATTGTGTCATGGCCAGTTATATCAAAGGAGGCTTATGAAAGCCTATGCCAAAAAAGTGCGCCCTCGACAATTTCAAAAAGGAGACTTAGTGCTTAAAAAGATCCTGCCAATTCAAAAAGATCACCGTGGAAAATGGACTCCAAATTACAAAGGACCTTATGTCGTGAAGAAGGCTTTCTCTGGAGGGTCCTTGATTCTCACAAGAATGGATGGTGAAGATCTACCACTTCTTGTAAATTCAGATGCAGTCAAGAAATATTATGCGTAAAAGCACTACTTGTCAAAAAAAGAAAAAAAAAAAGAAAAACATGGCTCGCTAGGTGGAAAACCTGGAAAGGCTACCTAGGCAAAAGTTAGAGCGACCTGGTAGGTTGAAAATTCGAAAGAGCGACCTAGGCAAAAGTTAAGGTCCAAAATAAAAGACAATAGTGCTTGGTATGATAAAGGAAGTGAGACTTGAGCGGTTGAGTCTCCATGCCAGGGAGGAGCAAATCTCTGCTTTAGAGCAAACTAAGTTTCCATATTGGGGCAGGCCAAATGATCTCAACTGGGGCAATCAAAGTCTTCATAGGCTGGTTAACGGGTGTTCAAAATCGGGTATGCAGAGGATTGACGCTGATTACGATAAAGGGTTTCATTGGAAGAACTGAAGACCTTTGCCCTTATCATCCCCTGTAAATTTCATGTTGATGACCACAATAATACTTTCTTTTCACCATTCCCATTTCAATACAATATCGTCATGTTTTTACCTTTGCCTCTTCTTTGACTCAATATGCAATTTTTTTTAATAATCATAAATTGGAATGTGAAATGTGTGACGTTGCTGTCTGAGCATTGAGAATTGCTAATGACTTGAAAGGTATGGGAAACATAATGATTCCTGATAAGAATGTTGATAAAAAGGACAACCAGGTCACCTCAAGGGTCATCTAAAGAGTTTTCCTATTGCTCTTATGTGTCGCATTTAATGCACACCTCAAGGGTCATTCTGGTGGGACATTTCAACCATCAGCTGAATAGACAAATGAAAGAATGTCATTAAATCCTATTCCAATTCATCTTTGAAAATGATTACAATCATGTCCTCAAGGGTCGTGGAGACAAAAAAAAAACAAAAAAAAAACAAAAAAACAAAAAAAAAATTCATACTCTCATACATTTGAAGCATGCATTGCATAGTGCATTTGTTCTCATTTTGCTAGCCTCGACCTACAAAGGTCCAAATTGTCAAGTTTCCTTTTCTGGGTCCCCGTACCCATTGTTTTATGTTTTTGGGTCCCCGTACCCATTGCTTTTAAGTTTTTGTTAAGCTTCAGCGGATACTTGACTCCGCAAGCTTTTTATCTTTTGGGTCCCTGCACCCATTGTTTTATCTTTTCGGGCCCCTGCGCCCATTGTGTTTTCCTTTCCGGCCCCTGCGCCCATTGTGTTTCCTTTCCGGGTTCCTACACCCTTGTTTTCCTTTCTCGGGCCCCCGCGCCCATTGTCTTTAGTTTTTGGGTTCCTACACCCATTGTTTTCTCGTTTTCAGAGCCCCCGCGCCCATTGTGTTTTCCTTTCTGGGCCCCCGCGCCCATTTGTCTTTTAGTTTTTGGGTTCCTGCACCCATTGTGTTCTCGTTTCTGGGTCTCCGTACCCATTGCCTCTTTGTTTCTGTTAAGCTTCAACGGATACCCGACTCCGTAAGCTTCTTACCTTGTTTTTATTAAGCTTCAGTGGATATCTGACTCCGCAAGCTTTTTATCTTTTTTGGGTCCTCGTACCCATTGTTTTTGGGTCCTCGTACCCATTGTCTTTTTGTTTCTATTAAGCTTCAACGGATACCCGACTCTGTAAGCTTCTTGCCTTGGTTAGCTTCAGCGAATACCTGACTCCGCAAGCCTTTTACCTTTTTTGGGTCCCCGTACCCATTGTTTTTGGGTCCCTGTACCCATTGCCTTTAAGTTTTTGTTAAGTTTCAGCGGATACCTGACTCCGTAAGCTTTTTACCTTTTGGGTCCTCGTATCCATTGTTTGTTTTTGGGTCCCCGTACCCATTGCCTTTAAGTTTTCTGTTAAGCTTCAACAGATACCCAACTCCGTAAGCTTCTTGCCTTGTTAAGCTTCAACGGATACCCGACTCCGTAAGCTTCTTACCTTGTTTCTGTAAAGCTTCAGTGGATACCTGACTCCGCAAGCTTTTTACCTTTTTCTGGGTGCCCGTACCCGTTGCTTTTGGGTCCTCGTACCCATTGTTTATGTTATCGGGTCCTCGTACCCATTGCCTTTAAGTTTTCTGTTAAGCTTCAACAGATACCCGACTCCGTAAGCTTCTTACCTTGTTTTGTTAAGTTTCAGCAGATACCTGACTCTGCAAGCTTTTGGGTCCTTGTACTCATTGTTTTTAAGTTTTCTGTTAAGTTTCAGCGGATACCTGAATCTGCAAGTTTTTACCCTTTCATGGATAAAATTGAATCAATTCCTTTGTTTTTCATTTATCCTAAATGTACAACAAAGGGGGGCAGCTGTTGATACCCAATTTTATCCATTATTTATTTATTTATTTTTATTTTTATTTAATTTAATTTAATTTCTTCCTTTACAAAAAAAAAAGAAAAAAAAAGAAAAAAAGAAAAATTGTCACTACGGGTCAACCCAACCCAATTTCCATCTCAACCCGTAACCCATTTTCGTTTTTAACCCATAACCCATTTTCCATCTCAACCCTTCCCTTTTTCCTTCCAGCTGCTGCAGCCCTAGCCTCCACAAACAGCTACACTAAATTGGATTAAAAACTTTTGTCAGTTTCTTTCCCATTGGTATTCTAATCGTTGCAAATTGAATGAAAATTAGTGCAAATCAATTGGTAATGGCATCTCAAGCACAATAAAAAGGAGAAGAAAAATACAAGGACAGGGGATTCAATCGTTCAGAGGGGATTTTAGAAACAAAAAAAAGAGAGAGCAATTACAAAGCAATCATAGACTTGAAAATTCATACGAAAAAAAGAGAAAAAATTTCCACAGATACGAAAATCCCCTCCCACTATTCATCATCATCTTCAACCTTCACCATAACCACAAACTCACCTCAACCGAGTCGACTCAGCGCCTCCACCAGCCGTGAGAACCGTCTAGATCCGAACTCGTCGCCGACCCAGCTCCACTAGACGCACCGCACCGGATCCGATCACCTGCACCCATCTCGTCACCACCGTAAGTCTCCCTTTCATTCTCTGTTTCGTTTTGTTTATCAAAGACCAAAAGGGTCTCTTTCTGATTCCTTTTTTTTTTTTAAAAACAACCTTTTCTCCTTTTTGTCTTTTTTTAAGTTACGGAGACAAATTTTGTCCCCCATTTCTTTACTTTTTTTTTTTTTTTGGGTGGTCAACCGTGACCACCCTTTCCCTTTATTATTATTATTATTATTATATATATGTATATATAAATTAGGGCGGTCACGGGTGACCACCCTTTTCCCTTTTTTTTTTTTTTTTTAAATTCAAAAACAAAAATTGATAAAAAGCTTAAAAAATGAAATTGTTTTCCTTTAAAATAAATAAAAATAAAAATAAAAAATACATAAAAAAAGAAGAAAAATAAAAAAATAAAAGATAAAATAAAATAAAAAATACATAATATTTTGTTTGTTGTTATGATTATTATACTCATTAGTATGTGATTTTAATTTAATTATTGTTGTATTAATCAAATAAAAGCGGCCGATGACGGAAAAATTGGGAGAGGATCGGAGCCGATCGTCATTACACTCTTCCCGATAATCTTGAGGTTTTATATTGGATTTTGTCAAGAGCGCTGACGAGGTCTAATTCTCACATAAAAATTAAAATAATTATGTAAATTAAAATATAATTTTAATAAACCAAAATAAACTTTTCTTTTTGTGAAATAAAATATTCAAATAAAAGTGAACAAATTCATACAATTTTAGCATTATGATTGTGGTGAATTAAAACTTTATTTTTCATGAAGACATTTTTAGAAATTAATGCAAAAATCTCATTGTGCCTAAAAATATTTTTCCTTGATTACAAAAGAGATTTTATTTGGCTATTTACTTAAAAAAAAACATTTTCTTACCTTAAACAAATTTCTTTGAATTAAAATTATTCATTGAAATATTTTAAATATTTTTTTATTTGGTCATTTATTTTGAAAATTACTTCCCTTCAAAAAGATAAAATTTTAATTCACCACTTTTATATAATATGTTGTAAATTTAGAATTTGATCAAAAATAATGACTATTTAGTCACCCATTGCTTGTCTTAGTCATTTATCATTCTTGATATTATGCTTGACAAAATGGAACATGTCAAAATATAAAATAAAAAAATACTTTTCTTTTAATTAATAAAGGACCAATTTAATTAATATTGTAAATAACATTAGATTAAATAGGTAACCGTTCTTAGAACGGACGGTGTAGGGTGCTAACACCTTCCCTACCCGTAATCAACCTCCGAACCATGAACTTTGAAATGCAGACCATCTTTTAGGTGTCCAATTGCACCATTCCATTTAATGGATAAAGCGATTGGTGGCGACTCCCAACATCCCGAGGTCATTTCCTCCTTATTCTTTTTATTTTCGCGGCGCCCTTCGGGATGGTTGCGACAGTTGGCGACTCCACTGGGGACAGCTAGAGGGTTAAACTTTTTTTTAATCTTATGTGATTTGCTCTTTAATTATGTTGGTCCGTTTTTGTTTTATTTGTTTATTTGTTATTTGTTTCATATTAATGTACATTTTGTTTGTATTATATTTATTATATTTCTGCTTTGTAAATAAGTTCTCTCATGTACACTTCCACACACAAGCTCTCTACCCGAACTCAGTACCTTGTAGGCTTAGACAGAGGGTGAAGTAGTGTTGCTTTGTGGGACTGTTGGTCTCCGTTTAGGCACATGAAAACCCCTCGCTCAAATTGAACTCTTTCCGCTTGTAACCTATCATGGGTGAGGATGGAAGACCCTTGCTAGCCAAAGTGTTGGTGACAGCAAGGGACAATTTGGGGACCTTTTGTCCGATAGGGGTCTAGAGCCAAAGCTCTCACTTATAGATATAATCTTAGAGCTATCATCGTTCATAGAACTTATCCTGATCGGGTACCAAGATTAGGTACCCCTTTTCCTCTAACATATGAGGAATTTCTGTTTGTCTTTTATTTTGTAGTTGTTAACTTTTCTTTTATCTTGCATTTGCATATGTGGTCCAATCCTGTGAAGATATCGATAAACCTCAAGCATGAATAAGGGAAAGATGACTCTAATGTCTGAGGTGGTAGAGAGTATCAGGGTTGTCGGTGAAGAGTCTGCAAGAATTCAAGCCAAGGAAGGAAATAGTTTGCATTGTTAGGATGTTCCTTTACCTCTCTTAAAGGGGAGCCATGACTTTGAGCAAAATGACTTAAGGAGGCTCCGTAATGTGTGGTGTAGCATGAGAAGACAAGAAGAATTCAATGACAAGTATGGAGATATTACAGCTCTCATGTTTATCACCCTGACCTCCAAATGTTAAAAGCTATGCTCCATTTTTGGGACCCCTCATATCGGTGTTTTACTTTCCGACAATTTGACTTGGTGCCAACGATTGAGGAGTATGCTAGGCTTCTTAATAGAGACGACATGCCAAAGGACAAAGTGTACTCACATGACCCTAAGAAGACGCCAAGAAGGATGCTATCTAAATTGATAGGGATTCATGCCAATGAATTGGACAAGTACATGGTGGATGAAGGACGAAGTCTAGATTCGGAGTTCTTGCTTAGGATGGCTGAAGCTCAAGTTGATCAAAGGTTTGGTTTGGTAGTACTAGCCCTCGCTATTTATGGGTTAGTAATTTTCCCAAGATGGAAAAATCAAATAGATGGACATGTGATCAATTTGTTCGAGCAGATTGAGCATGGGGTACACCCAGCCCCACCAATTTTAGCCGAGACAATTCGATCTCTAAACTACTGCCGAGTCCATCAAAAAGAAAGATTTTGGGGATGTGCACCATTACTTGTAGTATGGATGCTTAGTCATATGCCAACGTTGAAGTGCTTTAACCATCCAGAAGTTGATCTAAAACAGTATGTCATACCTAAGCACCCGCTCTCTCTATATGGTCGTGACAATTGGCCTCCCCGAACTCCGACGATGAGGCAATGGATCAGTTTTTTCATGGAAATAAAAGAAATGGTCTGGAGGGCCAAGTAGTTTCCTCACACTTATACCATATATAGATGTGGAAGCAAACCTTGGGTTCCACTTATTGGCCCATGGGGAGTAGTGGGCTATGCTCCAGCTATGGTCCGAAGACAAATGGCATCTCTGCAATTCATTCCGATGACTCATGGACTGTCCAAATTTGAATTCTCGTACGGCAATGAAGGAACCAGTCATAAAATAAAAGAAGTAATTGAAGATTGGAAGGACGCAAGAAGTGTGAAGCCCGGTCTCCCATCGCCTGAAACGACGCCAGAATACCTAATTTGACAGGCTAGTAGGAAGAAGGGATTTCTTGCTCCCAAGGTACAGGGTCCAGAGTTACCAATGCACCAATTTAATGAACTCAATGACTACTATGCTGAAGTAGAAGGGCGGTATGAAATCATTTATCGACAGTGGACCACTGAGAGAAGGTCCTTGGAAGATCAACTTAGCACTGCAAGAAGAAAAATCCAAAGTCAAGAACAAATGGCCTCTAAGGATATTGAAATAGAGAGGTTGAGGAAAACATGTCAAGCCCTCGAAACAATCATTCAGGGGAAGGATGGTCAACTTCAAGAATTCAAGAATGAAGTTAAAATCTTGAATCAACATTTGGAAAAGCATGTTGAATGGTCTACTTTCTTGGAAAGTAAGAAGAATCGGTTAGAGGATGACGTTCTTTTCTTGACTAATGAAAAGAATTTCTATCGTAATGCAAGCCAAGAAATGGAGCGGAAAGCTGAAATGGTTCTTGATAATATGAGGGAAATCTCCAACCATTCAAGAAAGAGGGCAAGAGAAATCATCAAAGTGGAAGCCAAGCTAGCACCAGGAGAAAACCAAGATATTCTGACTCAGGTTAGAAAGGACCTTTACTTCCTAGGAAAATTTCACTGAAATTAGTTTCTTGTTCTAGGAATGCTAATGTAATTTAGAGTTAGCATGACTCTTTCCATCTTGTTTTGTAAAGCTAACTCCTCCATCTGACTTGAGGAGTAGCAAGAATCAACATGTGTAAAACTCTCTATGATAGTCACTGTTGATAGTCACTGATGGCTATCTGTCTTTCTTTTTGGGGCCTGATGATTTATCTTTTGGTGGGCTGTACATGTATAATCCGTTAGGGCATGCATAGTTTTGCTTTTTGTATATCAGGTGTTGTAGCTAAACAAATTTGATATGATTATATATATATATGTATATGATGTTCGAATGCATGGTTTACTTTTATTTTTACTCTTTGCTTTAACTACGTCTCGTCACTATATTCTAATTTTATTTTATAACAGGAATTCACTAATTTAATTATACGATCACAACTAAACAAATATATCTAAAATAAAATGAACCGGGTCTAAGTTTACACTTTTGTTTTCCGCATTGTAATTGATTGTTTGACGTTACCCTCTTAAAAAGGGGTGTTACAAAGTTTTATCACTTTTATTATTGTGACAAAATATTTACCTTATGTCAAAGAATTTTTCTTCATTAATTTCCCGTGGATCGACCTCAGACTCCCGAGAATTTATTACTTGAAACAACCTGCACTTGGGTTTACAACTTTTAATCCGCATCAGTTGAGATCTCTGTTCAGAATTCTCCAATTCATGTTCCAACTTAGCAGGAGTTTTGGTGGTGGAATTTTCACACAACCAGTCACCAAACTGTAGAGAATCCTCCTCCACATTTTCAGCCACTTCACAATCATCTACACTATGCTCCATTACTCCACAGCAATAGCAGAAATTCTGCAATCTTTCGTACTGTATTGGGTACCGCTGAGGTTTCGAATTATGTGTTGTTTGGACCATAACTCCATGCCTAAGGGGCTTCGTTATATCCAAATCAACTCTAATTCGAAAGTGATGTCCCAATGATTTTCCTTGCTTATCAACATCAACATCAAGACAACACCTAATAGCATCCCCAATAATCTTCCCCATTTTCCTATTCATGGCAATCAAAGGTGAATCAAGTATTCTAATCCAAAATACCTCTCTATCAAAACGTACCTCAAAAGGCCTCAAAATTCCATCATACTCTTTTATCACCAAGTGTTGTTTGTCAAAGCTCCATGGATGTCCCTTCATCACCCGGTCATAATCCCTTTTGATGAAAAATTCAAATAGCACAATATTATCTCTCATCCTCCTGAACTCTATCCCCTTGATCGGCCTCCAAATGGATTTCATCGTTTTCCCCATTGCCTAAAGGTTGTATGAGCGGATCGAAGTCAAGCTTCCCATCAACAAATACTCCTTGTCCCTAGAAGATGAATCTCCTCCCTTCTGAGTACATTAAATCAATGCTTTATCTTCCCCAGAAATAGACAAGCTCTTGTACCTTGTTGATATTTCGTCCTCCTCCCTCTTTCCACGAACCCTTTCTTCCATTAGACGAAGAGCAAAATAGAACAGAACAGAGAACTCAAAAATAGCACCAGCAAACCAATGCCCAAAGGAAACCACACCACTCCTACACACGCAGGTGAGGAGACGATCTCACATTTGTGAGACAAAACCTTCCATGGAGCTCTAGCCGTCGTCACCGAACCCTAGCTCTCCAGGAAGACGTCTTTTTAATGTTTGACTAATTAACTACATTTATTACAAATTTAACTACGATTTGCTCAAGTAGGCAAAGATGAGAAGGTTTAGAGTGTGTTCACTACTCTATTCTTGTTCAAGCTTCTGATCTTCAAATCTTTAAGTTGAGATGCGTATATAGGCTTTTAGTTATAGTCATTAGAGGTTTGTAACAGACTACTGTACTGTAGAAGTAGGTAGCGATTGTAGCTGTCCTTTTTAGATGAGTTAGCTTGCAAGTACACTTTGTTAGTTAGTAAGAATGTTCCTAGATGAACCTTTTCACCTCTAACTTTCTCAACTAACTTTCTTAAGTCTTCAGTCTTCAGTTTATTAAGTCTTGATTTCTTCCACTCAAGAATTTGGCTTGACATTTGTAACACCCTCGATTTAATAACCATGGCACAATCGTCATTATACTGCGGTCACTAAATTTTGGCGTGTTACAATTTTCAAACAATATTTATCCAATTTAATTCCATTGTGAATATATGGAAAGTATGAGCCACAGATGCAATAATAAATAGGCCATCATTAGCACATATAATTCAACAAGCCAAAATTGAAATACAGTTCATAGAACTAGATAATTAATTTAAAACATACATAACGCGACGCATTTCTCATACCACTCACAATGAAATACATCAAGATTTACTTCAAAATGCAAATATATTAAAAATACATCATAATATAATTAATGCAGAAGAAAACATAAACCACCCCTAAAGACATCCACGTCTAAGGAGTTGGGTACTCCATCAGATCCACCTCGGGATCCTCTCCCGGGTCGTCTAAAGATATAAGGACAGGATCGAGTGCGATCTCACGGGCAGGTGCCCTAGCAGCTGATGCCATAGAATCCTCATCCTCTCTAGGGGTGTGAATCGGATCACCCCGTAGCTCCTGGATAGGCAAGGCAAACTCCAGATGTACCAAAGTAGCAAGTGTCAGGACAGGATCTCCATTGCGGGTCCTCTTTACGGTCAAGATCAGGTCTCCAACATATCGTATACGCTGTCCAACCCAGTCGACTTGCCATGCATTGGCGCCACAGGTGAAGACGATCCTAACGAAACCGATAGAACCCCTTCTTGACGAGATCCTCGAAACCAGGTGATCAATACCCAGTAAAGTCTAGGAAAAACAATCTTGTCCCCTCTACAGTCTTTAACCAAATACCACATAGAACAAGAACAGTGCCATAAAGAGGTGAGACATCCAAGTTCATTACCAATTATGGTAGTAAGAAACATAAACGGCGTAAGACGCCCACATAGCATAACAAAAATAATAAACAGTATCAAGAAACAGATATTAAGCCGTTTACCAGTTTTAGGCAGTATATCATCAATAAGATAGCAGATCCAATTATCATATAATTAAATGCCAAGTAATGTATTGACTCACTATGCGCATGTATATGATATCAAAATCCTACTCCATGGAGCTAGACATAAATATCAGAGTGAATGATTAGGGAGATATGCCAGTATCTCATCCGCCTAGGACCAAGTGCTTCCAGAATTCATAATCAACAATTTTGCGCAATAAGGCTCTATACAGCGGCATTCTCACAAGATTGCGATATAGGACAGTGCATGGCCAGGATCGTCGGTGCGTTTGCATCGGTCTGTCTCACGGTCCAGAGGGGCTACCAACTGCCCTCTGTGTGACGCCGCACCCCGATGCCCCCAAGGTCAACAGCAGGACCTACACTAGTCTATTCACACCCGTACTAAGGTATGATTCAACTCCTAGGCAACATGGCCTTGACAATTAGTCCATTAGACTTTCACAATGCATGATGACTCTATGCATATATCAGGTAACGTTTATTATCACATACTTTTTCACAATATGCCATAATTGGCCAAAGTAAGCATCAACAGATTTTGGGTCCCACTCATGGGCCCATTAACAAAGTCGTCATTCATAATCTATTTAAGACTTACCATTATCTCATAAAGTTTTATCATTGTTCTTCTCTTTGTCCTTAATAAGATTCATTTAATTAAATGTCTTATGATTCTCAAAGTCTCACTTACACTCTTAATTCTTGTTTCTCTTATTTTGTTAGTCCATAATTAATACATTATACTTTTAGGCACATTATGAAATTTATGCTTAACTTTCTATATCCTTATTAATAAGTTCTTCTCACATTATTCTTTTTATCTTTATTATTTTAATTATACAAGTTCACCATTAAATTATAGACAAAGTTGCATTAGAGTAATTTAGATTGAGATATTCAAGGTTCTTACTTATAACCATGATCTTCCTTTGAATAGAAATTATTCTAGTTTTATGACACAATTCCATTTTTGGATCATTTTCATTTTATGAATTCCTAATAAATTCTAATTATTCAATTTATTTGAGTTTCACTTTGATTTAGTATTCGTTACGAAATTCTTCTCTAGGGGAATTATTTTAATTATTTAGTTCCATATTTTAAGTTTGGTTACATTCATTTAGAAAATCATTCCAAGTCTCACACATCCTTATTCACTTTCTTGAGTCTTAAAATCCCCTTTAGGTTATTAAATTGATTTCCTCCCATCTCATTGTCAACCACTTAATCACTTGATTAATTAAATCTCAAAGTTGTGAAAAGTCACATGGTTGAGCCCTAAATGGCTCTTGAGGCCGTGGCCCCTCCCAAGCTAGGAACCCTAAATTTTCATTCACTTTATTACATATTATGCTCTTAATGAATCATGTCTTCAACTAGTTACAAATTTTCACCAAGAACACCCCATTGGAGCTTGAGGCCGTGAGCCTTTTAGAAGAGAACAAGGATTAATTTGCTTCCATTTAAATTTCCAATCCATACCAATCAAACCAAACAAATTAAAAACAACACATTCAAGATCACATTCAAGCATTAATCCAATTTCAAAAACACTAAATCATGCAAAATCATCAAACAAAGTAAGCACACAAAGATGGATTTCTCCATCAACAAGCACACAAGGTTCCCTCACCACCATAAATGGTTGAAGTGAGTAGTCTCCCTCTTACCTAAGGGAGAATCACGAAAATGACTCCTACTTCCTCCTTGGTGATTTCGGTTTTGGGGTCTCCAAGAACCCTAAAATCTCCAACACAAAGAACCAACATTAAACATGGTAAAAAATGGATCTTTGGTCTCCATTGAGACCCCAGAGCACGAAAATGAAGAGAAAAAGGAACGAAGATGGAAGCTTTACCTCAAAGCTTGAAGCTTTGCCTTGGATGACAATGGAGGAAAAGTTGGTTTTTGAAGAAAACCTTTCAAATAGAAGTTATAGAGGAGGTTGAGAGGAATATAGAAATGGTGTTTGCAAAGAGAAAAGTGAAGAGAATGATCTCTAATGGTGGCTGGAATTTCGTGGTAGTGAAGAGGAAGAAGAGAGGAGGAAGAGAGAAAATGGAGGTGAAGATGGAAAATGAAGAAACTTTCTAAATAAAGAAGGTAGAGGAGGTAAAGGTGAGTGTAGAAATGAGCTTGGTGAAGAGAAAAGATGAAGAAAAATGGTGGAGGATGGGCTACAAATTTCGTAGCTATGGAGGAGGGTAGAGAGAAGGAGGAGAAACTTGAAGAAGATGAAGATTAGAGAGAGAAAATGTGTGGGAAAGTGAAGGTATTTGTGTGTGTGTGTTAGGTTAAGTGTGGGAAGCAATTTTGCTTCCCATTATGCCCATGGGTCCACGACAATGAGAGGGAAGAGAGGGGTGGAGAGGCTTCTCCAACAAGCCAAGGGTATTCTTGTCCTTTGGTGGTCAAAGCTTCTCAAAGAAGCTTTGAAGAAAGTACACAAATTTGAATTAAAGTGGATTTGATTTGACATAAAGTGGATTGTATTAGGATAAGATGATAGGATTCCTAATGCATGCTATTACCCAATAGACAATTGTTACAATTGATAGAAGTCAGTGTTAATTATCCAACGGATAAAAATTACACAGCGATTTATCGCTCTGTCAGATCAAATTTCTCAAAAAATGTGAAATCTCGTAAACCGTGTTTAGCCTCGGGTTTAGTGAGATCCCCCGTCGACGTTTCCACAGATCAAGGTTCTCGAGAAAAATATCTCATTTTCCTGGGTCCGCTCAGTTTGCACGTAAAATGAGAAATATATTAAAATATTCAACATTTCTAAAAAAATCTAGAAAAATTCTCAAAAATCACAAATATTAGAAAATGACTATTTGTGATTAAACAAACAACTTCTGGAGTGTTACACTGACTCTGTGCAGTGTGCACGTAAATGAGGAATATATTAAAATATTCGATATTTCCAGAAAAAAATACAAAAAATTTCTCAAAAATCACAAATATTATAAAATGACTATTTGTGATTAATGAGATAATTTTTGGGATATTACAACATTGTAGATGAAATACCATGCTCTTCTAAGGTCTCTAAGCTTTAGACTCTTTTTGTGTGAGAGATCTTCAATCTTTATTGAGCATGATATGAAGTTTCTTAAGACTTGTAGCTAGGTTATGGACCAACTTTCTTAGGTTCTTTAGGAACTTTCTCATGTTGTCTAGTAACTTTTGCAAGTATTCTATGAACTTTCTCATGTCATTCCAACCATCTAGGGGTCTTACTCATGTATGTTTTTATGTCTTGCTCATTAGCAACTTAAAGAACAATACACAAAAATGCATCAATCCACTCAAGAATGTTACAACAATATATATAAATCTTCAACATAGTTTGTTAGTATCAGAATGAAAATAAGAAATATTTCATACAAAAGGGCTTTGTAGCTTACAGTGCCAAGTGCAAATGTTGCGAAACAATGACATAAAAAGTGAAGCATAGGGCCATGCGTGAGATGGTGTTGAGGCTGTTTGTGATAAGAGGTGAAGTGATGTGTGGGTTGGTTTGGTGTATAGACGTGTGAGTTTTGTGAGTGCAATGTGTGTAGTAGTGTGGTGGAATGGAGTTGTTCATAGGTGTAGTGCGTTGGTGTGACAAGTGTTTGCTGTGAGTGAGGTGTGGTTATGAGTTGTGTTGTGGCTGTGTTGAGCAATGAAGGTAGCCCCTTTTTTGTTGATCAATTTACTCGTAAGCCATGATCAATTTCCCCCACTCTACCTCCACCTAATAATGTCTAAGAAAGAATTATTCCTTAACAATATCCACATCAAAGTTTCTAATTTTTTAAACAAAGGGTTTTTTTTCCTCTTTTTATTAAGAAGCAAAGACTCTTTTTTAGCGGAAAAATAAAGGAAAGAAATTTATTTTCAACTTACGGCTTTTATGTTGAAAACACCCGACACACAATATATTAAACTAATAAAGTATTAATATCATTAATTCTCTTTAATTTTTATGTATAATATGTTAATAATGTATCAATAACTCAATATTTTATTTACTTAATGCATGGAAATTAAGAACATTAACTTGATACAAGAATCTCAACTCAAAATTCCTTCTTCCCTCCCTTGTTGGTGACTCATGCTCATACTCGGGAAAAGCGTGCTTGGTAGCCGTTACATTCACGCAAGCACCACGCTTTTCATAAACCCGGCTTTCCCATTTTGCCCCTACCGACTAAAACGACCTTCAGCAGCTTCAACCTCATTCATTTCTCTTTCTAACTTTTAAATATAAAACATTAAGGACCCAGATTCCTCTCTGCATTTTCGCATCTCTGTATCCCTCTCCTCACACACTTTCTCTCAGATCTCTCTCTCTCCTCTTCGCGAAGGTAAGACCTCTGAATCTCTTTTCAATTCCGTTCAATTCTCTACCATTTCGCGCTTATTCCGTCGATTTCGTCTCTTACCATTCGAATTTTGCCTAGATCCGAGTACACTGATCATGGATATGTGTTTTTCTTTGAATCATTTCTTGATTTGTCGAACATTGTTAGATTCTGTTAGGAATCCATGAATTTGTTGTTCCTGTGTCTGAAAATTTTGCTGAATTTTAGTAACAATGGCAATTGATTCGGGGATTTGTGATCTTACTTTCAAGTTTATAGTAATTTTTCATTTCTTATTTATTTTTGGGTCCCTGGTTGATGGAATATTGTTCTTTTAGTTGTTAGTTTATTTCTTGTGCAATTCATGTAAATTTTCCCACTTTTAGTATCTGTGTTATTTTGGCTTCTTTTCTCCAGATCTGTTTTAATATCTGTTTTGGTTAACGGTACTGCCTTGCATAGAAATTGAGTGAAAGCTTTAATGGAAAAATTCAGAGAGGCTATTATTTGTCTGTCTGTCTTCGTTCTGTTGAACAGTGCATGACCGTTATGAATCAGCTGAATTTTGGGTGAATAGCTCAACTGCGTAAGCATCTGAGGATTTAAATAATAATTTGTATTTTCATAATGTTTTGTATCAAGTATGAATTTTTTATAAATTTGCTGAGTTTTCGATTGGGTTCCCTTATCAAGTGCATGCTTTGGCATTGGTGAAATGGCTTCTTTGGTATATGGCATTTGCTGATTGACTTCTATTCTGTGATGGGCTATTGAATATAATGATTTTCTGGCTTAAGTCCATGTGTAGTATGACTGTCTGAATATACCTATATGATATATACTTGATTCTGTACTATAGATAATTTCCCTTTGACGCATCATTATATTCGGTTGTGAATATTTTTTGCAGATAAGCACAGTTTAACAGCTACTTATGGGAACTGTTGTTGAAGCGGCAAGCAAGGTATTCACAGTTATTTTACACATGGACTTGCTTCTAGCATTTTTGCCTTTAGACTGGTTCTTTGAAAATCTGATTAAAGTGAATATTATTCATGATTCTCTTACTGCCATACAGAATTTGAAGGTTTGAACTCTGAAAATATATTTTTCCTTGATTGGGCAATATGTTGTAGAATATTTGGTGATATGTCCAGCAAAATATAGTTTTTTTACAATCAGTATACCTTGTTTAGCCTTTTGTTGTCAACCATTTTCTTTTGCGTTGTTGATATCATATCATTCTTAATGCAGTATAAATTTCAACTGATCTTCCTTTGTTTTATTTATTTTTATCCTTCATTTGATTGTAGGGTGCAAATGGAAGCATCCCAGCGAAAAATCCTACCGTTGTTTTTGTGTTAGGTGAGAATTGATTGATTGCATTCAAGTCAAGGATCTCTAAAGTCATCTACCCTCCGAATTAGCTTTCAATAAAATCCTGATGCATTTGAGTTTGATTTACATTGTTCAGGATGACCATAGCTCACTGTAATTCCATGTCATATCTTTCCCATATTGTACTAATTAATAATAGATTGGTCTATTTAGAAGATCATGTTGTACTTACCTGTAAGATCCTAATAGAATACTTAATATATTTATTCTTTAGTAGAATTATATAATCTGACCAACTTAATATGTTATAATGGGGGACTTGCATTGTCTTTTCAATACCTTTCTTTCTTTTTTATTCTATAAAAGAAAAACCTTTCATTTTTACTGTTGGCAACTTTTTCAAGTGTGAAACAATGGCAACTTGTACCTCTTCATTTAGATATTCATTTAGACATCTACTTCTTATGTAATTTGGTACCAGGACTTGCATTTTATTTTATTATTTTGGTTGTTGTGTACTTCTACTAAACAGGTTTTTCAATCCCTTGAAGAACTTCGTTCTTCATTGCTTCAGTTTATTCATGACAAGCTGTTTTGCAACTAAAACCTGAATCTGCAGTTAATTGTTTGAGTTTTGCTTCAGAAAACTGTTCACCTTCTAGACAAGAAATTTGACTGATGAATTTGGAAGTACATGACTAATTTGATTATTTAAAATACTATTATTTTTACTATTAAACTTTCATGTTGAAAAAAGGAATTTTGAAAGAAATAGAATACAACTGAGCTTTTCTTTGATATATGTATGTTCTAGTAATTCCTTTTAAAATGATAAATCACAACCTAGGAATCTTGGTAGTTTCACGCTGATTGTCATGCAACTGACATAGTTGCAACTTGTATTAATTTATATAAATTACCAGCTATCACTAACTTAAGGCTTAGCTTTTATTGTTTGCCTTATAACACATATTATTTCCTTTTACTGTTCCTTTTCCTTTTGAAGAGTAAATTTATTTATCCGTTTATGTCCCTATTGTGTTTATTGGAATTTATAGTGGATATTTTATGACTTCTAAGTTGATTATTGATCTGATAATGATACAGGTGGCCCAGGCAGCGGAAAGGGTACCCAATGTGCAAACATTGTCCAACAGTTTGGGTATACTCACCTCAGTGCTGGTGATCTTCTGCGAGCAGAAATCAAATCTGGTTCTGAAAATGGGTACATATTTTATGCTTCATCTGAATATATTAGTGATAGTTTCATAGTCCTGTTGTACTGACCATTTATAGTTCCTCCTGTCTCTCTTAAAAACAATATGCAACAGGTTCAACAGGTAGTGCACTTTCGTTTTATTTTTAAAAAAAAATAATGCTTATATAACAAAGCCTATCATACCATACATGTATGATTGTAACATATACTTATCTGAATAAGTCTCATGAGAAATGGAGAATCACACTAAGAATGAGAAACTTCAGTAAAAATATACTTGTGACTCAAAATTGTGAGTACTAGGATTCTAAATTGAAAAATAGTGTCCATTGTGCTTACATATTTTTTCCCACACAGATTTAATATTTTTCATAAATCCCAAAGGATCAATCTCTTGTATTTTATAGTAAATAAAAGTTTATGGTGGCAATACTAATTATAGCATGGGTCATGATGGCAATTTTGTATATATTAGAAATTTTTTAGGATAGTGGGGGCAATTGCCCAAACACCTATGATGGTAGACAAACCACTCCCACTCCCTTTTGGGGTTTGGGGTTGTTGGGGGGGGGGGGGTAGGTCAATATCTTGCCTTTCTAGGTGGACATGTGCTGTAGTTCTTTCTTGTATTTGTTCCTGCTGTTTAGATTGCAACAAATCTAGCTTTGCACAAATTCGATTTCATTGAAAATTTTTCCATTGTGTAAAGAATTGGTGGACGTGTGCTTTGTTTGCTCTATTTTTGGGTACTTCTAGCTATAGACTAGAGTTTAGTGCTATAGTTTTAGGCCTGAATTTATCTTGTTAGCTTTTAGGGGATATGTTTTGTCTATAGGTTTTATGTAACATCCTAATATCAATACCTCAGTATATCAGGAATATACAAGGGTAAGTGGGTAACCAGTATTAGCCATCACTTCTAACTTAAAAACGACTTTCTAGATTCATAATAACCATACACATATTATAAAGAGTCATGACGGAAAGAAAAGATTATATATATATATACAAACTCAGCCTCAAAAGGGCGTAGTGTACTACATACAACTTTACACAACCTAATGCAAATATTACACTATACAAGCATTGGACAAAAGCAAATAAAACTAAACTAGTTCAACTGCTTCTTTCTCTTCCCCTTGGAAAGATCTTGACTTGAATTTATCATGGAAACAACAAACGGGGTGAGAATTCACAATTCTCAGTAGTATATATACATATATGGCATCATGATAACTTCAGCTGCTTCGGATAAATACAAGTTACTCATAAATATGTAAAAAGGTGGCAAAAATCAAAACAAGTCCTTTCTCTTCCCGAAACAGAACGTTCAATTATTATTATGACTTAATTATATCGTAATTAATCATTTACAATGACTTCACTCATATACAATAAATTATGATTGCAACAAGCAATTGAGTCACTACTCAACACCACTAGAACATTCACATACTCTCTGTACGTAAAAGTTCACAAAGCAATCCATAATCTATATCCATAGTCTTTTCAATGATAAACAATTGGCTATACAATTGTAAAATATCATGTTCTTTGGCAAAATGTTTTTCTCAAAATGTTAAAACTAGAGTTCTAAAAACAAGGGGTTATTCGAATAATAGCTTATTTATTCGAATAACATAGTTTAAAAGCAGTTCAGACAAAAAGATTTATTCGAATAACGTATGAGTTATTCGAATAACTCACTTAAAACACGGTTTTGAAAAACCTCAATTATTCGAATAAAGGGTAGTTTATTCGAATAGCTACTTAAAAACAGTGTTCTGGAAAACCATAGTTATTCGAATAACAAGGTAGTTATTCGAATAACACCTTTTAGAAAACAAACCACGAGGGGATGTTTATTCGAATAGGCTAAGCTCTATTCGAATAACTCAGTTCAAAAAGGGTTTGAAAAAGATGTTTTCAAAGACACTAAGTTCAAAACCAAGTTTTATCTTCTCTTTCAAAAACAAAGAGATATCAATGTGAGCTCTGTACAATAGATCCTAAGTCCTAATGCTAATCAAATATAAACTTGGACTTGGTCTATTTATCATCTTCATTTATACTTCGCGTTTGTTATCATCAAAACAAGTCTTCAAAGGTATGCATCCAAACACAGCCCTAGGAGTCTCTTTTTTTTTCCGCTGCCTCAGCCTTCATTGCTGAGTATTCTCAGGTGCCTTGCCTTCATTGCAAGTTCAGCATTAAACTGTATCGTCCCTTTTTTTGCCCAACCTTTAGAGCAACTTTTTCACCAAAAGACCACCCACCATCCTTCTCAGAAACCTCCGACCGGCCAAACCCAGAAGACCCACTCCCGGAAACCACCACACGTGCCTCCACTCGCGCTTGCTCCTACAGGCACGTGAGCTCCACGCGCCACCTTCCCGGCCATAGTTCGCCGTCGTGCCACAAACCTGACCGTCTTTTATGGCTTCCCTTAGTAAGCCTTCCGGCTCTTGCTCTCTGGTCATGAATGGTAAGAATCTGTGTTCTTTATTCTCCCATGCTTTTGGTACTATTCCTGAGGATTCTTGGATTATTGATTCTGGTGCCACTGATCACATGACCTTTTGTTCTTCCCATTTTTCATCATATAAAAATCTCACGGGTAATCATCACATAACTGTAGCTGATGGCTCTCATACATCAGTTGTTGGTCTTGGTAATGTTAAACTTAGTTCATCTCTAAATTTGAAAAATGTGCTTCATGTTTCTAAACTTTCATCTAACCTTCTTTCTATACATAAACTTACCAAAGACCTTAATTGTACTGTAACATTTTTCCACTCTCATTGTGTATTTCAGGATCTTATCACGGGGAGGACGATTGGGGTTGCTAAGGAATAGGGAGGGTACACCTTGAGATTAAAGCGGCAGGTGGCTCTAGTCAAAAGTTACAACATTCCTGTCATCAATCTAGTATAAAGTCTTGTACCTCCCAAATTTGGCTCCATCATAGACATCTTGGACACCTCCCATTTACTTTACTTAAATCCATGTTTCCTCCTTTGTTTTTAAATGAGTCAGTTGAGTCCTTTAATTGTGATATTTGTGAGTTTTTCAAACACCATCGAGTGAGTTTTCCTCCAAATGGTAATAGAAGCAGTGAACTTTTTTCACTTATCCATACTGATGTTTGGGGTCCTGCATTCATTCCTAATATTTCTGGTGCTAAATGGTTTTTGTCATTTATTGATGATTGCACTCGTGCCACTTGGATTTTCCTCATGAAAGATAAATCAGACGTGTACAAATTATTCATTCAATTTTATCATATGATTAAAACTCAATTTGATAAAACTATTAAACGTTTGAGGTCTGATAATGGTAGAGAATATGTGAATCAACATTTCTCCACCTTTCTTAAACAACACTGTATTATTCATGAATTTACATGTGTTGATATTCCCCAACAAAACGGGGTTGTTGAAAGAAAAAATCGACACTTGCTTGAAATTACTGGAGCTTTATTGTTTCAGATGTCTGTTCCAAAATCATACTGGGGGGAAGCTGTTTCGGTTGCCCTCTAGAGTCCTTGGTGGTGTGAGTCCTGTTCATGTCATGAAATCTTTTTTTCCCTCTACTCCTATTATGCAAAGTCTTGAGTCTCGTGTTTTTGGCCGTGTTGCTTTTGTTCATATCCATCGTCAACATCAGGGCAAACTAGACCCTCATGCTATTAAATGCATTTTCATTGGTTATGCTCCTGACAAGAAGGGATACAAATGTTATCACCCTTCCTCTCGTCGAGTGTTTGTCTCCATGGATGTCACTTTTCAAGAAAATCAACCATTCTTCATTTCTTCTCAGCTTCAGGGGGAGAACACTACTGATTCGAAAGCTGAGATTTTTCTTCCAAACATTAACATTTCCTTGTTTCCATCCTCTGATATGCCTTCTGATACACAAGAATTGGCTCCTTCTGACAGTCACCCACCTGAACCTGAAAGAATTGCTCAGACTAAAGCAAGCTCGCCAAAAGTGGTGTATCAAAGGAGAAAACAACCCGAACTGGTCCCCAAGTGTCTGAACCGGTGGTGAGTATTGAAAACACTAATCCCATTAATTCTGAACCTATTCCTTTGTATAATTGTGATCCTAACATTGATGATGACTTACCTATTGCCTTAAGAAAAGGGAAAAAGTCTTGTGCTAAGTACCCTATTTCCCAATTTGTCTCCTCCAAAAACCTTTCTTTGCAGCACCAAAGTTTTATTGCAGCCATTAACTCTATCAGAATCCCTAAGACAGTACAAGAAACATTGAAGGATAAGAATTGGGTTCAAGCCATGAATGAGGAGATGCGAGCTCTGGAAAGGAATGGAACATGGGAAATTGTTGAGAGACCAAAGGAAAAGAGATCAGTTGGGTGCAGATGGATTTACACTGTGAAATACTGATCTGATGGAACACTAGACAGGTATAAACAAGGCTGGTTGCAAAAAGGATACAAACTTATGAGATAAATTATGAGGAAACATTTGCTCCTGTGGCAAAAATGAACTAAGTCAGAATTTTGCTCTCTCTTGCTGCACACTTCCAATGGGAACTTCATCAGTTTGATGTGAAAAATGCCTTTCTTCATGGTGAATTAGAGGAAGAAGTTTATATGGAGATCCCTCCTGGGTATGACTCCTATGGTGAAGGGAATAAAGTGTGTAAATTGAAAAAGGCCTTATATGGTTTGAAACAATCACCCCGTGCTTGGTTTGGAAGATTCACAAAGACTATGGTGTCCCTTGGATATAGACAAAGTCAAGGTGATCATACCTTCTTTATCAAACACTCACTTGAAGGTAAATTGACTATCCTACTTGTGTACGTAGATGATATCATTATATCAGGGGATAATGTTGTTGAGAAATCTCTCCTAAAGGAGAAACTGGCTACTAAGTTTGAAATGAAGGACCTTGGGAGATTGAAATATTTCCTTGGAATTGACGTTTCCTACTCTAAACAAGGTATCTTCATTTCTCAACGGAAATATGTCCTTGACCTTCTCAAGGAGACTGGGAAGCTTGGATGTAAAACTTCTGGAGTATCGATTGAGCAAAATCATAGAATGGGTAATGGGGAAGAAAGTCCCAAGGTTGATAAAGCTCAGTATCAAAGGTTGGTAGGAAAGTTGATATATCTGGCACATACCATACCAGATTTAGCCTATGCTGTGAGCATGGTAAGCCAGTTCATGCATGACCCAAGAAGAAGACATATGCAAGCTGTTGATCGTATTTTACAATATCTCAAGGCTTCTCCAGGAAGAGGATTGTTGTTTAAAAGGGGTAAAAATCTATCTATGGAGGTCTATATTGATGCTGACTATGCCGAGTCAATTACTGACAGGAGGTCAACAACTGGCTGCAGCATGTTTCTTGGAGGGAATCTTGTGACATGGAGAAGTAAAAAACAGAATATAGTTGCAAGATCAAGTGTAGAAGCAGAATTCTGAGCTATGGCTCAAGGAGTTTGTGAATTGTTATGGATGAAAATCATTCTTGATGATCTCAAGATTAAATATGAAGTTCCAATGAAGTTGTTTTGTGATAACAAGTCAGCCATTAGCATTGCTCACAATCCAGTTCAACATGATAGGACCAAGCATATAGAGATTGACCAGCACTTTATTAAAGAGAAACTTGATAGTGGGCTGATTGCCACATCATATATCCCATCAGAACATCAACTGGTTGATGTGCTAACCAAGGGTCTTCCTAAAGATAAGTTTCAAAATCTTACTTGCAAGCTGGGAATGATTGATATCCATTCTCCAGCTTGAGGGGGAGTGTTGACCACCGTCCACTTTCATTCATGCACAGTCCACTGTCCACATTAATTTAGGAAGTAATTTTAGATTCATGTATTTTCTAGTTCATGTACTTAGGGAATAACTATTTCATTTATTTGTCTTATAAATACAAGTTGTAAATTAATATTCCAAGTGTATAAAAACAAGCACCATTTGCTGTGTGGATTTAACACAAGCAATTCAGAAAAACTCTTTTTTCTTTCAATTATTTTCAACCTCATACATGATCTCTAAACATGTTAAAACTCTCGTACACATCCTTAAATCACCAACATAGTGAAACAAGAACAAGTATGTTAAAACTCTCATCCCAAAAACCCATTTTTCTCCAACACAAGATAATGGAGTTATATGGATGCCTACATGCTCTAAATCACCAGTATGCATGTCTCAATTCATTACTTACCATTTTCTCAACTTCTAACCAAGTTCACCCAATTTAAACCATTGAGAAACCTCTATAAACCCATTTTCTATCCAAACAAGCATACATCATGCATTAAGAGGATATAGAAAAGGAAAGAGCTAAGTAAACAAACACCCCTACCTCAAGTCTCTAAAGGATGATGCTTGAACTTTCCTCTTTCTTTCTTTTATTCTCTCCTTCTTCCTCTAGCTTCCTTGCCTTTCTTTCTTTCTTCCCTTTTCTTTTCCATGCTCCTTCCTTTGTTGCCAACGTGAGATGGGAGAAAATGAGAGGGAAAAGTCAAAGAAACAGAAGATAAGGGCGGTGAAATGAGTTGGTGAGATAAGGATGGGTTGAGATATTTTGCTGGAAACATTATATCTCTGAGGAATACTTTGATCTTACAAAATCAAGTTTCCTAAGGTGTTATAGAAAATCTTAGGATTCATCTCAATCCTAGTTTCATCATTCCATCATTTTCCATATACCTAAAACTATCACTTAAGTCCTGTTACTCTTCCTCAAGTTAAATTAAACTTAAGGAAATAAGCTAATAGGCTTACAGATATTTACCTTAACTTGTACTCACTATTAGAAAATTCTCCATTCTTTACTTGATTGATATCTTCACAAATTCTCATAATTTTTCAAGATATCTGTATATTTAATCTGATCCTTAAACACTCACTCAATGTTATTAAAAATATCAAACTAACTCAGTTAATTCTCCAAAATTAACCATATCACATTCTATTTATTTGTGACCTAGAAATAAATTTTTCATATTTATTTCCCTTATCTAAGCACTTTCAATTATGAGCTATTATAAGCTAATTTTCACAATCAATGTATAGCAAAATAGTCCATCTAACTTAAAAAGGTTACTAAAGTTAACAAATAACTCATACAAGGGTTACTGAACTTTTATAACCATGATTAAGACTAATTGGTCGGAGAGAATGTTACATTTCATTTCATTGTGTTCTTCTTGCATAATGCGCTTTTTCTTTGTTTTGACCTCGTTTACATTTTTTTGTTTGTCTGAGTAGGACTTCTTGTCCTCCTTATACATATTTCTCTTACTTTTAGTTACTTATTCTCTTATAAAATTATAGAAATAAATAAATTAGTGAAAAGGGATACAAGGGGAGTGAATGTCAAGGTGAAAACTCGAAGAAATTTGAAGATTTGAGCTCCCCTTTTTTCAGGAAAAAAAATTAAAAAATACTTGTTTCTTTCATTCCAACTTAGTATGGATGTATTAGTAACCTTTTCTTTTGTCCAAATTGATTGATATGCATGTGGACTTAAATTTCACATTTTTCTTTGTCCATTTGATCCATATATTTCAGGGAAATTTGCCCAGGATTGTGTGAGGACTAGTGTGTATAATATCAAAATATATGTCCCATTGGCTTTCCCTTTTGCATGCTAAATAGAGATTGTGTTTATCCTATAATATTGATGCTAGATCATCTACTCATGTCTATGTTCTAGGAAATATCTAATTATATCTAGTATTTTCTTTCACATTGCTTACCACGACAACAACAACTAAGCCTTTTCCCAATAGGTGGGGTCGGCTACATGGATCAAACGACGCCATTGTGTCCTATCATAAACCAAGTCTTAAAAAATGCCATACAAATCTAGATCTTTTTTAATCGTTTCACTTATAGTCTTTCTTAGTCTCTGATAGGTACCAGAAAATTAAGAATAGAAAATGGATAAAACACTGATATATTGATGATCTTCTGGTTGATATCAAGATGATATCAATCCAGGAAATGCTGAAAAACAGCTTCTAGGAATTCAAAGAAACAAAAACAAGGATGAGCAAATTAGAGAGTGCTCAATTCTCTCCCAAGTCCAAGCCTAATTCCAGCCTACCTTCACGTTTCTCTTTTTCCTTACCTATATACCTCACAACAGAATTCTACTCACTTTCCCGCTCATAACAGAATTCCACTCACCTTTCCCACTCATACCCTCTGCCCATTTCAGCAGTTAGTTACATCTGAGCCAATATCTATTCTCTCACTCCCAATCCCCAATGTACCTGCCTTCTGGTGCCTCTTTCTCACGTAGACTTTAGTCACTTTTGGGCCTAGGCTTCTATCAATACTTCCCCCACAAAGACTCACCTTGTCCTCAAGGTGAAACTCCAGAAAGTTCTCTTGGATGGTAGTCATTGATTCCCACGAATTTTCAAACTCAGGCAGATCTTTCCACTTAACCAGCACCTCTATTTCTCCTTGTCCATTCTTACGGTGATCTATGACAGCAGCTGGTTGTACCTTCAGTTCTTTATCTTCAGCTAAAAGAATTGGCAGTGGTTGAGCTATAACAGTAGGGGAAATTGATTTTTTTAGCAATGAGACATGAAACACCGGGTGTACCAAGCTCCCTTCGGGCAGTTTCAGCTTGTAAGCAACTGGCCCTATTTTTTCCAGGACTTCATAGGGACCATAGAACCTTGGACTCAATTTCGGATTTACTCTCCTAGCTAGAGTTCTCAGCTTACACGGTTGGATCTTCAAATAGACTACATCTTCTGGTTGGAATTCCACCTCTCTTCTATGTTTATCAGCTTGATTCTTCATCCTATTCTGAGCTTTAACCAAGTGCTCCTTTAGCTCATCTAACATCTAATTCCTGTCAGCAACTAGCTTGTTCACCTCTTCCACTGCTGATTGAACCGCATCCCCTCTCACAAGTGTGGGTGGGTCCTTACCATATAAAGCTTTGAAAAGAGTCATTTTGGTAGCTGAATTGTAGTTGGTATTGTACCAATATTCTGCCCAAGCCAACCATTTAGGCCACTGTTTTGGTTTAGTTTCTGTAAGACACCGTAAATAGGTTTCCACACACCTATTCACTACCTCTGTTTGGCCATCTGACTGAGGGTGGTAGGTTGAGCTGTACTTTAATTTTGTCTCTGCAAGTCTGAACATTTTTGCCCAGAAAGTACTGAGGAAGACTCTATCTCTGTCTGATACAATCTGTCTGATACAATTGAAGAGGGGAAACCATGTAGCTTAACTATATCTCTGGTGAAAATCTCTGCAATTTCCTTTGCTATATAGGGTTGGGAGATGGCAATAAAGTGTGCATATTTGGTGAGTCTATCTACTACCACCAATATAGTGTCAACCCCACAAGCCTTTGGAAAGCCTCCAATGAAATCCATCTACAAATCAGTCCAAATGTTGGTTGGAATGGGGAGAGGTTGTAGCAATCCTCCCGGGCTTAAAGTTTGGTATTTATTTCGTTGACATACCTCACAAGCCTGCACATATTGCTGAATGTCTTTCTTCATCCCTTCCCAAAATACCAACCCTGAAATCCTCTTGTAGGTTCTAAAAAAATCGGAGTGTCCCCTTATGGCCAAGTCATGGAATTCCTTGAGTATTATGGAGATTTTTGGGGAATTCTTAGGGATCACCAACCTCCCTTGATAGAATAACCTTCCTTTCCTGAATTGATAACCTGAGTGTGAATCTGGTTGCTTAAATAGATCATGAATAATCCCTCTTAGCTTGGCATCATTCTGAATTTCCTCCTCTAATCCATCCTATTCATTGAACTGCACAAAGGAGATAGCTGAATATTGCAACTTCCTAGACAACGCATCTGCTACTCCATTTTCTCTGCCGGGTTTATGTTTGATCTCAAAATCAAACCCCAATAGTTTAGAAATCCATTTCTACTGCTCGTCCCCAAATCCGCTGGTCTGTTAAAAATATGAGGCTTTTTTGATCAGTATGGACTGTAAAATGCCTTCCTAACAGATAATGTCTCCACTTCTGAATGGCCAATACTATAGCCATTAATTCTCTCTCATATACCGACTTGTTTTGGGCTCTAGTTGAGAGGTTCTGACTCATATAGGCTACAGGTCTGCCTTCTTGTGTGAGTACTACACCTACCCCCTTCCCTGATGCATCTGTTTCAAGCACAAAAGTTTTCTCGAAATTAGGAACCGCAAGGACTGGTAGAGTGATCATAGCTGTTTTGAGTTTATCAAAAGCAGCTTGAGCCTCAAATCCCCATTTAAAGTTGTCCTTCTTAAGTTGTGTCAAGGGCCAAGCTATTTTACCATAGTCCTTCACAAACCTTCTGTAGGAGCCTGTGAGGCCTAGGAATCCTCTTAACCCTTTAATATCAGTGGGTGGGGGCCAATTTTGCATGTCTTCCACATTTTTTGGGTTTGCTGCCACACCTTTGTCTGAAACGATATGCCCAAGATATTCCAGCTGCTGTTGCCCAAATGTACACTTCTTCTTGTTCACAAACAGCCTATTCTCTCTTAATAACTGTAGCACCAATCTGAGATGTTTCCCATGGGTTTGTTGATCCTTGCTGAAAATTAAAATGTCATCGAAGAAAACGAGTACAAACTTCCTTAAGTAAGGCCTCAACACCTTGTTCATCAATGCTTGGAAAGTTGAAGGGGCATTGGTTAAGCCAAAAGGTATTACCAAGAATTCATAATGCCCCTCGTGTGTTCTAAGGGAACATCTTCCACCTTCATTCTGATTTGGTGGTATCCTGATTTGAGGTCCAATTTTGAAAAAATTACAGCACCTCCTAGTTCATCTAATAGTTCATCAATGACGGGTATAGGAAATTTGTCCGTTATAGTTAGCTTGTTCTACACAAAACCTCCATCCTCCATCTTTTTTCTTTACTAATATCACTGGGCTTGAAAAAGGGCTAGTGCTGGGTCTAATTATTCCAGCAATCATCATTTCCTCCACTATTTTTTCTATTTCATTCTTTTGATAATGGGGATACTTGTATGGAAGGATGTTTGGGATTGTTGCTCATTCTTTCAAGTTGATGGCATGGTCTTGCTCTCGGCTGGGGGGTAATCCCTGGGGTACTTGGAACAGGTTTGCGAATTCCTGCAGAACCTCTTGTATTTCAGCATTCCTAACCCCTTCTTGCTGTCCCACAGGTTGCTGCTCTTGATACTCTACATAGTAACCTTCCCCTTCATCTCTTAGAGCCTTCAACATGGCTCTTAGTGAGGCTTGAGTCTTGCAAAGGGCTGACTCTCCCTTCAAGGTTACCTTCTTTCCATGCTCCTCCCATTTCAGGGTTAATTCCTTGAAATTGGCTTGAATGTCCCCTAAAATTTCCAACCAGTCCATACCCAACACAGCTCTCCCCCCAAATCAAAGAGAAAGAAATTCTGCACTGAATCTCTACTCCTGCATCAAGCATCTTAACATTTCGCACACGCCCCTACTTTTCACCTTGCACTCGTTCCCCACTTCTACTGTATACTCGGGGTATCGTGTACTGGTAGGCCTAACTCCTCCACTAGTTCCTTCGAAATGAAGTTGCTAGAGGCTCCACAATCAATGAGCACCATTAATTGACGCTCCCCAATACTCCCCCATAATTTCAAGGACTTAGAAGTAGTCAAGCCCATGATACTCTTCAAGGATATTTGTAGAGCCTTATCATCCAGCTCCTGTACCAGATTCTCTTCTTCCATGTTTGAATCGTCCTCTTCATCTTCCTCCTCTTCCACCATTAATAGCTGGAAATGCTTGAATTTACAGGTGTGCTCCCGGCCCCATTTCTCACCACATTTGAAACATAACCCCTTCCTGCTCCTCTCCTGAAGTTCTTCTTGTGAGATTCTTCTCGGCCCCTGGTTCTTCTTCTCCTCTCTAACTACATCTGGGAGTTTTGGTTCTAAGTGACTCTTTTGGTTTACAAAAACTCTTGGTGCTTGGTACTGACTCTTTCCTCCTTCTGGTCCAACGTAAGGTCTATCTCCTCCCTCCCCATGTGTGGTTTTGAAGGGAGCCACACCCTTCATAGAAATCCCTCCCTTCTTCAGAGCCCAATTTTTCTCTTCTATTAGCTAAGCTCGGTCCATGAGATCTGACAAGGAATGCATTTCATATAACTTCAATTCAGCCCTTAACTCTTCTCGTAATCCATTCAAGAAGATCCCCTTCAGCACAGTGTTGTCAGCCAGTTTCACTAGTCCTGAAACTAACTCAAACTGCTCGCGATACTCCACGACAGTCTCGGTTTGTCTGATGCTAAGTAAGGGTTCTGGAGGATTTTGGATGATTCCTAGTTGGAACCTGCGTATAACCGCCTCTTTGAACTGATTCCAACTAGGAGTGGGTGTTTGATCCTCCCACCATTGGTACCAATTCAGGTGTTTGATCCTCCTACCATTGGTACCAATTCAGTGCCTTCCCTTCCATGGCCACCATTACCGCTTCGATCTTCTCATTTTCAGTTTTTCCATTCAGCTTGAAATAATGTTCCACCCTGTTAACCCACCTATAGGCATCGTCTCCTGAAAAATAGGGACCTCAAGCTTCCTCCCTCCTTCATTTCCCCCTGGAGGCTGACTTCCCTCTGATGATGTCCTCCAGAGTTCCGAGACCACTCCCGTTCATGCTCCCCGTTGCCGTCTCCTTCACTCTCGCGCACTGGGGATCGCCTCCTAGTCCTGGATCGTCCCTTTGAATTACCTTTGTTTCGCGCCTTGAGCAAGCTCACGATTTCGTCCAAACGGGCCTCTGTTCTCTCGTGCTTCGTCAAGCTCTCCATTAGGCTTTTCTCCAGGGTTTCCAGACGTGATTCCATCACATATCTCGTATTAACCATCCAAGCTCCCAGGTTGTAGAGCTTTGATACCAATGATAGGTACCAGAAAATTAAGCACAGAAAATGGATAAAACACTGATATATTGATGATCTTCTGGTTGATATCAAGATGATATCAATCCAGGAAATGCTGAAAAACAGCTTCTACGAATTCAAAGAAACAGTAACAAGGATGAGCAAATTAGAGAGTGCTTAATTCTCTCCCAAGTCCAAGCCTAATTCCAGCCTACCTTCACGTTTCTCTTTTTCCTTACCTATATACTTCATAACAGAATTCTACTCACTTTCCCACTCTTAACAGAATTCCACTCACCTTTCCCACTCATACCCTCTGCCAGCTCAATCGTTAGTTACATCTGAGCCAATATCTATTCTCTCACTCCCAATCCCCGACATACCTGCCTTCTGGTGCCTCTTTCTCACGTAGACTTTAGTCACTTTTGGGCCTGGGCTTCTATCAGTCTCCCTCTACCTCTAGCTATCCTCCACCTGATCTATTATTCTTATAAGAGTTTCTAAGGGTCTTCTCCTTACATGTCCAAACGACCTAAGACGAGATTCTCACATCTTTTCTACAATAGGTGCTACCTCTACTTTCTCTAAAATACATTCATTCCTAATCCTATCTTGTCTTGTATGGCCACACATCCAGCGCAACATCCTCATCTCAGCGACACTGATCTTATGCTATTGCTGGCTTTTTACCGCCTAACATTTAGTACCATACAACATCGCGGGTCTTATAGTTGTGAGATAAAATTTACCCTTAAAATTGAGAGGCACTTTTCTATCATAAATAACTCCAGAAACATTCCTCCATTTCATTCATCCAGCTTGAATCCTATGGTTTACATCTCCTTCTATCTCTCTATCATTTTGTATGATAGAACCAAGATACCTAAACCGTGTGACTTGTGGTATGGTATGGTCTCTAATTTTTACCGCTAAGCTAGTATTAGCACGCTTCTTGCTGAACTTACATTCTATATATTCCGTCTTACTCCTGCTTAAAGGAAAGCCATGATCTTCCAAAGGTCGTCTTCATAGCTTTAATTTCCCATTTGTTTCCTCTTTTAACTCTCCAACTAAGACTATATCATCTGCAAAAAACATGTATTGTGGTACCGGCTCTTGGATATGCGCAGTAAGCACATACAAGACCAAGGTAAAAAGATAAAGACTCAAAGTCAAGTCGACCTTTGGTGCAGTCCTATAGCTATAGCTTCTATGACCTCACCTTGTGTTCTCACACGAGTTTTAGCCCCATCATACATATCTTGGATTGCTCGGATATAAGCGATACGAACTTCTTTCTTCTCCAGAGCTTTCCACAAGACCTCTCTTGGTACCCTATCGTAGGCTTTTTTCAGATCAATGAAAACCATGTGTAGGTCTTTTTGCTTCTTCCGATACCTCTCCATCAATCTTCGTAGAAGATAAATTGCTTCCATGGTTGACTTCCCAGGCATAAAACCAAATTGATTCTCTGAAATATGAGTCTCTTATCTTAATCTCTGTTCAATTACTTTTTTCCATAACTTCATGGTATGACTCATGAGCTTAATCCTATTGTAATTTTTACATTTTTGTATATCTCACTTGTTCTTATAAATAGGGGTTGAAGTGCTTCTCCTTCATTCATTTGACATTTTCTTAGACTTCATTATCTCGTTAAACAGTTTTGTGAGCTAACTTATACCTTTCTCTCGTGCACTTCCTTACCAAATTCTAATTTTATTCTGTAGAAATTGTATGTATTTGCTTATACTTGTTATTGTGTTTTCCTTTCCAACTTCAACTGCTGAACATTGATGTTAGTCTACTATCTTGTATTGGGTTTAAATTGTCCATACCTTTTGGCATTTACATATTTATTTTCTTATGTTTGACAGCACCATGATTCAGAATATGATTAAAGAAGGAAAAATTGTTCCCTCAGAGGTAACAATTAAGCTTCTGCAGCGAGCAATGCAGGAAAGTGGCAATGACAAATTTCTTATTGATGGTTTTCCTCGCAATGAGGAAAACCGTGCAGCATTTGAGAATGTGGTAATTGCTACTTTCATTAAATAGAACTTTTTCATTTGTAGATGTTTCCAGTATAGATAATTGTACTAACTTTCAGTTTTCAAAATGCATTATGGCTTTGCAGACAGGAATAGAGCCAGCATTTGTCCTGTTTTTTGATTGCCCTGAAGAAGAGATGGAGAGGCGACTTCTTAATAGGAACCAGGTTGAGTGTTTTTTTTTTTTTTTTATATAGATTTTATTTATATTTCCCTATGCTTTTCGGCACTTGATACTTCTTGTCGATAATAAAGGGTAGAGAAGATGACAATATTGAAACAATAAGGAAGCGGTTTAAGGTTTTCTTGGACTCTAGTCTCCTAGTGATTAATTATTATGATGCAAAGGGAAAAGTTTGCAAGGTAATTGATATTTCTTATGCTTCCACCGTCTTTTTGGTAAATTTCTTAGTTGCCGTACTAAGGGCATGAGATAATTTTTTCTTAGATTGATGCTGCAAGGCCTATTGAAGAGGTATTTGAGTCAGTCAAAGCAATTTTTGATCCAAAAAATGAGAAGGTAAATCACTATGTTCGCTTTATGTCAAAACTTTATATGTATAAGTTCCATTTTGTATCAAAGAGAAAATTAGGAAATCGAAGTCATTGTTGTTAATTTGGAATGTGTCATCTTGATATTACAATATGTTGTATACTATAATTTAACTATTAAATAACCCGCG
Organism: Ormosia semicastrata; assembly: GCA_029884595.1. Taxonomy (NCBI): domain Eukaryota; kingdom Viridiplantae; phylum Streptophyta; class Magnoliopsida; order Fabales; family Fabaceae; genus Ormosia; species Ormosia semicastrata. The sequence continues at coordinate 874,237 of JAQQTO010000060.1, read as the reverse complement.
CCTTGCACAGGTATTTTAAGAAATTTAATTATATCACATTTTATATACATTATTAATATTTTATTTTTTTTTATGCATCAACAACAACAACAACAATCAAGCTTTTTCTTACTAGGTGAAGTCGACTACATGAATTAAACGTCATTTTTCTTATGCACATATTATAATATATAAATATTTAAAATGAACTTTTTTTATATTTTATCTTTTTCTTTACCAAATTTCATTTGTTTTATACTATATTATGGATAGGATTAAAAAATAAAATAAAATAAAGTAAAATTAAAGATAGATAGGAATGTTGAGTCTCAAAGGAGAGAAAATAGTATTTAAAGAAAGGATACGAGGCGTTCAAATAGAGAGAGAAGAATAACAAATTAATCCACTCTCAATAAGAAAGAGTACTCATATTTAATATATATCGGTGGATTATTGTAGTAACTGCTTAATGTGAATGCAAAGCCTTCCCCTTTTCATTAATAACTTTCGATAAAAACCCAATTACTGGCTCACAGCCTATGCTATTGAGACCAGACAAAAGAAAAAATTAATTATGTGGAACATTCTCGAGTGGCAAACCAGATTCCTTAACCCTCACGTGTGATATACTTTTCTGATTGAACTAGCTTTCCTTTGTATCAACTGTTGTCACAATTGTATGAAGCCTAGGTTGTGCATATGTTAATATTCAGAATAGCAAACTTGCGACCAGTTAGATTCTCGTGGATATAAACTTGCTACCGCCCTACTAACTGGCTTCAAAAGGAAACTGCACATTATCAAAATGGTTTTGGAAACTTTGTTAAATTGCAATGCTCAAGTTTAAACAGAAGCTCAAATAAAAATTTACATATCTTGCAATCCTGCAATTCTATTTTTCTTCTTTTACTCTTTGCACCAATGCTATACCAGCCATTTCACTTGTCTGACATATCAGAACTTCATGAAAAGTATAAAGGCGAAGCATCTTGAAATTATAGATGATCAAATTTTTTCTAGAGACAAATGATATATTATGGTTACCAAACATCAATTCTATGATCATGCCATTCCAATTGCAAACTTTTCGAAGAATTGACGTTCATATGTGGTATTTGCAGGCTGATTGAGTATGTTCACTCTTGATTTCATTCTGGAAATTCAGAGGTGAAAGTTGCATCATGAATGGTAAATGATCCCATATATTTTGTTTTTTCATATGATTCACTTTACTGTATTTTGGTCTTGAAACCTTTGATCTCATTTCTAACTAGTGGGACCAATAAATTTTTCTGAGTAGGGCGATAGATGATTAGAAGTTCTTTCCAAAGTAGGGGACAAATTATGGTAGGGTGGTGGGGCAATGGAGGTCTCTTATTTTTCAATTGATAGAGGTTTATATCATTTTAAAATGTTATTTAAGCTCAAGATGTCCTTCCAAGTGGTAAGGCATCAATTCTTTTAGGTGTACCTTTCGGATCTATGTCTAGGCAATCTGTCTGGACAAGGTCACACGCTCAACCGTCTTGTGTAATACTTTTAGATATTCCATTGGTCATATGGTATGTTCTGAAAAGTACAGAATGTTCTGATATGATTAATAACAGAAAGCACATGATATGTGGTTACTACTCTCACATCTTGAATCTTCCAAAGTTGCGACTGTGATTTTGGTATATTATTGGGTGGCTCAAGTTTGTGCTGAATTGTTTTAAAAAGCTACTAGGTCTATAAAATAGCATTAATATATTTTAAAATTATTGTCTTGTTTGACCTCTTTCTTCTTTTTACCTATTTAATTTAGAATTTAATTTTAAATGATTGATAGTGTAAAAAGATTTTTTCTACTTGTTTAAAAAATGGTTAATAATTTTTACTACAAATTTATCACCTTATCTACTGATGTAATGTTTTACATTAATAATAGATTAGACTTATTATTTTAGATGAATAGTGGATGAAATTTAAATTTTATAATTCACACTCTTTTACGTTTTTTTAAATGGAGGCAATATTAATCTCTTAGGAGACAAGGACTTATGCTTTTATACGTTAAAAGTAGTTAAATTACATATTGCATCCGTTTTTTATACGGTGAATAGAATTTACAAATAGGTGTTCCATATTTGCAACATTGACTCCTCTCAGCTGCATATGAATTTCATGTATTGCCTATGTGGATCCTGATTTATTATTTGTTGCATTATTGTTTTTTCAGGTATTATTATTATTGGCTGCTTATTCTATTGCCTCACATTTTGCTGCTAAGTATAGAAATTGGTAGTTTATACCTGAGGTTTTACCTCTATATTGTAATGTTCTACCTTGTTGACTCATTCATTGATTTCAATAAAGAATTTTGGGTGGGATTATTTATACCGATATGTTCACTTATCTAGTTCATTTAGCTGCACTTGTAGAAGAAATTAATTGTCTCTGCACCTGCAGTAAAGTCTGTAGTCAAAGAAATTAAGCAGTTTTAAAATTCTCGGATTTATAATTTGAAAATATAAAAAATAATGATATACACTAATCATGAAAAATAAATACAGTGCATACAAAGGGACTGTCAGATTTTAAGTGAAGTTTTTCCTTAAATTTTGAATTATAGGATGTATAATTGTGCAAAATATAATGTAAGAATTTTTTTTGGTATAATCATGAGGTATCCCTACAAATTTAGTTTATTTGAACTGTCCATGAGATTAATTCTCATTCGACTGTGAGAATACGAGAGTTATGTGATCTTCTCAAAGAGTTATTTTTCTGGGATTTGAACTTGCGCCCTTGTCCCATAGTCAAAGTTGCTTACAACTTCGATTACTCTTTGTGGGTAATTGTTTATATTAAAGAGAGACAATTGTTATTTAAAAAAAAAGAATAAAAAATATAGCTAGTATCTTGAACTGTTAGATTATACATAGATAAGTGTGGCAGAGCTTCTTTGAAGTAGGGGTGGTAGATTTGTCTTTCTTGTACTACCTCAAAGTTTTTCATGAAGATACACTGTGTAGATTTCCCAAGTTTTTCATGAAGATACATTGTTTAGATTTCTCATAACACTTAGATGTCTCATCCCTACAGCCAAACACTTTCAAGTTACTATAAGAGTCATCTTTCCCTGTCCATACTCTGTTTGAAACGTCACCATCTAGAGACATTGAAGGAGAAATGTTGATCAAATCCATTGCAGTTTTCATTGCTTTACCCCAAAAAGATTCAGACAATTTTGCATGAGAGAACATACATCTAATTATGTTATTAATGGTACGGTTTATTCTCTCTGCAACTCCATTATGTTGAGGTGTCTTTGGAACTATTTTCTCAAGCCTAAACCCATGCTTTTTGCAATATTTTTCAAATAGACTCCTGTATTCACCACCATTATTTGTCTGACACATTTCGTTTTCCTTCCCTTTTATTTTTCAACACTTGTATAGAAGTGCTTGAAGACATCGAGTACCTGGTCTTTCGATTTTTAAAGCAAAAGACCACATTTTTTTAGAGTGATCATCAGTAAAGGTAAGAAAATATAAAGCAGCATTAAGAGATTTAGAGTCCATAGTGCAAACATTAGTGTGGACTAAATCTAGAACATGTGACTTCCTATGAGGACCAGAACTATGAAAGGAGAGTCTATGTTGTTTTATAACAAATCAATGAATGCAAGTCTTTAAGGGTGTACCTCTCAAATGAAGAGATTTCTGTTAGGCAAGGATGCTAAGTCCTTTCTCATTTAAGTGGCTAGTCATGCTAACAATCTTACATACCCCTTCATTCCTCATTTTTACTATACAAAATTCATCAACAGTATAAGGAGTGGCATTGTCATGACCAGGATCACAACAAGAACAACAAAAAATAAGATTTAAAAAAACACAATTGCCATAATGAATAATATTTTATATAAAATTTCCCCACTCAAGAAAAAAGGCCATTGCTATCTGACGAGTAATCTTCTGTTCACTTCATTTGCCCCAGTTGGATATTTTCTGCATCGAATGTATTCCTTGATGTCATAATATAAGGGTTTACCATCTAGCTCGCCTTTCACATTGGCACAATATGCTGGCTTACTTTATATCTTCACTTGGGTGGGTTAGACATTAATGTGAATATCCAACTTGGTTATTGCAACCAACATGGCTAGGTATTTTTGATAGGGTACTGTTTGGTCTGTAAATGCATAGGTAGAATAAGTAATAAAGTGAGAGAATAAGTATCATGTCCCAAGGAATTGAAGTAAAAGAGCAATGTTAATGACCAACCAATCCTCACAAGTTCTTATCCAAGCAATTGAGTTTACATGAATATAAAAGATAAAGAAAGTAACAATAAAAGACAATGCACTATGAAACAACACTACCAAACCAAAATCTCAAGAGAAAGGTATCAAAGGTTACAGCCTAGGGGATCCCTATTCACTTCCTATTTCAATAGGTTCATGCAAGGTCCACAAGTTTTCATCAATGGATTGATTTAGTTAGCTGAAACACAAATAAAGTTAATTGTCTATGTTGAGATCAATTACCCATATGAGTCTTACCTAATTCACTATGCATCCATGTGAGTTAGTATAATAGTCATTCATTGAGACCAAGTTTCAAACACTAGCTATGCATGACCAATGAATATGTGTCCATCTCATTGGTCAATCAACATATTCAAACCAATTAAATGTGATTGAACACACATCCAACATACCATTTTCACTTTCTCAAATTCCTATGTTTAGTTCATTTAAAAACATTAAAATCATGCAATTGGTGACCATTCAAAAGCAAGCATTAAGCTTGGGTAAGAAAGAACAAAACCAAATCCAATGATTTAAGCTTGAGAAAATTACAAAGTAACCATATCTATAGAAAGATCCTAAGGACCCTAGTTACAGATTTAGCTAATTATAATAGAAGACACTAAAACACAAAAAAAGACTAGAATCCATCAAGTTACAAATCAAGATTAAGAAAAAAGGGGGAAGAATGAACAAAGATGGATATTCTAATCTTTATCTTCCTCCTTGAGTCTTGATTTCTACTTTGAATTTCCTCCTGTTCCAAGTTGAAGTCAATCTTCCATTCCATTCTCTCAAAAATAGGGGTCTTTAATGTCTAAAGTACCAAAAAAGGTCTTCAAATAAGAATATAAAGTTTGATTCACGTAACATGGTCTTTCCTATTCCTAGGCGTGGTCTATTACACACCTGAGCGCGGTCCTTGCAGGTATAGTGTCAGTTAGCCTCCTAAACCTTAGTGCAACCTTTCCTTGCCTAGGCGCCACCTCCACGCCTAGGCGCTATTTTTCTATGTCTAGGCGTGGCCTTCTCAGCTAAAAATTCTTCCCTGGACAAAGACAGATGCCCCTAGGTGTGCTTGTGCCATGCCTAGGCGTGGCCCTAAACATTCTTCTTCCTTTCTTTCTTCCCTATTTAATCTTTTTCTCACTTCTCCAAGCTCTTCCAAAACTTCATTCATCCTCAACTCCTGCAACAAAACATCAACAGATGTGTGAGAATCTAAGAATTATTCAATTCTTCTATATGCAGTCACTAAAAGCTGAATTTTTCAATTTATTCAAGAAGGGAAGCTTAGTTGTCTAAAATTAAACAAAGTGGACTTAAATGCTTTGAAAATCTAGGACTAACATGTGATGCAAATTAAAAGTTTCAAACAAGTTTACAAACTTGATGCGAGATTAATTGTTGCATTGCGAACCCAAGTGCAGGTTGTCTCAAGTAATAAATTTCTCGGGAGTCTGAGGTCGATCCGCAGGGAATTGTTAAAGATTAATTAAGGTGAAGTAAATATTTTGTTACTACGGTAAAAATTATTTACTTGGGTTAAAAGATCCACTCTTGGTAAATAAAGTAAAGGTAAGATTAATTTCTTTTATAACTCAATTAGAATTCTCGTAACATAGAGATTCCAATCGGAAAATACAACGTAAAAAGTCTAATTAAAATAATATACGTAATTATATTATGTTTCCGAAAAATATTACCACCACTTATAAATGGGTTAAAGCATTCATTGTGCCAATATTTTGTCTATAACAAATCAAGAACTCCACTTTATAAGGAGAGTTTCTCACACCACCACTTGTAAATGGGTTAAAGTATTCATTGTGCCAATCTCTTGTCTAAAACAAATCAAGAACTCCACTTTACAAGGAGGGTTTCTAAATTGATTGGAAACAAAATACAATACGTATAATGACCACTTAAAAATATATCATTTAAGCACAAGAGAGAAATTAATCTAACCTTATTTCATTACCAAGAGTTTCACTCTTTCACCCAAGCAAAATGAAACTTAGTTACTCATAGATAAGAAGAAAGAAAGAGAGAAGAAGAAGAAGAAGAACATGACTTTAATTTAGAACAAAGGAAAATTACTACAAGAAAACCTAGTAACAAACTAGCATCATTTTGGTACCTAACACCTAACACCTAACACCCTCAATGATTTGCCAAGACCCCCTTTTATAGAGGATTAGAGATACAAAATGACAAGGGGGCTGAGTCATTAGTGAGTGGATGAGTGGAAAATGATTAGAAAATGCCAAATGACTTTTGGTGAGTGAAAAATTATGGAGATTCTTTGTCTCCGAAATCATTTAGCTCTGAAGTCATTGAATGCGTTAGAATGAGCAAATGTGATCTTCATCAAAGTTGTAGGGATTGATCTTGACGTTCAAATGGCTTTAGTTTGAGTCCAATATCATTTCTATAATTCTAGATACGTTCAAATTACTGTACACTACTCAGGCCCAGTCACAGCTCCTCTGTTCTGACTTGAAAGCCCAATATCACCCATTAGACCTCAGATTCTGGAAAAGTGTTCAACATAAAAGTTGTAGATATAGGTCTCAACTATTTAGCATCAAAATTTTAGACTATTTTACAACCTATAGCTCGAAATATGGCATGAACAGTACACATAGATCAAGCTATCAGGAACAGCACTCTAGTTCTTACTTCAACCCCAATTTGAATTATCTACTCGTGTGATTGGGCCTTTGAGGTCTTCATGAAAGTTATAGAGATCTCTCTTACCTTTAAAATTCCATCAGATTCACTTCATTTGACCACCTACATCCCAAGATATAGCCCAAATACAGAAACAACGTAAGACATAAATTATGCTAAAAAATTCAATTAAGTCCAATTTGAGTCCAAACTTACAAAACATAACCAAACTCAATCAATTAAGTGCATGAAGAGTGTAAATGACTAAAAATGAAGGCTTATTAATGTATCAAATATGTGATCATCAACATGTAGTTAATACTCAAATGAAAGCACAATAACTCTATTTCCTGGAGTTAAGTACCAACTTCGAATCTTTAGTTTTTCATTCACCATTCACTTGATAAGTAATGAGTACTGAATATTCAAATACCTTTAGCTACTTAATTCCCATATCAATTGCAACTTGTAAACCACTAGCATAGGCTTCATATTTAGTAATGTTGTTGGTGCATTCAAAGTTGAGCTTGATGGCGATTAGGTATTGTTTTCCAATTGGTGAAACAACTACAGCTCTTATACCACTACCATGCATATTGCCTGCCCCATCAAAATACATCTTCTGCATATTCTCATCCTATTATTCTTCTTTTTCAACTGCTAATTTTTCTCTATCAAGAAACTCAGATGTTACTGCCTATCCACCCTCGAGAGGATTTTCAACTTAATGATAAGCAATTGTGCTTCCCTTTATGGATTTCCATGTCATATACTTGATTTCGAATTATGATAATATCACTTGCTATTTTGACACCTTTAATGATACAGGGACTTTCAAATATGTACCTCAAAGGATCCATTCGAGAGATTAACCAAATCGTATAGTAAAACATGTACTGCCTTTGGCTGCTTGGCATGGTAAATGATGGAAGTTATGCTAAGGATTTTACGGAGAATTTAAACAGAATAGGTACATTAAGTATGAATGCATATGAGCAACAGATTTGTAGCACCATTGAAATTGTATGCATGAGGCTATATTTTAATAGACCTCTAGGCTTTATGTATATCAGGACTTCTGTGCCTAATGCTATATTTTTATAGACCTCTAGGCTTTAGCTATTTATTATATTAGGAAATGACAACAATCAAAATCTTTTAAATCCTTTAGCCAATTAATAAGCTATTAAATTACCTCAGCTCAAGAAGGAACCACTCAAACAATGCACCCAGATTTAAACACCTTGAAGAAGAAAAATTGTCCCAGTGCTACTGAACTATAAGTTGTGTAAAAAGCAGGAACTTGTGAACTACTTGCAAGTAAAATCGAACTGGAGTTACTTTGCAATTTGGTAAACCACTGTTAATATTGATTTTGAATTTTGTGTAGATCTTGTTTGTTCTATTGCCTGTCAACAAATTTCCAAATCATAACATTTTTTAATTCAATATCGTTTGTGGTTCCATCATTTTTTAATATAACTAAACAATGGAACCTATTTTCATCTCATCCTATATCATTTCATTCAATTCCACTCAATCCCACCAATCCAAACATAGCAAAAAAGAACATCAGCTCAAATTAGTGCTAAGAAAAATGAAAATACTAACAGTAAATAGACTCAAAGCAAACCCCCATCAAGATTACATTTTTAATACCCACAACTATCCCCAACTCAAAATGAATTACCAACATCGAGCAAGATTGGAGAAATCGTTCAACTAGATTGTAAACATGGCAAACATCAAATCTCATCAAATATAAGCAACAATGACTCTCAATAGTTCCCACTATATAAAGAAAACAACAAAATGACAACCAAAGCAAATACCCCACCAAAATAGGTCTAATCATGCCAGAATAATAGTGCACAGACAATAAAAATGAATGCACTTCGCACCTCACCATCCATTTTGAATCATGAATGCACACAAGTAAATCATATCACACAATCAATCCAAATCCAACAAAAAGTTCCTTCTCAGAAATTTCCAACACAACGGTCAACAATGGATTAAAGAGCATGCATTGGAATGCAAAGGCACATGGGATATATGCAAAAATGTGATTAAACGCACAATGGACAACATAAACCATGTGTAAGAATCATGCACATAAAAAATTCAATGATAGACCTCAAAACACCATAAGCCACACATGACTCCAAAGCTTTTAAAAAAAAAACACAAAAATTTTAAAGACATTTTTCTAAATGTAACTTAATCTAAACAACAAACAAGTGTGAAAAATGTCATAACTACAAAAAATAAATAAATTAACTACCAAGAATGTATAACTACTATTTCTACCAAAAGCAACAACATGGCTACCACAACTCACCAAAATACCAAAGATTTCAACCCAAACTACCAAAAGCAACACATAACAACCACAAGTCACCGAATTTCCTAAAATAAACAAATAGAATCATCAAAATAAAGAGAAATAAAGCAACATCACAAAACAAAATAAAGTAAAATTAAGATGTGTAGCAAGATCAAGAAGATGAAATAACCTAAAATAATGCAAGTTATAATGAACAAAATATAAAATAAAATAAGGTAAAAAATTGCATAAAAAATAAAGAGAAAGGGAAAGAAATTGCAAACCAGAAATAATGAAGAAAAGAGGAAGAAGGAGGTATGCAAATGACTTGAACATGGTGTGGGTGTTGGAGGAAGTGGGTTTAAGGTGTGGTGAGTTGTGTTGGGGTTAGAAATAAACAAGGGTGGGGGTTTAGGGCATGATGAGTGGGAGCTTATGGCGGTGTGGGGTGTGACACGTGGTGGCTACGTGGTGTGGTTGAGTGGGTGTTGTTTGGTTGTGGGGTTTGGGAGAGAACTTGAGAGAAGAGAGGATATGAAATGAAGGAAAAAGATAGACTGGTTTTGGGGAAAAAAATAATGCTTGGGAAACCGAAAAAAATTTTCAAATTTCAAATTTTTATTTTTAGAAACTCACACCTGGACACGAGTTTGCCATGCCTAGGCATGACTATCGTAGTGTTATCAAGGTATTGGAGGCCGAGAGGGGCGTGCCAAGGTGTGGCCCTCTCTGGAAAACCTAATTGATAGGTTGAGACACCCATGCCTAGACGTGGGTGTCTAATGTAACATCCCGAATTTAATAACCATACTATAATTTGTGTAACACGCCAAAATTGTTTATTTTATCGTAAATCATCATTTTATAATATTTATAGTTTTTAAAAATTTTTGTGAATTTTTTCGGGAACGTTGAATATTTTAAGATATTTCTTATTTTACGTGCACACTGAGCATAGTCAGTATAACACCTCGGAAATGATTTGTTTCATCATGAATAGTCATTTTCTAATATTCATGATTTTTGGAGATTTTTCTGGAATTTTTCGGAAATGTTGAATATTTTAATATATTCTTCGTTTTATGTGCACACTGAGCAGAGTCAGTCAAACGCTCCGAAAAATTATTTGTTTTGTGATGAATAGTCATTTTTCAATATTTGTGATTTTTAGGAATTTTTGTGGATTTTTCTGAAAATGTCGAATAGTATAGTATATTCCTTGTTTTGCGTGCGCACTGAGCGAAACCGGGATAACGAAATGTTTTCCCTGAGGCTGGTAAACCTTGAACTATCAATGTGTTGACGGAGGATCTTACTAAACCCGAGGCCGGGCATAGTTTACGAGATTTACATTTTCCAAGATTTTATCTGATAAATAAAATCACTGTACCATAAAATTATCCGATAAATAATAAAATATTATTTTTATCAACTGTAATTTTTATTCACTGGAAAAATAATTCTAATAGTGATATTAATCATCTTTCAAGTGTATTTAATTAAGGAGACAAGCTTACTATGCACTTTATTGAGAATTGTGCAAAGCTTCTCAAGGAAGCTTCTTGGAAATTTCCTCCAAGCTTCCCAAGGAAGCTAACCAATTTACACTCTCTCTCCTCTCTCTCATAGCTCACGGCTGCAGCACCTTGTGGGGGGGGGGAATTTGTGCTTTAATTCATTTAATTAAAACTACACAAGTTTTCAAAATTCAAAAGCTATCACTTTAATTTTCCTATTCACTTCTCTCTCTACCTTTTTCTTCTTCCTTTGAAATTTTTCTCTCCTCCTTCTCTCTAGAGCCATTCGGCCAGCAGCTCCTCCTCCCCTCATCCGTCACAAAATTTTCATCCAACCCCATTTTCTTAATTCTCTCCATCTCCTAAACACTTTTCTAGTTGGTGGTTTTTTGAAAATTCATCATTTTCACCATTTTCTTCAAGCTTCAAGCTTAGGGTTTTTGGGTAAGTTTCTTGATTCTCCACTTCCTTTTCTCATTTTTGTTTCTATGGTCTTCTTGGTGACCATCCATGCTTTATTTTTCAAGCATTGGTGCTATTTTAATGAGTTTGAAATTTTAGGGTTCTTGGAGGTACCAAATCCGAAAATTGCAAGGTGATTCTAGGAGGCTTCTCTTGCTTTCTTCTCTTAGGTAAGAGGAAGACACTCCTCCTCAACCTTTTTTAGTATTAAGAAACCTTATTTGTGATTGATTGTGAGAAAACCCTATTGAGGGTTATTCTTTGTTTGCTTGATTGGCATGATTATGTGTTGTATTTAATTTGTTTAAGTTGTTTGTTTGATTAGTTGTGTATATTGATATATTTGAATGGATTGGAATGTATGAAATGGAAGAAAATAATGTTGGATTTGTTCTTGGATGGCCACGGTTTTGGGGGTCCAAATTTAGGGTTCCTTGTGAATAATTGTAACAATTGGAATTCATAATTAATCAAGTATACATTAGGTAATTAATGGAACGAAAAATTTGGGAACTTAATCCCTAGGGAGGCCACGGCCTCTAGGGCCTTTTTGGGGCTTAATTATGCAACTTTGGTGACCTTGGAACTTGAATAACCAAGTAATTAAATCATTGGTAATAGGATGGAAAATTAGCAAATTGGAAGAATTGGATATACTTTGAGATTCATAAATTTTAAAGAACCAAGAATGGAATTTTCATAAGACTTAGGATAATTTTAATTAGGGCAAGAATAAGAGAGTGTGAGACTTTGAGATCTTAGAATAACCTTCTAAGTGTATGAGAATAAATTACATTAGAAAGTTTAATTAATTATGAGAATTCAATTAGAGACGAACCTTGAAAGAAAGACTAACTTTAAGTAAGAGTTCATAATAGACCTAAAAAAATGTATTAATTTATTTAATTTCAATATTATGTTATTGTGGGTCCATGAGAGTGACCAATGATGTGTTGATTCTTACTTTGGCCAATTGTGGCATATTGTGGAATAGTATGTAATGATGAACATACATGATTATGCATAGAGTCTTTATGCATTGTGAATGTCCTTTGGACTGTTGTTAAGGTCAAGTTTCCTAGGAGATTGAACATACGTGGCCTCTCCCAAGTTAGGAACCCTAAATTTTTATTCACTTTATTACATATTATACTCTTAATGAATCATGTCTTCAACTAGTTACAATTCTTCACCAAGAACACCCCATTTGGGGCTTGAGGCCGTGAGCCTCTTAGAAGAGAGCAAGGATTATTTTGCTTCCATTTAAGTTTTCAATCCATACCAATCAAACCAAGAACACCAATGTACATATAAAATCAACCAAATAACTTAAACAAATTAAAAATAACATGTAATCATACAAATCATGCGACAAAGAGAGTAACCCTAGCAAGGGTTTCTCACAACCAATCACAAAATCAAGTTTCCTACTACTAAGAGAGGTTGAAGAGGATTATCTCCCTCTTACCTAGAGGAGACAACAAATAATGGATCTCCCTTGAATGCTCCAAGTGAAATTCGGATTCCACCAACACCAAAACCCTAGGGCATCAAACTTTCACAAGAATCACAATCAAAGCCTGAAAAAGGCATCCATGATCACCATAGTGACCATGGGTCACGAAAATGGAATGGAAGGATGATAAAGTTATGAACTTTTACCTCAAAGTCTCCAACTTTAAAGCTTGATGGAGAAAAACGAAAATGGTGAAAATGGATGAACGAAGTGATGATTTCCAAAGAGAAAAGGTTAATGGTGATGAAAAATGGTAGGAAATGGGGTTGGTTGGATGAAAAAGCTTGGATGGCCAAAAATGGTGGTCTTGGCCATGGAAGAGGAGAGAAAATGAAGGAGAAAGGTTGAGTTTTTGAAGATGTTCACCAAATAGAAAAACTTTAGGATGATGAGGAGAAATAAGAAATACGTGAGCTTGAGATCAAGCATCCATGGAGGATGGAAGGATGTGGGGCTGCCATGGGGAAGAGAAGAGAGAAGGAGGAGAGAATTTCTTTTGAGAGAAAAGATGAAGCTTAGAGAGAGAAAGTGATAGTAGCATTTAGGATTTGAAATTGGAAAAGTGAAATGAATTAAAGTGAGAGGCACAATTTTGGCTCCCATAATTTGGGGCTGCTGCCGTGGAGAGTGGGAGGGAGAAGAGAGAGAAAATGAAGCTTCTTTGAGAAGCTTGGGTGCATTTTCAATAAAGGAAATGTGATTAGACATAAAGGAGATTGCCTTTAGATAAGATAATGTGATTTAATAGTTAAATAATAGGGTGGTTAGGATTTTACTACAAGCTATTACCCAATGGATAATTATTGTAGTACACAAGCCAGTATTAATTATCCATCAGATAATAGAGCGTACTGTAAAATTTTATTTAACAGTGCGTACAGAGATTTTATTTATCAGATAAAATCTTGAAAAACATAAACTTTGTAAACTGTGCCCGGCCTCGGGTTTAATAAGATCCCCCATCGACGCTTCCACAGTTCAAGGTTTACTAGCCTCAGGGAAAACATTTTGTTTTCCCGGCTCCGCTCAGTGCGCACGTAAAACGAGAAATATACTAAAATATTCTACATTTCCAGAAAAATCCAGAAAAATTCTCAAAAATAAAAATATTAGAAAATGGCTATTCGTCATGAAACAAATAATTTTCGGAGTGTTACACTGACTCTGCTCAGTGTGCACGTAAAACGAAGAATATATTAAAATATTCAATATTTTTGAAAAATTCCAGAAAAATTTCCAAAAATCACAATTATTGGAAAATGCCTATTCATCATGAAACAAATAATTTTTGAGGTGTTACACTGACTCTGTACAGTGTGCACGTAAAATGAGAAATATATTAAAATATAATTTTTTTTCCAAAAATTAAAAATATTATAAAATGACTATTTATGATGAATAAGATAATTTTCAGGATGTTACAATATACAAGTCTATCATGTTTTCATGGGTCTTACATTTCTCCCATCCTTTTTAAAATTTTGTCCCCAAAATTTGCTCGCCATCAACACTTAGTCTCTCTCAACTAAAATTCTAAGATCTCCATCAGATATCATACTCGAAGGATTCTCACCTCTCTTAGTGGTATTTAACTCATCATCCTTAATTCCTAACAAAACTTAGATGTTCTCAAAACTTGTCAATCTCACAACAACAACTCTAGACAAACCTGCTTCATGCGACTCTCCAGCTCCCAAGTAGCTTCTCAAGCTAAACCTATGCTAGATATTCTTCACCTAAGAAATCTTCTTTCCATAAAACTCTTGGACTCCTCTATCCATAATACTTGCAAGTCTTATCTAACAACCCTTTATCTAATGCATGGGCTGTACTAACTTTAGAGGTACCACTCCAAAGGGTGTAGATGCAAACAATTCCTAAACAAGTTTAGTCATACCAACTGGACCCTCACTAGAAGAATTCCTAATTCCCCTAGTTCACCTAGGTGAAGTCATAGTTTCATGTCCACACAAAACATTACATATTGAGTGGACCAGTCCTTAATATCATGTAACTGTGTAACAGTAACTATTAATATTATAACCTAAGGCAAGTCATGCAATTCTTTTCAAACATTTCAAACAAGAGACAAAGAAATGCACAACATACAAAAGAACTTCTAAACATGCCTAAGCATAGTCAGTCCATACCCCGATTCAACAGGATGAACTACTCTGATACCATATTGTAACATCCCGAATTTAATAACCATAGTATAACCTATGTTATACCTTAGTCATTAGAATCAGGCTTGCTACTTTCTACAACTATGCACTTGCCAATATAACAGAAACCATGTATATAGAAAATATGAACCACGAATGAATATATTTATTACACAACATCTATATTTATCACAAATACAATACGTACATAATTCAAAAAAAAAACTACAAAGCTACACTAAGCTAAGCTCTCCAAACTCCTATCTACACTTCACTTTCCATAAATCTTCTTTCCTGGAATCATCATGGAAACACACACGAGGGGTGAGGATCACATATTCTCAGTAGTTGAAAATTCATAAAACATGTCATCATAATCATTCCAGCCATTTTGGGGGAAAAACACATTTCTAAACTCAAGTCTCATACATAACAAGCTAGAAAGGTGGCAAAAGCCAAAACCAAGTCCTTTCTCTTCCCAAAATAGATTATCATTTTATACATTTGTTCAAAAAAACTCATTTCCACAAACAGTCTTCAAGTAATCACCACACTCACATAAACAACATCTTCATCTTAGACATACACAATTGCCCATACAATTGCAATGCATGAATATGTTATGATTAGCAATCGCCCATACAATTGTCATGCTATGTCAAATTATGCCTTATGTTCATGCCTATGCAATAACCTAAGTATGTAATGAATAATGCATGATACCATTTACGGGAATCCAATTCCATGGTAATGTCATGATTGCATGAGCCTTGAACAAAACAAAGGAATCCAGTTCCACAAGTCCTGCACAAGCACTAGAAACCCAGTTCCAGTTATTCCACGGGGTGTGAGGGAATGAACCATCCTCAACTCATCACTATGATCAGGAAGGTATGTTACCTCTTCACTTACAATTATGTATGATCACCCTCTCTAGGTAGTGAAGTCTCATCAACTACACGGTCTTCAACAACGTAGAGGAATCCATCCTCTCCCGGTAGTGAATCCATCAACTACATGGTCGTTAGCAACGTAGAGGAATCCATCGTCATCAACATAGTTATGAAAAACAATGATGTCAATTACAACAATAACTAGCATGTCAATTGGTTTACAATCATAACTACAAGAGCGAAATATAATGATGTCAATTATCACAATAGATAGCATACTAATTGAATTACATCCATCTCTTCTCAAGCATGGACAATAATGATACTGAGTATCACAGTAAATCACATACCAATTGATTTACATTCACCACACAAACACTTTATTAAATAATCCTATTAGTGTCTTATCACTCAATAAGAAGAATATAAGAAAAAACTACACCTTTAGAAGGCTCCATTGCATGAAACAACAATTCTAATCCAAGACTGGAAGTCACGCCTCGACGTAGCTCCTCTACGCCATGGCGTGTAGCTCTCTGCCCACTCATGCATCGGCGTGGCTCTCAGTCACGTACTGGCGTGCTTCCCTTTGTAACACCTCAACTTTTGGGATAAGTACGATATTGTACCAAATGTACTGTTTTATCATTTCTGTGAGTTATAAATTGAATTTGACTGTTTCATTGTGTGTGATTTGCTTCGAGCTAAGAAATTAATAATTTTTTGACCGAAAAAATCTTATTTTAATTATTCGGAGCTGGGGGATCTTACTAAACCCAATTTCGATTTATATATATATTAATCTTTTAATTTTTAGGATTTAAATGTGTAATAAAATAAATTTATATTATTATAATATTATTTTATTTGACAAGATACTCTTGTCTAAAAAATAGTAGAAATCTGCTCCAAAATGACCATGGACCCTGAAAAGTTTGTGTGTAACATCCCAAAAATTATTTATTTCATTATAAATAATCATTTTATAATATTTATAGTTTTAAAAAAAATTTCTAGATTTTTTCAAAAATGTCAAATATTTTAATATATTTCTCGTTTTACGTTCGCATTGAGCAGAGTCAGTCAAACGCTTCAAAAATTTTTTTTTTGTGATGAATAGTCATTTTTCCATATTTGTGATTTTTAGGAATTTTTGTGGATTTTTCAGAAAACGTCGAATATTATAGTATATTTCTCATTTTGCGTACACGCTGAGCGGAGCCGGGATAACGAAATGTTTTCCCTGAGGCTGGTAAACCTTGAACTGCCAACGTGTCGACGGGGTATTTTACTAAACCCGAGCCTGGGCACAATTTGTGAGGTTTACATTTTTTGAGGTTTTATCTGATAAATAAAATCACTATATCATAAAATCATCTAATGAATAATAAAATATTATTTTCATCAACTGTAAATTTTATTCACTAAGAAAATAATTCTAACAGTGTAATTAATCATCTGTCAGATGTATTTAATTAAGGAGACAAGCTTACTATGCACTTTATTGAGAATTGTGCAAAGCTTCTCAAGGAAGCTTCTTGGAAATTTCCTCCAAGCTTCCAAAGGAAGCTAATCACTCCCTCTCTCCTCTCTCCATGGTCACAGCAGCAACACCCAAATGGGGGGAAATTTGTGCTTTTCACTTAATTAATTATACTACACCAAATTCAAACACCCAAAAGCTACCACCTTTATTTCCTATGCACTTTCTCTCTCTACCTTCATCTTTTTCAAGTTTTTTCTCCTCCTTCTCTCTACCAAGACTCACGGCCACCACTCCATAATGCCCTCATTCATCACAAAATTTTCATCTAACCCCATTTTCTTGATCCTCTCCATCTCCTAAACACTTTTCTAGTTGATGGTTCTTTGAAAATCCATCATTTTCACCATTTTCTTCAAGCTTCAAGCTTAGGGTTCTTTGGGTAAGTTCTTGATTCTTCACTTCCCTTTCCTTATTTTCGTTTCTATGGTCTTCCTTGTGACCACCCATGCTTTATTTTTCAAGCAATGGTGCTATTTTAATGAGTTTGAAATTTTAGGGTTCTTGGAAGAACCAAATCCGAAAATCCAAAGGGCTTCAAGGGAGTTCTTTGTTTGTTCTTCACTTAGGTAAGAGGAAGACACTCCTCCTCAACCTCTATTAGCATTTAGAAACCTTGTTTGTGATTGATTGTGAGAAAACGCTATTGAGGGTTATTCTTTGTTTGCATGAATGAACTGAATACGTACCGGAATGAGAGGGATTTAGAGACTGTGCAGGTATGGGACTGCATAGTTGAGGATGACTTAAAGGAATTGATTTGGTGTAGCCATATCAACAAGTTGCAACTTCTTTTCGAGAGCCTAGAACATAAGAACTTCATGGTTAAGCGTGCTTGACCTAAAGCAATTGTGGGATGGGTGACCTCTTGGGAAGTTTCCTAAGATGCATGTGAGTGAGGACAAAGCACGCTGAAAAGACCCGTGTTAGTTTTTGGAGACATTCATCAATCCTGCAGGCAGTCCCCGGTCATTACACTGTGGGACCCACGTTTAGAAAAACAGTCAACGATTCTAACTAGAATAAATTCTAAGCCAATAAGAACAAGTCAACAAAAGTGGCTTGAAGATTTTAAACCAATAAGAATTGGTCAAATAAAGAGGCATGAACTTCATTAAGGACCATTGGATGAAAAGTTTGATTAAGATGCTTTTGATCATAACCGTTGATCAAATCAATGGTGTGAGAACAATCCTAATAAAATCACCAAGTGATATCCAGCTTAGATTAGATCGATGGATAGGAAACAAAGTTAAATTCAATGGCTAGGATTGAGTCAAATATAGTGGCTTGACTTTTACTTAGTAGCTTATTAAACCTAATTTAGTTAATCTAATTACCTAATTAAGGAACTAAGTAAGCTAACCTAGTTATTGATTAGTTATAATCTAATTACTAATTAGATATCCTAATTTTATTTAGAAGCTATGATATATGTAATTATATATTTAATTAATTAGTTATGTAATTAAAATGTTAATTAAGTGTAATTAGGAAACTTAACCTAATTAATTAGTTATTTAATTAGTATGCAATTAGGCTTTAATTGAAATCAAATTAAGCCCTAATTCCCCTAGACACCCCACGGCCAAGAGGGCCAAGTTACCAAGTTCCACAAGCTTCTTGAACCATCCAAGTGACTATTACATGACAAGTTGGTGACATAGGCCATGTGCCATGCAAATGTGAACACATTAGGATATTTACTATCCAAGCTTATCTCTCAATCTCTCCTACAAGCTCACTCACGGCTGCACCCTCCACTTTCACTCTTATTATTCACTTTTACACTTACCTAAATCTAAGCCTTCTATTCTCTCAAAAATACCAAGAACCCAAGCACACTTTTCCTTCCATTTTCTCTCTAGTTTTCGGCCCAAGCACCCAACACCACCACCTATCTTCTATAATTTTTCTTTCCTACTTTTCCTAAACCTAAACTATCTCCTGAACACTTTTTATTTAGAAGATTTTGTCAAAAACCTACTCCTTCTACTTCAAAATCCAAGTTTTATCCTACTTCCCTAAGGGTAAGCTTTTGATTCTTTGGTTTAAAATTTAATTTTTGATTTTATGAACCATGATTGTTCCATGGTTCTTCAATATTAAGCTTTGTTTGTGATTTTGCTAATTGTTTAAGAATTTTAGGGATTTATTTTGAGAGCTACACGAAAATCAAAGGAGGAGGAGACTAGGAGATCATTGTCTTCAAGAGGTAAGAGGGAGATTTAATCTCATAAACCCTAAGTGGTGATGAGAAAATAGATTGTTTGTGTGTGAAGAATCCATAAGGATTCATTTATGTGATTGTTTAATGCTTTCCTATTTTGTGATTGATTTTTATTGTATGCATGTCTATAGCTTTAAAATATATTGCATGTGTTTATAGATATATGATTATTAATGTAGGATGTGAATAACATGCAAGGATTGTATGAGTGTTCCTAAGAACACAAAGGAGCTCACGGCTTCTACAAGAAAAAGAGAACCAAAATGTTCACAATCATTTTCTAAAACAATGATTAATAAATCTAGGTAAAACAATAAGTTTGGAAATGACCATTGATTATTTGTGAAGGATATGTTGATTTTGGCCAACATGCTATTCAATGTATATTTGAATTCCAAAGTTATTTTCTAAGGTAGGTTAAGCAGTTAATTAGAAATTCTAAATTAGAAGGATTTATTATAAACAAGAAATAAAGGGAACACTTGAAAAATACTAACGTAGAGCTCACTCTTTGAGTTTTGAAGCGCGTTAGCAAGTTTCAAGGTGTAAATAATGGTTGAGGTTAAAATTTATAGCATTTAGAAAGAAATGTAGGAAATACCATTTAATGGATTTTCTAGGCAAAATGCTGCCGAAATTTACTAAAATCATACAAATAAAATGAAAAAGTATCCTAGTATGTTTATAATGTATGGAAAATATTCTACGTAGTTTAAAAGTACTAGAAATAGCTTACATATATTTAAAATAATGATTTTTAAGCTATACGATAAAGAAAACGATTTAAAAATCTTACGCGATTGAGAAAATGATTTAAAAACATTACGCGATGTTCAAAAATGTCAAAATATATTTACGTGATTTAAAAACGTTTGTAAAAGTGATGCGATTATAAAAATGTGATAAAATTTCTATGCGACTAAATGGAACAGTGAGTTTTACTGTCAGACCAAAGTGGTGGAACCGGACATGTTGAGAGATAGTATTGTCAAGTGGAGACATACTATATTTTGGAACATTGAGACTGAGGGTATTTTTGTAAATATGGTAATATATTGAGACTAAGGGTATTTTGGTAATTCTTGATCATGCATAGAGAGTTGTGTCAATTTGATTGAAATTAGCGATTAATTGACGAGACGAATTACATCATGTTGTGGGTGTGATAGGCACAGTGTGGTTCATTAATTGGACTTGGAGGCGTTGGTGTGCGGAGAATTCCACATATGGACAGTGGGTTGCTCCTCTGGGCCGTGGTAACGGGCAACACACTAATGATCTCGACAAGCACTATTCTTAATCGAGATCTTGTGGAGACTATTTGGTATAATGCCTGTAGTAAACGATGTTTTGGACTGTGTACTACTACACGATGTTTTGGACTGTGGACTATAGACACGACGTTGGACAGTGTAATAGTTTGGTTGGGCAGCTTGAGGTACTGATAGTTCTTTTTGGATCATTCTCTCTAATATCTGTATTTAGCTCCATGGAGTAGGAATGAGTCAGTATGCATTAGCATCCATGATCTGCATTTTAATGTTTATTATAATTTGTGATCGAATGTATGATGTATTAATTTGATGTACTATACATGATTTGATGGTATGTATTATTGTGATATTTGTTTGTATTGTCGTTTTGTTTATTACCATGCGGGTAATGATGTAGATTGTCTAACCTCTCTATATGTATTTCTCTGTATTATTATTATATTCTGTAAAGAGTTTGAGGAAGAAGAAGAGGAACAACCTCTTGATATTTAGTATCCGGACGAGCGTCAGCCGAGTGAGCAATGCGAGGATGGTGAGCCGTTAGATCACCCTTACCATCTGGATTGATCCTGTGATCATGGCGTTGCCTAGATTCTTTGGTTTCGTGAGATTAGATTTTCATGGAGGCTCGGAGGCCTGGTGACTGCGTGAGGATAGAGGATCAGTAGTCTATGTGGGACGTCTGACTGTGTCCTTGTGTAGAGAGTTCGACGGGGAGATTATCTTTACTATTTTGTATTTACATCTTGAGTTGCCTTTGACTCTTAGACGTTATTGAGGAGAGATTTTCCATGCTCCTAGTGAGCTTAGTAGTGAGTCGACAGCACAGACTCAGGTCCGTAGAGCTGCGAGACATCTGGGATTTCTGCCATCCGATGATTTCTCAGAGAGTGATCCTTTGGAGGGTTAGAAGTCTTTGATGTGCACTTGGGCATGTTATGTTACAACATTATGCTGACTTTTACTGTTTTGATTAAATATTTGAAGTTGTAAATTATTTGTATACTTAAGACAAAAATTTTATTTTGTGTTCCGTGTTATTTTATTTAATGTTATCAAGTATAAAATGAAAAATTTTACAACTCATATTAATTATGTACCAAATGTTTTACAACTTGGGTAAGATTTTATTTTATTGCATTAAAAATGTGACATCCCCACAAGGGTGTTACACCCTTGGGTTCACCCACTGAAACTCATGCCTCGACGTGGCACCTCTCACGCCACAGCGCGAGTGATTTTTTTTGCAGAAAAACAGGGCTGGGTACTATTCCATTAGAACAAAACCCTTCCCCAATCACGTAAAACTCAATTTCAAGTGATTTCTAACCTTACACAAGGTCTATAAACCCATTGCAACTCTCAAAAATTATTTTCAAATCACTCCACATGAATCAATACATCATTCATCACATTGAAAACCTAAAACCCCTCTTTTAGCTCAAGTGAGGTTATAAGTGTTTAAGGGATGAAAAATGCATCACCAAGCATACCACAAAGCAAAAACAAGTCATCCTCGAGTTTTTCAACAAGATTCAAGCACAGAACACCAAAACAACCCTTCAAAGTCCTTTTCCCCATCATGCAACTCATGACACAAGATGAAGAAAATGGAAATAAAGAGTCAAAACAAAGTTCCCCTGCCTCAAGGTCTTGAAAATGAAGCCAAAGATGGATCCAAGCTCTCCTTCGTTTTCTTCTCCTCATCTTTCTTTTCTCCTTTGGTTCCCTTTCTCTCTTTTCTCCTTTCCCTCTTCTGTTTCTGTCTTCATCCTTGGGATATTTATAAAAGAAATCAAACTTGGCTTCTTAAAGATAGGTGCTAAAACCCTCAATGTTCTAAGCATACTTAGATTTCACCAAATTCAGTTTTCTAACTTCTAACAAGTTTAAAATAAATCTTAGGATTCATAAAAAATCTTATTCTACCATTTTCATACTTTTTCATATCTGCTGGTAGTCAATCCAGCATTAAAACACACACTCAATATGCTTACAAATGCTAGACTAACTCTAATTAACCTCAAAATTCAACCACATCTTCTTCCACACATTTGTGACCTAGAGACAAATTCTCCACATTTATTTTCATTAACTAAGCAGTTTAAGTCAATTCCGGGACTAATAGCAGCTATATTTCACACATAGTGGCTAAACGTGCGCAGAAAGTCACAAAACTTAACAGGCATGACAAACAAGTATTAGGCTACCTCTGTAATTATTTACAAGTCTATCATGTTTTCATAGGTGTTACATCTAATCTGCATATCTCTGCAGTGAACTTGCCCAGAACCTGATTTGTAACATCCCGAAAATTCTTTATTTTATTATAAACAATCACTTTATAATATTTATGAGTTTTAGGAATTTTTGTGAATTTTTCTGGAAATGATGAATATTTTAATATATTTCTCATTTTACGTGTGCACTGAGTGGAGCCGGGAAAATAGAATATTTTCCCTGAGGCTGGTAAACCTTGAACTGTCAATGCGTCGACGGGGGATCTTACTAAACCCAAGGCTGGGCACAGTTTGCGAGGTTTGTATTTTTTGAGATTTTATCTGATAAATAAAATCACTGTATCATGAAATCATCTGATGAATAATAAAATATTATTTTCATCAATTATAACTTTTATTCACTGAGGAAATAATTCTAATAGTGTAATTAATCATCTGTCAGATGTATTTAATTAAGGAAACAAGCTTACTATGCACTTTATCGAGAAACGCACGAAGCTTCTCAAGGAAGCTTTGAGGGAAGCTTCCTTCCTAACCACTTTTATCTCTCCTCCCTTTTTGGTGTTGCACGGTTGACTAAGGGGGCATATTACATTTTCACTTCTCTCATTTTCACTCCACAGCAGCAACACCCTTACCACCCACACCTCCATTTTATCTTCAAGCCGTCACACTCCTTACACCCACTTTGTGTTTGGAGGACCATAATCTTTGAGGAAGTCATTTTCAAGAGTTCACCATTCTCTCCATCTTCATCCTCTTCCACCTTTGAACATAAAGGTTGGAGCTTTAAGGTAAAAGCTCATGGCTTTCTCTTCCTCTCTTCTCATTTTCGTGACCCACGGTCATTTTGGTGACCATGGGTATCCATTTCAAGATTTGGTTTTGATTTTGTAAGTTTGAATGTTCTAGGGCTTTCAGGAAGCTAAGCACGAAATTTCTAAGCAAAAAGGAGCATCCTTTCTTTGTGCTTCTCTAAGGTAAGAGGAAGATACTCCTCCTCAACCTCTATTAGCATTTAGAAACATTGTCTGTGATTGATAGTGAGGGAACCCTATTGAGGGTCATCCTTTGTTTGCATGTTGTTTGTAATGTGTTTGTGCTATTAGATTGTTTTTGTGTATATTGATGTATCTGAATGGATTGGAATGTATAACATGGAAGGAAATGATGTCGGATTGGTTCTCGGATGGCCACGGTTTTGAGACCAAATATTTGGGGATTCTTTGTGGAAAATTGTAACAATTTGAACTTCTGACCATTTAGTAGAATGTCAATGTCCATCGAGTTTAGACTTCTGACCATTTAGTACAATGTCAATATCCGTCGAATTTGATCTTCTGACCATATTCGTCGAATTTGATCTTCTGACCATCAAGCACAATGTTAATATCCGTCGAGTTAGGGTGTCAATATCCGTCGAGTTAGGATGTCAATATCCATCGAGTTAGAATGCCAATATCCGTCGAGTTAAAATTTCTGACCATTGAATAGAAACATCTCTAATGTCAATATCCATCGAATTAGAATTTCTGATCATTTTGTGTTTTCGTCGGTTCAACACTTGGAAGATTTCTCCAACGTCAACACCCATCCGTCGAATTAGGATTTCTGCTAATCTTCTAGTATATTCGACAGTTTTTTATCTTCATTTGACAGAAATTGATTTTTGGCCATTCTTGTCAAAATTGTACCCCAGCCATTTCCGTCACCAACTCACCTTATGACTGATACCTTTCATCATTCTGCCATGTTATTTTTCGTCAAAAGGTAGCCTCAATTTTACACTAGATACATTGTCTCTGTCGAATCCAAAAGTATAATTTATCACCTAATACCTAGTGATTAAATTAATGGAAATAAGATGCTAGAATTAGCAAATTGGAAAATTAAATTATACTGAGATTCATAAATTTTAAAGAACCTAGAATTGAATTTTCATAAGACTTAGGATAATTTTAATTAGGGTAAGAACAAGAGAGTGTGAGATTTTGAGATCTTAGAATAACTTTCTAAGGGTATGTGAATAAATTACCTAAGAGAATTTAGTTAATTAAGAGAATTCCTTTAGAGACAAACTCTGTAAGAAAAGCTAAACCTAAGCAAGAATTCATAACACACCTTGAAAATGCATTAATTCATTTAATTCTAATATTATGATATTGTGGGTCCATGTGAGTGACCAACGATTTTGTTGATTCTTGCTTTGGCCAATTGTGGCATATTGTGGAATTGTATGTAATAATGATCATACATGTTTATGCATAGAGTCTGTATGCATTGTGATTGTCTGTTGGACTTGGTTAAGGCCTTTAGCCTACGAGTTGAATCACACCTTTGTGCGAGTGCGAATAGACAAGTGTAGGTCACTCGTTGACCTTGGGGTGCGGGTACCTCGCAATGGACAGTTGGTAGCTCTTCTGTTCGTGGGGCAGACCGATGCAAACGCACTGACGATCCAGACCGAGATATTGTCCTATATCGAGATCTGTGTAGAATGTCTTGTAAAATGCCATAATGTGCACGTTGATAAATTGAGAATTATAGCACTTGAGGGCCTCGACAGCCAAGAATACAGACATACCTCCAGATCATTCTCTCCGACTGTTTTGTGTCTAGCTCCATGGAGTAGGATTTTGACTTTGTATGCATGAGCATAGTGGGTCCATGCTTTATCTGGAATTCATTCGCTATTATAACTTGGAATTGTTGTCTTACTGTTATATATATAACTGCCTGGAACTGCTTATTTGTTTATTTCTGCTATTTAATGCTTATGATAATTATTTGGAAATGCTATGTGGGCGCTTTGTGCCGTTTTGTTTCTTGTTGTTATAATTGGTAATGATGGTAGGATGTCTTACCTCTTCCCTGTCTTTCTATTATTTCCCATCTGTATATTGTGTTCTATCGAAGACGACGGCAAGGAAGGCGAAGCTTCCGATTTCTCCGGCTTTTGGCGATCGAGATTAGCGTCTAGTGTCGAATCATGGCAGCGCACCTGAGTGGATTTCTGGGTTATGTACGTCTGACTTTCCTCGGAGGGCCAGACTGTTAGTACATTAACCTGAACTCCGAGCGGTTCATCTACGAGGGAGAGGTGTCGATCTCACTAGCTTGGAGGCGTCATGATTCACCCATCTTCACGAGCAGTATTAGCGTGTGCCTAGAATTCTACTTGCCCATCCGGGAGATGTGGGGTGATCGCCACTACACCCCACAGGAGGATACTTTTGTTTCCATAGCTCGGGTCCTGTCCTGTAACTCTGTGGCTCCTATGGTGGTTTCCTCTGATGAGGAAGACCCCGAGGAGGTCCCTGAGGACAACCTCGCGGAGGATCCTGAAGAGGATCCTGACACGATTCCTCCTCATTTGAGGGACTGCTATTACTAGTAGTTATTGAGGGCTACCAGTATTTTATTTTGGGGCCTGATGTTTTGACTGTAGTGGGCTATACATTTCTGATACAGTGGGGATGTGTATGTATAATCCTTTGGGGGCAAGTATAGTTTTGCTTTTTGGTATACCAGGCTTGTAATCAAACAGTTTGACAAATATACATATATATGAATATGCAAAGTTAATTCTAGTGTATGCCTTACTTCTGTTTACTCTCTGTTTCCATTTATGTTTCGTCAATGTGGTTATTAATTATTGTTATTATTATGCAATAACAAAAAAAAATATTTGCCAATTGAATTACATGACTATAATCAAGTAAATATATATTATATTAAAAGGAACCGGGTCTTAACATAGATAATTTTATTTCTGCATTGTAATTGACAATGTGACGTTCCCTTCCAAAAAGGGGCGTTACATGATTTTTGTCTCTTTCATGCTTCTTCACCTATAAAAATAGCCCATAATCAATATCAAAGATAACATAAAAAAATAAAAGGCTCTATAAATTAAAACATACCCTTTATACCTATCAAAACACACCTAAACCAACTATAAAAGCTTCCATAAACACAAAATGTCCTAATTAAAGAGAAAATGTTGAGAACTTGGGTTGCCTCTCAAGAAATGCCTTATTTATAGTACTGGTTAGACTTTGTCATTTGTATGGATGAAGGTGGCTTGAATTGTAAAGGAAATGCAATCCTCTTCCCTTCGCCAAAGTAAGGAGTTCATCCATGACTAATGTTCTTGAAAATGCCACTTTTGCCAAATTGTGCCTCACAAGTAACAAGTTGGATTGATGGCTCCTTGTGATAAAATTCTCTACTAGGCCATGGTGCTTTGAATGGTTAGATTGCAGAATGGTCTTGTGAAAGTCAATGGGCCCTCTAAGGAGAATGTTGCTGTGCCCATTCATATTGGTACTAGAGATACAACTCCCAAACAGAGGATTGGGGATTGTCTTAGATGGATCATTTTCTCCTTTAACTTCCATAAATTATATTGTTGCAGCAGAAGTGGGTCTAGAAACTGTGTCCCATTCCTCTAGGACTTTAAGAGTAATTTCTTCACCGTCCATCCTAAAAATGATTACACCCTTAGGTATATCAATCAGAGCACCTGTAGTGGCCAAAAATAGTCTTCCAAAAATCAATGACATAATTAGGTTCTCATCCATATTGACTATAATAAAACCCATGGGGAAATGAATTTATCTACTTTGACTAGTACACCCTCCACAACACCCCAAGGATAAGAATAAGACCTATCAACACGTTGGATAATAGTTGAGGTGGGCTTAGGGCCCCCCAAACCTAGTTGCTCATATATGGAGAGAGGCATAAGATTAACACTTGCCCCAAGGTCACACAAGGATTTTATGGAAAACTTCTCCCCAATATCACATGGAATTGTAAATCGGTCGGGATCCGGGAGTTTGGGAGGGCATTTGCTTACTAAGATGGCATTACACTCCTCAAGGGTTGCCACAACCTCACCCTCCACAAACTTTCACTTCTAAGACAAGATCTCCTTCATAAACTTGAGATACTGCAGGCATTTAGGCAAGGGCTTCCACAAATGGGATATTGATATGAAGCTTTTTGAACACCTCCAAGAACTTATGGAACTTTAAATCCAATTTGTGCTTGACTTGGCAATTGGGGAATGGAAGGGGTGGGATAACTGGCTTATCTTCTTTCTTCTTATACTCCTTCTCATTCTCCTCAAGCCTTTTCTCTTTAATCACCTCCTTGTTCCCAGAAGGCATTTTTGAACTCTCAAGCTCCTTTGTAGTTAGGTTTTCTTCAAGCTCGTTGCCACTTCGGAGGATTATGGCCATGTATTGTTTCTTAGAAGCACCCTTGAGATTGTTGATTGTATTACTTGGGAAGCTCCCTTGGGGCCTATTGTTCAAAGATTGAGCTAGTCGGTCAACTTGAGTCTCCAAGTTACTTAAGGAGGCCGCTTGGCTTTGCATCATAGCATCATAGGAAGCCAGCCTTGCGTCAGTTCTGGTCATGTAATCATATTGGCTTGTCATGAATTGTGCAAACATCTTCTCCAAGTTGGAAAGTCTGATCTTGAGAGGTATTTCATTAAAATTTGGGAAGAACATTGAGTGCTTCTTTGGCTTGAGAAGAGGAAGCACCTTGAGAATTTTCACCCTAAGAGAAATTAGGATGGTTATGTTAACTTGGGTTGTATATGTTGCTAAAAGCATTATTATGACCAGGTTAATGAAACTGATTGGCATATTGCACACTTTCCAAACTAGCTATGCAAATAGCTATAGAATGTAAATCCCCATAATGCTCATAAGTTTCAACCAAGCTATTAGGTCTGCTTGCCACTGAATTGACTATCAGAGTGTCAAACTTCATGCTTGAGTGCATCCACTTAAACAGAAAGTGATGTGAGAGCATCTACCACATGTGTACTTGTAGCCATTCTCCTAGGTGTCACCTTTTCTGTTGGCCCTGATAATTATTTGTTGCCATTTCTTCTAAAAGGTTGTATGCCATGTAACGCCCCTTTTTGGGAGGGAACGTCACATTGTCAATTACAATGCGGAAATAAAATTATATAAGTTAAGATCCGGTTATTACTATTGTAATACAAATTTACTTGATTATAGTTATGTAATTAAATTGGCGAATATTTTTTTTTTGTTACAATGACAATAATTAATAACCACAGTGACGAAACATAAATGGAAATAGAGAGTAAACAGAAGCAAAGCATACACTGGAATTAACTTTGCATATTCATATATATATATATATATTTGTCAAACTGTTTGGTTACAAAGCCTGGTATACCAAAAAGCAAAACTATACCTGCCCCAAATGATTATACATACACATCCCCACGGTATCAGAAATATACAGCCCACTACAAAAGATATCAGGCCCCCTAAATAAAAACACTGACAGCCATCAGTAGCTACCAGCAATATCAATCCCTCAGATGAAGAAGAATCGTGTCAGGATCCTTCTCAGGATCCTCCGCAAGGTCATCCTCAGGGACCTCCTCGGGGTCTTCCTCATCCGAGGAAACCTCCATAGGAGCCACAGAGCTAAGGGATGGGGCCCGAGCTGTGGAATCAAAAGAGTCCTCCTGCGGGGTGTAGTAGCGGTCACCCCAAATCTCCCGTATGGGCAGATAAAACTCCAGACGCAGGCTGATGCAGCAGGTAAAGGTTGGTGGCTCATGACGCCTCCAGGCCAAAGCAATTGACACATTTCCCAGGTAGACGCAACGCTCGAGTTAAAGTTGATGTGCCAGCATTCCGGTCCTTCAAGGAAAGGCAAGCGCACATCACCTAGAAATTCGTGCATGCATGCCTCCATGATTCACAGTAGATGCTAGTCGCGAGCAGGCCAGAAGCCAGGAAAATCGAGAGCTCCAACTTCCTTGTCGTCGTCTTTGATGGGACATAATATACAGATAAAAATAACAGAAGAATAGGAAAGAGGTAAGACATCTTACCATCATTACCAATTATAGCAACAAGAAACAAAATGGCGCAAAGCGCCCACATAGCATTTTTGACAGCAATAATGATAATAAACATTAAGTAGCAGTAATAATCAACTAAGCAGTTCCAGGCAGTTATATATATTAGTAATACAACAGTTTCGATTATAATAATAATAAATTCCAGATAATTCATGGACCCATTATGCATATGCAAACAAAGTCAAAATCCTACTCCATGGAGCTAGACACAAACAGTCGGAGAAAAAGATCAGGAGACACATCTGCAGCTCAGCTGTCGCGGTCAAAGTGCTATAACTCAACAGTTTATCCACATATACATCATGGCATTGTACAGATAGTCTACGCTAGATCACGATATAGTACAGTGCCCAGTCAGGATCGTTAGTGCATTTGCATCAGTCTGCCCCACGGACAGAAGAGTTACCAACTGTCCATTGTGGGGTACCCACACCCCAACGCCCCCATGGTCAACAATAGACCTACACTAGTCTACTCGCACCCGCACAAAGGTGTGTTCAACTCCTAGGCAACTCGGCCTTAACACAGTCCAAATGGACATTTATGATGCATACAAACTCCATGCATAATCGGGTATTATCATCATCACATACTCTTTCACAATACGCCACAATTGGCCAAAGTAAGCATCAACACGAATATTGGTCGCTCACATGGACCCACAATATCATAATATTCAAATTAAATAAATTAATACATTTTTAAGGTTTATTATGAATTCTTACTTAAAATTAGTCTTTCTTTCAAGGTTCATCTCTAATTGAATTCTCATAATTAATTAAATTTTCTAATGAAATTTATTCTCATGCACTTAGGAGGTTATTCTAAGATCTCAAAGTCTCACACTCTCTTGTTCTTGCCCTAATTAAAATTTTCCTAAGTCTTATGAAAATTCCATTCTTGGTTCTTTAAAATTTATAACTCTCAAAGTACAATTAAATTTTATAATTTACTAATCCTTGCATCATATTACCATTAATTTAATCACTAGGTGTTAGGTGATAAATTTTAATTTTGGATTCGACGGAGAAAATGGCTCTAGTGTACAAATATGAGGCTACCTTTCAATGAAAAATAATATGACAGAATGATGAAAAATGTCAGCCATAATGTGATTTGGTGACGAAAATGGCTAAGTTACAATTTGAAAGAATCAATGTTGATAGGAAAACATTATTTGACAAGAATGGCTAAAAGTCAAGTTCTGTCGAATGAAGATTCTGTCAAATGAAAATCAATTTTGTCGAATGAAGATCAATTCTGTCGAATGATGCATAAAACTGTCGAATATGCTAGAAGGTCAGTTCTGTTGAATGATGTATAAAGCTGTCGAATATACTAGAAGGTCAGTTCTATCGAATGATGTATAAAGCTGTCGAATATACTAGAAGGTCAGTTCTGTCGAATGATGTATAAAACTGTCAAATATACTAGAATGTCAGTTTTGTCAAATGATATATAAAGCTGTCGAATATGCTAGAAGGTCAGTTCTGTCGAATGATGTATAAAGTTGTCGAATATGCTAGAAGATCAACAGAAATCCTAATTCGACGAATGGGTGTTGACGTTGGAGAAATCTTCTAAGTGTTGAACCGACGAAAGTACTAAATGGTCAGAAATTCTAATTCGACGGATATTGACATTGGAGAAGTTTCTCTCGTGTTGAACCGATGAAAGTGCTAAATGGTTAGAAGTTGATTTTGTCAAAAGTTGGGCAAGGTACTAGTGTCGAATATGTGATATACAACTGCTGTATACGTGTCTAATTTTTAGGAGTCAGTTATTTTCATAGTTTACCTAAAAATATTAGGATTCACGATGTACAAAGGGTTAGATACTTGATTGAAATCCTAAACATCTCACTCAAGCAGATACACGAATGCATGTCAAAATTTTCTCTTTATTAATTACATAATGTACACTTGATTAATTATGAATTCCAATTGTTACAATTGTTCACAAAGAACCCCAAATTTTGGGCCTCAAAACCATGGCCACCCTAGGGAAAAGCCAACATCAATTTCTTCTATTTCATGCATTCTAATCCAATCCAATATATCAATATACACAAACAAACAATCTAATAGCATTAACACATTATAAACAACATGCAAACATACTAATCATGCAAACAAAGAATAACCCTCAATAAGGTTTTCTCACAATCAATCACAAACAAGGTTTCTAAATGCTAATAGAGGTTGAGGAGGAGTGTCTTCCTCTTACCTAAGTGAAGAACAAACAAAGAACTCCCTTGAAGTCCTTTGGATTTTCGGATTTGGTTCCTCCAAGAACCCTAAAATTTCAAACTCATTAAAATAGCACCATTGCTTGAAAAATAAAGCATGGGTGGTCACAAGGAAGACCATAGAAACGAAAATAAGGAAAGGGAAGTGAAGAATCAAGAACTTACCCAAAGAACCCTAAGCTTGAAGCTTAAAGAAAATGGTGAAAATGATGGATTTTCAAAGAACCACCAAATAGAAAAGTGTTTAGGAGAGGGAGAGGATTAAGAAAATGGGGTTGGATGAAAATTTTGTGATGGATGAGGGCATTATGGAGTGGTGGCCATGAGCCTTGGTAGAGAAAAGGAGGAGAAAAAAACTTGAAAAAGATGAAGGTAGAGAGAGAAAGTGCATAGGAAATAAAGGTGGTAGCTTTTGGGTGTTTGAATTTGGTGTAGTATAATTAATTAAGTGAAAAGCACAAATTTTCCCCCATTTGGGTGCTGCTGCTGTGACCATGGAGAGAGCAGAGAGGGAGTGATTAGCTTCCTTTGGAAGCTTGGAGGAAATTTCCAAGAAGCTTCCTTGAGAAGCTTTGCACAATTCTCAATAAAGTGCATAGTAAGCTTGTCTCCTTAATTAAATACATCTGACAGATGATTAATTACACTGTTAGAATTATTTTCTCAGTGAATAAAAGTTACAGTTGATGAAAATAATATTTTATTATTCATCAGATGATTTTATGATACAGTAATTTTATTTATCAGATAAAACCTCAAAAAATACAAACATCGTAAACTGTGCCCGGCCTCGAGTTTAGTTAGATCCCCCATTGACACGTTGACAATTCAAGGTTTACCAGCCTCAGGGAAAACATTTCATTATCCCGGCTCTGCTCAGCGCATATGCAAAACGAGTAATATACTATAATATTCGATGTTTTTAGAAAAATCCACAAAAATTCCTAAAAATCCCAAATATGGAAAAATGACTATTCATCACAAAACAAATAATTTTCCAGAGCGTTTGACTGACTTTGCTCAGTGCGCACGTAAAACCAAAAATATTTTAAAATATTCAACGTTTCTGAAAAATTCTACAAAAATTTCCAAAATTTATAACTATTATAAAATGATGGTAAATGATAAAATAAACAATTTTCGGGGTGTTACAACACTCCCCTTCTAAAAAGGAATTTCGTCCTCGAAATTTGCATACCTTGGAATAACTGTGGGTGTTGCTCCTTCATCTTGTCTTCCAGCTCCCAGGTTGCATCTCCAGTCACCTCGTTCCAGATTACCTTCACCAATGAGATCTCCTTGCCTCTCAATTGCTTTATCCTTCTATCCTCGATTCTTACAAGAAACGCCTCATAAGTTAAGTTCTCTTTTAATTGTACTGTATCTGGTGCTATGACATGACTTGGGTCAGGAAGGTATTTTCGAAGTTGTGATACATGGAAAACATTATGAATGTTTGAAGGGAAAGGAGGTAAGGCTATTTGATAGGCTACAGGACCTATTTGGCGAATGATTTGGTATGGTCCAAGGAATTTTGGAGTGAGTTTTCTAGATTTCAAGGGCTGGCTTACCCCAGTCGTAGGTGTGACTTTCAAGAATACATGCTCACCTTCCTCAAAATCAAAAGGCTTTCTTCTCTTATCTGCGTAACTCTTTTGTCGGCTCTGAGCCGTCTTTATCTTCTCCTGAATCATCTTAACCTTCTCAGTTATCTACTGTATAATCTCTGGTCCAATAGTAAGGCGCTCGCTATCTTGGTACTAACACAAAGGTGTTCGACACCGTCGTCCATACAGAGCCTTATAGGGTGCCATCCCTATGCTCGAATGATAACTGTTGTTGTAGGTGAATTCTATCAACGATAGAACGTCATCCCAACTTCCAGTTTGTTCTATGGTGCAAGCCCTAAGCAAATCTTCCAAAGATTGGATTGTCCTCTCTGATTGACCATTGGTCTGTGGGTGATAAGCAGAACTCAGACATAACTTTGTCCCTAACGCTTCTTGCAAACTCTTCCAGAACTGTGAAGTGAATCTCAGATCCCTATCCGAAACAATACTCGTAGGCACACCGTGCAGTCTGACAATCTTTCCAATATAGATTTGAGTCAGTCTCTCCAGTTTGTATCTTATGTTGATCAGGAGAAAATGTGCTGATTTCGTGAGTCGGTCTGTAACACCCCAACTTTTAGGATAATTACAATATAGTCCTGAAATGTACTATTTTGTGAATTCTGTGAGCAGTAAATTAAATTTGACTGTTCCGTGAGTGTACTTGATTGTTGTGTGTGATTTGCTCCGAGTCAAGAAAATAATAATTTTCTGGCCGAAAAAATCTTATTTTAATTGATTGGAGCTGAGGGATCTTACTAAACCTAATTCTGATTG
Organism: Ormosia semicastrata; assembly: GCA_029884595.1. Taxonomy (NCBI): domain Eukaryota; kingdom Viridiplantae; phylum Streptophyta; class Magnoliopsida; order Fabales; family Fabaceae; genus Ormosia; species Ormosia semicastrata. The sequence continues at coordinate 839,565 of JAQQTO010000060.1, read as the reverse complement.
ATATATATATTAATCTCGTAATTTTTAGGATTTAACTGTGCAATAAAATAATTTTATATTATTATAATATTATTTTATATTACAAGATCTACCTCTTGTCTCAAAAACAGTAAAAATCTGCTTCGATTTGACCACAGATCTTTAAAAGTACTGTGGGACTCGCGTTTAGGAAAAGCAGTCAACTATGCTGACTAGACAAATTCTAGCCAATGAGAGCAAGTCAACGAAAGTGGCTTGACTTTTTAAACTAATAGGAAAAGGTCAACAAAAGGAGCATGGACTTTGATTTGGACCGTTGGATGAAGACTTAGTTAGGAAGCCTTTGATTTCAACCGTTGATCAAATCAATGGTGAGATTAGAATTCAAGATTTATGACTAATTAATATCTACCTTAGATGACATCTATGGCTAGGAATTAAAGATGAATCAATGGTTAAAATTAAGTCAAAAATTGTAGGCTTGAATTTGGTTTGTTGCTAATTAAGCTTAATTTGATTAATCTAATTACCTAATTAGCAAACTAAGTGAACTAACTTAATTCTTAATTAGTTATAATCTAAATACTAATTAAATATCTTAATATTGATTAGAGGTTATAATATATATTAATATATATTAAATTAATTGGTTATATGATTAGAATGTTGATTTAGTTTTAATAGGATAATTAACCTAACTAATTACCTAATTAATTAGCATGTAATTAGGAGTAAATGGAAAACAATTAAACCCTTAAAATGCAAAGGAGCCACACGATTTTTGGGCAGCAGCTTGGAGGCTTGGATGGCTTGGTTCTACAAGGTTCATGAACTCTCCAAATTGTCATAAACCATGTGCACCATCATTTGCATTTAATTGGATATTTACTTAGCAAAATCAAACACTCAACCTCACCCAAAAATCACCTCACGGCAGCAGCCCTTTAGTTTGCCCTCATCACTTTTATTTTCACACTTATCCTAAATCTAAGCTATCCATTTTCTCTCCAAAAATACCAATAACCCATGCACACTTTCTCTTCTTTTTCTTTCTCTCTAATTCGGCCAAGCATCCCAAATACACCAACCAACTTCTATAATTTTATCTCTTAGCTTTTCTTGAACCCAAATCCTATTCTAAACACTTTTCATTCACAAAGTTTTTTCAAAAAACTACTCTATCTTGTCCAAAATCCAACCTTTTGCTTACTTTTCTAAGGGTAAGTCTTGATTCTATGGTTCAAAATTGGATTTCTAATTTTTCTAACCATGATTGTTCCATGGTTTTTCAATATTGTACCTTGTATGTGTTTTTACTAATTGTTTAAGAATTTTAGGAATTTGTTTGGGAGTCACACGAAATTTCAAAGAAAGGAGGAAACTAACCGATTAATTGTCTTCAAGAGGTAAGAGGGAGATTTAATCTCATCAACCCTAAGTGGTGATGGGAAAATGGATTTGATTGTGTATGAAGAATCCATAAGGATTCGATTTGTGTGATTGTTTATGGTTTTATTATTTTTGTGATTGTTTAAATGCTTTCCTATTTGTGATTTATTTTGCTATGCATGATCATAGTTTTATTATTTTTGCTATGCATATTTATGATTTTAAAATACATTGTATGTATATTGTATGTGATTATATAATTGCATGTGTTTATAATTGTATACTTATTAAAGTAGGATGTGAATAACATGTAACGATTTGCATGTGTGTTCCAAAGAACACAGAATGAGGCTCACGGCCTTACATCAAAACAGAGAACCAAAATGTTCTCATTAATTTTCTAAATTACTGATTTAAGGAAATCTAGATAAAATAATCAAATTGAGGATGATTTAAGTTAATTATGGCTAACATGCCATTTAGTGTATAATTGAATACTATTTATTTTCAATTTTGGCCAACATATCATTTTATTTCCTAAGATAGGTTAGATAATGGATTTACAACATAAATTGATTCCAATGAATCATTGAGAAAATAAAAGGAATAAATTTAGTTCTAGAATTTTAACTTAGCAGAATTTAGTTTAAGTAAGAATTAAATCAGACGCTTGAAAAATACTAACGTAAAGCTCATTCTATAAATTTTGAAGCGCGTTAGCAAGTTTCAAAGCGTGATTATTGGGTAAAAGTAAAATAAACTATATTTAGTGAAAAATGTCAAAAATACCTTATACTGATTTTATAGGCAAAATGCTGCCGAAATTTACTAAAATCAGACGTATAAAATGAAAAGATCCCATACTATATTTAGAACACAAGAAAAATACTCTACGCATTTTAAATGTACTATATATAGTTTTGCACATTCTTAAAATAATAATTTTAAGTTATTCGGTTAAGAAAATGAATTAAAATTCTTACGCGATTGAGAAAATGATTTAAAAACATTTTGCGATGTTAAAAATGTCAAAATATCTTTACGCGATTTAAAAATGTTTGTGAAAACGACGAGATTGTGAAAATGCGATAAAATTCCTACGCGATTGAAAGATACAGTGAGTTTTGTTGTCAAGCCAAAGTGGTGGACCCAGACATATTGTGGTGTAGTACTGTCAGGTGGGACGTACTATACTTTGTTATTTTGTGACTAAGGGTACTGTCAGGTGGGACGTACTATACTTGGTTATTTTGTGACTAAGGGTATTTTGGTAATTTTTCATAATTATGGTAAAATTTGGATAATAAGGGTATTTTTTTAAATTTAGACCATGCTTAGAGTGTTGTGCCAATTTGGGTTATAATTGGTGATTGATTGATGAGGCGAATTACACCGTGTTTTGGTGTGATAAGCGTAGTGTGGTTCATTTATGAACTTGGAGGCATTAGTGTGCGGAGAATTCCATATGTGGACAGTGGTAGCACCTCTGGGCCGTGATAACGGGTAACACACTAATGATCTTGACAAGCACTATTCTTAGTTGAGATCTTGAGGGGACTATTAAGTACTATGCCTGTGGTACACAATGTTGGACTGTGTACTACTACACGATATTTTGGACTGTGGGCTATAGACACAAAGATTGGACAGTGCAATAGTTTGGTTAGGCAGCCATAAAGTATTATTAGTTTCTATTTAGATCATTCTCTCAGATATCCGTGTTTAGCTCCATGGAGTAGGAACGAGTCAGTGTGTGTTCATGCATTATCTGCACTTTACTGTTCATGCATTATTTGCATTTTCCTGTTCATGCATTGTCTGCATTTTATTGTTTACCATAATCTGTGATAGAATGTATGCTTTATTGCTTTGTTATATTATGCATGATATATTGTTTTCATATACTATGTGTGATATAATGATATGCATTGCTCTATTATATTATGCGTGATATGTTAGTATAAATTATTATGATAATTATTTGTATTGTCGTTTTCTTTATTGCCATGCGGGTAATGGTGTAGATTGTCTCACCTCTCTATATGTTTTCTTGATATTACTATATTATTTTCATAAAGAGTTTGAGGAAGAAGAGGAACAGCCTCTTGAGATATAGTATCCGGACGAGCTGTACGAGGAAGAGGAGTCGGTAGATCATCCTTATCATCAAGACTGATCATTGAGATCATGACGTTACCGGGATTTTTTGGGTTTGTGAGACTTGAGTTTCATGGAGGTTCTGAAGCCTGGCATCTGCGAGTAGATAGAGGCACAGTTGTATACGTGGGACGTTTGACTGTGTCCCTATGTAGAGAGTATAACGGAGATGTCATATTCACTACTATGTTATATTTGCATTTAGAGTTGCCACTGACTCTTAGGCGTTACTGGCAGGGTATATTCCATGCACCTAGTGAGCTCAGTAGCGAGTCTATGGCCCGGACTCGTGTCCGTAGGACTATGGGACCTCCAGGAGCTCTGACTTTCGAGGATCTTTCTGAGGATGATCCATCGGAGGGTTAGAGAGCTCTGAGGTGCACTTGGGCAATACTATGTCTTAGTTTTATGTTGTCTTTTAATACTTTGTCAAATGCTTGTAGATGTAAATTATGCGTGTACTAAAGAAAAATCACATGTATATTATGGTGAGTTTATGTTTCTTATATTTTGTGTTCCATGTTATTTTATTTAATGTTATAATTATAAAAGGAAAAAAAATATATACCACAAATATTATTTAAGTATCAAAATGTTTTTACAACTTGGGTAAGTATTTTATTTTATTTTATTTTATTGTGTCATAAATGTAACATCCCAAGGAGGGGTGTTACACGGTCCACAATTACCTAAATTGAGTCATGACCTTTTCTTGTCCTTGGCAAACCCACTACCAAATCCATTGCAATGCTGTCCCACTTCCATTCAGGAATAGACAATGGTTGTAGCAATCCTGTTGGTCTTTGATGTTCCACTTTAGTTTTCTAACAAACCAAACAGGTCGATACATATCTAGTGACGTCGCTCCTCATTTCATGCCACCAGAACAACTTCTTCAAGTCTTGATACATTTTTGTTATGCCCAGATGCATATTCAGCTGTCTTGTGTGAGCATGGTTGATGATATACTCTCTAAGCTCTTGATCTCGGGGAATACAGACTCTACCTCAAAATCTCAGAATTCTATCTGTTCTTTCCGCAGATGCTGTTTCATTGCCTTCCTTCATTAGCTTTCTCACTTCTTGCAAGTACTTGTCAACCTTCTGTTTTTCCCTTATGTCATCCATCAACTCACTTGAGATGGTAACCATATTCATGCAAATCTTCCCTAGTTCTAACTCCATAAAAGACCATACATCTCTGAACTGCTCTATCAGGTCTTTCTCCTTAATCATCAGGGCAGATACACTGATCATCTTTCTGCTCAAGGCGTCTGCCACAACGTTGGCCTTGCCAAGGTGATACAGAAGTTGGAAGTCATAGTCCTTCAAGAACTCCAGCCAGCTTCGCTGCCTCATGTTCAACTCTTTCTGATCATATAAATACTTCAGACTCTTGTGATCACTGAAGATATTGAACGTCACTCCGTAGAGAAAATGCCTCCATATCTTTAGACTACAGCCGCTAACTCCAAGTCATGCGTCGGGTAGTTCTTCTCGTGCACCCACAATTGCCTCGAAGCATAAGCCACTACTCTTCCATGCTGCATAAGTACAGATCCTAGTCCTTGGTATGATGCGTCACAATACACCTCAAACTGTTCATTCGGATCAGGTAGCACTAACACTGGAGAGGTAGTCATCCAATCCTTCAACTCTTGGAAACTCTGTTCACAGCTGTCAGTCCACTCAAAATCTTGGTTCTTTCTTGTGAGTTGTGTCAGTGGTCCTGCAATCTTGGAGAATCCCTCAATGAACCTCCGGTAATATCCTGCTAATCCCACAAAGCTACGAATCTCCGTCACTGACTTTGGCCTTTCCCATTGTAACACTGCCTTTACTTTTGATGAATCCACTGTAATCCCATCCTTCGAGATCACGTGACCCAAAAACTTAACTTCTTCCAGCCAAAATTCACGTTTTGACAGTTTGGCATATAGTTCATTTTCCTTCAAAATTTGAAGAACTATACTGAGGTGTTCAGCATGGTCCTCCTGATTTTGAGAGTATACCAGAATGTCATCAATGAAGACCACAACGAATCTGTCTAAGTAAGGACGAAAGATTCGGTTCACATAGTCCATAAAGATAGCTGGTGCATTCGTCACACCAAACGACATCACAAGGTACTCGTAATGACCGTATCGGGTATGAAAAGCTGTCTTGGGTATATCCTCCATCTTCACTCATATTTGATGATACCCAGATCGCAGATCGATCTTTGAAAACACCGCTGCTCCCTTCAGTTGATCCATTAAGTCATCAATTCTTAGGAGTGGATATTTATTCTTGATCGTCACTTTGTTTAGCTGCCGGTAGTCCACACACAATCTTGATGTGCCATCCTTCTTACGAATTAACAGTACTAGTGCTCCCCATGGTGACACACTTGGTTTGACAAATTGTTTTTCCAAAAGCTCTTCTAGCTATTTCTTGAGCTCAGCTAACTCTGTCGGTGCCATTCTATAAGGTGTTGTATGTTTGATTATTAGAGAACACACAGCACAAACAAGACAGACTCAATCACAAGACCCAAAGAAATATAAATCGGGGCTTTGATACTAACTTAATGTAACGCCCCTTTTTGGGAGGGAACATCACATTGTCAATTACAATGCGGAAATAAAATTATATAAGTTAAGACCTGGTTATTATTATTGTAATACAAATTTACTTGATTATAGTTATGTAATTAAATTGGTGAATATTTTTTTTTGTTATAATGATAATAATTAATAATCACAGAGACGAAACATAAATGGAAATAGAGAGTAAAAGTAAAACATACACAAGAATTAACTTTGCATATTCATATATATATATATATATATATATATATATATATATATATATATATATTTGTCAAACTGTTTGGTTACAAAGCCTGGTATACCAAAAAGCAAAACTATACCTGCCTCAAAGGATTATACATACACATCCCCACGGTATCAGAAATATACAGCCCACTACAAAAGACATCAGGCCCCTAAAATAAAAACATTGGCAGTCATCAATAGCTACCAACAATATCAGTCCCTCAGATGAAGAGGAATCGTGTCAGGATCCTCTTCAGGATCCTCCGCGAGGTCATCCTCAGGGACCTCCTCGGGGTCTTCCTCATCCGAGGAAACCTCTATAGGAGCCACAGAGCTACGGGACGGGGCCTGAGCTATGGAATCAAAAGAGTCCTCCTGCGGGGTGTAGTAGCAGTCACCCCACATCTCCCGTATGGGCAGATAAAACTCCAGATGCAGGCTGATGCAGCAGGTAAAGGTCGGTGGCTCATGTCGCCTCCAGGCCAAAGCAATCGACACGTCTCCTAGGTAGACGCAGCGCTCGAAGTTAAAGTTGATGTGCCAGCATTTCGGCCCTCCAAGGAAATCCGCGCATGCGTGCCTCCATGATTCATAGTAGATGCTAATCGCGAGCAGGCCAGAAGTCGGGGAAATTGGGAGCTCCAACTTCCTTGCCGTCGTCTTCGATGGGACACAATATACAGATAAAAATAACAGAAGTACTAGTTGTAACCAAAATGGCGCAAAGTGCCCACATAGCATTTTTGACAGCAATAATGATAATAAACATTAAGTAGTAGTAATAATCAACCAAGCAATTCCAGGAAGTTATATATATCAGTAATACAACAGTTTCAATTATAATAATAATAAATGCCAGATAATTCATGGACCCACTATGCACATGCATACAAAGTCAAAATCCTACTCCATGGAGCTAGACACAAACAGTCAGAGAGAAAGATCAGGAGACACGTCTACAGCTCGGCTGCCGCGGCCAAAGTGCTATAACTCAATAGTTTATCCACGTGCACATCATGGCATTGTACAGACAGTCTACGCTAGATCACGATATAGGACAGTGCCCAGTCAGGATTGTTGGTACGTTTGCATCAGTTTGCCCCACGGACAGAAGAACTACCAACTGTCCATACCCCGCACCCCAACGCCCCCATGGTCAATAATAGACCTACACTAGTCTACTCGCACCCGCACAAAGGTGTGTTCAACTCCTAGGCAACTCGGCCTTAACACAGTCCAAACGAACATTTATGATGCATACAGACTCCATGCATAATCGGGTATTATCATCATCACATACTCTTTCACAATACGCCACAATTGGCCAAAGTAAGCATCAACACGAATATTGGTCGCTCACATGGACCCCTAATATCATAATATTGAAATTAAATAAATTAAGCATTTTTAAGGTTTATTATGAATTCTTACTTAAAATTAGTCTTTCTTTCAAGGTTCATCTCTAATTGAATTCTCATAATTAATTAAAATTTCTAATGTAATTTATTCTCATACACTTAGGAGGTTATTCTAAGATCTCAAAGTCTCACACTCTCTTGTTTTTGCCCTAATTAAAATTTTCCTAAGTCTTATGAAAATTTCATTCTTAGTTCTTTAAAATTTATAACTCTCAAAGTACAATTAAATTTTCCAATTTACTAATCCTTGCATCCTATTACCATTAATTTAATCACTAGGTGTTAGGTGATAAATTTTAATTTTGGATTCGATGGAGAAAATGCCTCTAGTGTACAAATATGAGGCTACCTTTCGACGAAAAATAATATGACAGAATGATGAAAGATGTCAGCCACAATGTGATTTGGTGACAAAAATGGCTAAGTTACAATTTGACAGAATCAATGTTGATAGGAAAACATTATTTGACAAGAATGGCTAAAAGTCAAGTTCTGTCGAATGAAAATCAATTCTGTCGAATGAAGATCAATTTTGTTGAATGATGCAAAAAGCTGTTGAATATGCTAGAAGGTCAGTTCTGTCAAATGATGTATAAAGCTGTCGAATATACTAGAAGGTCAGTTCTGTCGAATATGCTAGAAGGTCAGTTCTGTCGAATGATGTATAAAGCTGTCGAATATACTAGAAGGTTAGTTTTGTCGAATGATATATAAAGCTGTCGAATATGCTAGAAGGCCAGTTCTGTCGAGTGATGTATAAAGCTGTCGAATATGCTAGAAGATCAACAGAAATCCTAATTCGATGGATGGGTGTTGACATTGGAGAAATCTTCTAAGTGTTGAACCGATGAAAGTACTAAATGGTCAGAAATTCTAATTCGACGGATATTGACATTGGAGAAGTTTCTCTCGTGTTGAACCGACGAAAGTGCTAAATGGTTAGAAGTTGGTTTTGTCAAAAGTTGGGCAAGGTACTAGTATCGAATATGTGACATACAACTGCCGTATACGTGTCTAATTTTTAGGAGTCAGTTATTTTCATAGTTTACCTATAAATATTAGCATTCATGATGTACAAAGGGTTGGATACTTGATTGAAATCCTAAACATTTCACTCAAGCAGATACACAGATACATATCAAATTTTTCTCTTCATTAATTACATAATGTACACTTGATTAATTATGAATTTCAATTGTTACAATTGTTCACAAAGAACCCCAAATTTTGGGCCTCAAAATCATGGCCACCCGAGGGAAAATCCAACATAAATTTCTTTCATTTCATGCATTCTAATCCAATCCAATATATCAATATACACATACAAACAATCTAATAACATAAACACATTATAAACAACATGCAAACATACTAATTATGCAAACAAAGAATAACCCTCAATAGGGTTTTCTCACAATCAATCACAAACGAGGTTTCTAAATGGTAATAGAGGTTGAGGAGGAGTGTCTTCCTCTTACATAAGTGAAAAGCAAACAAAGAACTCCCTTGAAGCCCTTTGGATTTTCGGATTTGGTTCCTCCAAGAACCCTAAAATTTTAAACTCATTAAAATAGCACCATTACTTGAAAAATAAAGCATGGGTGGTCACAAGGAAGACCATAGAAACGAAAATAAGGAAAGGGAAGTGAAGAATCAAGAACTTACGCAAAGAACCCTAAGCTTGAAGCTTGAATAAAATGGTGAAAATGATGGATTTTCAGAGAACCACCAAATAGAAAAGTGTTTAGGAGAGGGAGAGGATTAAGAAAATGGGGTTAGATGAAAATTTTGTGATGGATGAGGGCATTATGGAGTGGTGGCCGTGAGTCTTAGTCGAGAGAAGGAGGAGAAAAAAACTTGAAAAAGATGAAGGTAGAGAGAGAAAGTGCATAGGAAATAAAGGTGGTAGCTTTTGGGTGTTTGAATCTGGTGTAGTATAATTAATTAAGTGAAAAACACAAATTTCCCCCCATTTGGGTGCTGTTGCCGTGACCATGGAGAAAGGAGAGAGGGAGTGATTAGCGTCCTTTGGAAGCTTGGAGGAAATTTCCAAGAAGCTTCCTTGAGAAGCTTTGCACAATTCTTAATAAAGTGCGTAGTAAGCTTGTCTCCTTAATTAAATACATCTGACAGATGATTAATTACATTATTAGAATTATTTTTCCAGTGAATAAAAGTTACAGTTGATGAAAATAATATTTTATTATTCATCAGATGATTTTATGATACAGTGATTTTATTTATCAGATAAAACCTCAAAAAATGTAAACCTCGCAAACTGTGCCCGACCTTGGGTTTAGTAAGATCACTCGTCGACACATTGATAGTTCAAGGTTTACCAGCCTCAGGAAAAATATTTCGTTATCCCAGCTCCGCTTGGCATACACGCAAAATGAGAAATATACTATAATATTCAAAGTTTTCAAAAAAATCCACAAAAATTCCTAAAAGTCACAAATATGGAAAAATGACTATTCATCACAAAACAAACAATTTTCCGCAGCGTTTGACTGACTCTGCTCAGTGCGCATGCAAAATGAGAAATATATTAAAATATTCAACGTTTCCGGAAAATTCTACAAATTTTTTTGAAATTTATAACTATTATAAAATAATGGTAAATGATAAAATAAACAATTTTCGGGGTGTTACATGCCACATCAATAGTCTTGCTCATGAGAGCACCTCCAGTGGCTGCTTCTATGATAGATCGAATGAGAGCAATCAACTAGCTATAGAAAGTATGGACCAAAATCCATTTAGCTAACCCTTGATGGGGACATTTCCTTAGAATTTCCTTGAAATGCTTCCAAGCCTCAAATAGAGTCTCACCTTCAGACTATTTGAAGGACATAACGTCATTTGTGTACTTCATCGCCATCATTAGAGGAAAGAAACTATCTAGAAACTTCTTAGCCAACTTATCCCAAGGGTGATAGAGTCATCAAGCAAGGATTAAAGTCAAGTCTTTACCTTATCCCTCAAGGAGAAGGAAAAAGCCCTCAATCTAGCTACATCTTCAGACATCCCATTGTTCCTAAAAGTGTCACGAATCTCCAAAAAATTGGCCAAATGTGTATTGCGATCTTCATGAAGTAGGTTCAAAAATTGTATGGTGCACTGGACCATCTGAATAATAGTTGGCTTTATCTAAAAAGTATGAGCTTCGATAGTTGGTCTGCGGATGCTAGATCGAATGACCCGAACATTGGGAGTAGCAAAGTCCCTAAGGAGTCTATTAAGATGCTCTTCACCCGCCATGTTAGATACTTGGTCAAAATCAAGTGCTTGAGCTTGCAATTATTCTCTTCGTAATCTTTGAAATGTCCTTTCAATCTTAGAATCGTAGGGAAACTAGGATACGCTATGAGTCATTTGCATGCACCAAGGTAAAGTACCTACAAAACAAAGAAAACATGAATTAAGAGTTGTGAATCGATATAAGAAATAACAATAAATACAAATTCAATTCTTAGCAATGAAACCAAAAACTTGTTTGGTCCGCAAGTGCACAGGTCGAACAAGTAATAAAGTGAAAAAATAAGTATTGTGTCCCAAAGGATTGAAGTAAAAGAGTGATGTTAACAATCAACTAATCCTCACAAGTTCTTATCCAAGCAATTGAGTTTACATGAATATAAAAGATAAAGAAAGCAATAATAAAAATACAATGCACTATGAAGCAACACTAACAAACCAAAATCTCAAGAGAAAGGTATCAAAGGTTAAGGCCTAGGGGATCCCTATTCACTTCCTATTTCAATAGGTTAATGCAAGGTCCACAAGTTTTCATTAATAAATTAATTTAGTTAGCTGAAACACAAATATAGTTAATTACCTATGTCTAGGTAAATTACCCATATTAGTCTTACCTAATTCACTATGTGTCCATATGAGTTAGCATAAGAGTCACTCATTGAGACCAAGTTTCAAACACTTGCTATGCATGACCATTGGGTATGTGTCCATCCTATTGGATAATCAGCATATTCAAACCAATTAAATGTGATTGAACACACATCCAACATACCATTTTGACATTCTCAAATCCTTATGTCTAGTTCATTTGAAAACATTAAAATCATGTAATTAGTGGCCATTCAAAAGCAAGCATTAAGATGGGTATGAGAGAACAACCAAATCTATTGATTAAAACTTGAGAAAATTATAGAGTACACATATCCATAGAAAGATCCTAAGGAACCCCTGTTACAAATTTAGCTACTTATAAAGGAAGACATTGAAACACAAAGAAGATATAATCCATCAATTTCCAAATCAAGATTAAGAAAAAAAGGGGGGAAGAATGAACAAAATATGGAGATTCTAATCTTGATCTTCCTTCTTGGGTCTTGATTTTCACTTTGAATCTCCTTCTCTTCCAAGTTGAAGTCAATCTTCCACTCCTTTCTCTAAAAAATCTTCCACTCCCACGCCTAGTCATGGTGTGTTACATGCTTGGGCGTGGTCCTCGCAAGTACAATGTCAGTTAGCCTCCCACGCATAAGCACAACCTTTCCTCACCTTGGCGCCACTTACAAGCCTAGGCACCACTTTTCCATGCCTAGGCATGGCCTTCTTAACTGAAAATTCTTCCCTAGACAGAGACAAGTGCTATTAGGCGTGCTTATGCCATGCCTAGGTGTGGCCCTGAACATTCTTCTTATTTGCTTTCTTCCTTGTTTTAATTTTTTCTCACTTCTCCAAGCTCTTCCAAGACTTCATTCATCTTCAACTCTTGCAACAAAGCATCAACAGATGTGTGAGAATTTAAGAAATATTCAATTCTTCTTTATGTAGTCTATAACATCTTGGAAAAACATGTTAAGCTTGTAATTGATTACAAAGGTAGTATATTACTTTATGGCATGTCAGTAAAGTTTTGTAATAAACTGAGTTAGTTTAGGCACTTTGCTGTAACCCGGAGGGTGAAAAATGGCCTAAAATGACTCAGAAAATAGCATAGATTGCTTAGTTAAGGGAAACATATGTGGATAATTTGTTTCTAGGTCATAAATTGCTATGTATGATTTAGTTAAAGTTTCAGGACCATCGGAGTTAATTTGGTATTTTTAGGCATACTAGTTATACTTTTAGTGCCAGATTGACCCTCAGCAAATATGAAAAAATAGAGAAGTGGTGAAACAAGATTTTTAATGAATCTTAAGATTTATTTTAGGCTTGTTGGAAGTTGGAAAACTAAATTCGATGGAATCTAAGTGTTCTTAGCATATCAGGAGTTTTAGTACCACTTTAGTGGTTATCTTATAAGAAGCAAAGTGAGACTTTGCTACTCATATCCCACGGCAGAAATAGCAAACAAAAGAGAGAAAATGAGAGAAAAGAGAAAGAAAATGGAGGAAAGAAAAAAGAGAAAGAGGAGAGGGAAAGCAAGGAGAAAGATCCAAGAATAAGAGTAAGGATTCAAGATCAAGTTGTCTACAAGAGGTAGGGGTTATTGACCTTCCATTTCATCTTTTTTCCTTAAACCATTTCATGGTTGAGGTTAGGTTTTCCTGTGGAGAAAATAGGTTTTTATAGAGTAAAATATGTTTTCTTACTTAAATCTTGGTTTCAATGGTTGGAATTGATTATTTTAGCTATTCGAAATCAAGATTAGTGAGTTTTGGTATTAGACAAAGTTAGAAAGATGATTAAATGGAGTATAGGTTAATAGGAAGTGTATATGTGATTTTGATCATTTACACAAGATTAAGTGAACCAATAGGTTGTAAAAGAGTTACACATTTTTAGAGGTTGCTAGTGGTGTTAGAAATCACCTAGAAACCTTTTTTTGAGATTTAGATCACTTCCAAATTCCAAAGGAACAGTGGCAGTCATCTGCAAAATTATACAGATTTGTTGCTATGCGAGGAGCGCTCAAGCGCTCAATGTAGAGCGCTCAGGCGCTTAAGGACCAGAGAGTGATGCGCACAACAAGGCATTGAGTGCTCAGGTGCTCAGTGTAGAGTGCCTAGGCACGCTTCGCCTAGTAGAATAGAGCTATGCTCTACCCAGTGAGCGCTCAGGCGCTTGGTTAGGAGCACTCAGGTGTGCATAGAACGCTCAAGCACTCAGGAAGGAGGCACTCAAGCACCCAAGTACCAAAAACATGATTTTTGATGTTTTGGGTTATTCTATTTGTTGGGACTCCCTTTTTATGCCTAGTAGAGTGTCTGGAGACACTAGTAAGGGTAAATCCTAGATAGAAAGACAATAAAGCATATAAGGGAAAGTGAGTAAAGCTTGTGCATCCATTGGACATGGATTGCCATAGACTAAGAGTTAGTTTCTTAAGCAACCTAGTGTTGCATAGATATTACAAGAGAGGTGATTAAAGAGTTAAGAAGCTAGATACAAGTAAATAAGTTTGATTGGCATGAGTAAAGTGTCATAGTGCATGAAAGCTCTCATAGAGATGAGGAAGAGTTAGTACTGCAAAGACAGAAAGTGTACTAAGTCTAGTTGGCATTGGTTAAGTATCGTAGTGCATGAAATGCTATCACAGAGAAGAGGTAAAGTTAGTAATGATAAGATGGACTTAGTATAGAGTTATCTGGTGGTTATATTAGAGTTAGGCATAACTCTACATTTTTACACACAAACATCACATTTCGCATAGACTTGTTATTCCTAAAGTTCAGATAATTGAGGCATCCACTCAGTTTTTAGTGGCGATATCCACCCAGTTTATGGTAGACTACTTGCTAGGCTATAGGAGGTTACGTGTTATGATACCAGACTCCCACCCTACTTGGTAGGCTATAAGAGGTTGCACGTTATTATAGAGATTTCCTCCCTACCCAGAGGAATAGTTAAGTTTCACCATACTACACTCATACTAGCATACACTTTTCTTTGAGCATAATCATACATCATCTCACCATTGCATTATTTAATACTTACTTTTATTGGAATTATTTTTTTGTGTTCCTATTGTGTTGTGATTGCATTCGCCTTCGGTGATAGTTGTGTAGACAGTTGTCTTGCTTGATGGTTTCAAATAATTGTATGAGCAGTTATTTGACATCATTATTTGTTTTAGTCTGAGTTAAAGTTATAGATTACATTTTGAATATTGCATAGAGTTGAGGTATATATTCTTATGTAATAGTTTGGTTTATTCATTGCGAATGTTTAAACTGCTGGTTTTGGTTACTTATACTGAGAAATGTGATTTCTTACTTCATTTTTTGCAATATAAATCCAGATGGAAGTTCATCCAAATACAAGAAGAGAAAGTATGAAGACTAGGATAGTTTTTATGCTTAGTAGTAAAGCTTGTATTTGTTTACTCTGCTTTTAGTTTGTATGAAAGTTTATGTATACAATGAGCCCTTTTGAGGCAAAGATGTATGTGTATAACTTTTAGTTTCCGCAAGGCTCTTCATTATTATTTGTTTACATGATATGAATTAGTATGTTGATTAAGTTAGAAGTAGCATTGCTAATATTGTTTATCTAAGTGATACTAGGTTATTGGTATTAGGGTGTTACGTAGTCACTAAAAGCTAAAATTTTCAATCTATTCAAGAAAGGAAGCTTAGTTGTCTAAAATTAAACAAAGTGGACTTAAATGATTTGAAAATCTAGGACTAACATGAAGTTAATCCTCAAATGAAAGCAAAATAACTCCATTTCCTAGAGTTATCAGGTACCAGCTTCAAATCTTTAGTTTGCTACTCACCATTCACCTGATAAATAATGAGTACTGAATATCCAAATACCTTTAGCTAATTAATTCCCATATCAATTGTAACTTGTAAACCACTAGCACATGCTTCACAGTTAGCAATGTTGTTAGTGCATTCAAAGTTCAACGTGATGGCGACTAGGTATTGTTTTCTAATTAGTGAAACAACTATAGCTCCTATACCACTACCATGCATATTGACTACCCCATCAAAATACATCTTCCGCATATTCTCATCATCATCTTCTTCTTTTTCAATTATCAATTTTTCTCTATCAAGAAACTCAAATGTTATTGGCTGTCTACCCTCAAGAGTATTTTCAACTTAATGATCAACAATTGTGCTTCCATTTATGGATTTCCATTTCATATACTTGGTGTCAAATTATGATAATATCACATGCCATTTTGACACCTTTAAGGATACATGGGGACTTTCAAATATGTACCTCAAAGGATCCGTTCGAGATATTAACCAAATTGTATAGTATAACATGTACTGCCTTTAGCTTTCTTGAGGTCCATACCAAAGCACAACAGGTTTTCTCAATTGGCATGTAATGAGCCTCACAGCCATTAAATTTTTTACTCAAATAATAAATCGCCTGGTCCTTCATTCCAGATTCATCATGCTACCCCAAAATTGCTCTGATTGATGTTAGTAATACAATAAAGTACAATATCAAAGGATGACCCACTATGGATGCTACCAAAATAGGAGGATTCAGTAAATAAGCTTTTTATCTTATCAAGGCTCCCTAGTATTCTTCATTCCATTCACCCGTCTAATGTTTCCTTACCAGCTTGAATATAGGTTTATAAGTGCTAGTCAAGTTAGCGATGAACTTAGTAATGTAACTAAGCCTCCCAAGAAGCTTCTCAACTTACGCTTTATCTTTAGGGCAAGAATTACTTCTATTGCTTTTGCCTTATCATGATCTTGTAAGCTCCAGAGCCTTTCAGAAGCATTCACTTGCTAAAACTTTTTAGTAACTTCTAAGTTTTCATGATCAACAAACTTAACCTTAGAATCTTTTTATTTAACAAATTGTCTTAAGTGTTTAAAGGAACAGATTGAGAAGACCCTCAAACTCATTTTACATAAATCAAGACATCCAAGTTCTATCTAATGAGAGTCTCTTTAAAATCAAAAAATTATCTTTAAAGGTTTTTGGAAAAAGACTAAGTATAGAACTAAATTCATGAGGAAGTTACAAAAAGTTCTTCAAAGGTAAAAGTTCTAAAAGAAAAGATCCTCAGAAGATCAGTTTTTGAAGTCCAAATTCATCAAAAACAAGTTTTAAGAAGCAAAATTAATTAGAAGACTACAATAAAAAAGGAACATTATCAGAAGATAGTCCTATCAGAAACATCAAGCATAAGAAGAATCAATCTTTTCAGAAGCCTCTAAGTTTAGTAGATGTATCCTGTACAAAAATAGTAATGTCCAAGTCAGAAGGATTCAGAAGTTCAAAACTTTTGTCTATCACTGAAAAAAGACAAAAATAATTTTAAAAAAAGCTGATTACTCGCTACAGAACAAGAAAATGGGAACTGTACTCTGAACAGTAGTTGTTGGAACTTCAAATGGCTAGCTTATGAAAGTCTATAAATTGAAGAAGCCCAGATGTTGGAAGATATGAAGTAAACTGTTATTCTACTAAACTTCTAATCAAACTTATGAACGACCAAATCTCGCTTCTAATCAAGTTTCTCTATTAAAACCTTTTTTGATCAATCTTCTTAAAAGAGAAACCCAATCTCTCAAGTCTATATTTGAATATAACCATTCTTTGAGTGTTAGAGAGTTTAAAATCTCATTCTTATCTTTGTACCTACTTGTTTAAATTCACTCTTTGAGTGTAAAGAGATACATAAACCCAAACTTCTCCTTGTATCCTGATCCATTAGTGATCATAATGAGCATCTAGCTTGAAGAGGATAAGGTGGAACAAAGACTACTTGTAATCTAGCTTAGAGAAGCTAGGGTTGATCAAAGAATACTTGTGGCAATATAAAATCGTAGTTTTTGACTAGGGACTGAACATAGGCAAGTGGTTTGGCCGAACCAGTATAAACTTCTGAGTGTGAATCTTCTTATCTCTAAACTTTTATCTTTCTGATCACTTAATTCTCTCTTTAATACTTGTTTTCATATCTGAACTATTTCTTAACTTTAAAAAGAATTAAGTTTTAAGTTTAAGTTTAAATCAAATTTCTTTCACTCAAGCAACTCTTTTGTTCATATAAACTTCTAATCCAAACTCTGATATATCCAACTTACGAAACTTGAGAAGTTGTAAAAGTTTTTCAAGACTCCTTTAGAAATTAGAGGCATGATTCAACCTCCCCTTCTCGTGCTCTTGCCACTTTTAGATCCATCTTTATTCTTTCTATATTAACTACGAAGTCAAGTAGTTTCCTATTAGATGCCCTAAAAACACATTTATTGGGATTCAACCTTAACTTATACTTCCCGAGTCTTTCAAACAACTTACGCAGAGCTGCCAAATGGCTTTCCCCTTCTTTTGACTTAGTAACCATGTCATCCACATACACCTCAATCTCTTTATGCATTATATTATGAAACAGTGCAACCATAGCATGTTGGTAGGTAGCCCTGGCATTCTTCAATCCAAATGACATCACCATATAACAGGATGTTCCCCAAGTAATGATAAAAGTAGTTTTCTCTTTGTCATTAACATCCATGGGGATTTTATTCTACCCATAGTATCCATCAATAAATGAAAACCTATGATTCTTGGCTATGTTATCAACAAGAACATCAATATGGGGAAGTAGGAAATCATCCTTCGAGCTAGCTTTATTTAAATACATGTAGTCTACACAAATTCTAGCTTTTCCATCCTTTTCAAGCACAAGCACAATATTGGCTATCCTGTCTGGGTGTCTTGACACCTCCAAAAATCTCATTTCTAACTGCTTAGTCACTTCCTCCTTGATCATTAAGAACATGCCAGAACACATGCTCCTCAACTTCTACTTCTTTGCTTCAACACCCGAGTATAACGAGATCTTATGTGATGCTATCTTCGGATCTAACTCAGACAAGATCATGCAAAGACATCCAGATACTCTTTTAATAGTGCAATAATTTCATCACGCTTAAGATTTTCTATCATTATCAACTATTTTCACTTCCTCAGCCCCCATGTTGATCACCTTCACCACCTCATTATTCAAGTCAAACCCATTTTTTTGAATATTCTAGTAATTTTGTATACTTCTTAACCATTTCTTCCTCCTCTTCAGATCTAGGGTCATCTTCATCAAACATCTGCATGGGGATCAATTAATAAGTTTTCAAGGTCCTTTTTGTGAGGCAAAGTCTCTACAAAACCCAAGTCCTTAGAAAGTAATTTGTGTAGAGTTGGAAAGATAAAACAGCGAACAAAGCATGAACAATAAGAAGGAAATGATATAAGTATAGACTAGAAACAAGGTATCATACAAGAATATAAAAGGAATTAAAAAAGTGCAAGAGAACAACCCAAAAAACAACAAGGAGAAATATTGAAATGCAAATTATTTAATTAATGTCTCAAGTAATATAAACATAAGTTCAAAAAAAAGAACTCAAAAGGCTTAAGCATATGCTAGTTCGGTACAATCTTATAATTACTTTGAAGCAATCATATCAATCATTGGTTCAAACAATTAGTTCCTCAACAAATCATTGTCTTTGGCAGGATAGATTGCATTGCACTCTTCTAGATCTTCCTTATTTAATGCATTGATAGTGAGATGGCATTGAGGGTGAATGGTCTCTTCAGATATGATCACCTCTTCTGGCATTGGAAATGTTTTCCTCAGATAAGGAACTTGTTACATTTTGCCCTTCTTAACTTTTTGCCCAAGGCCTTGCTCTCACTTCTTTCTTTCAGCGATGCTTCATATCCCAAACCCAAACTTATCCAACTTTTTTGAGAATGACACAAGCAACCAACTTCCTTGTGTAACGTCCTAAATTCTAAAACTATAAAATATATGGCATATAATTTAGTAAATAGAATTAGACATGTCACTTCTAACTTTAACCCATTAGATTACCATAGATTAACTATACACATTAGTATATAGAAAGAGCCTTTAGAGAAAAGGCAAAGAGTACAAGAATTTATACAACTAAAAAAAAACTTGTTCTTAACTAATACGTTTAGTACAAATATCTGAAAATGTATAACATAAGCCACAAGGGTATAAGTACAACCCATAAGGCATAAAATAAAACTATAATGTACAACACATAACTATTCTAATACACCATCTTCATTTCTTATCCTTGGAAAGAACTTGAACTGGATTTAGCATGAAAACAAACAAGGGGTGAGAATTCACAATTCTCAGTAATAAAATTTCATAGTCAATCACTCATATCATTATAAACACAATCTCAATAAATAAGGAGTAAGATATATTCTTAAAACGCTTCTAAGGCTCAACTTTAGAAAATAAAGGAACCAAGCTAAATAAACATCCATGGCTCAACAACAAAGGGACAAAGCTCAACTTATATCCATGACTCAATAAAGAAACCCAGCTCAATTTATATCCATGGCTTAATAAAGAAACCAAGCTCAACTTATATCTATGGCTCTACAAAGAAACCAAGCTCATGTTCTAGATACATTTCTATGGCAATTCATGTAACAGCCCCTTTAGAGCATCACATTTACGGATTCAACTTACCAAATTTGAACCAAGTTATAATAATTAATAATATTGTATGTATGTTTTTCAAATATTTTTCTTCGCCGATAATTAAAAACTAACAAATTAAATAAAATACAGAATATACCAAACCAAAATAATTTACATCATATATAGACCAAGTTTTAATACTTAAAAACATCCAGCTTTTATCCTCAAAATAATTATATAGATACTATTACCCAAGCATAAACTAACCTAATGCTATATATATCTAATCAGACGGGCACTCCGGATCCTCCTCCGGGTCTTCTTCAGATTCCTCAGATGATAACATCCCCGGATGGGTCATAGGACTACGGACTGGAGTCCGTGCAGATGAAACTACTGAGTCCTTCGTAAGAGTAACACAACGAGTACTCCACAGAAACTCCACAGGCATAGTAAAACGTAGATGCACAAAAGCACTAAAAGAAAATATAGGGACCCCATGAAAAGTCCTACTAAGGATAATAGACACCCCCCAATATACACCACGCGATCCTCATCAGCATTATAACTCCAGGCATTCGTGCCTCCTCTAAACAGCACTTTCACATACCCCAAAAAACCCCTCAACGCCATCAGAGAAAATAAACAAACTAACACAAACAGAAACGAGGCAATCCTTCTTCCTCCTCTTCCCCTTCACACTCTTTATCAAACATACAAGTAAACAGAATAACATAGCAAAGAGGTGAGATCCCCAACATCAATACCATCATGGCAGTATAAAGACAGTAAAATAGCATACTATTCATACACAGCATTTAACAGATATATTTATAACATCGTACAATCATTGCATCCAATAGAAAATAACTACTACAACACATATACATATCACAGCAGAATGATGACTGACTATGCATATGCACAATGAACTAATTTCTTACTCTATGGAGCTAAACTCAATTTCAGAGAGAATGATCTAAAAGATATGTCTGTACATCGACCGCCTCAGACCAAGTGTTATAACTTTCAATGTGCACATCAGGCATTATACAAGACATTCTATGCCAGATCCTGAATAGAATAGTGCATTGTTAAGATCGTCGTAGCATTGATCAGTTACCACG
Source organism: Ormosia semicastrata (assembly GCA_029884595.1). Lineage (NCBI taxonomy): Eukaryota > Viridiplantae > Streptophyta > Magnoliopsida > Fabales > Fabaceae > Ormosia > Ormosia semicastrata. The sequence continues at coordinate 818,322 of JAQQTO010000060.1, read as the reverse complement.
GCCTAGTGTAGCTACCTACTGTCCACTTGTGGAATACCCGTGCTCCTACGCGTCCAAGTTCAGCATGTGAACTACACTACGCAATTCGCATCGGCACTTAGGTGTAATTCAACTCCTAGGCAACAATAGCCTTAACAGACACCGTCTGTCAAATAATGCATGTCAAATGAATTTATGCATACTATGAGCCACTACCGGCCACAAACACATAGTAATAGTTCCGAATCCAGTATATCGGTTCGACAGCAAAACTTGTTGTTGCTCTTAATAGCGTAACGTTTGTATTGTATTTTCACAATTGCGAAAACTTCTGTTACGTTTTCAAATCGCGTAACAGTTTTTCAACATTTTCTCAATCTCGTAGAGATTTTAAAACGTTTTCTCAATCGCGTAGCTAAAAATCATCATTTTTAAATCACGTAAGAGTTTTTTCAGGTATTTTCAATCACGTAAAATATTTTCTCTATATTCTAAGCTCAAATTAAAACTTTTCTCATTTAATATAAAAATTGGACTTTATTTCCATTATTTCCCTATTAAATCACCTTTAAACAATATTTTTAACATTTTTCTCACATTCTACCTTATTTTAATTTTAAATAAAACTCTTTTCCATTTAATTCATTTATATCATCATAAATAAAATATTTTAAGTCTCCAAATTACTTCTTAGTCCTAATTTCACTATAATGGCCGAAAATCACATCTTAATTAGTGATAAAAATATATTCATTTTCATTTTTATTTTGTAATTCCATAATGAAATTTATTACCACTAATCCTCTAGGTTAATATTTCATAAAACATTTTGTATTGGATTTCCCCTTTGGAGGGCTTAGAGGCTACGAGTCTCTATGGCCATTGGAACCAAAATTTCATATCCTCACAAGCATAATTTATGACATACAACATACTTTAAGCATCAAAATTCTACTCTAACAAGTTCATACATAATATCAAAGCAATAAATCACATAGGACAAATAATTACAAACCACATAATCACACCAAAATTTCGTATCCCTCACCACCATAAGTGGTTGATGAGGTTAATTTCCCTCTTACCTTAGATCTAGCTTCCTAAGCTCATTGTATGATCCTTTATATCAACTTCCTCCACCAAGTAACTCTTAAAATCAAAGTAAACACAAATATATTAACATCGAAGGCTAGAGTCAGACAACCATAGATCAAATATGATCTTAGAATTTCAAGAATCAAATAAGAAATCAGGTTTCAAGAACTTTACCTTAGAACCCTAGAACTTGAACTCAAAAATCAAGCTTGAAAATGGTTGAATTTCAAGTCTTGATCACAACATCAAAGTTGCTTAGAATGATGTTTAGGATCAAGTAGTATGGTTGGTTTGAATTATGAGAGGTTGGAAGGTAATTTTGGGTAGCTTGGCCGTGAGATGCGGAAGAGAAAATGAGAGAAAATGATGTTTAATTTTTTTATGAAAGATGATAGCTTTGAAAATGTGATATTTTCTCTCTCCTAAAGCCTTTATGGCCGTGAGATAGAAGGAGAGTGAGAGAGATATTTTAGTTTACTAAAACCCCTCATAACCATTGATTCAATCAAGGGTGGATATCCAAAGTTATCCCTCCAAGCTTGTTTCTAATTGGTTGTTCATAAAGATGTCATAACTATCATCTTTGACCAACCAAGATATTTTCTAGATATTTTCCAGAAACTATTACCGAATGGACAAAGGCTACTGCTAGTTATTGTCCAATGGATAATAACATTACACAATTGATAATAGCTTTACCTGATGGATAATAACTTTATCCAATGGATAATAGAATGTATCAAAGACTCAGATAAAGAAAATTTTCGTCAACTGTTTCCGGTTTCGGGTTGAGTAAGTTCCCTCGGCCCTGCATTAATAGTCCAAAACTTTCTGGTCCAAGAATTTTTTTTTTATTTTTTCGGGCCCACCTCAAACACACATACAACTCAAAATAATATTAAAATAATAAAAAAAAATTAAAAATTCACAAATATTATAAAACTCATAAATATAAAGAAAAATGAAAAATCGGGGTGTTACAACTCTCCCCCTCTAATAAAAATTTCATCCTCGAAATTTCTCTTACATTAAAACAAATAAGGATATTGCTCCTTCATCTTGTCTTCATGCTCCCATGTAGCATCTCCCGTTATGTCGTTCTAGATTACCTTCACAAAGGCAATTTCTTTCCCTCTGAGTTGTTTTACTTTTTTGTCTTCGATCTTTACGGGAAACGTCTCATAGGTCAAGTTATCTTTCAATTGTACCGTATCCAAAGCTACAACATGGGTGGAATCAGGAATATACTTTCTTAACTGTGACACATGAAAGACATTATGGAGATTTGAAAGAAAAGGCGGTAAGGCTATCTGATATGCTATCGGACCTATCCAACAAAGAATTTGATATGGTCTGATAAATTTAGGAGTAAGTTTTCTGGATTTTATAATCTGTCTGACCCCAGTCATGGGCGTGACTCTTAAAATACATGATCGCCTTCCTCAAACTCAAGTGGTCTCTTTCTCTTATCACCATAACTCTTCTATCGACTTTGAGTTATCCTCATCTTTTCTTGAATCATCTTTACCTTATCTGTCATTTATTGCACAAGCTCCGATCCTAACGTAAGACTTTCTCCATCTTGATACCAGCATAAGGGTGTTCGACATCGTCGCCCATACAACGCCTCATAGGGTGCCATCCCTATGCTCAAATGGAAACTATTGTTGTAAGTGAATTCTATCAGAGGCAAGAACTTATCCCAACTTCCAAACTGTTCTAGTACACAAGCCCGTAATAGATCTTCCAGTGACTGAATAGTTCTCTCTAACTGTCCATCTGTTTGCAGATGATATACAAAACTTAAATAAAGTTTAGTCCGCTTCTTGCAAACTTTGCTAAAACCTCGATGTAAACCTCGGATCTCTATCAGAAATAATGCTAGAAGGTACGCCATGAAGTCTAACAATCTCACTAATGTACACTTAAGTCAACCTTTCCATTGAATATCTTATGTTAATACGCAAGAAATATGCTGACTTCGTAAGCCAATCAACAATTACCCAAATAGTGCCATGACCCCTTCGAGTCTTGGGCAAACCCGCAACAAAATCCATAGCAATGCTATCCCATTTCTATTCGGGAATAGCCAAAGGTTGTAACATTTCAGATGGTCTTTGATGCTCAACCTTTGCTTTCTAACAGATCAAACAAGACGACACATACTCAACAACATCTCTCTTCATTCCTTGCCACCAATACAATCGCTTCAGATCATGATACATCTTGGTTGCTCCAGGAAGCATACTCAACTTGCTTCTATAGGCTTCATCAAGAATTAATCTTCTAAGTTCTGGATCACTAGGTACACAAATCCTATCACCAAATCTTAGAATTCCATCAAGTCCTTCATTAAACACTGTCTCAACACCTTGTTTTATTAACTCCCTCTCATTCTGTAAATATTGATCACATTTCTATTTCTCTCGAATTTTTTCCATCAGACTATTCGAAATGGTAATCATATTCAAACAAATCCTCCTCAGCGTCAAATCCATAGACAACCGCATATCCCTGAATTGCTCTATTAATTCACTCTCTTTAATCATCATAGCAGATACACTAAGTACTTTTCTACCCAAGGCATCCGCTACGACATTCGCCTTTCCAGGGTGATACTGGAGTTGAAAATCGCAGTCTTTCAAAAATTCTAGCCATCGTCTCTATCTCATATTCAACTCCTTCTGATCGAACAAATACTTCAGGCTTTTGTGGTCATTGTAGACATTGAAGGTTGCTCCATAAAGAAAATGTCTCCAGATTTTCAACACAAACACAACTACCGCCAATTCCAAATCACGAGTAGGATAATTCTTCTCATGCACTTTCAACTGTCTTGAAGCATACGCCACGACATTTCTATTCTGCATCAACACACAACCTAAACCCAAATGCGAAGCATCACAATACACTTCAAATGGTTCGTTGGGATCAGGCATAATCAACACCGGTGCAGTAGTCAAACGTCTCTTCAGCTCTTGGAAACTTTCCTCACTTGCATCCGTCCATGTAAAAGCTTGATTCTTCTGTGTGAGTTGGGTGAGAGGTCCTGCTATCTTTGAAAATCCTTCAATAAACCTTCGATAGTACCCGAACAATCCAACAAAGCTACTAATCTCTGCCACTGTCTTCGGCCTTTCCCACTGAAGAACGGTCTCCACCTTCACTAGATCCACCGTAATCCCTTCCTTTGAGATTACATGCCCCAAAAACTGAACTTCTTCTAACTAGAATTCACACTTGGATAGTTTTGCGTATAACTTCTTTTCCTTCAAAATTTGAAGAACCACACTGAGATGTTCAGCATGTTCCTTCGGACTTTAAGAATAGATCAGAATGTCGTCAATAAAGACAACGACAAATCTATCTAAATAGGGACGAAAGATCCTATTCATGTAATCCATGAATATTGCAGGAGCATTTGTTACCCCAAACGACATTACTAAATACTCGTAGTGCCCATAACGCGTTTGAAAACCTGTCTTAGGAACATCTTCAACCTTCACATGAATTTGATAATAACCAAAATGCAAATCAATCTTAGAAAAAATAGCAGCTCCCTTCAGTTGATCCATCAAATCGTCTATCCTTGGAAGTGGATACTTATTCTTGATTATGACCTTATTCAACTGACGATAATCTACGCATAACCGAGAAGTTCCATCCTTCTTCTTTACCAATAGCATTGGAGCTCCCCATGGTGACACACTGGGTCTCACAAACTATTTTCCCAACAGTTCCTCTAATTGCTTCTTGAGTTCAGCTAACTCCGACGGCGACATTCGGTGTGGTGCCATTGAAATAGGACCAGCTCCTGGTACGAGATCAATAGAAAACTCTATTTCTCTTTTTAGTGGTAATATAGGAATCTCATCAGGAAAAATATCAGGAAACTCGTTTACCATCGGAATAGCATTCACATCCTCCTCACTTTTGACCTCCAACGAAGATAACAACATGTATCCTTGAGCTCCTTCCCTTAAGCAAGCTTTGACTTGGTTCGCCGTTAAAAATCTAAAATTCTCAGGTTTAAGAAAAACTAAAGTCTTATTGGCACAATCTAATAAGATATGGTTAGAAGAAAACCAATCCATTCCTAGAATTATGTTTATTTGTGATAAAGGCAAACAAATTAAATCAATAGGAAAGATTCAATTCATAACACAAACAGGGCAATTTAAACAAACTTGGGTAGTAACGACAGGCTTAGCAGTAGGGGTAGAATTAATCAAATCAAAAGGCAATGAAGATACAGATAATCTTAAATGACCCACACAGTCATAGGCAATGAAAGAATGCGTCACTCCAGAATCATACAGTACAGTTAAAGAATTACCTTCCATGGTATACTCTCTTGTAATCAGATCCTCTGATTTTGAGGCTTCCTCTTCACTCATTTTGTACACTCTCCCTCTTGCCTGTGGCCTGGTAGCACGAACATTACTGATAGAGGGCTCCATCTTTGGCTGATCGCAGTCTTTTGAAATATGTCCCAACTTTCCACATCGGAAACAAATGATGCCCTTGATCGTACAGTCCTTTGTCAAATGGTCCTTCCCATACTTGAAGCACTTTGATGTAGGCGCCCTAGTCTGAATAAATTTGTTGTTGCCAGAACATCCTCCATAAGGTTTCTGTTGAGATTGACTCCCCGGTGGCTGTGCATACGGCTTTCACTGGAATCGAGTGTTGTTATTGTTGCCTCCTCTTTGGAATTGTGTTAATCCAAAGTTGTGATTTCTGGTGTCACGAGACTGATCTAACTCCTCTATTCGATGACACTTGTCAAGCAAAACTGGGAATTACTCAGTCCCTAGGGGTAGCACTGCACGCTTCAAATCGTTCCTTAGACCTGCTTCAAACTTTCTGCATTTCCACTCCTTGTCAAGCTGTAGTTGGAAGTACCTCGAGAACTTCGACAGGCTCTCGAACCTTGCAGCATACTCATTGACCGTCATTCCTCCTTGTCATAGACTAAGGAATTCCATTTCCTTAGCATGCCTTACACTGGCTGGAAAATATTTTTCCAGAAATTTGTTCTTGAACAGTCCCCACGTAATCACCCTTCCTTTAGCTTCTAGTAGCCGTTGTGTTCAGGCCCACCAGTCTTCTCCATCTCCAACGAGCATGAAGGTAGCGTAAGTTACCTTTCGTTCATCTGTACAACCCATTCCTCTAAAAATCTTTTCCAGCTCCTTGATCCAAAGATTTGCCTTCTCCGGATCAAACTCTCCTTTAAACTGTGGAGGGTTGTTACGACGAAACTCCGATAGACTCTGAGCTTCAGCGATCTCTTCATGTTGTTAAGTAGCTCTCTGATTTTGTTGCACGATCATGTCTGCCATCCTTTGCATCGCTTCAGCTGCCACAGCCATGCTCTCATTATCTTGTCCAGTATCCACACTCGCGCCTCTTCCATGAGTCATTGTTCTCCTTTGAAATTAAACTAAACAATACAAAATCAAAGTCAAATAAAATCATTTCAAACAATGTTATCTCCTTACGGAAACCAAACACAGAGAATCACACAATACAAACAAGACACACCTAACCACAAACCCAAAAGACTCAAACTTGGGCTCTGATGCCAACTAATGTAACACCCCCTTTAAGGCATCACATTTACGGATTCAACTTACCAAATTTGAACCAAGTTATAATAATTAATAATATTGTACGTACGTTTTTCAAATATTTTTCTTCGCGGATAATTAAAAACTAACAAATTAAATAAAATACAGAATATACCAAACCAAAATAATTTACATCATATACAGACCAAGTTTTAATACTTAAAAACATCCAGCTTTTATCCTCAAAATAATTATATAGATACTATTACCCAAACATAAACTAACCTAATGCCATATATCTAATCAGATGGGTACTCCTCTGGATCCTCCTCCGGGTCTTCCTTAGATTCCTCAGATGACAACATCCTCGGATGGGTCATAGGACTACGAACTGGAGTCTGTGCAGATGAAACTATTGAGTCCTCCATAGAAGTAACACGACGAGTACTACATAGAAACTCCATAGGCATAGTAAAACGTAGAAGCACAAAAGCACTAAAAGAAAATATAGGGACCCCAGGAAAAGTCCTACTAAAGGTAACAGACACCCTGCCAATATACACCACACGATCCTCATCAGCATCATAATGCCAAGCATTCGTGCCTCCTCTAAATAGCACTTTCACATACCCCAGAAAACCCCTCGACACCATCACAACAAACAAACAAACTAACACAGACAGAAATGAGGCGATCCTTCTTCCTCCTCTTCCCTTTCACACTCTTTATCAAACATACAAGTAAACAAAATAACATAGCAAAGAGGTGAGATCCCCTACATCAATACCATCATGGCAGTATAAAGATAGTAAAACAACAAACTATTCATACACATCATTTAACAGATATATTTATAACATCATACAATTATTGCATCAAATAGCAAATAACTACTACAACACATATACATATCACAGTAGAATGATGACTGACTATGCACTTGCACAATGAACCAATTTCCTACTCCATGGAGCTAAACTCAATTTTGGAGAGAATGATCCAGAAGATATGTCTGTATATCGGCTGCTGCTCTGTCAATTATTTTCATACTTTAAATGCCTTATGATTAATTTAATTGGACTCCATATGTGCTTAATTGTTGACATTTAGCTAAGTTTCTGATTTAGAGTTGTCTTTAGATGTTTATTGTAAAACTATGCTAAATGTGGTTATAAACACTCATAAATGAATTATGCTTTTCAGAATATCTTTGAGTGTTTGAGTCCATTAGCATCAAACCAAGCTTGATGACCATTTGAGGAGAGAGATGAATACTTAAGAAGATCAGTTTTACCCTTAGAAGCAAAGGAAGAAGGGCATTTATGAAGAATCAAGGTCACATTTGAAGAAAGTGAGTGACACGGCCCGTGTGATATGACACGGGGTGGGCCGTGTACTCCTCTGACTATTTCAAGATAGGTCAAATCCTATTTTTAGACAACACGGGCCATGTCATATAACACGGCCCGTGTCAAATGACACGGGTTGGGCCGTGTTCTTCTCTGACTTTGAGATTAGTTAGAATTTTGTCACCAGATTCAGACACGGGTTAGGTCATGTCAAATGACACAGCCCATGTCGTCGCATCAGAAAGTTAAATTCGAATTCTATTGAGAAATTAGGTATCAAAAGCTATAAATAGATATACCTAGAGCCCCAAAAGGGAGGTCTGGGCTGGGAGCAGCCAAAGGGCTGAAGAGGATTCAAAGAACAAGAGAGAGGAAGATTGGATCGAAGATTGGAGTCTCGGGTTCGAGCAATCGGAGATCGATCATCCCCAACCTTTGGAAATTAGTTTGATCTTCAGTTTTCTTTTGCACTTTCATTCTGAACTATGTTTTCCTTCTGTTTTTCTTCTATTTTTGAATTTGCCATGTGTGGCTAGTTTTCTTATTTGGTTAAGGGAAGATGAAACCCTAGTTTTGATTATGTGAATCTTGCATATTTCTTTATATCAATACAGTTATGTTTTTATTCATATATTTCTGAATGTATTATTGGTATGAAGGTTTTTATACTTGTTCCCGCTTTCAAAGTGGTAGATCTGGGTTTATTATGCACGGTTGCGGTAGTAAATCTAGTAGAATGTATGATGTTAATGTGGGTATAATTATCTTTGTGCTATTTGCCAGTTATAAAAGTGGTAGATCTGGATATATTATGCGCGGTTACGGTAATAGATTTAGAGAAATATATGTTCTAAGTAATTTAATCCTGGTGTGTGATTAGATTTTAGTGTGATTAGTTTTCTAAATCTTAATGCAATTGTTGGATAGTTGTAAGAGCGGTTGCTTCATGACTAATCAGTGATTAGAAGTTGATTTGAGCGGTTGCTAAATTGGCCAACACGTAAGGAAAACAGAGATTTACTCTCACAATTGCATAAAAACATAATTAAGCATGTTGGTATAAAGAGTATGTAAGTTAACACAATCATATAAATCTAGTGGTGGATTCCATCTCTTAACCAATATCTTTAACTTGATAATTCAATTTGTGTTTACTATTTTGGTTTAAGTCTAATTTCTTTTGTTAGTTTTAATTACCAAAACCCCCTTTTACTTTTTACTATTTTATTGTTCATCAGAGTTTAATTTAGGAATTGGATTAATAGTGTTAATTGAATTAGTTCTCTGTGGATCGACCCTTGCTTACTACAACTGGTTGCAAGCTTTTTATATTTTTGGTGGAACTTGGCAACTATTTTTGATATTATATTTAATCACAATCCACACCACACCAAATTTTGGCGCCGTTACCGGGGAACCAATTTTTCAATTGCGCTATTAATTTGTTTCCTATTTTTACTCTATTTTTATTTTTATTTTTAATTTTTTATTCTTTCTTTCTAAGTGTCTTGTAGGTGTTGATGTCCACTGATCATGGTTGCTTGTGAGATTTGCTTATCACCTGGACATCCCACTGATTTATGTCCTACTTTCCTAGTGGACACAAATAAGGAGGTAGAGGTAGTATGGGGATGTTCTGACCCTTCTGACAACTACAACCCCTACTCCAATACATATTATCCAAAGTGGTGGGGTTATCCTAACTTGAGTTATGGACAAGAAATTTCGAATCAACCTCCAGACTATGAACTTCCGAATTTCAAAGAAAGGCAAACATCTTTCCTTCCAGTGCAGCAACAAGCTCAAGCCTCTTGGCAACCTGAACCTTCATTGGAGGAGCTAGTAAGACAAATGGCCACTTATAACATGCAGTTCCAACAAGAAACACAGGCCATGTGTAATGACCTGCAAAACTCTTTGGATCAGTTAGCCACAGATCTCAGCAAATTCCAGAGCCAAATTTTTGAAGGACTGTCCTCACAACCAGAAGAGAATGTGAAAGAAGATGCTAGTGCTGTCACACTACAAAGTGGGAAGACGTTAGATGAACCCACCTCTCCTTCACAAACCATTGAAGAGAAAGAAATAGAGCCTGGAGAGGTAAGTGAGGAGGGGAAAAACTCTAAGGCCCCCAAGGTAAGTATTCTTGAACCCCTTCCTAAGGTAGTGGAGAGATAATATGATGAGTTGTGTGATGAATTTCCTGATTTTATTAGTTTCAATAATTATACTCATTGCAACTCATGTACTGATTGTGATGGTGACATGAAATGTACTATTTATGCTGAAATTTATGCATTCTTGAGAGCTGATGATTCTGTTTGTGTAAAAGCTAATGTTGTTGAAGAATCTATCAACAATGCTTTTGATGCAGTTGTGGGATCTAATATACAAGGAGAGATAGAATTGTAGGCCTCTGAAGAGTTTTCAGTGAAGGGAGAAGAGCACCAGATAACAGACACTACTGAAGTGGATTTTGTTTTTGGGCCATGGTCCAATAGAAACAATGCATATGAAGTTGATGAAGTGCACATATTACTTTTCAGTGGTGAAGCCAAGGAAAATAAGGAAGGCCAATGGGATCCTGGTGGAAGCCCTCATGTCTCAAGCTTAACTTGGTCATTACACTTCAGCCAATGGGACCCCGGTGGAAACTCTCATGTTATTTCAAGCATAAATTGGTTATTATGCTTTCGCCAATGGGATCCTGGTGGAAATTTCTTCATCTACCTCTGTTACTTCAATTAATAAGGATGTTTCTTTCCTCTCTTTTATTTTACTTGTCCTAGATTTATTAATGATTATTCATTGTTGAGGTTTACATTGAGGACAATGTAGTATTTAAGTGTGGGGGAGGAATTGACATTTTATTTTTTGTTTTATTTTTATTTTAATTTCTATTTTTTGTTTTTGAAAAAAAATTGTGTTTTTATTTGATTTCCAATGATGTTTTGAGACTTGTGAAGTCTATGAGTTTGAAGCAATTAAAATTCAAGGTTATGATTTATAAATTTCTTCTGTCATCTTGAATTTGGCAAGCTTGGTTTTGGATATTTGATTGATGAATTGAGTTTGATAGATGCATACCTGGTGAGATTTTGAGCCTTTTGATGGATGGATTTAGCATTTATGCCATTCTCTTCTTTCTTGTGTGATTTTCACTCATGTCATATTGATCACTCTAGAACTTGCTTTAATTCTTTTTGAGGTTACATTTTCACTTGCATACATGAACATGATTGAGGCATTCTTTTGTGATTAACTACTTTGACCAAATAGCCAACCTTGCATTATTTCCCTTTGATTAACCCCTTGAGCCTATTTGCCTATTCTTTGTCTTATCTCATTATATGCTCTATGTGAAAAACCATGATTTTACCTTACCTTAGAGAATGGGAGAGCATTGGTTCATTTTCATTGGAGGAGCTTTTTTGCTTGCAAGTGTTTAATAGGACAAGTGTGGGGGTTGTGTAAGTTGATGTGTAATATGCAAGGTGTTGAAAAAAAAATGCAAAGAAAAAGAAAAAAATTCAAGAAAGATTGTAAAAGAAAAGAAAGAAAAAGGAAAGGAAGATGTAAAGAGAATGTGCATTATATAGATTTGAGGGGATAAAAATTTCATGTTTGTCAATTGAGTTTCTCCCCAATGTTCTTTTATTCTCTTGGGTGCTCATCTTACCACATCCATATTATTTCCTTCCCTTACCTTGGCCCCATTACAACCTTAAATAAAGTCCTCTTGATTTGTGTGTGCATGTGTTTGAATAGTGGAGAAGTAGAAGATAAGCAAGCTTGTGGTAGTGCATTTTTCATGGGTTGAATTGAGTGAAATACTTACCTTGTAAACACTTGAGAGATTGAGAGTGTATCTTGTGAGGATCTATCATTCTTAATTCATGCTTTTCAATTTGAAGATACCTTGCATGTTGATTTGAGGTGCGAAGAATTGTTATCTCTTGAATGTTGTGATCCCTTGAATCTTTTCTTGCTCTTTTTCTTGCCTCTCTTGAATATCATTGGAAATTGAGTTCTTTAAATTATTAGGTTTTTGAATTTATTTTGTTTTCCTTGTTCCTTGGTTTGGTCTTATGTTTTGCCCAGGAGTGCAAAAGGCTAAGTGTGGGGGTATTTGATCTGTCAATTATTTTTATACTTTAAATGCCTTATGATTGATTTAATTGGACTCCATATGTGCTTAATTGTTGACATTTAGCTAAGTTTCTGATTTAGAGTTGTCTTTAGATGTTTATTGTAAAACTTTGCTAAATGTGGTTATAAACACTCATAAATGAATTATGCTTTTCAGGATATCTTTGAGTGTTTGAGACCATTAGCATCAAACCAAGCTTGATGACCATTTGAGGAGAGAGATGAATACTTAAGAAGATCAGTTTTACCCTTAGAAGCAAAGGAAGAAGGGCATTTATGAAGAATCAAGGTCACATTTGAAGAAAGTGAGTGACACGGCCCGTGTGATATGACACGAGGTGGGCCGTGTACTCCTCTGACTATTTCAAGACGGGTCAAATCCTATTTTTGGACAACACGGGCCATGTCATATAACACGGCCCGTGTCAAATGACACGGGTTGGGCCGTGTTCTTCTCTGACTTTGAGATTAGTTAGAATTTTGTCACCAAATTCAGACACGGGTTAGGTCGTGTCAAATGACACGGCCCGTGTCGTCGCACCAGAAAGTTAAATTTGAATTCTATTGAGAAATTAGGTATAAAAGCTATAAATAGAGATACCTAGAGCCCCAAAAGGGAGGTCTGGGCTGGGAGCAGCCAAAGGGCTGAAGAGGATTCAAAGAAGAAGAGAGAGGAAGATTAGATTGAAGATTGGAGTCTCGGGTTCGAGCAATCGGAGATCGATCATCCCCAACCTTTGGAAATTAGTTTGATCTTCAGTTTTCTTTTGCACTTTCATTCTGAACTATGTTTTTCTTCTGTTTTTGAATTTCCCTTGTGTGGCTAGTTTTCTTATTTGGTTAATGGAAGATGAAACCCTAGTTTTGATTATGTGAATCTTGCATATTTCTTTATATCAATACAGTTATGTTTTTATTCATATATTTCTGAATCTATTGTTGGTATGAAGGTTTTTATACTTGTTCCCGCTTTCAAAGTGGTAGATTTGGGTTTATTATGCGCGGTTGCGGTAGTAAATCTAGTAGAATGTATGATGTTCATGTGGGTATAATTATCTTTGTGCTATTTGCCAGTTATAAAAGTGGTAGATCTGGATATATTATGCGCGGTTGCGGTAATAGATTTAGAGAAATATATGTTCTAAGTAATTTAATCCCGATGTGTGATTAGATCTTAGTGTGATTGGTTTTCTAAATCTTAATGCAATTGTTGGATAGTTGTAAGAGCGGTTGCTTTATGACTAATCAGTGATTAGGAGTTGATTTGAGCGTTTGCTAAATTAGCCAACACGTAAGGAAAATAGAGATTTACTCTCATAATTGCATAAAAACATAATTGAGCATGTTGGTATAAAGAGTATGTAAGTTAACACAATCATATAAATCTAGTGGTGGATTCCATCTCTTAACCAATATCTTTAACTTGATAATTCAATTTGTGTTTACTAGTTTGGTTTAAGTTTAATTTCTTTTGTTAGTTTTAATTAACAAAACCCCCCTTTTACTTTTTACTATTTTATTGTTCATCAGAGTTTAATTTAGGAATTGAATTAATAGTATTAATTGAATTGGTTCTCTGTGGATCGACCCTTGCTTACTATAACTGGTTGCAAGGTTTTTATATTTTTGGTGGAACTTGGCAACTGTTTTTGATATTATATTTAATCACAATCCACACCACACCAGCTGCCTCAGACCAAGTGCTATAATTTTTAATGTGCACATCAAGCATTATACAAGACATTCTATGCTAAATCTTGAATAGAATAGTGCATTGTCGAGATCGCCGGAGCATTGCTCAGTTACCACGACCCAGTGGAGCTACCTACTATCCACTTGTGAAATACTCGTGCTCTTACGCCTCCAAGTTCAACACGTGAACTACACTACGTAATTCGCACCCGCACTTAGGTGTAATTCAACTCCCAGGCAACAACTGCCTTAACAGACACCATCTGTCAAACAATGCATGTCAAATGACTTTATGCATACTATGAGCCACTACCGCCCACAAACACACAGTAATAGTTCCGGGTCTAGTATATCGGCCTGACAGCAAAACTTGCTGTTGCTCTCAATAGCGTAGCGTTTTTATCGCATTTTCACAATCACAAAAAACTTCTATTACATTTTCAAATCGCGTAACAGTTTTTCAACATTTTCTCAATTGCGTAACTAAAAACCATCATTTTTAAATCGCGTAAGAGTTTTTCTGGGTATTTTCAATCACGTAAAATATTTTCTTCATATTCTAAGTTCAAATTAAAACTTTTGTCATTTAATATAAAAATTGGACTTTATTTCCATTATTTCCCTATCAAATCGCATTTAAACAATATTTCTAAGATTTTTATCACATTCTACCTTATTTTAATTTTAAATAAAACTATTTTCCATTTAATTCATTTATATAATTATAAATAAAATATTTTAAGTCTCAAAATTACTTTAGTCCTAATTTCACTAAAATGGCCGAAAATCACATCTTAATTAGTGATAAATATATATATATATATATATATATATATATATATATATATATATATATATATTGTAATTCCATAATGAAATTTATTACCACTAATCCTCTAGGTTAACATTTAATAAAATATTTTGCATTGGATTTCCCCTTTGGAGGGCTTAGAGGCCGTGAGCCTCTATGGCCATTGGAGCCAAAATTTTCTTTCCTCACAAGTATAATTTATGACATACAACATACTTTAAGCATCAAAATTCTACTCTAACAAGTTCATACATAAGATCAAAGCAATAAATCACATAGGATAAATAATTACAAACCACACAATCACACCAAAATTTTGTGTCCCTCACCACCATAAGTGGTTGATGAGGTTAATCTTCCTCTTACCTTAGATGTAGCTTCCTAAGCTCCTTGTATGATCCTTTGTATCAACTTCCTCCACCAAGTAACTCTTAAAATCAAAGTAAACACAAATATATTAACATCCAAGGCTAGAGTAGGACAGACATAGATCAAACATGGTCTTAGAATTTCAAGAATCAAATAAGAAATCAAGTTTCAAGAACTTTACCTTGGAACCCTAGAACTTGAACTCAAAAATCAAGCTTGAAAATGGTTGAATCAAGTCTTGATCACAACATCAAAGTTGCTTAGAATGGTGTTTAGGATCAAGTAGTATGGTTGGTTTGAATTATAAGAGGTTGGAAGGTAATTTTGGGTAGCTTGGCCATGAGACAAGGAAGAGAAAATGAGAGAAAATGGTGTTTAGGTTTTGCATAAAAGATGATAGCTTTGAAAATGTGATATTTTCTCTCTCCTAAAGCCCTTATGATCGTGAGATCCAAGGAGAGTGAGAGGGATATTTTAGTTTACTACAACCCCTCACAACCATTGATTCAATCAAGGATGGATATCCAAAGCTTTCCCTCCAAGCTTGTTTCTAATTGGTTGTTCATAAAGATATCGTAACCATCATCTTTGACCAACCAAGATATTTTCTAGATATTTTTCAGTAACTATTACCCATTGGATAAATGCTATTGCTAGTTATTGTCCAATGGATAATAACATTACACAATGGATAATAGCTTTATGCAATGGATAAGAGCTTTATCCAATGGATAATAGAATGTATCAAAAACTCAGATAAAGAAAATTTTAGTCAACTGTTTCCGGTTTCTGGTTTAGTAAGTTCCCCCAGCCCCGCATTAACAGTCCAAAATTTTTTGGTCCAGAAATTTTTTTTATTTTTTCGGACCCGCCTCAAACACACATATAGCTCAAAATAAAATTAAAATAATAATAATAAATTAAAAATTTCTAAAAATTCACAAATATTATCAAACTCGTAAATATCAAGAAAAATGAAAAATCGGGGTGTAATAATTCACAACCATTGGTCGCACAAAAGATTATACTTTTACACTTATGCTAAGTGGCTATATCCTTCATGAAATATCCCTATTAGTGTCTTAACTCTCACTAAAAAGTATATATAAAAAATCCTAACAAGTAGAAAACTCTATTTCCCAACAAATAAAACAGGGGACAAACTATTCTTGAGCGCTTGATCACTCAATCTTTCAGTGCTTAGGCGCTCTATGACAGCAAAACTCTCCCAGTTTTTCTGTCATTAGGCGGTTAAGCACTC
Source organism: Ormosia semicastrata (assembly GCA_029884595.1). Lineage (NCBI taxonomy): Eukaryota > Viridiplantae > Streptophyta > Magnoliopsida > Fabales > Fabaceae > Ormosia > Ormosia semicastrata. The sequence continues at coordinate 802,044 of JAQQTO010000060.1, read as the reverse complement.
AGCTTTTGAGCGCTCAGTCGCCCAGCACTTAGGCTCTCTGGCCTTGCGTGATTAGGCATTCATTCTTGAGCGCTTGGCACTCTACATGCTCTTACTCTCTAGCCTTGGGTGATTAAGCGCCTAACTTCTAGGCGATTAAGCACCCAACATCATACTTCTCATGTCCTATTCAATTAAATTCTCAACCAAACCTAGACCCCCAAAAATATATTCTAAGTGGTTTTTAACCTCATACAAGGTCTCTAAGCATGTTGTAATATTTATGCACAAACTCAAATCACTAACATAGTGAAAAGATGTATCAAATGCAACTCTTTCATACGCATTTCCATACCTCAAACAATGGAAAAACAAGGATACAAACATGTTCAAAATCATAACCATGCATAGTATAAGCCATGAACACTCCATTTCAAACCATTGAAGGCAAGAACCAAACAAGGAAACCACATATATCTCTCAAACCCATTTTTACCCAAACAAGCATGCACTAAGCATCAAGAAGGTATAAAGAGAGAAAGAGTTATGCAAGAACAAACACCCGTACCTCAAGTTGTGTGGTTGATACTCAGGCTTTGGTCTTTCTTCTCTTTCTCCTCTTCCTTCTCCTTTTCCTTCTCCTTCTTTCTTTCCTTGCCTTTCTTTCTCTTTTCTTTTCCTTCTCTTTCTACTGAACCAGAATGTGAGAGATGGAATAGAATGAGTGGAATCAAAGTCAAAGATGAAAGTTGGAAGGTGAAGGGCAGTGGAGAAATAAGAATGGATTTGAGATATTTTGTTGAAAACATTATAGCTCTTAGGAATATTTTGATCTTACAAAATCAAGTTTCCTAACTTGCATTGGTATTATAGAAAATCCTAATTCTAGTTTTATCATTCCATTATCTTCCATACACCTAAAACTGTCACTTAGACTTTATTACTCTTCCTTAAGTTAAATTAAACCTAAGGAAATAAACTAAAAGGCTTACAAGTATCTACCTTAATATGCGCTCATTACCAAAAAATTCCCTATCCTTTACTTGATATCTTCATAATTTCCCATAATTTTTCAAGATATTTGCCTATTTAATCTGGTCCTTAAACACTTACACAATGTTGTTAAAAATACTAAATTAACTCAGTTAATTCCCAAAAATTAACTATATCACCTTCAATCCATTTGTAACCTTGGAACAAATTCTCTATATATATTTCCATCATCTAAGCAGTTTAGGCTCAAACCAGAGCTATTATAAGCTAATTTTCACATTCAGTGTTATAGCAAAATGTGTAAACTAACTCAGATGATCACTAGAATTAACAGGAAAATCATGCAAGTGTTATAGTTCCTCAATAACCATATTCAAGACTAATAGATTGAGGAGGATGAGGATATTACACCTTTCAATTGTGAGCACAAGTCTCTACTCATTTGTTATCCATTCTAGGCCATAATCCGAGCCACCACTTGATTCACGTTTGTACTGGTGATTTGCTTTAAAACCACAATCTCTTCCTCCCTATGGATAGTGATGATCGATCCTTTCTCAATGTATTTTACTCTCTGATGCAGAGTGGAAGGAACAACACTAGTTGCATGGATCCATGACCTACCCAGAAGCATAGTATATGCAAGCTCGATCTCTATAAATTGGAATAACACTTGAAATTTACTCGGGCCAATCTCTAACAACAATGCCACCTCTCCCAAAATGCCTCTTCTATTTCTATCAAAAGCTTGAATATCCATTTCTCAAGGTGATAAATCATCTACACTCATTGACATATGAGTCAAGGTTGACTTTGGTAGGACATTCAGTGTTGACCCACCATCAATCAAGGCTTTAGCAACTATATAGTCTTTGTATTTGAGGATTATGTGTAAGGCTCGTAGACATTTCTCTGACTGAGAGATGATATTTTCCTCAAAGAATGTGATTATATTGACATATTTTTCCATATCCATAATGTTTATCACCCTTTCAAGAGTAACATCTGGTTTGACATAAGCCTCACTTAACACCCTTAATAATGCCTTCCGATACGATTCTGATGTTAGGATGAGTGATAAGAGAGATATCCTAGTCGAAGTCTTCTTCGAATGCCCCATCACATCATATTCATTCTGCTTCATGATCTTTAAAAATTCCTCTTCCTCTTCTTTCCCTTTCTCGTCAACGCCTAAAGTTTACTTTTCACTTTGTCCTTGGCATTCCTTCTCATTTCTCCCTCTCCCTGGCCATAACATTGCCCACTCCTTATAATGCCTCTTACTCTTACTATATTAGCAGTTTTGGCCCATGAAGTTTCTCCTATAGCTCCCTTCATCTCAACCTTTGTTTCATAATTCCACGACACTGCACGAGTATCATTATAAGCAAAAGGTGTTGCCTCCTTCACTATCACCACCATCTTTTTGGCATCGAGGTTTTGTAGAGGGGTGGTACTCAAAGCACAAAGTGTTCAACCACATTTACCTCTTCAAAGAAGGCTGCACCTCGTCTAGCTTGTATTACTCCCAAAATGAGCAACCATTGGACTTGGACCTTAAGGTCCCAGTAGTTCTTAATATCATGTCTCGTACCCCCATAGTGATATGAACAACTTGAATCCTTGTCATACTTCTCCTTTTCTTTCATTGATGTCGCTAGTATGGTGACATTATACTTTGTCTTCTTTAGCCCCTCAAACACCTCTCCCATTAGTGTACGCAAGTTTAGAACCTTCTTGATCAATGATCCTTCCATTTCTAAGGCATTTCCCCGATTCTTTCCTCCATGACTTATGATTGGATTATTGATGGTATCAGGGCCCTGCCTTTTCTTGTATATCCATCCTACCACAAGCAATTAGTTCTCTTCCTATTATTTTAAAAGATTCACAGTCCTCAATGGAGTGTCTAGCAACCCCCATATAATATTTGTAGGTCAAATTTGGGTTGTGCCATGGTGGGAATGGTCGTTCTATAGGACGCATAGGAATGTCAAAGATCATACTAGCATTAGACAGTTGTTGGAATAAGTTTGCATTTGAAATGGATAATCTTGGAAAAGGTGGTAGGTTTTAGGGACAAAAATGGCATTGGTTTTAGAAATTTGGTTAGGGTTATGGGTAGTTTAGATGATTATGTGGAGGGGCGAGTGGATAACAAGTGTAGGCTAGCTGAATTGGTTCATATGGTTGTGGCCTAGGGACATTGTTTACTTGAAATTGGGGAGCTAAGGTGGTATTTGTGGTTGGAATGGTTTGGCAAAGGGGACAAGGAAGTACAAGTGTCTAGTATGGAAAGTAAGGGTTAAGGTCATATGGTGGTGCTTGGTACCTTGGGTATGATGGTGAATATTGAGGTAGGAAGGTCTATTGACGTTGTATATGATTCACCCCAAGCTCTTTCTTTTTAGGCTGGAATCCCTAGGAGGACTGTTCTCTATATTTCCTATTAGCAGCTTCCTAGCTTTTGTTAAAATCTCAATCCTCTCTCCTACAATTATCAAGTCAGCAAAGTCTTTATAAGTTACACATGCCATTGCCCTAATAAAAGGAGCTCCTAAAGTTCCCAATAAGTATAAGCACATTTTCAACAATGTCAAAGGTGGTTGGACTTGAGCAGCCAAGGCTCTCCATCCTTGTGCAAACTATTTCAAGGACTCATCATACCTTTTCTCCATTGCACTCAGTTGCTCAAATGTAGGAGTTGTGTCCAGATTAAACTTGTATTGGTCCATAAATAGATCCATCAAGTCTATCCAACGGGAGATTTTGGAATGGTCTAACTAGATATACCACTCTAATGCAGGACCTATTAAACTTTCATAAAAAAAATTGATGAGAAACTTATCATCTGTAGATCATATGGCCATCTTAATATCATAACTTATTAGGTGGAAACGACAATTGCCGCTCCCATCATACTTAGAAAAATCTAGGATCTTGAAGTCTTTGGGAATCGTAACATCAGTGGTAGGACACAACTTTTTTATCCTAAACGGAGCATATGTACTAGGACCTTTGATAACTTTGATTTGTTCTTCCATCTTCTCCGTTCATTCTTTTTTCATCTTTTCCTTTTGAATCGTTGCACGACTGTTCTCAAAATAATCCCTCTCAGCTGCTCTGGAATTGATACATGGGGTTGATTCCAAGTAAGCTTAGCATGACCTGGAATTTCGTTATAAGCATTCTCCAATGTATGGTATCCTTCCCTAATAGGGATTACTAGTGGTGTTGTTTGATGTGGCTGCTCATAAAGGTTATTCATCCCTTGAGTAACGCTTGAGGCTACATTTGAGAACACAGTTACTATCACCAAGGAGGAGATTAATGATGCACTCATATATGTTCTAGTTATGCTTGAACCTCCATTTGCACCAAATAAGCTAAGAGATTCTCTCATGTCTCACAGTATTACTTCCAACCTTGCTTGGGTCTTAGTCATCTCATTCATCCTCCCTCTCAATTCATCAACTTCCATGCCCAAATTCCTCCCTGCTGTAAGATTATTAGCAGCCATTCTGGTCCGAGATCTAGTGTTGTGAATTTGGGTTTGATTGGTATCTTTTTTTTTAGACACACAATGGTTCCAAAACTTGTTGAATTCTCTCTCTCTTTCTCTTTAAACTCGTTTTCCCTGAGAATATAAGGATAATAAAGCATTAAGAATACAGTTATTAAGATCCACATAAATTTTTGGCTTTGTTTGGAGGAAGCTAACGTCCCTTATTTGATAGCAAGAAATATCGCCTGCACTTAATTCAGAGAGCATGTTGTCCATAAGATGGAGATGCAGTTGACAATAGATCTAGGGGAGAATTTCCTCCATAATAGATGTAATCTCAGGCATACTAGCAATGTTAAAGTTTGATTCAAGTTGAAGCATCATGACCTACATTCCACATAGAAGGCAAATTTCCTATAAGGCGAGAAATGCAATTAATAACAAATCTAAGGCAGACTAAGACTATACTCCACGATAGATGTTGTTTTGCATATGTGAGAGCAAACTCAAGACTCAAAGTATGAGAAGCAACATATATATAAAGTGAAGATCACATCTTTATTACATAAATTTCTCAAAAAGGTGCCAACACATCACAATCATATTAAAGAAAATTTTGCCAAAAGCACCTATACTTCATAATGTCATTAAAATAAACTTTGTCCAAAGGATCAATACAAAGTTTTAACACTACATCAACAATCTTGATTTCCTCCTCTTAAGACCTCTAGCAAAAGCTCCACACATCTCCATGAATTCATCCACTTCAGGGGTAAGCGGAGTATAGGGTTTAGACAAATCTTTTCATCTGCCTTCTCAAAGCGTCGAAAAAAGTTTAGGATATAGTGGCTCAGTTCACCAGTTTTATTTTCATACTTCTTTTTCTACTTCTCAACCTCTACTTCTCGATCTCAGCCTTGTGCTCTCCACCACTTTCCAGCATTCATTGTTATTAAAAATAGGTTATGGCAATGTTTGGATGATGCCCATCCTTGGTCTCAATTAATTTTGGTTTGTGTCAACAGAGTAGTCAACTCATCAATATTTTGTTCTAATTATTTTTCTGCTTGACTTTGCCTGTGAACCTCCATTTCTAGCTTTTCCTTTGCTTGTTTTTACTTGTTGAAATCTACCTCCAGCCCCTCTCTTTCCTTGTGTTGCTAACTGATTTTTTTCTTCAACTTGTGCTTCTCTTTTGAAAGGATTTGTGTAACATCCAAAATTTAATAACAATAGTATAATTTATATTATACCATAGTAATTAGATCTAGGCATGCTACCAACTATTAAAACATTTCTAATATAACATAACAACATTATATAAGAAAATATAAGCGACGAACGAAAAATAATATACATAACGTCGGTATTTCTCATAAATACAAACTATGTACAAAGTTTACAAACTAAGCCTCTAAAGGCACTACATACATATGTTTCAACAGAAACTGTAAAGATAAATTAAGCTAAGCTCTCCAAGCTGCTGCCTGCACTTCACTTTCCATATGTCTTCTTCCCTGGAATCATTAGGGAAGCACACACATGGGGTGAGGATCACATTCTCAGTAGTTAAATCTATAAAACATGCCATCACAATCATTCCAACTATTCCGAAGAAAAGAACATCTCTAAACTCAAGTCATATACATATATAAAATAGAAAGGTGGCAAAAGCCAAAACCATGTCTTTTTTCTTCCCGAAATAGATTCTCATTTTATAAGTTTGTATAGAAAACTCATGTCCACACAATACTCACATTCATTATGACAATCTCATAAATAAGTAATTGCCTATATAGTTTCCATGCATGAATATGTTATGATTAGCAACCACTCATACAATTGCCATGTTATACCAAATTATGTCTTATGTTCATGCCTATACAAAAACTTAAAAATGGATGTAGATAATGTTATGATTCCTTAGACTTAGCGAAGGAACTCATCCTCAATCACTCAGGAAACCTATGATATGCATGAGCCTTGAACCTAGCAAAGGAACCCGGTTCTATAAGCCTTGAACAAGCATTGGAACCCAGTTCCAGAAGTCTTCTCTCCGGGTAGTGAAGTCATCAACTACATGGTCTTCAAAAATGATCATTATGATAGGAAAGGTTAGTTACATTCTCATTCAAAATCATATTTGATCTTCAATAGTGAAGACCTCATCCTCATAAACATAGCTATAAAGTGCAATGATGCCAATTACTATAATAACTACCATATCAATTGGTTTACATTCATAACCATAAGCATGAAATACAATGATGTCAATTTCCACAGTAGATAGCATACCAATTGATTTACATCTATTATCTCAAATATGAATAACAATGATGCTAAATATCATAATAATTAACATACCAATTGATTTGCATTCATCACATAAACACTTCATTAAATACCCTTATTAGAGTCTCATCACTCATTAAGAAGTATAAAAGATGGAATTACACAAGTTAGAAGCTTCACATGCATGAAATAAAAGTCCTCTCAAAAACTGGACTGAGCACTTAAGCACTAGCCTTTGGGCGCTCAAGCACTGGGTCAGCATTCAGGCGTTTCACAAAGGGCACTCAGGTGCTTAGGTGGTAGAGGTTCTCCCCTTTTCTCCCCTGTGATGGGTGCCCAAGCTCTCAAGCCTAGCTCTCAGGCACTAGTCGCGTGCTGAAGCGCTCCACCATGGGCGCTTGGGTGCTCCTCGCGTAGCGCAAATGTGCTCTCTATCTGGCAATGGACGCTCAAACGCCCAACTGCCAATGCTCAAGCATTGATTGCTAGAACCAATTTTTTGCAAAATTTTACACAAAATAGCCACTGTACCATTGGCTCAAAAATACTTCTAATCATTCAAACCTCAAATCCAAGTGATTTCCAACACCTCAAAAGGTCCATTAACACATTGCAACTCATATAGCTTTTTTAATTCACTCCAAATTGGATCAAATGAATCATTTATCATCTTAAATCTTAAAACCCCTCTCTTAGCTCAAGTGAAGTCATAAGTGTTTAAGGGATGAAAAATGCATCACGAAGCATACAACAAATCAAATACAAGTCATCCTTAAGTTCTACAACTAGATTCAAGTCAAGAACACCAAAATCACACTAAAAACTCATTACTCATATCAAACCAACTCATGAACAATGGAGAAAATGAAGAGAAAGTGCTAAATACAAAGTCCCCCTTACAAAGTCCCCCTACCTCTAACTTCAGAATATGAAAGAACTGAGATGCTCCTCTCCACCTCTTTGTTGGTTGATTCTCCTCTTTTGTCTCCTTTCTTTGCTTTCCCTTTTTGTTTCCCTGTTGCAGCCATGAGAAAAAGTGAGAAATGAGAGAAATTTCTATTTTGAAGCTTAAAAGGGTCAAGGGCAGAAACAGAAGAAATCGTGAGGCACTTGGCCTCTTTAATGCCTTGGCTGTAACTCCCGATCTGTTAAAAATACTTAGATTTCACCAAATCAAGTTTCTTAACTTCCAACAAGTTTAAAGTAAATCCTAAGATTTATCAAAAATCTTGTTTCACCATTTCCATATTGTTCCATATCTGCTACTAGTCAATTCGGTATTAAAACACACACTCAGTATGCTTAAAAATACCAAACTAACTCCAATTAACCTCAAAAATTTTAACTACACTATCTTCCACACATTTGTGACTTAGAAACAAATTCTTCATATTTATTTCTATTAACTAAACAGTTTAAGCTAATTCCAAAGTTAATAACAGTTATTTTTCACACATAGTGCTACATCAAAGTGACTAAACATGCTCAAAAAGCCACAAAATTAAATAGGCATGTTAAATAAGTATTAGGCTACCTTTGTAACCATATACAAGCCTAACATATTTTTATGGGTGTTACATTTCTCCCATCTTTTTTAAAATTTTGTCCTCAAAATTTGGTTTACCGAATTTAAGAAGTCTTAAATAACTCACATGTAAAAACAGGTGCAACCAAATACTAAAGAAACAAAATTTCACCAACAAACTCACCTTTTCCCGAATCAAGAGACTTTGTTATCTCCTTGCCTTACAACTAGTAGACTCTCCCCAGTCTAACTTCTGACTTTGCCTCCTTCCCTTGTGGACAATTCTTTACAAAGTGGTCCGACTTGCCACAAGTAAAACATGCTACCTGGTCTGTTACACAAGCCTTATATCCATGAGTTCTACCACTCTTAGAACACTTTTTCCCTCGATCATTTGTCTGAATCTACTCTCCTTTGTCCTTCTGATCTCTGGATTGTAGAGCATTCTTGTCTGACCTATCATCTGTACTCTTCAGTTTGTAGTAGTCTTGTGATCGATGCTCCTGTTGTTGCCTAAAGCTGAGTGGTTCTACCACTCTGCACTTGTTGACTAAGGTAGGATAATCTCTAATCTCAAAAAGCTTCGCTATCCTTTTTATACTATCTCTCAACCCCATTTCAAACTTCACACACTTCCAGCTATCATTTAGGTTGTACATAAAGGAAGAAGAAAACTTGAACAACTCCTCAAACCTCACCACATACTGTCCAATAGTTATGTTGCCTTGCTCCAACTGTAAAAACTTCATCTCTTTATCCTCCTGTACATTTTGCGAAAAGTATTTCTCTAAGAATGCAATCTTAAATACCTATCATGTAACCTGAGTCCCTGCCACTTCCATCATCCTCCTAACACCATTCCACCAATGTTCAACATCCCCATTCAACATGTATACAACAAAAGACATCTTCTAGTCCTCTATGTATCTCATCACAGCAAAAATCTTCTCTAACTATGTTATCCAATCCTTGGCCTTCGCCGGATCATATTCCCCTCAGAAGGATGGAGGACTAGCCTTCCGAAACTCTGAAAGATCATGAAAGTCCTGGTTCTTTTTCACCTATACCACTTGTGCTGGCTAAGGTTGCGTCGGTTATGTATTCCCCACTTGCTCAAACATCCTAACAGTTATAACTGATTACTCCCTTATTGCATTAACAATTAACAATTGCAGTCATTTGTTCTCAAATCGAGTTGGCTAATGCCATCACAACCTCGGCCATATTCGAACCTTCATTGGGTAAGTTCCTTCTCTCACGGGTTCTCCTTGGTGGTGCCATAGTTTCTATACACATAAAATAATATATATTGAGTTGATCAGTCCACAATATCATGTAACTGTGTAATAGTAGCTAATAATAATCAAACTTAAGACAAGTCATGCAATTCTATACAAATATCTCAAATAAGAGACAAAGAAATGCATAACACACAAAGGAAATCCTAAACATGCCTAAGCATAGTCAATTCATATCCTAGCTCAACAGGATGAACTGCTCTCATACCATAATATAAAATCCCAAATTGAATAACAACAGTATAATTTGTATTATACCACAAAAATTAGATCTAGGCATGTTACTAACTACTAAAACATTTCTAATATAACATAACAATATTATATAAGAAAATATGAGCCACGAACGAAATATAATATACATAATGTCAGTATTTCTCATAGATGCAAACTATGAACAAAGTTTACAAACTAAGCCTCTCAAGGCACTACATACACATGTTTCAACAGAAACTATGAAGATAAACTAAGCTAAGCTCTCCAAGCTCCTACCTACACTTCACTTTCCATAACTCTTCTTCCTTGAAATCATTATGGAAATACACATAGTGTGAGAATCATATATTCTTAGTAGTTAAATCCATAAAACATGGCATCACAATCATTCTAGCTATTTCGGGGAAAAACACATCTCTAAACTCAAGTCATATACATATATAAACTAGAGAGGTTACAAAAGCCAAAATCATGTCCTTTCTATTCCCGAAATAGATTCTTATTTTATAAGTTTGAATAGAAAACTCATTTACACATAATACTCACATTCATTATCACAATCTCATAAATAAGCAACTGTCCATATAGTTACCATGCATGAATATGTTATGATTAGCAACCGCCTATACAATTGTCATGCTATGCTAAATTATGCCTTATGTTCATGCCTATGCAAAAACCTAAAAATGGATGTGGATAATGTTAGGATTCCTTAGACTTAGTGAAGGAACTCATCTTCAGTCACTTAGGAAATGTATGATATGCATGAGCCTTAAACAGAGCAAAGGAACCCGGTTCCATAACCCTTGAACAAGTACTGGAACCCTGTTCCAGAAGTCTTCTCTCCGGGCAATGAATGCATCAACTACACAGTCTTCAACAATGATCACTATGATAGGAAGGGTTGATTACCTTCTCATTCAAAATCATATTTGATCTTCAATAGTGAGGACCTCATCCTCATCAACATAGCTATGAAATACAATAATGCCAATTACTATAATAACTAGTATACCAATTGGTTTACATTAATAACCATAAGCTTGAAATACAATGATGTTAATTATCACAATAGATAGCATACCAATTGATTTACATCCATCATCTCGAATATGAACAACAATGATGCTAAATATCACAATAATTCACATACTAAATATTTATATTCATCACATAAACACTTCATTAAATACCCCTATTAGAGTCTCATCACTCATTAAGAAGTATAAAAGAAGGAACTACATAAGTTAAAAGCATCACATGCATAAAATAAAAGTCCTTTAAAAAACTGGACTGGGTGCTTAAGTGCTAGCTTTTGGACGCTCAAGCACTGGGTTAGCGCTCAAGCGTTTCACAAAGGGCACTCAGGCGCTGGGATGGCAGAGGCTCTCCACTATTTTCCTCTGTGATAGGCGCTTAGGCGCTCCACCATGGGTGCTTGGGCATTCCTCGCATAGCACAAATGTACTCTCTGTTTGGCAATGGGCACTCAAGCACCCAACACCCAACGCTCAAGCGCTGGTTGCCAGAACCAGTTTTCGGCATAATTTTCAAAAAATAGCCACTGTTTCATTGGCTCAAAAACACTTCCAATCGCTCAAACCTCAAATCTAAGAGATTTCCAACACCTCACAAGGTCCATTAACAAATTGTAACTCATATACCATTGTTAATTCACTCCAAATTGGATCAAATGAATCATTCATCATCATAAAACCTAAAACTCATCTTTTAGCTCAAGTGAAATCATAAGTGTTTAAGGGATGAAAAATGCATCACCAAGCATACAACAAATAAAAAAGAAGCCATCCTCAAGTTCTACAACAAGATTCAAGCCAAGAGCACCAAAATCACACTAAAAACCCATTACTCACATCAAGCCAACTCATGAATAAGATGGAGAAAATGAAGAGAAAGTTTTAAATACAAAGTCCCCCTACCTCTAACTTCAGAATATGAAAAAACTGAGATGCTCCTCTCCACCTCTATCTTCTTCCTCTGCTTTGTTGGTTGATTCTCCTCCTTTGTCTCCTTTCTTTGCTTTGCCTTTTTGCTTCCCTGTTGCAACTATGAGAAAGAGTGGGAAATGTGAGAAATATCCCATTTTAGAGCTTAAAAGGGTCAACAACAAAAATAGAAGAAACCATGAAGCACTTAGCTTCTTTAGTGCCTAGACTGTAACTCCTGATCTGTTAAGAACAATTAGATTTCACTAAATCAAGTTTTCTAACTTTCAATAAGTTTAAAATAAATCCTAAGATTAATCAAAAATCTTGTTTCACTATTTTCATATTTTTTCATATCTTCTACTAGTCAATCCAATATTAAAACACACACTCAATATGCTTAAAAATACTAAACTAACTTCGATTAACCTCAAATTTTAACTACATCATCTTCTACACATTTGTGACATTGAAACAAATTCTTCACATTAATTTCTTTTAACTAAGTAGTTTAATCAAATTCTGGGAATAACAATAACTACTTTTCATATATAATGCTACAACAAAGTGACTAAACATGCTCAGAAGGCCACAAAATTAAACAGGCATGTTAGGTAAGTATTAGACTACCTTTGTAACCATATATAAGTCTAACATATCTTCATAAGTGTTACATTTCTCGCCTCTATTTTAAAATTTTGTCCCCAAAATTTGGTTTACCTAATGTAAGAAGTCCTAAACAACTCACATGTTAAAACAAGTGCAGCCAAATACCAAAGAAACAAAATTTCACCAACAAACGCACCTTTTCCCGAATCAGGAGACTGTGTTGTCTCCTTACCTTATAACCAGTAGACTCTCCCCAGTCTAACATCTGACTTTGCCTCCTTCTTGTGAGGACAATTCCTTGCAAAGTGGCCTAACTTGCCACAAGTAAAACATGCTACCTAGTCCGCTACACAAGCCTTATCTCCATTAGTTCTACCACACTTGGCACACTTTTGCCCTCAATCATCTGTCTGAATCTGCTTTCCATTATCCTTTTGATCTCTGGACTGTGGAGCACTCTTCTCTGATCTATCATCTGTACTCTTCCATTTGTAGTAGTCTTGTGATCAATGCTCCTACTGTGGCCTAAAGCTGAAGGGTTGTACCACTCTGCACTTGTTGATTAAGGTAAGATAATTCTTAATCTCAAAAGGTTTCACTATCCTTTTCATACTATCTATCAACCTCATTTCAAACTTCACACGCTTCCAACTATCATCTGGGTTGTACCTAGGGAAGAAGAAAACTTGGACAACTCCTCAAACCTCATCACATACTGTCCAACAGTCTTGTTGCCTTGCTCCAACTGTAAAAAGTCCTTTTCTCTATCCTCTTGTACATTTTGCAAAAAGTATTTATCCAAGAATGCAATCTTAAATACCTCCTATGTAACTTGAGTCCCCGCCTCTTACATCATCCTCTTAGCACCATTCCACCAATGTTCAATGTAACACCCCGAAAATTACTTGTTTCATGATATATATTTATTTTATAATATTTGTGATTTTTGTGAATTTTTCTGGAATTATTTGAATTGTTTAATTATTTTAATATATTTCTTGATTTACGTACACATTGAGTAAGGCCGAGAAAATAAAATATTTTCTTCGAGGCCAAATAACTTTGGACTGTGGAAATGTCGATAGGGGATCTTACTAAACCCGAGGCCGGGGTACAGTTTATGAAGTTTTCAATTTTTGAGATTTTATCTGATAAATAAAATCGCGGTATGTTTTATTATCCATTGGACGGTAAATACCATTTTTGCTAACTGTAACATTTGTCCACTAGATAATAACTCTAGTAGAGTGTTAGTCATCTTTTCTAGAGAGCACTTTAATAACATCACAAAGATGACATCATCACTATGACGTCACCTTTCACTTTCTCAAAAGGTGTGTGAAGCTTCTCAAGGAAGCTTTGTAGTAAGCTTCTCAAGGAAGCTTTGTAGCAAGCTTCTCAAGGAAGCCACTTCTCTCTCTCCTCCCTTTGTGACCCCATGATTTTGGGGGGGAAAGATGACCAAAAGTCATCATTTTTTTCACTTACCTATCACCTTTTCCATTTCAAACAAAATTCCACTTTTCTTTTCTCTCACTTCTCTTTTCTCTCACTTTTTCTCTTCTTCATTCTTTCTCTTCCTCCTCATTGCCATTACACCATTTTTGGCCATCCATCCTTGCTTCCTCCAACGAAGCTTGGTTCTTGATTCTCCTTGTCACATGGAAGCTTTTCTTTTTGGTGATCATCTCTTGATTCCTCCATCGTCATCATTTTCTACCAAGCCCTAAAACTTGAAGCTTTGAGGTAAAGTTCTTGAATTTCATCTTTTCTCTTCTCATTTTCATGATCCTTGGTCACCTTTGTGATCAAGGACTCCTCTTTTCAAGCTTTGGTCGTTGATTGGGTGAGTTTGGCTATCCTAGGGTTTTCTTGGTGGTGGTGGACAAAAATTTGCGAGACATCAAGAAGCTCGCTTTCTTTTGTTGTCTCTTAAGGTAAGAGGGAGATCATCCTCTTCAACCTATCTTGGTGGTGAGGAACACGTTTTTGTGGTGATGGTGAGGAATCCATGTGTGGGTTGCTTTCTTTGTTGTGTGATTGGTTGTGTTGTATGACTTTAATACTTGCTATTGTGTAACTTGATGGATTTGGAATGCTTTGAATGTTTGGATGTGTATATGGAAAGCAAGGGATTCTTACCCCTTTTGCTTGGAGGCTTACGACCATGAGGCCCATTGGTGGGTCCATGATGGGATTTTTGTGCTACTTTAGGATTTTTGTGCTTGGATTCTTACCCCTTTTGCTTGGAGGTCACGACCATCTAGGGCCCCCATTGACAAAATTTGTGCATCAATTAAAACTTAGGTAATTAGGTGATTAGATAATTAATTAGGAATTCATAATATGGAAAGAATAAAGAACAAAACTTTATCCTATAGCCTAGAGTGATTTTTGGACAAAGAAGCGTGAGTGTAGCTTTGAGAAAATTTGAAATAATTACTCTAAGTGAGTTATGTTTAGAACTAAAAGAAGATGATCATAATGTTATGATTTGAGGAGTAATAACTTTTGGCTATATCAAGGGAAATAATCTTTAGGGATAGTTGGAATAATGAAAATGATTTATTAGTGGTAAATCTAGTTGACTTAGTGATAAATAAATTTAATTGAGAAGGTATAAGATAAGGGTGGAAAGGGATAAATTTTATCATTAAGTAAAAATGTGATTTTTGGCCCTTATATTGAGGGATAGGATTAAAAATTTAATTTGAGGCTTAAGGTTTCATTAAGTTAAAAATAATATAAGTTTTGGAAAGAGTATTAGCAAATGTTATCTTGGGGAATTTTAGCAAGGAAAAACTTAAGGTACTTTGGGGTTTAAGAGAAAGGAAAAGAATTTACGAAATCAAGATAATGAATGATGATTTTCTGAATTATACGATAAAGATACCTTGTGACTGAAAATAACAGTAATGTGCTATCAGGCCGACATACTAGACTCAGAACGTCAGTGATTGACTTAATCCTATTGTGGCTCATTTGGTGGAACTTATACTGTTCAGGAATATTGTTCATCTTTGTCATGTGATCATGCATTGTGAAAGTCAGAATGACTTGTTGCTAAGGCTGTATACCTAGGAGATGAATTACACCTTAGTGCGGGTGCGATAGGTGTAGTGTAGGTCATGTGTTGACCTTGGGGGCGTCGGGGTGCAGGTATTCCACAATGGCTAGCTGGTAGCTCCTCTGTGCCGTGGATCAAACCGATGCAAACACACTGACGATCCGGACCGAGACACTATCCCTAATCATGATCTGGCGTAGAATGTCTTGTACAATGCCTTGATGTGCACGTTGATAAATTAAAAAGTTATAGCACTTTTGGCTGCGATAGCCGAGTTACAGATATATCTTCTGGATCATTCTCTCTAAATCTGTATTCAGCTCCATGGAGTAGGAATTGGTTGCATTGTACATAAGGATGGTCAGTATATACATCGTGCATATGCATAATCAATATATTCGTTATGGTGGTATGGTACATACTTATGTATTTTGATGTACATTGTTGAATTATCTATTAGTTGATAACATGACTATGCTTGTTGTTCCGAAGTATACCTGTATTGACATGATTATATCTGCTATTATTTAATGTTGTTGTGTATGAAAGGCATTATTATCTTTGTTATTGTTTCTTGCTGCCATGATGGTATTGATGTAAGGGATCTCACCTCTTTCATTGTATTACTCTGTCTGCTTCTATTTTATACTCATGTCTATAAAGACTGTGATGGCGGCAAGGCAAGATCCGCGAGGTTTCACTCGACTGCAGTTTCAAAGGGGCATCGAAGTGTGGAGTGTCCATTGGGATACGAGACGTATTCAGTATATCAGAGATGTTACTTTGCTTTGGAGCAGGACCCGGCATGACGCTGCTACATTTACTGTGGATGTAGCTGTTCACTTGGAGTTTTGCATGCCTCTTGGGGAGCTTTGGGATGATTGGAAAGCTTCCTCTAGGGAGGACTCTGTGGAGTCAACTGCTTAGACTCTCGTTCGTAGTGACATGCCCCACTAGGGGCTTTGTTTGCTAGGGATCCCGAAGGGGATCTGGATGAAGATCAGGTGTAGGACCCTGTTCTTTAGGTGTTGGGACTTGGACTAGGCTCAGTCTTCATTTGGTAGTTATATATATATTCACTTTTTGGAATACTTAAGTTTTATGTTTTGGGACATGATGTAATGTACTTATGGATGTAACAAACTTTTTTTTATGAAAAGTCTTTTATCTTATTTTTATAACTTGTGTAATTATAAGAAAATGGTCAGAAATGTAATACCCTTTTAGAGGGGGTGTTACATTCAACATCTCCCTTCAACATGTATGCTGCAAAGGACATCTTCTGGTCCTCTGTGCATCTCATCACAGCAAAAATCTTCTCCAACTCTGTTATCCACTCCTTGGCCTTTGCCGGATCATACTCCCCTCTAAAGGATGGAGGATTAGCCTTCCGAAACTCTGAAAGATCATGAAAGTCCTGGTTCCTTTCCACCTGTACCACTTGTGCTGGCTAAGGTTGCATCGGTTGTGTATTCCCATTTGCTGAAACATCCTAGCATTTGTAGCTGATTGTTCCCTCATTGTATTAACAGTTAATAGTTGCAGTCATCTGTTCTCGCATCGCATTGGCCATTGCCATCATAGCCTCGGCCATATTCGGACCATCACTAGGTGAGTTCCTTCTCTCACAAGTTCTCCTTGGTGGTGCCATAGTTTTCTATAAACACAGAACAATACATATTGTGTTAATCAGTTCTCAATATCATGTAACAATGTAACAGTAGTTAATAACAATCCAACCTAAGGCAAGTCATGCAATTCTACAAAAACATCTCTAACAAGAGACAAAGAAATGCATAACACACAAATGAACTCCTAAACATGCCTAAGCATAGTCAATCAATACCCCAGCTCAATAGGATAAACTGCTATGATACCATAATTTAACATCCCAAATTAATAACAGCAGTATAATCTGTATTATATGACATTAATTAGATTTAGGCATTATAACACCCTCCGTAGGGCATTATATTTCAAGCCAACTCCTTTTAATTCTTTACCCAAGTTATAAAATATTTGATATTATTTTAATATGGGTTTCAAAATTTCTTTTTGCGGATAACATAAACTTACTGAATTTTAAAAACACAAGACATAAGACTGAATAATATACATCTCATGTACATAACATAGATTAGTAACAACTTAAATACATAAATCTTACGTACACCAATTAATATGTATAGCTACCATATAAAGACTGAACCTAACCCAAGTCCAAAAACTTGAAAAGTAGGGTCCTGAACCCGATCTTCCTCCAGATCCTCTTCGGGATCCCTAACGGACAAATTCCCCAGTCAGGACATATCACTACAGACGGGAATCTGAGCAGTCGACACCTAGGAGTCTTCACTAGAAGTGTTATAACGATTACTCCATAAGTCTCTAATAGGCATAGAGAACTCCAAATGCACAGTAGCATTTACAGAAAACATAGCAACCCCATACCGAAGCCTACTCCAAAGCAAAGTAACTTCTCCAGCATACTGAATGTGCCCTGTGTCCCAATAGATGTGCCACGCTTCGTTGCCCCCATAAAATTGTACACTAACGAAACTCTGAATATTCCGCTTCACCGCCATCACAGTCTTCTCAAAACATAAATATAGAACAGAACAAACAGAATAATACAATAAAGAGGTGAGATCCCCTACATCAATACCATCATGGTAGCAAAGAAACAATAATGACAATAATGTCATTCATACGAAGCAATATCACAGCATAATAGATATAATCATGTTATCAACTAATAAATAATTTAACAATATATATATCACACATATGAATACTGATCATAACACAAAATAAGTACACAGACCATGCTTATGCACAATGAATTAACCCCTCTTATGTACAATGCACCCATTTCCTACTCCATGGAGCTAAACACAATTTTGGAGAGAATGATCCAAAAGATATGTCTGTATATCGGTCGCCTCAGACTAAGTGCTATAATTTCTCAATGTGTACATCAGGCATTATACAAGACATTCTATGCCAGATCGTGAATAGGAATAGTATTCTCGTCGATATCGTCAGTACGTTTGCATTGGTTGCCACGACACAATACCACTTTCTAACTGGCCATATGTGGAATTCTGCATCCCGATAACTCCAAGATCCATTATAGACCTTCACTATGCAATTTGCACCTGCACTAAGGTGTAATTCAACTCCTAGGCAACAATAGCCTTAACAGACACTGTTTGACCAATAATGCATGACCAATGACTCAATGCTTTCTCACAAACCTTTTTCGGCTACAACCATACGTTGATATATCTGGGTTCAATACATTAGCCCGATAGCAAATTACTGTATTTCTCAATCGCGTAGTATTTTTATCGCATTTTCACAACATTTTTGTTACGTTTTCAAATAGCATAATAGTTTTTCAACATTTTCTCAATCGCGTAAAGATTTTAAAACGTTTTCTTAATCGCGTAACTAAAAATCATCATTTTTAAATTGCATAAGAGTTTCTCTACGTATTTTCAATCGCGTAAAACGTTTTCTCAATATTCTAAGCCCAATTTAAAATTTTTCTTATTTAATATAAAAATTAGACTTTAATTCTAATATTTCCTTAACAAATCACCTTTAAATAATATTTCTAACATTTTCTCACTAAACCTCCTCCAAGTAATATTTCCTAACGTTTTCCTCAAAACTTAAATTATTTTAATTAATTCAAGATATCTCAAAATCTTTATTCTTTACTCTTAATAAAACTTCCTTAAATAAAATATTTAAATTACAAACCATCCTTAAAAATTATTTCCTTGCCAAAACTCTTCTAAATAATATTTTCTAATATCCTTTCCAAAACTTACATTATTTTAATTTAATGAAACCTTTTCCATCTTTCTTATTAAAAATCCTTTTAAATAAAATACTTTAAGTTTCAAACTTAATTCTCAATCCTATTTCCCAATACCATGGCCGAAAATTACTCTTTTGCTTAATGATAAAATTTATTCATTTCCATTCTTATCTTATAAATCATTAATTAAATTTCTTAACATTAAACCACTAAATTCACAATTTATGAATCATTTTCATCTTTCCAACTAAAACTCCATTAAATAAAATACTTCAATAATCCAAATTACTTCTTAGTCCTGATTTCACTATATTAGCCAAAAATCACTTTTTAATTAGTGATAAAAATATATTCATTTCTATTTTTATTTTGTAATTCCTTAATCAAATTTGTTATCACTAATCACATAGTTTAACATTTAATAAAATATTTTTCATTTGATTTCCCCTTTTGAGGGCTTGAAGGCTGTGAGCCCCTATGGCCATTGGAGCCAAAAATTACTTTTCTTTCTAACACAATTATATCATACAACATATTCTAGTCATCACAATTCTACTATGTCAAGTTCATGCATAATATCAAAGCAAATAAAAGCACATATAATCAATAAATAATCATGGTAATTTCATGCATACAATCAACATCATATAATTATACAAAATCAAACAAACATAACCAATAATCACACAAGCGAGTGAATAAATCCTCACATGGATTTTTGACTCAAACATAAATATTTCGTTCCTCACCACCATAATTGGTTGATGAGGTTAATCTCCCTCTTACCTTAAGGTGATGCTCCAAGAGCTCCTTAGTTGCCTCCATAAAGAACTCCTACCACCAAAAGCTCCTTAAAAACAAATCAAACACACAAATATTAAGATTTAAGGTTAGAGATAAGATAACCATGGATCAAAATCATGGTTTAGAACTTTGAAATAAATTTAGAAGTGAGGATCAAAACTTCACCTAAGAACCTTCAAACTTTGAGCTTGAAGAAAGAGGTTAAAGATGGATGATTTTGGAAAAACTCATAACTAGAAAGTGTCTTGAAATGGTGTTTGGATTCAAGATATGTATTTAGTTTGGATGAAACAAAGTTGTAAGGTGTTTAGGGAGGGGTGGTGGCCGTGAGCTTTCAAGAGGAAAATGAAAGAGGGTTTTGTGTTCTTGTTTCATGAAAAGATGATAGGTGAGAAATGAATAAGTAAAACTAATTTTCTTGGCTCTCCAAATGACTATGGCCATGGGATTCAAAGGGAGAGAGAATGAGAGAGTGTTTTGTGATATCTCTTGATATTTGCTTCATGAAAAGCTAAACAAGATAAACATAGAGGAAGAAGTAACCAAATTGATCACTTAAGCTCTTCCTAAGAGATCTTGGTCGTGAACTTCATCAAGGGTAGAGATCCAAAGCTTCTTCACTAAGCTTGCCCCTCACAACCATTTATTAGATCAAGGGTTGATATCCAAAGCTTCTTCACTAAGCTTGCCCTTCACAACCATTGATTCAATCAAGGGTGGATATCCAAAACTTCTCCTCCAAGCTTGTTTCCTATTGGTTATTCACAATGAGCCATCATAGTAAGTCATAGGGTGAAGGTTCTAAACTTGCTAGGTGGCCAAGTGAGTCACCCAACATTGTGTCACAAGTGCATCACAAAAGTGTCATGGTGTGAGTCATCTAGGTGAGTCATAGGTTTAGTCATGCTAGTGAGTCACAAGGAAGAAGGTTCTAGACTTATGACTAGGCTTTCTCTAAGATATTTATTAATTGGTTATTAACCTATGGATAAAAGATACTACTATTTATTATCCAATAGATAATAACATTACCCAATTGATAATAGTTTTATCTAATGGATAATAGAATGCAACGAAAACTTAGATAAGGAAAATTTTTGAAAACTATTCTTGGTTTCGGGTTTAGTAATTCCCCCGGCCCCGCATTAATAGTCCAAAACTTTCCGGCCTCGAAAAAATTTACTTTTCAGACCTACCACAAACACACATACAGTCCAAAATAATATTAAAATAATCAAAATAAATTAAAAATTCTCAAAAATTCATAAATATTATAAAACTCATTTATAACAAGAAAAATAAAAAATCAGGGTGTTACAGGCATGCTACTTACTACTAAAACATTTCTAATATAACATAACAACATTATATAAGAAAATATGAGCCACGAACGAAAGATAATATACATAATATCGGTATTTCTCAAAAAGACAAATGTTACAGATATTGGCAAGTACACAAAATCGACAAAAGTAATAAAGAGTAAGTAGAGTATCGTCCCATGAGAATTAAGTTATTAATTACTAAATTTGCCAAATCGACACTATTCAAGTTATCAAAAAGAGGGTTGTTGCAAATTCAATTAAAAAGAAATATAAAATTAGCAAACAATAAATCAAAGGGATGAAAAACAATGATGTTAAAAAGTTAGGGTTCAGATTTCACTTGAACTCTTTAGAAGCACATTCAAATATTGGTTTAACTATGTTCTATTTTAATGATTTATGGTCAATTCCCAAAATTTATTAATACCCGATTCCTTGGTATATTAATCCTCTTACACTGATTGGAATTAACTAATCCATTAGTCTAACCCCAATTAGAAAGACATTATCAAGAACGAGGAAATTAAAAGAAAGACCACATAACCCATAACGTCTATTCCTAGAGATTGCAGAAATTATGGTGTTCATCACGTGTTCTAGGTTCATGCAAATTTTTTCAAATCATACATTAACCCAAAAATCATTCCCAAATTAATCAGGTTTAGAAAAGCATTAAGATTGAAGATAAACAAGTAAATCATGAAATAAAAACATTGATTAAACCTATAAAAGAAAGTTACATCATCCAAGAACAAGATCCATCATCACCCTAACAAAGGGAAAATTAGTTACACATGGAAAAAGAAGAACACAAAGGGAAGAATATGACAAACTCCATTGTAGAAAGGTGGAAAGGTTGAAGAAAATCCCTAATCTTCAAGCCTAATTGCACCCATACCACATTAGGATTTGTGCCTCTTGATGGCTGCTACGTTCTGTCCAAGTGTGTGTTGCATTTGGCGTAACTTATGAATTTATAAGAAAATAACGTGGGCTTTCTGCACAGCCAACGCTCAGGCGCTACGTTACCAGCGTCTAGGCGCTGGCCTATTAAAACCATGGTGTTTTACATATCGGGCACCTAGGCACTCTGATTTTAGTGCCTAGGCGCTAAATGACTAGATATAAAACCTCTTCTGCCTTTCTAGTGCTTAGGCGCTGGATTTCTAGCGTCTGGGCGTTGGACCACCAAAATGCAAAATCAGCTCTCTATCTCATGCAATCGTCCAGTCTTCTTCCATGCATAATTACCTGTCAAAAACATATAAAAACATAAAATAAAATAACTAAAAATAAAAGAAACTTGAGAGCAAACTCAATCAAAAAGATTAGAAGAGAATGAAAACTAAGACTTTTGAACCGTAAAAATATGAATTTTTGCAAGTTCATCACTCCCCCAAACTTAAGCTTTTGTTTGTTCTCAAGTAAAAAGAAAAACAAAAAGACTAAACAAATAACAACTCAAAATATGGCAAAACTAGGTAGTACACATCATACATATCCTCATAAATTGTTTCACAATCTAATTTCAAAGTGTCACACATGAAATACAATAATGTTAATTACCACAATAGATAGCATACCAATTGATTTACATCCATCATCTTAAATATGAACAACAATGATGCTAAATATCACAATAATTAACATACCAAATATTTACATTCATCACGTAAACACTTCATTAAATACCCCTATTAGAGTCTCATCGGTCATTAAGAAGTACAAAGGAAGGAATTACACAAGTTAGAAGCTTCACATGCATCAAATGAAATTCCTCTCAAAAATTGGACTGGACACTCAAGCGCTAGCCTTTGGGTACTCAAGCACTGGGTTAGTGCTCAGGCGTTTCAAAAAGGGTGCTCAGGCGCTGGGATGGCAGGGGCTCTCCCCTGTTTTCCCCTGTCCTCCTCTTCGTTGGTTGATTCTCCTCCTTTGTCTCCTTTCTTTGGTTTCCCATTTTGCTTCCCTGTTGCAGCCGTGAGAAAGAGTGAGAAATGAGAGAAATATCCCATTTTGAAGCTTAAAAGGGTCAATGACAGAAACAGAAGAAACCCTGAGGCACTTGGCCTCTTTAGTGCCTATGTTGTAACTCTCGATCAGTTAAGAACACTTAGATTTCATTAAATCAAGTTTCCTAAATTCTAACAAGCTTAAAATAAAATCCTAAGATTCATCAAAAATATTGTTTTACTATTTCCATATTTTTCTATATCTGCTATTAGTCAATCCGACATTAAAACACACACTCAGTATGCTTAAAAATACCAAACTAACTCCGAGTAATCTTAAATTTTAACTACACCATCTTCCATACGTTTGTGACCTAGAAACAAATTCTTCACATTTATTTCTATTAACTAAGCAGTTTAAGCCAATTCCAGGACTAATAACAGCTATTTTCCACACATAAGTGACTAAATATGCTCATAAGGCCATAAAATTAAAGATGCATGTTAAGTATGTATTAAGCTGCTTTTGTAACTATATACAAGCCTAACATATTTTTACAGGTGTTATAATTTGCACCTTCTCTTCAAGCTCTAAATATTGGTCAAGAAACTTTCTGAGACTTTCTTTTTGCCCTTCTTTGTCCCCGAGGTTATAGCAGCGTTAGCACACATATCCTTTAGGTGTTCATTTTCCTTTGCCAAGCTTTCATATTGACTTTGAGTAATGACAACTCTAATTCAGCATCTTATTTTTCGTGGCTTGAAGAACTCCATTTGTGCCTCCATAATCTTTAATTATTCAGCCATTTGGGCTGCTGATTGGGAATGGTCCTCACTTTTTGAAACTTCTTTAGGAACACTATTGGGTGCCCTTCTTGCTTTTCTCCATGTGCCATATTTAGGAATGCAAATCAGCATCAGCTTGCCAAATTCTAACCTTCCTGCCATCTGGACATCTCCCCATGTAGCTCTTGCTTCTTTTGATTGTATCTTTATATTCTCACCATCCTCAACTGAAAGTACTATCCACCAAGTTACTCCACTCATGGCACTATTTATGTCCAACGGAATTGTTTAAGGGCCATGGCGGTGTGTATGATATGCATCATATTGGACCCATCAAGGGTACATTAGGGAAGTCCACACAACTGTAAATGATGTTGTGCCCACGCTTTTGCTCATACCATTGACATATCCACTTGAACGAGTTCACATTCACTGTGTCAAACTCGGCTTTCCATTCATGCTCTTCATAATACCTTATGGGAATATGATGAAAGCTCTTTAGTGGGTATGAAGAACTGTTAATGTTGTTACTTGCATACATATGCTGATGATCCATACATATAACATATATGCACTACATTGGAGTTTTCATTTTTGATTCTGTAACATCCTAATACCAGTAACCTAGCATATCTGCTATATACCTAGATAAGCAGTATTAGCAATGCTACTTCTAACTTAAAACAACAATCTAAACCCATAACATTCATTCATCCAAATAAATAATTATGGAGAGCCACGACAAACTAAAAGTTATACACATACATCATAAGCCTCACAAGGCACATTGTAAATACATAACTTTATACAAACTTAAAGCAGTGTAAATAAATACAAGCTTTACATTACTAAGCATAAAAACTACTCTAGTCTTCATACTTTTTATTCTTTCCTTTGGAAGAGCTTCCACCTGAATTTACATGGCATCACATAAGATGAGAATTCATAATTCCCTGTATAAGTAACCAATACTAGAGTTCAATCATTCGCAATGAGTAAATCACACTATAACATAAGATTATCCTACAATAGATAAATGAGCCACTGCTTAACACCAACAGAATATACATACGACTCTGTGTAAAATTCACAAGGCAAGCCTTAAACTTAACTTACAAGTATAACAATCAATGATATTAAACAACCGCCCATACAATTGTAAAATATCATCGAGCAAACAAAACAACAGCCCATAGATACAATGCTTTATGTTATGATGTATGGTTATGCTCACACAAGTCCTAATAATTTGATTATGCAATGCTAATACAGATTTTAGTTTTATAAAACATATGCTACTTACTTAATCCTAGGAACCGCATTCCCTTGTATTAACTGGGTAGGATAGGCACAAAGCCGTAACACTTCCTAGTAATAGGAGGATTCCTTCCCCTCACAAAGGTAAGAGTACTGCTACCACCCCAATACCGGTAACACTGACCATAATAGCCTTGCTCACTATGAGAATTTAGGATCCCCTATCTCTTCAAGGTCATTTCCTAGAATTCTCTGGAAAAATGGTTGTGCACACCATATAAGATTATAATACATAGGAAAAAGCAAATAGCAAGTTTGAAAACAAAACATGCAAAGTTATTTTAAAAATATACACACTCAACACAAGGTTCTCCACAACTGAGTGAAGAGCAACAATAGTGACTTAAGACTTTACCTCAACTTATCATATAAGCAGTAAATCTCATGTCACTAGCATTCTTATATCTAACACCTCACACCATCACTTCGCAAGTGATTTCAATGCAATCTCAAGTTGCTCAAGGTTTTAGACATTACCTTATAGCATTCCACAACACATGGAAGCCCAAGGTCTCACCGAGTCCTATCACAAGGTTCACTCTAACTAAGTGAAGGAACTATAACTAGAAAACATGCAATCTTGGCTCAACTCTATCACATAAAGGAACCAACTCACGTCTCTAACAATACAAAAGGCTTAACCTTGATAATAAGGAATCATACACCATTTATGCATCTTAAGCTCAATTTTAACTCTAAAGGAGCAACCTATGCATACAGGTAGGCGTACCATACCCAAAAAATCCACACTAGTTAGTTTTAGTATGCCTTCTCATCACTTCTCAAATGATACCAAAAGCAACCTCATGTTGATTAAGGTCTGTTGGTCCATAAATTTGCAAGCACACGGGTCGACAAGTAATATAAATGAGAGTTAGAGTATCGTGTCCCAAGGGATTGAATAATTAAAAAAATGTTAAACTTAACCAAAATTCACAAATTTTTATCCATGCAAACGAAGGAGAATAGGTTGCAATTAAAATACAATTTAAGAGAAACAAAATAAAAAAACACCAAACACCAAACACCAATTCCACTAGAGAAGATGAGAATGATTAAAGCCTAGGGGTCCCTATTCACTTAGTACTTCAATGAATAATTGCAATTAACAAGCACCAATCAATGAAATGACATTTGTTAGCTAATAACCATCAATAGATAAGAGCCTATGTCTAGGACAATTACCCATGCAAAACTTAGCTAATCCACTATGTGTCCATGTGAGTTAGCATAAGAATCACTCATTGAGACCAATTATCAAACACTTGCCATGCATGACCAAGAGGTATGTGTCCATCCCCTTAGTTAATCAACACACTCATAGCAATATAATGTAATTAAACATACATCAACCATACCATATCCATATTCACAACACCCTATTTCTAGTTCAATTGGAATATTAAAAACATGCAATTGATGGCCAATCAATAATAAGCACTAAGCATAGATATGGATGAACAAAACCAATTTCATTGAAAGGATACCCAACTAATTACACATTAATCAAATCCATAGCAAGATCCTAGAGAGCCCCTAGATTAGAGTTTACACATCATGAAAGAGAAGAAAACAAATGAAATAAAATGATCCATCAAGTTACAAATCAAGAGGTAAAGGGAAAGAATAGACAAAAATGGAGAGATTCCAAGCTTGACCCTCTTCCTTGATCTTGATTCTCCCTTGAGTCACCTTCAATCCAAATGGGTTCCTCATCTTCTCACTTGCTCTCTAGAATTCGTGGTTTGTTCAAAAACAAAAAAATCAGAATCCCCTCAAAAATCAGATAAAAAGGGCCAAATTTGTGGACCAGGGCTTAAACCACGCCTAGGCGTATTTTTACCATGCCTAGGCATGGTTATGAAACACGTGCAGTCCGGTGCTGAACACGCCTAGGCGTGACTTTACTATGCCTAGGCGTGAGTGTCTTTGTCTGAAATTCTTGAAAACCTGAGAGTGCCACGCCTAGGCGTGGTTTTTCCACGCCTAGGCGTGGGTTTCTCAAGCCTAGGTGTGGTTTTGTCAAGCCTAGGCGTGGGTTGGCAGCAGCATCTCCTTTTCTGCTTTTTTTCCAAATTTGAGCTCCTTTTTGAGTTCCTTGGCCCTTCCAAAGCTTTTCCATATTGAATACCTACATCAAGACAATGTCAAAGTCCATCAAATCATAATCAATCCAATTTCTTTAAATAAAATCCTCAAAGATTCAATTCTCAAACATTTGAGTTAACAAACTTAAATCATTAAAGTCGTGCATGAATTGAACCTTTGGCCTCTAAAACTTAAGGATAACATGCTCATATACATTCAAAATCAAGTGAAATAACTTCATTTCTAGAAGTTATCAAGGTTCTAGATACTCACCTATGACATTCTACATCTCGAAGGATGCCTAAGGTTTCTCAACACTACCCTATGGCATTCCACCACACTATGGATGCCTAAGGTTTCTCAACACTACCCTATGGCAATCCACCACACTATGAATGTCTAAGGTTTGCTCAAATTTCCATTTATGTTAGATGGTTATTCTCTCTAAGAATCATCCCTAATAGTATCATAACACTAACACTCTTGTATCTAGAACCTCACACCATCACTTCACAAGTGATTCCACAATCAACCTCATGTTGAACAAGGTCCTAGGTACTCATCCATGGCATTTGCACCACTCATAGATGCTCAGGGTTCTCATCAACCTAAAGGAAGAAGGAAATCTAGGAAACCTACAATTCATGCTAAATCTCATCACACAAAGGGGCAAGATCATGTTCCTAGAACTTTCCATAACTCAACCTTAGCAGAGTAAAAGAGTAGTTGTCTAACACATTCTTTCTAGCTCAACTTCACTCATGAAGGAACATCTTGAGCACCTAAACAACCGCAATTGGCACACTCTATCTCACGAAGGAGAGTAAAGCACGACTCACAAACCATGCAAGCTCACCCGTAACCTATTGGGAAGCAACTAGGGCTTTAGGCATTGCAAAAATACCCTTAGGAGGATATTACGAGGTGTGGGAAGAGTTTTCCCAGGAAGTGTCATAGCTCTTGCCCATTTGTGCCGTGACTTCTTGGGTTGTGCTGCGACACATGTTTACTTTGAGTCGTGGCTCCCTGCTCTCAACTGAAAATCCCTACAAAAGTAGAGACTGGAGTGCTGCGGCTCTCCCAGGGGATATGCCGCGGCTATCCCTCAAAATTCTAGGTTCTGCAGAATTTTGCAGAACACCACCTGAAACCCACCATTTCCAAGCATTTCAAAGGATTTCTAAATCACGACCATGATCCTTCAACATGTCTAAACATCAAATACATCACATGTATGATTTCTAAGCCATCTAAACATGATTTTTGGAACAGAAACCCTAACTCTCATACCCCTCTTCCCACCTTCTACCTAAGTACATTCATGGGTATAACTAAGATTCAATCCATAAATTATGTATAGCTCAACTCAAAAACAACCCTATTTCAAGATTCCTAAGAGTTCCTTCACTCAAGTTCAAGAAAACTCATCCAAACCATAACCTATTCCAGGCTCACATGATAACACGTATGGAGGAAGGAAGAAGAAAATGGAAGAAAGAGATAGAAAACACCCCTACCTCTTGAAGATGAAGATCACACTTCGGCCTTCTCTTTGTCCTTTCTCTTCTTCTCTTTCTTTCTCTTCTTTCCTTTGCTTCCTTCATTTCCTTTCTGCTGAAAACCCACGAGAGAGAGGAGAGAAAAGTGAGATTTCATCTCACTTTAAAGATAAGCACTATGGGCAATTTGGTTCTTTCGCTGAAACTTATCTGTTAAGAACACATAGATTTCACCAAATCAAGTTTTCTAACTTTCACAGGCATTAAAATAAATCCTAAAATTTATCTCAATCCTAAATTCACCATTCTCATAAGTTTTCATATGTGTGATGAGTCAATCCAGTATTAAAATATACTCCCAGTGTACTTAAAAATACCAAATGACCTCAGTTAACTCTCAAAAATTAGCCACATCGCATTCCACACATTTGTGACTTAGAAATAAATTCTCCATATTTATTTTTGTTAGCTAAACCATTTATGCTAATATCTGAGTCATTTTAAGCTACTTTTCACCTTTTGTGCTACAGCAAAGTGCTTAAACTAGCTCACATTGTCACAAATATTAACAGGCATGCTAGGCTAGCATTATGTTACCTCTATAACTATATACAAGCTAAACATGTTATTGAATATGTTACATACTCCCCTCCTTCTTAAGAATTTCATTCCCAAAATTCAACTTACCTCTTGCAATAACTCAGGGTAATCTTGCTTTATGTGGGACTCCAACTCCCAATTAGCTCCTTCAGTGCTAGCTTCACCTTATAGTATCTTTTGGAAAAAGGCTCCTGGACACATATTCTACTACGTCCTTTTCATTCTAGACCACCAAAACATTATTCGAAGATTTTAGTACATTTTAGTAGCCCCTAGATAGATAATATAACTATCCTTATGAGCTTCCTTTGGAAACCTTTCCTTGATTTCTGACCTTGATGAAATACAAAGTCTATCTCTGAACTTTATCATTCCATCATTTGCTATATCAACTTTCTTTCGGACTTCCTAAGAAAATCTGCTCACTAATGTCCCTTCGAGTTTCATCATCCTTTTGAGTTTTTAAAATTTGAGTCCTTAAGTAATTTACTATACCCGCTCTGCTCACTATGAGACTATATGGCATCATAGTCATCGCGAGACTCAAATTCCTGAAACTTTCAAGAAATTCACTCTTTTGGACTACCATTTGGGATACTTGTAGGGATTTTCCTACTTAGTGCATCAGCCACTGCATTGGCCTTACCCAGATAATACTATAACTCAACGTTATGAACCTTTAAGAATTTCATCCATCTCCTTTACCTCATATTAAATATGATATGATACTCGAAGGAACTTCACCTTCCCTTAGTGATATCTTACTGAAGTTAGCCACCAACTAACAACTCAACTTGTACAAAACCTATAAGAATATACTGATGAGTTTCCAACTAATGGCACACACAAAAGGATACCTTGCTTAGGATCGGAAGATTGACCTTCCTCTGTTATGACTAGAGTATACACCCACTTGGAGCTTGCGGTCTAGGGTTGGGTATAACTCCCTTCCTCTACGGACACCTCCTAGCATAATGCCCTGGTTGACCACACACAAAGCACACCACACAAAGTTTATCGCCATGTGACCTTCCACACACAAGGAATTCAGGCTCTAAGGCTTCCACCTGAACTTGCTCATCTTCATCGTCTTCGTCATCCTTTGAAGAACTATATGTAGAAATGTTTTCCTCATACTCATCTTGTGGATCACTGGGTGTAGAAACACTTTCCTCAAATTTAACACATTTCTAACTCTCATGGGCTAAACTTGATGTAGGATGAGAATTTAGACAACTCATTGAACTTGGCCACAGCTGACCAACAGATATCTCGCCTTACTCTAACCTCAGGAATTTTATTTCTTTTTGCATTTCACAAACTTTGCAGAAAATACTTCTCTAGGAATGAACCCTGGAGGATCTCCCATGTAACACGAGTTCCCGACCCATCAAACACTCTCTTGGTATTGGCCTTCCAATCCTCTGCCTCCCCTTCCAACACATGGGAAGCAAAGAACACTTGCTATCCATCCAAGCAAATCATGACTACGAAGATCTTCTCTATCTCCTTAAGTCATCCTACTGCCTTAACCAGGTCATACTCCCCCTTAAAAGATGAAGGGTTGGCCATCCAAACTCTAAGAGATCTTAGAAGTTATGGTTCCGCCCTACGAGTACCTCTTGTACTGGCTGTGCCAGCTGAACTGGTGGTGGTGTAGATTGTTGAGGTGGAATTTCTCCCATCCCTCTCAAGCATCCTTGCAGTCGCAGTTGTTTGCTCTATCATAACCTCAATAGTAGCAACTATTTGCTCCCTCCTTGCATCATCCATCAACATTTAGTCTCTCATAACTAAAGTTCTAAGATCTCCATCAAATAGCATACTCGAAGGATTCCTACCTCCCTTAACGATTACTAACTCATCATCCTTAAAATCCTAACAAAACTCAAATGTTCTCAAAACTCATTTACCTCACCTCAACAACTCTAGACAATCCTGCCCCATGCGGGTCTCCAGCTCCCTAGTAGCTTCTCAAGCCAACCCTATGCCAGATATTCTTCACCAAGAAATCTACTCCCCAATAATCTCTTGCACTCCTCTGTCCATAATCCTTGCAAGCCCTATCTAACAACCCTTTATCTAACCCATGGGCTTTACTCACTCTAGAGGTACCACTCCAAAGGATGTAGATGCAAACAATTTCTAAGTGAGTTCAGTCATGCCAACTGGACCCTCACTAGAAGAGCTCCTAATTCTCCTAGTTCGCCTAGGTGAAGTCATAGTTTCCTGTCCACACAAAACATTACATATTGGACTGATCAGTCTCAATATCATGCAACTGCGTAACAGTAACTATTAACATTCCAACCTAAGGCAAGTTATGCAGTTCTTTTCAAACATCTCAAACAAGAGACAAAAAAATGCATAACACACAAAAGAAATTCTAACATGCCTAAGCATAATCAGTCCATACCTCGGCTCAATAGGATAAACAACTTTGATACCATAATGTAACATCATAATACTAGTAACCTAGCATATCTGCCATATACCTGGACAAGTAGTATTAGCAATGCTACTTCTAACTTAAAACAACAATCTAAACCCATAACATTCATTCATCCAAATAAATAATTATGGAGAGCCACGACAAATGAAAAGTTATATACATACATTATAAGCCTCATAAGGCACATTGTAAATACATAACTTTATACAAACTTAAAGCAGTGTAAATAAATACAAGATTTACATTACTAAGCATAAAAACTACTCTAGTCTTCATACTTTTTTTTTTCTTTCCTTTGGAAGAGCTTCCACCTGGATTTACATGGCAACACACAGGGTGAGAATTCACAATTCCCAGTATAAGTAACTAATACTAGAGTTTAATCATTCGCAATGAATAAATCACACTATAACATAATATTATCCTGCAACAGATAAATGAGCCACTACTCAACACCAACAGAATATACATATGACTCTATGTAACATTCACAAGGCAAGCCATAAATTTAACTCACAAGTATAACAATCAATGATATTGAACAACCACCCATACAATAGTAAAATATCATCGAGCAAATAAAAAAAGCCCCCACAGATGCAATGCTTTATGTTACGATGTATGGTTATGCTCACACAAGTCATAATAATTTGATTATGCAATGCTAATGCAGATTTTAGTTTTATAAAACACATTCTACTTGCTTAATCCCAAGAACCGTGTTCTCTTGTATATACTGGGTATGATAGGCACAAAGCCCTAACACTGCCTGGTAAAAAGTGAATTCCTTCCCCTCACAAAGGTAAGAGTACTGCTACCACCCAGATACCGATAACCCTGACCATAATAGCCTTGCTCGCTATGAGAATTTAGGATCCCCTATCTCTTCAAGGTCATTTCCTATAATTCTCTGGCCAAATGCTTGTGCACACCATATAAGGTTATAATATATAGGAAAAAGCAAATAACAAGTTTGAAAACAAAACATGCAAGGTTATTTTAAAAACATACACACTCAACACAAGGATCTCCACAATCGAGTGAAAAGCAACACTAGTGACTTAAAATTTTACCTCAACTTATCACATAAGTAGTAAATCCCATGTCACTAGCATTCTTATATCTAGCACCTCACACCTTCACTTCGCAAGTGATTTCAAGGCAATCTAAAGTTGCTTAAGGTTCTAGACATTACCTTATAGCATTCCACAACAGTTGGATGCCCAAGGTCTCACCGAATCCTATCAAAAGGTTCACTCTAACTAAGTGAAGGAACTATAACTAGAAAACATGCACTCTTGGCTCAACTCTATCGCATAAAGGAACCAACCCACTTCTCTGGCAATACACAAGACTTATACTTGATAACAAGGAAGCATACGTCATTTATGTATCTTAAGCTCAACTTTAACTCTAAAAAAGCAATCTATGCATACAGGTATGCGTACCATACCAAACAAACCCACACTAGTTGTTTTTAGTATGCCTTCTCATCATTTCCCAAGTGATACCTAAAGCAACCTCATGTTGATTAAGGTCCTAGGTACTCACTTATAGCATTCTACATCTCGAAGGATGCCTAAGGTTTCTCAACACTACGCTATGGCATTCCACCACACTATAGATGCCTAAGGTTTCTCAACACTACCCTATGGCATTCCACCATACTATGGATGCCTAAGGTTTCTCAACACTACACTATGGCAATCCACCACACTGTGAATGCCTCGGGTTCGCTCAATTTTCCATTTATGTTAGATGGTTATTCTCTCCAAGAATCACCTGTAATAGTATCTTAACACTAACACTCTTGTACCTAAAACCTCACACTATCACTTCACAAGTAATTCCACAGTCAACCTCATGTTGAACAAGGTCCTAGGAACTCATCCATAGAATTTCAACCACTCGTGGATGCTCAAGGTTCTCATCAACCTAAAGGAAAAAGGAAATCTAAGAATTCTACAATTCATGCTAACTCTCATTACACAAAAGGGCAAGATCATGTTCCTAAAATTTCTTATAACTCAACCTTAGCAAAGTAAAAGAGTAGTTGTCTCACACATGCTTTCTAGCTCAACTTCATTCATGAAGGAACATCTTAAGAACCTAAACAACTGCAATTGGCTCACTCTATCTCATGAAGGAACCAACCCCTTTTATCACAAATGCCTAACTCAGCCTTACCCACAAATAGAGCAAAGCCTGACTCAAGCCATGCAAGCTCACCCTCAACCTATAAGGAAGCAACTAGGCCTTCAGGCATTGAAAAATATCCTTAAGAGGATCTTACAAGGTATGGGAGGAGTTTTCCAAGGAAGTGTCGTGGCTCCTGCCCATTTATGTCACGACTTCTTGGGTTGTGCCACGACAAATGTTTATTTTATACCGTGGATACCTGCTCTCAGCTGAAAATCCCTACGCAGGCAGAGACTGGAGTGTCGCGGCTCTCCTTGGGGATGTGCCACAGCTCTCCCTCAAAATTCTAGGTTCTGTAGAATTTTGCAGAACACCACCCAAAATCCACCATTTCCAACCATTCCAAAGGGTTTCCAAATCACAACCATGATCCTTCAACATGTCCAAACATCAAATACATCACATGTATGATTTCTAAGCCATCCAAAATTGATTTTTGGAACCAAAACGCTAACTCTCATACCCTTCTTCCTACCTTCAACCCAAGTAGATTCATGGGTATAACTAAGATTCAAGCCATAAATCATACATTGCTCAAATAAAAAAGAACCCTATTTCAAAATTCCTAAGAGTTCCATCACTCAAACTCAAGAAACTCATCCAAACCATAACCTATTCCAAGCTCACATGATAACATACATGGAGGAAGGAAGAAGAAAATGGAAGAAAGAGATAGAAAACACCCCTACCTCTTGAAGATGAAGATCACACTTTGACCTTCTATTTTCCATTCCTCTTCTCCTCTTTCCTTTGCTTCCTTCGCTTCCTTTCTACTGAAAACCCACGAGAGAAAAGAGAGATTTCATCTCACTTTAAAGATATGCACTAGGGGCAATTTGGTCTTTTTATTGAAACTTCGTATCTGTTAAGAACACTTAGATTTCACCAAATCAAGTTTCCTAACTTTCATAGGAATTAAAATAAATCCTAAGATTTATATCAATCCTAAATTCACTATTCTCATAAGTTTTCATATCTGCAATAAGTCAATCTAGTATTAAAACACACTCCTAGTGCACTTAAAAATACCAAATGACCTCAATTAACTCTCAAAAATTAACCACATCGCATTCCACACATTTGTGACTTAGAAATAAATTCTCCATATTTATTTCCATTAGATAAACCATTTATGGTAATATCCGAACCATTTCAAGCTACTTTTCACTTTCTTATATTGCAGCAAAGTGCTCAAACTAACTCAGATTGTCACAAAAATTAATAGTCATGCTAAGCAAGCATTATGTTACCTCTATAACTATATACAAGCCTAACATGTTATTGAGGATGTTACAGATTCTATCGAGAGAAATATAGAGTCAGGAATGTCTCAGCCAACACAGTGAGCATATGACTCCTCTCCTTTTCTACTATGAAGAAAACATCAATCGCAACTCTATCCACCATATCAAAAGCACATAGGCATAACATTAACCCATAAATTGTAAGCACAAGTGTAACACCTGCCTTAGGGTACACATTTAAGATTAAAACTTCTAAAACTTAACCTAAGTTATAAAAGCTTTAACCTTGTACGACAAGAACTCCAAAATTTCCTTTTAGTGGATAATATAAATTTACCAAACCTTTAGAGATTATAAAATATAATTAACTTATTAACACACATTACATAAAACAACATAATTCATCAATATTATTTAATGCATAAGATTTACAAAACTCAAAGCTTATACCCAACTACTATATAAAAACTCGACTTGGCCCAAGCCAAAAACTTGGAGAGAAAGGTCCTGAACCTGATCCTCTCCCAGATCCTCTACAGACGCGTTCTCTAGTCGGGACGTGTCTCTACAGACAGGAGTCCGAGCAGTTGACTCCATAGAGTCTTCTCTAGGAAAAAGATGAGCAATATCCCACAGTTCTCCAATAGACATGGAGAACTCTACATGTACACAAGTGTTATATGTAACAGTAGGGATTCCATGGTAGGTCCTACTATGAGATAGGGTCACTTCTCCTATATAACCAAAACGATGAGTATGTGGGTCGACGTGCCAGGCATTAGTGCCTCCGTGGAATTGCGCTTGCACGTAATCAAAGAAATCCCTCTTTGCAGCCATTGCAAACCGATCAAACAAAGTCAATCCAACTCAAACCTAGGCGATCCAACCTCGTCCTTCTTATGGTCTTTATCAAACATAACAGAAAAATAATACAGCAAAGAGGTGAGATCCCCTACATTGCATACCAATATGGCAGCAAAGAAACAATAAACATGCCAACAAAGTTCAACATACAATCCATAAAATAACATAAAATCAGCAGATATATTCATGATATTTAATAAATAAATAATCCAATAAACTTACAACACAGTATCTGGAAAAATGATAATACCACAATAATATTATATCACAATAATACTATATCGCAATAGTATAAATGCTGACTATGCATATGAACAATATGTACACTGACCATGCATAACAATGCAATACTAATCATGCCACATCCACACTGGACAAACCCCTACTCCATCGAGCTAAACCAACATCAGAGATGAACATTCCAGAAGATCTGTCCCCCCTCAAAAGACAGTCTACGCCAGACCACGAAAAAGATAGTGTTTGTCGAGTCCCCATCGTGCGTTGCAACGGTTTTTCACGGCCAAGGGTATACAATGTGATATCAGATCACTAAGTGAATCACCTCGCCCTGACGCCCCCTGAGATCCATCCGGGATCACACTATCCAAATTCTCGTTCACTCTTAGGCAACAAAATGACTGTACAATGCTCAGATGCATGAACAATGAAATCAAACCACCGTTGTACTGTTCCCAATGATATTAAAGCAACTGCTCATACAATTATCTAATGTCATTAGTATCAATGATATTATATAACCGCTCATACAATTACATAATACTACTGATCCACTCGGGTTTAGTACGTCGGCCCTACAGTAAAACTTGTAGTTCCTCTCAATCGCGTAGCAATATTATCGCATTGTCACAATCGCAGAAAACTTCTCTTACGTTTTCAAATCGCGTAATGATTTTTTAACGTTTTCTCAATCAAGTAAAGATTTTAAAACATTTTCTCAATCGAATAGCTAAAAATTACCATTTTTAAATTGTGTAAGAGTTTTTCTGCGTATTTTCAATCGCGTAAAACATTTTAATCATATTCTAAGCTTAATTTCAAAACTTTCCATATTTAATATATAAATCAACTTCAATTCCATTATTTCTTTACAACATCTTTTTAAAATAATATTTCCTAACATTGTTCACAAAAACTACGTTATATATTAATCTTTTCCATGTTTAATAAAATTTGAATCTTATTTCCAATAAATTTCCTCTTAATAATACTTTCTAATATTTTTTTCACAAAATTTTACACTTCTATGATTTAATCAAATATTATAACTCAAAGTTTTCTAACGCGCTTCAAAACCCAAGAGGTGAGCTATACATCAGTAAACTTTAACTTATAAATTTATTTCCCATCATGACCTCAATTCATTAATGTAATTAATTCCAAAAATTAGTTTACTTTCTTTTTACATCTCAAAATTCACTAAATTGAGTTCTTGTTAATTAATCCTTTAATACTACACTTGAGAAAATATTTTTGGTCTAAAATACCAATTCTTGGCATGTTGGCCGAAAATCAATTTATATTCCATAATCAAATATTTATTCATTTCCTATCTCATTTTTCTTTGTAAAAATCTTTAATCCAATTACTTGTTACATATTATTCTAAAATCCACACTTAATAAAATATTTTAAGTGATTTGCTCCAAAATACTCATGGAGGCCGTGAGCCTCTTGATTCTTTGAAACCAAAATAGTTTTCCTTTTCACATAATTCTTATCATATACAACATATCACTCATGATATTTCTATTATTACATATTCATGCTTACTATTAAAGCAATAAAATCATATTAAGCATGTAATTATAATTCAATCAAAATCATACCATCTCACATAATAATCACTTAATAAAAAATCATGCATAATTATCAAAGCAATAAAATCACATATAACAACACATAGCACTTAAACATACACAATCAAATGAATAAATGCTTTAAGGGATTTTTCACCCACAAACACAAATACATCCATTCCCTCACCACCACATATGGCCGATGAGGTTAATCTCCCTCTTACCTTAAGGTGTAGCTTCCTAAGCTCCTTGTATAGCTCTTTGTATCAACTTTCTCCACCAAGTTACTCTAGAAACTCAAAGTAAACACAAATATGTTAACATCTAAGGCTTGATTAAGATGACCATAGATCAAATATGGTCTTAGAATTTCAAGAATCAAATAAGAAATGAAAAACCATGATCATCACCTTAGAACCCTACAACTTGAATCCAAAAATCAAGCTTAAAGATGATGGAATCAAGTCTTGATCACAACATGAAATATGCTTAGAATGATGTTTAGGATCAAGAAGTATGGTTGGTTTGAATTATGAGTGATTGGAAAGTGATTTTAGGCACCAAGGCCGTGAGCTAGAGGAGAGAAAAAAATGGGAGAAAAATGTTAAGGTTTTTCAGAGAAAGATGATAGCTTTTCTTAAATGCAATGAAAAATGAACACTTGGTCACTTTGAGGACTACATGGCCATGAGTTTGGAGAGATAATAGTATGACTATCCTCATCCATTGATTTAATCTAGGGTAGATATCCTAAACTTCCTTATTAAGCTTGTCTTTACGACCATTGATTAGATCAATGGTGAACATCCAAAGATTTCTTACTAAGTTTGCTCTCACACCATTGATTAGATCAATGGTGATCATCCAAGGCTTCTTCATTAAGTTTGCTTTCATATCCATATATTAGATCAATGATTGATATTCAAAACTTCTCCACTAAGTCTTGCTTCTCAATCGTTGATTAGATCAATGGTTAATGTTCAAAACTTCTCCACTAAGTCTTGTCATCCAATGGTTCAAACCAAAGTCAAGCCCTCTTTGTTGACTAATCTCAAGATATTTTTCAAAAGATATTTTCCAACAGATATTTTCAAACAGATATTTTTAGAAAGATATTACCCAATAGATAATAGTTACTGCTAGTTATTATCTAATGGATAATAATATTACACAATGGATAATAGCTCTATCCAACAGATAATAAAAACTCAAATACAGAAAAATTTTCGTCAACTGTTCTCGGTTTCAGGTTTAGTAAGATCCCCCGATCCCGCATTAACAATCCGAAACTTTCCGATCTAAGAAAAAATTTATTTTTCTGGGTCCGCCTCAAACACACATTCAGTCCAAAATAATATTAAAATAATCAAAAACTCAGAAAATTTTATAAAAATTCACAAAAATTATAAAAATTATAAAACTCATATATATTTAGAAAAAAAAATGAACTTTGAGCATACAGCTCAAATAATGTTAAAATAATAAAAAAAAACTCTCAAATATTAGAAAACTTATTTATATCAAGAAAAATGAAAAATCAAAGTATTACAACAAGAACCCTTGCAAAGGTCTTCCATTCTTGTCGATCTTCCAACTTTCTCAAGTCTCAAGAAATGTCCTAGTCAGTCTCATGAATTTGGATGCCATGTTAGTTGGATGTCATTTCTTGGTAACCCCAATAATTTACCTATTCATGCATTGGTCAGATATTATCCCAAGTCGAAATAGACAGTGGTGTTCTTCCACATTGGTAACCCTAACATCTCGGCATACTCTTCAATGGTGGTTGTAATATCTAGATTGGGCAACTTAAGGTATCTGAAGGGCATGTTCTAATATTGGGCCAAGACATTTAAAACAGAAACCTCAACTAGTATGAATTCATCTAAGATTGCTCCATATATTTTTGGTGAAGTCCTTCTAGTACTCATAAGGGAATGATTGGCTCAACTATATTAAATTCTCTAATGGATTCACTATCAAAGATGGCGTTAGCTTTCTTCACTACCAACAATTTCTAGCCTGAAAAAAAAAAGCATTTTCATTAGCAATTAAGAAGACAAGGATGCAACCTAATTGGTGTCTTTCATCGTGGCTTCATTATACATTACTACATGAAAGACTTAACTTAGATGCATAAGTATAATTGAGCCCACAAAAGGTTACAAACCTAAAGGGTAACTTATAAATCGCTAATGCACGACCATCCTTACAATTCACTACATGCCAAAGTGCAAAGGCATTATAGCAAAATGCTCAAGTCAAGGATGATGTCAAACCATCCGTGCCCTAAAGCGAGATGCACGATATGCATGAGAGAAATACCATAATGCATGACATGGGCTATAGTATGCATGAAGGAATAAACATGTAAGAAGGTATATTAAATGCATGATATGGAAGATGCATGCTATAATATTTTGGGTATAATGCAAGAGTCAAGAATATCATATTATATATAGCAACAACCAAACAAAGCATATATATAGCAGCCAATCATCTACCCTAATGTTTCAACAATCAGACAAAATATAATTAACAAAGCAACTAAATATAAAGAATAATAAAATATACAAAAAGAAAACGCGAACTCACAACAAATAAAACCAAACCTTTTTGAAACAAGATATACCAAAACAAAATTAAAAACAAAAAATGGTAAACAAATAAATAAAAGTTATTAATAATTTGTACAAGCAATAATGACAGGCTTGAATCTCTAACCAAGTCCATAGTGGAGTGGTCATCTATCACGATCGTGATCGCAATGGGAACATGTGAAAATCAATTTCATAAATGAGGAGTCGCCACCAAAGTTTATCTATACTAATAGATAAAGGGGATTCCCCTTGTTTCATCTCCAAATTTTGCTTTCCTATTTTGCCATTATTTTCATGTTAAACACCAAAAAGACAATAAAAAATAATAGGTAAAATTATAATTTTATATTACCACTCTTTGCCCCCACTCACTTGAAAATATAACCGCATAGAGGTCATCTTTTCACTACAACCGAAGTTAACTGTAATGAGAACAATTTCCTTTTTAGAGAGTGCAGGAAAATAAAAAACAACCCCGATAATCCTACCGTGCACAGTACCCACACCCGTTTCAACACCGGGTACTGTTTACGGGGCCCACCCGTGAACAGTACCAAATCATGCTTTCCGTCTCTTTTTTTTATTTAGTATATGTCTATTAACCAACTTCTCTACGTCGTTAACCAATTTTTTGTTCTTCGTTAGCCAACTTATTTCACAAGCATAGAAACCATGTGGTAAAATCTTGTGTCATTAACCAACTTCTATATGTAATTAACCACTTTTTGTTCTTCATTAACTAACTTTTTTCACGAGTATAGAAATAAAGTTGGTTAATGAAGAATAAAAAAGTGGTTAATTACGTACAGAAGTTAGTTAATGATACAAGATTTTATCACATGGTTTCTATGTTCGTGAAAAAAGTTGGTTAACGAAGAACAAAAAAGTGGTTAACGACGTAGAGAAGTTGGTTAATGGACGACGTATACAAAAAAAAAAAAAAAAAAGTGATTTGGTACTGTTCATGGGTGGGACCCATGAACAGTACCGGGTGTTAAAAACGGTGTGGGTACTGTACGTGGTAGGATGAACATTTTCCAATAAAAAATGCAAATTGACAGGCACTAATCCACCAGTTTAAATAATGAAAACATTGTAAAACCCTTTTATTTAATAAAACTGATCATTTGAACACAAATTAGATTCGAGAGTCTAATTTTGTATAGGGAATTGTGAAAACTTAACCCTAAGTAGGGATGACAAATGTTTGGATTGGATAGATTTTGGATTGGATTACAATGGATGGATAAAATACAAACTAATAATTCATTTAGAATCCACTAAATTATTGTTAAAACTATTCAATCCATTTATTAATCTATTTTAATAGATTAGATAAATGAATATTCAATCCATCCAATTAAAACTCATTTCTCTCTCTAAAAAATCTCTTTCTCTCTCAAAAATATTCATTTATCTCTCTAAAAAATTCTCTTTCTCTCTAAAAAAATGTTTTTCTCTCTAAATTTTTTTCACTCTCTAAAAATCTTTCTCTTTCCAAAAAATTTTTCATTTTTCTCTCTAAAAAAATATGTTTCTCTCTAAAAAAATGTTTCTCTTCTTAAAAAATCTCTTTCTCTCTCTAAAAAATCTCTTTCTCCAAAAAAATATGTTTCTCTCTTTAAAAATTTCTTTCTCTTTTTAAAAAAATATATATTTCTCTTTCTAAAAATATCACTTTCTGTCAAAAAAAAATCTCCTTTTCAATCTAAAAACTCTAGTACGGGACTAGCTTATAAAACGAGGAGTCCGTATTTTGAACCCCGTCCAATTTTAAAAGCAATACTAAAAGTTAAAATTGTTGTTGAGTAGGCACGTTCTTTCCCGTTAAAGGCCATCAAGCCACAATGTTGCAAATGAGTGCACTAATGACTTTACAATTTATAGCGTGGGCCTATGACCTATCCGAATTTGTATTGGATTCAAAGTTTCTACACTAAAGTGACAAAGCCTTCTGAGCAAATTATAGATCCATTAAGTAAATAAGTGTTCACATTAGTCACAAAAAGAAGTTGGCACACTTTAAGCACATTATCTGCATCTACTCCTAGGAATAACCAAAAAATTTAATATTATTATTTAATATTATTCTATCACGAATGCCTTTTACAAGTAATACGAATGCCTTTTATGCCTTTTAATAATGAAAAATGTTACTCTTACACCTCTAAAAAGGAGTATAAATATTATTCACACCTCTTTTAAGAAATGTCATTGAGTAAGAGAAAGTGATAAAAAAATAAGTATAATTAATGATATTAGATGAGGTATGAAAAAGAATATATATACTATTTGTTGTAAGAATATAAGAATTGTTTAATAATGGACAAGTAATATCTTATATAGTTATTTATTCCATTGGAGGCAAGTAATATTTGAAAGAATGCCTTTTCTAATGTAGCCAATCAACTCATCACATACACAAAAGGACAGGCCACAGCACACCACAGGCGTAGGTGCTCTATCTTGTGAAAGCAAAAGCATATATCCTTCATGAATATTGAATCTTGAGGCTTGGCTTTCTGACCGAGTGGAATGAACACATACCTTCTATTTCTTAACACTATGGGATAACAAGTTGTTCTGAAGTAAATTTAGAAGGTACCTGAGATAGATATGTATGTGGTGGTTTTCTTCTTGTGCAACTGTAGTCAAGCGTGTTGAACTAGGGGAGTGGGTACCTGCAAAGGGACTCCAATGCTCAAGTCAGGAAGTGCATCAATCGAATTTATGCAATGACATAATTCATATCTGATTAAGGTGACTTAGCTTGATATTTATAGAGGTTCAAAAGATATATTCTTTTAATGGAGAGATATATTCCCATACTAGTTGCAGGAGAAGATATGTTCCTTGTTTAGTTACAGAGAATCCCTATATTATTGTAATACTAGTATGGCAGTTACAGTGCTATTATTCCGTAAGATCATGATTGACAATTAGGAGATATTATAAGATTTATCCATTACGCAGATCTTTCGATAAAACTGTTACTATCAAAGATTGGGATCTTATGATAAGCTGGCTCTATTGAGGACGTGAAGAACAGACCACGGCGAGTTTGCGCACTGGGTTGGACTACATATTGAGAGTTCGGATTACGGTCCAGAATAGTTGCCCCCAACTTGGCACTTAAGTGGAACAGTTAAGTGTCAAGATTTCAAATTTGAGAAGAACCCGTGGCGCACAATAGATATAAAAATCCATTAAGGTCGAGGTCCATTATTATGGAGCACCTCTCGGGTTGCCATACAACACCATCCCGTCATCTGAGGTGTGTCATTTGCCCCTGTGTACGATTTCACAGGGTTTTTCATCTTTTTACATGTTTCACAATAGTACTGAGCTTTCTTGGGAAACTGTTGTTGGTGTATGC
Organism: Ormosia semicastrata; assembly: GCA_029884595.1. Taxonomy (NCBI): domain Eukaryota; kingdom Viridiplantae; phylum Streptophyta; class Magnoliopsida; order Fabales; family Fabaceae; genus Ormosia; species Ormosia semicastrata. Next base: position 757,863 of record JAQQTO010000060.1, on the reverse strand, counting down.
CCTAGAGACTGATACATTTATCTATATTTACATACATTTTATTATGCTATTTTTAATATATGAGGCATTTCATTTATTGTGTTCTTTTTAATAAACATAATAAAATCCTTAGAATAGTAAGTTTGATGCCATAGGACATCAAGTGGTTGACTTGATTGTAAGATCCTATTGGACAAAATTAGAACACTATTCTTAAATGTCCCTAGTCAAGTATTATTGTTAATTAGGACAACAATAATGCATTGAGACTAAAATATGCGTAGACTGATGACCACATCCCATAGGTCATGGATATGAGATATCAAGTATTCATATGAGTACATGTTAGAGTAATGATGTACTGGACTGACCCGCCATGAGAACGCTACATGGATCGTTATGTGAGTGTCATAAGCGATTCTCATAGTGATAATGGTGTTTGTGGTCCTTTGACCTGAAATCACTACGATTCCTACATGATGAGTTATGTGTTTTAATGCCATCAAATGTCATCTATAACAAGATGATTATAAAGTTAGTTATTGGACATACCGCAAATCATGCAGAGGGAAGTGAGTGACCTAGATGAGATTTGTCACTCCTACATAACAGGAGCGATATCTTCAAGGTCCCTGATTGAGTGAGACTACGAAATGCATGGCCATGCTCAAATGAGTCAATATGAGATACTAATTTCATTTGTTGTTACAAAGTCTACTCGAGTATCAGGAAATGAAGGATTGGACTATACAAGGGTGATGCATTCCATGCCTTGTGTTTAATCTAGATATCTTGACAAAGGAACTAAACGACACAGAAACATTGGTTACAGAAAGGTTATGTCAAATCACTGACATTCTCATTACTTGAGTAGTAGCGATGTGTTGCTAGATACTGCTCACTGCCTGTAATATTAAAATGAGATTTTAATAGTACTGCCAACGTAATGAGAACGTGTAGGGTCACACACATAGAGCAGACTAAAATTGAAGCAATAAATCTAAGTTGAACTTGGATTCAAATGTGGGCCAGACTCATAACAGACGAGTCTAGGGGTACACAGCTTACCTTGATGCTGCTCACACTCACTTAAGGCAGTCACTATTATAAATAGTACTGCTAAGGGGGCTGCTATGATATACATCACAGAACCCTAGCCGCACCTACAGAAAAAGTGAGTGAGAGAGTGTGGCAGGTTTCTTCTCTTCTCTTCGCAGCTAGCACTGTGTGAGAGACGTGAGGCTCCTTTTTGTGAATGTTAGACATTCATGAGTCTATTCGTGTGGATACCGCAAAGACATCGTCGCTGTTACGGTGTTGGTGATTCACGTGACTTCGTTCGATCATGCTTCAAGAGGTAAACAATTTTAAAACTCAAATTATGGCTTTTTCGCATGGATCCTTAATGGGAATTCTATTTTCCATTGCGTGATGTATCCGCGATTCCCAACAATTATTGTCTTGACTTTATTGGGAATTAAAGATCCTTTAAAGGGATATTGAATCCATGTTGTTTTCCAATTGCATGCTTACGTCATAACCAATCAGAAGTGAGGAGCATTAAAATGCAGCTTATCTCATACGATCAGTTCGCTTTCCTTGGAACCAATCAGAATGCTTCATTTCATCTATAAAATAAAGAATGTTTATGTTTAAGCTAGCATTCCCTTTACTACATTCTTTTTTCTTTGCAACTCTGTTTGAGAGTGTAGTCTTTATGGCTTTCTTTTCACTTTGTTCATATTCAAAGAGGGTTTTGCCCTCTGCAAAAACCATCTTTCTGTTCTTTCTGAAATCTTTAAAGATGTTCTACTTTTTCTCACAAATAAGTCTTCTAATGGGGACTTTTCTTTCTCAGCGTAACAATGGCAAGCACTTTTCTTTCCTAGCATACGAGGGAGTATTTCATCTACGCTCTGCTATTGGGAAAATTTGTGATACCTGTCATATTGGACGGAACTCCTCGGAGAAACAGAGTCTACACTCATCCTCCTTTCTGAGAACTTAACAAGTGCTTCGTTTCAAACTTTGCAAGTTTTCAAATAAACAAGAGGGATTATTGAAGCTGCTCTGTGATTTGAAGTAACTTGGGTTGATCATGAAGCTGGTGGAATTATATTCTTCATGAAAGGTTGTATCCCATCCAACGAAGGAAAATGTAATCCGACCTATATTACCATTGTGAAGGAGGCAGTGAAGAAGAATTGGTATTAGCTCCAAGTTCAGGAACCGCACTTCGTTCTGGTCTGCCAAAGTTCTTCAAAGCCTATTCATTTTTTCAAAAGGCTAATGCTCTTTCCTTATACATTTCATGTCTCAATATTTTCTTTTCCCTCTCCTCCAGATGTATGACGATGTATGGAATGAGAACAAATCAATAAAAATTATTATATCATGAACTTTGTCTTGTATTTGCTTTTTTCCTTTCCTTTTTTTTACTGTTCATGCTTTTATTTTTTATCGGGGTAAGTCCAATGTTTACTCTGGCATAACGCTGCAATGCCTTAGCTTAGTGCTTGGCTTAAGAAACAAAGTGGCAAGTTTCAAGTCTTTAGTTCGGGGTCTATGTACTTTGCTAATCGCTGAACGTTCTTTGATAGCTGTGGTCCAAACTGACAACCACAAACTAAACAGATGCATCGGTTAAAGTAGGGATTCATGAAAAGAATTTGTAGTTAACCTTCAGAAGTTGTGTGACATTTGAGTTGCTGCGAAACTGTCCTTTCAACTGCTTCAAGAGCTGTGAGGGCCACTTGATGTGTTTTTACTAGAGGGACATGCCTAGTGCTTCGTGCGCCATGATGAGTTTTCTTTGGAAAATTGGGTTGTAAAGACAAGAATGCCCCCTTACCACTTAGCCTTTATAAATAGGGATTAAGGGTGCATTGTTCTCACTTCACTGTTTCTAAGTATTTTTTTGAGAACTTTGTGTAGCGGAGAAGCATGAGTTTCAAGCTATTTTCAACCATTTCCATCTTCTGCAACCAAGAACTTTTTCTATATGATATTTCCTTTTCTTTTAATTCCATTACTGTTTCTCCTTTTGGTTGCTTCTACTGTTGTTGAGTAATTGAGTATGTATACGCTCCTCACTGGAATGTGTAACATCCCAAAAATTTATTTATTTCATTATAAACAATCATTTTATAATATTTGTGATTTTTGGTGATTTTTGTGGAATTTTTTAAAAATGTTGAATATTTTAATATATTTCTCATTTTACGTGTGCTCTAAGCGGAGCCGGGAAAATAAAATATTTTCCCTGAGACTGGTAAACCTTGAACTGTCAATGTGTCGACGGGGGATCTTACTAAACCCGAGGCCGGGCACAGTTTGTGAGGTTTACATTTTTTGAGGTTTTATCTGCTAGATAAAATCATTGTATCATAAAATTATCTGATGAATAATAAAATATTATTTTCATCAGTTGTAACTTTCATTCACTGAGAAAATAATTCTAACAGTGTAATTAAATCATCTGTTAAATGTACTTAATTGAGGAGACAAGTTTACTATGCACTTTATCGAGAAGCGCACGAAGCTTCTCAAGGAAGCTTTAAGGAAACTTCTAGGAAGCTTCCTTCCCAGCCACTATTCACTCTTTCTCCTCCCATTTTTGTGTAGCACGTTTGACTATAGGGGGGCATATTTCACTTTTTTTCTCACATTTCCCCTCCTCCCAATACGCAGCTCACTGTTCACTCATCTTTCTCCCTTTCTCTTTTCACTCTACAGCAGCAACCTCATTACCACCAACACCTCCATTTCTATCTTCAAAAACCGTCACACTCCTTGCACCATCCTTGTGTTTGGAGGACCACCATCATTGAGGAAGTCATCTTCTAAGCTCACCATTCTCTTTATCTTCATTCTCTTACATCTTTGAATCTTAAAGGTTGGAGCTTTAAGGTAAAGCTCTCAGCTTTTTCTTCCTCCCTTCTCATTTTCGTAACCCATGGTCATTTTGATGACCATGGGTATCCATTTCAATATTTGGTTCTGATTTGGTAAGTTTGAATATTCAAGGATTTCCAAGAAGCTGAAAATGAAGTTTCTGGCCAAAAAGGAGCAGCCTTTCTTTGTGCTTCTCTAAGGTAAGAGAGAGACACCCCTCCTCAACCTATTTTAGCATTTAGGAACGTCTGTGATTGGTGTTGAGGGTCATTCTATTTTTGAACGTAGTTTGTATTGTATGTGTGCTATTTGATTGTTTGTGTGTTTTGATATATATCTGGATGTATTGGAACGTGTAATATGGAAGGGAATGACTTTCGATTGGTTCTCGGATGGTCACGGTGTTGAGCCCAGAAATTTGGAAATTTCATGTGAAAACTAGTAACAGTATGAACTCCTGGCCAAAGCCGTCGAATTTGATATCTTGATTACTTAGTAAAATGTTAAAATTATGAACTCCTGGCCCATCGAATGTGATATCCTAATCATTTAGTGAAATGTTAAAATCTGTCGAGTATGAACTCCTGGCCAAACCCGTCGAATTTGATATCTTAATCACTTAGTAAAATGTTAAAATCCGTCGAGTATGAACTCCTGGCCAAACCCATCAAATTTGATATCTTGATCACTTAGTAAAATGTTAAAATTATGAACTCCTGGCCAAACCCGTCGAATATGATATCCTAATCATTTAGTGAAATGTTAAAATCCGTCGAGTATGAACTCCTGGCCAAACCCGTCGAATTTGATATCTTGATCACTTAGTAAAATGTTAAAATCTGTCGAGTGTGAACTCCTGGCCAAACCCGTCGAATATGATATCCTAGTCATCTAGTGAAATGTTAAGATCCGTCGAGTGTGAACTCCTGGCCAAACCCATCGAATTTGATGTCTTGATCACTTAGTAAAATGTTAAAATCCGTCGAGTGTGAACTCCTGGCCAAACCCGTCGAATTTGATGTCTTGATCACTTAGTATAATGTTAAAATCCGTCGAGTGTGAACTCCTAGCCAAACCCATCGAATTTGATGTCTTGATCACTTAGTAAAATGTTAAAATCCGCCGAGTATGAACTCCTGGCCAAACCCGTCGAATTTGATGTCTTGATCACTTAGTAAAATGTTAAAATCTGTCGAGTGTGAACTCCTAGCTAAACCCGTCGAATTTGATGTCTTGATCACTTAGTAAAATGTTAAAATCCGTCGAGTGTGAACTCCTGGACAAACCCGTCGAATTTGATGTCTTGATCACTTAGTAAAATGTTAAAATCCGTCGAGTATGAACTTCTGGCCAAACCCATCGAATATGATATCCTAATCATCTAGTGAAATGTTAAAATCCGTCGAGTATGAACCCCTGGCCATGCCCGTCGAATTTGATTCCTGGTCATTTAGTGCAATGTCAAATTTCATCGAGTATGAACTCCTGACCATGTCTGTCGAAATTAATCTTCAGGCCAAACCCGTCGAATTAGAGTTTCTGACCACTTAGGAGAGAAACTCCTCCAATGCAAAATCCATCGAATTTGAATGATCACATCCGTCGAGTGACATATTCGTCGAGTTAGAATGCCAATACCCATCGAGAGACATACCCGTCGAGTAGATTTCTTGTCCATTTAACAGAAGCTTCCCAAAGTTAATATTCGCCGAGTAGAATGTCAAGATCCGTCGAATTAGAGTTTCTGACCATAGTGTTTTTCGTCGATTCGACCCTTGGGGGATTTCTCCAACGTCGACACCCACATCCGTCGGATTAGGATTTTTGCTGACCTTCTGGAAAAATTTGACAGTTTTGATCTCCGTTCGACAGAACCTCCATCCGACAGAAATTGATTTTTAGCCAATCTTGTTATAAAATGTTATCCCATCTATCATCCTTTTGCCATGTTATTTTTCGTCGAATGGTAGCCTCAATCCTCCACTAAATACATTGTCTCCGTCGAATTCACAAGTATGGTTTATCACCCAATACCTAGCAATTAAATTTGTGACTTTGTTAGTGATTCTGGCCGTGTATCTTCCTGGACTCAAAACCTTTGGATTAATAAAAGCACGTAAATCATAAATAATTGGATGACTAGAAATTAATTAGGGATTCATAAACAGGGAAGAACATGAGTATGGGTGAGCTTGTGAGGCACATAATGAATTTAATGGTTGACTTCTATCATGACTATGAATGGAAATTGTGGTTATCCTTAAAATGTAATATTGGCTTGTTGTGGATCCGTGAATGGGATCAATTCTTGTTGTTAAATGATATGACATGCATTTGAAGCATGATGGACCTAGTTGGTCATGAAGAGTATGATTGTGTTATGCATTGAACAAAAAGAATGTGATTGTCCGTTGGTTAAGGCTGGTAGCCTAGGAGTTGAACTTACACCTTTGTGCGGGTGCGAATAGACAAGTGTAGGTTACTTGTTGACCTTGGGGGCGTCAGGGTGCGGGTACCTCGCGATGGGCAGTTGGCAGCTCTCTGTCCGTGGGGCAGACCGAATACACACACACTGACGATCCGGACCAAGACACTGTCCTATATCGTGATCTGTGTAGAATGTCTTGTAAAATGCCATGATGTACACAATGATAATTTGAGAATTATAGCACTTGAGGGCCTGGGCAGCCAAGAATACAGATATACCTCCTGATCGTTCTCTCCGACTATTTTGTGTCTAGCTCCATGGAGTAAGATTTTGACTATTGAGGGCACATGTGCATAGTGAGTCCATGAATTATCTGGCATACATTGTCATTATAATTGGAATTGTTGTCTTACTGTTATATATATATAACTGCTTAGAACTGCTTATTTGTTTACTTCTGCTATTCAATGCCTATGCTTATTATTTGGAAATGCTATGTGGGCGCTTTGCGCCATTTGGTTTCTTGATGCTATAATTGGTAATGATGGTAGGATGTCTTACCTCTTTCGTTTACTTTTCTTGCTCTGTGTAAATTTTTGGTTAAAGACTTTAAGTGGGAGCGAGGTTGGATTCTTTTACACTTTCTTAGTTTGACCTACTGTATCCGGTGATGTCGTCGCGAAGAGAGTTTTATTAGTTCGTTCAAACTATGTTCACTGGTGGTGTCAAGACCTGGCGAGTCGACTGGACCGACAAGCGTATGCGACCTGCTGGGGATCTGACCTTGACCATAAAGAGGACTGCGGTTGAAGATCATATTCTGTATTTTTCACTACACCAGTGAGCCTGCATTGCCTCACGCATTCGGGATTCGATGGAGTGCCCAACTCCTTAGTTGTAGATAGGGTGTGGGTAGTTGATATTTTATTTTGCATTACCTATATAAAAATGTATTTTGGGTATGTGTATGTTTTAAGGTGATTATCCAGACTTAAAGGTTGTAAATTGAGTACATTCTATAATTCATATTTTAATTGGTTGTATAGGTAACTATTCATTCGTGGCTCCTATTTTCCTCATATGAGAAATGCTTTAATTTATTTGTAAAGTTTATTATTTGACAATGTTAGCACACCGAAATTTAGTGACCATGACATAATGATGATTGTGCCGTGGTTATTAAATCGAGGGGTGTTGTAGAATGCATTTCTGTCTTTCATTTTTCAAGAAGTAGGTTTAGGACTTTTAACCCTCTTCACAAGGCTTTGTCTTCTTAGAACACCATCTCTACCGTGCTAAGCATGGCGGAGGTGTCCTTATGAAGTTTTGGGCTTTAGAGGGATAAGAGGCTAGTATGTGGGTATGAATTGCTTCGTTCTCCTCTCTCCATGTCTGAATATATGATTTGATTGATTCTAACAATTACTTACTGGACTCTTTTGGTGTTCTCAGGATCTTCATGCGCAGAGGTAGAAGAGAAGCTAGAGCCCAAGTACCAGTCTCCGAAGTTCATGAATCGACTAAAGAGGACCCAACCTGGGTCCGGCGCGATCCAGGACTAGTATACCCATGGGTTGGGGACGACGTCTGGGATCACTTATCAGCACTTTCTTCCGAAAATAAACTCAGACAATTGTTGCAATATTTGGAGTTTACAGAAGAAAAAACCCAGGATACAGAGTTCCAAGTTTTATGTCTGGAGTGGAATGAGATGGTATGTTCTTGTCGTGAAGTGGGTTCACACTTCATGTTTCTCTACAATCATCTCTTTGTCAAATTAAGACTTTGATTACCTTTTACAGACTTCCAGATTGCAATCCTCTAGACCTTGTGCGCAGGCCCTTCTCAGATCCACCCTAATGGTTGGGGCTATATCATTACTTTTGAGAGGTTCTGCCGAATAATAGGGCTGCAGTATTCGACAAATGCTTTTTTTTCTATTTTTATACCTGGATAAATGATAGCAAATTCTTGATCCTTTCATAAGATAAAAATTTGTTTTTTTGACCAAAAACTTGTTAGCCCATTTGCTTACTGCAAGTGCACGGGTCATTCAAGTAATACAAATACAGAGTAAGAGATCGTTCCCACAAGGATGTTGGCTTCCATAGCTAAGTATCAATCAATAGCTTAACTAATTCTATTCAAGAACATAAAAATAGGAAAAATGTAGTAAAACTAATCTAAAGACATAAAAGCGATAAATGAAAATAAAAATAATGATTTAGAGATCTAGGGAATTCTTTTTCACCTCATACTTCAATTAATGATATGCAGTCCTCACAAACAACATCAATAAATTGTTAAGTTAGCTTGAGAATTTGATTTAGTTAAAAGTCTATGTCTAGGTCAATCAACCACAGTTTCATTTACCCAATTCACTATGTTTCCATGAGAACTAGTGCAAACTCCACTCATAAATGATCTATTCTCAATCACACACTATGCATAGCTAAAAGGTATATTTCTATCCAGTTAGTGAATTAACTTATCCAAGCCAATTGAACTCATCGAACATGCATCAACCATACATTATATCTAAAATTCAAATTTCTATGTCTAGGTTCATCAGACTTTAAAAAATTAATTAAAAGCTGATCAAACCTTCAAGAGCATTAAGAACCATATGATTGAACATAACTAAACATTAATATATACTCAAAAGATTACAAAATCATCAATATTCATACAAAGATCCAAAGTATACCTAAATACAACTCAACTAATCATTGAACACGAAATTGCAACACAAAAACCATGTTCAAAAGATAAGGAAAAGAGAAAAGAGAAAAAAAAGGAAGGAAACTCATTAATTGTGATCATTGAAGCTTGAATCATCATCCATAAGGAAGATGACATCCATCATTTCCTCCTTAGGATCCCTCAGCCTCCAAAACGTGATTTCCAGCCGCAACTTCTCTAAACTATGAAAACTTTCACTTAAAATATAACAAAATAGTATTTATAGGCGCAGAAAAATAGGGGATACCACGGCGCCAATCATGCTAATGTCACGGCGCGCATGTATTTAGGTCACCAACGCCCGAGGCATCCACTCTTCACGTTGCAGCGTCTTGGCCTTGGGTATTTTCTACTGATGCAGGGGATGCACAACATCACGACGTTCAAATGCCCACGCCGCGGCGTTGCCTACTGAGATGCAGATTTGGCTTTTTCTTCCACTTTTTGTCCAAGTCCTCTACATTTGAGCTTGTTTGGAGCCCTTCCTAATATAGAGAAATTACCAAATCAATAATAGATATAAATTCACTCAATCACTTATCAAATAAGCACAAATTGCTCAATAACATATAGAAAGGCATCCTGATTAGAATATGACAAATATAAGTACAAAACCTTCCAAATATGCATTATAGATAAGGATTAAGCATGCTTTATAGCAAAGAGATAGGGCACTAATAACCACATTTTATGGAGTTATCACACCCTCAAACCTAAATTTTGTTAGTCCTCGAGCAAAACAAAGTAGGACTAAGAAAATCTATGTAACATTTCATGCAACTGTTCATTCAGCAAATATCAAATTTCAATCTTTCATTTAAACCACAACTAGTAAATAATGATTGCATCAGTCGTTAAAAAGTGTAAATGCCCCAAAACCAGCTTCACACAAACACAATCCTTCACATGCTAACAATCCAGCCTCCTTTCATGCAAATCACATTATCCACAAACATGCAAGATAAACTTCTGCTAGTTAAGTCATACACATCCGTATAAATTTATAAGCATACATGCATATAAATCATAAAATCCAAAAAATTATAAATCAACTCTCTCCACTAATGTAAATCACACAAGATTGAGGATCAAAAAGGACTTTAACAGCTTGTAATGTAAGGCCAATGGTAATGGGTAACAAAATAAAAGGATAAGATTACACACAAACATTGAGAAATATAAACATGTTATTTCAAGTCATGAGCCACTAACTGATATTAGTAGGGTATTTAACAATGTAAGAAGAAAACTCGCCAGAACCATTTTGATGTTTTTTACACTTTACTTTTCTTAAGCTTTACTTTTCTTTATTTCTCTTTTCTTAACTACAACTGGTTCCTTCAGGCTCATTTTGTATTGAATATTCATTAACACTCCTAATCAATTGACTCACTTCAAGAAATAAAATATCATGTACTCAACAAACAATAATGGTAGGAAGAAAATGCAATGCTTTCACATGCATTTGAATGGTTAACAGGTTAACGAATACAATGGTGGTGAAAAACAAATAAGGCCAAACATATAAAGCTTCAAAAGGGGACCTATGATATAATCAATCAGGGTAAGCTTGAAAGGCTCAATTGGTCCAAACAATGCCTTAATCATTTCCTCAATCATGCATAACCTAGAATTTCGCCTCAAGAGAGTTAAAACGACAATTTCTAGAATAATCAAAACTCTACATGTACATCCATAAACATTCTCTAAACATGTACTCTTATCATTTTCAAAGTTATACTTGTAAATAAGTGGAATGTAAATCATGCATCAAAAGTAACTAAACTATTTCACATACTTCAAGATCACATAAGATTTCCCTAAAAAGGGGGCAAACAGCAACTTTCCATATCAATGGACAACCATAACAACACTAGCATCTTTGCAACATATCATGCATTGAAATAAATCTAACTTTTTCATCAAGCATGCATAACATCATTTGCATAATATTAAAAATTGAAATATCTTCATCCAAACAATTAGTAATAGCCAAAGTAATAGAAAATCATGAAAACATGGTGGCTATCACGACTGCATACAGTAAATATCATCACATGCATACTTAATACATCATAACATCCAGGCATGTAATGAAACTCCCCAAACCAAAGTGAGACAAAGTCCTCACTTCCATGGGTGCTTTGGGACCTAAACTTATCAAAAATATGAACACTGTTAAGCTGACCATACTAAAATATGGAAAAACAACAAAAACAAAAGAAATATGTACAAAATAGAGCACAACACCGTGGCATTAAGCTGCAAACGTCACGGCGTGTAGCTCGTCTATAGAATTCTGCACAAAATCTCATTGGCGTTGCGACGTGAAGTGTATAACGTCGCGATGTTAGCGATTAGAATGCAAAATTTAGCAGCAATTTGCTAGAATTAGTTCAAAATGGTCTCCAGCACCAGCAAAACTTGTTCAAAAGCTAAATTACTAAAAACATAACACAAACATAATATAACACAAAATCAACATATTAACATATTTAATACTTAAAACTTAACAAAAACATAAAAACTAACTAAAAGCTTTAAACTAACATATCAACATGCTAACCTATATAAATACTAACATATTTAAGACCTAAGACTTAACAAACAAAAAACTAACATAGTTAAGATATAAAAACTAACAAAAGCTATAAACTACAAAATAAACATACAAACATATATTACTTGTTAACATAATAACAAAAACAACATATTAACATAATTAACATAAACATATTAACATATACATAATCCATCTTACTACCTATTTATACAAAAAGTAAAGACAAGAATTTAACATAAACTTGGGGTTCCTCCCCAAGAAGGGTCTGTGAATGCTTATGTCCCTAAAGCATGTCAAATAGTTTTTGATGATAACAAAGGCAAAAGTGAAGATCAAGTACAAAAGTGAAGATCAAGTGCAAAGGTAAAGATCAAGTACAAAAGGAAAGATTAAGATCAAAGAAAGAAGTCAAGAGGTTTATTTAGTTATAAGACTTAGAACATTAATGTTAAATGCTCTCAAGATTTCTTAAATGGTTTTTCAATATATCATTTCAAAATAAGTGGGAAAATTCAAAGCTAAACATGTTTTTCAAGAAACTTGAGTTTCAATCTTAAATCTAATACTCATAAAAGGATTTATGTTTAATCAAATGTCTTGAGGTGTTAGAAATGACTTACAAGCTTTATTGGACTTGAAAAATGTGTTCAAAGGCCAATGTAATCGATTACATGATGTTTGTAATCGATTACACAGCAAACAGAGGCCTTGTAATCGATTACATGATCAATGTAATCGATTACAAGCAAGTCAGAGGTCATGTAATCGATTATAATAAGCCCAGAAAGGCAAGAACACGTTCAAAGAGTCATGTAATCGATTACATGGATATTGTAATTGATTACACAACAAGTCAGAAGTCATGTAATCTATTACATGGATATTGTAATCGATTACAAGCAAGTTAGAAGCCATGTAATCGATTACACCAATAATGTAATCGATTACACAGAGCCTAGAAAGCCAAGAACACGTTGGAACAACAATGTTATGTAATCGATTACACGCACCCTGACAACGTCCAACAGCTATATTAAATGCATTTAATGCTTGGCTAAAACCCTCCAACGGCTCCATTTATTATAAAACTTATAAATACCAATATTGGGTCTTCATTAGAGGTTGACCTTGAACCAAAAACTGATTACCAATACTTCCAAACGTGATTCAATCCTCAAATCCATTCTTGCTCTGTTTTTTTTTATGAAAAACTTGGGTTAATCTTTGAGAGCATAATAGAGCTTCAATTTGTAATCATATACTCTAGTGAAAGCTTCATTCAATCAATCTATATTGCTTTGTAAAGAGGGTGAGGCATCCCTCCAAAAGTGTAAAGGGTGAGGTATCCCTTAGTTGAAAAGACTCAAGCTCCAAGGGTGAGGTATCCTAAAGTGTTGAGTGCTCAAGGTTGTAAAGGTCATCAAGCACCTATTGAAGCTTGAAGAAATAGTGGAAAATCTCTAGCTGTTGCTTGAGAACTAGACGTACATCACAAGTGGATTAGTGATCGAACCAAGATAAATCATTGTGTTTGTTTTCTCTAAACCCTTCTCTTTACATTGAGTACTGTTTTATTGAATTGCTTGAATATTGGTCACTTTAGCTATTGCATTTATAAGTGAAAATGTTTATCTCTTATATCCAATCATCTCTAATCATCAATTAGTTTCAACGAAAATTGTTTATCAAATGATTTGCGAAAGATTTGCGAACTTGGTTTTCATACTCAATTCACCCCCTCTTGAGTATTGAGACTACTTGGTAATAAGTGGCATCAGAGCTAGACTCTTGTATAAAGAGCTTAGCAGGTTCAAGAGAAGTGATGGTTTTAAATGGTTTTTCAAATGAAGGTTCTTCTATAAATAGACTTCCTTATTTCAATGGGGATGGTTATGCCTATTAAAAAGAAAGGATAAAAATTTTCATTGAAGCTATTGATTTAGATGTGTGGGACGCCATGGAAAATGGTGCTTTTGTTCCAACACAAACTAAAGATGGTGTGAAAATCAATACACCTAGAAATGAATGGACCGGTGATGATAAAAGGAAGGTTCAATACAATTTAAGAGTCAAGAACATCGTCACCACATCCTTGGGATATGATGAATTCTTTAGGGTGTCAAATTGCAAGATCGCAAAAGAAATGTGGGATACCCTACAAGTAACTCATGAAGGTACTAGTGAGATAAAATGATCTCGAATAAATACTCTTACTCATGAATACGAATTATTTAGAATGAACCAAGGTGAAAGTATTTAAGATATGCAAAAGAGGTTTACTCATATTGTTAATCATCTTATCTCATTGGGAAAGACATTTCCTAATGAAGATCTTATTAACAAAGTCTTGAGATGTCTAAGTAGGAATTGACAACCCAAAGTAACCGTGATTGCGGAATTAAGAGATTTATCAACAATGTCTCTAGCCACCTTATTTAGAAAGCTTCAAGAACATGAGCTGAAATCAAAATGAAGCGCATGACAAAAAGAAGAAGGGAATCACACTCAAAGCCACTTCCTCTACAAATGAAGATGATGATGAAGATGGTGAAGAAGATGCCAAAAGTATTGAGCTAAGTGAGGAGAATCTTAGTCTCCTTGTGAGAAAGTTTGAAAGATTCCTAAAGAAAAAGGGATTTCAAAGAAGACCACCCTTTTCTCAAAAGAAAGTGTATCACAAAGGAGAAGGATCCTCTACTCCTCCAAAATGCTATGAATGTGGAAAATCGGGGCACATGAAAATGCAGTGTCCTATGTATATCAAGAAGACGAAGAAATTTGAGAAAAGGCCTTCCAAAGAAAAGAAAGGAAGAAGAGCATACATAGCTTGGAAGGACAATGACTTAAGCTCTTCCGACAGTTCAGAGAATGAAAAAGCTCATCTTTGTCTCATGGCTCAAGGAGAAGAAAGTGGAGAGAGTGACACTGAGGTAACTTCTTCTAACTCAGAATCTCTACCTTTATATGATGAATTGCAAGATGCTTTTCAAGAATTGCATGATGAATCCTTAAGGCTCACAAAAATGGGTTTGTCCTCTAACAAAACAATTTCCTTATTGGTAAACAAAGTTTCTATCTTAAGTAAGGAGATAAATGAGCTTAAGATTGAAAATGAGACCTTAGGACTTATTGATGCTAATTCACTATGCATGACTTGTTCCTCACATGATAACATATCCACATCATTACCTTGTTCATCATGCAAAGCATTTGAAAAAGAAATTGAAGACTTGAACAACACTCTTGCAAAATTCACCTTTGGAAGAGACAACTTGAATGTATTGTTAGGGAAATAAAAATGTGTTTTTCAAAAAGTCAGTTTGGGATTTAATCCAAACAACCATCAAAAGTCTTATAAGAATTTCTTTGTTTCCTCAAATACTTCAAGTAGTCCCTTTGTTAAATGTTTTCACTGTGGTAAGAAAGGGCATAGTGCATCCACTTGCAATGTTAGAAAGAATATAAACACTAAAGTTGGAATAAAAAGGGTTTGGGTTCCTAAAGGCACCATGCCTAACTCTAACACACAAGGACCCAAAACAATTTGGGTACCAAAGGTTAAAACTTGAATGTGTGTTGTACGTGTGCTTGAAGACCAAGAGCTCAAGTTGGTATCTTGATAGTGGTTGCTCCAAGCACTTGACCGGTGATGACTCCAAGTTCTCCTCCCTTACTCACAAGAAACATAGTCATGTCACATATGGTGATAACAACAAAGGGAAGATTCTTGGAATTAGGAAAGTTGGTAAGATCCCTTCATCATCTATTGATAATGTTTTGCTTGTTGAAAGACTTAAACATAATTTACTTAGCATTAGTCAATTGTGTGATAAAGGCAATAGAGTTATATTTGATTCTTCTTGTTGCATAATTGAGGGAAAGGATGGTAAGCAAGTTAAGTTTATTGGTCATAGAGTCAATAATATATATATGATTAGTCTTGATGATATTTCCTCAAATGATGCTAAATTCTTTACGAGTAAAGAAAATGATTCATGGTTATGGTATAGAAGAATTGCTCATATTCATATGGATCATTTAAACAAATTAGTTTCTAAAGAACTAGTAATTGGTCTTCCGAAGCTCAAATTTGAAAAAGACAAACTTTGTGATGCATGTCAAAAGGGAAAACAAGTAAAGGTCTCTTTTAAAGCTAAAAACATGGTTTCAACTTCTAGACCTTTACAGCTTTTGCACATGGATCTTTTTGGGCCCTCTAGAACTATGAGCTTTGGTGGGAATTACTATGTATCAGTGATTGTGGATGATTTTTCTAGGTTTACATGGACCTTATTCTTGGCCCACAAGAATGATGATTTTCAAACATTTAAAAAGCTTGCCAAAGTTATCCAAAACAAAAAAGGTTTTTGTATTGCATCCATAAGAAGTGATCATGGTGGTGAATTTGAAAATCATGAATTTGAAACTTTTTGTGATGAACATGGCATTGAGCATAATTTTTCTGCCCCTAGAACACCACAACAAAATGGTGTTGTAGAAAGGAAAAATCGATCTTTAGAGGAAATGGCAAGAACTATGCTCAATGAGGCCAACCTTCCTAAATACTTTTGGGAGGATGCGGTTAACACCGCTTGTTATGTTATGAATAGAGCCTTAATAAGGCCAATTTTAAAGAAAACCCCATATGAATTGTACAAAAGAAGGAAGCCAAATGTGTCACATTTTCACGTCTTTGGATGTAATTGCTTTGTTTTGAATAATGGAAAGGATACTTGGGGAAGTTTAATACAAAATTTGATGAGGGAATATTCATTGACTATTCTATACATAGTAAGGCCTTTAGAGTCTATAATAAACGAACTATGACCATAGAAGAGTTCATACATGTTGCATTTGATGAAACTAACCCAAATGAGTTGAGAAAGGAGCTTGTTAATGATGTTGCAGAAATCTTGGCAAAAATGGACTTGGAAAATCAAGAGAAAGAGTCCAAGAAGCAAGACGAGAGACTCCTTGTTCACTCATGGAAAAAAGATTCAGAAATCTTGGATCTACCCAAGGAATAGAGGACTTCAAGATATCATCCTCTCGATAAGGTAATAGGTGATGTATCAAAATGGGTAATCACTCGAAACTCACTTAGAGATGCATGTAATCACTTAGCCTTTGTCTCTCAAGTTGAACCTAAAGACATAAATGAGGCCATTAATGATGAGCATTGGATCTTGGCTATGCAAGAAGAACTAAACCAATTTGAGAGAAATCAAGTTTGGGAATTAGTTCCAAGGCCCAATGATCATCCTATAATTGGCACCAAATGGGTCTTTAGGAACAAACTTGATGAAACGGGCTTAATAATAAGAAATAAAGATAGGCTTGTAGCTAAGGGATATAATCAAGAAGAAGGCATAGACTATGAAGAAACTTATGCTCTTGTAGCTAGATTAGAGGCCATTAGAATGTTACTTGCATATGCTTGCATCATGGATTTCAAACTCTATCAAATGGATGTCAAAAGTGCCTTTTTAAATGGTTTTATACAAGAAGAGGTGTATGTAGAACAACCTCCTGGTTTTGAGGATTTTGAAATGCCCAACCATGTTTTTAAACTGAAAAAGGCCTTGTATGACTTAAAACAAGCTCTTAGAGCTTGGTATGAAAGGTTGAGCAAATTTCTTTTAGAAAAAGGTTTTTCTAGAGGCAAAGTTGACACTACCCTTTTCATAAAACATAAAATGCATGACATACTTCTAGTTCAAATTTATGTTGATGACATTATATTTAGAGCTACTAACAACTCACTTTGTGAAAAATTTTCAAATATTATGCAAAGTGAGTTTGAAATGTTCATGATGGGTGAGCTCAACTTCTTCCTTGGTCTCCAAATCAAGCAAATAAGAGAAGGAACTTTCATAAGCCAATCCAAGTATTGCAAGGAGCTGCTCAAGAAGTTTGGAATGGACAATGCCAAGCATATGGCTACTCCTATGGGCACCTCTTGCTATTTGGACAAGGATGAAAGAGATAACTCAGTAGAAATTACAAAATATAGAGGTATGATTGGCTCACTCCTTCATCTCACTGCAAGTAGGCCTGATATAATGTTTAGTGTATGCATGTGTGCTAGATATCAAGCTAATCCTAAAAAATCACACCTAAGTGCTGTTAAAAGAATAATGAAATATCTAATAGACACATCACAAATAGGATTATGGTACCCTAAAGGTGCCTAATGCATGTTTATTGGGTATTCCGATTCTGATTTTGCTGGATGCAAAATGGATAGGAAGAGCACTAGTGGGACATGCCACTTGCTTGGAAGCTCACTAGTTTCTTGGCATAGCAAGAAACAAAATAGTGTGGTATTGTCTACAGCTGAAGCTGAATATGTTGCAACTGGGAGTTGTTGTTCTCAAATCCTTTGGATGAAACAACAACTCTTAGACTATGGTCTTGAGTTTGATCACATTCCCATAAGATGTGATAATACTAGTGCAATCAATTTGTCCAAAAATTTCATTTTGCACTCTAGGACTAAACATATTGAAATAAGACATCATTTTATTAGAGACCATATTCAAAAGGGTGATTGTATGCTTGAATTTGTAGAAACCACTAAGCAACTAGCTGACATTTTCACTAAACCCCTAGCAAAAGAAGCATTTTTCTATATAAGAAATGAAGTTGGTATATTGGATCAATCATGCATAAATTAACTATTTGCTGCATAATCCTAAAACTAATGCATAACTTGTATTTTTCTGCATAATCATGCCACATTGCTGCATAATCTCTGAATTTTTCATCATATTTGAATCCAATACTGACTTGAGCGTCGGAGATTTCCCCTAAGTTATTTTACAGGTGCTCCCTCATGCCCAAGACTCCCAAGCAACTCAACAACCTCACAATTTCACCAAAAATGGTGTAATTCTTGGTAAAAATAGTATTTTTGAACAATTATGTGATTTGAATCATAATATGATTAGATTATATGTTTGCATGATGATTTAAATTGATCTAAGATGCTTTGGAACTGATTTGAATGGTTTAAAATTGATTCTATGCTGATTGGAATGCAAAATCTGAGTTAAAGTGTGCTGGTAATCGATTACAATGCCTTTGTAATAGATTACACAGGTTCTGTCAAGCATGTAATCGATTACACAACTTTAGTAATCGATTACAATCAACTCAGAACTCAGGTAATCGATTACATCAACCATGTAATCAATTACAAGGTTCCCCAGAAGCATGGTAATCGATTACACCAAAAATGTAATCGATTACACATGAACCAGAATGCTTGTAATCGATTATAAACCCAATGTAATCGATTACACAGGGTTTTTTAAAAGGTTTTTGACGCGCGCAGAGCTCATTTCTCGGAACCTCTTCAACTCCTTCGTCTTCCTCCTCTGCTCCCATGCAACCTAAACCTCCTAATCTCTCATTTCTCACTCAAACCTCCCTCAAAACCCTTCATTTCACCTCCTTCTAACTCAAAAACTCCTCTCCCCACAAACCCCTCAAATCCCATCACATCCCTCACTCAAATCTCCCCATCACCTCTCACGAACCCCATCCCCACTCCTCTGCCCTAACTTCATCCCTCTCTCTCTCCTCACTCATCCCCAAACACTTACCACTCATCCCACTCTACTCATTCTCATCACATGGCTGAATCCTCTCATCGCTCAAAGCGCCCAAGAACAGGGGCTGCCATTGGAGGGTCCTCTGGTGGAGCTTCACGCAACATCTCCGGCCTGAACCTTACACGCCACTTCTCCACAGTGAAGAGAGCTGAGTTGTTCCGGAAGAACTTCCAGCTACGCAAGATTATTTCTCTCAGGTATCTTCCCATCACTTTCTGTGAGAGTAAACCTCTGGAGAGTTTTAGAACCATTGAGAATTTAAGATTGTTGGGTTTCCTGAGTATAAAGAAGGCTATCTACTTAAACCTAGTGAGAGTCTTTTATGCGAATATGAAATTTGAGGACAATTGCTTAATATCTGAAGTGAAAAAGCAACAAATAAGGATAACTATGGCTGAGTGGTATAGGCTAACGAAGCTCACTCCTGATGGAGTAAACTTCTGTGGGAATACAAATATCTAGGGTCATAAGTTTGAGCATAAGGCTACTCTTCTCTCACTGATTAGGACTAGTTACTACCCCCCAGTGATCCTAAAAGGAGAATCATGGCCACTGGCCTAGCTATAGAGAACAGGGTTCTCCACTATCTTTTGGTCAGAGGGTTGATTCCTAGGGGAGGGAATTACTCTCAAGTTCTCAAGGATGATGTGGTGTCCTTATGGGCAATGACCATGGGGCGACCAATAAACTGGGGTTACTACATTATAGAGCATATGTTGGATGTAAAGAAAAAGAAGAACTTTGCTCTCCCCTCTGCTATGCTGGTAACAGCCATCCTAGAGCATTGTTGCGTTTCCTTGGCTGAGGAGTCCAAGGACACCAGCTCGAAAGGACCACAATCCATTGGCTTGCATACCTTGAAGAAGCTCCAACTCTACAAAGTGGATGATAGGTGGCATTACATTGCTTATGGCACTTTTGGTCATATCCATCATGATCCGGATAGTGATGATGATGAAGAGGCTCAGCATCCTGCCCCTGCTCCTGCTCCTACTCCTGCTCTTGCTCCAGCTTCACTTGACCTCCTGCTCCAAGAGATGCGAAACTTGAATGCTACTGTAGACACACGCATGGATCGCATTGAGCAAAAGATAGACCACCTTGAGCTGAGGATGGACTACTCTGATCAGGAGCTTGCCTCCATTCGATCCCTCCTGGGTGGACCTCATATTCCTCCGAGTGCTACTGCTGCACCTCCTACATCCTCTGCCTCTCCTGTTCCCCTGTCCTTTGCTGGTCCATCTAGCGTCCCTGCTGATAATGAGGAGCTTCTAGACTCTGAGGACGATCTTGAGCCCGGCGATGATAACGTTGATCTAGGAGACATTGTTGCGGATCCAGACAAGTGACAGCGAGGCTACTGATAGTGATCATGGCCCATTGCCCTGATGTTTCTGATGACTACATTGTATTTTTTTTTTCTTTTTTTCTTTTTTGGCTCAGTTATATAACATTGGTACATTTCTGGTGTTTTTGGTTATTAGCTATACTGGTTGTGATAAGTTACATTGTAAATGCTTCTTTTTAATGATATATGAAATTGACTCAACTTTGATTCTATTCTCTGAATGTTTCACTTTTTGAAATTTTGATTGGACTGATTAGTCTCTTTGGATTTCTTGTTCTGGAAAAACTTGGGAAATCATGAAATAAGCTGTCATGCTATCCATTTTTTTTAAATACTTATGTCTTTTTTATAATGCCAACGGGGGACAGAATAGGGAAAAATGAAATGAAATCTAATTAAGGTTGCATGAGTACGGGGGAGTTATTGAGCTTTTGAGCTCTTAAGCTTTTTTCATGAAAAATCTAACTCAATATCATGCATAAACTCCGGGGGAGCATTGCGCCTAAATCTCTATTATATACAAATGCAAAAACTCTTTCTTTGTCCTATGATTAGTTTGTCATCATTTAAAAGGGGGAGAATGTGAATGCTTATGTCCCTAAAGCATGTCAAATAGTTTTTGATGATAACAAAGGCAAAAATGAAGATCAAGTGCAAAAGTGAAGATCAAGTGGAAAGGTAAAGATCAAGTGTAAAAGGAAAGATCAAGATCAAAGAAAGAAGTCAAGAGGTTTATTTAGTTATAAGACTTAGAACATTAATGTTAAATGCTCTCAAGATTTCTTAAATGGTTTTTCAATATATCATTTCAAAATAAGTGAGAAAATTCAAAGCTAAACATGTTTTTCAAGAAACTTGAGTTTCAATCTTAAATCTAACACTCATAAAAGGATTTATGTTTAATCAAATGTCTTGAGGTGTTAGAAATGGCTTACAAGCTTTATTGGACTTGAAAAATGTGTTCAAAGGCCAATGTAATCGATTACATGATGTTTGTAATCGATTACACAGCAAACAAAGGCCTTGTAATCGATTACATGATCAATGTAATCGATTACAAGCAAGTCAGAGGTCATGTAATCGATTATAATAAGCCCAGAAAGGCAAGAACACGTTCAAAGAGTCATGTAATTGATTACGTGGATATTGTAATCGATTACACAGCAAGTCAGAAGTCATGTAATCGATTACATGGATATTGTAATCGATTACAAGCAAGTTAGAAGCCATGTAATCGATTACACCAATAATGTAATCGATTACACAGAGCCCAGAAAGCCAAGAACACGTTGGAATAACAATGAAATCGATTACATTTGTTGTGTAATCGATTACACGCACCCTGACAACGTCCAACAGCTATATTAAATGCATTTAATGCTTGGCTAAAATCCTCTAACGGCTTCATTTATTGCAAAACTTATAAATACCAATGTTGGGTCTTCATTAGAGGTTGACCTAGAACTAAAAACTGATTACCAATACTTCCAAACGTGATTCAATCCTCAAATCCATTCTTGCTCTTTTTTTTTTTGTGAAAAATGTGGGTTAATCTTTGAGAGCATAATAGAGCTTCAATTTGTAATCATCTACTCTAGTGAAAGTTTCGTTCAATCAATCTATATTGCTTTGTAAAGAGGGTGAGACATCTCTCCAAAAGTGTAAAGGGTGAGGTATCCCTTAGTTGAAGAGACTCAAGCTCCAAGGGTGAGGTATCCCAAAGTACTAAGTGCTCAAGGTTGTAAAGGTCATCAAGCACCTATTGATGCTTGAAGAAATAGTGGAAAATCTCTAGCGGTTGCTTGAGGACTAGACGTAGATAACAAGTGGATTGGTGATCGAACCAGGATAAATCATTATGTTTGTTTTTTCTAAACCCTTCTCTTTACATTGAGTACTATTTTATTAAATTGCTTGAATATTGGTCACTTTAGCTATTGCATTTATAAGTGAAAGTTTTTATCTCTTATATCCAATCATCTCTAATCATCAATTAGCTTCAACGAAAATTGTTTATCAAACGATTTGCGAAAGATTTGCGAACTTGATTTTCATACTCAATTCACCCCCTCTTGAGTATTGAGGCCACTTGGTAACAGGGTCTAGTTTACAGTCCTGGCTGGACTTTGTCACCAAAATGGATTGTGCAAATGAATTGTCTTTTAGAACTTGATCCGAAGGTTATCCTTTTTAGGAGTCGCGAGTTCCCTTAAGGGCCTCGTATGATTAGGATCATCCAGCTTCTTTATTGAAACTAAACAAGAACATAAAGAAACTTAAATTAAAATAAACTATATAAAACTTGAATTAGAACTAACTAAACTTATTGTTGATATTAGTCATATAGAATTAAACCACATCCCCGGTAAAGGCGCCAAAAACTTGATAAGCAAATTCTTTGGGGCTTATGTGATCTTGAAGTATGCGAAACAATTTAGTCACTTTTGATGCATGATTTACATTCCACTTAGATGCAAGTATAACTTTGAAATTGATAAGAGTGTATGTCTAGAGAATGTTTATGGATGTACATGTAGAGTTTCGATTATTCAAGAAATTGTTTTTGAACTCTCTTGAGGTAAAATCCTAGGTTATGTATGATTGAGGAAATGATTAGGACATTGTTTGGACCGATTGAGCCTTTTCGAGCTTACCCTGATATGATTTTATCATAGGTCCCCTTTTGAAGCCTTTTGATTGTTTGGCCTGATTTGTTTTTCATCACCATTGTGTTCGTTAACCTGTTAACCATTCTAATGCATGTGAAAGCATTGCATTTTATTCCTACCATTATTGTTTGTTGAGTACATAATATGTTATTTCTTGAAGTGAGTCTTGTGATTAGGGGTGTTAATGAATATTCTATAAAATGAGCCTGAAGGAATCAGATGCAGTCAAAGAAAAATCATTACTTTGCAAAATGAAAAATGAAAAATGAAAAGAAAGAAAAAAATCAAAAGAGAAAGAGAAAAAAGAAAAGCAAAGCATAAGAAAAGTAAAGTTCGAAAAGCATCAAAAATGGTTCTGACGAGTTTTCTGCATTTAGTATTGAATACCCTACGAAAATCATGTGGTGACTCAAGCCTTGAAATAACATGTTTATGTTTCTCAATGTTTGTATTGTATCTTTTCCCTATTCTTCTTTCACCCATTACCTTTGGCTTGATATTACAAGCCGATTAAGTCCCTTTTGATCCTCAATTTTGTGTGATTTACATTAGTGGAGAGAGAGTTGGATTACAATTTTGTAGATTTTATGATTCATATGCATGTATGCTTATAAACTTATCCGGATGTGCATGACTTAACTAGCAGAAGTTTATCTTGCATGTTTGTGGATAATGTGATTTGCATGAAAGGATACTTGATTGTTAGCATGTTAAGGATTGTGTATGTGTGAAGCTGGTTTTGGGGCATTTGTACTTTTTAAGGATAGCAGCAATCATTATACACTAGTTGTGGTTTTGAAAAGAAAGAATAGAAAATTGAAATTTTATTATTTGCTGAATGAATGAATGAGTTTAAATTGTTAAGCAAATTTACTTAGTTCTATTTTGTTTTGCTCGAGGACTAGCAAAATTTAGGTTTGAGGGTGTGATAACTCCATAAAATATAGTTATTGGTGCCCTATCTCTGTGCTATAAAGAATGCTTAATCCTTGTCTATGATGCATATTTGGAAGGTTTTGTGCTTATATTTGTCATATTCTAATATGGATGCATTTCTGTGTTATTAAGCAATTTGTGCTTATTTGATTAGTGATTGAGTGAATTTGTATCTATTATTGATTTGGTAATTTCTCTATATTAGGAAGGGTTCCAAACAAGCTCAAATGTGGGGGACTTGGACAAAAAGTGGAAGCGAAAGCCAAATATGCATCTCAGCAGGCAATCCTGCGGCGTGGGCATTTGAATGCTGTGACGTTGTGCATCCCTTGCAACAGTAGAAAATACCCGAGGCCAAGGCACCGCGACGTGAAGAGTGGATGCCTCGGGTGTTGGTGACCTAAATACATGCACGCCGCAATGTTGGCATGATTGGCGCAGTGGTGTCCCCTATTTTTCTACGCCTATAAATATTGTTTTATTAGATTTTTAGGAAAGAATTTTTCATAGTTTAGAGAAGCTGTGGCTAGGGTTACGGTTTTGGAGGCTGAGAGAGGCTAAGGAGGCAAGGATGGAGGTCATCTTCCTTATGGATGATGATTCAAGCTTCAATGATCACACTTAATGAGTTTCCTTCCTTCTCCTTTCTCTTTTCTGTCTTCCTTATCTTTTGAACATGGTTTTGTGTTGTAATTTCGTGGTCATTGATTAGCTGAGCTATATTCATGGATACTTTGGATCCTTGTATAAATATTGATGACTTTTTAATCTTTTGAGTATATATTAATGTTTAGTTATGTTCAATCATATGGTTCTTAATGCTCTTGAAGGTTTGATCAGCTTTTGATTAATTTGTTGAAGTCTGGTGAACCTAGATATAGGAATTTGGATTTTAGATCTAATGTATGGTTGATGCATGTTCGATAAGTTCAATTGGCTTGGATAAGTTGATTTGCTAATTAGATAGAAATATACCTTTTAGCCATGCATAATGGGTGTTTGAGAATAGATCGTTCATGAGTGGAGTTTGCACTAGTTCTCATAGAAACATAATAAATTGGGTAAATGAAACTATGATTGATTGACCTAGGTATAGGCTTTTTGTAACACCCCACAATTTAGTAACCATGACACAATTGTCATTAAACCACGGATACTAAATTTTTGGCGTGCTACAACTCAAATAACAAGTTTCCAAATTTAATCATTGTACATATATAGAAAATATGAGTCACGAATGAATAGATACACATGCTGTCATTTGAAAATATAATTCAACAAGATATACTCAAAATACAACACTGTTTGTTTTTTTTTTCATAAAGGACATTGACCAATATTTGACTAATGTTTCGTTAAAGATTAATTGGTAGGTTGAATTCATTGTTAGGCTTGAACATTCTCCTTCTATTCCTGTTATTTCCAAGAATTCGCTAGCCAGCTTTTTTTTTTATTTACCGATCTGCACATGCACCCCCACACCTGTTCAAGAACTCATCAAATAACAAAGTCAATGCTCTCTTATTCCCTAAGGCTGGGTTAGAACATGGTTTTTCATTGAAGGCACATAATGGGTTAGAAACAAAGAATGGTCAAATAAGCTCAAAGGGGTTAAGCAAAGGAAAATATGCAATGTTGGTTATTTGGTCAAAGTAGTTAATTCAAGAAAATAGCCTCAATCATTTTTATGTATGCATGTGAAAATGTAGCCTAAAAAAGAATCAAAGCAAGTTCTAGAGTAACAATTCCATGAGTGAAAATAAATCACACTAGAAAGAAGAGAATGGTACATATGTTCAATTCATTCATCGATAGGCTCAAAATCTCACAAGGCATATATCCATCATTCTCAGTCCACAAAAATTTCAACATCTATAACCAAGCATGTGGTGTTTAAGAAAGAAGACAATTAACTCAATCATGCAAATTTCCCTGAATCCATTTGCTACTTCCACACAAATAGTTCTCTACCCCAATCTAGATGCGTCTCAATAGTAAAATTACAATCACAGTAAAATTTACTCCTTACTCTGCCATCCTTAAATGGTTTAGCTGTTAGAAAATTGTTAACAAACATATAAACACAACAAACATAAACACGCTTTCAATTTTTTTTAAGCATTTTTTTATACACAACTCTACACACGACAAACATAAACACACTTACTAATTTTTTTTTCATACATTTTTTTACACAACTAGTCACACAACTATCCTTCCCCTAACCAGATCACAACATTGTCCTCAATGTTAAAAAAATAGAAAGGAAAAAGATAGAAGATAATACCTGTTACCACAATTACTAAAAAGAGAAACCTCATACAAATATAAACAGAAACAAAGTACGATGAACAAAATCAAAGCTTGTAATTATTTAAACAATTGGAGTGTCTTGGCTGGCTTTCTTTTCATTCTGCGTCCACCTCCACTTCCTTCAGACCAATCAATCTGAGCTGTTATTGGATCAGGTTCATAAACAAAAGCTTCTAATTTATCAATTAACTCATCAACAGTGGAAGCAAAAACAAGGAGTCGTCTTGTCGAATGTGTGATGAATTTCTGTTCCACAGCATGGTCAAGAAAATATAATAAAAGATCAAAGAAATTATTAATATTCAACAAACCTATGGGTTTTTGGTGGATGTTCAGATAAGCTCAAGAGACAATTTGAAAAATTTCTTCCTAAGTACCAAAACCACCCGGTAAGGCTATGAATGCATCAGAGTGTGCAAGCATTGTCCTCATTTATTCATCCATAGATGATACTTGAAGTTCCTTCCCAATTATTTTTCCAGTGATGTTCTTACGAGCTAAAGGTTCTGGAATGATACCTAAAACCTGACTGCCTCTTAGATGTGCAGTAAGTGATACAGCCTTCATTAACCCAATGCTACCTCCCCCATATACTAAATAAATTTTTCTCGCAACAAGTGTTCGATCAAGAGTGATTGCTGCATCTACATACTCTAAACCCTTCCCATAAGTTGACCCACAAATACACAGATATTTGTAAGTCTACAAATAGAAGAAGAAGCTCCCTCTATTTCTACACTTACACTATCTTTGAATGATTATGAGTTACAGGAAAGTGAAGAAAATGGAGTGTTTAAATAGGAAAGAGAATAGAAAAAGTAATAATAGCTCCTATATGGGTAGGTTGACTTGTGTCAGAAGATTAAGAAACACTTTTTTTTAAGAAAAAGATATACAAGAAAATATATACATGTAGTTGTGATTGTGGCTCACATCTTCCTCTGGTTTTACGTCCAGTAATGGCTTAAACGCCTTCTATGAGTAGAGGATAAGCTTCCCATCCAATTTTCTTATAAATTGACAAACAGGGTCTTTTTGAGTCAGATTCCCAAGACTATAACATGCTTACTTGCCTTTTGAAGAAATTCCACAAATTAAAAAAATTCACACTGCACAAATTTACAAGAATGCGTCTCAAGAGTCAAAAAGATTTTTCCTAATGACTCCTTACTCTGACCATTCTTTGATGAAAAATATTTTATCTTTTTTATTTGCGAAAACCATCCACAAAGAACAACTTCACTTGTTTCAAGAAAAATTGACAAATTTTGGCAAACCAAGACATGAAATTAAAAATTCATCGAAAAAAAAATAATTGATAGGTGTGATTTAAAAAAAAGTAAGCCTATTGTAAGTATGGACAAAACATTTTTAGCTCATTTTGAATTCTTGAAGCAACAAATTCACCGTATCAATCTAGGTTTACAAAAACTTGTTGAGAAAATCGACGAGTGACCAAAAGGTCAAAATAAAGTTGACTATTTAAAAAGAAAAGAAAAACAAACATTAAGACACACAAAATTAAGAAGAAAAAGAGAAAACAAAGTTTTTTTTTGTATTTTTTGTATTTTTATTTTGAAATAAAAGCACATGAAATTAGAATATTAAGGATCAGACTTCACTTGATTCAATAATCTATCATAGACAATAGAGTAGTTTTGGGACCTTCTTTCTAATCAATTTCTAGTCATTCAATTGATGGGGAGAATCCAGTAATTAAAAACATTTAAAGGCATGACTTTTACTCTATGGATTCTCATGGAAAAATATCACAGTTCTCCCACACAACCTATAACCTCAATTCTTAGATGATTATAAATTATGGCACTTATTATTTATGATCTAGGTCATATGCAAACCTTCTGATTCTACATACACCTTACTAGATCAATTTATGAGTGGCTAATTCATAAAAGCATTAAAAATCATAATAAATACTCAAATTGAATAGAAAAAAAATTGATTAAAATTTCAATCTTAATATATGTCGATTGAATCAAGTTACGTTTTTACCCTAAAAACACACAAATTAATTACATATAACAAAATAGAAGAAGAAATAGAAAAATAAAAAATAAAAAATATATACAAATGTGTGGTATAAACCAACCACCAAATAAATATTTACAAAGGCGTGGTAATAAACCAACCACCAAATATATATATTAATACGTAATAAATAAATATTAATAAGGTGTGGTAATAACCAACCACCAAATATATATATTAACAAAGGTGTGGTAATAAGCCAGCCACCAAATATATATTAATAAAGGTGTCGTAATAAGCCAACCACTAAATAAGTTAATAAGCAAAAAAATTAAAAAGTTAGTATGTAGATAAATTAAAATATTAGAAGCAAGAAAATTAAAAGGTTAGTAGGTTAATAAGTTAGAAAGTTAGAAATAAAATACAAAAAGTAAAGTACAGAAATTAAAGTGCATAAAGTAAATTTAAAATATGAAAATCGAGAGAATCGGCAAGCCAACTTTTTGCTCCAGCGAGAGAGAAGAGAAGAAGAAAGATTATTTCATTAATGATTAAAAAATACAGAGAGATTAGGGAGAGTTTCCCCCACTAAGTTAGTAAAGTATAAAAAAAATAAAAGGGAGAATTACCCTCACTAAATTAGTATGCAAAGATAAAAGGAAGAGATTCCCTCACGGTTAGCATGTTAGTATGTACAAAAAATAAAAGGGAGAGGTTCCCCCACAAGACAAGAAAACAAAAGAGAGAACTAACCCCACTATACAAGAAAATAAAATAGAGAATTACCCTCACTGTACAGAAATTAAAAGGCTTAAATTTTTATATTATTTTCTTTTAGCTTTTTTTTTCATTTTTTTATTTTTATTTTTTTTATTTATTATTTTTTATTATTTTCATTTTTTATATTTTTATTTTTTTTACTATTTACACTATTCACACACTATTCACGTTATTATTCATATTACTATTCATACACTATTCATATTACTATTCACATACTATTCATATTACTATTCGCAATACTATTCATTACTATTCACTCAAATTTTTTTTACTAGTTAGTGCTTTAGTCTGTACAAAAATATTTACACCAAAAATTTATTCTTCAAATCAAGTCCCCGGCAATGGCGCCAAAAACTTGATGCACACTTTTTAATTGTCGCATTTGCAAACCCAAGTGTAAGTTGTCTCAAGTAATAAATTTCTCGGTGAGTCCGAGGTCGATCCACAAGGAATTGTTGAAGATTAAGGTGAAGTAAATATTTTGTTATTATGGTAAAAATTATTTACTTAGGTAAAAAGATCTACTCTTAGTAAATAAAGTAAAAGTAAGATTAATTCTTTTTATAACTCAATTAGAATCCTCGCAACATGGAGGTTCCAATCGAAAAATACAATGTTAAAAGTCCATTAAAATAATATACGTAGTTATACTATGATTTCTTTAATTATTACTACCACTTGTAAATGGGTTAAAGCATTCACTGTGCCAAAATCTTGTCTACAATAAATCAAGAACTCCTCTTTACAAGGATGGAGTATTCCCGTCTGTCACCCGAGATTTTAAATTATCAGAATCAAAATATAACATATATAATAACTACTAAAAAGATAAATCATTAAAACACAAAAGAGAAATAAATCTAACCTTATTTTATTACCAAGAGCTTCACACTTTGACCCAAGTAGACTGAAACTTATTTACATATAGACTAAAAAAAAGAAAAAGAGAAAAAGAGAGAGAAAGGAAATTGGAGGGAGACTAAGGAGGGGAGGCTGGGCACTGCCCAGAACCTCCCCAGCGTTTCCCTCAAAATTGTACCTTCTACGAATGTGCAATTGCCTATTTATAGGCAAATTCATGTTACTGTGTAATGCATAGTAACATGAATAGTAAAACTTAATTGTTAAGTTTTCCTACGTAATCAATGACGTTTTATTATTATTTTTTCTTTTTTAAAATAATAATTGAACAAATGCACAGCCGTGCATCCAGTTATTATTTCATTTTTGAGAGAAGTAGTCTTCATGAAAGTTGTAGGCCTGGATATTTGCTTTAAAATGGCTTTAGTTTGAGTCCAAAATCATGCCTAGAACTCAAGATATGGTCCAATTACTGCAGAGTGTTTAGACCTGATTTCAGCTCCTCTGTTCTAACTTCAAAGCCCAATATCACCTTTTAGACCTCAGAATTTGGAAAAGTGTTCAACATGAAAGTTGTAGGGAATTGTCTTAACTTTCTTACAAAACCAAAATCATATTAATTAGATATTTGTAACTCAAGTTATAGCCAGTTTACTAAACATTGTCAAAGAGATAATTACGACTAATTTATGTAATAATTTATTTAATGATCCAATAAAGTCCAATATCATAAAATGTGTCAAAACTAACTTAATTAAACTTAATTGAACCTTAAGAAGCCTAATGAGAGAATTATAAAATATATAAAATACAGTGTTATCAAACACATAAGATTGGATAATTACCTTAAAACATACATGGCGCAGCGCATTGCTCATACCGCTCAAAAATACACCAAGTTATACTTCAAAATGCAGTTATATTCAAAAGAACCTTTATACAGGTAATGCAAAAGAAACATAAACTACCCATAATGATGCCCACGTATAAGGAGTTGGGCACTCCATCGGATCCACCTCGGGATCCTCCCCTGGTTCTTCTGAAGACATTAGGACAGGACAGAGTGCAGTTTCACGGGCAGGTGCCCTAGCAGCTGATGCCATAGAATCCTCGTCCTCTTTAGGGGTGTGAAGCGGATCACCCCATAGCTCCCGCATGGGCAAGGCAAACTCCAGATGCACTGATGTAGTGAGAGTTAGGATAGGATCTCTGTCGCGGGTCCTCCTCACAGTCAAGATCAGATCCCCAACATACCGTATACGCTCATCGGCCCAGTTGACTCGCCAAGCATTGGAACCCCCGGTGAACACAATCTTGATAAAACCAATAGAATCCCTTCTTGCTGCCATCACTGAACACAAGAGATCAAACCAAGTAAGATCTAGGAGATTCAACCTCGTCCCCTTTATAATCTTTAACCAAAATCTCATAGAACAAGAATAGTACAAATAAGAGGTGAGATATCCTACATTATTACTAACATAGTAGTGAAGGAAAAAAATAATACGAATGATGAAATCATTCCATACAAATAGATATTGCAGATATATTCAAGTTATCAATTTCATAGATATCATCAGAAATCATATCCCATAATAATATAAATATTAACAGTACTATAACAATAGATATCCACCATAGATGTATAAATAATAATCATGCCACCACAATATGTATGTTGACCATGCCATGACAATATGTGAACTGACTATGCATATGCACAATGCGTATACTGACCATCTTTGTGCACAATATACTCAATTCCTACTCCATGGAGCTAAACACAAAATCAGAGATGAGCGTTCCAGAAGATCTGTCCCCCCTCAAACGACAGTCTATGCCGGACCATGAAAAGTAATAGTGTTTGTCGGGTCCTTGTCGTGCGTTACAATGGATCACCACGGCTAGGGGTATACAATGTGACAAATAGGTCACTAAGTGGATCACCATACACGGACGCCCCCTGAGATCCATCATGGATCACACTATCCTATAAGTTCTCGCTCACTCCTTAGGTATGAAACGCCACAACAGCCACAACTGTATGATGCTCAAATGCATATTCAATAACACAAAACTACCATTGTACTGTTCCCAAAGGCATTAAAGCAACCGATTATACGATTGTTCCATACCATTTGTATCCATGACATTATATAACCGTCCATACGACTACATAATATCACTAATATCTAGGTTTCTTATGATAACTAGTCCTATCTGACTCGATTGTCTATCTGATGTTTCTAGTTATAAAAGCAAAACACATCTGACTTGATCATCTACCTAATGTTTCTGGGTCCAGTACTTTGTTTCCAAAAGCACAATGCCAAATGCACGCTATCACAGAGGATTTCAATCGTGCATTTCATAACCATAAGCCATATTAAAATAAACATTGAATCTTCAAAATTAGTATAAGAATATCACCTCAACACTTTTCCTATTGAGCTTCACTAGGGAATATATCCTCCTATCTTTCACCGAATCCATTTTACTCTAATTCTAAAGTTCTTCTCTTTGTCCTTAATAAAATTCAACTAAAATAAGTATTTTATATTTCTCAAATCCTCCCTTACACTCCTAAATTTTGTTTCTCTAATTCAATTAGTCCTTCTCTTTTTTCTTAATAAAACTTATTTAATTAAATGTCTTATGATTCTCAAAGTCTCACTTACACTCATTTTCCTTTAAATGTCAAGATCTACTCATAGTTTTATGGTGAAATTTCATTTCCTTTCTCTTTCCATCTTATGAATCCCTAATTGAATGTCTAATCACTTAAGTATTCAAAGTTCCATTTTAATACAAAATTTCCTCTTAGTTACCCTAAATGGTCGTGAGCCCTAAGTTCATGGAATTCAACATTCATCTTCTTAATCCATCATTTTAATTCCTCAATCAATCCATTTTCCCACTTAAACTTCTAAGTTCCAATTCATCCCAATTTCATAAGTTTTCCTAATTTGCCTCCTCTTGGCCGAGACACTCAACCATGGTCTCTAGACCCAAGATTTCCATCAACTCATCAATTAGTTGCTTAAGTCCCATTCTAACATAAGGTTTGGTTCTTAATTCATCATTTAAGGCCACAAGGCCGTGAGCTCTCCTTCAACATAAGCAAGGATTCCTTATCTTTCACACTTGATTTCAAGCACACAAAATATCACAATTTATCCATGCAATATAATAAAATAGCATTAAGTAACAACATCATACAAGCACATAATTACAAATCATCAAAAACCAAGCAATCAAGAGGAGAAATCCACACATGGATCCTCCGATTTCAACACACAAATTCATCCCTCACCACCATGGGTGTTTAATGAGGATGGTCTCCCTCTTACCTTTTGGCGATGCTTCCCAAGCTTCTTGCTTGTCCTCTTGAATCAATCTTTCACCACCAAGAGGTCCTTGAAAACAAAAACAAACACAATTACATTAACATCTAGAGCTTGAATAAGGAGGCCATGGATCAAAATATGGCCTAGAGTGTGAAGATGAAACAATTAGTGAAGGTTCTAGGAACTCCACCATAAAACCCTAGAACTTGAGTTTTGAAGAAATCCTTGAAGATAGATGATTTGGGTCTTGGTCTCAACACAAAAGTGTCTTAGAATAATGCAAGAATACAAAGTGTAGGGTTAGCTTGAATTATTAAAGCTTGGATGGTGGATTTTCTTATCTTGGCCGTGAGCTCCTCCAAGAGAAAAGGTGAGAGGATTTTGTGTTCTTGGCTTTAAGAAAGTGAGGATGAGGATGAACAAATAAAAACTAAGTCTTGAACCCTCCAAGATGATGCTTTGGCCATGGGGTTTGGGAGAGAAAGGTGAGAGCTTTTGTTTTGTTTCTTGATTGAGAGAAAGGAAATGAACAAAGTGAGATTACATTACCATTTTGTCATCCAAGCTTGCTTTAGAGCCCTCCTTGATGATTTTCGTCCAATCACCACCACCAAACCCTAGGATTTTCAACTCACAAGATTAACACCTAAAGCTTGAAAAAGGGAAAACCAATGATAAAAAATGGTGGTCCTTGAACATGAAAATGAGAAGAGAAAATGAGAATCAAGAACCTTACCTTTAGAGCTTCAAGTTAGGGCTTGAAAGAAAAATGATAAAGATGAGAGTTTTTGGAGATGGTTCCAACAAGAAAAAGTCTTTAGGTGAGGTGTATTTTCAAGCAATGTGATAGCTTAAAATTAACAAACATGGAGAGTGGAGAAAAGGAGGTGTTGCAGTGGGGCTTGGAGAGGAAAGGAAGAAGAGAAAATGTGAAAGAGAAAAGTGAAAGGAAAGTGTGTAACTTTTTGGAGAGATGAAATGAAATGAACTTCGATAGAAAAATGACAAAGTGGGCATCCACTTTTGCCCTCCAAAACCGTAGCCACTCAAGGAGAGAGAAGGAGAAAGCTTCTCCAAGAAGCCAATAGGAAGGTGCTAGGACGCTTCCTCCAAAGCTTCTTCAAGAAGCCAAAACTCACCTTTTTGAAAAGTCAATGATGATGTCACTTGTGTGATGTCATCAAGGTGATGTCACATAAAGTGAACACTCTAGAAAAGATGATTAACACTCTACTAGAGCTATTATCCAGTAGACAAAAGTTACAGTTAACAAAAATAGTATTTATTGTTCATCGGATAATTTCACGATACAACGATTTTATTTATCAGATAAAATCTCAAAAAACGTAGACCTCATAACTGTGCCCAACCTCCGGTTTAGTAAGATCCCTCGTCGACGTTTCCACAGTTCAAGGTTTACCAGCCTTGGGGGAAATATTTTATTTTTCCGGCTCAGCTCAGTGTGCACGCAAATCGAGAAATATATTAAAATAATTGACAGTCTCGAAAAAATTCAGAAAAATTCATAAAATCACAAATATTATAAAATGACTATTTATCATAAAACAAATAATTTTTGAAGCATTACACCGGATCTGCTCAGCGCACACGTAAAATGAGAAATATATTAAAATATTCAATGTTTCTCAAAAAATTCACAAAAATTCACAAAAGACATAAATATTATAAAATAAGTGTTTATCATGAAATAAGAAATTTTTAGGGCATTACACTATTAACTAAATCAGATTCTCAAGCTAGCTTAACAATTCATTGATGTTGCTTGTAAGGATTGCATATCATTAATTGAAGTATGAGGTGAAAAAGGATTCCCTAGATCTCTAAACCATTATCTTTATTTTTATTTATCGCTTTTATGTCTTTAGATTAGTTTTACTGCACTTTTCCTATTTTTATGTTCTTGAATAGAATTAGTTAGGCTATTAGTTGATACTTAGCTATGGAAGTCAACATCCTCGTGGGAACGATCTTTTACTCTGTATTACTTGAATGACCCGTGCACTTGCGGTAAGCAAATGGGCTAACAAGTTTTTGGTCAAGAAAATAAGTTTTTATCTTATGAAAGGATCAAGAATTTGCTATCAATAAATCCCCAAGGTTCAACGACCCAGAAGAATTGGCTCACTATCCGGTCTAGAACTAGTCGTAAATCCTTTGATATTTTTCAAGATAGTTTCAAAGGATTTAAGACTAGATTCTTTAAACTTATGGCAGTATAGGGATTTCATCCTTTTTTCCTGAAAGATGATGGGGAGCCAAAGTTCCCACTGTACTGGACGCAAGATGCTTGGAATATTCCCACTACATTACTTGAAAAAGAAGAGAAGGATCTCACTTTAGACGAGCTTGATTACGTTAAGTTTATAACCTAGTATTATGAGGAACACGAATTTATCAAAATCAAAGACATTCTTCGCACCCCTGGTGTTGATCTTCTCTTTGTTTTGTTAGGTAGGAATTAGGATATTATTACCCGTAGTTTACCTTAGGCTTTTTGCCCTTTAACTTTTCCATACTTTGTTATTTTGTTTGTTTGACTTCAGTCTTACTTTTCTGTCTTATTTCAGTAAGGAACATGGCATCGAGAACCTCTTTTGTTGCTCTGCAAGCTTCGAGATGTAGGAGGAAAGGAGTGGGATCCTCAAGTGTTCCCACGATTACTGCTCTAGCATCCCCAAGCTAGGGTGTTGTTATTGAAGAAACCCCTAAACAGTCGGGCTCTTCTATTCAAAATCTTCAAGGGAGAAAACGGAGGGCTACTGAGAGCTACGCTGGCCGGGGTAAAAAGGCGGCTTCGGAGGGCGGCAATGAAGAAAGGGCGAACCATTTGCCTATTATCTTGGGGCATTCAGAAGTCGGGCCATTTATTGATGAGCGGCTATTGAGCAACGAAGTGATGGGCATATTTCTAAGCGAAATATGCCTAAGGTCTAGCCAAGCTTCAGACTCTTACACTTCGGGCCCCACTAAAATCTGCTATATTGAAAAATCTATTGAGGAAACTGATAAGAAAATGGCGAATGAAATAAAAAAGAAAGATGAAGAGGCTGCTTGGAAGCTTACTGCAGCCCTTAAACTGAATGAGGACGCTGAAGCACTGATCACCATCAGTACCCTCCAAGCTCATATAATTCAATTAGAAAAAGATGTGGAGGAGTTGGACACAATTTTTTGGAAACATCGGTGGAGAGCAGTTCCAAAATATCGTGGCCCAAATTTAGCACTTCAACCCCAGTATCACCCTTGCACTGGAAGACCTAAACTCAAAAAAAGTTTTTCATGATGGTCAGCTTGTCTTGGTGAGGGACCTTGCTTAAGCCGATTCTAGTGCCACCCCGAATGCTACTCAAACTCCGAAGAGAGGGGAAGCTGAAACTTAAGTTTTTCCTTTTTCCTCCTTTTTGCCCCTTGTACGGGGTTTTTCATCTTTGTAAAGACACTTTCCCTGTAGGCGAGGTTTTAGGTTAGCTTTATTTTACTATTTGCTTTGCCTTGCTAATTTATTTTCTTTCCATGGTCCATTTTGGGTCTAATGCCCATTATGATATTTATTATTACCATTCCATGGACTTAGGAAATTGTTTCTTTATGGAAAAACCATGGTCTGGGATCCCACACCCATAATATCGAGTGCATGGCATTCCACTTGACTTAGTTAGAAATAACGCCCTAGTCCATAGTCCAATGCCTATCATAATCAAGGGTTTTGGAATTTTGGACTTAGGCAAAAATAACACCCTAATCTATAAACCATGGCCCATAATATCAAGCATTCAGAATTTTGGACTTAGGTAAAAATAACACCTTAGCTCAGGGATTAATGTCCAAGAAAAATTGGCACATAAGATCCCTTCTGCCTTAGGTATAATTATTATTAAACCTTACCTGGGGTCCTTTATTAACCATAAAGATTTTTGGGATCCTACCTGGCATAGGTATAGGGGAGGACCACAGATGTTGAATCCGCATTGCCTCTTGATTTCTTGAACTTTAGATGGTCAATGTCAAGTATCGAGGATGACTATTGACCCTATAACTTACTACCAAAGCTTGGTATGTTATACCTCTTGACCTGGGCTTCCTAATGTATTTCATATGAAAAGTAATGTCTGAATAACTCTGTTTTATTAATAATTTTGGGGGACGAAAGTCCATACAAAGTATACAATTCAACGTTGGGACAGATCAAACATTAGTTTACTAAAGGACTAGGCTGTCATGGGCATCTAGCTATAGTATTTTCTAAATTTATCTACATTCCAATAATTCTTGATTGGGGTTCCTGTTAATGTTTCCAATGTGTAGGCTTTTTTGCCAATGCCAACAACAATATGATAGGGGCCTTCCCGGTTAGGGGATAACTTCCCTTGGGAGGCATTTTTCCCTCCAATGTCCGCTCTCCTAAGTACTTGGCCCTCTAATTGGAACCTCATAGGAATTACTTTTTAGATATATATGGCTGATGTCCTTTGTTTGAGGGCGACATCGCGTATGTGGGCCACACTTCTTCTTTCTTCTATTAGATATGGGTCTTCCCTATTCAAACCGGGGTTGTTGTTAGGTGAAAACTATTAGTGGCGTCGGCTTGGTTCTCTTATCTCTACCGGAATCATGGCTTCACACCCGCAGGTAAGTTCGAAATGAGTTTCACCCGTGGTAAAGTAAAGTGTAGTTCGATAGGCCCAGAGAACATGATCAAGCTGCTCGACCCAATTTCCCTTAGCTTCATCCAGTCTCCTTTTAATTCCCTGAACAATAATCCTGTTAGTTGCTTCGGCCTGTCCATTTGTTCTAGGATTCTCCACAAAACAACAATGGTGCTTTTATTTTTAAGTCTGCCAGTAGTTCTTCTTGTTGGGAATTGCGGATACATCACGCAATGGAAAACAGGGATTCCCACCGAGGTTACTCAGAGTAGTTCTGTGTAATAAGAGAGACTGTTATAGATAGGTTGAAGTGAACTAACCTAAAAGCAGGCTACTACCAAGTGAACGGTATTATGAGGCGGATAATTCCCTCTATACCACTTTGATAAAAAGATGGTTGATGATTTATTAATGATTGATGATAATGATTGATAGACGACCATTATGAGATAGGTTATTGTATAAGTCTATCATGAATGGATTTCTTGATTGATATTGAGATTGTGATGAGACTTGATGGTTTCTTACTACAAATGATTTTTTATAAATGATATAAAATGAACCTCTATTTCGAGAAGAGAAATGACTTGCATTGGCTTTAGCCACCTTTCTACTGACTATATATTAATGATTTGAAATGATTTTCCCCTGAAACAGCTAAAATGATTATGATGACACAATTTTAAAATAATTACTAAGAATTATGAGATTCTCACTCCTTTCCTTTAATTTCTATAATGATTCCAAGATATCCTCGTGCAGACCTTAGAGGCGAAGAAGAACCTGATCTTTTGCTTCTTTTTTATTTGATTGATGTAGATGGTTGTACACCATTTTTGTGCCTTAGAGGCATATGATGTATTTGATATATTTTGTTGTACCTTGATGTACCATTTGTATGTAACATAGTTCTATCATTATGTAATATGTATTTCCGCTTCAGGCTCATATTTTGTATATTAAAAGTATATTTCTTTAGAAAAATTTGATATGGATCTAAGTGACATACTTTAATATAATTGCTAATGCATAATTCCGTATATGTCATTAGTAGTAATATTAGGATGTTACATTTTAGTATCAGAGCAGTTCATCTTGTTGAGCCCAGGTATAGACTAGTTATGCTTTTAGCATGAATGCGATGCATTTTCTTATCTTGATACTGAGATGTATAGACAGAATTGCATTGTAGCCTTAAGTATGTATGTTAATGGTTACTGTTGCACTGTTACATAAGTATTGACTTTGATTAACTCAATATGAAATGTTCTGTGTGTATAGGGACTATAGCATCATCTAGGCAAACATGAGGAGATAGAGCATCTGCCAGTAATAGAACAACAGATATGATGGAGATGTTTAGAGAAATGATAGTTGTTATGAGGAAACAAAGAGAGATGGCTGCAGCTATGAGGGAGCAAATAGTGGTCACTAACTGAGTTTTGGAAAGGATAGGTAATAGCACACATCCACAACAAGAGGATGAAGCACTAATTGTGAGAAATCAAGGTTTTCATGACATTTCACAGCTTAGGAAGACCAACCCTCCATCGTTTCAAGGAGAGTATGATCTAGCTAAGGTGGAGCAATGGTTAAGAGAGTTAAAGAATATCTTTACAATGATGAGGTGCACTGATGACCAGAGGGTGTCTTTTGTTTCCTTCATGTTGCAAAGGAAAGTTGAATATTGGTGGAATGACATTAAAAAAATAAAGGAAGCAGCTGGAATACAGATAACTTGGGAAATATTTAAGATGAACTTCTTAGATAAATATTTTTTAAGGAACCTGCAAGAAGTGAAAGAGTTGGAATTTTTCGAGATGGAGCAAGGAAACATGACAGTGGGACAATATGTGGCAAGATTTGAGAAGATGTCAAAGTTTTCTTCTTACTTTCCGCATAATCTAGATGAGGGCTAGAAGTGTGTAAAGTTTGAGTCTGGATTAAGGGATGATGTGAAGAAGATGGTGAGGCCTCTTGAGATCAGAGATTTCCACATATTGTTTAATAAATGTAGAATAGTAGAGTTGGATAGCTCGAGACCAGCATCGCTAAAGCCACAATAGGAGCAAAAGCCTCAAGGCTTTCTATAATGTCCCAAAAATTATTTATTTCATCATAAATAGTCATTTTATAATATTTAAGATTATTGGGAATTTTTTAGGATTTTTCCTGAAATGTTGAATATTTTAATATATTTCTCATTTTACGGGCATACTAAGCAGAGTTAGTGTAAACACCTCAGAAATTGTTTGTTTTGTGATGAACAATCATTTCCTAATATTTGTGACTTTTGAGAATTTTTGTGAATTTTTCCGGAGACGTCGAATATTTTAATATATTTTTCGTTTTACGTACACACTGAGCAGAGTCAGTGTGACACCTCAGAAATTGTTTGTTTCAAGAAAAATAGGTATTTTCTAATACTTTTGATTTTTTAAAAATTTTCTAAATTTTTCTAGAAACGTCAAATATTTTAATATATTTCTCGTTTTGCATGCGCGCTGAGCGGAGCCGTGAAAATGAAATGTTTTCCCTGAGACTAGTAAACTTTGAATTGTGGAAGAATCGACGGGAGATCTTACTAAACCCGAGGCCAGGCACAGTTTACGAAGTTTATATTTTTTGAGATTTTATCTGATAAATAAAATCTCTGTACGCACTGTTAAATAAAATTTTGTAATACGCTCTATTATCTGATGGTTAATTAATACTGGCCTGTGTACTGCAACAATTATCCATTGGGTAATAACATATAGCTAAAATCCTAATCACATTGTTATTTAATTACTTTATCACCTTATCTTATCCTAAAGCAATCCTCATTATGTCTAATCAAATCCTTCTTTATTGGAAAAGCTCCCAAGCTTCTCAAAGAAGCTTCACACTTCCCTCTCTCCTCCCTCTCTCCCACACGGCAGCAGCACCTCTTTTGGAGCCAAGGAATTGTGCTCCACTTAATTAAACAAATCTATTCTAATTTTAAAATCACAAAAGTCATCATCTTTATTTTCACTATCAACTTCTATCTCCACCTTCATCTTTCTCTCATTTTCTCCTCTTTCTCTCTACACTCCACGACTGCACCATCTTCTTCTTCCACCATTATTGATTTATTTCAAGCAACCACTTTACTTGAATCCATCCTTCCATTGAAGCTTTTCTCTTCTTGTTAAAATCACCAACAAAGGAATCAACTTTTCTCTTCCCCTTTTCTCTCCAAAACCGCCGGCCACATACCACCACCATCCTCCATTTTTCTTTTGTTTGTTCCAACTAATCACATTTATTAAACCTTCTCATCACTATTAACCTTTTCTCTTTGGAAAGCATCACTTGGTTCATCCATTTTCACCATTTTCGTGTTTCTCCATCAAGCTTTAAAGTTGGAGACTTTGAGGTAAAAGTTCATAACTTTATCATCTTTCCATCCCATTTTCGTGATCCATGGTCACTATAGTGATCATGGATGCCTTTTTCAAGCTTTGATTGTGATTTTTGTGAGTTTGATGTTCTTAGGG
The DNA here is from genome assembly GCA_029884595.1 of Ormosia semicastrata. Classification (NCBI taxonomy): domain Eukaryota; kingdom Viridiplantae; phylum Streptophyta; class Magnoliopsida; order Fabales; family Fabaceae; genus Ormosia; species Ormosia semicastrata. The sequence continues at coordinate 716,207 of JAQQTO010000060.1, read as the reverse complement.
TTTCCTTGAAGGGTGGAATCCGAATTTCACTTGGAGCTCCAAGGGAGTTTCGTTGCTTGTTTTCTTCTCTAGGTAAGAGGGAAATAATCTTCTTCAACCTCTCTTGGTAGTAGGGAACTTCATTTTGTATTGGTTATGAGGAACCCTATTTAGGGCTACTCTCTTTGTTGTATGACTTTTATGACTATGTGTTGTTTTTAATTTGTTTAAGTTATTTGGTTGATTGAATATGTATATTGATGTGCTTGGATGGATTGGAAACTTGAATGGAAGAAAAATGACTCTTGCCCTTTTCTAAGAGGCTGACAGCCATAAACCCTAAAATAGGGGGTTCTTGGTGAAAAATTGTAACAAGATGGAAGCATGGTTAATCAAGAGAACAATATGAAATAAATTGAATGAAAATTTGAGGTTCCTAACCTTAGAGAGGCTCATGGCCTCTAGGACTATTTAGGGCCTAACCATGTAACTTTTTACAACCTTGAAATTTAATTAATCAAGTGATTAAGTAGTCAACAATGAAATGGAAAGAAATCAATTTGATAACTTAAAAGGATTCCTTTGAATCTAAGAAAAGAACAAGAATGTGAGACTTAGGAAAAATCTCAAAATTAATTCTCTATGTAAATATGGCTAAATCTAAAGTAAGGAGCTTAATAAGCAAGAGAGATCTCACTAGAGAAGAATCTCATAAGAAATATTAAATTGAAGTAAAACTAAATTAATTGGATAACTAGGAATTAATTATGGACTCATAAAATGGAAAGAACCAAGAATGGAGTTTTATCCAAAAACTTAAAATAAATTTTAATTAAAACAATACCATGGGTGCAATTAAGAATGATAAATAATTCAATTTAAATCATTCTAGGGGAATTAGGTTTAAAATTTAATGATGGACTTATGTAATTAAAGTAATAATGATTAAATGAATAATGTGAGAATATTTCTCTAAAAGAGAAACTTATTAAGAAGAATGTAGAAATTTAGGCATAATTCCATAATGTACCCTAAAGGTGTAATGCATTATTTGAGGACTTAATAATATTTATTGTGGGTCCATGAGTGAATCAAGAATATGTTGATGCTTACCTTGGCCAAAATTGTGGCATGTTATGGAAAGTATATTGTTGTTGAATATACATGATATATGCATTGAGTCATCATGCATTTGTGGAAGTCCGATGGACTATTTGTCAAGGCTATGTTGCCTAGGAGTTGAATCACACCTTAGTGCGGGTGTGAATAGACTAGTGTAGGTCCTGCTGTTGACCTTAGGGGTGTCGAGGCGCAGGCGTCTCACAGGGGACAGTTGGTAGCCCCTTTGGGCTGTGAGACAAATCGATGCAAACGTACCGACGATCCTGACCGAGACACTGTCCTATATTGCGATCTTATGGGAATGCCGCTGTATAAAGCCCTGTTGCGCAAAACTATTATTTTTTTCTAGAAAGCACTTGATTTTAGGATGACGAGATACTGGCATATCTCCCTGATCATTCTCTCCAATGTTTGTATCTAGCTCCATGGAGTAGGATTTTGATATCATGTACATGTGCATAGTGAGTCAATATATTACTTGGCATTTAATTTATATGATGATTGGAACTGCTATCCTATTGATGTTATAACTGCTTGAAATTGTTAAGTTGTTTAATATATGCTTCTTGATATTGTTTATATTTCTTGTAATGCTACGTGGGCGTCCTACGCCGTTTCTATTTCTTACTACCATAATTGGTAATGAAGTTGGATATCTCACCTCTTGTATGTATTATTCTTATCCTATGTAATTCTTGGTTAAAGACTATTGAGGGGACGCTATTGTTTCCTTCCAGATTTTACTTGGTTCAATCTCTTATATTCGGTGATGTCATCAAGAAGGGGTTCTATTGGGTTCGTTAGGATTGTGTTCACTGGTGGCGCCAATACGTGGCGAGTCGACTGGGCTGGAGAGCGTATACGGTATATTGGAGATCTGATCTTGACTGTAATGAGGACCCGTGATGGAGACCCTGTCCTGACACTTACTACATCGATGAATCTGGAGTTTGCCCTGCCCATTGGGGAGCTGTGGGGTGATCCGATCCACACTCTCAGAGAGGACGAGGATTTCGATGGCATCAGCTGCTAGGGCACCTACCCGTGGAACCGCACTTTATCTTATCTTTGTGTCTTCAGGTGAATCGGGGGAGGATCCCGAGGTGGATCCGATGGAGTGCCCAACTTCTTGGACATGGATGTCTTTATGGGTAGTTTATGTTTCCTTCTGCATTACTTATATTAAGGTGTAATTTGAGTATACCTGCATTTTGAAGTCCAACTTGGCGTATTTGATTTGAGCGGTATGTGAAATGCGCCGCGCTATGTATACTTTAAATTAATTATCTAGTCATATGAACTGTATTTTGATTTTGGCTTATTGAATTATGTGTGCTAATGACGGCTTATGTATTATTTCATCTGTGGCTCATATTTTCTGTATATGCATAGTGGTTTAATTTGGATAAATATTATTTGAAAGTTGTAGCACACCGAAATTTAGTATCCGTGGTATAATGACGATTGTGCCGTGGTCACGAAATCGAGGGGTGTTACATTAGGTGGTATAAGAGCTCAGTTCATCCTGTTGAGCCAGGGTATGAACTGACTATGCTTAGACATGTTAGAAGTTTCTTTGTATGTTGTGCACTTCCTTGTCTCTTGATAGAGATGTTTGGGAAAGGAAGGCATGGCTTGCCAAAGGTTGAATGTTGGTAGCTACTGTTCCATAGACATATGATATTGAGTTTTGGCCCGCTCAATATGTAATGTTCTGTGTGGACGGAAAACTATGACTTCACCTAGGCGTATTAAGTGAATAGAAGTTCTTTTAGTAAGAAGCTCAGCTGGTATGACTGAACTTGTCTAGGGTTTACTTGCATTTATACCCTTGTTGTGTTACCTCTAGAATTGTTTGAGCCAATGGGTTAGAAATGGGTAGTTAAATAGGACTTGTAAGGTTTATGGACTAAAGCGTCCAAGACATTTTGGAGAACTGAATTCTCTTAGGAGAAGAATACCTGGCGTAACTATGGTTCAAGGAGCCACTTGGAAGTTAAAGACTTATAGAAGATCGCACCGTAGAAGGCAGAATGAAGGAGCTCAAGTTAGAATCTTTAGGTTTGGTGATTTGGTTTGTCTTGCTATGTTGTGTGCCTTTTGTGTTTGGTTTCTAAAAGGAGACAATGTTGTTTGAAATGGTTACTTCTTGTTTCCATTGTGCTTGACTGTTTGTTTTTGAAGGAACGACAATGGCTCGCGGTTGACGTACACGTAGGAATGTGGGACGCAATAATAAAAAGGTGACTACGATCATGAACGCAATGCAGGGAATAGCTGGTGTAACAGTACAACCGAGTCAGAGGACCGCACAACAACAGGAGTTAGAAGTCGAGGTTCAGAATTTGTTGGAAGAAAGTCAATTTTGGGGAAACTCAGGATTGCCTAAGTTCCAAAGAAAGAATAATAGAAAGATCAATCAGCGTAAGTGGAAATCGTATTCGTGGTGATTGAGGGAGCAACAGCAAAAGCAAATGCATGTAGAAGGTGCGAGTGGTAGTAAATCCAATCCAACCGTAGTATCATTACCAAGGTGTAAGAAGTGCGGAAAGGACCACTTAACAAGGGACTGTACGATGGAAGGAATAATTTGTTTCAAGTGCGGAAAGCAAGGACATGTGTTAAGGGATTGTGCTTTGCATGGGACGAAGCCTTCATGTGTGATCAAGGGGATAGTTTGTTTCAAATGCAGGGAGCTAGGACTTGTGGCTAGGAATTGTACTTCACAAAGGACAAAGCCTTCCGTTAGTGAAGTAGGTGCTTCAAAATCTCGTGAATGAGGGAGAGTCAATTTCTCAAGCGGAATAAAGGCATCCTGGACTGAAGACCTAAACAAGGAAGATCGTACTACGATAGATGACACTGTGAGTCTATTATATAATTTAGGGGGTAACCCATTCCTTTATGACACATGACTGTATGGGTCCATTAGGGTCGTTTGTGTCTTCGTCATCTTTTGACTAAGTTATTTCTATTTCTGCAATTAAGAACTTGTTGATGGTAGCCAAGTCGTTTAAATTATTCCTATGACCTGTTAAAAACTGAATCCTTCTGTTGATCTGATTTGTATACTTCTTTTACAAATTAGATGTAATGTTGAAAAGGGGATTGGTTATCTTCTAGCCATATCCTGTTGAGATATTCTATTGAAAATTTAAGAGTTTGTTTTTGGGATTGGGTTGTCTGTGTATTTACTTCTTTTCGACCTGAATATTACTATTCTCGTTTGTAAGTCTGCTCTCGTTACACAAGTTTGTTTAAAACTATCCTATTGTTGTTAGAAATTAATACCCTTTTTGCCAGTTCAGTCATTTACTTTCTTCATAAATAGGCTTAATCTCAGGAAGAGGATTAGTTGTTTCTAACCAGGTCTCGTCATTCTATTTAGACAAAAATTTAGTGTCTCTTGAGACAGAAATGTTTTGGATTTGAATCCATGAAACTCATTCCTAAGTTTTATTGGACCATATCATATTCCTTGTTAGGTGGGTGCAGTGGTAGACTAAGTGACTTCCCTATCTTTTCCTTCTGACCATTATAATGTTTCTAGTACACTTCGACTGAGGAATTGTGTTCCTGAATTTGAACCATAACAGTGCGCCAAATACAGCACGGTTAGAGAAGAACATGTCCTATATGACATTTCTGTTTAGATCAAGGATAGATGGCATAATGAATTAACTAATGGAAGTCGCTGTTATCTCCACGATCAATTTGCATTTTGGTTATCTACAAGTTCGCTCGAAGGTAGAAGATATTTCGTAAACAACTTTCTCTAACGCTTTATGAGCACTACTAGTTTTTTGTAACGTCGTTCTGTGCAACGTGCACTTCAGTAGTATTCATCAGTTACATGAACAGGATCTCTTTTCCCTATTGAAGCAGATTTGTCAATGTCCTTGATGGTGACATTCTGACCTACTCTTGAAGATCAGAGGAACGTACCAAATCTCTCATTATGATTCCTCAAAAATTATAAAGAAGAAGAGGATGTTGCGCGAGAAGTTGTCCAACCACGAATTCTGGTTGGAAGGAGATCATTTTGGGACACGTAGATTCACAAGAAGAAAATTCTGGGAGTCCGTAAAAAATCGAAGCAGTTTTACAATGGATGCTGGTGCAAAATAGGAAAGTGATAGCATATGCTTCAAGGTAATCGGGAGTACATGAAGAGAACTACCCTCCACGAACTTGGAGCTAGCCGTTGTGTGCTTGCGTTGAAGATATGGAAGCATTTCTACATGGAGCAACATTTAACGTCTACAGTAATCATAAAGAGTCAGAAATATATGATTGATTAGAAGGAGTTAAATATGAGGCATTACGTGGATGGTATGTAAGACACTTTTGTGTTGGCACCGAGACAGTAAAGGGATGCGATTGGACCCGAGCTTGTACAACAAGCAGAGGATAAAGTTAAGATGACTCAAGAAAGGATGCCAATAATTCAAGGGGAAAAGATATTACATCAGTAAAAGCGATTTAGGGTGATGTAATTGGAGGCACAATGTGGGAGCTAGATTCTAAGGTATGAAAATTTCGAGAACGAAATTTCTTTTAGAAAGGGAGAGTTGTAACGTCCCAAAAATTATTTATTTCATCATAAATAGTCATTTTATAATATTTACAATTATTGGGAATTTTTCAGGATTTTTCCTAAAATGTCAAATATTTTAATATATTTCTCATTTTGCATGCACACTGAGCAGAGTCAGTGTAAACACCTCAGAAATTGTTTGTTTCGTGATGAACAATCATTCCTAATATTTGTGATTTTTGAGAATTTTTTCGAAGATGTTGAATATTTTAATATATTCCTTGTTTTGCGTTAGACACTGAGCAGAGTCAGTGTGACACCCCGGAAATTAATTGTTTCAGGATAAATAGTTATTTTTCTAATATTTGTAATTTTTGAAAAAATTTCTGGATTTTTCCAGAAATGTCGAATATTTTAATATATTCCTCGTTTTGCATGCGCGCTGAGCGGAGCCAGAAAAACAAAATATTTTCCTTGAGACTGGTAAACTTCGAATTGTAAAGCGTTGACTGGGGATCTTACTAAACCTGAGGCCAGACACAGTTTACGAAGTTTACATTTTTTGAGGTTTTATCTGATAAATAAAATCTCTGTACGCACTGTTAAATAAAATTTTACAATACGCTCTATTATCTGATGGATAATTAATACTGGCCTGTGTACTACAACAATTATCCGTTAGGTAATAACCTATAGCTAAAATCCTAATCACATTATTATTTAATTACTTTATCACCTTATCTTATCCTAAAACAATCCTTTTTATGTCTAATCAAATCCTTCTTTATTGGAAAAGCTCCCAAGATTCTCAAAGAAGCTTCACAATTCCCTCTCTCCTCCCTCTCTCCCACATGGCAGCAGCACCTCTTTTGGAGCCAAGGAATTGTGCTTCACTTAATTAAACAAATCTATTCTAATTTCAAAATCACAAAAGTCATCATCTTTATTTTCACTATCAACTTCTCTCTCTACCTTCATCTTTCTCTCATTTTCTCCTCCTTCTCTCTACACTCCACGGCTGCACCATCTTCTTCTTCCACCATTATTGATTTATTTCATGCAACCACTTTGCTTGAATCCATCCTTCCATTGAAACTTTTCTCTTCTTGTTAAAATCACCAACAAAGGAATCAACTTTTCTCTTCCCCTTTTCTCTCCAAAACTGCCGGCCACACACCACCACCATCCTCCATTTTTCTTTTATTTGTTCCAACTAATCACATTTATTAAACCTTCTCATCACCATTAACCTTTTCTCTTTGGAAAGCATCACTTGGTTCATCCATTTTCACCATTTTCGTTTTTCTCCATCAAGCTTTAAAGTTGGAGACTTTGAGGTAAAAGTTCATAACTTTATCATCTTTCCATCCCATTTTCGTGATCCATGGTCACTATGGTGATCATGGATGCCTTTTTTAAGCTTTGATTGTGATTCTTATAAGTTTGATGTTCTTAGGGTTTCCTTGAAGGGTGGAATCCAAATTTCACTTGGAGCTCCAAGGGAGTTCCGTTGCTTGTTTTCTTCTCTAGGTTAGAAGGAGATAATCCTCTTCAACCTCTCTTGGTAGTAGGGAACTTGATTTTGTATTGGTTGTGAGGAACCCTATTTAGGGTTACTCTCTTTGTTGTATGACTTTTATGACTATGTGTTGTTTTTAATTTGTTTGAGTTGTTTAGTTGATTGAATATGTATATTGATGTGCTTAGATGGATTGGAAACTTGAATGGAAGAAAAATGACTCTTGCCCTTTTCTAAGAGGCTCATGGCCATAAACCCTAAAATAGGGGGTTCTTGGTGAAAAATTGTAACAAGATGGAAGCATGGTTAATCAAGAGAGTAATATGAAATAAATTGAATGAAAATTTGAGGTTCCTAACCTTAGAGAGGCTCACGACCTCTAGGACTATTTAGGGCCTAACCATGTAACTTTTTACAACCTTGAAATTTAATTAATCAAGTGATTAAGTAGTCAACAATGAAATGGAAAGAAATCAATTTGATAACTTAAAGGGATTCCTTTGAATCTAAGAAAAGAACAAGAATGTGAGACTTAGGAAAAATCTTAAAATTAATTCTCTATGTAAATATGGCTAAATCTAAAGTAAGGAGCTTAATAAGCAAGAGAGATCTCACTAGAGAAGAATCTCATAAGAAATATTAAATTGAAGTAAAACTAAATTAATTGGATAACTAGGAATTAAATAGGGATTCATAAAATGGAAAGAACCAAGAATGGAGTTTTATCCAAAAACTTAGAATAAATTTTAATTAAAACAATACCATGGGTGCAATTAAGAATGATAAATAATTCAATTTAAATCATTCTAAGGGAATTAGGTTTAAAATTTAATGATGGACTTATGTAATTAAAATAATAATGATTAAATGAATAATGTGAGAATATTTCTCTAAAAGAGAAACTTATTAAGAAGAATGTAAAAATTTAGACATAATTCCATAATGTACCCTAAAGGTGTAATGCATTATTTGAGGATTTTATAATATTTATTGTGGGTCCATGAGTGAATCAAGAATATGTTGATGCTTACCTTAGCCAAAATTGTGGCATGTTATGGAAAGTATATTGTTGTTGAATATACATGATATATGCATTAAGTCATCATGCATTTGTGGATGTCCGATGGACTATTTGTCAAGGCTATGTTGCCTAGGAGTTGAATCACACCTTAGTGCAGGTACGAATAGACTAATGTAGGTCCTGCTATTGACCTTGGGGGCGTTGGGGCGCGGGCGTCTCACAGGGGACAGTTGGTAGCCCCTCTAGGCTATGAGACAAACTGATGCAAATGCACCGACGATCCTAACCGAGACACTATCCTATATCGCGATCTTATGGGAATGCCGCTGTATAAAGCCCTGTTGCGCAAAGCTATTATTTTTTTCTGGAAAACACTTGATTTTAAGCTGAAGAGATACTGGCATGTCTCTCTGATCATTCTCTCCGATGTTTGTGTCTATCTCCATGGAGTAGGATTTTGATATCATGTACATGTGCATAGTGAGTCAATATATTACTTGGCATTTAATTTATATGATGATTGGAACTGCTATCTTATTGATGTTATAACTGCCTGAAATTGTTAAGTTGTTTAATATATGCTTCTTGATATTGTTTATATTTCTTGTAATGCTACGTGGGCGTCCTACGCCGTTTCTATTTCTTACTACCATAATTGGTAATGAAGTTGGATATCTCACCTCTTGTATGTATTATTCTTGTCCTATGTAATTCTTGGTTAAAGACTATTGAGGGGACGCGATTGTTTCCTTTCGGATTTTACTTGGTTTGATCTCTTATGTTCGGTGATGTCGTCAAGAAGGGGGTCTATTGGGTTTGTTAGGATTGTGTTCACTGGTGGTGCCAATGCGTGGCGAGTCGACTGGGCTGGAGAGCGTATATGGTATGTCAGAGATCTGATCTTGACTGTGAGGAGGACCCGCGATGAAGACCCTATCCTGACACTTACTACATCGATGCATCTAGAGTTTGCCCTACCCATTCGGGAGCTTTGGGGTGATCCGATTCACACTCCCAGAGAGGACGAGAAGTCGATGGCATCAGCTGCTAGGGCACCTACTCGTGGAACCGCACTTTATCATGTCTTTGTGTCTTCAAGTGAATCGGGAGAGGATCTCGAGGTGGATCCGATGGAGTGCCCAACTCGTTAGACGTGGATGTCTTTATGGGTAGTTTATGTTTCCTTCTGCATTACTTATATTAAGGTGTAATTTGAGTATGCCTGCATTTTGAAGTCCAACTTGATGTATTTGATTTGAGTGGTATGTGAAATGCGTCGCGCTATGTATACTTTAAATTAATTATCTAGTCCTATGAACTGTATTTTGATTTTGGCTTGTTGAATTATGTGTGCTAATGACAGTTTATGTATTATTTCATCCGTGGCTCATATTTTCTGTATATGCACAGTGGTTTAATTTGGATAAATATTATTTAAAAGTTGTAGCACGCTAAAATTTAGTATCTATGGTATAATGACGATTGTGCCGTGGTCATGAAATCGAGAAGTGTTACACTTTCAGAAGAGAAAGAAGACAGATGAGAACTTCAAGAAGAAGTTCTCCAAGTTCAAGAACCAACAAGGAAATGGGAAATATATCAAGATAGAAGAAAAAGGACCACAATGTCTAAAATGTGAGGGGTATCATGGTGACAGAGCTTGCAGGATTGATCAGATGGAGTGTTGCAACTATGGTAAGAAAGAACACTATGCCAAGATCTATCCGCAGAGGCAAGAAACAACAACTCCTAGACCTTTGACCCAGGGAAGAGTTTTCACTTTGAGGGGCAAGGAAGTAGCCCAATTTCCTGATCTAATACAGGGTAAGTGCATTGTTAAAAATACACTTTTAATTGTATTGTATGATTCTAGAGCTTCTCACTCTTTAATTTCTTATGACTATGTGAGGATGTTGGATTTGCTTGTTTCTGGCCTCCTTTATAACTTGATAGTTTCCATTCCTATGGGAAAACCTATAACAACTTCCAAAATATGTCTAAATTATGGTGTAACTGTTGAAAATAGAAACTTCTTGATAAATCTTATATGTTTACCCCTTGTTGATTTGGACACTTTTTTAGGCATGGACTGGTTGTCAACAAACCATGTTGTTTTCAACTGTTCAGATAAAACCATAGTGTTTATGTCTAACCTTCCTTATTCAAACACCTCTTTTGAGTCAATGTGTCTGAGTGCCAACCAAGTTGTCAACAACCTAGTAGAAGGAGTTCAAGGCTATGCTATCCTCTTTTCGTTAAATTCTGAAAGGGAACAGAGTTTGGAGAGTATACCTGCTGTGAGTGAGTACCCGGAGGTTTTGCTTATGTTTTGCTTGTTTCAGGTGGTTTTCACCAAAAACCTTGATCTAATGGCATTTTGATAATTATTGTATGAAATTTTGTACTCAAATTGAGCTGTGAAAATTAGTGAGTTGAAGGAAAATAAGGTTTTAAGCAAAGCTCATTAAAAATATGAGGTCACCCCTATTTTTTCCAAATTCCATCGTTTAGACCATTTTTCTATTTTTTGAATCTTTTTTACTGCATTTTGGGATTCCATTTTTTTTTTGTAGTTTTCACCCTGTACAAATCCTATAATTTTAAAATTGTGTAGATAGGGTAACGATAGTCATTTTTGTAACTGATTAGTGTAGTATTCTCTATTGTGCATAACTTGTGTTGTTTGTGTTTCTGCCTAAATTTGCTTGTCGTGTTTCTAGGCCTTCTAGTAGTCATTTACTGAACAATGATCCTACCATTGAGGGAGCTTTGCATGCACTTGATAGGGCTCATAGGCTTAGTGAGAGGACAGTTTCTGAGATTGAAGGTAATACTGAAGTTGAAATTAAAACTGAAGCTGAACTTGAAACTGTAAGCAATCCTACAACCATGGCTGATAATACATACACTGAAATTAAAACTGGAAATAATGCAAACATAGGCAATAATGTACATAATAGAACCCTTAAAGAACTAGCAGCCCTGATGTCAATTATCAGCCTTTATGTATTCAATATCCCAATCTAAATGCTGATGTTGAACACAAATCTGGCTTAATACACTTAATGCCAAAGTTTCATGGTCGTGTAGGTGAACATCCTCACAAGCATCTGAAGGAGTTTCGTGTGGTATGTTCCACCATAAAACCACAAGGAATTCTTGAGGACCATATCAAGCTGCTAGCCTTCCCTTTCTCCCTTGCTGATGCAACCAAGGATTAACTTTATTATCTCCCAACTAGTTCTGTGACAAGTTGGAATGACATGAAAGGGCTATTCTTGGAGAAGTTTTTCCCTGCATCCAAAGTTGCTGCCATCAGAAAAGATATATATGTAGGATAAGGCAAAATTCTTGAGAGACTCTGCATGAGTATTAGGAGAGGTTCAAGAAATTGTGTGCAAGTTGCCCACACCATTAGATCAGTGACCAGTTGTTGATTTAGTATTTCTATGAGGGATTGTTCCCCATGGACAGAAGTATGATTAATATTGCTAGTGGAGGTGCATTAGTGGACAAAACACCAGTTGCTGCTAGAGATTTGATTGCAAACATGGCTGCTAACTCCCAGCAGTTTGGTACTAGGATGATTACTCCTCCTAGGGGAGTGAATGAAGTTCATGTGTCTTATGCTGACCAACAATGGATAGAGAATAGACTTGATGAGTTGACTTCCTTGGTCAAGCAATTGGCAATGGGGTAGCAAATACCTATGCAAGGGCCTGCCAAATTGTGTGGATTTTGTGCTTGTCTAACCCATCCCACAGATGTGTGCTCCACACTCCAAGAAGACAATTCTACACCACAGGCTTATGTTACAATAGGCATCTTCCCTAGTAAACCTCAGTACCAATAGCTTAGATATGATCCCTACTCTAGTACTTACAATCCTGGCTGGAGGAATCATCCAAATTTTAGATATGGAAAGGCAGCACCACCACCACCACAGTAGACATACAAGCTGCCAGTTAGGCCACACTAGTTTCAATAAAATTCTAGACCAAGTAGGCAACAATTCTAATAGCTTGCTAGACAATAACTACCACAGCCACCTGTGCAGCAACAAGGTCCTGCTCAATCCGAGCCTACATTGGAGGACCTAGTCAAGGAAATAGCTACCAACAACATCCAATTCCAACAGAGAACAGAAGCCACCATTCAGAATTTGAAAACTCAAATTGGACAATTAGCTTCTTTACTAAGTCAATTGAAGGCACAAAGCTCTAACCAACTTCCCGCCCAATCAGTTCCCAACCCAAAGGGAAATGTCAATGCTATTATGTTGAGAAGTGGTAATATGGTAGAAGACCCTTAACTAGCAAGCAAGCAGTAGTCTGTAGAAAAATCAGATTCTGCAAAACCTAAAACTAAGGAGGACCAGTAATCAGAAGCTAGAGTGAGAAAGAATAGATCTGATCGTGTAGTGCCTCTTCCATTTCCAGAAAGAGCACTCTAGTCCAAGAAAATGGATGATGCAGAAAAAGATAAAGAACTTTTTTAGACCTTCAGGAAAGTGGAAGTGAACATTTCATTGCTGGTTGCAATTAAGCAAATTTTGAAGTATGCCAACTTTCTAAAGGAGCTATGCACGCACAAGAGGAGATTGAAAGGAAATGAAAGAGTCAATATGGGGTAGAATGTTTCATCCCTTATTCAACCAATTCCTAAAAAATGCAAGGATCTAGACACATTTATAATTTCATGCATTATAGGCAATTATAAGTTTGAGAATGCAATGTTGGATCTTAGAGCTTCAATTAATATGATGCATATGTCTATTTTCAATTCTCTTGGACTTGGACCTTTGCGAGCAACTTGTGTTGTCATTCAATTGGTAAATAAAAATAATAAATACCCAGCAGGTTTGATAGAGGATGTTTTGGTGAGAGTGGATGAGTTGATTTTTTCTGCTAATTTTTACATTCTGGATATGCAAGGGGAGTCACCATCCAACAAGGCTCTAATCATTTTAGGGAGGCCATTCCTCAAGACTGTAAAGACGAAAATAGAAGTGCATACTGGAACTCTTTCCATGGAGTTTGGAGATATAATAGTGCAATTCAAAATCTTTAATGCAATGATGCATCCCGTGGAAGAGCATTCTATTTTTCATATAGACTTGCTTGATGAATTGATTGAGGACAATTATGATGAGTTGTGCTCTTAGTTCCCTGATCTAGATGGTTTGGATGATTCTAAATTAGTATGTTCATGTGCTGACTTTACAAATTATTCAGTAGCTGCTATTTGTGCAGGAATTCAGTCTGCTGAAGTAGTTCCCACCACCAGATTGCCTCCCTCCATAGTGCAGCCACCCGAATTGGAGTTGAACCTTTACTTGCACACCTTAAATATGTATATTTGGAGGATAGTGAGAAACTACTAGTGATTGTAGCAAAAGAACTCACTAATGAACAAGAAGAGAAATTACAGCAAATCCTGAGGGAGCACAAGAGAGCAATTGGATCGACACTTGTGGACATTCTTGGTATTAGTCACTCTACGTGCATGCATCGAATATTACTTGAGGAGGGAGTTAAACCAGTAAGGTAACCCCAAAGAAGACTCAACTCATTGATTCTGGACGTAGTAAAGAAGGAAGTGACAAAGTTGCTACAAGTTGGCATCATTTATCCCATCTCTGATAGCAAATGGGTGAGCCCAGTGCAAGTTGTACCAAAGAAATATGGGGTGACAAAAGTGGCGAATCAGAATAATGAGTTGATTCCTATAACATCCTAAATTTAATAACAACAGTATAATCAAGGTTATACCAACGTAATTAGATCCAAGCATGCTACAAAAAACTAAAAACATTTCAAATATAACAATCTCTTGTATACAGAAAAATGAGCCACGAGAAGATGAATAATACATAACGTCTGTAGTTCTTAATTACAAAATATAAACAAAGCTTGTAAACTAGGCCTCCCAAGGCACAAATTATACAAGTTTCAAAATGATGCTAACATACATCTAAAAAGAAACTACTAAACACAAGAAAAAGCTATGCTAAGTTCCCAAGCTCCAGTTAGCACTATAGTTCCCCTAAGTCTTCTTCCATAAAATCATTATGGAAAATCACAACACACTGGGTGAGAATCACAAATTCTCAATAGCATAATAATAAAACATGTCATCATAATCATTCCATCTTTTTCAAAGAAAAACATTTGGTAGAACTACAAATTACACTAGAAAGGTGGCAAACGCCAAAACATCATCCTTTCTCTTCCTGAAATAGAATCTCATTTATTAATTTGTATAGAAACCATTTCCACACAAAATCCATGAATACACATCACATTCTCAAAATTTCACTGCACCTTATTCCACACATTTGTGATCTAGAAATAAATTATTCAAATCTATTTCCATTAATTATGTAGTTTAAGCCAATTCTGGAGCTAATAACAGTTATTTTTCACATATAGTGTTACAGCAAAGTGACTAAACTAACTCAGAAAGCCACAAAATTAAGCAGGCATGTTAAGCAAATATTAGGCTGCCTCTATAACCATATACAAGTCTAACATATTTTCGAAGGCGTTACATTTCTCCCTTCTTTTTTAAAATTTTGTCCCCAACATTTGGTTTACCTAATGTAATAAGTTCCATACAACTCATATTTAAAACAAGCACAACCAAAACTCAAATAAACAAAATTTCACCTATGTACTCACCTTTTCATGAACCAGGAGACTGTGTTGTCCCCTTGCCAAAATGTAGACTCTCCCCGAAGCTATAGGTCTTGTATCCAGCTTTGCCTCCTTCCTTTGTGGACAACTCCTTGCAAAGTGGCCTAACTTGCCACAAGTAAAACATGTTGCCAGGACAACCGTACAAGCTTTACCTCCATGATATCTACCACACTTGGCACATCTTTGCCCACAATCATCGATCTAAATTTGCTTTCCTTTGTTTTGCTGATCTCTGAACTATAAAGCACTCCTCTCGGACCTATCATCCATACATTTCCATTTGTAGTAATCTTTTGATCTATGCTCCGATTGTGGTCTCAAACTAAGGGGTTCTACAACTCTGCATATGTTGACTAAGGTGGGGAAATCACAGATCTCAAAAGGTTTCACTATCCTCTTCATACCTTCTCTTACTCCAGTTTCGAGCTTCATGCACTTCCAATTATCATTCAGGTGAGAAGAGAATTTGGACAACTCCTCGATTTTTGCCACATATTGTCCCACAGTCATGTTCCCTTGCTCCAATTGTAAAAACTCCATCTCCTTTTCCTCCTGTATATTCTGCGAAAAGTATTTTTCCAAAAGGCAATCTTAAATACTTCCCAGCTAATCTAAGTCCCTACCACTGCCATCACCCTTCCCGCACCATTCCACCAATGCTCAGCATCTCCCTTTAATGTGTATGTAGCAAAAGACATCTTTTACTCTTCTGTACATCTCATCACTGCAAAATTTTTCTCCAACTCACTTATCAACTCCTCAGCCCTTGTTGGATCATACTCCCCTCTAAATGATGGAGGACTAGACTTCCGGAACTCTGAAAGGTCATGAAAATCTTGGTTCCTTTCCACATGTACCACTTGTGCTAGTTGAGGTTGCATTGGTTGTGTAGGTTGATTATTTCCTAATCTCTCAAGCACCCTTGTGGTAGTAGTTGCCTGTTCCCTTATCGCCTTAGTGGTTGTGGTCATTTGCTCCCTCGTCGCATTGGCCATTGCCATCACGGCCTTGGCCATAACTGAACCTTCACTAGTTAAGTTCCTTGTTTCCCTAGTTCGCTTAGGAAGTGTCATAGTTTCCTGTGCACACAGAACAATGCATATTGAGCAGATCAGTCTCAAGATAATGTAATTGTGTAACAGTGGCAACTAATAATCCAACCTAAGGTAAGTCATGCAATTCTATTCAAATATCTCAAACAAGAGAAAAAGAAATGCATAACACACAAAGGAACTCTTAAACATGCCTAAGCCTAGTCAGTCCATACCTTGGCTCAACAAGATGAACTATTTTGATACCATAATGTAACGTCCTAAATTTAATAACAACAACATAATCAAGATTATACTAATGTAATTAGATCCAAGCATACTATAAATTACTAAAAACATTTCAAATATAACAAATCTCTTGTATACAGAAAATATGAGCCACCAGAAGATGAATAATACATAACATCTATAGTTCTTAATTATAAAATATAAACAAAGCTTGTAAACTAGGCCATCCAAGGCACAAATTATACAACTTTCAAAATGATGGTAACATACATCCAAAAAGAAAATACTAAATACAAGAAAAAGCTATGCTAAGTTCCAAAGCTCCTGTCAGCACTATAGTTCCCATAAGTTTTCTTCCCTGGAATCATTATGGAAAATCACAACACACGGGGTGAGAATCACAAATTCTCAGGAGTTTAACAATAAAACATATCATCATAATCATTCCAACTATTTCGGGGAAAACCATCCAGTAAAACCACATATTACACTAGAAAGGTGGCAAAAGTCAAAACATCTTCCTTTCTCTTCCTGAAATAGAATATCATTTTATTAATTTGTATAGAAACCTTTTCCACACAAAATCCATGAATACACGTCACATTCTCAAAATTTAACTACACCTCATTCTACATATTTTGATCTAGAAATAAATTATCTAAATTTATTTCTATTAACTGTGCAGTTTAAGCCAATTTTGGAGCTAATAACAACTATTTTTCATATATAGTGTTATAGCAAAATGACTAAACTAACTCAAAAAGTCACAAAATTAAGCAGGCATGTTAAACAAATATTAGGCTACCTCTGTAACCATATACAAGTCTAACATGTTTTTGAAGACGTTACATTTCTCCCCTCCTTTTTAAAATTTTGTCCTCAATATTTCGTTTACCTAATGTAATAAGTCCCATACAACTCACATTTAAAACAAGCACAACCAAATCTCAAAGAAACAAAATTTCACCTGTGTACTCACTTTTTCCTGAACCAGGAGATTGTGTTGTCCCCTTGCCTTGAAAAATATAGACTATCCCCAGAGCTATAGGTCTGGTATCACTTTGCCTCTGTCCTTTGTGGACAACTGCTTGCAAAGTGGCCTAACTTGCCACAAGTAAAACATGTTACCAGGACCACTGTACAAGCTTTATCTCCATGATATCTACCACACTTGGCACATCTTTGCCCACGATTATCGATTTGAATTTGGTTTCCTTTGTTTTGCTGATCTCTAAACTATAAAGCACTCCTCTCGGACCTATCATTTGTACATTTTTGTTTGTAGTAATCTTGTGATCTATGCTCCTATTGTGGTCTCAAACTAAGGGGTTCTACAACTCTACATTTGTTGACTAAGGTGGGGAAATCACAAATCTCAAAAGGTTTCACTATCCTCTTCATACCTTCTTTTAATCCAATTTTGAACTTCATGCACTTCCAATTATCATTAAGGTGGGAAGAGAATATGGACAACTCCTTAAATTTTGCCACATATTGTCCTACAGTCATGTTCCCCTGCTCCAATTGTAAAAACTCCATCTCCTTTTCCTCCAGTATATTCTGTGAAAAGTATTTTTCCAAAAAGACAATCTTAAATACTTCCTAAGTAATCTGAGTCCCTACCACTGCCATCATTTTTCTCGCACCATTCTACCAATGCTCAGCACACCTTTTAACATATATGTAGCAAAAGACATCTTCTGATCTTCTATACATCTCATCACTGCAAAAGTTTTCTCTAACTCACTTATCCACTCCTCGGCCCTCGCTGGATCATACTCCCCTCTGAACGATGGAGGACTAGTCATCCAGAACTCTAAAAGGTCATGAAAATCTTGGTTCATTTCTACATATACCACTCGTGTTGGCTGAGGTTGCGCTAGTTATGTAGTTTGATTGTTTCCCAATCTCTCAAGCACCCTTGCGGTGCCTATTCCCTTATCGCATTAGCGATTGCGGTCGTTTGCTCCCTCATCACATTGGCCATTGCCATCACGGCCTCGGCCATATTCAGACCTTCTCTAGTTGAGTTCCTTGTTTCCCTAGTTCGCCTAGGAGGTGCCATAGCTTCCTGTACACACAGAACAATATGTATTGTGTTGATCAATCCCAATATCATGTAACTGTGTAATACTAATAACTAACAATCCAACTTAAGGCAAGTCATGCAATTTTATTCAAACATCTCAAACAAGAGAAAAAGAAATGCATAACACACAAAAGAACTCCTAAGCATGCCTAAGCATAGTCAGTCCATACCCTGGCTCAATAGGATGAACTATTTTGATACCATAATGTAACATCCCAAATTTAACAACAATAATATAATCAAGATTATACCAACGTAATTAGATCCAAGCATGCTACAAACTACTAAAAACATTTCAAATATAATAATATCTTGTATATAGAAAATATTAGCCACGAGAAGATGAATAATACAGAACTTCTGTAGTTCTTAATTACAAAATATATACAAAGCTTGTAAACTAGGCCTTCCAAGGCACAAATTATACAAGTTTCAAAATGATGCTAACATAATCCAAAAAGAAACTACTAAATACAAGAAAAAACTATGCTAAGTTCCCAAGCTCCTGTCAAAACTATAGTTCCCATAAGTTTTCTTCCTTGAAATCATTATGGAAACTCACAATATATGGGGTGAGAATCATAAATTCTCAGTAGTTTAACAATAAAACATGTCATCATAATAATTCTAGCTATTTTGGGAAAAAACATCTAGTAAAACCACAAATTATACTAGAAAAGTGGCAAAAGCCAAAACATTTTCCTTTCTCTTCCCAAAATAGAATATCATTTTATTAATTTGTATAGAAACCCTTTTAACACAAAATCCGTGAATACACGTCACATTCTCAAAATTTAACTGCCGCTCATTCCACATATTTGTGATCTAGAAATAAATTATGTAAATTTATTTCCATTAACTGTGCAGTTTAAACCAATTCCGGAGCTAGTAACAACTAGTTTTCACATATAGTGTTACAGTAAAGTGACTAAACTAACTTAGAAAGCCACAAAATTAAACAGGCAAGTTAAGCAAATATTAGGCTACCTCTGTAACCATATACAAGCCTAATATGTTTTTGAAGGTGTTACATTTCTACCCTCCTTTTTATTATTTTGTCCCCAAAATTTAGTTTACCTAATGTAAGAAGTCCCATAAAACTCACATTTAAAACAAGCATAACCAAATCTGTCAAAAAAACAAAATTTCACCTACGTACTCACCTTTTGCTGAACCAGGAGACTGTGTTGTCTCCTTACCATACAAAATATAGGCTCTCCCCAGAGCTGTGGGTCTAGTATCCGGCTTTGCATCCTTACTATGAGGACAACTCCTTGTAAAGTGGCTCGACTTGCCACAAGTATAACATGTTGCCAGGTCAGCAGTACAAGCTTTATCTCCATGATATCTACCATACTTTGTGAATCTTTGCCCACGGTCATCGATCTGAATTTTCTTTGCTTTATTTTTCTGATCTACCGACTATAAAGCACTACTCTTGGACCTATCATCCATACTTTTCCATTTGTAGTTATATTATGATCTAAGCTCCTATTGTGGTCTCAAACTAAGGGGTTCTACGACTCTGCATTTGTTGACTAAGGTGGGGAAATCATGGATCTCAAAAGGTTTCAATATCTTCTTCATACCTTCTCTTAATCCAGTTTCGAACTTCATGCACTTCCAATTATCATTCAGGTTGTATCAAAGGTAGGAAGAGAATTTGGACAACTCCTCGAATTTTGCCATAGACTGTCCCACAGTCATGTTCCCCTACTCCAATTGTAAAAGCTCCATTTCCTTTTCGTCGTGCATATTTTGCGAAAAGTATTTTCCCAAAAAGGCAATCTTAAATACTTTCCAGGTAATTTAAGTCCCTATCACTTCCATCATCCTTCTCACACCATTCCACCAATGCTTAGCATCTCCCTTTAACATGTATGTAGCAAAAGACATCTTCTGATCTTTTGTACCTCTCATCACTGAAAACGTTTTCTCCAACTCACTTATCCACTCTGCTACCTTCGTCGGATCATACTCCCCTCTGAACGATGGAGGACTAGCCTTCCAAAACTCTGAAAGGTCATGAAAATCTTGGTTCCTTTCCACCTATGCCACTTGTGAAGACTGAGGTTGCGTTGGTTGTGTAGGTTAATTATTTCCCAATCTCTCAAGCACCCTTGCAGTTGCAGCTACCTATTCCCTCATCATATTAGCTATTGCGATCGTTTACTCCCTCATTGTATTAGCCATTGCCATCACGGCCTCGGCCATATACGCACCTTCTCCAGGTTAGTTCCTTGTTTCCCTAGTTTGCCTAAGAGGTGTCATAGTTTCTTGTATACACAGAACATTACATATTGAGTTGATCAGTCTCAATATCATGTAACCGTGTAATAGTAGCTACTAACAATTCAACCTAAGACAAGTCATGCAATTTTATTCGAACATCCCAAACAAGAGACAAAGAAATGCATAACACACAAAGGAACTCCTAAACATGCCTAAGCATAGTCAGTTCATACCCCGACTCAATAGGATAAATTGTTCTGATGTCATAATGTAATATCCCAAATTTATAAACAACAAAATAATCAAGATTATACCAACATAATTAGATCCAGGAATGCTACAAACTACTAAAAACATTTCAAATTTAACAATCTCTTGTATACAGAAAATATGAGCCAGGAGAAAATGAATAATATATAACGTCTGTAGTTCTTAATTACAAAATATATACAAAACTTGTAAACTAGGCCTTCCAAGGCACAAATTATACAAGTTTCAAAATGATGGTAACATACATCCAAAAAGAAACTACTAAATACAAGAAAAAAGCTATGCTAAGTTCCCAAGCTCATATCAGCACTATAGTTCCCATAAGTTTTCGTTCATTGAATCATTATGGAAAATCACAACACACAGGGTGAGAATCTTAAATTCTCAGTAGTTTAACAATAAAATATGTCATCATAATCATTCTAACTATTTTGGGGAAAAACATCTTGTAAAACCACAAATTACCCTAGAATGGTGGCAGAAGCCAAAACATCTTCCTTTCTCTTCCCGAAATAGAATCTCTTTTTATTAATTTGTATAGAAACCCTTTCCACACAAAATTCACGAATACATATCACATTCTTAAAATTTAACTACACCTCATTCCACACATTTGTGATCTAGAAACAAATCATCCAAATTTATTTCCATTAACTATGCAGTTTGAGCCAAATTTGGAGCTAATAACAGCTATTTTTCATATATAGTGTTATAGTAAAGTGACTAGACTAACTCAGAAAGTTAGAAAATTAAGCAGGCATGTTAAGAAAATATTAGGTTACCTCTGTAATCATATACAAGTCTGACATATTTTCGAGGGTGTTACAATTCCTACTAGGGTGCAGAATAGTTGGAGAGTCTGCATTGATTATAAAAAGCTCAACCATGCCACCTGAAAGGATCATTACCCCTTGCCCTTCATTGATCAGATGTTAGAGAGGTTGGCTGGAAAATCACACTAATGATTTTTGGATGGCTACACTAGATATTTTTAAATCCATATTACATCGGAAGATCAAGAGAAGATCACTTGCATATGTCCTTCCGGCACTTTGACATATAGGCGTATGCCCTTCGCCCTCTGCAATGCCTCTAACACCTTTCAACGATGCATGGCAAGCATCTTTTATGATCTTTTAGAAGAATGCATGGAGGTATTCATGGATGATTTTATTGTTTATGGTTCTTCCTTTGATTCATGTTTGGCTAGTTTGGCTAAGTTATTGCATAGGTGCATTGAAACTAATCTTATTCTAAATTTTGAAAAATATCATTTTATGGTAGAGCAAGGCATAGTTTTAGGCCATGTAGTATCTAGCAAAGGCATTAAAGTAGATCCTGCTAAAATATATGTGATTTCTTCTTTATCTTACCCCACATGTGTGCAGGAGATTCATTCTTTTCTTGGTCATGCAGGTTTCTATCGGCGCTTCGTTAGAGACTTCAGTAAAATAGTCATTCTACTATCTGACCTCCTATAAAAAGATTTAGGGGTTGACTTTGATGAGAAATGCAAGGAAGCCTTCAACCATTTAAAGCAAGCTCTTACCACTACTGCAATCATCTAGCCACCTGATTAGACACTCCCCTTCAAGCTAATATGTGATGCTTCAAACTATGTAGTGGGAGTTGTCTTGGCACAAAGAGTGAGCAAAGTGTCTCACGTGATCTACTATGCTTCGAGGACTTTGGATGTTGCTCAAGCAAATACACCACTACAGAAAAAGAGCTTTTATCTATTATTTTTGCATTAGATAAATTTATATCATATTTGCTTAGTTCAAAGTTGTGGTGTTTTTTTTATCATGTAGCTTTGAAATTTCTCCTAAAGAAACCTGAGGCCACGCCAAGATTGATTTAGTGGATGCTGCTACTCCAAGAGTTCGACATTGAGATATGTGACAATAATGGAGCAAATAATTTGGTAGTTGACCATTTGAGCCAAATTGAGCAAGCTACTGACCCCTTCCCCATCCATGACATCTTCCCTAATGAGCAGCTTTTATAGCTGTAATGTCACACTCCATGGTTCACTGATATAGTAAATTTCTTGGTTGCTAATGTCTTTCTTGTATATTCTGCTAAAGCATAAATTGATAAATTAAAGAGTGAGTCAAATTATTATGTGTGGGATGATCTATATCTGTGAAAATTTTGTAGTGACCAATGTTGGTGTATGCCTTAGAGGCTGATATATTTTGACAGTACTTACATACATTGTATTATGTTATCTTTTAATATATGAGGCATTTTATTTGTTGTGTTATTTATGATAAACATAATAAAGTCCTTAGAATAGTAAGTTTGATGCCATAGGACATCAAGTGAATGACTTGATCATGAGATCCTATTGGATAATATTAGAACACTATTCTTAATTATCCCTAGTCAAGTATTATTGTTAATTAGGATAATAATAATACATTGAGACTAGTATGTCCGTAGACTGATGACCATATCTCACAGGTCATGGATATGATATATCAAGTCTTCACATGGGTACATATTAGAGTAATGATGTACTGGACTGACCCGCCATGAGAACGTTACATGGATCGTTACGTGAGTGTCATAAGCGATTCTCATAGTGACAATGGTGTATGTGGTCCTTTGACTTGAAATCACTATGATTCCTATATGAGGAGTTGTGTGTTTTAATGCCATCAAACATCATTTGTAACAAGGTAATTATAAAGTTAGTTATTGGACATACCACGAATCATGCAGAGGGATATAAGTGACCCAGATGAGATTTATCACCCTTACATAACAGGAGTGATATCTTCGGGCTCCTTAATTGAGTGATACTGCAAAATGCATGGCCATGCTCAAATGAGTCAGTATGAGATATTAATTTCATTTGTTGTTACAAAGTTTATTTAAGTATCAAGAAACAAAGGATTGAACTATACAAGGGTGACACATTCAATACCTTGTATTCAATCTAGATATCTTTACAAAGGGACTAAACTACACGGAAACATTGGTCACGGAAAGGTTATGTCAAATGACTAACATTCTCATTACTTGGGTAGCAACGGTGTGTTGCTAGATACTACTCACTGCTTGTAATATTAAAATGGGATTTTAATATTACTGCCAATGTTATGAGAACCTGTAGGGTCACACATATAGAGCAGACTAAATTGGAGCAAAGAGAAGTCAAGTTGGACTAGGATTCCATCGTGGGCCTAACTCATAACAGATGAGTCCAAAGGTTGCACAACGAACCCTGTTATTGCTCATGCTTACTTAAGATAGTCACTATTATAAATAGTACTGGTAAAGGGATTGCTAAGCACCCATAACAGAACCCTAGCCTCACCTACAAAAATAGTGAGTGAGTGAGTGACAGGTTTCTCTTCTCTTCATAGCTAGCACTATGTCAGAGATGTGAGACTCATTTTTACGGACATTGGACATTCATGAGTAATGATCACATATTTGATACATTAATAAGCTTTCATTCTTAGTCATTTACACTCTCTATGTACTTGATTGATTGAATTTTATTATGTTTTGTAAGTTTGGACTCAAATTGGACTTAATTGAATTTTTTAGCATGATTCATGTCTTACACTGTTTTTATATTTGGGCTACATCTTGGGCTGTAGGTGGTCTTTGAAGGTGATTCTAGTGGCATTTGAAAGATAAGAGAAAGTTCTACAACTTTCAAGAATACCTCAAAGGCCCAATCACACGAGTAGATAACTCAAATTGGGGTTGAAGCAAGAACTAAAGTGTTATTCCTGACAGCTTGACCTATGTGCACTGTTCATTCCATATTTGATGCTAAATACTTGAGATCTATATCTATAACTTTCATGTTGAACACTTTTCAAAAATCAGAGGTCTAGTAGGTGATATTGGGCTTGAAAGTCAGAATAGAGGTGCTGGAACTAGGCTTGAATACTCTGCAGTAATTAGCCCATATCTTGGGCTATAGGTGGCCAAATAAGGTGATTCTAGTGTCTATTTTGAAGCCAAGATCAAGCCCTACAACTTTGATGAAGATCACATTGCTCATTCTATTGCATTCAATGACTTCAGAGCTAAATCATTTCAGAGACAAGGAATCTCCATAATTTTCCACTCACCAAAAGTAATTTGACATTTTTCACTCATTTTCCACTCATCCACTCACTAATGACTCAGCCCCCTTGTCATTTTGTATTTCTAATCCTCTATAAAATGGGGCCTTAGCAGATCATTGGGGGTGTTAGGTGTTAGTTACCAAAATGATGTCATTTTGTTACTAGGATTTTTTGAAGTAATTTTCCTTTGTTCTAAATTAAAGTCATGTTCTTCTTCTTCTTCTTCTCTCTTTCTTTCTTCTTATCAATGAGTAACTAAGTTTCATTTTACTTGGGTGAAAGGGTGAAGCTCTTGGTAATAAAATAAGGTTAGATTTATTTTTCTCTTATGCTTAAATTATTTAGATTTTCTAGTAACCATTATACGTATTATAATTTATTTCTTATAATTTAGAAACCATCTTTGTAAAGAGGAGTTCTTGATTTGTTGTAGACAAAATATTAGCACAATGAATGCTTTAAGCCATTTATAAGTGGTGGTAATGTTTTTAGGAAACATAATATAATTACGTATATTATTTTAAATAGACTTTTAATGTTGTATTTTCTGATTGGAACCTCCATGTTGCGAGGATTCTAATTGAGTTATAAAAAGAATTAATTTTACCTTTACTTTATTTACCAAGAGTGAATCTTTTTACCCAAATAAATAATTTTAATCATAGTAACAAAATATTTACTTCACCTTAATCTTCAACAATTCACTGTGGATCGACCTCGGACTCACCGAGAAATTTATTACTTGAGACAACCTGCACTTGGGTTTGCAAATGCAACAATTAAAAAGTGTGCATCAAGTTTTTGGCGCCGTTGCCGGAGACTTGATTTGAAGACTGAATTTCTTGATTTGAAGACTGAATTTCTGGTGTAAAATTTTTGTATATATACTAACATACTAACTTGTGGGGGAACCTATTCCTTTTTAATTTCTATGCATGCTAACTTGTGGGGGAAACTCTTCCTAATTTCTCTGTAATATTTAATCATTAATGAAACAATCTTTCTTCTTCTCTTCTCTCTCGCTGGAGCAAAAAATCGGCTTGCCGATTCTCCAATTTTCATATTTTAAATTTACTTTCTGTACTTTATTTTCTGTATTTATCTTCTATCATTTTTTTTTTTGTTTGTTATTTATTTTCTCATCATTTATTTTTTGTTTACTAACTTACTAACTCTCTTACTAACTATCTAACTTTTTACTTTATCAACTATCTAACTTTTTACTTTTTCTACTTCTAACATTTTAATTTATCTGTATACTAACTTTTTAATTTTTATGCTTATTAACTTATTTGGTGGTTGGTTTATACCACATTTTTGTTAATATTTATTTACTAAGTGTTAATATATATTTAGTGGCTAGTTTATACCACACCTTTGTTAATATTTAATAGACGGTTTATACTGCTAACTTGTACATTTTATTTTATACTGT
Organism: Ormosia semicastrata; assembly: GCA_029884595.1. Lineage (NCBI taxonomy): Eukaryota > Viridiplantae > Streptophyta > Magnoliopsida > Fabales > Fabaceae > Ormosia > Ormosia semicastrata. The sequence continues at coordinate 689,931 of JAQQTO010000060.1, read as the reverse complement.
AAGTTACTTATTTATGCTTAATTGGTATCGTGATTTAAATTCTGGTCATTTGGTTAGAGTTAATCCAGGTACTTTACATATTGATTTGTTTGAATCACAATCACACACATTAAGCACAATGGCTGAAAACGAAAGTGTGCATGATGAACATGAAAATTAATCGTTGCAAACTATGCGTGAGTATTTGCAACCATCTCGAAATTCTAGTCTATCATGTTTTATCTTTCCACTCAATGGCAACAATTTTATATTCAAGACAGATATGATTTCTTTACTTTCTAATTTTCATGGTTTAGAATCTGAAAGCCCATATTTACATTTAAAAGAATTTGAGGAAGTATGTACTGCTTTTCATGATCAAACTTGCACTGAAGAGGTTGTTAAGCTTAAATTGTTTCCTTTTTCTTTGAAAGATAAAGCAAAAAAATGGCTTAACAATTTGAAACCAAGATCAATTGGCACATGGCAAGAAATGCAAGGTGAGTTTTTGAAGAAATTTTTTTCAACACATAAAACCAATGCTTTGAAAAGACAAATCCAAAATTTTTCCCAAAATTCTAATGAAGCATATTTTCAAAGTTGGGAACATTTTAAAGATTTGTTGAATTCTTGTCCACATCATGGTTTTGAAAAATGGCGCACTATAAGCTTCTTTTATGAAGGGTTAACACCTGAAACCAAGCAATTTGTGGAAACAATTTGTAATGGTGAATTTCTTGATAAAGAACCCGAAGAAGCTTTAGACTATTTAAACCATTTGGCTGAAAATTCTCAATCTTGGCATAGTACTAATCCTTCTGAAAATTCAATTAGATATAACCTTGCAAATGCTAGTAAAGGAAAATATCATCTTAGTCAAGAAGAAGATCTAAATGCTAGGTTTACTAGTCTGGCTAGAAAGGTTGAAGCCACGGAATCCGGGAAAGTAAAAGAAATCAAATCTGTGCAAAATAAAGAAATTTGTGGCATTTGTGATGAATTAGGACACTCAACAAATGAATGTCCAAAAATTCTTGTTTTTAAAGAAGTTGTGCATGAGCAAGTAAATGCAATGAGCGATTTTAAAAAGCCATTCACTTCTTCTTTTTCAGATACATACAATCCGGGATGGAGAAATCACCCGAATTTCAGTTAGAGGAATAGCAACCAGGCACAATTCATGCAACCACCACCTCCTTAGGCACAGCAAGATTCTTAAAATCCTCAAGGATATGCACCCTATGTCCCACCATATAGGAAAAACCTTGAAGGAACATTGCATGCATTCATGGAAAAACAAGAGGCCGTCAATAACCAAAACACTTAAGCCATGATTGACATAAAAGACACTCTTGCTAAACTTTCTTCTGCACTTGCCATTCACGAGAAAGGAAAATTTCTTTCTCAACCTCAACTAAATCCCAAGGGTCAGTTTAGCCTAAATGAGGGTAGTTCAGAAAGTCAAAAAATAGATCAAGTCAACTCAGTGATAACTCTTAGGAGTGGAAAGGTTATTGAAAAACAAATTCCTGAACTTTTTGAGAAAGATGATGAGTCAATTTCCAAAAATGAGGAAGGGGTTGATAAGCCACCTAGTCAAAAGGAGACCAAACCATTTCTTTCACCCCCATTTCCTTAAGCATTAAATAATTCAAGTAAAGTGAATCATAACAGTGACATTTTTGAAATTTTTAAACAAGTGAAGGTCAATATTCCTCTGTTAGATGCTATCAAACAGATTCCTTGTTATGCCAAATTTTTGAAAGACTTATGTACTGTTAAAAGGAAACATAATGTGAAAAAGAATGCCTTTTTGACTGAACAGGTAAGCTCCATTATTCAAAATAATAATGAGTTGAAATATAAAGACCCTGGTTGTCCTGCAGTTTCATGCATTATTGGAGAACATAAAATTGAACGAGCTTTACTTGATCTTGGTGCTAGTGTTAATTTGCTTCCATATTCAATTTATCAGTAACTTAATGTTGGTGAGTTAAAACCAACTTCTGTAACTCTTCTACTTGCTGATAGATCAATTAAAATTCTAAAAGGAATAGTAGAAGATGTGTTGATACAAGTTGATAAATTCATATATCCTGTGGATTTTATTATCTTGGAAACTGAACCTATGGTTGATAGTTCTAAGTCAGTTCCTATTATTTTGGATCGCCCATTTTTAGCAACATCTAATGCTTTGATAAATTGTAGAAATGGAGTGGTGAAGTTAACATTTGGAAATATGACACTGGAACTTAATGTTTTCAACACGTGCAAGCAACCACATGAAGTTTATGATGACAAGGAAGAGATTGAAGGGATTGAGGCCATTATAGATGATCATCTTCAAATCAGGAGTTCTTTTGACCCATTAGAAATTTGTTTAATTAATTCCTTTGATTCAGGTACACAATTAGATGATGATATTTCTGAAGTATGTTCTTTACTTGATTGTTCACAGGTAATGGAATATAAGGGATTGAAGCAGAAATTCAAAGAGATAAAACCCATGAATGATGATACCCATGAAGAAGTACCCACACTGGAACTAAAGCCATTACCTGATGGGTTGAAGTACACATTTTTGGGAGAAGAACAAAGCTCTCCAGTGGTAATTTCCTCATCCCTGACCAAAGAACAAGAAGGTAGGTTAATAGAAGTACTTAAAAGGCATAAAAGTGCAATTGGATGGACATTAAAGGATATAAAAGGCATTAATCCATTAATTTGTACACATAGAATACATTTAGAGGATAATGCTAAAACATCTCAATAACCTCAAAGAAGATTAAATTCACACATGAAAGAGGTAGTTAGAGCTGAAGTTCTTAAATTACTTGATGTTGGAATTATCTATCCTATCTCTGATAGCTAGTGGGTAAGCCCTACACAAGTTGTGCCTAAGAAATCTGGAATAACAGTAGTTGAAAATGAAAAAGGAGAATTAATACCTACCCGAATCTCATCTAGTTGGCATATGTGTATTCAGAAAATTGAATGTAGCTACTAGGAAAGATAATTTTTCATTGCTATTTCTTGATCAGATTCTAGAAAGAGTAGCAAGACATCCCTACTATTGTTTTCTTGATGGTTATTCAGGGTATAATCAAATACCAATTGCATTAGAGGACCAAGAAAATACCACTTTTACTTGCCCCTTTGGCACTTTTGTATATAGAAGAATGTCTTTTGGTCTTTGTAATGCTCCGGTAACTTTTCAAAAATGTATGCTAAGTATTTTCAGTGACATGATTGAGCATTATTTAGAGGTTTTCATGGATGATCTGACAGTTTTTAGAAATTCTTTTGAAAATTGTCTTAATAATTTGGAAAAAGTTCTTAAAAGATGCGAAGAAAAATGATTTGTGTTAAATTGGAAAAAATGTCATTACATGGTTACCTCAGGAATAGTACTAGGTTATGTGATATCTTCTAAAGGAATTGAAGTTGATAAGGTCAAAGTTGAATTAATTGCTCATTTTCCTTTCCCAAAAATAGTCAGAGAAGTTCGTTTATTTTTAGGACATGCAGGATTTTATAGAAGATTCGTAAAGGACTTTAGTGCTATATCTAGACCTTTATGTAATCTTCTAATAAAAGATACACCATTTGATTGGACTCAAGATTGTCAGAAATCTTTTGAAAAATTAATTGGTCTTTTGACTTCTGCTCCTATCATGTAATCTCCTGACTGGTCTCTGCCTTTTGAGTTGACGTATGATGCTAGTGATTTTGCTGTTGGCGCTGTTTTAGGCCAAAAAAAGGAAGGTAAGCCTCGTGTAATTTATTACGCAAGTTAAACTTTGAATAGTACACAAATGAATTACACCACTACTGAAAAAGAACTATTTGCTATAATTTTTACATTGGATAAATTTTGAGCTTATTTAATTGGTTCATCCACTGTTGTTTTCACTAATCATGCTGCTGTTAGATATTTAATATCTAAACAGGATGCCAAACCTAGGTTGATATGGTGGATCTTGTTGCTTCAAGAATTCAACATCACAATAAAAGACAAGGAGCCAAAAATGTTGTTGCAGATCATTTATCAAGGCTGACAATAGGCTCATCTTTTGATAGCACATCTATCAATGATTCTTTTCCCAATGAATTTTTATTTTCTGTCAATTCCATGCCTTGGTTTGCTAACATTGTCAATTTTCTTGTAACAGGTAAGATGCCGCCTCAGTGGACACACCAAGACAGAAAAAAGTTTTTGATTGAGGTGAAATTTTTCTTTTAGGATGACCCATATTTGTTCAAATATTGTCCTGATCAAATCTTTCGGAGATGTGTACCCGATAATGAGGTAAGTAGTGTCATTAAATTTTGTCATTCAGAAGCATGTGGAGGTCATTTTTCTTCAAAGAAAACAGCTGCGAAAATCTTGCAGTGTGAATTTTATTGGCCCACTTTATTCAAGGACAGTTATACTTTTTGCAAAAGTTGTGAAAGTTGTCAAAAATTGGGGTCCATTTCTAAAAAACATATGATATCTTTGAACCCTATCCTTGTCATTGAAATTTTTGATTGTTGGGAAATTGATTTCATGGGTCCATTTCCATCATCTTTTGGATTTGTGTACATTTTGGTTGCAGTTGATTATGTCTCAAAATGGATTGAGGCGATTCCATGTCGGCATAATGATCATAAAACTGTTCTAAAATTTTTAAAAGAAAATGTTTTGAGTCAATTTGGAATTCCTCGAGCTATCATCAGTGATGGGGGAACACATTTTTGTAATAAATCATTTGAATCCTTAATGAAGAAATATTGCATTACCCATAAAATTGTAACCCCTTATCATCCTCAGACAAGTGGACAAGTTGAATTAGCAAATAGGGAGATTAAACAAATTTTGGAAAAAATGGTTAACCCAAATCATAAAGATTGGGCTTTAAGACTAAACGATGCACTTTGGGCTTACCGTACTGCTTTTAGAACATCTTTAGGCTTGTCTCCCTATCGGTTAGTTTATGGAAAACCTTGTCATTTGCCTGTAGAATTGGAGCATAAAGCATTTTGGGCCATTAAAGCTTTCAACTTAAGTATTGATGATGCTTCCAAGTTACGTAAATTGCAATTGAATGAACTTGAGGAATTAAGAAATGATGCATATGAAAACTCAAAGATTTATAAAGCTAGAACAAAAGTTTTTCATGACAAATCAATTTTGAGAAAAACTTTTGAAATCGGTCAAAAAATTCTGCTTTATAATTCTCGTCTTCACTTATTCCTTGGAAAATTGAGATCTATGTGGATTGGTCCTTATATTGTCAAACATGTGTATTCTTATGGGGCCATAGACATTGAGAATCCTAGAAATGATATTGTATTTAAGGTCAATGAACAAAGACTCAAACCATTTCTGGAACATCAAGTTGTTGAGGTAGAATCCATTTCTCTTTCTAATCCTTGTTATGAGTAGAATTTATTTTAATGTTGTTTCTTTCTTTTTGCAGTTCTTTGTGTTTCCGGTTAAATGACGGATAACGGTACTCCGTGACTCTCAAGTCGGTTTGTTTTTTAATTTCCCATAATAAATGATTTCTTCTCCTTTTAAAATGGATGTCAATCTCTCAAATCTAAGAAAGCATTTTCCTTCTCTCCCTCTAAATGCTCTAACAAAAGTCTACGAAGCTAGGTGTGAAAGACTGAGACTATTAATGTACAAGGGCATCCCAGAAAATATACGCTGGATAATCGAAGCAAAGGTTCGTTTAGCTGGTGAATCTTCAAATCCATTTGTCCCATACATACCGGGTCTCGGTAAAAGTTCATTTTCAAAAAAGAGAAGAGCAAGAAGAATGAAAGTTTGTTACAAGTGTGCATGATGGAATTGAAACACGTGATGTCATTCTTTGGGGATGGTTTCTGTAAACAGAGAAGATAAAATATTCTTCATTAAGAATAGACTGAGTAAGGAGTCATTAGATAATATCTTATTGACTCTTGAGACGCATTCTTGTGGAGTTGTGCAGCGTGAACTTCTTAGTTTGTGGAATCTCTTCAAGGACGAGCAAGAGCGTTATAGTCTTGGGAATCTGATTCAAAAAGACCCTGTTTGCCAATTTATAAGAAAATTAGATGGGAAGCTTATCCTCGACTCATAGAAGGCGTTTAAGCCGTTTCTGGACGTGAAACCAGAGGAAGATGTGAGCCACAATCACAACAACATGTATATATTATCTTGTACATCTTCAAAAAAAAAAAGAAAAAAAAATTTAAAAAAAAGAAGAAAAAAAAAAATAAAATAAAAAATGAAATAAAAAAAGAATAAAACAAGGGCGAAACTTCAGTTGTACTTGATCTTTAAATAGATTAGGAGCCCCTGCCAGCGGCAGCCCCGTCATTGACTCGGGTGGACCTTCGCATGCTGGTCGGTAAATAAGGTTCATGTGCCATGCTCTGTAAAGAGCTGAAAGCATTCCCAGGTTTTAACCAAAGGCTCTGCTTGCTGATGGACAGAAGAAGCGTCTCGTGTTTACATTCTCGCGTGACAATGCCTCTGAGCTGGATCCTGTGATTTAATGCCATGGGCTCTTCAGTGACCTCTCACTGGCTGTGGTCGTTGGTGGTAGCTGTCAGATTTATGCACTTTAATTAGTGGCGTCGTAGCTCAATCCAAAATATCCCACAAGCGGGAGGGAGAAGAATGCCTAGATTGGCTGAGCCGTCTTGGTATTACCGCACTTATGACGCGCAGTATAAAAATCTGCCATGAAACCTGTACATAAAGGTATGTAATCATTTGTTATTATTATTTTATCTTTGTATGATTTTGTTGAATTTTGGTTTTGGACAGACGATCCTTTGGATGGGATCCTTCGGGGGTTTCTAGACTTCTTTACCCCGATGGTTTTCTTAAAGTAAAAAAAATTATTATTATTATTATTATTATTATTATTATTATTATTATTATTATTATTATTTTAAAATTTCAAACTTTTCTGACACCAGCTAACCTACCTGTATAGGAGCTATTATTACTTTTTCTATTCTCTTCCCTATTTAAACACTTCATTTCTTCACTTTCTTGCAACTCATAATCATTCAAAGAGAGTGTGAGTGTAGAAATGGAGGGAGCTTCTTCTTCTGTTCATAGATTTGTCAGTATCTGTGTATTTTGTGGGACAAGTTATGGGAAGAGTTTAGAGTTTGTAAACGCAGCAAGCACTGTTGGTAGAACACTTGCTGCGAGGAACATTCATGTAGTATATGAGGGAGGTTGCCTTGGGTTAATGGGGGCTGTATCACTTTCTGCATTTGTAAGAGGTGGTTAAGTTTTAGGTGTCATTCCTGAACCTTTAACTTGAAGGAACATCGTTGGAAAGATAATTGGACTGGAAATTCAAGTATCATCTATGCATGGATGAATGAAGGTAATGCTTGAAAACTCTGATGCATTCATTGCCTTACCTGGTGGTTTTGGTACTTTGGAAGAAGTCTTTCAAATTGTCTCTTAGGCCCAACTGAACATCCACCATAAACCCATAGGTTTGTTGAATGTTAATAATTTCTTTGATAATTTGTTATCTTTTGTTGACTATCTGTGGAACAGAAATTTGTCACACCTTGACAAGAAGACGACTCCTTATTTCTGCTTCCACTGTTGATGAGTTGATTGATAAATTAGAAGCTTTTGTTTATGAACCTGATCCAGTAACAGCTCAGATAGATTAGTCCGAAGGAAGCAGTGAGGGAAGCAAAATGAAAAGAAAGCCAGCCAAGACACTCCAACTATTTAAATAATTACAAGCTTTGGTTTTATTTATCGTACTTTATTTCTATTTAAATTTGTGTGAGATTTTTATTTTCAGTAATTGCAGTAACAGGTAATATATTCTATCCTTTATCTATCTATGTTTTGACATTGAGGACAATGTTGTGATCTAGTTGGGGGGAAGGATGGTTGTGAAGAAAAAAACTAAAAAAAAAACCAAAAAAAGAAAATTGTTTGGAAGTGTGTTTGTTAATATGTTTGTTGTGTTTGTCATTAATTTATTAACAACAAAAGTAATTAGGGATGGCAGAGTAAGGAGTAAATTATTTACTCTTGAGACGCATCAAAAATTGGTGGCAGAGTAAGGAGTAATTGGGTAGACAACTAGTTTGTGTGGAAGTAGCAATTCAAATTCAGGGAAATTTGCATGATTGAGTAAATTGTCTTCTTTCTTAAAATTCACATGCTTGGTTATGGATACTGAATTGGTGGACTGAGAATGATAGAATTATGCTTTGTGAGATTTTGAGCCTATTGATGAATGGATTGAACATTTGTACCATTCTCTTCTTTCTTGTGTAAATTTCACTCATGGAATTGTTACTCTAGAACTTACTTTAATTCTTTTTGAGACTACATTTTCATATGCATATATAAATATGATTGAGGTATTTTTCTTGAAATAGCTACCTTAATCAAATAGTCAGCCTTGTTTAGCAGCATATTGTCTTAATATGATATCAAGCACTCTTATGACTTCTTGGAAATACTCTGATTCCTGCCAACGTAAAGCATTAGAAATAACCTATTTCCCTTTGCTTAACCCCTTTGAGCTTATTTGACCATTCTTTGTTTTGAACTCATTATGTGCCTTAAATGAAAAATCATGTTCTTACCTGATCTTAGGGAATAAGAGAACATTAGTTTTGTCATTCGATGAGTTCTTGAACAAGTGTGGGGATGTGTGTGCAGAATGGTTAAAAAAATGTATATATGATGTTCTTTTTGTAAAACAAATAAAAATAATAATAAAAAATAAAAAATAAAAAAATTAATTAAAAAAATAAAAAAAATGTAAAAAGAAGAGGGTCAACAAGGTAATAAAGGAACGGAAAAGAATATATAAAGAGAATTTGTATTAGGTGGAGTTGGGATGAACTTTCATGCTTGTTAATTGAACTCAACTCTTATGCTCTTTTATTCTCTAGTATTTAACTTGTCATATCCATATTACCTCCTCATTTACCTTGACCCTATTACAACCTTGAATAAAGTCCTCATGATTTGTGTGTGCATGTATTCTGAGTAGTGGAGAAGTAGAAGATAAGCAAGCTTATGGTACTGCAATTTTCATGGGTTGAATTGAGTAAAATACCTACCTTTTAAACACTTGAGGGATTGAGAGTGAATTTTGTGAAAATCTATCATTCTTGACTCATGCTTTTCAATTGAAATATCCTTGCTTGTTGATTTGAGATGTGAAGATATGTTACCTCATGAATGTTTTGATTACTTGAATGATTGATTACACTTCATTTTTAAATATTATTAGAAATTGAGTCTTTTAGAGTGTTTAGCTTTTGAGTCTGTTTCGTTTTTTTTTTTGTGAGTGGTCTTATGTGTTTTGCTCAGGAGTGCAAAAAGCTAAGTGTGGGGGAATTTGATGATCACATATTTGATACATTAATAAGCTTTCATTCTTAGTCATTTACACTCTCTATGTACTTAATTGACTGAGTTTTATTATGTTTTGTAAGTTTAGACTCAAATTGGACTTAATTAAATTTTTTAGCATGATTCATGTCTTACACTGTTTCTGTATTTGGGCCATATCTTGGGCTGTAGGTGGTCTTTGGAGGTGATTCTAGTGGAATTTGAAAGATAAGAGAAAGTTCTACAACTTTCAAGAATACCTCAAAGGCCCAATCACACGAGTAGATAACTCAAATTAGGGCTGAAGCAAGAACTAGAGTGCTGTTCCTGACAGCTTGACCTATGTGCACTGTTCATTCTATATTTTGTCAAATGGGCTAAAATTTTGATGTTGAATGCTTGAGACCTATATCTACAATTTTCATGTGAATACTTTTCAAGAATCAGAGGTCTAGTAGGTGATATTGGGCTTGAAAGTCAGAACAGAGGCGCTGGAACTGGGCTTGAACACTCTGCAGTAATTAGCCCATATCTTAGGCTATAGTTAGCCAAATGAGGTGATTCTAGTGTCCATTTTAAAGCCAAGATCAAGCCTACAACTTTGATAAAGATCACATTTGCTCATTCTGACGCATTCAATGACTTCAGAGCTAAATGATTTCGGAGGCAATGAATCTCTATAATTTTTCACTCACCAAATGTCATTTGGCATTTTCCACTCATCCACTCACTAATGACTCAGCCCCCTTATCATTTTGTATTTCTAATCCTCTATAAAAGGGGGCCTTAGCAGATCATTGGGGGTGTTAGGTATCAGTTACCAAAATGATGCCATTTTATTACTAGGTTTTCTTGTAGTAATTTTCCTTTGTTCTAAATTAAAGTCATGTTCTTCTTCTTCTTCTTCTCTCTTTCTTTCTTCTTATCAATGAGTAACTAAGTTTCATTTTACTTGGGTGAAAGGGTGAAGCTCTTGGTAATAAAATAAGGTTAGATTTGTTCTTCTCTTGTGCTTAAATGATTTATATTTTCTAGTAACCATTATACGTATTATAATTTGTTTCTTATAATTTAGAAACCATCTTTGTAAAGAGGAGTTCTTGATTTGTTGTAGACAAAATATTGGCACAATGAATGCTTTAACCCATTTATAAGTGGTGGTAATATTTTTAGGAAACATAATATAATTACGTATATTATTTTAAATGGACTTTTAATGTTGTATTTTCTTATTGGAACCTCCATGTTACGAGGATTCTAATTGAGTTATAAAAAGAATTAATCTTTCCTTTACTTTATTTACTAAGAGTGAATCTTTTTACCCAAGTAAATAATTTTAATCGTAGTAACAAAATATTTACTTCACCTTAATCTTTAACAATTCCCTGTGGATCGACCTCGGACTCACCGAGAAATTTATTACTCGAGACAACTTGCACTTGGGTTTGCAAATGTAACAATTAAAAAGTGTGCATCAATGAGTCTATTCGTGTGGATACCATAGAGACATTGTCACTGTTACAATGTTGGTGATTCACGTTGTTTGTTTTTCATCTCGCTTCAAGAGGTAAACTCAAAAACACGGATTATGGTCTCTTTTCGCATGGATCCTTGGTGGGAATTTTTGTTTTTCCGCTGCGTGATGTTTCTGCAATTCCCAATAGTGGTATCAGAGCCACTTGCAAAACCATGATTCATTTTTTCTGTTTTTCATGTTATATGAAATAACATGATTTCTTATTTTTGATAAAAGATAAGATCTTTAATGTATTATTTTAGAAACCGTATGAATTCTTTATGAATTACATAATTTGTTTGATATGTTGTATGCAAAACCATGATGATGTTTTCGAAACAATGAATCTATTTTGTATGTAATTTTTTTTGTGAATTTTTATGGCATGTATTTGATATTTACAGGGTTCTGGACAGCGTTATTTCTGAATGGAATTCTGGACAGCATTTTGGAAACCAAGTTTTGGTGGCATCAAGCGTTGATGTCAAGTAAACCTCATTCTGAACAACATTCTTGATAACAGCATAAGGATTCTAGAAACCTTGTTTCTAGTTGTCAGCGGCATCAAGTATTGATGTCAAGCAAACCTTGTTTCGGATAGCAGACGGCTGCGTTAAGGGTTCCTTGTGACATGAAGTGTTCATATCCTCATGCATTTTGGAAACCTTGTTTCTGGACAGGTGATGGCAGCTATGAGGATTGAAGTGTTGATACCCTGCTGGCAGCTATGAGGGTTGAAGTGTTGATGCCCTAGTTGTCAAGGAGGAGCAAGTGTTGATGCCCAATGACACCCCCGCCCACTGATCGGGCAACGAGAACCCCGTGGTCAAGGTGCTGCCCCGAACCCCATTTCGTAGTGTGTGTTATTCGAAAGCGCGATATTCAATTCTGTTTTTATGAATCACAAAATAATAATGTATTATTGTTTAGAGTTTATATGTTCTTTATGGTATATGGTGCATGGTTATGGCCTTAGTCCATTTTTATGCTTTTTTGTTAATTTTTTAATATGATCTAGGTGTCATGCCTTTCTCTCTACATTCTAGTTGTACATTCTCTTCTCACTTAACTCCCCTCGTATGTAAACCGAGGTTTCTTTATAATTTGTAATGTAATATTGATGTGGAGGCAAGAAGGCGGCATCAAATGAGGACGTTGGTGAGAGGTGCTTAGTGAAGCTGTTCGCTTTCTATGTTTAGTTAATGTTACTCTCACTGGCTTGGGAGAATCATTATGTTAGGGGCCATAACCATGTCACATTTATTATATGCTTTATAAGTATGAGATGCATGGATGATGTTTATGGTATGTTAAACAATTCAATAAATGGTGAGATCTAATAATCATTATAAAATTCCCTTAAAGCAAATATTAAGTTATTATGTGATTCCTTCCAATGTGTGACACTCATCAAGACTAGTATCGATTAAGTGTAGGTCTGCCAAAGTAGGATACCTTTATCTATATTAATAAGATACGATGGGATAAAAATAATATCCAACTGTCAACCATTAGGTCTGACTTAAATAGGCCATTTTCATAGGATTGAAGGTTTAGAGGCATGGAGTTGGGCTTTAGTCCATTAGAACGATTAGAATAAGTGTTATTCACCTAACTATCTAAGAGTTGCTTGTGATGCAATTGGAAAGTGTTTCCTACCTAAATAACTGAATTTTGAGTGATCATCCAAAGCTGACTCAAAGCTAGGTGAAATATGGATCTTTGCCTACTAGGAAATCTTACGATGGGATTTTTTGAGTCAATGCTGAGGGTCATTGATTTGAATAAAATAGTGAAAGACATATTTAATTAAAGACCTCGTTAAAACTGTGTATGGCATGATACTTATATTTTGCATATTTCTGTTGATATATTACCATAGCGACAAACACTTTGACTAACTTATCATTGCGATCTATCCTTGAGAAGGACAAGTTGTGTGGAATGAATTTTCTATATTGGTACAAGAATTTGAGGATTATTCTCAAACAAGAGAAAAAGTTACATGTTCTAGAACAGCCTATTCCTGAGTCACCTACTACAAAAATGCCCCTAGAGCTAAAAAGGATGCTTATAAGAAGCATCAAGATGACACCTTGGATGTCGGATGTCTAATTCTAGCCACCATGAACTTTGAGCTTCAGAAGCAACATGAGAACATGGATGCCTACAATATGATCATACACCTCAAAAAGCTCTATCAAGAGCAGGCTAGGCATGAGAGATACGAGGTCTCAAAAACACTATTTCAGTGTAAGCTGATAGAAGGAAGCCCTGTTGGTGCTCATGTACTTAAGATGATTGGGTACATTGAAAACCTAAAGAGACTTGGTTTCCCATTGGGCCAAGAGTTGGCCATTGACTTAGTCCTGTAATCGTTGCTGGAGAGTTTTAGTCAATTCGTCATGAACTACAACATGAATGAAATTGACAAATCACTGCCAAAGCTGCTACACATGTTGAGAATTGCAGAGTAGAACATAAATAAAGGCAAAGGAAAGGCCATTATGATAGTCCAAAAGAATAAGGGTAAGAAACAGCAGAAGAAGCCCAAGGACAAGTGGAAGGGTAATGGCAAGGATAAATCCAAGTCCAGCACTTATGGCTTGAAACTAATAGGCAGAAGGTATGTGCTTTCACTGTGGTCAAACTAGACATTAGAAAAGGAGCTGCGCCAGATACCTAGAGGAGCTTAAGAAGAAGAAAGGAAGTGAGACTTCCACTTCAGGTATTTTTTTAATAGAAGTCAATTTATCTACTTCTATATCTTAGGTATTAGATACTGGATGTGGGTCTCACATTTGTGTAAATGTGTAGGATCTAAAGGGTAGTAGACCAATGGCTAAGGGTGAAGTCGACCTACGAGTTAGAAATGGAGCAAAAGTTATTGCTTTAGCTGTAGGGACTTATTTATTATCTTTACCCACTGGCTTGTTATTAAGTTAGAGAACTGTTATTTTGTGCCTGCTATTAGTAGGAATATCATTTCTGTTTCTTGTTTGGACAAGAACGGTTTTACTTTTATAATAAAGGACAAAAGTTATTTTATTTATTCGAATGATATTTTTTATGGTAGTACACAACTGAGTAATGGACTTTATGTCCTCAATCTCGAAATGCCCATCTATAACATAAATACTAATAAGTTCAAATCTAATGATATGAACCCAACTTATCTCTAGCATTGTCGTTTGAGCCACATAAATGAGAAATACATCTCTAAACTCCATAAAGATGGATTCTTGGACTCATTTGATTTTGAATCATATGAGATATGTGAGCCTTGTTTATTGGGGAAGATGACTGAAGCCCCATTCATTGAACAAGGTGAAAGGGTTAGTGATCTTTTGGGCCTCATACATAGTGATGTATGTGGACCCCTAAACACACAAGCTAGAGGTGGTTTTCAATACTTCATTACATTTACTGTGATTTCAGTAGATATGGGTTTGTGTATCTTATGAAACATAAATCAGAATCCTTTGAAAAGTACAAGGAATTCAAGAATGAAATACAAAACTAACTTGGAAAGAGTATTAAAGTCCTTCGATCAGATCAAAGTGGTGAATACTTAAGCCAACAATTTGATGATCATCTCAAAGAGTGTGGGATAATATCTCAACTCACTCCACCAGGAACACCACAATGGAATGGTGTTTCTGAAAGGAGGAACCGAACCCTGTTGGACATGGTCCAATCCATGATAAGTCATGCAGACCTTCCAAGATCCTTCTAGGGACATGCTATATTAACAGCAGCTTTCACACTTCACCGTGTTCCATCTAAGACGGTTCAAAAGATATCATATGAGATATGGACTGGGAGACGACCCAGTTTGTCTTTCATGAAGATTTGGGATTGCGAAGCTTATATGAAACATCAAGTTTCTGATAAGCTTGGACCCAAATCAGATAAATGCTTCTTTGTAGGTTATCCCAAGGAAACCAAGGGATACTATTTCTATAATCCTACCGAGGGCAAAGTGTTTGTCGCACGGACTATTGTGTTTCTAGAAAAGGAGTTTATCTCCAAAAGAACTAGTGGGAGGAAAGTAGAACTTCAAAAAAGTCAAGGTTCACAAAGTAGCAACGAACCGATGGTGGAAATAGAGTAGTCTCCACAAAATGTTGTGGAACAATAACCTGCTCTAGTAGCATAAGTGCTGCGTAGGTCTAACAGGATATGTCATCAACAGGAGAGATATGGATTTCTCATGACCCAGCAAGGTGATGTATTGTTCATGGATCAAGATGAGCTTGTGACTTATCAAGAAGCCATTATAGGCCCAAAATCTGAGAAAAAGCTTAAGGATATGTGATCTGAAATGGAATCCATGTATGCCAACCAGGTATGGACCTTGGTTAACCCACCTGAGGGAGTAAAACCCATTAGGTGCAAGTGGGTTTTCAAGAAGAAAATTGACATGGATGGTAACATGTATACCTTTAAGACGCGATTGGTGGCTGAGGGTTTCAAGCAAATTCATGGTGTAGACTATGATAAGACTTTTTCCCCAGTTGCGATGCTTAAATTCGTTCGGATCTTGCTTGCTATTGCAATATATCACGATTGTGAAATCTAGAAAATGGGTGTCAAAACTGCTTTACTTAATGGAAATCTTCTCGAGGATGTGTACATGATACAATCTGAGGGTTTTGCCACTCCACAGGATGTTGGAAAATTATGCAAGTTGTAACAATCTATTTATGGATTGAAGCAAGCTTCTAAAAGTTGGAATCTTCGTTTTGATGATACAATAAAATAATTTGGTTTCATCAAGAATGAGGAAGAATCTTATGTCTACAAGAAGGATAGTGGGAGCACAATTGTCTTTCTGGTGTTGTATGTAGATAACATGCTACTCATTGGAAATGACATTCCTACCCTACAGTCTGTAAAAACTTGGTTAGGGAACTGTTTTTCTATCATAGACCTGGGCGAAGCCACCTATGTGTTAGGTATTAGGATTTATAGAGATAGATCACAGAGATTGCTTGGCCTAAGTCAGAGTACATACATAGACAAAGTGCTAAGACGGTTTAACATGCATGAATCCAAGAAAGGACTTTTGCCTATGTCCTATGGTGTAAGCCTATCTAAGGCTCAATCCCCTTCCACCCAAGATGAGAGGGATCGCATGATCAAGATTCCATATGCATTTGCAATTGGATCTATCATGTATGCTATGTTATGTACTCAACCAGACATCTCGTATGCTTTTAGCATGACAAGCAGGTACCAGTCTGATCACGAATTCCATTCTGTTATTAGCTTTTGTCATGCATTTGCATGTGGAAGGCATTTTGGGCCTCAACGTACTACTAAGAAAGTATTGGAATTTGTATTGTAACGGCCAACCCTTTTTCGTGATGCATATATGTTTTGTAAATCTTGTCAACAATGCCAACGAATAGGAAATATCTCTCGTAGGAATGAGATGCCCCAACAACCTTTGTTGTTTTATGAAATATTTGATGTTTGGGGTATTGATTTTATGAGTCCTTTTCCTATCTCGTTTGATTTTGTTTACATTTTTCTTGCTATTGATTATGTGTCTAAATAGGTGGAGGCAAAAGTCTCTCGGACTAATGATTAAAAAGTTATTGTGGATTTTGTTAGATCAAATATTTTTTATAAATTTGGCATTCCGAGGGCTATCATCAATGATTAAAGGTCACATTTCTGCAACCAGAATATGGAGGCCTTGTTGAAGAAGTATGGAGTGATGCATAAGATCTCTATACCATACCACCCCCAAACAAATGGGCAAGTTGAGGTATCAAATAGAGAAATCAAGCTAATCCTTAAGAAAACTGTCAAGCCTAATAGGAAAGATTGGAGTAAATGGTCTGAGGATGCTCTTTGGGCTTACTAGACGGCCTACAAGACACTACTAGGGATTTCCCCCTACCAAATTATCTTTAGGAAGGCATGCCACCTACCGGTGGAGATAGAACATAGAGCATTTTGGGTAGTGAAGAATTGCAACATGGACCTTGACCAAGCAGAAGTGAAAAGGAAATTACAATTACAAGAATTAGAGGAAATATGCTTAGAGGCCTATGAGAGCTCCAAAATTTACAAAGAGAAGACCAAGGCTTTCCATGACAAGAATATTGTAAAGAAGGAATTTGTGGTTGGGCAAAAAGTTCTCCTCTACAATTCCCTCTCAAGCTCATGCCCGGTAAGCTCCGTTCTAGGTGGGTAGGCCCTTTCATGGTTTCTAAGATGTTTCCTTATGGTGCGATGGAGGTCACAAGTATGGCAACTCACAAAACTTTAAAGGTCAATGGACATCTCCTTAAGTCATTCTATGAGGGCACACAAGATAACATAGTGGAGGAGCTCCACTTGCAAACAACCATCTACAATTGATAAGGATGTTTCTTTCACCTCTATTTTTTTTTGGCTTATCTTATATTTGTTGATGCTATCGATGGTTTGCTAATGATTTTTGAGCTTTAAATTGAGGACAATGTAAAATTTAGTGTGGAGGAGGAATTTTAGCATTCTGTTTTTCTGCTGTTTGCTATTTTAATTCAATTGTTTTTATTATTTTTGCTATTTTTACTATTTTGTTATGTTAATTTACTGTTACTATTTTGTTATATGTTGTTTCTATTTTTTTGTTTCTGTTTCTATTTACTATTTTTGTTTTCTATTTTTTATTTTTGTTTACTATCTCTGTTTTTTATTTCTATTTTATATTCTGTTTTTGTTTCTACTTTTTATGTTTTAAACTATTTTACTATTTAAAATTTTGTTCTAAATTTTTTTCTATTTTTAAAAGAAAAACTAAATATATTCATAACAAAGTGTGTTTTTAATTGCTTTCCAATGAAACTTTGAGTTTGTGAAAGTTGTGAGCATGTATAAATTGAGGTAACATAAGTGAATAAATTATCTTTCATCTTGAGAATAACTAGTTTGGTAATGAAATTGAATTAGTAAATTAAGTTTGATATAAACATATCTTGTGAGACTTTGAGCCCTTTAATGAATGGATTGAGCATTTGTGTCATTCGCTTCTTTCTTGTGTGATTTTCACTCAAGGAATTGTTACTCTAGAACTTGCATTGATTATTTTTTAGGTTACATTTTCGCATGCATACATAAACATGATTGAGACATTTTTCTTGAATTAGCCATTTTAACCAAATAGCCAACCTTGCATACTTTCCCTTGATTAACCTATTTGAACTTAATTGACTATTCCTTACTTTTAGCTCATTACATGCCCAAAATGAAAAACAATGTTCTTACCCAACCTTAGGGAATAAAGAGAGCATTAACATTGTTATTGGATGAGTTCTTGAACAAGTATAGGGGTGTACTAATTAGTATGCAAAATGTTGGTGAAGAAGGAAAGAGTGGCTAATTGAAAAAAAAAAAAGAAAATATGTGTAAAAGAAAGTCAATAAGGCAAAAGGAAATAATATATATATATATATATATATATATATATATGTGTGTGTGTGTGTGTGTGTGTGTGTGTGTGTGTGTAAAGAGAATTTGCATTACATAGAGTTGGGATAAACTATCATACTGGTTATATGGACTCAACCTTAATTCTCTTTTATTCTCTTTGGTCTTCAACTTGTTATATCCATATTACTCTCCTCTTTTACCTTGGCTTCATTACAACTTTGAATAAAGTCCTCTTGATTTGTGTATGCATGTGTTTTGAGTAATGGAGAA
Organism: Ormosia semicastrata; assembly: GCA_029884595.1. Taxonomy (NCBI): domain Eukaryota; kingdom Viridiplantae; phylum Streptophyta; class Magnoliopsida; order Fabales; family Fabaceae; genus Ormosia; species Ormosia semicastrata. Next base: position 671,362 of record JAQQTO010000060.1, on the reverse strand, counting down.
GTAGAAAATAAGCAAGCTTATGGTAGTGCATACTTTCATGGGTTGAATTGAGTGAAACACTTACCTTCCAAACACTTTAAAGATTGAGAGTAAATCTTGTGAGGTTCTATCATTCTTGATCTATGCTTTTCAATTAAAGTTACTATGTTTGTTGATTGAGATGTAAAGAAATGTTACTTCGTGAATGTTTTAATTCCTTGAATTTTTGGTTGCTTTCCTTTAGCATTCTTGAACATCATTAGAAAGTGATTTTTTCTTGAGCTTTTAACTTTCAAGTTTGTGTTGTTTTTCTTTTGTTCCCTAGTAGTGGATTTCTACTTTTGCTTGGGAGTGCAAAAGGCTAAGTGTGGGGTAATTTGATAAATACCTTTTTTATATATTAATTAACCTTCATATTCATCATTTTAGACCTCTCTTGTGCTTAATTGATTGGTTTTGACAACCATTTATAAGTTTGGGTTCAAATTGGGCTTAGTTGTATTTTTTAGTATTGTGGCAATTTCACATTATTTGCTCCATTTCGGGTATAACTTAAGTTATAAACATCTAAAATTTATGAACTTTACCTTGTAGGAAAGCCAAGAGGTAGCTTTAAAACTTTTATGCAGAGCTCCAAAGTTGAATCAGATGTATAGTGGGTCATATTGGGCCTAAAAGTTAGAATAGAGGTGTTGTCACTTGAACCATAGCAGTATGCAAAGATTAGGTCATATCTTGGGCTGTAGGAGTCAGAATGGGCTGAAACTGGTTCCATTAGAAATATGAGACAAAAACCTTCAACTTTCAAGAACACCACTTATCAAAACAAGGATGTTTTGATAAGGTGTTTAATGTCTAAAGGGAGATGATGGGATCTAAGAGCTGTAAAATAGGTTTTGGCCATAACTCCTTCCTTAGGTGTCAAATCTTGTAAATTAGGTGTCCAATTAAAGCTAATTGGAAGATGAAGAGTCTAAGCTAGGGACAAACATGTAATTTTGCTTTTAAGGTTTGTTATGTGGGAGAGAAAGCCCAAAACCGAGATCATTCCATTCAGTTCTCACTTCTTACTTTCTTTCTTTCTCCTTCTTCCTCTCCTCTCCTCTCTTCTTACTTCTCTTTTACATTTATACTCTTTACTTTTCTACACTTTACTTTTCTATTTTTGCTCTCCATTCATGGAGATCTAAAGCTTTGTAATCAATCCTAGGGATTGAAACACTGTTGATGTTTAATTTTGAGACCTTGTGATGAATGTTTACATTATTGTTGTTAATTAATTTTTTCTCCTCCTTCTCTTGATTTTGTTGCATCTTGACTGAGTGTTTAACTCAGTTTTGGTGTTCATGTGATAGTTGCTTAACTATCATGTGTTTGCAAAAAAACTAGATAATGCATCAAAGGTATTTGATGTTTTGTCTAGCTAGCATGAGTTCTGGTATGAGGTTGATCTCAAGGGTGGGCATGGTTTAGTTTAATTCAAAAAACCAAACCAAATGATAATAAACTGGAAATGTAGTGCACTTTAAATATGGTTTACATCTAAGAACTATAACTGCTTTATTTAAAAAAACCAAACCAAAATAAACCAGTTATTCTGTTTGGTTAACTGAACCACTTTCAACACAAAAATCAGAATCGTAAAATGAACTTGTAAATTACAGCACTCGGCTTCGAATAGGAAGAGCACGCAGAGGAAATCAAAGCGGCAATGGAGGCACTAGCAAATCACACAATGGAAGCAACGTTGCTAGCATTGATGAGCAGTTTATTGCCATGGAGGTTGCGCAGGTGGAGGGTCTTGAGGCAGTAAGAGATAATCCTCAGTGAACTGGACAATAAACTATTCTTCATCCCCTTTCAACTCCCACTGCCAAGATCTTCCACTTGCACAGCAACCACAACACTGCCACAGTCCTTCACCTAAACAACCGCGATGCCACTGCCATTGGAGACAAACTTTGATGACATTCATGAACTAAACAAGCAGCATCATTGCTCTCTCTTACGAAGTTTGAATTTGTATAGACACACTTCGCTTTCGCTCTTTCAAGTATCATTCATGGCAGACTTTTGATTTTGTATCAAAGTTCAGTTCACAGTTCTCTTTTGTAAACAGAGCTTTTAAATTTCTAAACTCTTGAACTGGCTCAATTTACTATAGTTAACCGAATTATATATGCTAAATAGTTAACCAGACCTCTTTAATAAATAAAACCAAATTGATATATAAACCAATTTTAACAGATTGGATTCTTTTGGTGCGGTTTAGTGCAGTTTAGCGGTTTGGTCTGTTTTATGGATAATTATGCCCACCCCTAGTTGATCTGGGGTTAAATGAATGCTTAATCCATTTTTCGTTGATTGACCAAATCCTAGGTACTTACTTAGTAGAGAATTCATACTTGGATGAGGATTTCACATGAGATTAGGCAATGCACCAAAGGTATTTGATGAATTGCCTAACTTGGTTGAATGCTAAGTATTAGGTTGATTTAGGGTTGGATGGATACTAAGTTCATCTAATGTTGATTAACCAAATGCTAGATTCCTATCTAGTAGAGCATACTAAGAATCTGGTTAGCCTATGAATATATCCATAGTGGTCAAGGATGGATTAAACTCAAGAGTTGTTGATTCCCTTGGATTGGTTGTTTATCTTCATTATGTTTACACTATTTTATAATATTTTAATATTCTCATTTAATTACTGACTTTTAATTACTTTTGCAAACCAAACCCCACCTCTTTTCTAACTTCTTAATATAATTGATTAACTAGAATGATCTAAGGACTCGACCCAGTTGCATCACATTCTATAAGTGCTTAGTGAATCAGTTATAAATCTCATCTAATTTGGTAGCCTCGGTAGCTATTAGAAACTCATTGGGATATTCTTAAGGGATTGGTGCAAGTTAAGTTACTAGATAATTTTCATATTCAATAAGTTACCCTAACTGGATGGGAACCCCTAAGTTTTGTTAGATCGAAATTGGAAATGATGAGTTGGATACAATCAATAAAGGTGAAATTCCTTCGAGTATGATATCTGATAGAGATCCCAGAAATTTTAAAAAGGAGGGGAGAAATGTAACATCCTCCCTAATTTGTTAGTCTTAAATATGGTTATAGAGGTACTATAATACTTGCATGAGTTACCTGTTTAATTTTAGTGACCTTCTGAGTTAGTTTGGCTATATTGCAATAATACTGAATGTGAAAAATAACTTATAATAGCTCAAAACTGAGTATAAACTACTTAGATGAAAGAAATAAATAAGGAGAATTTATTTCTAGGTTACAAATGAATTAAATGTGATGTGGTTAATTTTGAAAAATTAACTGAGTTAGTTTGACATTTTTAATAACACAGGATGAGTGTTTATAGGCCAAATTAAATAAGCAAGTAGCTTGGAAAATTATGAGAATTTTTGGAAACACTAAGTAAAGGATGGGAAATTTTTTGGTAATGAGTACAAGATAAGGCAGATATCTGAAAGCCTATTAGTTTAATTCCTAAGGTTTAACTTAACTTAAGGAAGAGCAATAGAACTTAAGTGTCAGCTAATGGTATATGACATAATGAAACTAGGAATGAGACGAGTCCTAGAATTTTCTATAACACCTATAAAGGTTAGAAAACCTGTTAATAGAAGATTAAAGTATCTTTAAGAGATATAACATTTCCAGTTAACACTACAACTTTCCAACCTTATCTTTCCACTTGCCTCTACTGCCCCATCTCCTATTTCATTAAATTTCTCTCTTTTCTCATCCATTCATTCACATGGCTATATAAAAGGAAAGAAAGGAAAAAAGAAAAGGAAAGAAAGAAGGGAAGGAAGTAGGGGAAGAAAGAAAAAAAGGCAAGGAAAAAGAAAAGAAAGGAAAGAAGGAGAAAAGCTTGGCTTCATCTTCATAGATTTGAGGTAGGGGGTTACATGGTTTCATTGCTTCACTTCACTCTTTTCTATTTGTTACCACTTTTTTCTTTGATGTTTTGGTATGGGAAATGAGTTTGTGAAGTTAGAAATTGTGTAAAAGTTATGTTTATAGTTAATAATCTTAGATTTGGCTTGAAATCTTTATAAACATGGATATAATATTAGGTTTGATGGCTTGGTTATGTTGTTAAACCTTTTTGGATTTTGGTTTGAGAATACTTATGGTGAGAAGTATTGCTCTTTGATTTAAAATTGTTGGTTTTTGGGTGTTTCTGAATGAAAAGCTCTATTTTTGTGGTTTTCTACAACTGGTAATCGATTACCAGAGTTAGTAATCGATTACTAAGATTTTGAGAAGTGAAATTTCACGTGGTAATCAATTACCATCTTACCACAAGACGGTAATTGATTACTAATGTTCTGGAAAACAAGATTTGTATGCGGTAATCGATTACCATAAGCTGATAATTGATTACCACAAGCTGGTAATCGATTACTAAGCCTCTGATTTGTAAATTTTGAAATGGTAATCAATTGCTAGGAGTGGGTAATCTGTAACACCCTCGATAGCATGATATACTAGTTTATGATTACAAAGGTAATATAGTTTTTGTTTGGCATGTCAGTTAAGTTTTGTGATGAACTAAGTTAGTTTAGGTACTTTGCTGTGACACAAAATGTGGTAAATGACCTAAAACGACTCAGAAAATAGCATAAATTACTAAGTTAAGGGAAACAAGTATAGATAATTTGTTTATAGGTCATAAATAAGCTAATAAAGGTGTAGTTAAAGTTTGAAGATAATTGGAGTTAGTTTAGCATTTTTAAGCATACTGGTTATGTGTTTTAATGCTGGATTGGCCCCCAACAGATATGGAAAATAGAGAAAGGGTGAAACAAGATTTTTAATGAATCTTAAGATTTATTACAAACTTGTTGGAAGTTGAAAAATTGGATTCGGAGGAATCTAAGTGTTCATAGAAGATCGGGAGTTTTAGTACCACTTTAGTGGTTAGTTTATAAGTGGCCAAAGTGGATTTCTCTTCTTCATTTCCCATGGTAGAGAACTGAAATAGAAGAGAGAAAGAAAGGAAGAGGAAATGGAGAAGAGGAGAAGGAAGAAAGGAAGGCAAAAGGGAAGATTAAAGAGCATGTTCAAGGCTTCAAGATCTTCATCAATACAAGAGGTAGGGGGATTTCTATTCTTCTTTTCCTTGTTGTTCATCTTGAATGAACTTAGGTTATCATGAATAGAAATAGGGGTCTGGATAGCCAAATCTATGTTTTAGGATTGGTTCTTGACTTCAAGGACTAAGTATGTTTTAGCTTAGTGAATGCTAGATGGCTATTTATGACTTAAGATCAACCATTAGGGTTCATAGATGAGGAACTTGGTGATGGTTGGAGTTAAGATGATTTTTAGACCTAAATGTATGCCTAAGTGAATCAATAGGTTGTATGAGAGTTAAAACAAGTTTAGAGCCTAGATTGAAATTAGAAATCATAACGAAATCGATCAGGGATGATTGGAAGTGAGTAAAGTTCCAATAGAACAGTACTCGGTTCTGCAGAACCTAGTTTTTTATGCTTGCGCCACGGCGAGAGATGCACCACACCGAGGCGTGAGGTATAATACTCTTAGTAACATGTTAGACTTGTATATGGTTACAAAAGGTAGCATATTACTTATTTAACATGTCTGTGAAGTTTTGTGATAATCTAATTTTATTTAGGCACTTAGTTGCAACTCAGAAATTGAAAAGTAGATTAAATTGACTCAGATAATGGCTTTAAAGGATAAATTGAGGGAAATAGATATGGATAACTTGTTTCTAAGTCACAAATGAACTAAGTAATATGCAGTTAAAGTTTCAAGTTAATCTAAGTTAGTTTGGCATTTTTAGGCATAATGGTTGTGCATTTAATTCTGAATTGACTACTAGTAGATATGGAAAAAGAGAATATAGGTAAAACAACAATTTAGATAAATCTTAGTATTTATTCTAAAGTTGTTAGAATCTATAAAAATTGAATTAGTATAATTCGGGTGTCCTTAGCATATATAAGTTTCAGCATAGAAACTTAAGTTACCAAGATTACCCTTTTTCTCCTTTATTTCCCTCCTTTCTCACGAAACTCTCAGAAAAATAGAGAAAGAAGAAACGGACGAAGAGAAGAGAGAAAGGGAAAGAAAAGAAGAAGGAGAAGGAGAAGGAGGAGAGGAAGATCAAAGCTCAAGCTTGAAGATGAAACATTCACACAAGAGGTAAGGGGTTTCTTTTCATCTTTCTCCTTAGTTCATTAGATTGAACCTAGGTTTTGTATGAATAGGAATTAGGGGTTTGGAGAGCCAAATCCATGTTCTTGGCTTAGTTCTTGATTCCAAGGACTAGGTTAGGATAGTTTAAGCTTAGTGAATGTAAGATGACCATTTATGGCTCAAGATCAACCATTAGGATCCATAGATTTAAGAATTGGATAATGGTTGGAGTTATGTGATTTTGGACCTAAATCTATGCCTAAGAGAATCCATAGGTTGTAAAAGAGTTACAATAAGTTTAGGGCCCCATATTGGTGCTAGAAATCATAAGGAAACTGATCTTAGATGATTGAAAGTAAGAAATCAACCTTTGAAATAGTGCATGATTTTTGCAGAATTCTACAGAAACCACGTTTCGTAGTACGCGCCATGGCGTGGAGGAGGTCATGCCGCAGCGTGAGGTTGAATGTTCATGTTCGCTGCAGCGTGAGAAGGCCACGTCGAGGCGTGAGGTTAGGTTTGATACATGCACCGCGGTGTGCTAGACGTCATGCCATGGCGTGTTGCGCTCTCGGCCTGCTGTAGACTAAGAACTCGAGAGCTGGGCGCCACGGCGTGCCTAGAGTTATGCAGCGACATGAGCACCAAGAACTCCAAAAATGTCATTTATGATGTTTTGAGGTTCTTAGTTAGATGAAATCATTTATATATGTTCCCTAAGGTGTATGAGAACACAAATAGGGATATTTTCAAGAGAAAAAGTGTCACCTAGTAAGCATGAAAAAACTTAAGCCTTTGAGCATCCTAAAGTGAAGGATTGCCTAAGGCAAGGATGTAGTACCTTAGGCAACCTAGTGTTGCATTAGATATCACTCAAGATGTGATGATATGGTGCAATGGAGATAAGTATATTAGGATGGATTGTAGGGTTCACTCTAGTAAGAATAAGGAATGTATGAGCCTTAGGATATCCAAGAGTAGTGGATCACCTTGGGAAGGTACCTAGAACCTTAAGCGACAAAGCATTGCAAGTAAGAACCACTCTTGAGCTAAATTCATTTGAGTGGAGATAAGATTATGTATTTTTAGGTTCCTAAGTGAGGGAATGCTTATGTATTGAGTTCTCTAGGCAAGTGAGACCACATGCATTACTAAATACACAATAGCAAGATTTGAGACTAGTAAGCTTGTCATATCCATAAGAGTAGTAGGATATGCAAAGTTCTAGAGAAAATGCTAATTTGTTTCCTTAAACAAGGTTGGAATGAAGCATTAGCTAAGATAGACTTTTTCACTAGGATGAGTTGAGTCTATAGGAACGTTAAGGTAGTGTTTGATTCGGATTAAAAGTTGCAAACCCAAGTGCAATTTGTTTCAAGTAATAAATTCTTGGGAGTCCAAGGTCGATCCACAGGGAATTGATGAAGAAAAATTCTTTAACGTAAAGTAAATATTTTGTCACAACAATAAAAGTGATAAAACTTAGTCACAAATAAAAAAAACTTACTTGGGTTAGGAGATCCACTCTTAGCAAGTAAAATAAGGACAAGATTAATTCTTTTTATAACTCAATTAGAATCCACACATAATGAAGGTTCCAATAAAAAAATACAACATTCAAAGTTCATTTAAGATTATATACGTAATTATATTATGATTCTTTTAATCATCTATTAACACCACCACTTATAAATGGACTCAAGCATTCATTGTGTCAATATCTTGTCTACAACAAATCAAGATCTCCACTTTACAAGGAGAGTTTCTAAATTAATTGAAAACAAAATACAACATGTATAATGACCACTTGAAAATATATCATTTAAGCATAAGAAAGAAATGAATCTAACCTTATTTCATTATCAAAAGCTTCACCCTTTCACCTAAGTAAAATGAAACTTACTTACTCATAGACAAGAAGAAAGAAAGAGAGAAGAAGAAGAAGAAAAAGAACATAACTTCAATTTAGAACAAAAGAAAACTACAACAAGATAAACAAACAACACAATAGCATGATCTTGGTCTCTAAGACCAAGACTCTCCAAATGATCAGCCAAGGCTCTCTTTTATAGAGGATTAGGGATATAAAATGATGAAAGGGCTAATTCATGAGTGAGTGGATGAGTGGAAAATGAGTAGAAAATGCTAAATGACTTTCGATGAGTGAAAAATTATAGAGATTCTTTGTCTCTGAAATCATTCAGTTCTAAAGTCACTGAATACGTCAGAATATTAAAATGTGATTTTCATGAAAGTTGTAGGCCTAAATATTAGCTTTCAAATGCCACTAGAATCACCTCAAAATGCTACTTACAGCCTAAGATATGGCCTAATCACTGTATAGTATTCAGACCCAGTTACAGCTCCTCTATTCTGACTTCCAAGCCCAATATGACCTCCAAGGAGTTTGAACTAAGTATTGTGTTCTCAATTAAAGTTGTATATATGGGTCTTAACTTATAGATACCAAAATTTTAGCCCAATCTAGATCTTACAACCCGAGTTATGCTTTGATTACTGCACACTGTTCAGGTTCCAATCACAAAACTCGTATTCTGACTTCCAAGCCTAATTAGTTCCACTACTTCTGACTTTAACCAAGAGCTTTTTATGAAAGTTGTAGATCTCTCTCTTATCTTTCCAACAAGGTAAAATACATAATTTTTAGATATTTAGAACTGAAGATATGGCCAAAATACAGAAACAGTGTAAGACATAAATCATGCTGAAAAAATCAATTAAGTCCAATTTGAGTCCAAACTTACAAAACATAACTAAACTCAATCAATTAAGTACATGGAGAGTATAAATGATTAAAAATGAGGGTTTATTAATGTATAAAATATGTGATTATCAAATTTTTCTTCACTTAGCTTTTTGCACTCTTTGGCAAAACACAAGACTAAAACTAGGAAAAAAATGACAAAGACTCAAAAGCTAAACACTCTAAAAGACTCAATTTCTAATAATATTTTAGAATGAAGAGCAACCAATCATTTAAGGGATCAAAACATTTATGAGGTAACATTTCTTCATATCTCAAACCAACAGGTAAGGAAACTTCAATTGAAAAGCATGAGTCAAGAATGATAGATCTTCACAAGATTCACTCTCAATCCCTCAAGTGTTTAAAAGGTAGGTATTTCACTCAATTCAACCCATAAAAATTATACTACCATAAGCTTGCTTATCTTCTACTTCTCCACTACTCAGAACACATACACACGCAAATCATGAGAACTTTATTCAAGGTTGTAATGTGGTCAAGGTAAAGGAGAAGGTAATATGGATACGACAAGTTAAATACCAAATAAAATAAAAGAGCATGAGAGCTGAGTTCAATTAATAAGCATGAAAGTTCATCCTAACTCCACCTAATACAAATTTCCTTTACATATTCTTTTTCTTTCCTTTATTGCCTTGTTGGCCCTTATTTTTTAAATTTTATTTTATTTTATTTTTATTTTTTTAAGAAGAACATAATATATACATTTTTTTAAGTAAACATTTTTTTAACCATTCTGCACACACACCCCCACACCTGTTCAAGAACTCATCCAATGACAAAGCTAATGTTCTCTTATTCCTTAAGGCTGGGTAAGAACATGGTTTTTCATTTAAGGCACATAATGAGTTTGAAACAAAGAATGATCAAATAAGCTCAAATGGTTAAGCAATGGGAAATAGGTCATTTCCAATGCTTTACGTTGGTAGGAATCAGAGAATTTTCAAGAAGTCATAAGAGTACTTGATATCATATTGAGATAATATACTGCCGAGCAAGGCTGTCTATTTGTGCATAATCATTCTTGGCTATTTGGTTAAAGTAAGTATTTCAAAAAAAAATGCTTCAATCATATTTATGTATGCATATGAAAATGTAGTCTCAAAAAGAATCAAAACAAGTTCTAGAGTAACAATTCCATGAGTGAAATTCACATAAGAAAGAAGGGAATGATAAAATGTTCAATCCATTCATCAATAAGCTCAAAATCTCACAAGGCATAATTCTATCATTCTCAATCTACCAATTCAACATTCATAACCAAGCATGTGATTTTTAAGAAAGAAGACTCAATCATACAAATTTTCCTGAATTTGAATTGCTACTTCCACACAAACTAGTTATCACCCCAACTAGGATGCGTCTCAAGAGTAAAATTTACTCATTACTCTGCCATCCTTAACTGGTTTTACTGTGAATAGGTTTCTGACAATCATGTCAATAAACATACTCCCCAACTAAGATGTGTCTCAAGGGCATAATTTACTCCTTACTCTATCATCCTTAACTGGCTTAGTAAGTTACTGACAATCATATCATACTTCCTAATTTTTTTTGGAACAACTATCCTTCCCCTCCAACCAGATCACAATATTGTCCGCAATGTTAAAATATAGATGAGTAAAAGATAGAAGACATTACCTGTTATAGCAATTACTGAAAAGAGAGACCTAACACAAATTTAAACAGAAACAAAGTACAATAAATAAAACCAAAGCTTGTAATTATTCAAATAATTGGAGTGTTTGATCACACTATTGTTCCTTGTTGCCTCCCTTGCTGCTGCCTTTTGACCAATCTATCTGAGCTATAACTGGTTCAGGTTCATAAACAAAAGTTTATAATTTATCAATTAATTCATCAACAGTAGAAGTAGAGATAATGAGTCGTCTTGTCGAAGGTGTGATAAAGTTCTGTTACACAGCATGGTCAACAAAAAATAACAAATTATCAAAGAAATTATTAACATTTAACAAACCTATGGGTTTATGGTGGATGTTCAGTTGGGCCCAAGAGATAATTTGAAAAAGTTCTTCTAAAGTACCAAAACCACCCGGTATGGCAATGAATGCATCAGAGTTTTCAAGCATTGTCCTCATTCGTCCATGCATAGATGATACTTTAAGTTCCAGCCCAATTGTCTTTCCAATGATGTTCCTTCGAGTTAAAGGTTCAAGAATAACACCCAAAACTTGACCACCTCTTAGATAAGCAGAAAGTGATATAGCCCCCATTAACCCAATATTACCTCTCCTATATACTACACGAATGTTCCTCACAGTAAGTGTTCTACTAACTGTGCTTGCTGCGTTTACAAACTCTAAACTCTTCCTATATCTTGTCCCACAAAATACACAGATACTAGTAAATCTATGAACTGAAGAAGAAGCTCCCTCCATTTCTACACTCACACTCTCTTTGAATGATTATGAGTTGCAGGAAAGTGAAGAAAATGAAGTGTTTAAATAAGGAAGAGAATAGAAAAAGTAATAATAGCTCCTATATGGATAGGTTGGCTGTTGTCAAAAAAGTTTGAAATTAAGAAACACAATTTTTTTATTTTTTTTATTTTTTTAGACTTCAAGAAAATCATCAGGGTAAAGAAGTCTAGAAACCCCTGAAGGATCCCTCTCAAAGGATCATTTGTCCAAAACTAAAATGTAACAAAATCATACAAAGATAAAATTATAACAATAAATGACGGCTTACCTTTATGTACAGTTTTCATGGCATATCTTTATATTACGCGTCATGAGTGTAGTAGCCTTCACAATCTTACCGCCCCTTGAAAGATACATTAAATTCCCTTAAGGAATTTTAGACTTAAAGCACCTCTCCCGCTTGTGGGATATCCCAGCCTATGCATCGTCCTTCTAGTTAAAGAGAAAAAATCTAAATACGATGACTAGTGACCACAGCCAGTGGAGCTACGCTCAGGAAACTAATAAATCAATACCAAGAATTGAGCTCAGAGGCATTGTCACAAGAGAATGCAAACACGGGATGCTTCTATCTATCCATCAACAAGCAGAGCCTACAGTTAAAATCTGGGAATGATTGTGCGACTCTCTACAGAGCATGGCATATGAACCTTATTTACTGACCGGCGTGCGAAGGTCCACCCGAGTCAATGATGGGTCTACCACTGGCAGGGGCTCCTAATCTAATTGAAGACCAAGTACAATCGAATTTTGCCTTTTTTATTTCTTTTCTTTTCTTCTTTTTTTTTCTTTTTTCTTTTTTTTTTTGAAGATGTACAAGATAATATATACATTGTGATTATGGCTCATATCTTCCTCTGGTTTTACGTCTGGTAACGGCTTAAACGCCTTCTACAAGTCGAGGATAAGCTTTCCATCCAATTTTCTTATAAATTGATAAACAGGGTCTTTTTGAGTCAGATTCCCAAGATTGTAACGCTCTTACTCGTCCCTGAAGAGATTCCACATATTAATAAGTTCACGATGCACAACTTCATAAGAATGCGTCTCAAGAGTCAATAAGATATCATCTAATGACTCCTTACTCAGTCTATTCTTAATGAAGAATATTTTATCTTCTCTGTTTACGGAAACCATCCCCAAGGAACGACATCACTTGTCACAAGAAAATTGACAATATTAGCAAACCAAGGCATGGAATTGACAGAAATAAAAATTCATCAGGAAAATAATCATTGATAGGTGTGATATCAAAAGGTGAGCCTATTGTAAGTATGGACAAATGATCTACAATAACATTTTCAGCTTCTTTCTTATCTTTTATTGTGATGTTGAATTCTTGAAGCAACACAATCCACCGTATCAACCTAGGTTTGTAAAAACTTGTTGAAAAAATTAACAAGTGCACCAAATTGTCAAAGTAATAAAGTTAACAATTAAAAGGGGAAAAAACACTAAAGCGCATGAAATTAAGAGAGAAAAGAGAGAACAAAGCACATGAATGCAAAACACATTAAGGATATAAACATGTGAAATTAAAACACTAGGGATCTGACTTCACTTAATTCAATAATCTATCATAGACAATAGAGTAGCTTTGGGACCTTTATTCTAATTAATTTCTAATTATTCAATTGATGGGGAGAATCCAGTAATTAATTAAAACTCAATTCCTTGGTCAAAACCCTAACTCTTAAAGGCATGACCTTTACTCTATGGATTCTCATGGAAAATACCACAATTCTCCCACACAACCTATAACCTCTATTCCTAGATGATTATAAATCTTGACACTTATTATTTATGGTCTAGGTTATATGTAAACTTTCCGATTCTACACACACCTCACTAGATCAATTTATGAGTGGCCAATTCATAAAAGCATTAAGAATCATAATAAGCACTCAATTTTTTTTTAACAAAAAAGATATGCAAAAGCATCACTGCATTGCAAGGCATCCCAACTATGTTGGCACCCCAAGCAACGCCTATCATCTGCTAATAAGCACTCAAATTGAATAGAAAAGAAATTAATTAAAATTCTAATTTTAATACATGTCGATTGAATCAAGTTACATCTTCACCCTAGAAATACACAAATTTAACAACACATGACAAAAGAGAAGAAGAAATAGGAAGAATAAAATAATAATATATACAGAGCTCAACCTTCCATAAAAAAATATTAACAAGTAGGCAGTAAACTTGCCATAGTATATATATATATATATTAACAAATAGGTAGTAAACCTGCTATTAAATATTAATAAGGATGTGGTATAAATCAACCACCAAATAAATATTAACAATAGTGTGATATAAATCGACCACCAAATATATATTCACAAGGGTGTGATATAAACCAACCATCAAATAAGTTAATAAACTGATAAATTTAAAAGTTAATAAGCAGGTAAATTAAAATGTTAGAAGCAATTAAATTAAAAAGTTAGAAGCAGACTAAATTAAAAAGTTAAAAAGTTAGTAAGAGAGTTAGATAATTAGTAAGTTAGTAAGCAAGAAAATTAAAAAGATTAGTAAGTTAGTAAGTTAGAAATAAAATACAAAAAATAAAGTACGAGAAAATAAAGTACGAGAAAGTAAAATACAAAAAATAAAATACAAAAAATAAAGTGTAGAAAGTAAATTTAAAATATGAAAATTGAAGAATTGGCAAGCCAATTTTTTTCTCTAGCGAGAGAGAAGAGAAGAAGAAAGATTATTTCATTAATGATTGTAGATTACAAAGGGAGAAAGGAGAGTTAGTTCGTTAGTATGTACAAAAAAGAAAAAAAATTAAAAGAGTAGAAAAAATATATATATATATACATATATATATAAAAAATATTTACACAATAAATTTGTTCTTCAAATCAAGTCTCTAGCAACGGCGCCAAAAACTTGATGCGTATTAAAAGTTACAAACCCAAGTACAAGTTGTTTCAAATAATAAATTCTCTGGAGTCTGAGGTTGATCCACAGGGAATTGTTGAAGAAAAATTCTTTAACGTAAAGTAAATATTTTATCACAACAATAAAAGTGATAAAACTTGGTCACAAATAAAAAAAACTTACTTGGGTTAGGAGATCCACTCTTAGTAAGTAAAATAAGAACAAAATTAATTCTTTTTATAACTCAATTAAAATTCACATATAATGGAGGTTCCACTCGAAAAATACAACATTCAAAATTCATTTAAGATTATATACATAATTATATTATGATTCCTTAAATTATCTATTAACACTGCCACTTATAAATGGGCTTAAGCATTTATTGTGCTAATATCTTGTTTACAACAAATCAAGATCTCCACTTTACAAGGAGGGTTTCTAAATTGATTGAAAATAAAATACAACATATATAATGACCACTTGAAAATATATCATTTATCCATAAGAAAGAAATGAATCTAACTTTATTTCATTACCAAGAGTTTCACCTTTTCACCCAAGTAAAATGAAACTTAGTTACTCATAGACAAGAAAAAAAGAAAGACAAGAAAAAAAGAAAGAAAGAAAGAAAAGAAAGAAGAAAGAAGAAGAAGAAGAAGAAGAAGAAGAAGAAGAAGAAGATAAGAAGAAGAAGAAGAAGATAACTTCAATTTAGAACAAAAGAAAACTACAAGAAGATAAACAAAAAACACAATAGCATGATCTTAATCTCTAAGACCAAGACTCTCCAAATGATTAGCCAAGGCTCTCTTTTAAAGAGGTTTAGGGTTACAAAATGACAAGGGAGCTGATTCATGAGTGAGTGAATGAGTGGAAAATACCAAATGACTTTAGAGATTCTTTGTCTCTAAAATCATTCAATTTTGAAGTCACTGAATACATCAGAATATTGAAATGTTCTTCATGAAAGTTGTAGGCCCGACCTTAGTTTTCAAATGCCACTAGAATCACCTCAAAAGGCCACTTACAGCCTGAGATATGGCCCAATTACTGCACAGTGTTCAGGCCCAGTTATAGCTCCTCTGTTCTAGCTTCCAAGCCCAATATGACCTCTAAGGAGTCTGAATTGAGTCTTGTGTTTTCATAAAAGTTGTATATATGGGTCTTAACTTGCAGATACAAAAATTTTAGCCCAATCCAGATATTACAGCCCGAGTTATGCTCTAATTACTGCACACTATTCAGGTTCCAATCACAAAACCCATATTTTGACTTCCAAGCCCAATTAGTTCAACTAGTTCTGACTTCGACCAATATTTCTTCATAAAAGTTGTAGATCTCTCTCTTATCTTTCCAACAAGGTAAAATACATAATTTTTAGATATTTAGAACTCAAGATATGGCCAAAATACAAAAATAGTGTAAGATATAAATCATGCTGAAAAAATTAATTAAGTCCAATTTGAGTCCAAACTTACAAAACATAACCAAACTCAATCAATTAAGTACATAGAGAGTGTAAATGACTAAAAATGAGGGTTTATTAATATATAAAATAAGTTATTATCAGTGTTTTTGTAAGAGGTAAACATAACACTATGCTTTTCACACAGTAGTTAGTTAATCTAGTATGTATATGAAAGCTAAAAACCTTAGTGCAACCAAAAGTAAGGATTTGCTATAGATAAGTGTCTATCACCTATGGTAACTTTTGTTACTTAGCTTCACTAGAGATATGATGATGAAGGATGTTAGATATAAGTAAACTAGGTTATGTTAGCATTGTCTACCTGTGAATGTGACTTATATGACATGAGGTCATTTGGCCAGAAAGAAGGGAGTCAAGAATTTCCTAAGGGGACAAGTATTCCTAACCAAGTGCTAGGGTTGCATGTAGTGTGAAAATTTCAATTTTCCTATCTATGAGGGGGTAAACATGAGAAGTCAACATTTCTAGTAAAATATGCCTAGATCTTAGATGAGCTAAATATGTAAGAATGATTGTACGTATGTCTATGGAAATGGTCTAGTAGTATTGATCTTTATGAGTATCCATTGATGTTGTACACCATCATTAAGGCCAAATGAGTAAATTAGAAAATTTGAAAGACACTCTTTGAGCAAGGATAAAGCCTGAACTTCTCAGCATGTCAAGGTACGTGAGATGTGAGGATGAATTTTCCTTCTATTGACCATAAGATGATATACTGAACTAGTTCCTAATGAATATCTTTGTTTTCAAAATAAAACCCTACATGTATTTCAAACTAAAACATTGCATGAGCATATCTTTAGGATTTTTCTTAGGCATAATCATATTGCATATCATCCTCATTACATTTACAGACAGTTGTATGGGCATTGTCTGTTGCTATTGGTATTTACAATTGTATGAGAAGTTGTCTATATCCAATGGTATGTAGGCTATCGATTTAGACCACACTACTAGGTAGTGTGCAGTTATGAGAATTAGGGAGGAAACTCCTATATTTGTAGTTATAGCAATTATTATATTTGTTTATACAATGTTATAGCTAGCTGGTATTGGAATTACTTTTACTAAGAATTATAATTCTCACCCCAGTTGTTCTTCCATGCAAATCCAAGTAAAGACCCTGCTAATGGATAGAAGGTGAAGCTTGAAGACTAGTATAATTTTATACGCTTTACTAGACAAAGCTTATGTATAAGTTTATATTTGCTTTGTATGTTTAAAAGAGTTATGTAGTAAAATATGCCCTTCTGTGGCTAGTGTTGTATATATATGTATGAGTTTAAGTTTTTCCGCAATCTCTCATGGCTTTTTATAATTACTTATTGTGATTATGGATATATGTATTAGTTAGTTATGTAGAAGTGATGTTTCTAGTATTGAATATCCTTGTGTATCCATGATATACCAAGATATCTATATTAGGTTGTTACATGAAGTACCAGAGAGCAGTGCACCGTGGTGTGCAAGGGTTTGTGTCGAGCCGTGAGGTGCATCACTTGAGCACCCGAGAGCAAGGTGTCGCGGCATGCCAAGGCCATGCCGTGGCGTGAGGGCTGGAAACTCACCAAAATGCTTGTTTTGAGGATTTGAGTTCCCTAGTTGTTAAAGTCCTTTGTTTCTATCTAGTAGAGTATTGAGACACTAGAGAGGGTATTTCTTAGAGAGACAGACCATAGGGCATACAAGGGAAAGAAAAGGAGAGTTTATGCATCCATTGGGCATGGATTGCCTTAAACTAAGAGTTAGTTTCTTGAGCAACCTAGTGTTGCATAAATATCACAAGAGAGGTGATTAAAGAGCTAAGAAGCTAAATGGCAAGAGTTGAGTGCCATAGTATCTGGTGGGCAAGAGTAAAGGCCTTAATGCATGAAAACTCTTACAGAGTTGAGGTAGAGTTAGTAATGCAAGAATAAGAGGTATACTAAGTCTAGTTTGGCAATAACAGAGTGCCTCAGTGCATAAAAGACTCACACAGAGAAGAGGTAGAGTTAGTAATGCAAAGATGGACTTAGGATAGATTTTTGTGGTGGTTATGTTAGAGTTAGACATAACTCTGTATTTTCACACACACATATCATATTTCTCACATACTTGATATTCCTAGAGTTGAGATAGTAGAGGCATCCACTCAGTTTAAATTAGACTACTAGGTAGGTTATAGGAGGTTACATGTTATGATAGCAGACTCCTTCCCTACTTTGAAGGTTATAAGAGGTTACTTGTTATTTTGGTAGATTCCCTCCCTACCGAGGGGAATAGTCAAGTCTCATGACATTGCACCTACACTATCATACATTTTTCTTTGAGCATAATCATACGTCATTTCCTCATTGCATCATGTGGTGTTTGTCTTTTTTGTGTTTTATGATTCTTTAGTGTTTGTGATGCATTTGTCTTCGGTGACAGTCTTATGGGCAGTTGTCTTTCTTAATGATATCATATGATTATATGGGCAATCATTTGATATGGTTGTTCTTTTAGCAAGTTAAAGTTATAGATTACATTTAGAGTATTACATAGAGTTGAGGCATACATTCTTATATAATAGTTTGGTTTATTCATTACGAATGTCTAAACTGCTGGTTTTGCTTACTTATTTTGAGAAATATGATTTCTCACCCCATTTGTGACCATATAAATCCAGGTGGAAGCTCATCCAAAGCAAAGAAGAAAAAGTATGAAGACTAGAATAGTTTAGTTTTAATGTTTAGTTGTTAAAGCTTATATCTATTTACATTGCTTTCAGTTTGTATCAAAAGTTTTTATATACTAAGTGCCCTTTTGAGGCAAAGATGTATGTACGTAACTTTTAGTTTCCGCAAGGCTCTCCATTATTATTTGCTTAGATGATATGGATTAGTATTATGTTTAAGTTAGAAGTAGCATAGCTAATACTGCTTATCTAGGTATATGCCAGCTATACTAGGTTACCAGTATTAGAATGTTACATTATGATATCAGAGTAGTTCTTCTTGTTAAGCTGGAGTATGGACTAACTATGCTTAGGCATGACTTGAAGTTCCTTTTTAGGAACTGTGCATTTCTTTGCCTCTTGTTTGGGTAGTTGGTATAGAATTGCATGATTTGCCTTTGGTTGGTTTATTTTTAGCTATTGTTGTACAGTTACATGATATTGAGATTGCAGCTCAATATATATTATTTCTGTGTGTACAGAAAACTATGGCACCACCAAGGTGAACTAGAGGAACAAGGAACTCAGCTCAAGAAGGTCCCAACATGGCCGAAGCGGCTATGGCTATGGAAAATGCAATGAGAGATCAAGCAACAGTGACTGTAAATGCAATGAGGGAGCAGATAACAACAACTGCAAGGATGTTTGAGCAGATGAGGAACAATTAACCAGATCAACCTCAGCTAATACAAGAAGTACAAGTCGGAAGGACCAGAACTTCCAGAACTTGGCAACATTTAGACAGATGAACTGTCCACCTTTCGATAGTGAGTATGACCCAATGAAAGCGGAAGGATGGTTGAATGAGATAGAGAAGATTTTTGAGGTGATGGTCTGTGTCGATGAGCAGAGGGTTTCTTTTGCTTCCTTTATGTTAAAAGGAGAGGTAGAGTTTTGGTGGAAGAGCACCATGAGAGTAACAGCGGTAGCTAGAGCTTTGATGACATGGGAAGTGTTTAGGACAACTTTCTTAGAAAAGTATTTTCCACAAACCTTGCGTGACAAGATGGAAGTGGAATTTATGAAGCTAGAGTAGGGAAACATGTTAGTGGGCTAGTATGTGTCAATGTTTATGGAGTTGTCAAAGTTTTCTTATCATTTCAAACATGACCCAAATGAAAACTAGAGATATGTGAAGTTCCAGTCTGGTTAGAGAACTGATATCAAGAATGTGATAGAGCCCTTGGAGATCAAAGATTTTTGTTCTTTAGTCAACAAGTGCAGAATAATAGAGGGGCATGGTAGGAAACCTACAGTGGATCAAGAATCTCAAGGTTCCTAGAAGAGGAAGCATAGTGATTAGAAGTTCACAAATGGTGAAAAAGATAAACCAAATCAAATGGAGTCAAAGTGGCCTCAGTGTCATAAGTGTGGAAGTCAGCATGGTGATAAACCTTGCTTGTCAGGGCAATCAGTATGCTACAAGTGTGGGCAGCCAGGGCATTTTGCTAAAGAGTGTTTGCAGAAAGAAGAAGCATAGTTAAAGAGTAGACCCTTAGCTCAGGGGAGGATTTACATCTTGCAAGGCAAGGAGACAACGCAACCTACGGGTTCAGAAAAAGATACATGCATGATTTTGTTTCTTTAAAGTTTGGTTAAGCTTGTTTTAAATGTGAGTTGCCTGTGACCTCTTACATAAGGTAAACTAATTTTTGGGGACAAAATGTTAAAAAGGAGGGGAGAATGTAACACTCTCGATGGCATGATAGACTAGTTTAAGGTTACAAAGGTAATATAATTTTTGTTTGGCATGTCAGTTAAGTTTCGTG
Source organism: Ormosia semicastrata (assembly GCA_029884595.1). Taxonomy (NCBI): domain Eukaryota; kingdom Viridiplantae; phylum Streptophyta; class Magnoliopsida; order Fabales; family Fabaceae; genus Ormosia; species Ormosia semicastrata. The sequence continues at coordinate 651,102 of JAQQTO010000060.1, read as the reverse complement.
ATGAACTGAGTTAGTTTACGCACTTTGCTACGACACAGAATGTGGTAAATGACCTAAAATGACTCATAAAATAGCATAAATTGCTAAGTTAAGGGAAATAGATATGGATAATTTATTTCTAGGTCACAAATGAGCTAAGAAAGGTGTACTTAAAGTTTGAAGATAATTGGAGTTAGTTTGACATTTTTAAGCACACTGATTATGTATTTTAATGTCGGGTTAGCCCCCAGAAGGTATGAAAAAAAAAGAGAAAGGGTGAAACAAGATTTTAATGAATCTTAGGATTTATTACAAACTTGTTAAATTTTGAAAAACTTGATTAAGAGGAATCTAAGTGTTCATAGTAGATTGAGAGTTTTAGTACCACTTTTGTAACACCCTAATACTTTTATCTTGATATTATATATATATATATATATATATATATATATATATATATATATAAGGATAGGTTGTATTAGTTGTACTACTACTAACTTATCTAATAAACTAGTCCTATATTATTTATACAAATAAATATGGAGAGTCACGTTAAAAGAAAGTTATACTTATTTACATCCAAAAGCCTCGAGGGCAAATGTAATATATACAACATAACACAACTCAATGTAACTAAATTACAAGAGTTGTTATCAACATTACAAAACTAAAACTATTTACTCTTAAGACTTTTTCTTCTTTTTCCTTCTATTTTTCTTGATTTCCTCTGTTGAGTCTTGTCCTGCTATTCATGAAACATAAAATGGGGTGAAAACATAATATTCTCAGTAATAACATACATCTTATGATATTAAACCAAGTAAAAGAAATATTTAGCTATAAACTATAACTCATAGATTCACTATTGATATTTAACAAATGACTACTCAATTGTAGAATATCAATTTCACTTATTTATATATTTTGGTTCAACTTTTATTAATAAAGGAACCAATTTGGCTATGGTTCAACTTTGTTGCATAAGGGATCTAATTTATTAGGATTTAACCTTATTGTAAATGGAGCCAATTTACTAGGGTTCAACCTTATTACATAAGGCAGCCAATTTACTATTTCATATCCATGTTTATTGCATAATTCAAGTTTAACCCTTGCGCAATAAAATAAGCATAAGTTGAGCTACGAGGGTCAAAACGAGGTGATTATGGTGGCATTGGAAAGCTAAGAAAAAGAGCTACAACTTTCATGAAGACCACAAAAGTTGGTTCTCATTCTAAGGTAAACCACGCCCCCCTGAGGGAAATTCCATGGGGCTGTTGAAACTGGTGCTGAAATAGAGAAGCTAACAAAAAGAACCATGGCCCCCTGTGTGAAATTCCACGAGGCCATGGAATTTTCGCAGCAACTAGAAAACTCTTTGGTTCTAGTTCCAACACCCAACATCTCAACATTTCAACACTAAACTAACACCAAACCAGCATACATCAACTTAATAACATAAAAATCATCTCATTTCATCTCTTAGCTCCAACAAACATGGATTAAAACTCAAACCTCAACCTTAAAACTCATCTTTCAGCTAAACATTTAAGAGGAAACTATGGGTTCTCAGAGTTCCAATCTATCAACAAGCATCAAACTAGCTAGTATCCAACTCATTTCAACTAAAGAGACAAGAAACTAGCATCTAACTACCTGTTTTCACCCAAAACCCATTTTTCTTCATCAAGACAAACCAAGAACAAGATGAATAATAAGGTAAAGAATGAAAATCAAGCACCCTTTCCTCAAGTTCTTGAATGGTGAACCTCAAATCTTGGATTGCCCATAATCTTCTCTTCTTCCTCTTCCTTTTTCTCCTACTCCACTTTCTCCTTTGCCTTCCCTTCATTTTCTATTCTTTTCTTTCGTTTCTTGTCTCTATTTCTGAAAATAAGAAATATGAGAGAAAGAAGAATAAGAGATAAGGTTAATATACTTAAAAATTGTAATGAAAATTCTATATATGTTAAGAATACTTAGATTTTGCTAAATCAAGTTTTTCAACTTCCAACAACTTTCAAATAAATCCTAGGATTCTTCTAAAATATTGTTTCACCATTTTCTCAAATATCCATATCTGCTGCTGGTCAATCTAGCATTAAAGCACACTCGCAGTATGCTTAAAAATACCAAATCAACTCAGTTTGTTCTAAAAAATTTACTACATCCTCTTCCACTTATTTGTGACCAAGAAATAAAATTATCTATATTCATTTCACTTAACTGGGTAATTGATGCCACTTTCTGAGTCATTTTAAGTTACTTTTCACATTCTGTGTTGCAACAAAGTGCCTAAATGACTCAGTTTGTCACGAAAATAAGCAGACATGCCAAGCAAGTGTTATGCTACCTTTGTAGCCATAAACTAGCCTAACATGCTAAAAGAAGGATGTTACATTTCTCCCCTCCTTTTTAAAATTTTGTCCTCAAAATTATTTACCGCATAAGAACAACTCTGGATAATCTTGTTACATTCGGGACTCTAGCTCCCATGTAGCCTCTTTTGCGCCAGCTTCACCCTAAAATACCTTCACTAGAGGAATTTTCTTACCTCTAAGCTCCTTGACTCCTCTATCTACAATCCTCACCGGTTTCACTGCATAAGACAAATCATCTCTTAACTATATAGATTCATCTCTTATGATTTGTGAAGGGTTCGGATTGTACTTTTTGAGCTGAGATACATGAGAAACATCGTGAAGGTTTGACAAACTGGGAGGAAAGACTATCTAGTAGGCTACAGGTCTGACTCTTTTGAGAATTTAATAGGTACCAATGAAACGAGGGTTTAACTTTTGTGCTCTCAATGCTCTACCAATTCTTGTTGTGGGAGTGACTCTTAAGAAAACATGTCCTCTTTCTTCAAACACTAGCGGTCTCATCCTTCTATCAGCATAACTCTTTTACCTACTTTGAGCTATGGTCATTATATCCCTGATCTTTCTGATTTGATATTAAGTTTGTTGCACTATTTTAGGTCCTAGAATAGCTCTCTCTCTAACCTCATACCAACATAATGGTGACCTACATTTCCTACCATAAAGGACTTCATAAGGTTCCATTCCAAAGCTAGTATAGTAACTATTGTTGTAGGCAAATTCCACTAAAGGCAAGAGTCTATCCCAACTATTTCGTTGATCAAACACACATGCTCCAAGCATATCTTTTGGAGTTTGGATAGTCCTCTCTAACTGCCCATCTGTCTGTGGATGATAGGCTATACTAAAACTGAGCTTAGTCCCATAGGCCTTCTGCAAAGCTTCCCAAAATCTAGATATAAATCCAGGATCTCGATCTAAAACTATGCTAAGGGGAATACCATGCAATCTAACTATTTCTTGTAAATATAACTGAGCTAGTCTATCTAAGAAGTCGTTAGCTCTAATTAGTAAGAAGTGGGCACACTTGGTTACTCTGTCCACTATGACCCAGATTGCATCATTACCTGAATGAGTTCTAGATAGACTTGTCACAAAATCCATTGTGATGTGATCCCATTTCCATTTGGGAATTTCTAAAGAATGGAATGGTCCTGAAGGTTTTTAGTGCTCTATTTTGTGGGTAACCTAACTTAGAAGTACTCTTGTTCTTATCCATCTTCTTCCGCTTAAAGGAATCTTCTATTTTATGCTCTGGTTGGAATTGGAGACAACCCTTTTCCACTGTTCTACACTTATTCACTAGCAAAGAGAAATCTCTAATATCGAACAGCTGGACCATCCTTTTAATATCTTTTCTTAATCCGGATTTGAACTTAACACACATGGAGTTCTCATCCTGGTTAAGCCTATACCGAGGTGAAAACTTTAACAATTTGTTAAACTTCACCTCATACTCACCCATGGTCATGCTTCCTTGCTCGAGCTTCAAAAACTCAACTTCTTTCTCCTCTCATACCGAATTGGGTTAGTACTTCTCTAAGAAAGTGTTTGTGAACACTTCCCAGGTAATTTGTGTCACTTCAGCATCTAGCAACCTTCTAGCATTCCTCCACTAAGGCTCCGCTTCCCCACTAAACATGAAAGTAGCGAAGGACACTCTTTGTTCATCAGAACATTGCATGGCTTCAAAAATATTCTCTATTTTAGTTAATCACACCTCAGCTTTCACCAAATTATATTCTCCATTAAAAGATGGAGGGTTCCTTCTTCTAAACTCTGCCAAATCCTATAAATTCTAATTTCTTCCTACCTGTACCTCATGCACTGGAGGTGGTACTGGTGGAGGTTCTAGTTGTTGAGGTTAATTAGCTTGCAACCTATCCAACATTCAGTTTGTAGCAGTCGTTTGCTCTTGCATCGCCTTAGCCATAGCCATAATAGCCTTGGCCATGCTTGGTCCCTCACTAGAAGAATTCTCATTTCGTTTATTATGCCTTGGTAAAGTCATAGTGTCCTGTACACACACAACATTAAATATTGAATTGATTAGTCTTAATACAATATATTAATGCAACAATAACTAATAACATTCAACAAGAGATAAGTCATGCAAACATCTCATTAAAAAGACAAGAAATGCACAACACTACAAGAAAAACTCCAATCTTGGCTAAGCCTAGTCAGTCTATACCCTAACTCAATAGAATGAACTACTCTGATACCATAATGTAACACCCTAATACGATTATCTTGATATTATATATATATATATATATAAGGGTAGTTGGTATTAGTTGCGCTACTACTAACATATCTAATAAACAAGTCCTATATCATTTATACAAATAAATATGCAGAGCCACGTTAAAAGAAAGTTATACATATTTACACCCAAAAGCCTCAAAGGCAAATGTAATATATACAACATAACACAACTCAATGTAACTAAATTACAAGAGTTGTTATCAAAATTACAAAACTAAAACTATTTATTCTTGAGACTTTTTCTTCTTTTTCCCTCTATTTTTCTTGATTTGTATGTTGAGTCTTGTTCTGCTACTCATGAAACATAAAACGGGGTGAGAACATAATATTCTCAGTAATAACATACATTTCATGATATTAAAACATGTATAAGAAATATATAACTATAAATTATAACTCATAAATTCACAATTGATATTTAACAAATGACTACTCAATTGTAGAATATCAATTTCACTTATTTATATATTTTGGTTCAACTTTTATTAATAAAGGATCCAATCTGGCAATGGTTCAACCTTATTGCGTAACGGAGCCAATATACTAGGGTTCAACCTTATTGCACAAGGAAGCTAATTTATTAGGGTTCAATCTTATTGCATAAGGGAGGTAATTTACTAGTTCATGTCCATGTTCATTGCATAATTGAAGTTTAACCTTTGCGCGATAAAATGAGCATAACTTGAGCTACGGGTGTCGAAACGAGGTGATTCTGGTGGCATTGGAAAGCTAAGAAAAGGAGTTACAACTTTCATGAAGTCCACAAAAGTGGTTCTCATTCTAAAGGAAACCAAACCCCCTGGTGGAAAATTTCATGGGAAATGGTGCTGAAATAGGGATGTTAAGAGAAAGAACCACGGCCTCACCATGGGAAATTCCACGGGGTCATAGAAATTGATGCTGAAATAGGGAAGCTAGTAGAAAGAACCACCACCACCCCATTGGGAAATTCCACAGGGCCGTGGAATTTTTGCAGCAACCTAAAAACTCTCTAGTTATAGTTCCAACACCCAAAATCTCACCATTTCAACATTAAACCAACACCAAACTAGCATATATCAACTTAATGGTGAACCTCAAATCTTGGATTGCCCTTAATCTTCTCTTTTTCCTCTTCCCCTTTCTCCCTCTCCTCTTTCTTTTTTTCCTTCCCTTCATTTTTTGCTCTTTTCTTTCTTTTCTTGTCTCTGTTTTTTATAACAAGAAACGTAAGAGAAAAAGAGAATAAGAGATAAGGTCAAGCCACTTAAACCTTGTACTGGAAATTCTATATCTATTAAGAACACTTAAATTTTTCTAAATCAAGTTTCTCCACTTCTAACAACTTTCAAATAAATCCTAGGATTCTTCTAAAATATTGTTTCACCATTTTCTAAATATCCATATCTGCTGCTGGTCAATCTAGCATTAAAGCACACTCGCAATATGCTTAAAAATACCAAATCAACTCAGTTTTCTCTCAAAAATTTACTACATCATCTTCTACTTATTTGTGACCTAGAAATAAAATTCTCGTTATTTATTTCACTTAACTGGGCAATTTATGTCACTTTCTGAGTCATTTTAAGCTACTTTTCACATTCTACACTACAACAAAGTGTCTAAATTGACTCAAATTGTCACAAAAATAAGTGGACATGTCAAGCAAGTGTTATGCTACTTTGTATCTATAAACTAGCCTAACATGCTAAAAGGAGGATGTTACAACTTTATGGGTTAGTTTATAAGAGGTCAAAGTGGATTTCTTTTCTTCATTTCCCACAGTAGAGAACAGAAATAGAAGAGAGAAAGAGAGAAAGAGGAAACAGAGAAGAGAAAGAAGAGAAGGAATAAAGGAAAGGAAAAGGGAAGATTTAAGAGTAAGTTCAAGATCTTCATTAATACAAGAGGTAGGGGGATTTCTATTCATCTTTTCCTTGTTGATCATCTTGAATGAACTTATGTTTTCATGGATGGAAATAGGGGTTTGGATAGCCAAATCTATGTTTTAGGCTTGGTTCTTGATTTCAAGGACTAAGTTAGTATGTTTTTAGCTTAGTGAATGCTAGATGGCCATTTATGGCTTAAGATCAACCATTAGGATACATAGATGAGGAACTTAGTGATGGTTGGAGTTAAGATGGTGTATAGACCTAAATCTATGTGTAAGTGAATCAATAGGTTGTATGAGTGTCACAACAAGTTTAGGGGCCTAGATTGAAGTTGGAAATCATAAGGAAACCGATCTTAGATGATTGGAAGTGAGTAAAGTTCCAATGGAATAGTACTCTGTTCTGTAGAAATTCTGCAGAACCTAATTTTTGCTGCTTATGTTGTGGCACAAGATGCACAACGCCGAGGCATGAGGTACCAGAGAGCAGCACGCCGCGGCGTGTAAGGGTTTACACCAAGGCATGAGGTGTATCACTTGAGCACCTGAGACCAGGATGCCGCGGCGTGCCAAGGTCGTGCTGCTACGTGAGGGCTTGAAACTCACCAAAGTGCTTGTTTTGAGGATTTGAGTTCCCTAGTTGTTAGAGTCCTTTGTTTATGCCTAGTAGAGAGTGTAGAGACACTAGAGAGGGTATTTCTTAGAGAGAAAGACCATATGGCATACAAGGGAAAGAAAAGGAGAGTTATGCATCCATTGGGCATGGATTGGCTTAAACCAAGAGTTAGTTTCTTGAACAACCTAGTGTTGCATAGATGTCACAAGAGAGGTGACTAAAGAGCTAAGAAGCTAAATTGCAAGAGTTGAGTGCCACAATATCTAGTGGGCAAGAGTAAAGACCTTAGTGCATGAAAACTCTCACAAAGTTGAGGTAGAGTTTGTAACACAAGAATAAGAGGTATACTAAGTCTAGTTTGGCAATAGCAGAGTGCCGCAGTGCAAGAAAGACTCTCACAGAGAAGAGATAGAGTTAGTAATTCAAAGATGGACTTAGTATAGACTTATGTGGTGGTTATGTTAGAGTTAGACATAACTTCGCATTGTCACATACACGCATCATATTTCTCACATCATATTATGATAGCAGAATCCCTCCCTACTTTGTAAGTTATAGGAGGTTACCTGTTATTGTGACAGATTCCCTCCCTACCGAAGGGATTAGTCAAGTCTCATGACATTGCACCTACACTATCATACATTTTTCTTTGAGCATAATCATACATCATTTCCTCATTTCATCGTGTGGCGTTTGTCTTTTTTGTGTTTTATGATTCTTTCGTGTTTGTGATGCATTTGTCTTCGGTGACAATCTTATGGGCGGTTGTCTTTCTTGATGATATCATATGATTGTATGGGCAGTTATTTGATATCGTTGTTCTTTTAGCAAGTTAAAGTTATAGATTACATTTTGAGTATTACGTAGAGTTAAGGCATACATTCTTATGTAATAGTTTGGTTTATTCATTGCGAATGTTTAAACTGCTAGTTTTGCTTACTTATTTTGAGAAATATGATTTCTCACCCCGTTTGTTACCATATAAATCCAGGTGGAAGCTTATCCAAAACAAAGAAGAAAAAATATGAAGACTAGAATAGTTTAGTTTTTATGCTTAGTTGTTAAAGCTTGTATCTATTTACATTGCTTTCAGTTTGTATCAAAAGTTTTTGTATACTAAGTGCCCTTTTGAGGCAAAGATGTATGTATATAACTTTTAGTTTTCGTAAGGCTCTCCATTATTATTTGCTTAAATAATATGGATCAATATGATGTTTAAGTTAGAAGTAGCATAACTAATACTGTTTATCCAGGTATATGCCAGCTTTACTAGGTTACCAGTATTAGGTTGTTACATTATGGTATCAGAGTAGTTCTTCCTGTTAAGCCGGAGTATGGACTGACTATGCTTAGGCATGACTTAGAGTTCCTTTTTAGGAACTGTGCATTTCTTTACCTCTTGTTTGGGTAGTTGGTATAGAATTGCATGATTTGTCTTTGATTGATTTTTTTTAGCTATTGTTGCACAGTTATATGATATTGAGACTGCAGCTCAATATATATTATTTCTGTATGTACAGGAAACTATGGCACCACCAAGGTGAACTAGAGGAACAAGGAACTCAGCTCGAGAAGGTCCCAACATGGCCGAAGCGGTTATGGCTATGGAAAATGCAATGAGAGATCAAGCAACAGTGATTGTAAATGCTATGAGGGAGCAGGCAGCAGCAACTGCAAGGATGTTTGAGCAGATGAGGAACAATTAGCCATATCAACCTCAGCCAGTACAAGAAGTACAAGTCGGAAGGAACCAGAACTTCAAGAACTTGGAAACATTCAGACAAATGAACCCTCTACCTTTCAATAATGAGTATGACCCAATGAAAGCGGAAGGATGGTTGAATGAGATAGAGAAGATTTTTGAGGTGATGGTCTGTGTCGATGAGCAGAGGGTTTCTTTTGCTTCCTTTATGTTAAAAGGAGAGGCAGAGTTTTGGTGGAAGAGCACCATGAGAGTAATGACGGCAGCTAGAGTTTTGATGACGTGGGAAGTGTTTAGGATAGCTTTCTTAGAAAATTATTTTCCATAAACCTTGCGTGACAAGAAAGAAGTGGAATTTATAAAGCTAGAGATTGGGAAGCATGTTAGTGGGCTAGTATATGGCAATGTTTGAGGAGTTGTCAAAGTTTTCTTATCATTTCAAACATGACCCGAATGAAAGCTAGAGATATATGAAGTTCCAATCTGGTTAGAGAACTGATATCAAGAATGTGATAGAGCCCTTGGAGATCAAAGATTTTTGTTCTTTAGTCAACAAGTGCAAAATAATAGAGGGGCATGGTAGGAAACCTACAGTGGATCAAGAATCTTAAGGTTCCTAGAAGAGGAAGCATAGTGATTAGAAGTTCACAAAAGGTGAAAAAGATAAACCAAATCAAATGGAGTCAAAGTGGGCACAGTGTCATAAGTGTGGAAGGCAGCATGGTGATAAACCTTGCTTGTCAGGGCAATCAGTATGCTACAAGTGTGGGCAGCCAGGGCATTTTGCTAAAGAGTGTTTGCAGAAAGAAGAAGCATAGTTAAAGAGTAGACCCTTAACTCAAGGGAGGATTTACATCTTGCAAGGCAAGGAGACAACGCAACCTACGGGTTCATAAAAAGATACGTGCATGATTTTGTTTCTTTAAAGTTTGGTTAAGCTTGTTTTAAATGTGAGTTGCCTGTGACCTCTTACATAAGGTAAACCAATCCTTAGGGACAAAATTTTAAAAAGTAGGGGAGAAATGTAACACTCTCGATAGCATGATAGACTAGTTTAAGGTTACAAAGGTAATATAATTTTTGTTTTGCATGTCAGTTAAGTTTTGTGACGAACTGAGTTAGTTTAGGCACTTTGCTGCGACACAGAATGTGGTAAATGACCTAAAATGACTCAGAAAATAGTATAAATTGCTAAGTTAAGGAAACAGTTATGGATAATTTGTTTCTGGGTCACAAATGAGCTAAGAAAGGTGCATTTAAAGTTTGAAGATAATCAGAGTTAGTTTGACATTTTTAAGCACACTGATTATGTATTTTAATGTCGGGTTAGCCCCCAACAGATATGAAAAAATAGAGAAAGGGTGAAACAAGATTTTAATGAATCTTGGGAATTATTACAAACTTGTTGGAATTTGAAAAACTTGATTAAGAGGAATCTAAGTGTTCATAGTAGATTGAGAGTTTTAGTACCACTTTTGCAACACCCTAATACGATTATCTCGATATTATGCAAATAAACTAGTCTCATATCATTTATACAAATAAATATGGAGAGTCACATTAAAAGAAAGTTATACATATTTACATCCAAAAGCCTCGAGGGCAAATGTAATATATACAACATAACATAACTCAATATAACTAAATTACAGGAGTTGTTATCAAAATTACAAAACTAAAACTATTTATTCTTGGGACTTTTTCTTCTTTTCCCTCTATTTTTCTTGATTTCCTCTGTTGAGTCTTGTCCTGCTATTCATGAAACATAAAATGTGGTGAGAACATAATATTCTCAGTAATAATATACATCTTATGATATTAAACCTAGCATAAGAAATATTTATCTATAAACTATAACTCATAGATTCACTATTGATATTTAACAAATGACTACTCAATTATAGAATATCAATTTCACTTATTTATATATTCTGGTTCAACTTTTATTAATAAAAGAACTAATCTGGCTATGGTTCAACTTTGTCGCATAAGGGATCTAATTTATTAGGGTTCAACCTTATTGCATAAGGGAGCCAATTTACTATGGTTCAACCTTATTGCTTATGGGAGCCAATTTACTAGGGTTCAACCTTATTACATAAGGCAGCCAATTTACTAGTTCATATCCATGTTCATTGCATAATTCAAGTTTAACCCTTGCGCGATAAAATGAGCATAACTTAAGCTACGGGGGTCAAAACGAGGTGATTATGGTGGCATTGGAAAGCTAAGAAAAAGAGCTACAACTTTAATGAAGACCACAAAAGTTGGTTCTCATTCCAGGGGAAACCATGCCCCTCTGTGGGAAATTCCACAGGGCTGTGGAAACAGGTGCTGAAATAAAGAAGCTAACAAAAAGAACCATGGCCCCCTGTGTGAAATTCCACAAGGCCATGGAATTTTCGCAGCAACTAGAAAACTCTTTGGTTCTATTTCCAGCACCCAATATCTCAACATTTCAACACTAAACCAACACCAAACCAACATATATCAACTTAATAACATAAAAATCATCTCATTTCATCTCTTAGCTCCAACAAACATAGATTAAAACTCAAACCTCAACCTTAAAACCCATCTTTCAACTAAACATTCAAGTGGAAACTATGGGTTCTCAGAGTTCCAATCTATCAACAAGCATCAAACTAGCTAGTATCCAACTCATTTCAACTAAAGAGACAAGAAACTAGCATCTAACTACCTGTTTTCACCCAAAACCCATTTTTCCTCATCAAGACAAACCAAGAACAAGATGAGGAATAAGGTAAAGAATGAAAATCAAGCACCCCTACCTCAAGTTCTTGAATAGTGAACCTCAAATCTTGGATTGCCCTTAATCTTCTCTTCTTCCTCTTCCTTTTTTTCCCACTCCTCTTTCTCCTATGCCTTCCCTTCATTTTCTATTCTTTTTTTTCGTTTCTTGTCTCTATTTCTGATAACAAGAAATATGAGAGAAAGGAGAATAAGAGATAAGGTTAATATACTTAAACCTTGTACTGAAAATTCTATATATGTTAAGAATACTTAGATTTTGCTAAATTAAGTTTTTCAACTTCCAACAACTTTCAAATAAATCCTAGGATTCTTCTAAAATATTGTTTCACCATTTTCTCAAATATCCATATCTGCTGCTGGTTAATCTAGTATTAAAGCACACTCGTAGTATGCTTAAAAATACCAAATCAACTCAGTTTGTTCTAAAAAATTTACTACATCCTCTTCCACTTATTTGTGACCTAGAAATAAAATTATCTTTATTCATTTCACTTAATTGGGCAATTTATGCCACTTTTTGAGTCATTTTAAGCTACTTTTCGCATTTTGCGCTACAACAAAGTGCCTAAATGACTCAGTTTGTCACGAAAATAAGCATAAATGTCAAGCAAGTGTTATACTACCTTTGTAGCCATAAACTAGCCTAACATGCTAAAAGGAGGATGTTACATTTCTCCCCTCCATTTTAAATTTTTTTCCTCAAAATTACTTACCTCATAAGAACAACTCTGGATAATCTTGTTACATTCGGGACTCTAGCTCCCATGTAGCCTCTTTTGCACCAGCTTCACCCTAAAATACCTTCACTAGAGGAATTTTCTTACCTCTGAGCTCCTTGACTCCTCTATCTACAATCCTCACCAGTTTCACTGCATAAGACAAATCATCTCTTAACTATATAGATTCATCTCTTATGATTTGTGAAGGGTTCGGATTGTACTTTTTGAGCTGAGATACATGAAAAACATCGTGAAGGTTTGACAAACTGTGAGGAAAGGCTATCTGGTAGGCTATAGGTCCGACTCTTTTGAGAATTTAGTAGGTACCAATGAAATGAGGGTTTAACTTTCATGTTCTCAATGCTCTACCAATTCCTGTTGTGGGAGTGACCCTCAAGAAAACATATTCTCCTTCTTCAAACATTAGAGGTCTTATCCTTCTATCAACATAACTCTTTTGCCTACTTTGAGCTATGGTCATTCTATCCCTGATCTTTCTGATTTGATCTGAAGTTTGTTGCACTATTTTAGGTCCTAGAATAGCTCTCTCTCCAACCTCATACCAACATAATGGTGACCTACATTTCCTACCATAAAGGCTTCATAAGGTTCCATTCCAAAGCTGGTATGGTAACTATTGTTGTAGGCAAATTCCACTAAAGGCAAGATTCTATCCCAACTGCTTCGTTGATCAAACACACATGCTCCAAGCATATCTTTTGGAGTTTGGATAGTCCTCTCTAACTGCCCATCTGTCTATGGATGGTATGCTGTATGAAAACTGAGCTTAGTCTCGTAGGCCTTCTACAAAGCTACCCAAAATCTAGATATAAATCTAGGATCTCTATCTAAGACTTTGCTAAGGGAAATTACCATGCAATCTAACTATTTCTTGTAAATATAACTGAGCTAGTTTATCTAAGGAGTAGTTAGCTCTAATTAGAAAGAAGTGGGCACACTTGGTTAGTCTATCCACGATGACCCAGATTGCATCATTACCTGAATAAGTTCTAGGTAGACTTATCACAAAATCCATTATGATATGATTCCATTTCCATTCGAGAATTTCTATATATTAGAGTGGTCCTGAAGGTTTTTGGTGCTCTATCTCAACTTTTTGACACACCAAGCACTTAGACACAAACTTCGCTATCTCTTTCTTCATTCTCGGCCACCAAAACAACTGTTTTAAATCTTGATACATCTTAATGGCTCTTGGATGGAACGTGTATTGACTCCTATGAGCCTCCTCTAGGATTTTCTCTTTGATTGTAAAATCTTTTGGGATGTAAAGTCTATCTCTAAACTCAATCATTCCATCATCTGCCATATCAAACTTGGTTTGATCCCCTAAAAAGATTTGCTTTCTTATCTTGTTTAGGGTTTCATCCTCACTTTGAGCTTCTAAAATTTGAACTCTCAGGTTACTAACTATGTCCACCCTACTCATTAAGATACTTTGTGGTGTCACAACCACCCTAAAGCTCAAATTCATAAACTTCTCAAGAAGCTAACCCTCTTGAACCATCATCTGGGACACATGAAAGGATTTCCTACTCAGTGCATCGGCCACTACATTGGCCTTACCCGGGTGATATCTAAGCTCAAAGTCATAGTCCTTTAGGAACTCCATCCATCTCTTCTATCTCATGTTTATCTCCTTTTGATCAAACAAGTATTTTAAACTCTTATGGTCGCTAAATACCTCAAATTGAACTCCATAAAGATAATGTCTCCAAATTTTGAAGGCAAACACTATTGCGACCAATTCCAAATCATGGGTAGGATAGTTCTCCTCGTGAGGTCTCAATTGTCTCGATGCATAAGCAACTAGTTGTCTATGCTGCATAAGAACACACCCTAAACCCATTCTTGAAGCGTCACAAAACACTTCAAAACTCTCTCGAGAATTTGGAATTACCAAAATTGGTGTAGTTGTCAACCTCCTCTTAACCTCTTGGAAACTATCTTCACACTCTTGAGTCCATACAAAAGTACTACCTTTCCTAGTTAATCTAGTAAAGGGTAGTACTATCTGGGAAAATGCACTAATGAATCTCCTGTAGTACCCAGCCAGGCCTATGAAACTTCTTATCTCAGTCACAGTGGTGGGTCTCTCCCATTGCAACACTGCTTCCACTTTATTAGGGTCTACTAAAATTCCTTCTTTAGAAATCACATGCCCTAGAAATTGAACTTTTGATAGCCAAAATCCATACTTTGAAAGTTTGGCATACAACTTCTTTTCCTTGAGGGTGTCTAAAACTACTCAGAGATGCATCTCATGCTCTTCCATTGTCTTAGAATAGACTAGGATTGTTGGTGTATGCCCTAGTGGCCAATACATTTTGTTTGTATTGACATACATTATATTATGCTATTTTTGATATATGAGGCATTTCATTTATTGTGTTCTTTTTGATAGACATAATAAAGTCCTTAGAATAGTAAGTTTGATACCATAGGACATCAAGTGGATGACTTGATGGTGAGATCCTATTGGATAAAATACTATTCTTAAATGTCCCTAGTCAAGTATTATTGTTAATTAGGACAACAATAATGCATTGAGACTAGTATGTGCGTAGACTGATGACCACATCTCACGGGTCATGGATATGAGATATCAAGTCTACACATGGATACATATTAGAGTAATGATGTATTGGACAGACCCGCCATGAGAATGCTACGTGGATCGTTACGTGAGTGTCATAAGCGATTCTCATAGTGATAATGGTGTATGTGGTTCTTTGACCTGAAATCACTACGATTCCTACATGAGGAGTTGTGTGTTTTAAATGCCATCAAACGTCATCTGTAACAAGATGATTATAAAGTTAGTTATTAGACATATTGCGATGTATGTGGAGGAATGTGAGTGACCTAGATGGGATTTGTCCTTCCTACATAACAGGAGTGATATCTTCGGGCCCCCTGATTGAGTGAGACTATGAAATGCATGGCCATGCTCAAATGAGTCAATATGAGATATTGATCTCATTTGTTATTACTATGTCTACTCGGGAATCAGGAAACTGAAGATTGAATTAAACAAGGGTGACACGTTCCATGCCTTGTGTTCAATCTGGATATCTGGACAAAGGGACTAAACTACACAGAAACATTGATCACGGATAGGTTATGTCAAATCACTGACATTCTCATTACTTGGGTAGCAGTGATGTGTTGCTAGATACTGCTCACTGTTTGTAATATTAAAATGAGATTTTAATATTACTACCAACGTCATGAGAACCTGCAGGGTCGTACACTTAGAACAGACTAAATTGGAGCAATAAGGATCCAAGTTGGACTCGGATTCAATTGTGGGCCTAACTCATGACAGATGGGTTTTAGGGTTGCACAGCTTACCTTACTACTGCTCACACTCACTTAAGGCAGCCACTATTATAAATAGTACTATTAAGGGAGCTGCTATAGATGTTACATCACAACCCTAGCCGCACCTAAGAAAGTGAGTGAGAGACAGTGAAAGGTTCTTCTCTTCTATTCGCAGCTAGCACCGCGAAACAGAGGCGTGACTCCTTTTGCAAGTCTGTTCACATCGTCGCTATTACGGTATTGGTGATTCACCTCGCTTGTGTTTATCACGCTTCAAGAGGTAATTTAAAAAAAAAAAACTCGGATTATGGACTTTTCGCATGGATCTTGTATGGGAATCCTATTATTTCGCTGCGAGATATTTTGATCCGCAATTCCCAACAAGGATATCATCTATGAATACTACTACAAACTTGCCTAGGTAGGGTCTAAAAATCCTATTCATGTAATCCATGAATACCGTTAATGCATTAGTTAACCCAAAGGACATCACGAGATATTCATAATGCTCATACCTAGTTCTGAAAGTAGTCTTAGGGATATCCTCTTCCTTTACCCTTATTTGGTGATATCCTGATCTTAGGTCAATTTTTGAGAACACTGACGCTCCTCTTAATTGATCCATTAGATCATATATCCTAACAAATGGATACTTGTTTTTTATGGTTACCTTATTTAACTGCCTATAATCTACACAAAGCCTCATGGTACAATCTTTCTTCTTCACTAGCAACATAGGTGCTCCCCAAGGAGAAACACTAGGTCTTATGAATTGTTTTTCTAACAACTCCTCTATCTGTTTCTTAAGTTCAGCTAGTTCTAGAGGTGCCATCCTATAGGGTGCTATAGAAATAAGTCTTGTTCCCGGTACTAAATCTATAGTAAATCTATCTCTCTTATGGGTGGCAACTCAACTACATCCTTTGAGAAAACTTCTGAATACTCTCTTACTATTAGTATATTTTCTAAACTTTGCTAAACTTCTGTAGTTAAAGAAAAAAGGAGAACATACCTTTCAGCTACCTCCTCTATACAGTGATGCACCTGGCTTGTATTGAGAAACACTAACTCAGAATGGGTAACTTTAGTAGATATATCTGACATAAAGGCAAGGGTTTTATCTACAAAATTTAAAGCCACATGGTTGGAGGATAAGCAATCCATGCCAAGAATGACGTCAATATCTACAAGAGGTAAACAGATAAGATTTACAAAGAAAATCTTATTCTCTATCTGGATACAACAATCTAAGTAAACTTTAAAAGTTGTAACAGATTTGCTGGTGGGAGTGGAAACAACTAGGTCATATGGGAGGTCTGTCATAGGTAAATTCAGCATCTTCACACAATCACAAGAAACAAAGGAGTGTGTTGCTCCCGAATCATATAAAACATTTAACAGGTGATTATGGATTATGCATTTTCCTTGGATCAGATCCGTAGACTAAGTCACCTCATTACCACTCAAAGTATACACTCTTCCTAGAGCTTGCGGTCTGGGGGTGAACATTGGTTTCTGCTTCTGTGGGCACTCCTTAGATATATGTCTCAGTTGACCACACGTATAGCAAACTGATTGCCCTACCAAGCAAGGGTTGGTCCCATGAAACCTCTCACACTTAGGACACTTAGGTCCTCTTGCTCCTACTTTAACCTATTTACCCTTATTTTATGGGTAACCTAACTTAGAAGTACTCTTTTTCTTATCCATCGTCTTCCGCTTAAGGGAATTTTCTATTTTATGCTCTGGTTGGAATTGGAGACAACCCATTTCCACTATTCTACACTTATTCACTAGCAAAGAGAAATCTCTAATCTCGAACAGTTGGACTATCCTTTTAATATCTTTTCTTAATCCGGATTCGAACTTAACACAAATGGAGTTCTCATCTGGGTTAAGCCTATAGTGAGGTGAAAACTTTAACAATTCATTAAACTTCATCTCATACTCACCCATGGTCATGCTTCCTTGCTCAAGCTTCAAAAACTCAACTTTTTTCTCCTCATGTACCGAATTTGGGTAGTACTTCTCCAAGAAAGTATTTGTGAACACTTCCCAGGTAATCTGTGTTACTGCAGCTTCTAGCAACCTTCTAGCATTCCTCCACCAACGCTCCGCTTCCCCACTAAACATGAAAGTGGTAAAGAACACTCTTTGTTCATCAAAACATTGCATGGCTTCAAAAATCTTCTCTATTTTACTTAATCACTCTCGGCTTTCACCGAATTATATTCTCCATTAAAAGATGGAGGGTTCCTTCTTCTAAACTCTGCCAAATCCTATAAATTCTAATTCCTTCCTACTTGTACCTCATGCACTGGAGGTGGTACTGGTGGAGATTCTAGTTGTTGAGGTTAATTAGCTTGCAACATATCCAACATTCAATTTGTAGCATCCGTTTGCTCTTGCATCGCCTTAGCCATAGCCATAACAGCCTCGGCCATGCTCGGTCACTCACTAGAAGAATTCTCGTTTCCTTTATTGTGCCTTGGTGAAGTCATAGTGTCCTGTACACACACAACATTAAATATTGAATTGATTAGTCTCAATACAATATATTAATGCAACAATAACTAACAACATTCAACAAGAGATAAGTCATGCAAACATCACATTAAAAAGACAAGAAATTCACAACACTACGAGAAAAACTCTAATCTTGGCTAAGCCTAGTCAGTCTATACCCTGATTCAACAGAATGAACTACTTTGATACCATAATGTAACACCCTAATATGATTATCTCGATATTATATATATATATATATATATATATATATATATATATAGGATAGTTAGTATTAGTTGTGCTACTACTAACATATCTAATAAACAAGTCCCATATCATTTATACAAATAAATATGCAGAGTCACGTTAAAAGAAAGTTATACATATTTACATCCAAAAGCCTCAAGGGCAAATGTAATATATACAACATAACACAACTCAATGTAACTAAATTACAAGAGTTGTTATCAAAATTACAAAACTAAAACTATTTATTCTTAAGACTTTTTCTTCTTTTTCCCTCTATTTTTCTTGATTTCTATGTTGACTCTTGTCCTGCTACTCATGAAACATAAAACGGGGTGAGAACATAATAGTCTCAGTAATAACATACATTTCATGATATTAACGCAAGTATAAGAAATATACAACTATAAACTATAACTCATAAATTCATAATTGATATTTAACAAATGACTACTCAATTGTAGAATATCAATTTCACTTATTTATATATTTTGGTACAACTTTTATTAATAAAGGATCCAATCTGGCAATGGTTCAACCATGTCGCATAAGGGATCCAATTTACTAAGGTTTAACCTTATTGCGTAACAGAGCAAATTTACTAGGGTTCAACCTTATTGCACTAGGGAGCTAATTTATTAGGGTTCAACCTTATTGCACTAGGGAGCCAATTTATTAGGGTTCAACCTTATTGCATAAGGGAGGTAATTTACTAGTTCATATCCATGTTCATTGCATAATTCAAGTTTAACCCTTGCGTGATAAAATGAGCATAACTTGAGCTACGGGTGTCGAAACGAGGTGATTCTGGTGGCATTGGAAAGCTAAGAAAAGGAGTTACAACTTTCATGAAGTCCACAAAAGTGGTTCTCATTCCAAAGGAAACCACACCCCCTAGTGGAAAATTCCATGGGAAATGGTGCTGAAATAGGGATGTTAAGAGAAAGAACCACGGCCTCCTCGTGGGAAATTCCACGGGGTCATAAAAACTGATGCTGAAATAGGGAAGCTAGTAGAAAAAACCACCACCACCGCATGGGAAATTCCACGGGGCCGTGGAATTTTTGCAGCAACCAAAAAACTCTCTGCTTACAGTTCCAGCACCTAAAATCTCACCATTCCAACACTAAACCAGCACCAAACCAGCATATATCAACTTAATGGTGAACCTCAAATCTTGGATTGCCCTTAATCTTCTCTTTTTCCTCTTTCCTTTTCTCCTTCTCCTCTTTCTCCTTTTCCTTCCCTTCATTTTCTGTTCTTTTCTTTCGTTTCTTGTCTCTATTTCTGATAGCAAGAAACGTGAGAGAAAAAGAGAATAAGAGATAAGGTCAAGCCACTTAAACCTTGTACTGGAAATTCTATATCTATTAAGAACACTTAGATTTTGCTAAATCAAGTTTCTCAACTTCTAACAACTTTCAAATAAATCCTTGGATTCTTCTAAAATATTGTTTCACCATTTTCTAAATATCCGTATCTGCTGTCGGTCAATCTAGCATTAAAGCACACTCGCAATATGCTTAAAAATACCAAATCAACTCAGTTTTCTCTCAAAAATTTACTACATCATCTTCTACTTATTTGTGACCTTGAAATAAAATTCTATTTATTTATTTCACTTAACTGGGCAATTTATGCCACTTTCTGAGTCATTTTAAGCTACTTTTCACATTCTGCACTGCAACAAAGTGTCTAAATTGACTCAATTTGTCACAAAAATAAGTGGACATGTCAAGCAAGTGTTATGCTACTTTGTATCGATAAACTAGCCTAACATGCTAAAGGAGGATGTTACAACTTTATTGGTTAGTTTATAAGAGGCCCAAGTGGATTTCTTTTCTTCATTTCCCACAGTAGAGAACAGAAATAGAAGAGAGAAAGAGGAGACAGAGAAGAGAAAGAAGAGAAGCAATAAAGGAAAGGAAAAGGGAAGATTTATGAGTAAGTTCAAGATCTTCATTAATATAAGAGGTAGGAGGATTTCTATTCATCTTTTCCTTGTTGATCATCTTGAATGAACTTATGTCTTCATGGATGGAAATAGGGGTTTGGATAGCCAAATCTGTTTTAGGCTTGGTTCATGATTTCAAGGACTAAGTTAGTATATTTTTAGCTTAGTGAATGCTAGATGGCCAGTTATGGCTTAAGATCAACCATTAGGGTACATAGATAAGGAACTTGGTGATAGTTGGAGTTAAGAAGGTGTATAGACCTAAATCTATGTGTAAGTGAATCAATAGGTTGTATGAGAGTCACAACAAGTTTAGGGGCCTAGATTGAAGTTATAAATCATAAGGAAACCGATCTTAGATGATTGGAAGTGAGTAAAGTTCCAATGGAATAGTACTCTGTTCTGCAGAACCTAATTTTTGCTGCTTGCGTCGTGGCATGAGATGCACAACGACGAGGCGTGAGGTACCACAAAGCAGCACGCCGCGGCGTGTAAGGGTTTGCGCCGAGGTATGAGGTGCATCACTTGAGCACCCAAGACTAGGATGCCGCGGCGTGCCAAGGTCGTGCTGCGACGTGAGGACTTGAAAGTCACCAAAGTGCTTGTTTTGAGGATTTGAGTTCCCTAGTTGTTAGAGTCCTTTGTTTATGCCTAGTAGAGAGTGTTGAGACACTAGAGAGGGTGTTTCTTAGAGAGAAAGACCATATGGCATACAAGGGAAAGAAAAGGAGAGTTATGCATCCATTGGGCATGGATTGGCTTACACCAAGAGTTAGTTTCTTGAACAACCTAATGTTACATAGATATCACAAGAAAGGTGACTAAAGAGCTAAGAAGCTAAATGGCAAGAGTTTAGTGCCATAGTATCTAGTGGGAAAGAGTAAAGACCTTAGTGCATGAAAACTCTCACAAAGTTGAGGTAGAGTTAGTAACACAAGAATAAGAGGTATACTATGTCTAGTTTGGCAATAGCAGAGTGCCCCAGTGCATGAAAGACTCTCACAGAGAAGAGATAGAGTTAGTAATGCAAAGATGGACTTAGTATAGACTTATGTGGTGGTTATGTTAGAGTTAGACATAACTTTGCATTGTCACACACACACATCATATTTCTCACATACTTGCTATTCCTAGAGTTGAGATAGTGGCGCATCCACTTCATTTAAAGTAGACTACTTGGTAGACTACTGGGTAGGTTATAGGAGGTTATATGTTATGATAGCAGACTCCCTCCCTACTTTGTAAGTTATAAGAGGTTACTTGTTATTGTGGCAGATTCCCTCCCTACCTAAGGGATTAGTCAAATCTTATGACATTGCACCTACATTATCTTACACTTTTCTTTGAGCATAATCATACATTATTTCCTCATTTCATCGTGTAGTGTTTGTCTTTTTTGTGTTTTATGATTCTTTCGTGTTTGTGATGCATTTGCCTTCGATGATAGTTGTACGGGCAGTTATTTTTCTTAATGATATCATATGATTGTATGAGTAGTTATTTGATATTTTTGTTCTTTTAGTACAAGTTAAAGTTATAGATTACATTTTGAATATTGCATGGAGTTGAGGCATATATTTTTGTATAATAGTTTGGTTTATTCATTGCGAATATTTAAACTACTGGTTTTGGTTACTTATGCTAAGAAATATGATTTCTCACCCTGTTTGTTGCTATGTAAATCTAGGTGGAAGCTCATCCAAAGGAAAGAAGAAAAAGTATGAAGGTTAGAATAGTTTAGTTTTTATGCTTAGTTGCTAAAGCTTATATTTATTTACATTGCTTTCAGTTTGTATCAAAAGTTTGTTGGGAATTGCGGTTACATCACGCAGTGGAAAAATTAGGATTCCCACTGAGGATCCATGTGAAAAGCCATAATCTGAGTTTTTAAATTATTTACCTCTTGAAGCGTGATCAAAAGGAAGGACGTGAATCACCAACACTGTAATAGAAACGATGTCTCTACAGTATCCACGTGAACAGACTCACGAATGTCCAACGTCCGCAAAGAGGAGCCTCACGTCTCTCACACAGTGCTAGCTGCGAAGAGAAGAGAAGAAACCTATCGCTCTCTCACTCACTTTTCTGTAGGTGCAGCTAGGGTTCTGAAATTGTGTCTCTTAGCAGCCCCTTAGCAGTACTATTTGTAATAGTGACTACCTTAAGTGAGTGTGAGCAGTAGCAAGGTAAGCTATGCAACCCTAGACTCATCTGTTATGAGTCTGGCCTATATTTGAATCCGAATCCAACTTGGATCCATTGCTCCAATTTTAGTCTGCTCTATGTGTGTGACCTTGCAGGTTCTTATTACGTTAGCAGTAATATTAAAATCCCATTTTAATATTACAAGCAGTGAGCGGTATCTAGCAACACATCGCTGCTACCCAAGTAATAAAAATGTCAGTGATTTGATATAACCTTTCTGTGACTAATGTTTCCGTGTCGTTTAGTCCCTTTGTCAAGATATCTAGATTGAACACAAGGCATGGAATGCGTCACCCTTGTATAGTCCAATCATTCGTTTCCTGATACTCGAGTAGACTTTGTAACAACAAATGAAATCAATATCTCATATTGACTCATTTGAGCATGGCCATGCATTTCGCAGTCTCACTCAATCAGGGGGCCCGAAGATATCGCTCCTGTTATGTAGGAGTGACAAATCACATCTAGACTACTCACATCCCTCTGCATGATTTGCGGTATATCCAATAACTAACTTTATAATCACCTTGTTACAGATGATGTTTGATGGCATTAAAACACATAACTCCTCATGTAGGAATCATAGTGATTTCAAGTCAAAGGACTACAAACACCATTGTCACTATGAGAATCGCTTATGACACTCACGTAACGATCCATGTAGCGTTCTCGTGGTGGGTCAGTCCAGTACATCATTACTCTAATATGTACCAATGTGAAGACTTGATATCTCATATCCATGACCCGTGAGATGTGGTCATCAGTCTATGCACATACTAGTCTCAATGTATTATTGTTATCCTAATTAACAATAATACTTGACTGGGGACATTTAAGAATAATGTTCTAACTATAAAGAATCTCACGATCAAGTCATCCACTTGATGTCTTATGGCATCAAACTTACTATTCTAAGGACTTTATTATGTTTATCAAAAATAGCACAATAAATGAAATGCCTCATATATTAAAATAAGCATAATAGAATGTATATAAATATATACAAATGTATCAGCCTCTAGGGCATACACCAACAAAGTTTTTGTATACTAAGTGCCTTTTTGAGGCAAAGATGCATGTATATAATTTTTAGTTTCCGCAAGGCTCTCCATTATTATTTATTTAAATGATATGGATTAGTATGATGTTTTAAGTTAGAAGTAGCATAGCTAATACTACTTATCTAGGTGTATGCCAGGTATACTAGGTTACTGGTATTAGGATGTTGCATAATCGATTACCAAGATTTTGTTTTGAGATTTAACGCATGGTAATTGATTACATGAGTTGGTAATCGAATACCGGTGCCTATTTTAGGAAATTAGTGTTTTTTGCTATATGAAACCAAACGTAACACATTTATGCTATGCATTTGATATTAATGATCCAATTAAAGTATTTTATGAAGGATAATGGTACTGTACTCTCAAAATACATGAGAAAAGATAGTTCTATGTATTTGATTCATATGTGAGATGATGTTGGGTGTACTAAAAATATGTTTTGCTCCTTTAATTACTAAGTTGAGTTAGATTGGTATGATTACTATGTTTTGATCCCTTATTTACTAAGGTTGAGCTATGAAGGTATACTAGAAACATGAATTGCTCCTTTATGAAATAAAGTTGAACCGGAATTCCTTCACTTGATTGAAGTGGAGCTTTTGACGAGTTGTTATATGTGTATGTGTGTTTAACCATAATACTAAATGTTGCATACTTGTTGTTCCTATGCATTATAACCTTATATGATGTGCATATTCATTTGGCTAAAGAATTGTAGGTAACCAATCCTAAATTCTCATAGCAGAGGCTTTTAAGGCCAGGGTTATCAGTATTATAAGAATGTCATTTTCCTTCTCTACCAGGTAGTGAAAGGAGGTCATTTGCCTTTTCTACCCCAAAAAATACAACGGAACTAGATTCTTGGGAATAGGTAAGATTCATGACATTGCATTAACATTATCATAAAAACATTTCATAAACATTACCTTAGGGCATTTCTTAGGCATGAGCATATGACTTAACACAAGTATTTGCATTTGAATAACAATTGTATGAGCGATTGTTTACCATTGAAGGGTTGTTAACTATGTGTATAGATTATGTAGTTGCTTGGTGAATATTTACATAAAGAGAGTATGCGAATGTTCTAGCGATATTGAGTAGTGACTCAATTACTTGTTGTAATCATAATCTATTGCTATTAAGTTGAATTCACTGTAAATGATTAATTATGTGATAATTGAACCATAGTTATGAATAATTGAATATTCTTCCTCGGGAAGAGAAAGGAACAGTTTTTGGTTTTTGCTACCTTTCTACATGTTATTAAATAACTTGTTTTTCTCTCAAAGTGGCTAGAGTTATCATAATGCCATATTATGTGACTATACTATTAAGAATTGTGAATTTTCACCCCTTTGCTTGTGTCCATGATAAATCCAGGTCAATATTCTCCCAAGGAAAAGAAAAAAAAAGTGAATAAACTAGCATAGTTTTATTTGCTTTTTTGTCCAATGCTTATATTTTGTAGTATTTGCACTGGGTTGTATTAGTTCTTTTGTATTGTACTTATGCCTTTTGAAGCTCATTTTGAACATTATAATGTATGAAGTTTATGTAGATATACTTTTCTTTCCCTCATGGCTCTTTATAATAATATGTATGGTTATGATGAGTCTAGAATATTGTTTTTAGGTTAGAAATGATGTGCCTAGTTCTATTTATGCATATATATTCTAGGTATATTGTGAAATTGGTATTAGGACATTACATTGAGCAACCTTTGAGAATATACATGTGGTGAGGGAGTACCTAGAGGTATTTCTTGAAGAGGTAGCTAGTTTGCCACTTGAAAGAGAAATAGAGTTTGTTATAGACTTAGTGCTAGGAATTTGACCCATATCTATAACACCCTATAGAATGTCCCATTTGGAGCTGGTAGAACTTAAGAAACAAATAAAAGAGTTATTAGATAAGCAATTCATTAGACCCTATGTGTCACCTTAGGGAACACTTGTGCTCCTAGTGAAAAAGAAAGATCGCAATATGCGGCTTTATGTTGATTATAGACAGTTGAACAAAGAATAAGTACCATTTTACTATAATAG
Organism: Ormosia semicastrata; assembly: GCA_029884595.1. Classification (NCBI taxonomy): domain Eukaryota; kingdom Viridiplantae; phylum Streptophyta; class Magnoliopsida; order Fabales; family Fabaceae; genus Ormosia; species Ormosia semicastrata. The sequence goes on along the minus strand of JAQQTO010000060.1, from coordinate 625,422 downwards.
ATGGTTTGATGGACCAGTGAGAGGATCCACTGTCTTCTCTAAAGTAGATTTTAGGTCAAGGTATCACTAGATTTGGGTTAAAGAAGAAGACATCCCTAAAACAGCTTTTAGGACTAGGTATGGACATTATGAGTACCTAGTGATATCATTTGGGTTGACCAATGAACCAGCAGTGTTCATAGATTACATGAACAAAATCTTTAGACCCTACCTAGATAAATTTGTGATTGTCTTTATAGATGACATTCATATCTATTCAAAGATAGCTGAAGAACATGAGCAACACCTTAGGGTAGTTTTGGAAATCCTAAGAAAAATAGTTGTTTGCTAAGTTAGCAAAGTGAGTTTTGGATGAAAGAAGTGCAATTCTTGGGACATGTAGTATCCCAAGGAGGAGTGTCAGTTGTTTAATTGGCCTTTGACTTGCTTTAATTGACAATCTATACTCCACTAGTTCTTGACTTAGTCTAGGCATTTCTTCATAGTTTCAGGCAAAGCAATCCTTAAACACTTGAGTAACTTGATCAAATCTAATTTAAATGTGCCTTCTAAAAGGTTACTTATAAAAGTTGGGCATTTATTTATATCATCACCCAAATTTATTTCCTCCAAAGGATCTTGTACCTCTATTTTTTGAATTCCTTTAGATAGAAGGGTATGTTAGAACTCCATAAGAGAATTATCATAAAATACAATCTAAATTTGCACCTTCACTATGTATGCTCCAAAGCCCTTTTGTGCTTAATAGTACATATTATGTTTTGATGATAACCATTTATGTTGAAAATTGAACTTCATTGCTCTTTGTACTTAAAATGTTTTAATATGTTCTTTGTGGAGTTTATGTTAATTTAACATATGCAGGACTAGAACTATGAAAAGGAACATTTTTGGATGATTAGAGAGACCTAAGAAGGTCAAATTCTTACTTGAGAAGGTTCAAGGAATACTTAAGGAATTTCTTGATGAACATAAGAAGGTTCTCCATGCCACGGTGTAAGCAGCAGAAACTAGGTTCTACCGAATCCGAGTATTGTTCCATTGGAGCTTTACTCACTTCCAATCATTCAAGATTAGTTTCTTGTGATTTCTAACATTAATCTAGCCCCCTAAACTTGTTGTAACTCTCATACAACCTATTGATTCATCTAGGCATAGATTTAGGTCCAAAACCATGTTAATTTCAATCTATTTTCCAAGTTCCTCATCTATGAACCAAAATGGTTTAACTTAAGCCCTAAATAGCCATCTAGCATTTACTATGTTGAAAACATCCTAACTTAGTCCTTAGATTCAAGAACCAAGCCAAGAACATAGATTTGACTCTTCAAACCCTTATTTCCATTCATAAAACCTAAGTTCATTCAAGATGAACAAAAGGAAAAGATGAATAAAAACTCCCATACCTCTTGTATGGATGATCAATCTTCAAGCTTTATTCTTTGATCGTGATCCTCTTATTTCTTCCTCCATTTTCCCTCTTCCCCTTCAAGGTTTCCCTTTTTTCTTTTCTTTCTACAGTATTTGCTGCCTTTAAACCGAGAAGGAGAGGAAATTGGAGTTTACCAAAATATCCCTACGATATTTTGATGGAACTTCCTTATCTGTTAAGAACACTCAGATTCCATGAAATCAAGTTTCTTAACTTCCAACAACTTTAGAATAAATCATAAGATTCATCTAAATTATTGTTTCATCATTTTCATGATTTTTCATATTTGCTGTTAGTCAATCTATCACTAAAGCGCTCAACCAATATGCTTAAAATTACTAAACTAACTCTGATAATCTTGAAACTTTAACTACATCTTGTTTCACATATTTGTGACTAAGAAATAAATTATCCATATTTATTTCTCTTATCTAAACAATTTATGCCTTTTTATGAGTCATTTTTAGTTACTTTCCAACTTCTGGGTTGCAACTAAGTGCCTAAACGAATTCAGTTTGTCACAAAACTTCACAGGCATGTTAAGCAAGTTATATGCTACCTTTGTAACCATATTCAAGTCCAACATGTTATCAAGGGTATTACATACACCAACTAGGAACATATGAGAAAGTTGTTGAGAAGCTTGCCTAAGGTGTGGAGACCAAATGTTATAACCATTCAAGAAGCCAAAGATTTGTCATCCTTGAGATTAAATAAACTAGTGGGATCCTCAAAAGTACATGGGTAGTGTAACACCCTAATACAAATATATGGATATATCTGGATTATACCGAGATAAACAATACTAGTTATGTCACTCACTACATAACTAACTAATAACATATATCCATAATCACTATCAAGCAATTATAGAGAGCCTTGAGAGAATGTGGAAAGTCCAAAAAGGTTTTTGGAACAAGAAGTTAGCCCCAGATTCTCAGAGTATTAGTGTGTACAATCATTTGGCTAAGGGAGATAAATAGGAAGTCCAAAAGGTTCTTTTGAGCTTGGATTTAGACCTAGCTTCTCGATAGTGACAGGGTACGTGTATTGGGAGGATGAGTTTTCCCTCTCTTTACCACAGGATAATGCAATAAACCAACATTCCTAGTAAAACATCTTGGTTTTTAATTGAGCTAAGTATGTTTGTAAGTATGAATGAATGTATGTATAACTTGGTTTATCTAGTTATTAAACTTAAACATTGTAGAATATGTAAACATATCTTTTTAGCATGAGTTAAAATTATGTTTATTATGTTATATATGACTGGTTTTAGTTTACTCATACTAAGAATATATGATTTCTCACCCCGCTATGTTTTCATGTAAATCCAGGTCAAGACCCTTAAAAAGGGAATGAAGAAAAAGCATGAAGACTAGAGTAGTTTAGTTTATTGCTTTTAAGACAAAGCTTGTATAATCTTTTGTATTTGTTGTGACTGTGTTTAAAGTTGTATGTGTAACAAATTGCCCTTTTGAGGCTATGATGTTTATATCTATGAACTTTTAATTTTGGCTCTCTATAATGATTTGTATAAATGTTATGGATTAATTGATATCTAAGTTAGAAGTAGCATAGTTAATACAGCTTATCTAGGTATATGTTAGATATACTAAGGTGCCTGTATTAGGATGTTACAGGTAGGAAGCTATGTAACACAGATACGACTTCCACCTCCATTTTCTAGTATTCAGGCTATTGGGAATTTCGGCATAAAAAACGCAGTGGAAAAAAGGGAATTCCCACCAAGGATCCATGCGAAAAGGGGACCATGAAACGTGATTTTTGAGTATACCTCTTGAAGCGAAAAAAAAGATGATCAATGCAAACCACTAACATCGTAACAACAATGATGTCTCTACATAGTCTACACGAACAGACCCACAAACGTCTAACGTCTGCTTGGAGTCCCGCCTCTCCAACACAGTGCTACCTGCGAAGAGAAGGAAACCTGTCACCCTCTTTCACTATCTGTGTGCATCAAGGCTACAATCCATGCCCTTATGCCCTTTTTATAGAAGAAGCCTCTAATAGCTTCTTTAAGAAGCCTTCTATTTGCTTCTTTAAGAAGCCCTTCATTAGCTTCTTCAAGAAGCCTCTAATAGCTTCTGCAAGAAGCCTTACATTAGCTTCTCCAAGAAGCCTTGCATTAGCTTCTCCAAGAAGCTTGGCATTAGCTTCTCAAAACAACCTTTAATAGCTTCTTTTAGAATCCTTGAGTGAAAGAGCAGTAGTAAGGTTAGTGTGAAGCCTTGGGCTCATCTGTTATGAGTTTTGGCCCACGATAGAATTCCTAGTCCAACTTGGATTCTATTTACTCCAATTTAGTCTGTTCTTAGTATGTGACCCTATAGGTTCTCATGACGTTGGTAGTAATATTAAAATCTCATTTTAATATTATAAGTAGTGAGTGGTATCTAGCAACACATCACTCTACCCAAGTAATGAGAATGTCAATGATTTGACATAACCTTTTCGTGATCAATGTTTCCGTGTAGTCTAGTCCCATTGTCCAGATATATAGATTGAACACAAGGCATGAAACGTGTCACCTTTGTATAGTTAAATCTTTTATTTCCTGATACTCGAGTAGACGTAATAAATAAGATTAATATCTCATATTGACTTATTTGAGCATGGCCATGTATTTCGTAGTCTCGCTCAATTAGAAGGCCCGAAGAAATCACTCTTGTTATGTAGGAGGAACAAATTCCATCTAGGTCACTCATATCCCTCCACATAATTCGCAGTATATCCAATAACCAACTTTATAATCACCTTGTTACAGATGACGTTTGATGACATCAAAACATACAACTCCTTATGTAGGAATCGTAGTGATTTCATGTCAAAGGACCACATACACCATTATCACTATGAGAATCGTTTATGACACTCACGTAACAATCCACGTAGCGTTCTCATGGTGGATCAGTCCAGTACATCATTACTCCTAATAAATATACCTATATGAAGAATTGATATCTCATATCCATGACCCGTGAGATATAATCATCATTCTATGCACATACTAGTCTCAATATATTATTGTTGTCCTAATTAATTATAATACTTGACTAGGGACATTTAAGAATAGTATTCTAATTTTATCCAATAGGATCTCATGATCAAGTCATCCACTTGATGTCCTATGGCATCAAACTTACTATTCTAAGACTTTATTATGTTTATCATAAATAACACAATAAATGAAATGCCTCATATAAAAATAGTATAATACAATGTATATAATTATAGATGAAATATATCGGCCTCTAGGGCATATACCAACAATCTCCCACTTGCACTAGAGTCAATCAGGCATATGTCTAATGCCTAAAGATCTAGTGTGACCCTCATGCTTCTGCTATTCAAGAGGTTTTGTCAGTGGATCAGCAATGTTATCATCTATTAGTACTTTGCTTATCTTCACATCTCCTCTATCAATGATCTCTCGAATGAGATGGAAACGCCTAAGTATATGTTTGGATCGCTGGTGAGATCTAGGTTCCTTAGCTTGTGCAATGGCTCCATTATTATCATAATAGAGGTCCACTGGGTCCACAATGCTAGGAATAATGCCAAGTTCAATAATGAACTTCCTGATCCAAACAGCCTCCTTTGCTGCATTGGAGGCAACAATATACTCAGCCTCTGTGGTAGAATTGGCGACTATCTCCTACTTTGAACTCTTTCAGCTCACAGCTCCACCATTTAGGCAAAAAAACATAACCCGATTGCGATCTGAAGTCGTCTTTATCGGTTTGGAAGCTAGCATCAGTGTAACCCTTTACAACTAGCTCTTCCTCGGCTTCATATACCAAGAATGAATCCTTAGTCCTTCTTAAGTACTTAAGGATGTTCTTGATAGTAGTCTAGTGACTCTCACCAGGATCAGATTGGTACCTGCTCGTCATGCTCAAAGCATATGAGATGTCTGGTCGAGTACATAACATGACATACATGATAGATCTAATTACAGATGCATATAAAATCTTGCTCATACGATCCCTCTAGTCTTGGGTGGAAAGGAGTTGAGCCTTAGATAAGCTTACACCATATGATATAGGCAAGAGTCCTTTCTTGGATTCATACATGTTAAGTCGTCTTAACACTTTATCCATGTATGTACTCTGACTTAGGCCAAGCAGTCTCTATGATCTACCTAACACATAGGTGGCTTCGCCCAAGTCCTTCATAGAAAAGCACTTCCCTAACTAAGTTTTTACAGACTGTAGGGTAGGAAGGTCATTTCCAATGAGTAGCATGTCATCTACAGATAACACCAGAAAGACAATTATGCTCCCATTAACCTTCTTGTAGACACAAGATTCTTCTTCATTCTTGATGAAACCAAATTATTTTATTATATCATCAAACCAAAGATTCCAGCTTCTAGAAGCTTGCTTCAATCCATAAATAGATCATTGCAATTTGCACACCTTTCCAGTATTCTGTGGAGTGGAAAATGTTACCAAGTGGCCACAATTACTCAAGAGGGGGTGAATTGAGTATATAAGATAAGTTCGCAAATCTTTTACAAAAATACTTGAATTCTTATTTTCGTTGAAGCTATTTGATTAATAGAGATAAATGGATAGATGAGATGAACACTTTCACTTACAAATGTAACAATCAAACAAGATAGTATTCAAGCAAACTCAATAAAATAGTGCACAATATTAAAGAGTTGAGTTTAGAAGAACAAACACCAAGCTTTATCCTGGTTTAGCCACTAATCCACTTGTGGCTTACGTTCAGTCCTCAAATAATCACTCGAGATTTTTAACTAAATTCCAAGCTTAAATCAGGTGCTTATATCCTTTACAAATTGGAGCACTCAACACCACCTTGGGATACCTCACCTTTTGTAGCTTGAGCTTCTTCAAACAAGGGATACCTTACCCTTATAATTTTGAGGGATACTTCACCCTTACAATTTTGAGGGATACCTTACCCTCTCTATTCAGATTATACAAAGGAGTAGATGAATAAAAACTCACTCAAAGAGTAGATGATACAAATTGAAGCTTAGGGGTATTGAAGATTCACACTTTCTAAGCTCAAAAATAGAGTATGATGAATATGATTATGGAAATATGAATTTTATGCTCAATAATGATTCTCAGATAGTTGGTCTCAGTTTTTCTAACCCTTCATTAATGCCCAACACTCAGATTTATAGTTAAGGGCAAATGATAGCCGTTAGGGGTAGATGAGAGCATTAAATGCTCTTTAATATAGCCATTGAACGTGCTTCTTCTCTTTTCCAGATAACAGGCTTAATCGATTAACCAAGGTTCCTAATCGGTTAGGGGCTCTTTTAAGCTCAAAACATATGTTTTTGTTTTATTGAATAACCAATTAGGGTCATATCCTAATCAGTTAGGACTTAACAAAATTGGTTTCTATGAGAGTGAATAACTGATTAGGCCCATATCCTAATCAGTTAGGACTTAAGCAAATTACCTTTTGGGAAGGCAGCTAATTGGTTAGAACTTATGCTAATCAGTTAGGACTTAACGAATTTTGCTTCTGAGAAAGCAAATAACTGATTAGGGCTATAACCTAATCTTAAAAAGCTATCTTAACATATGTGAGTCCTTATTTTGTAAAGCATATTTGATTTGAGTAAGAAAATAATTTATGAGCTTAGTATGAATCCTTCAAGTACCTTTACACAAGTTCTAAAGCCTATATTCTAGACTTAATGCTCTTTGGGATTATCTTGTGCATTTGCCTTCCTTTCTTTGCTTTATTATCATCAAAACCATTTCTTAAATCAATGTTAATCATATTCTCTCCCTTTTTGATGATGACAAACAACTATTGAGAAAAAGGTTAGTTCAAATAATAATTAGAATTCATAACAGGATTTAGAGACTTACTTTCCCTCTACTTTTCAAGGGGTGATTGAATCAGAGATGCACAACTCCTTTTTTGTTTTGGAATTCCATGATAATAAAAAAACTTTCAGTTATTTGACTTTCTTTTCTCAAAAAATAAGAACCTATTCTTCTCCCCCTTTTGTCATGATCAAAAAAAGAGTTTGAACAGATAACGAGTAATAATCTAGTCACAATGGAAGCATATTCAGTAATCCATTCATAAACAGACATATGCAAGTTCATATGACATTATCCAAAACAAGCATTCAAACCATGTCCAAGATGCCAATTAAACAAGCCATGGTTCTAAGATAACTTGCATAATTGAAAACATAATATCAAAACATTAGAGTCATAGCTAAGCATAATATCCAAAACATAATTGTAAGCAAAGTAGACAAGGTTAGAAACTATGCTATAACTGAAATAGATATTTCATGCCTAAGCCCCATGGTCCTCTAGTGCTGGGCAGCGATGCTCGAGCCTATCTAGGCGATCCTCCATAGCACTTAAGCAATTGAAGATGACTGAGTTGCTGTGCTCCTGGTAAGTTCTAAGATCCGCAGTGGCAGCAAGAATGCGTGCTTCACTTGTAGCTTCTGAGATGCAACTTATTGCTAGTGCCTCTTCCATAGGAACATTAGCTAGAGCAGCAGGGATTTCTTCTTGTGGTGCTGCTGCCACATGTCCATGATCATAAATCCATTCATCATTTACTTTTTTCACTTGCATTCGATTGAGAGAGGCAAGTCCAAACTTATGGGGACCCATAGTATTCACAATTCCATCATCCCCTAGGGGGACCTTATATTGGTCTAGAATTCGAGCAATCAATAGGGCATAATGAAGATCCATAACTGCCTTTTCTTTAGATTTCATCATGTAATGCATGATGTAATAAAACCAGTTGATCTTTACACATCTTTTGAGTGCCCATATTAAGAAACTGTCTTCTTCTTCAACCAAGGCATAGTTGCTTGCCCTTGGTACTAGGATGTGTGTGATTGTGAAGTGAAGAAGACGATCCTGTAAGTTCAGAACACTAGCAGTAAAGGATCCTTTTGGCACTTCAGTTCCTGGTTGAAGCATATTTGCTACTGCTTAGTCTTGATCAAAATCCTCCCAAGAATTGTGATTTTCCACTGGCAGTTTGTCTCCAGAATAAGTGAGACCAAACATTGTAGTCCACTGACTTGGTTGTACAATAATTCTATATCTTTTAAACTCATAAACTAAATTTCCGCCAACAATATTTAAATTGCAGAAGTGAACTTTTATAGGTTCAATATAGAAGTACCCGGGGTTGGTGGTGGCAAGGGTTTTCAACCCATGGAATTCTAGGAGCCTTGTAAGGTATGTGAATCCTTCTCTGTCGAAGAAGTCTCAGTTCATGTACTTGGGTTGAATGAGATATCACGCATGAAAGTGCAATGCGTATGCCTTCATTTGATCACTGCTGGAGAAGTACCTTCCAATGTTAAGGCTAATTGAAAAATCTTGATCAGGAGGTGAAGTGGGTGGTGGCAGAGGTACATTGGGGTTTTTGGTGCGAGGGCGTTTGTAGTGAGAAGAACTGCTTGCCATGGTGGAAGAATGGAGGCTAGGGCACGGTTGAGTAGATAGAAAGTGAGAAGAGTGTGAAAAAAACTTTGAAGAGAAAGGAAGTTTTAATTAGTGGAAAATGGTGGAAATTTATGAAAATTGATGGAAAAGGTATTTTAATGGTGGATTTTGGTTGAATTTGTAGTGGGTGTGAGTATAGAGGAGTGGGTGTTTGGAAGAAGAAGAAAAAGATGATGAGGATGGAGGTATGGGGGTCATCGTGAAAATGAAAGTAGAGGCTATTATTTTGGTGTTTTAAAAGAGCTTAATAATCGGTTAGGAGGTTTGGGCTAACCGATTAGAACATGTTGGTAACCAATTACAGTATTGTGGGAATAAAAGGAGAGCTCACTGTTTAGGCAAATAACCAATTAGAGAGTTCTTTCTAACCGATCAGAGCTTTGTGGGAGTGAAAATGGAGCTCATGGTTTGGGCAAATAACCGATTAGAGGGGCCTGTCTAATCGGTTAGCTTTGTATAAAAATTGAAAATGTGTGGCCCTGTGAGCTGAAATAACCGGTTATATAGTTTTCCTAACCGGTTATTGAGCTATGGCAGAAAGCAATTTTCTTATCAACCAAATTTCCAAGTCCCACATAATAGATCCTTTTCCTTTTTTGATAGTTTATTGCACTTCCAAAGTTGCTAATCTTCAAGAAATCAAACCTTTCATCACCAAATTGTTCCAACTTAACTTGATTTCACTTTTATCAACATTTAATCACTATGGAGACATCCCAAACACAGAATTTTCTTCTTCAAGTGAATAAGAAATTATTTTCTTCTGGAAGTTTGCTTCAATCCATAAATAGATTGTTACAATTTACACACCTTTCCAGCATCCTATGGAGTGGAAAATGTTATAAAGTGGCCTCAATTACTCAAGAGGGCGGTGAATTGAGTATATAAGACAAGTTCATAAAACTTTCGTAAAAATACTTGAATTCTTATTTTCGTTGAAGCTATTTGATTAATAGAGATGAATAGATAGATGAGATGAACATTTTCACTTACAAATATAACAATCAAACAAGATAGTATTTAAGCAAACTCAACAAAATAGTGCACAATATTAAAGAGTTGAGTTTAGAAAAACAAACACCAAGCTTTATCCTAGTTCAGCTACGAATCCACTTGTGCTTTATGCCCAGTCCTCAAGTAATCACTCGAGATTTTTCACTAAATTCTAAGCTTAAATCAGGTACTTGTAACCTTTACAAATTAGAGCACTCAACACCACCTTGGGAGACCTCACCCTTTGTAGCTTGAGCCTCTTCAAACAAGGGATACCTCACCCTTACAATTTTGAGGGTACCTCACCCTTTCTATTCAGATTATACAAAGGAGTAGATTAATGGAAACTCTCTCAAAGAGTAGATGATACAAATTGAAGCTTATGGGTATTGAAGATTCACACTTTCTAAGCTCAAAAACAGAGTATGGTGAATAAGATTATGGAAATACGAATTTTATGCTCAATAATGATTCTCAGATAGTTGGTCTCAGTTTTTCTAACCCTTCATTAATACCCAACACTCAAATTTATAGTTAAGGGCAAATGATAGTCATTGAGGGTAGATGAGAGTATTAAATGCTATTTAATATAGTCGTTGAACATGCTTCTTCTCTTTTCCAGATAACAGGCTTAATTGATTACCCTAGGTTCCTAATCGGTTAAGGGCTCTTTTAAGCTCAAAACATATGTTTCTGTTTTATTCAATAACCTATTAGGGTCATATCCTAACCGGTTAGGACTTAACAAAATTGGTTTCTGTGAGAGTGAATAATCGATTAGGCCTATATCCTAATCGGTTAGAACTTAAGCAAATTGCCTTCTGGGAAAGCAGTTAATCGGTTAGAACTTATGCTAATCAGTTAGGACTTAACGAATTTTGCTTCTGAGAAAGCAAATAATCGATTAGGGCTATAACCTAATCTTAAAAGGCTATCTTAACAAATATGAGTCCTTATTTTGTAAAGCGTATTTGATTTGAGTAAGAAAATAATTTATGAGCTTAGTGTGAATCCTTTAAGTATCTTTACACAAGATCTAAAGCCTATATTCTAGATTTGATGCTCTTTGGGATTGTCTTGTGCATTTGCCTTCCTTTCTTTGCTTTGTTATCATCAAAACCATTTCTTGAATCAATGTTAATCACAGCAAAATCCTCAGGTTGTGTCATGTACACATCCTCGAGATGATTTCCATTAATGAAAGTAGTTTTGACATTCATTTGCTAGATTTCGTAATTGTGGTATGCTGCAATAGCAAGCAAGATCCGAACTGATTTAAGTATCGCAACTGGGGAAAAAGTCTCATCATAGTCTACACCATGAATTTGTTTGAAACCCTTAGCCACCAATCACGCCTTAATGGTATGCACATTACCATCCATGTTAGTTTTCTTCTTGAAAATCCACTTGCACCCAGTGGGTTTTACCTCTTCAGGTGGGTTAACCAAAGTCCATATCTGGTTGGCATACATGGATTCCATTTTAGATCTCATCGCCTCAAGCCATGTCTCAAATTCTGGGCCCATAATGGCTTCCTGGTAAGTCACAGGTTCATCTTGATCTATGAGCAATATGTCACCTTGCTAGGTCATGAGAAATCCATATCTCTCTGGCTGATGATGTATCCTGTTAGACCTACGCAGGTCTTGTGCTATTAGAGCAGGTTGTTGTTCCACAATATTTTATGGAGGCTGCTCTATTTCCATCATTAGTTAGTTGCTACTCTGTGAACCTTGAATTTCTTCAAGTTCTACTTTCCTCCCACTGGTTCCTTTAGAGATAAACTCCCTTTCCAGAAACACAGTAATCCGTGCGATAAACACTTTGCCCTCGGTAGGATTATAGAAATAGTATCCCTTGGTTTCCTTAGGATAACCGACAAAGAAGCATTTATCTGATTTGGGTCCAAGCTTATCAGAAACTTGACATTTCACATAAGCTTCGTAACCCCAAATCTTCATGAAAGATATATTGGGCTGTTTCCTTGTCCATATCTCATATGGTGTCTTTTGAACCACTTTAGATGGAACACAGTTAAGTTTGAAAGCTGCTATTAATAGAGCATGTCCCCAGAAAGAGCTTGGAAGATTAGCATGACTCATCATGGATTGGACTATGTCCAACAGGGTCCGGTTCCTCCTTTCAGAAACACCATTCCATTGTGGTGTTCCTGGAGGAGTGAGTTGAGATATTATCCCACACTCTTTCAGATAATCATCAAATTATTGGCTTAAGTATTCACCACCTCGATCTGATTGAAGGACTTTAATACTCTTACCAAGTTAGTTTTATACTTCATTCTTGAATTCCTTGAACTTTTCAAAGATTCTGATTTGTGTTCCATAAGATACACAAACCCATATCTACTGAAATCATTAGTAAATGTAATGAAGTATTGAAAACTACCTCTAGCCAGTGTGTTTAGGGGTCCACATACATCACTATGTTTGAGGCCCAAAAGATCACTAGCCCTTTCACCTTCTCCAGTGAATGGGGTTTTAGTCATCTTCCCCAATAAATAAGGCTCACATATCTCATATGATTCAAAATCAAATGAGTCCAAGAATCCATCCTTATGGAGTTTGGAGATGCGTTTCTCATTTATGTGGCCCAAACGATAATGCCAGAGAAAAGTTGGGTTCAGATCATTTGATTTAAACCTCTTTGTATTTGTGTTATAAACGGGCATTTCGAGATCAAGGACATAAAGTCCATTACTCAATTGTGCACTACCATAAAAAATATCATTCATATAAATGGAACAAAATTTGTCCTTTATAATAAAAGTAAAGCCTTTCTTGTCCAAACAAGAAACATAAATGATATTCTTGCTAATAGCAGGCACAAAATAGCAGTTCTCTAACTCTATTACAAGCCTAGTGGGCAAAGATAACAAGTAAGTCCCTACGGCTAATCCAGCAACCTTTGCTCCATTTCCCACTTGTAGGTTGATTTTGCCTTTAGTTAATAGTCTACTACTCTTTAGATCCAGCACATTTAGACAAATGTGAGATCCAGATCCAATATCTAATACCTATGATGCAGAAGTAGATAAATTGACTTTTATAACCAAAATACCTGAAGTGGAAGTCTCACTTCCCTTCTTCTTCTTAAGCTCTTCCAAGTATTTGGCACAGTTTCTTTTCCAATGTCCTGCCTGACCATAGTGGAAGCAAATACCTTCCTTAGCCACTCCGTCCACTAGTTTCAAGCTAGAAGAGCTGGGCTTGGATTTGTCTTTGCCCTTGCCCTTCCACTTGTCCTTGGGCTTCTTCTGCTGTTTCTTGCCCTTATTCTTTTAGACCATCATGATGGCCTTTCTTTTGCCTTTATTTATGTTCTGCTTAGTAGTTCTCAACATGCTTACCAGCTATGGTAGTGATTTGTCAATTCATTCATGTTGTAGTTCATGACGAATGGACTAAAACTCTCTAGCAATGATTACAGGACTAAGTTAATGGCCAACTCTTGACCCAAAGGAAAATCAACTTTCTCTAGGTTTTCAATGTACCCAATCATCTTGAGTACATGAGCACCAACAAGGCTTCCTTCTACCAGCTTACACTGAAACAGTACTTCAGAGACCTCGTATCTCTCATGTCTAGCCTGCTCTTGATAGAGCTTTTTGAGGTATACGATCATATCATAGGCATCCATATTCTCGTGTTGCTTTTGGAGCTTAGAGTTCATGGTGACTAGAATTAGACTTTCGAAGTCTAGGGCGTCATCTTGATGCTTCTTATAAGCATCTCTTTTAGCTTTAGGGGCATTAGTAGCAGGTGGCTCAGGAATAAGTTGTTCTAGAACATACAACTTTTTCTCTTGCTGGAGGACAATCCTCAAATTCCTATACCAGTCCAAGAAATTTGTTCCAGACAACTTGTCCTTCTCAAGGATGGATCGCAATGATAAGTCACTTGAAGTGTTTGTTGCCATGGTAATCTATCAACAGATATATGTAAAATATATAAGTATCATGCCATAAACATATTTAACGAGGTCTTTAATTAAATACGCCTCCTACTATTTTATTCAAATCAATGACCCTCAGCATTGACTCGAAAAATCCCATCGTTAGATTTTCTAGTGGGCTAAGATCCATATTTCACCTAGCTTTGAGTCAGCTTTGGCTGATCACCCAAAATTCGGGTATTTAGGTAGGAAACACTTTCCAATTACATCACATGCAACTCTTGGATAGTTAGGTAAATAACATTTATTCTAATCCATCTAATGGACTAAAGCCTAACTCCGCCTTTAAGCCTGCAATCCTATTGAAATGGCTTAGTTAAGTCAGACCCAATGGTTGACAGTTGGATATTACTTTTATCCCATCGCGCCTTACTAATATAGATAAAGGCACCCTGCTTTGGCAGACCTACACTTAATCGATACTAGTCTTGACGAGTGCTAGGCATTGGAAAGCATCACATATTAACTAAATATTTACTTTGAGGGATTTTTATTATTATTATTTGATTTCACCATTTGTTAAACTATTTAACATATCATAAACAACCATGCATCTAATACATATAAAGCATATAATAAATATGATATGGTTATGGCCCCTAACACAATGATTCTCCCAAGCCAATGAGAGTATCATTAACTAAACTTAGAGAGTGAATTAGCTTCACCAAGCGTCTCCCACCAACATCCTCATTTGATGTCATCTTCTTGCCTTCACATCAAGATTACATTATACAGAAACCTCTTTTACATTCGAGGGGAGTTAGGTGAGAAAAGAATGTACAATTAGAATGCAGAGAGAAAGGCATGACATGCAGGCCATATTTTAAAATAACCAAAGAAGCAAAAATATGAGGATTAAGGCCATAACCATGTACCATGCATCACAAAGTACATTAAAACTTAAAATAATAATACATTATTATTTTGTGAGTCATAAAAAGGTTTGCTTGACATTAACACTTGATGTCACCGTAAACAAGAAACGAGGCTTCTAAAACACTATATATATCACATATATATACCAGAAAACTTCACAAAAATAAAATAACTAAACATGTTATTTCATACAACACAAAAAATAGAAAAATCGAATCATGGTTTCACAAGTATCTCTGATACCACTGTTGGGAATTCTGGCATAAAAAATATAGCCAAAAAAAGGGAATTCCTACCAAGGATCCATGCGAAAAGGGGACCATGAAACGTGATTTTTAAGTATACCTCTTGAAGCGAAAAGAAATACGATCAACGCAAACCACTAACACCGTAACAGCGACGATATCTCTACGTAGTCCACACGAACAGACCCATGAATGTCCAACGTCTGCTTGGAGTATCGCCTCCCCAACACAGTGCTAGCTGCGAAGATAAGGAAACCTGTTACCTTCTTTCACTATCTGTGTGCCTCAAGGTTACAATCCATGCCCTTATGCCCTTTTTATAGAAGAAGCCTCTAATAGCTTCTTTAAGAAACCTTCTATTTGTTTCTTCAAGAAGCCCTTCATTAGCTTCTTCAAGAAGCCTCTAATAGCTTCTCCAATAAGCTTTGCATTAGCTTCTCCAAGAAGCCTTGCATTAGCTTCTTCAAGAAGCCTTGCATTAGCTTCTCCAAGAAGCCTCTAATAGCTTCTTTTAGAATCCTTGAGTGAAAGAGCAGTAGTAGGGTTAATGTGAAGCCTTGGGCTCATCTGTTATGAGTTTTGGCCTATGATAGAATTCCCAGTCCAACTTCAATTCTATTTACTCCAATTTAGCCTATTCTAAGTGTGTGACCCTATAGGTTCTCATGATATTGGCAGTAATATTAAAATCTCATTTTAATATTACAAGCAGTGAGCGGTATCTAGCAACACATTGCTGCTACCCAAGTAATGAGAATGTCAGTGATTTGACATAACCTTTCCATGATCAATGTTTTCATGTAGTCTAGTCCCTTTGTCCAGATATCTAGATTGAACACAAGGCATGGAACGTGTCACCCTTGTATAATTCAATCTTTTATTTCCTGATACTCGAGTAGACGTAGTAAATGAAATCAATATCTTATATTGACTCATTTGAGCATGGTCATGCATTTCATAGTCTCACACAATCAGGGGGCCTGGCGATATTACTCCTATTATGTAGGAGGGACAAATCCCATCTAAGTCACTCACATCCCTCCACATGATTCATTGTATGTCCAATAACAAACTTTATAATCACATTGTTACAGATGACGTTTGATGGCATCAAAACATATAACTCCTCATGTAAGAATCGTAGTGATTTCAAGTCAAAGGACCACACCACATACACCATTATCACTATAAGAATTGTAACACCCCAAAAATTATTTGTTTTATTATAAATAATCATTTTATAATATTTTTGATTTTTGAAAATTTTTTTGGATTTTTTCTGAAACGTCAAATATTTTAATATATTCTTTGTTTTGCATGCACACTGAGCAGAATTAGTGTAACATCCCAGAAATTATTTGTTTCATGATAAATAGTCATTTTCTAATATTTGTGATTTTTGATAATTTTTGTGGATTTTTCCAGAAACGTTGAATATTTTAATATATTCCTCATTTTGCGTGGGCACTGAGCGAAGCCAGGAAAATGAAATATCTTCCTCGAGGCTGGTAAACTTCGAACTGTGGAAATGTTAACGGGGGATTGTACCAAACCCAAGGCTGGGCATAGTTTACGAGGTTTACATTTTTTGAGATTTTATCTGATAAATAAAATCGCACTACGTTCTATTAAATAAAATTTTGCGGTACGCTCTATTATTCATTGGACAATAAATACTGGCTTTGTACACTGTAATTGTAACTTCCTAAAAATTATCTATTTCATCATAAATCTTCATTTTATAATATTTATGATTTTTGAAAATTTTTACAGATTTTTTTGAAAATGTTGAATATTTTAATATATTTCTCATTTTACGTGCACACTGAGCAGAGTCAGTGTAATGCCCCAGAAATTGTTTGTTTCATCATGAATAGTCATTTCCTAATATTTGTGATTTTTGAGAATTTTTCTAGATTTTTTTGGAAACGTCGAATATTTTAATATATTCCTCATTTTGTGTGCGCACTGAGCGGAGCCAAAAAAAACGAAATGTTTTTCCTAAGACTGGTAAACCTTGAACTGTGGAAACGTCGACGGGGGATCTTACTAAACCCGAGGCCAGACACAGTTTGTGAAGTTACGTTTTTTGAGGTTTTATCTGATAAATAAGATCTTTGTTCGTACTGGTAAATAAAATTTTGCGGTACGCTCTATTATTCGATGAATAATTAATATTGGCTTTGTACACTGTAACAATTACTCATTGGGTAATAGCTTGTAGTAAAATCCTAATCACCTTATTATTTAATTACTTTATCACCTTATCTTATCTAAAGGTAATCTCCTTTATGTCTAATCAAATCCCTCTTTTTGAAAAAGCTACACACTCTTCTCTCTCCTCTCCCTCTCTCACACGGCAGCATGCTCCTTCTTTGGAGCCAAAAATGTGCTTCATTTCATTAATCATACTATCTAAATTCAAAAACTCTAAAAGCATCTTCCATCATTACTATCACTTTCTCTCTCTAGGCTTCATCTTTTTCTCTCAAAAGAAATTCTCTCCTCCTTCTCTCTAGAAACCTCACGGCTGCTCCATTCCTTCCTCCACCATTATTGCTTGTTTTCAAGCTACCATTTTGCTTGGATCTATCTCTCCATTCAAGTTTTCCTCTTATTTTTTTTTTTAAATCACCTACAAATAACTCAACCTTCCCTCTCCATTTCTTCTCCTCTTCCACGGTCAAACCCACCATTTTTGGTCAAAAACATTTTCTTGCTCCACCAATCTTGTTTCTTACATCTTCTCATCATCTTAAACCTTTTCTCTTTTGTGAGCATCACCTAAATCCACCATTTTCATCTTCTTCCATAAAGCCCTAAGATTTGGAGTTTTAAGGTAAAGTTTGTAACTTTTTCCATTTTCTCCCCTTATTTTCGTGATTCTTGGTCATCTTGGTGACCAAGAACTTCTCTTTTATGGTTTGTGATGCGGGATTAAAAGTTGCAAACCCAAGTGCAGGTTATCTCAAGTAATAAATTTCTCGGTGAGTCCGAGGTCGAACCACAGAGACTTGATGAAGAAAAATTAATTAAAGTAAAGTAAATATTTTGTTACAACAATAAAGATGATAAATAAAATTGTTCACAAGTAAAAAGGAATTGCTTGGGTTAGAAGATCCACTCTTGGTAAATAAATTAAGGACAAGATTAATTCTTTTATAACTCAATTAGAATCCACATATAACGGAGGTTCCACTCGAAAAATACAACGTTCAAAGCTCATTAAAAATTATATACGTAATTATATTATGATTCCTTTAATCATCTATTAACACCACCACTCATAAATGGGATCAAGCATTCATTGTGCCAAAATCTTGTCTACAACAAATCAAGATCTCTATTTTTTTCAAAATAGAGCATTGGTAATCGATTACCATTCTTGGTAATCAATTACCACATGTTAAAATCTCTAAAATCATAAAACAGAGGCTTCGTAATCTATTACCAACCTCTGATAATTGATTACCAGCTTGACTGAGGCTTGGTAATCGATTACCAGCCTTTGATAATCGATTACCACTTGTCTAGAAACGCATTTCGTAGCTAGGTAATAGATTACCCCCTTGTGGTAATCGATTACCACTTGATTTTATGCAGAAAACAAAGTATTCAATCAAAGTAATCCAAAATCAATCAAATATACACTAATCACAACAACATAACCTCATACATATGCTTTTAAATCATCCTCAAAGTGTCATACCAAATATGGGTAAGCATAAAACCCAATTTTCAATCACAAGTTTCATCAAATTCAAAGTTAGAATCTTAAGCTTAATAGCTCAAAAACATATCACAACGCTTCTTACTTTCTTCATCAATCTTTATTCATTTCATAAAATCTCATTCAATTTTATTAACCCAAAACTCTTAAGAAATAAGAAAAGATTGGTGAAGCAAATGAAAAAACCCTACCTTACTCTAATTTGTTGATGTTTTCTTCTTTTTCTTTTCTTTCTTTCCTCCTTCTTCTTGTTGATGGATTCCTTGTCCTTCCTCTTTTTCTTTTCTTTCTTTTCTTCTTTTCTCTCTAGCTGTTGGAACTGTGTAAAATCGAAAGCAAATTAGATTAGAAGAAAAGTCAATAATAAGATAAAGATAAAAGGAGAGAGACAGCGGAGAGCAAAAGAACGATAAGGATGAGGTTTGTGCTAAAACTTCTGTATACTTTAATCTTCCAAAGCTAAATTTTCTAACTTCTATAAGTGTTATAGAAAATTATAGGACTTCACTTAGTCCTTATATTCATAATTCTATAATTTTCTATACACTGTTGTTTATTAGTTAAGTTCTATTACTCTTCCTTGATTTAGGTTAAACCTAAAAATTAAGTAAATGGGCTTACTAATATTCACTTTAACTGGTATTCCTTACGAAAATGTCCTAAATCCTCTACCTAATATCTCCACAAAATTTCATAGTTTTTTGAGCTACTTAACTATCCAATTAGGCCTTTAAACACTCATTCAGTGTCATTAAAAATACCAAATCAATTCATTCGGTCTTCCAAAATTTATTATAACTCATTCCAATCATTTGTGACTTAAAAATAAATTTTTCATATTTATTTCTATCTTCTCAATTATTTATGCCAAAATATGAGTTTCTATGAGCTATTATTTGCATTTATGTTATAGTATTATGTTCAAACTAGTTCAGAATGTTACCCGAATTAATAGATAACTCATAATAGTATTACTGAGTTTCTATAACCCTGATTAGAATAATTAGATTAGGGAGGATGTTACAACATGCAAGTATAAGGTAGCACTTAGCTTAATTCTCATTGGCTTAGGATTTATAAATGGTAAAGATTGGTTTTAAATTTGATTTGACTCTAAGCCTGTAGAATTGCATGCAATAGGAAGAGCATGGAACTCTAAGGTTCAAATTTGGTAAATAGGGTTTATGCACAATAGTTATAGGGTTTGTTTGGGGTTTTTTGAGAACCCTAATGTCATTTAAGGTATGCATGGGTCCTAATGACATACCCTAGAGTGGTTAAACCTTACCTAAATCCTTACCTTATACCATATACTACTCAATACACCCTTAAACTCATGTTGTACACTAGTAACTTAGTACCTAAGCTACCTAAACTACCTCACCATTCTCTTGCACGGTGCATTCACTTAAGCTACTCTCACTCACCACCACACTCACCCAAACTTAAAACACTTGCTTCTCTTCACTCATATACTCAAGCGGTACACATAGAGAGAAAAGGAAAGAAATATAATGAGATAGAGAGAGGAGGAGCAACGGAGAGCTTGAGGAAGAGGAAGAACCACTGTCAAGTTAAGGCCTTGCATGGTGGCCTAAACGCCAAAATTGTACCATAACCAAGGAGGGGAAACCATCACCTCGCCATCTTCTTCCTTTTCAACTGATTGGAATCCTCATCCATCACCTTCCACCTACAAGCACCGTGAAGTTGGATACAAGGTAGGGGTTCCTTTCACCATCTTCTTCTTTCATTCAAGTTTGTTGTGATTTGAAGTGGTTTAGATGTGGTTTTCATTCTCCAGCATCCTAATCCTAACCATATAGACAGAAACAGAATGGGGAAGGGATGAAGGGGAATACCTTGAGGAGGAAGAGGAGGAGTTGTGCATAGATGAGCAACCCACTAGAAATAGCAAGCCATTGTGATTGAGGCGATTGAAAGTTTGGAAACACTAAGAAACTCACTGGAAAAGAAAACAATTTTGGAAATTCAAAGGTAAACAAAAGTAGGACTTAGTTCCCCTCCTCCCTTATTTATAGGGGATGAGTGCAGTAATTGCCACCCATTGATGGTAGAAAAACCATCCAAGCACATTAAATTCAAATAATGATGGGCGCGTAACCCCAAGGCACCTGCTGCATACAATCAAATCATCACGCTCACATTACAAAAAGGTTACTGATGCATAGGTGAAAAGACATCTGTGTAGTAGTTGAAATGTTTCCAGTAAGCCAAAGGTCATACCCTTATGAGACCATATATCACTCCATCACGGAACACGACCATAGAGATCCAAGGCCCTGATAACGAATGTTAACTTCGAGACACATAAATGATCTGTACTCAAGGCGAACTTCATGGTGTCGCACTCCATACCGTGGCATCATTAGAATGCGACCTTCGATGTCCAGAAATCACAACAACATTAGCCTAGAACCCTAGTGACTTCAATGCTTAGAGCCCTGATAGCCATCAGAGTGTCAACCTGGGGACAGTGATCCGTGCTGGATTCTAAGCCCAATGGCGAAAGGAGATGTACCCATTTCCCTTAGCAAAGGGAATTACTTCAAAAGGAACCAATCACAAGTCAACAGAAAAGCCTAGGAAGCTGCCAGGAAACTTCCCCTATGGCACCTATGATGACCAAAATATCCCTGCTCAAAAATTAGTCCCCAAGATACTTTTCCCTCTAAATAGCTATAGTATCCATGAGGGTAAAGATCTTTTCCCGCTCATTACATTCATCTTGCACTCTCACTTTCTTGAGCATTAGAATGTCTTACAAGTACCCAACCCCTCCTTCCAACACCTCCAAGCAAGAAGAAGATTGTTGTAGTGAACTGGTTCTAGCCGAAGGAGGCCATTTATCCAAGACAGAACAAAATCCTTCTAAAATGCTCAACTCATTTTTATCTTCGACTACAAAAGGTTTTAAGGAAATGATGATTGGATTAAGCCATTACAAGGGATCGAAGAATGATTGAGAGGTTTGACAATGAGAGGTTTTCAACTCCAAGTTATTTGTAGAAGATCGAAATCATGACTAAAAATATAAGGAACACTTAAGCAAATTTTCAAGGCTTTACAAGAAAGCTAATGATTCGACTAACTTAAGTTTTAGTTACTAGAAGTCATTTGTATTTGCATTTGTACAAGTGTCAAAAAATAGAAATAAGAGATTCCATGAATTGAAAATCCAATACTGATATTGGGTTGATTCTTGTCAACATAAGCTCAGTAACATAGTATTTATTTTTTATCTATTTAGTCAAAAGATAAATATTAGAGGCCTATATTAGTATTGGAAAATATATTTCGACAGGTGGGCAGTTATCGAGTGGTTATTGACAATTTGACCATTAAAGATTTAAGGACAAAGGAAGTTATCAAGACTAGTTATTGGTAGTTACTAGTAATTAAGATATCTTTTATTAAATAAAATGTGTTAATTTGTATGGTTGATATATGTCTATTAGGTTAATTAGGACCTTTGCCTATAAATATAAGTTTGTACAGTGTAATTGGGATTAGAGCTTGTAAAATCCCTATACATCCCATACACATAAGAGGATTCGATGACTCACTGCAACTTTTCAACCACCATTTTCATTCAATTAAGTTTGTTTCCTTTTGTTTTAATTCTAGTTCTTGATTACATTCTTTACATGCTTTCATTTATTGTTTTCATTTTCTTTGTACTTTGATTTCTTTATTTGCACTTGCTTCTTCATTTCAATCAAGTTTGCTTCTTTTTATTTCAATTCTAGATCTTTATTGCATTTTTTTTTTACATATTTTCCATTGCTTGCTTTCATTTCCTTTTTACTTTGACTTCTTTATCTACACTTATTTTTATTGGTCTTCATTTGTTATATTTGTGATCTGAGTTATCTAATTATTGAAGAATATAGAGAGGAAGCGATTTCCTTCCCTAAAATGAGATCCATAATCAAATTATCAAAAAATTGATAATTTTTTTACTATAAATAGGTACACATGAATTGTACACATGATTGTTAATATTGCATTTATATGGTGCTATTGTTTGTGTATCTACATTGATGGGCTTGAGTTTTTCGTGTTGATACTCAAGTTTGCATCATAAACACTATACTAGATATATGAGATTGGTTGTTAGATTTCTCTTACTTATTTTGTACTCAAGCATATTGAAGAGTGATGAAATTTCTCTTGCTTATATTGTAACCAAACATGTTGAAGAGAAGTTTGAGGACTGACAAGAAAACAACACATCTTTTGGATTATTGTTGAATGTTATTTCTCTTGCTACACTACTACATTAAAACTTGTGATTATAATGTTAAACTATATTTGTGACGATGGAAAGGAGTTGTATCGATAAATAATCATTGACTACTATGATTTGACATAGTTGATATTATTTGATGGAGTCATATCAGAGATTGTGTCTATACGTCATATGTTTTAAAAAAGTGTGGCCACATACTGATTTTATATTTTGTTGCTCAGTCCTAGAGTTGTTTTCAAAATAAAATATTTTCAAATTTAAAATTACAATTAATTTTACCCAAGTGGAAGAATGTTGAAATTTTCTTATGTGGGTTATAATTAATTGTTATGTTTTCTTTGTGAAAATTAGGCTGCTAATATGATCTAGGATATAGATGAACGCGGTAAGTCCAATGTTAAAATTTATTTATATTATGGGCTATGCACATCTATTATTGAGCAAGAATGATTAGGTTGTAACAATGTAGGCCCAACTAGCCATTGACCCATTAGGGTTTATTCTTGATAGTTTTTTTTTTTGACAAGCTTCATAGTGTTGATGCGAGAGTCTGTTGTTATATATTTGTGGCTAACTCTCCTTCTTACTACCACCATATGTTATTTGACTTGTCTCATCGATAGTCACCTGTTGCAAGAGGTAGATAAAGAGAATGGTTTGGCTATAGGAGTTTTCCTTATTAGGGCCTTAACTTACCATTTATGGCCAACTTAGGTTTGCTTCCTAATTTGTGTTAATTATGTTGGTGTCTTGAATTTATATGATTGTATAAATCTTACAAGTTAAACTTTTTCAATGATTTAATAATAAATAATTAGATAGTAGTATCAAAATAAAATCCTACCTTTTAGATAAAAAAAAACTTAAATATGTTTTTGGTCCCTTTAGATATATCAATTTTTGGTTTTGGTCTCTCAATTTTTTTTTTTATAGTTTGTGTCCCTGTAATTTAAAAAATAATTGAAATTGGCTCAATTCAACTCCCTCATATTAAACCTTCCCTTATTTCAAGGGTTAAGAATAATTTAATATGAGAGAGTTGAATTGAGCCAATTTCACTTATGTTTAAAATGAGGGTAGATCTAATTTAACTCACTTTTGAAATTGCAGGGATGCAAACTGCAATAAATATTTTTGAAAAATCAAAACCAAAAATTGATATATTTAGAGGGATCAAAAACATATTTAAGTCTAAAAGAAATTAAATATTACTTTTCATGTAGTGAACTAATTAAATAACTAAAATTATTTTTGTGATTGTTTTGTAGGTGAACGGAGTAAGTAAATTACAATTATGTATGAGGGACTTGAGTAGTTTACATAAAGTTACAGGTTCAAACCTCACTGTCACCATTTAAAAAAAATTGTAATTATGTATGATTTTGGAATGCCACTATCATTTTCCCGTGCAAAAAGGTGGAGCTGTCAAAATGGGTTGAACTCGATAAGTTGGTTCAAATAACTCAACGAAATATATGGGTTGGACTACCAAAACACGAGCCCAAACTTAATGTAACCCGACTTAGCTTAGCCCGATCTAGTCCATTTGAAATTGGGCAAATCTACTTTGGGCCAGGCTGACCTACTTTGGGCCAGGCCGACCTGTTGACTTAAAATTTAATTTATTTTTTATTCTAACAACCTATCACCTAAGAGCATACCATCATTTTTTGTTTGAAAAATTAAATCCTAATTAGTAATTAGGCTATCTCTCAAATATATTTGTTATTTGGCTCAAAATTAAGTGTTCTGGACCATTATCCGGGGTCCTGTTCGATAGGACCAACCTGGCACGTGTGCCACCAGACTCCGCTGTAAACACCCCAGTCAAGCCATCCGATCTCAGGTTCCAGTCAAGGGCCATATGCGCATCCCTTACGTCTGCGCAGATCCTAACAACTGCCAATCATAACCCTTAGGGTGTAGGGACCATAACTGCCTGCAACAGCAGGTGGCCACTAACTCGACATCCCGCAACTCTAGGGATCTATCTGGACGATCGTGGGAGGGAGACACCCTCGGTCAGGGATCTTCCTGAATGATCATGGGACGGAGGCATCCCTCATCAGGCCATGATCTCAACATACCTGTACCTCTCTCAGATCATGAAGGGACCATGCGCATGCTCTATAAGTATCAGGCTAAGTTATTCTAACTGGATATCTTGAATCATATGGTGAAAACCCCTCTTGTTCTCTGCCTGACTTGAGCGTTGGAGTCCTATTGCAGGTACCTAACCCCCCTGGACCGCTAGGCAGTAGCTGCAGAAGGAGGAAACCACCATACACGTGTCTTCTCAAACACTCTCTGGTTCTACATCAGAATATTGGCTCCGTCTGTGGGAAAGATAAACTTCTAACCCCACTCCATCATGGTAAATACAAGATAAAATTTGAGGAGAGACATTGCGCAAACCTCTGCTAACTAATGGTAGAGAATCCCACCACCTGATATGGAAGCCTTTGCCATGAGAAACCAGACACTCAACGCGATGCACCTGCATGATGGGCATTCCACTTCAATCTCCGACGAGAGTCCCAACCCATCACGTAGGGTCTCTGTGAGAGACAGACTTGGAATCCCAGGCCAAGGAGGCAACCCAAACATCCAAAAACGCAGAATCCTAGTAACTCAGCATCTGGGAATGCCACAAGATGGAGTTGGCGACCGCGCAACCCGTTCTGAATGTGAGAGTCAATCCCACATGTCCCAACGGTAGTTCCAAGACATGTTACAGTAACATATGGACATGCTAAATGAACAGTATCAAAGGTTAGAGAACATGCAACGGGCTATGCAAGAAAACTAACCTAGGCCAAACCACCATGACGAAGGGCGTAGCATGGAAAATAATCAGAGGAGGGCTCACGTTGACACTACGATATCCAACATCAGAAACAATAACCTGAACCACGGCATCCAAGAGCACCCCTTCTCCGAGCAGCTCATGGAGTACCGCGTTCCCAAGAACTTTAAGTTCCCGGTGAACTTGGAAATTTACGACAGAACCATAGACCCCCAGGAACATGTGAATGCTTTTGAGCAATCCATGTGCTTTCATAGGGGATCCATGGAGTTACTATGCTGTGCCTTCCCCCTACCCCTCAAAAAAGGAGCCCACAAGTGGTTTTCCTGCTTACCACAAAGGTCCGTGGTAGATTGGACAGATCTGAAACAACATTTCCTGCTCCAGTACACGACTAGCAAGGAGCAACCTAAGTCCATCGAGTCTTTAGCCAAGGTGCGACAGGGACGGGATGAACCCCTCCATGATTATGTGAGGCGGTTCATGGCAGCATGCACCAACGTGGATAACTTCGACGATAGAATAGCCCTTCATTATGCCAAGAGTGACCTCCATATGGGTTTGGAGTTCTTCGCGTCCTTGGTGAAAAAGAAGCCAAAGAACTTGGGTGAGTTCCAGAGACATTCTTAGAAGTACGTCAACCTGGAGGAGGCAACAGAGGACCAGAGGAGATGGGATAAGGATGAGTCACCTCATCTGAAACCCAACAAAGATTCTTTGTGGTCCCGCCTTCCTAAGAATAGCCCACTCAGGAGAAAGTATTCTGACTACACTCCCCTGAACACCCCTCGAGAAACAATCTTGAGGGAGGTAATGCAGGCCGAGTTTCAGAATATCCGGAGGCCGCCCCCATTAAGAAGAACAAACAGAAGAATTACTCCAAGCATTGCGCATGGCACAAAGTTTATGGCCATGACACTGAAGATTGCTACCAATTGTGTGACGCCATCGAGTTTCTGATCAAGGCAAGATGACTACAACAGTACATTATCCGCGCCCGAAACGATGAGCACCACATAAGGCGCAGAGATGACAAACGACGAAGCCCATCTCCCCGTCGTAGAAGAAGGACCCGGAGCCCCAGGGAAAGATAGCGGACTCCACCCCGCAAGGGTGGTAATGGCTGGGGAGATAGAAATAGAGACACCCCGCCTGACGATGAAGGTGACAGATGCCTCGAGCCAAACAGGACGATCCACACCATTGTAGGGGGTTCGCTAGAAGAGGACCATTAAATGGAGCACAAAAAAAAGCTCTAAGGATGATGGTCTTTAGAGTCTCCCACTCCAAACAAAGATCACGGATGAAGGAAGGAATGACGCCGCCCATTACTTTCTCAGATGAGGACTACGGCGGAATCATCTTGGACCACGATGACCCCCTGGTCATCTCTGGGATAATTTCTAATGTCGAGGTCCGCCGCATCTTTGTGGATCAAGGAAGCTTAATAGATATCATGTTCTTAAACCTCTACCAGAAGTTGGAACTCCCGCTTTCAGACTTAACCCCGTATGACGAGGAGCTAACAAGATTCACGGGTGAGAAGATCACCCCGGTAGGCTACTATGAAACCCATTTGCCCCTGGGATCCCCCAAGCTTTTCAAGATGGTCAAGGTGAGGTTCTTGGTCATGGACTGCCCCTCGGCCTACAACATCATCTTGGGTTACCCCTCCTTAAACGCCCTCGGTGCCGTCGTATCTACCACCCACCTCGTGATGAAGTTTCTAAACAAGCACAATGAGGTCATCATTGTTAAAAGCGACCAAGTTGCCGCCAGGAAATGTTATAACGAGAGCCTAAGGATCTGCAGAGTGCCTAGAAGGGAAAACTCCACCACTCCCAACCTGGTCCTGGATCAGGTCAACATACTGATGACCGAGCTAGATGTTAGGGAAGAACTCTATGGCACCAGACCTCAACCAGAAGGTTAACTGCAGCCCCTCCAACTTGGAACCAAGCCAAATCAGGTCACCAAGATTGGAGCGCTTTTGCAAGAAGATGAAAAATGGCAGTTGATAGAACTTTTATTGAAAAACAAAGACATTTTCGCTTGGACAACATCTGACATACCGGGGCTTGACCCAAGCTTCATCTGTCACTACCTTTCCATCCGTGAAGGGGCGAAGCCGGTCACTCAGAAGAAGCGAAAGGTCAGCCTAGAAAGGTAATAAGTCATTGAGGAGCAAGTTAAGGAGTTATTGGGTGGCAACTTCATCAGGGAAATCTCCTATACTACTTGGCTGTCCAACGTCGTCCTAGTCAAGAAATCCAATGGGAAGTGTAGGATATGTGTAGATTACACCAACCTCAATAAGGTCTGTCTTAAGGATCCTTACCCACTCCTCAACGTGGATAAGTTAGTGGATAGTTCCTCAGGTTTCAAATGTTTATCGTTCATGGACGCGTATTCTGGGTACAATTAGATTCCTATGTATCCCGAAGATGAAGATAAAACCACCTTCATCACTGACAGGGTGAGCTACTGCTACAGAGTCATACCTTTCAGCTTGAAAAATGCAGGAGCCACCTATCAGAGGATGATGAACAAAGTCTTTGAAGACCAAGTGGGGAAGATGCTAGAGGTGTATGCAGACGACATGATAGTAAAAATCCCATAAGGTGGATCACATGTCACAGACCTCGAAGAAGTATTTGCCTAAGTCAGAAAGCATAACATGAGGCTAAACCCCGAGAAATGCGCCTTTGAGGTTCAGGCCAAAAAATTCCTAGGTTTTATGTTAACTCATCGCGGGATTGAAGCCAATCCCGATAAATGCCAAGTAGTCCTAGACATGAGAAGTCCCCAAAACGTTAAGGAGGTTCAACAGCTTACAGGTCGCATCGTAGCTTTTACGAGATTCCTCGCCAAAGCGGCCTATAAGTCTCTCCCCCTCTTTAAACTTCTAAAGAATGGAAAAATTTTGAATTGACTCAAGACTACGAAGATGCTTTTCTATCTTTAAAAAAGTTACTTTCCTCCCCTTTTATCCTTACAATACCGAACTCCGGTGAGACGCTCTACTTATACTTCTCTGTTCATGAGGAAAAAGTGAGCTCTGTGTTAATCTGAGAAACAGATGAGGGACAGAGTCCTATCTACTTTGTAAACAAGGTCCTGCAAGGACCCGAACTCTGTTATCAGAAGGTTGAGAAAGTCGCATTCACCCTCATAACCGCGGCGAGAAGATTGCAACAATATTTCCAGTGCCATCCTGTGGTAGTGAGAACAGACCAGCCTATCCGCTAAGTGTTGCATAAGCCAGACCTAGCAGGAAGAATGATAGCCTGGTCAATTGAACTCTCAGAGTTTGGGATTGTGTACAAACCATGGCTAGCCATCAAGGCCCAAGCTTTGTCTGACTTTCTTGCAGAACTCACAACGGATCCTAGTGAAACACAGGAAATCTCTTGGACCATCTTCGTTGACGGTTCCTCAAATCCCAAGGGGAGCGGAGCTGGAGTGATCCTGGAAAACCCAGAAGGACTAACCCTGGAGCATTCTCTGAAGTTCGAGTTCCCAACCTCGAACAACCAAGCGGAATATGAAGCATGTATTACCGGCCTGGTAATGGCAAAGGATATGGGAGCAACTATGATCATGCTCTGTAGCGACTCTCAGCTCACCACCTCCCAAATCCGAGGTGAGTACCAAGCCAAGAAACCTCTTCTACAAAAGTACTTAGTAAAAGTACAAGAACTCTTAAAAGGCTTCGAAGAGACCAAGGTTGTGCACATTCCAAGAGAGCAGAACTACAAGGCAGGTCTCCTATCTAAACTCGCCAGCACTGAAAGCCCCGGCAATAATAGATCAGTAATCCAAGAAACCTTTTCTCAACCCTCTATCACGGAACACACTATCTTTCAAGTTAAAGAAAGGGAAGACTCCTGGATCACCCCCATCATGGAATATCTACAATCTGGAGCTACACCTCCAGACCCCAAAGAAGCCTTCAAGCTGGTCAAGATAGCAGTAAGGTACACCATCTATGACGGCCACTTATACCGGCGTGGTTTCTCCTCCCCTCTCCTCAAATGCCTCACCCCGAAACAAGCAGAATACGTTCTGTCTGAGGTCCACGAGGGGAGCTACGAATATCATTTGGGAGGCAATGCTTTAGCCTTGAAAGCATTAAGGGCAGGATACTACTGGCCAATAATGGAAGCAAACGCTCATGCACATGTCCAGATTTGTGATAAGTGCCAGCGTCACTCAGATCACTATCAAGCCCCCTCAGACGAGCTATCCACAGTATCGATCCCCTGGCCATTCTACTGGTGGGGTATGGACATCCTAGGCCCATTCTCCCAAGCCCCCGGTCAATTGAAGTACCTGGTAGTAGCAGTTGACTATTTTACAAAATGGATCGAGGCTGAACCCCTGACCACAATTACCGTGGTGCGAATCCAGAAGTTTACTTGGCGCCATATTATCACCAGGTTTGGAATTCCGGAATCCATAGTAATTGACAACGGAACCTAATTTAAGGACAAGTGTTTCGAAGAACTGTTGGCCAGCCTAAAACTTAAGCACCACTGCAGCACTGTGGAAAATCCCAGGAAGAACGGACAGGCCGAGGCCGCCAACTAAGTTATCGTCCGAGGAATCAAGAAAAAGCTAGATGAAGCTAAGGGAAATTAGGCTGAATAGCTAGATCATGTCCTTTAGGCCTACTGGACTACCCCCCATTCCACCATGGGAGAGACTCCCTCCAAACTCACTTATGGGTACGAGGCCATGATTCCGATGGAAATAGGAGAACCAAGTTGGCACCATCAGTAGTTTTCACCAGACAATAACCCTGACCTTATTCGTGGTAATTTGGACCTGATAGAAAAAAGAAAGCGCGTAGTGCATATACGCGACACTACCCTTAAACAAAAGACTGCGGCCAGATACAACCGGAAGGTGATCCCTAGGAAGTTCCAACCAGGAGACTTGGTACTTAGGAGGGCGGATATCAGAAATAAAAATGCCTCCCAGGGGAAGTTAGCTCCTAATTGCGAAGGCCCCTACCGTATTGTCATTAGCACCGGCAAGGGAGCCTACACCCTGGAAACGCTAACAGGCAGCTCAATCAAGAACTATTGGAATGCATATAAACTTAGAAAATACTATAACTAGATGCCCCTAACGGCCTAGCCCTTTAGTAAACTAATGTTTGATCTGCCAATGTATGCCCTTCCTCCTAAAATTCATTAATGAAAAAGTTAGTCAGAAATTTCTTCTCGTAAGAAATGTACTAAGAAGCCCAGGTCAAGAGGTATAACACACCAAGCCTTTGCTAGTAAGTTATAGGGCCTACACCCAACCTCAACACTTGGCACTTACCACTCAAGAAAGTCAGAAAGAAAGTGGCAATATGGGATAAATAATCTATGGTCCACCCTTATACCTAAGCCAGAAGGTCCACGCAAAACCAACATGGTTAGCGTAGGACCACAGGGTAAGGTTCAATATGCCCAAAGGCAGAGGGGATTACTCGTGCTAAGTTTCCTTACACACTAAACCTCGAGCTAAGGTATTAAATTTTGCTTAAGTTCAGAATTCTAAACGCTTGTCATTATGGGTGTCGAACTATGCACTAAGGCATCAAAACTTTGCCTAAGTCCTAAATTCCAGACACTTGATATTATGGGTGCATGATTACGGACCAGGGCGTTATCATTGCCTAAGTTAAGCGAAATGCCACAATTCGGTATTACGAATACAGGATCCTTGACCATCGTCTTCTCCTAAAAACTCCTAATGGTTACAAGGCAAAAGCCATCATGGGCGTTGGACCTAAAATGGAACACGAAAAATAGCAAAAACAAAACCAGATAGAAAGACAAAATGCAAAGTAGAATGAAAATTAACACCCTGGTAGCCGGAGCAATTGTTCATACAAAAAGAGAAGATCAAGCTCTGGTTTCCTCTACAGCCGGAGTCTGAGCAGCTTCCGGGGCACCAAAATTAGGGACGTCCTCTATAAAGATAAGCCGGCCATCGTGGAAGACTTTGTCAGAATTAAGGTCCTCTAGGGCCGAGACAACGCTGGGATTGAAATGCTGAATTTGGGCCACAACGTTCTGAAATTACTCCCCTCTAATCCTGTCAGAAATAGCGATCAGCTCATTCCTATCTTTCTTTAACTGAGCTATGCGATCCCGAAGGGTAGCATAGGCCTTCTTGGCCTAAAGCCCCTTTGCCTCGAGCTTCTGGTTGGCCGACTTGACCTCGGTCAGGTTTTTCTCCAAGTCAGAGATCCGCGTTTGGGCATCCTCATTCAGTTGGAAGGTGGTGTTCAGCTTCAAGGCAGCCTTCTTAACCTCCCCATCTTTCTTCTTAATCCCATCTGACACTTTCTTGTCAGCCTCCTCAATGGACTTCTTAATATAGTGGAGTTCAGCAGTAGTACGAAGTGATAAGGCTTGAAGCTCAACCAAAGTTTGAGCCAAGCTCCGCCTGGATATGTGCTCCATCACCTCACTACTCAGGAGCCGTTCATCTACAAACGATCGAAGATCAGTGTAACACCTAAAAAATTATTTGTTTCATGATAAATAGTCATTTTATAATATTTGTAATTTTTGTGAATTTTTCTGGATTTTTTCGCAACTGTTGATTATTTTAATATATTTCTCGATTTACATGCACGCTGAGTTGAGCCGGGAAAATGAAATATTTTTCCCGAGGTTGGTAAACCTTGAACTGTGGAAACCTCAATGGGGGATCTTACTAAACCCGAGGCTAGGCACAGTTTAGAATTCCCAGTCCAACTTCGATTCTATTTACTCCAAATATCTAGATTGAACACAAGGCATGGAATGTGTCACCCTTGTATAGTTCAATCTTTCGTTTCTTGATACTCAAGTAGAAGTAGTAAATGAGATCAATATCTCATATTGACTCATTTGAGCATGACCATGCATTTCCTAGTCTCACTCAATCAGGGGGTCCGAAAATATCAGTCCTATTATGTAGGAGGGACAAATCCCATCTAGGTCACTCACATCCCACCACATGATTCACGATATGTCCAATAACAGACTTTATAATCACCTTGTTACAGATGACGTATGATGGCATCAAAACATACAACTCCTGATATAGGAATCATAGTAATTTCAAGTCAAATGACCATATACACCATTATCACTATGAGAATCGTAACACCCTGAAAATTATTTGTTTCATCATAAATAATCATTTTATAATATTTATGATTTTTGAGAATTTTTTTGAATTTTTCCAAAAACGTCGAATATTTTAATATATTCCTCGTTTTGCATGCACACTGAGCAGAATCAGTGTAACACCCCAGAAATTATTTGTTTCATGATAAATAGTCATTTTCTAATATTTGTGATTTTTGAGAATTTTTGTGAATTTTTTAGAAATGTTGAATATTTTAATATATTCCTTATTTTGCGTACGCGCTGAACGGAGCCGAAAAAATGAAATATCTTCCTCGAGACTGGTAAACTTTAAACTGTGGAAACGTTAAGGAGGGATCTTACTAAATCAGAGGTCAGACATAATTTACGAGATTTATGTTTATTGAGATTTTATCTGATAAATAAAATCGCAATGCGTTCTGTTAAATACAATTTTGCGGTACGCTCTATTATCCATTGGACAATAAATACTGACTTTGTGCACAATAACAATTGTCCATTAGGTAATAGCTTATAGTGAAAACCCTAATCACCTTATTATCTTATTATTTTATCATCTTATCTAAAGGAAATCCACTTTATGTTTAATCAAATTTGCTTTTGAAAATCCTACAAGTGTTGCCCTAATTTTGGTGGCAATTTTCCCTCCCATTCCTCTCTCTTCTCCATGGCCATGAGGCTATTGCTTTTCATTTAATTAGTTTTTCTATTCTAATATCAAACCCGAAAAAGTTCACCTCACTTTTACTCTCACTTTCTCTCTCTACATTTTCTTTTCTCATTTTTCTCTCAAATTTTCTCCTCCTTCTCTCTTCCTCTCATACACGGCCACACCCCTTCCATGCCCTCCATTGTTACAAAAATTTTAAGTAACCATAATTTCCTAACCTCCATCACATTCTAAACACCTTTCTAGTTTGAATCTACTTGAAAAACTTTCATCTTCATCATCTTCTTCAAGCCTCAAAGTTTGAAGCTTTTAAGTAAGATTCTTGATTTCTCATCTTCACTTCTTCATTTTTGTTTTCAATGGCCATCCTCTGTTAGCAAGTGGCCTCAATACTTAAGAGGGGGTGAACTGAGTATGTAAAACAAGTTCGCAAATCTTTCGCAAAATGTTTGATAAACAATTTTCGTTGAAGCTATTTGATGATTAGAGATGATTGGATATATAAGATAAATACTTTTACTTATAAATGCAATAGCCAAAGGAAACAATATTCAAGCAATTCAATAAAACAGTGCTCAATGTAAAGAGAAGGGTTTAGAGAAAACAAACACAATGATTTATCCTAATTCGATCACCAATCCACTTGTGATCTACGTCCAGTCCTCAAGCAACCACTTGAGATTTTCCACTATATCTTCAAGCTTCAATAGGTGCTTAACAACCTTTACAACCTTGAGCACTCAACACTTTGGGATACCTCACCCTTGGAGCTTGAGTTTCTTCAACTAAGGGATGTCTCACACTTTACATTTTTAAAGGGATGCCTCACCCTCTTTACAAAGCAATTTAGATTGATAGAATGAAACTCTCACAAGAGTAGATGATTACAAATCGAAGCTCTAATATGCTCTCAAAGATTAACTCAAGTTTTTCACAAAAATAGAGCAAGAAGGGATTTGAAGATTAAATCACGTATTGAAGTATTGGTAATCAGTTTTTGATTCAAGGTCAACCTTTAATGAAGTCCTAACATTGGTATTTATAAGTTTTGTGAGTAATGGAGCCATTGGGGACTTTGATCCAAGCATTAAATGTCATTAATATAGACGTTGGACTCTATCAGATTGCGTGTAATCGATTACACAACAAATGTAATCGATTACATTGTTGTTCCAACGTTTTCTTGGCTTTCTGGGCTCTGTGTAATTGATTACATTCTTAGTGTAATCGATTACAAAGCTTCTAACTTGCTTTGTAGTCGATTACAATATCCATGTAATCGATTACATGACTTTTGACTTGATTTGTAATCGATTATAATATTCATGTAATCGATTACATGACTCCTTGAACGTGTTGTTGCCTTTCTGGGCTTCATTGTAATCGATTACCAACTTGGTGTAATCGATTACAAGGGCTCTGACTTGCTTGTAATCGATTACAATGCTCATGTAATTGATTACAAGGCCTCTGTTTGCTGTGTAATCGATTACAAACATCATGTAATCGATTACATTGGCCTTTGAACACATTTTTCAAGTCCAATTAAGCTTGTAAGTCATTTCTAACACTTCAAGACATTTGATTAAACATAAATCCTTTCATGAGTGTTAAATCTGATATTAAAACTAAAGTTTCTTTGAAAAAACATGTTTAGCTTTGAATTTTCTCACTTATTTTGGAAATGATATATTGAAAAACCATTTGAGAAATCTTAAGAGCATTTAACATTAATGTTCTAAGTCTTATGACTAAATAAACCTCTTGACTTCTTTCTTTGATCTTGATCTTTTCTTTTGCACTTGATCTTTATTTTTGCACTTGATCTTCATCTTTGACTTTGTTATCATCAAAAACCATTTGACATGCTTTAAGGACATAAGCATTCATATTCTCCCCCTTTTTGATGATGACAAATTGATCATAGGAAAAAGAGAGAGTTTTTGCATTTGTATATAACAGAGATTTAGGCGCAACGCTCCCCAGAGTTTATGCATGATATAGAATAAAATTTAGCTTTAAAAGCTCCCCCGTACACATGCAACATTAAATAGATTTCATTTTTCACTATTCTCTCCCCCATTGGCATTATCAAAAAGACATAAGCATTTAAGAAAAAAATTAGACAGCATTTCAGCTGTATTTTATGATTTCCCAAGTATTGCCAAAACAAGAAATCCAAAGAGAATATAATGAAGCCAGCAAATTCAGATCAAGAGAAAAATAATCAATATAACCAATATTCAATAGCCAATATTTCAGAGAATATAACCAAAGATGATTCAAGTTCATATATCATCAAAAACATATACAATGTAACCCATTATAGCCAATATAACTAATAACTAATATCACAAAAACATATACTAATGTTATATAACTGAGCCAAAAAGAAAATGTGCAATGTAACCATAAGAAAATAACAATGAAAACATCAAGGCAATGGGCCATGATCACTATCAGTAGCCTCGCTGTCACTGTCTGGATCTGCAGCGATGTCTCCTAGATCAACATTATCATCGCTGGGCTCAAGATCGTCCTCAGAACCGAGGAGCTCCTCATCATCAGCAAGGATGCTAGATGGACCAGCAAAGGATAGGGGAATAGGAGAGGCAGAGGATGTGGGAGGTGCAGCAGCAGCACTCAGAGTAAAATGAGGTCCTGTCAGGAGGGATCGAATGGAGGCAAGCTCCTGATCTGAGTAGTCCATTCTCAGCTCAAGGTGATCTACCTTCTGCTCAATGCGATCCATGCGTGTGTCCACGGTAGTGCTCAAGTTTCGCATCTCTTGGAGCAGGAGGTCTAGGGTGGCTGTAGCTGGAGTAGGAGCAAGAGTCGGGGTAGGAGCAAGAGCAGGATGCTGAGCTTCTTCATCATCATCACTATCCGGATCATGATGGATATGCCCAAAGCTACCATGGGCAATGTAATGCCGCCTATCATCGACTTTGTAGAGCTGAAACTTCTTCAAGGTATGCAAGCCGATGGATTGTGGTCCTTTTGAGCTGGTGTCCTTGGATTCCTCAGCCAAGGAAATATGACAGTGCTCCAAGATTGCTGTCACCAGCATAGCAAACAGTAAAGCAGAGTTTTTCTTTTTCTTTACGTCCAACATGTGCTCTATAATGTAGAATCCCCAGTTGATTGGCCTCCCAGTGGTCATTACCCATAGGGACACCACGTCATCATTTAGAACTTGAGAGTAATTCCCTCCTCTAGGAATCAACCCCCTGACTAGAAGATAGTGGAGTACCCTGTTCTCCATGGTTAGGCCAGTGGCCATGATCCTTTTCTTAAGATCACTGGGGGGATAGTATCCTATCCTTATCAGAGAAAGAAGAGTAGTCTTATGCTCAAATTCATGACCCCAAATGTTTACATTTCCACAGAAGTTTGCTCCATCAAGAGTGAGTTTGGTCAGCCTATACCATTCAGCCATAGTGATCTTGATCTGTTGCTTCTTCACCTCAGAGATTAAGCAATCATCATCAAACTTCAGATTGGTATAAAAGACTCTCACTAAGTTTAGATAGATGGCTTTCTTAATGCTAAGGAAACCCAGCAGTTCTAAGTTTTCAATTGTTCTAAAACTTTCTGGGGGTTCACTCTCACAGAAGGTTATAGGAAGATACCTTGGGGAAATTATCTTGTGTAGCTGGAAGTTTTTCCTGAGCAACTCAGCTTTCTTCATGGTGGAGAAATGGCAAGTGAGGTCCAGGCCAAAAATGTTGCGTGGAGCAGCACGTGAGGACTATCAATGATAACCCCTGTTCTTGGGAATTTTGAACGGTGAGAAGATTCTGCCATTTGATGAGGAAGAAGAGAGTGGGATGAGGGGAAAATGTCTGCAGATGAGTGAGGGAGGAGCAGGAGGACAGGTTAGGGCAAAGAAGAAGGGAGGGTTCATGAAATGGAGGTGATGGGGAGATTTGGGTGATGGAATGTGATGGGATTTGGGAGAAAGGCTGTGTAGAGAAGGGATTTTCGAGTGAGAGGGAGGTGGAATAGAGGGATTTGGGTAAGATTTGAGAGAGAAAAGAGGGATTTGGAGGTTGGATCTTCGTGGGAGTAGAGGAGGAAGACAAAGAAAATGAAAGGTTTCTAACAAATGAAGCCTGCACACATCAGAAAACCTTTTTAAAACCCTGTGTAATCGATTACATTGGTTTTGTAATCGATTACAAGCCTTCTGTTTCTCATGTAATCGATTACATTTTTGGTGTAATCGATTA
Source organism: Ormosia semicastrata (assembly GCA_029884595.1). Lineage (NCBI taxonomy): Eukaryota > Viridiplantae > Streptophyta > Magnoliopsida > Fabales > Fabaceae > Ormosia > Ormosia semicastrata. The sequence goes on along the minus strand of JAQQTO010000060.1, from coordinate 587,516 downwards.
CCATGCTTCTGGGGAACTTTATAATCAATTACATGGTTGATGTAATCGATTACCTGAGTTCTGAGTTGATTGTAATCAATTACAAAAGTTGTGTAATTGATTATATGCTTGACAGAACCTTTGTAATCAATTACAAAGGCATTATAATCGATTACCAGCACACTTAAACTCAGATTTTGCATTCCAAACAGCATAGGATCAGTTTTAAACCATTCAAATCAGTTCAATTTTAAACCATTCAAATCAGTTCCAGAGCATCTTAAATCAATTCAAATCATCATGCAAGCATATAATCTAATCATATTATGATTCAAATCACATAATTGTGCAAAATTACTATTTTTACCAAGAATTATACCCTTTTTTAGTGAAATTGTGAAGTTGTTGAGTTGCTTGGAGGTCTTTTGACATGAGGGTGCACCTGCAAAGCAACTTAAGGGAAATCTCCGACGCTCAAGTCAGTATTGGATTCAAATATGATCAAAAAATCAAAGATTATGCAGCAAAATGGTATGATTATGCAGAAAGCAACATGCTTTGATTTTAGGATTATGCAGCAAATAATCAATTTATGCATGATTGATCCAATATACCAAATTCATTTCTTATATAGAAAAATGCTTCTTTTGCTAGGGGCTTAGTGAAAATGTCAGCTAGTTGCTTAGTGGTTTCTACAAATTCAAGCATACAATCACCCTTTTGAACAGGGTCTTATTTCAATATGTTTAGTCTTGGAATGCAAAATGTGATTTTTGGACAAATTAATTACACTAGTATTATCACATCTTATGGGGATGTGATCAAGCTCAAGACCATAGTCCAAGAGTTATTGTTTCATCCAGAGGATTTGAGCACAACAACTCCTAGCTACAACATATTCAGCTTTAGCTGTAGACAATGTCACACTATTTTGTTTCTTGCTATGCTAATAAACTAGTGAGCTTCCAAGCAAGTGGCATGTCCTACTAGTGCTCTTCCTATCCATTTTGCATCCAGTAAAATCAGAATCGAAATACCCAATAAGGCTACATGAGGCCTCCTTAGGGTACCACAAACCCATTTGTGATATGCCTATTAGATATTTCATTATTCTTTTAACAGCACTTAGGTGTGATTTTTTAGGATTAGCTTGATATCTAGCACACATGCATACACTAAATATTATATCAGGCCTACTTGTAGTGAGATAAAGGAGTGAGCCAATCATACCTCAATATTTTATAGTTTCTACCGATTTACCTCCTTCATCCTTGTCCAAATAGCAAGAGGTGCCCATAGAAGTAGCCATATGCTTGGCATTATCCATTCCAAACTTCTTGAGCAGCTCCTTGCAATACTTGGATTGGCTTATGAAAGTTCCTTCTCTTGTTTGCTTGATTTGGAGACCAAGGAAGAAGTTGAGCTCACCCATCATGGACATCTCAAACTCACTTTGCATAATATTTAAAAATTCTTTACAAAGAGAGTTGTTAGTAGCTCCAAATATAATGTCATCAACATAGATTTAAACTAGAAGTATGTCATGCATTTTATGTTTTATGAAAAGGGTAGTATCAACTTTGCCTCTAAAAAAACCTTTTTCTAAAAAGAATTTGCTTAACCTTTCATACCAAGCTCTAAGAGCTTGTTTCAAGCCATACAAGGCCTTTTTCAGTTTTAAAACATGGTTGGGTAATTCAAAATCCTTAAAACTAGGAGGTTGTTCCATATACACCTCTTCTTGTATAAAACCATTTAAAAAGGCAATTTTGACATCCATTTGATAGAGTTTGAAATCCATGATGCAAGCATATGCAAGTAACATTCTAATGACCTCTAATCTAGCTATGGGAGTATAAGTTTCTTCATAGTCTATGTCTTCTTCTTGATTATAGCCCTTAGCTACAAGCCTAGCTTTGTTTCTTATTATTAAGCCCGTTTCATCAAGTTTATTCCTAAAGACCCATTTGGTGCCAATTATAGGATGATCATTGGGCCTTGGAACTAATTCCCAAACTTGATTTCTCTCAAATTGGTTTAGTTCTTCTTGCATGGCCAAGATCTAATATTCATCATTAATTGCCTCATTTATGTCTTTAGATTCAACTTGAGAGACAAAGGCTAAGTGATTACATGCATCTCTAAGTGAGTTTTGAGTGATTACCCCTTTTGATACATCACCTATCACCTTACCGAGAGGGTGATATCTTGATGTCCTCCATTCCTTGGGTAGATCCATGATTTCTGAATCCTTTTGCCATGAGTGATCAAGGAGTCTCTCTTCTTGCTTCTTGGATTCTTTCTTTTGATTTTCGAAGTGCGTCCTTGCCAAGATTTCTGCAACATCATCAACAAGCTCTTTTCTTGGCTCGTTTGGGTTAGTTTCATCAAATACAACATATATAGACTCTTCTATGGTCATAGTTCATTTATTATATACTCTAAAGGCCTTACTATGTATAGAATAGCCAATGAATATTCCCTAATTAGATTTTGCATCAATCTTCCCCAAGTTATCCTTTCCATTATCATCCAAAGACATGAAAGTGTGACACATTTGACTTCCTTCCCTTGTATAGTTCATATGGGGTTTTCTTTAAAATTGGTCTTATTAGGGCTCTATTCATAACATAACAAGTAGTGTTAACCGCATCCACCCAAAAGTACTTAGGAAGGTTGGCCTCATTGAGCATAGTTCTTGTCATTTCCTTTAAAGATCGATTTTTCCTTTCTACAATACCATTTTGTTGTGGTGTTCTAGGGGCAAAAAAGTTATGCTCAATGCCATGTTCATCATAAAAAGTTTCAAATTCATGGTTTTCAAATTTACCACCATGGTCATTTCTTATGGATGCAATACAAAAACCTTTTTCATTTTGGATAACTTTAGCAAGCTTTTTAAATGATTGAAAAACATCATTTTTGTAGGTCAAGAATAATGTCCATGTAAACCTAGAAAAGTCATCCACAATAACTAATGCATAGTAATTCCCACCAAAGCTCATAGTTTTAGAGGGACCAAAAATATCCATGTGTAAAAGTTGTAAAGGTCTAGAAGTTGAAACCATGTTTTTAGCTTTAAAAGAGACCTTTACTTGTTTTTTCTTTTGACATGCATCACAAAGTTTGTCTTTTTCAAATTTGAGCTTTGGAAGACCAATTACTAGTTCTTTAGAAACTAATTTGTTTAAGTGATCTATGTGAATGTGAGCAATCCTTCTATGTCATAACCATGAATCATTTTCTTTACTCATAAAGCATTTAGCATCATTTGAGGAAATATCATCAAGACTAATCATATAAATATTATTAACTCTATGACCAACAAACTTAACTTGCTTATCATCTTTTCCCTCAATTATGCAATAAGAAGAATCAAATATAACTCTATTGCCTTTATCACATAATTGACTAATGCTAAGCAAGTTATGTTTAAGTCCTTCAACAAGTAAAACATTATCAATAGATGATGAAGGGATCTTACTAACTTTGTCAATTCCAAGAATCTTCCCTTTGTTGTTATCACCATATGTGACATGACCATGTTTCTTGTGGGTAAGGGAGGAGAACTTGGAGCCATTACCGGTCATGTGCTTGGAGCAACCACTATCAAGATACCAACTTGAGCTCTTGGTCTTCAAGCACACCTACACCACACATTCAAATTTTAATCTTTGGTATCCAAATTGTTTTGGGTCCTTATGTGTTAGAGTTAGGCATGGTGCCTTTAGGAACCCAAACCCTTTTGAGTCCAACTTTGGTGTTTATATTCTTTTTAACATTGCAAGTGGATCCACTATGCCCTTTCTTACCACAATGAAAACATTTGACAAAGGGGCTACTTGAAGTTTTTGAGGAAACAAAGAAATTCTTATAAGACTTTTGATGGTTATTTAGATTAAATCCCAAACCGACTTTTTGAAAAATACATTTTTGTTTCCCTAACAACATATTCAAGTTGTCTCTTCCAAAAGTGAATTTTGCAAGAATGTTGTTCAAATCTTCAATTTCTTTTTCAAACGCTTTGCATGATGAACAAGGTAATGATATGGATGTATTATCATGTGAGGAACAAGTCATGCATAATGAATTAGCATCAATGAGTCCTAAGGTCTCATTTTCAATCTTAAGCTCATTTATCTCTTTGCTTAAAATAGAAACTTTGTTTACCAATAAGGAGATTGTTTTGTTAGAAGATAAAACCATTTTAGTGAGCCTCAAAGATTCATCATACAATTCTTGAAAAGCATCTTGCAATTCATCATAAGTAAGTGGAGATTCTAAGTTAGAAGAAGTTACCTTGGTGTCACTCTCTCCACTTTCTTTTCCTTGAGCCATGAGACAAAGATGGGCTTCTTCATTCTCCAAACTATCAGAAGAGCTTAAGTCATTGTCCTCCCAAGCTATATATGCTCTCCTTCCTTTCTTTTCTTTAGAAGGCCGTTTCTCAAACTTCTCCGTCTTCTTGAGATACATAGGACACTCCATTTTCATGTGTCTCAGTTTTTCACATTCATAGCATTTTGGAGGAGTAGATGATCCTTCTCCTTTGTGATACACTTTCTTTTGAGGAAAGGGTGGTCTTCTTTGAAATCCCTTTTTTCTTTAGGAATCTTCCAAACTTTCTCACAAGGAGACTAAGATTCTCCTAACTTAGCTCAACATTTTCTGCATCCTCTTCACCATCTTCATCATCATCTTCAATTATAGAAGAGATAACTTTGAGTGTAATTCCCTTCTTCTTTTTATCATGCTCTTCATTTTGATTGAGCCTATTTAGTTCTAACTCATGTTCTTGAAGCTTCCCAAATAAGGTGGCTAGAGACATTGTTGATAAATCTCTTGATTCTGCCATAGCCGTTACTTTGGGTTGTCAATTCCTGCTTAAACATCTTAAGACTTTGTTAATAAGATCCTTATTAGGAAATGTCTTTCCCAATGAGATAAGATGATTAACAATATGAGTAAATTTTTTTTGCATATCTTGAATACTCTCACCTTGGTTCATTCTAAATAATTCATATTCATGAGTAAGAGTGTTTATTCGAGATCGCTTTACCTCACTAGTACCTTCATGAGTTACTTGTAAGGTATCCCACATTTCTTTTGCGGTCTTACAATTTGACACCCTAAAGAATTCATCATATCCCAAGGATGTGGTGATGATGTTCTTGGCTCTCAAATTGTATTGAACCTTTCTTTTATCATCATCGGTCCATTTATTTCTAAGTGTATTAATTTTCACACCATCTTTGGTTTGGGTGGGAACAAAAGCACCATTTTCAACGGCGTCCCCCACATCTAAGTCAATAGCTTCAATGAAAATTTTCGTCCTTTCTTTCCAATAGGCATAATCATCCCCATTGAAATAAGGAGGTTTGTTTATAGAAGAACCTTCATTTAAAAAACTATTTAAAGCCATCATTTCTCTTGAAGCTGCTAAGCTCTTTATACAAGAGTCTAGCTCTAATACTACTTATTACCAAGTGGCCTCAATACTCAAGAGGGGGTGAATTGAGTATGTAAAACAAGTTCACAAATCTTTCACAAAACATTTGATAAACAATTTTCGTTGAAGCTATTTGATGATTAAAGATGATTGGATATATGAGATAAACACTTTTACTTATAAATGCAATAGCCAAAGGAAATAATATTCAAGCAATTCAATAAAACAGTGCTCAATGTAAAGAGAAAGGTTTAGAGAAAATAAACACAATGATTTATCTTGGTTCGATCACCAATCCACTTGTGATCTACGTCTAGTCCTCAAGCAACCACTTGAGATTTTTCACTATATCTTCAAGTTTCAATAAGTGCTTGACAACCTTTACAACCTTGAGCACTCAACACTTTGGGATACCTCACCCTTGGAGCTTGAGTCTCTTCAACTAAGGGATGCCTCACCCTTTACACTTTTGGAGGGATGCCTCACCCTCTTTACAAAGCAATTTAGATTGATACAATGAAACTCTCACAAGAGTAAATGATTACAAATCGAAGCTCTAATATGCTCTCAAAGATTAACTCAAGTTTTTCACAAAAACAGAGTAAGAAGGGATTTGAAGATTAAATCACGTATTGAAGTATTTGTAATCAGTTTTTGGTTCAAGGTCAACCTTTAATGAAGTCCTAATATTGGTATTTATAAGTTTTGTGAGTAATGGAGTCGTTGGGGACTTTTAGCCAAGCATTAAATGCCATTAATATAACCGTTGGACTCTGTCAGATTGCGTGTAATCGATTACACATCAAATGTAATCGATTACATTGTTGTTCCAACGTGTTCTTGGCTTTCTGGGCTCTGTGTAATCGATTACATTCTTGGTGTAATCGATTACAAGGCTTCTGACTTGCTTTATAATCAATTACAATATTCATGTAATCGATTACATGACTTCTGACTTGATTTGTAATCGATTACAATATTCATGTAATCGATTACATGACTCCTTGAACATGTTCTACCTTTCTGGGCTCATTGTAATCGATTACCAACTTGGTGTAATTGATTACAAGGGCTCTGACTTGCTTGTAATCGATTACAATGCTCATGTAATTGATTACAAGGCCTCTGTTTGCTGTGTAATCGATTACAAACATCATGTAATCGATTACATTGGCCTTTGAACACATTTTTCAAGTCCAATTAAGCTTGTAAGCCATTTCTAACACTTCAAGACATTTAATTAAACATAAATCCTTTCATGAGTGTTAAATCTGAGATTGAAACTAAAGTTTCTTTGAAAAAACGTGTTTAGCTTTGAATTTTCCCACTTATTTTGTAAATGATATATTGAAAAACTATTTGAGAAATCTTGAGAGCATTTAACATTAATGGTCTAAGTCTTATGACTAAATAAACCTCTTGACTTCTTTTTTTGATCTTGATCTTTTCTTTTGCACTTGATCTTCATTTTTGCACTTGATCTTCATCTTTGACTTTGTTATCATCAAAAACCATTTGACATGCTTTAAGGACATAAGCATTCACATCCTCATGACCATTTATCCTCTTTTCTTAAGCTTTGGTATTGATTTGATGAAGTTGTAATTTCTAAGGTTTTGAAGGAGCTTGATCGAATTCATCAAGGAGCTACAAAGGAGGTTTCTTTTCTTGATTTCTCTTGGGGAAGAGGGAGATGGTTCACTTCAACCTCTATTGATAGTGAGAGACTTGATTGTGTGTTGGTTGTGAGAAACCATTGTTAGGGTTACTCTCTTTGATGTGTGATTTTGATGCTTATATGTTGATTTTACCTTGTATGATTTATTTGATTGAATATATATGTATATTGATGACCTTTGATTGATTTCAGTGGATTGGAAACATGAAATGGAAGCAAAGGTTCCTTGCTCTCCTCGAAGTGGCTCACGACCATACCCCTCAAATAGGGTGTTCATGGTTGAAAATTGGTAACAAGTGGAGACATAACTAATCAAGTGAATAACATGAAATGGAGTGAAGAAAAATTTAGGGTTTCTAACTTTGGGAGGCCTACGGCCTCTAGGGCCATTTTGGGGTCCAACCATGTAACTTTATGCAACCTTGGAATTTAAATAATCAAGTGATTAAGTAGTTAACAATGCGATGGAAAGAAATCTAATTGATAACTTAAAGTGATTCTTTAAACCTAAGAAAAGAATAAGAGTGTGTGAGACTTGGAAAACCTTAGATTAATTTTCTAAGTGAGTATAAATAAACTTAAAGTGAGGAACTTAATAATCAAGAGAATTCCTCTAGAGAATGATTTCATAAGAAATGCTAAATCAAAGTGAAACTTAGTTAATTGGATAATTAGAAATTAATTAGGAATTCATAAAAATAGAAAAGAATCAAGAATAAGATATTATCCTAAAACTAAGAATAATTCTTAATTAAAGAAAGAACAAGAGTGTAAGTAAGATGTTGAATAACTCAATTAAAATTTTCTTAAGGGATTTAGATTAAAAATTAAGTGAGGAACTTGTTTAATTAAAGTAATGAGGATTAGACGAAAAGTGAAAGAATTTCTCTAAAGTGAAACTTAAAAAGAAAAACATAGAAAATTTAGGCATAAATTCATAATGAACCCTAAAAGTGTAATGTCTTATTTGAGAACCTGATAATAATTATCGTGGGTCCATGATGGGACCAAGAATGTGTTGATGCCTAACTTGGCCAAATTGTGGCGTGCTATTGATGAAGCATATCATTGTTGATTATACATATTTATGCATTGAGTCATCATGCATTATGAAAGTCCGATGGACTATTTGTCCAGGCTACGTTGCCTAGGAGATTGAATCACACCTTAGTACGAGTGCGAATAGACTAGTATAGGTCATGCTGTTGACTTTGGGGGCGTCAGGGTGCAGGCATCTCACAGCGGATAATTGGTAGCCCCTCTAGGCCGTAGGACAAACCGATGCAAACGCACCGACGATCCAAACTGAGACATTATCCTCTATTGCGATATTGTGGGAATGCCGCTGTATAAAGCCTTGTTGCACAAAATTATTGATTTTCTGGAAAGCACTTATTTTAGGCTGACGAGATACTGGCATGTCTTACGGATCATTCTCTCTGATATTTGTGTCTAACTCCATGGAGTAGGATTTTGATATCATATGCATATGCATAGTGAGTCAATATATTATTTGACATTTAATTCATATGATGATTGGAACCATTATCTCATTGATGTATAACTGCCTGAAATTGTTAAGCTGTTTAATATTTGCTTCTTGATACTGTTTATTATTCTTATAATGCTATGTGGGTGTCCTATGTCATTCTGTTTCTTTACTGCCATAATTGGTAATGAATGTAGGATGTCTCACCTCTTTTCTATATTTCTACCATTTTTGTCTATATATTTATGTTTCTCCAAAGACGGTGGTGAAGAAGGGAAAGTACACGAGTTCCCCAGCTTTTGGCCTGACTTTAACTAGTACCTGCTTGATCATGACATCCCGTCCACAAGGCTTTTTGGGTTACGTGAGGCTGACTTTCCTCGGGGGTCCGGACTGTTGGCATATCAACCTGGCTACGGATCGCTGCATTTATCTTAGAGACGTGATGGTGTCGCTAGCTTGGGGGCGCTATGATCCGTATATCTTTACCTGTAGTGTTCGTTTGCATTTAGAGTTTTATTTGCCCATCCGAAATATGTGGGTTGAACGTTATTACTCTCCACAGGAGGATTCATTCATCTCTACCGCCCGAGCCCCCACCCGTAATTCGGTGGCTCCAATGAGGGTCTCCTCCGATGAGGAAGACCCTGAGAAGGACCCAGCTATAGTTCCTTCTTTTTCTCTATAGGGGCTGATGCTGTTGATGGCCACTGATGGCTGTCTGTATTTCTTTTTGGGGCTTGATGTCTTATCTTTTGGTGGGCTATATATATGTGTGTGAAACTATTTTAGGGCAGGTAAAGCTTTTGCTTTTTGTATATCTGGTGATGTAACTAAACAAACATGATATCAGTATATATATGTAGCATGATGTATGGATGTACGTTTTACTTTACATGTTAATCTCTGTCATAACCCTATATTATTATTTCATTATAACACACACAAAAAAAGAATTCACCACTTTGTTTATAAGTTTATAATCAAGCAAGTTTAACTATAATGTAATGAACCGGGTCTTAGTTTATTCTATTTATTTTTTTCCATTTCGTATTTGATGCTGTGACGTTCCCTCTCAAAAAGAAAAGAAAAGAAAGGGGCATTACAAGAATCACTTATGACACTCACGTGACGATCCACGTAGCGTTCTCATGGCGGATCAATTCAGTACATCATTACTCCTAATAAATATACTCATATGAAGACTTGATATCTCATATCTATGACCCGTGAGATATGGCCATCAGTCTATGCACATACTAGTCTCAATGTATTATTGTTGTCCTAATTAACAATAATATTTGACTAAAGATATTTAATAATAGTGTTCTAATTTTATCCAATAGGATCTCACGATCAAGTCATCCACTTGATGTCATATGGCATCAAACTAACTATTCTAAAGACTTTATTATGTTTATCATAAATAACACAATAAATGAAATGCCTCATATAAAAATAACATAATATAATGTATGTAATTATAGATGAAATATATCGGCCTCTAAGTCATACACCAACACAGGCCATGTCCGTGCCAGATACTAACAAAACACGACAAGATTTGTCCTACCCCCTTTTTTTTTCCGCGATCAACTACTTGCTAGGACAGTGGAGATATGGTGATCACAAGCACATCCATGGAGAGGACACGACAATGGCAAATGTAGGGTCTAGGAGATTTGAAAGTTCCTTTCTGAGCATCACACCAGAAGCCCAAACGCATCTAAAGAACCACCGCCACACATGCCCAAGTCAGAAGTGTTTCTCTTTTGCAAAATTTTACGGTCAAAGTCATCTGCCAATCTAAGATGCCAACCGCCATACTAAGGCCACACGAACCATAAGTCTAACTTGGGGGAAATGAGTTGACTAATGTTGTGGCCTTTAGAAGCAAGGAGTTCATGGAAGCTCTATGCCAAAGCTCTTTGTGAAGCTTTGTTTCAGATATTATAAGAAAATGTGTTTATTACTTGTTTTATTGTGGAGCCGTATCAATCATGATGCTACAACATCTTACCCAATAGCCAATAAATGACAAAACCCATTCTATCAGCGTTAAAATAAAATATATACAATAACGTTAAAATAAAAAACTATGAATAATAATGTGGCAATTTCACACGTATGTATACACACACATATGTATCGATATTAGTATCTTGCATTTTTAAAAATTTGTGGTATCCTCGTATCAAATCGTATTATACCAATATCGTATTTTATTATCATGCTTCATCGGCAGGAACTAGTTGAGATGGATGAGGATATGCTAAGGAAAGAAACAACAATTGCTCTCAAATCCATTCAAAAAATTCACAAACAACCTTCTCACCAATCTTCTCACAACTCTCTTAGCTCAAGAGCTATATATATATATATATATATATAACACCCTTCCATCCAGTCTACATACATAACTAGCAGAATGTAAAATCTTCTCTTTAATGTGTTTGCATAATTTTATATGCATGTCTTTGTTATATATGTTCATGAACAAGTAACTTAACGAACAAGTTAGCTCCTAAGGTTAATTAAAATAATCTTAGAAAATAATAAAATAATTGAGATTATATTTATAATTTAGCATTTTCATATTTAAGCTATGAAAATTAAGTAGAATAATTATAAATGATTTATAATATAAATTATATTTTATAAATAATAAAAGATTAAATGAAATTGTTTATGAGTTAATTGGAGATTAATTTGCAAGTAAGCTAAGTTAATTAAATAAATAATTATTCTAAATAAAAGGAATACTTTTATAAATATATATAATGACCATTAGAAAATATATAAAATTAGAATAATTAATGAATAAATTAGATTTTGTATGGTATTGATGTTGGGCGGTAAAAAGTCAGCAAGAGCATAAAATCATGGTCAGAGATATAAGGAGGTTGCGATAGATGTGTGGTCATACAAGACAAGATAAGATTAGGAATAAATGCATTAGAGAGAAAGTACGAGTAGCACCTATTGTGGAAAAGATGAGAAAATCTCGCATTAGGTGATTTGGACATGTAAGAAGAAGACCCTTAGAAGCCCATGTAAGGAAAGTAGATCAGGTGAAGGATAGCCCAATAGCTAGAGGTAGAGGGCGACCAAGAAAGACTATAGGTAAAACATTTCAAAAAGATTTAGATTTGAATGACATTTCTGAAGACGTGGTTTATGATAGGGCACAATGGCGTCGTTTGATCCATGTAACTGACCTCATATAGTTGGAAAAGACTTAGTTGTTGTAATGAATAAATTAGATAGTAAATGATTAATAAAAGAAAAGCAATTATTACTAAATTAACCAATAAGATTACACGTGTAACGTCCCAAATACTAATACTAATGACATATCTGGATTACGTATTAATAATTAGATTTGGTACATCACTTTTAAATATCATCAATCATTATAGGAAACAAATTAAAAGATATACAAAAATATGATTCTATTTCGAAAATATATTATACATATATCTAAGAATGGAGTTTATACAAACTATACATCATTGTACTTTATGTACATAACTTGCCTTCAAGGCACAAAATCTATACAGCTAAGTATCAAGATTAAAACAAAATAAAATAAAGCTTCTCAACATTAGAGATCTTCTTCTCACTCGGCTTCATACTTTCTTCTTGGAATCATCATGAAAATTTAAACAAATGGGGTGTTATAAAAACCACGTCATCATAACAATTTTAGTTGTTTTAGGGAAAAATCAAGTAAATCTTATAAATTAATTTTATAGAAAGGTGGCTATTGCCAAAACAATTTTTTTTTCTTCTTGAAACAGAGGTTCAATTCATATTCTTTATCAAAATCATTTATAAAATCAAATAATTCATTGAGTTTTTTCATTTATAATTTATCATATATCATCAATCATCATATCTCATCATTCATCATATCTCATTATTCATCATATTTCATCATTTATCATATCTCAATATTCATCATATCACAATCATCAAATAGATAGTGAGGGAATATCCATCCTCGTACTACCTTGATAGTGAGGGAATTATCCTTCCTCATTTAATATATCTCATACATAATCTGAAATGAAATACGAATTCAACAATCATATAAGAATTTTCAATCTAAATATATGAGTAGAGAGGGAATGTCGCATCCTCATACTACTTTGATAGGGAAAGTATTATCCTTCCTCACACTATCAATCATCTTATTTCAAGTAGAGAGAGAATGTTCATCCTTAACTACTTTGATAGGGAAGGAATCATTCTTCCTCACACTATCAAACATTTAGGGTAAAAAGGGAATCATCCTTCCTCACATTACCTTTCATCTAAGATAGGGAGGGAATCATCCTTCCTTACACTATCTTTCATCTAAGATAGGTAGGGAGTCATCATTTCTCACACTAGCTTTGTCTAAATCATACCTAAGATATGAAGGTTATCTTCTTAAATATTATTTTCATCACTCTTGTAAGCATAATGCTTCATTATATCATTCCACATCTATGCTAAATGCATAATCATCTTATATAGTTTGCATAATCACTTCATAGGGTATCACAATAAATGGTTTGGTTTGTAAGTTAAGCTTATATCTTAATATTATAGGAAAAAGAACTCTATTTTTTTTCAAAATAGGGCATTGGTAATCGATTACCATTCTTAGTAATCGATTACCACATGTTAAAATCTCTAAAATCGCAAAATAGAGGCTTAATAATCTATTACCAACCTCTAATAATTGATTACTAGCTTGACTGAGGCTTGGTAATCGATTACTAACCTTTGATAATCGATTACCACTTGTCTAGAAACGCATTTCGTAGCTAGGTAATAGATTACCCCCTTGTGGTAATCAATTACCACCTAATTTTATGCAGAAAACAAAGTATTCAATCAAAGTAATCCAAAATCACTTAAATATACACTAATCACAACAACATAACCTCATACATATGCTTTTAAATCATCCTCAAAATGTCATACCAAATATGGGTAAGCATAAAACCCAATTTTCAATCACAAGTTTCATCAAATTCAAAGTTAGAATCTTAAACTTAATAGTTCAAAAACATATCACAAAGCTTCTTACTTTCTTCATCAATCTTTATTCATTTCATAAAATCTCATTCAATTTTATTAACCCAAAACTCTTAAGAAATAAGAATAGATTGGTGAAGCAAATGAAAACACCTCTACCTTACTCTAATTTGTTGTTGTTTTCTTCTTTTTCTTTTCTTTCTTTCCTTATTCTTCTTGTTGATTGATTCCTTGTCCTTCCTCTTTTTCTTTTCTTTCTTTTCTTCCTTTCTCTCTAGCTATTGGAACTGTGTAAAATCGAAAGCAAATTAGATTAGAAGAAAAGTCAATAATAAGATAAAGATGAAAGGAGAGAGACAGTGGAGAGTGGAAGAAAGATAAGGATGAGGTTTGTGCTGAAACTTCTGTATACTTTAATCTTCTAAAGCTAAATTTTCTAACTTCCATAAGTGTTATAGAAAATTATAGGACTTCACTTAGTCCTTATATTCATAATTCTATAATTTTCTATGCACTGCTGTTTATCAGTTAAGTTCCATTACTCTTCCTTGAGTTAGGCTAAACCTAAAAATTAAGCAAAAGGGCTTACTAATATTCACTTTAACTGGTATTCCTTACGAAAATATCCTAAATGCTCTACCTGATATCTCCACAAAATTTCATAGTTTTTTGAGCTACTTAACTATCCAATTAGGCCTTTAAACACTCATTCAGTGTCATTAAAAATACCAAATCAATTCATTCAGTCTTCCAAAATTTACTATAGCTCATTCCAATCATTTGTGACATAAAAATAAATTTTTCATATTTATTTCTATCTTCTCAGTTATTTATGCCAAAATATGAGTTTCTATGAGCTATTATTTGCATTCAGTGTTATAGTATTATGCTCAAACTAGTTCAGAAGGTTACCTGAATTAACAGATAACTCATACCAGTATTACTGAGTTTCTATAACCCTGATTAGAACAATTAGATTAGGGAGGATGTTACAACATGAAAGTATAAGGTAGCACTTAGCTTAATTCTCATTGGCTTAGGATTTATAAATGGTAAAGATTGGTTTTAAATTTGATTTGACTCTAAGCCTGTAGAATTGCATGCAATAAGAAGAGCATGGAACTCTAAGGTTCAAATTTGGTAGTTAGGGTTTATGCACAATAGTTATAGGGTTTGCATGGGGTTTTTTGAGAAACCTAATGTCATTTAAGGTATGCATGGGTCCTAATGACATACCCTAGAGTGATTAAACCTTACCTAAATCCTTACCTTATACCCTATACTACTCAATACACCCTTAAACTCATGTTCTACACTAGTAACTTAGTACCTAAGCTACCTAAACTACCTCAACATTCTCTAGCACGGTGCATTCACTTAAACTACTCTCACTTACCACCGCACTCACCCAAAGTTAAAACACTTGCTTCTCTTCACTCATACACTCAAGCAGTACACATAGAGCGAAAAGGAAAGAAATAGAATGAGATAGAGAGAGGAGGAGCGACGGAGAGCTTGAGGAAGAGGAGGAACCACCGTGAAGTTGAGGCCTTACATGGTGGCCTAGATGCCAAAATTGTGCCATAACCAAGGAGGAGAAACCATTACCTCGCCATCTTCTTCCTTTTCAACTAATTGGAATCCTCATCCATCACCTTCCACCTACAAGCACCGCGGAGTTGGATGCAAGGTAGGGGTTCCTTTCACCATCTTCTTCTTCCATTCAAGGTTGTTGTGATTTGAAGTGGTTTAGATGTGGTTTTCATTCTCCAGCATCCTAATCCTAACCATATAGACAGAAATAGAATGGGGAAGGGATGAAGGGGAATACCTTGAGGAGGAAGAGGAGGAGTTGTGCATAGATGAGCAACCCACTAGAAATAGCAGGCCATCGTGATTGAGGCGGTTGAAAGTTTGGAAACACTGAGAAACTCACTGGAAAAGAAGAGAGTTTTGGAAATTCAAAGGCAAACAAAAGTAGGACTTAGTTCCTCTCCTCCCTTATTTATAGGGGATGAGTGCAATAATTGCCACCCATTGATGGTGGAAAAACCACCCAAGCACAGTAAATTCAAATAATGATGGGCACGTAACCCTAAGGCACCTGCTGCATACAAGCAAATCATCGCGCTCATATTACAAAAAGGTTGCTGACACATAGGTGAAAAGGCGTCTGTGCAGTAGTTGAAATGTTTCCAGTAAGCCAAAGGTCATACCCTTATGAGACCACATATCACTCCATCACAGAACACGACCATGGAGATCCAAGGCCCTGACAACGAATGTTAACTTCGAGACACATAAATGGTCCATACTCAAGGTGAACTTCACGGTGTCGCACTCCATACCATGCCATCATTTGAATAAAACCTTCGATGTCTAGAAATCACAACAACATCGGCCTAGAACCCTAGTGACTTCAAAGCTCAGAGCCCTGATAGGCATCAGAGTGTCAACCTGGGGGCAGTGATCCGTGCTGGATTCCAAGCCCAATGGCAAAGGGAGATGTTACCCATTTCCCTCGGCAAAGGGAATTACTTCAAAAGGAACCAATCGTAAGTCAACAGGAAAGCCTAGGAAGCTTTCAGGAAACTTCCCTTATGGCACCTATGATGACCAAAATATGCCTGCTCAATAATTAGTCCCTAAGACACTCTTCCCTCTAAATAGCTATAGTATCCATGAGGGTAAGGATCTTTACCTGCTCATTACATTCATCTTGCACTCTCACTTTCTTGAGCGTTGGAGTGTCTTACAAGTACCCAACCCCTCTCTCCAACACCTCTAAGCAAGAAGAAGATTGTTGTAGTGAACTAGTTCTAGCCAAAGGAGCCCATTTATCCAAGACAGAACAAAATCCTTCTAAAATGATCAACTCATTTTTATCTTCGACTACAAAAGGTTTTAAGGAAATAATGATTAGACTAAGCCATTACAAGGGATCGAAGAATGATTGAGAGGTTTGACAATGAGAGGTTTTCAACTCCAAGTTATTTGTAGAAGATCGAAATCATGATTGAAAATATAAGGAACACTTAGGCAAATTTTCAAGGCTTTACAAGAAAGCTGATGATTCAACTAACTTAAGTTTTAGTTACTAGAAGTCATTTGTATTTGCATTTGTACAAGTGTCAAAAAATAGAAATAAAAGATTCCATGAATTGAAAATCTAATACTGATATTGGGTTGATTCTTGTCAACATAAGCTCAACAACATAGTATTTATTTTTTATCTATTTAGTCAAAAGATAAATATTGGAGGCCTATATTAGTATTGGAAAATATATTTCAATAGGTGGGCAGTTATTGAGTGGTTATTGACAATCTGACCATTGAAGATTTAAGGACAAAGGAAGTTATCAAGACTAGTTATTGGTAGTTACTAGTAATTAAGATATCTTTTATTAAATAAAATGTGTTAACTTGTATGGTTGATATATGTCTATTAGGTTAATTAGGACCTTTGCCTATAAATATAAGTTTGTACAGTGTAATTGGGATTGGAGCTCGTAAAATCCCTATATATCCCACACACATAAGAGGATTCGATGACTCACTACAAGTTTTCAACCACCATTTTCATTCAATTAAGTTTGTTTCCTTTTGTTTTAATTCTAGTTCTTCATTGCATTCTTTACATGCTTTCATTTATTGTTTTCATTTTCCTTTTACTTTGATTTCTTTATTTGCACTTGCTTCTTCAATTCAATCAAGTTTGCTTCTTTTTATTTCAATTCTAGATCTTTATTGCATTTTTTTGCACATTTTCCATTGCTTACTTTCATTTCCTTTTTACTTTGACTTCTTTATTTGCACTTGTTTTTATTAGTCTTCATTTGTTATATTTGAGATCTGAGTTATCTAATTATTGAAGAATATAGAGAGGAAGCGATTTCCTTCCCTAAAATGAGATCCATAATCAAATTATCAAAAATTGACAAATTTTTTACTGTAAATAGGTACACATGTATTGTACACATGATTGTTAATATTGCATTTATATGGTGCTATTGTTTGTGTATCTGCATTGATGGGCTTGAGTTTTTCGTGTTGATACTCAAGTTTGCATCATAAACACTATACTAGATATATGAGATTGGTCATTAGATTTCTCTTGCTTATTTTGTACTTAAGCATATTGAAGAGGAATGAAATTTCTCTTGCTTATATTGTAACCAAACATGTTGAAGAGAAGTTTAAGGACTGACAAGAAAACAACCCATCTTTTGGATCATTGTTGAATGTTATTTCTCTTGCTACACTACTACATTAAAACTTGTGATGATAATGTTAAACTATATTTGTGATGATGGAAAGGAGTTGTATCGATAAATAATCATTGACTACTATGATTTGACATAGTTGATATTATTTGATGGAGACACATCAGAGATTGTGTCTATACGTCATATGTTTTAAAAAAGTATGGCCACACACTGATTTTATTTTTTGTTGCTCAGTCCTAGAGTTGTTTTCAAAATAAAATATTTTCAAATTTAAAATTACAATTAATTTTACCCAAGTGGGAGAATGTTGAAATTTTCTTATGTGGGTTATAATTAATTGTTATGTTTTCTTTGTGAAAATTAGGCTAACAATATGATCTAGGATATAGACGAACGTGGTAAGTCCAATGTTAAAATTGATTTATGTTATGGGTTATGCACATCTATTATTGAGCTAGAATGATTAGGTAGTAACAGTGTAGGTCCAACTAGCCATTGACGCATTAGGGTTTATTCTTGATAGTTTTTTTTTTGACAAGCTTGATAGTGTTGATGGGAGAGTTTGCTGTTATATATTTGTGGCTAACTCTCCTTCCTACTACCACCATATGTTATTTGACTTGTCTCATCGATAGTCACCTGTTGCAAGAGGTAGATAAAGAGAATGGTTTAGCTACAGGAGTTTTCCTTTTTAGGGCCTCAACTTACCATTTATGGCCAACTTAGGTTCGCTTCCTAATTTATGTTAATTATGTTAGTGTCTTGAATTTATATGATTGCATAAATCTTACAAGTTAAACTTTTTCAATGATTTAATAATAAATAATTAGATAGTAGTATCAAAATAAAATCCTACCTTTTAGATAAAAAAAACTTAAATATGTTTTTGGTCCCTTTAGATATATCAGTTTTTGGTTTTGGTCTCTCAAAATTTTTTATTATAGTTTATGTCCCTATAATTTAAAAAATAATTGAAATTAGCTCAATTCAACTCCCTCATATTAAACATTCCTTTATTTCAAGAGCTAAGAAAAATTTAATATTTGAGAGTTAAATTGAGCCAATTTCACTTACGTTTAAAATGAAGGTAGATCCAATTTAACTCACTTTTGAAATTATAGGGATGCAAACTACAACAATGATTTTTGAAAAATAAAAACTAAAAATTGATATATTTAGAGGGATCAAAAACATATTTAAGTCTAAAAGAAATTAAATATTACTTTTCATGTAGTGAACTAATTAAATAACTGAAATTCTTTTTGTGATTGTTTTGTAGGTGAACGGAGTAAATAAATTACAATTATGTATGAGGGACTTGAGTAGTTTGCATAAGGTTACAGGTTCAAACCTCACTGTCACCATTTAAAAAAATGCAATTATGTATGATTTTGGAATGCCACTATCATTTTCTCATGCAAAAAGGTTGAGCTGTCAAAATGGGTTAAACTCGCTAAGGTGGTTCTAATAACTCAACAAAATATGTGGGTTGGACTACCAAAACACGAGCCCAAACTTATTGTAACCCGACTTGGCTTAGCCCGATCTAGTCCATTTGAAATTGGGCAGATCTACTTTGGGTCAGGCTGACCTACTTTGGGCCAGGCTGACCTGTTGACTTGAAATTTAATTTATTTTTTATTCTAACAACCTATCACCTAAGAGCATACCATCATTTTTTGTTTGAAAAATTAAAACCTAATTAGTAATTAGGCCATCTCTCTAATTTATTTGTCATTTGGCTCAAAATTAAGTGTTCTGGACCGTTATCCGGGGTCCTATTCGATAGGACCAACCAGGCACGCGTGCCACTAGACTCCACTGCAAATACCCTGGTCAAGCCATCCGACCTCAAGTTCCAGTCGTGGGCCATACGCGCATCCCTTAGGTCTGCGCAGATCCTGACAACTGCTAATCATGACTCTTAGGGTGTGGGGACCATAACTGCCTGCAACAGCAGGTGGCCACAAACGCGACATCCCGCAACTCTAGGGATCTGTCTAGACGATTGTGGGAGGGAGACACCCTCGGTCAGGGCTCTGCCTGAACGATCATGGGACAGAGGCATCCTCCATCAGGCCACGATCTCATCGTACCTACACCTCTCTCAAATCATGAAGGGACCATGCGCATGCTCTATAAGTATCAAGCTAAGTTATTCTAACTAGATATCTTGAATCATATGGTGAAAACCCTTCTTGTTCTCTGCCTGACTTGAGCGTTGGAGTCCCATTGCAGGTACCCAACCCCCCTGGACCGCTGGGCAGTAGCTGCAGAAGGAGGAAACCACCATACACGTGTCTTCTTAGACACTCTCTGGTTCTACATCAGAACATTGGTGCCGTCTGTGGGAAAGATAAACTTCTAACCCCAGTCCATCATGATAAATACGAGACAAAATTTGAGGAGAGACATTGCGCAAACCTCTGCTAACCAACGACAGAGAATCCCACCACCTGATATAGAAGCCTCTGCCATAAGAAACCAAGCACTCAACGCGGAGCACCTGCATGATGGGCACTCCACTTCAATCTCCGACGAGAGTCCCAACCCACCACGCAGGGTCTCTGTGAGAGACAGACTTTGAATCCCAGACCAAGGAGGCAACCCAAACATCCAAAAACGCAGAATCCCAGCAACTCAGTGCTTGGGAATACCTCACGACGGAGTTGGCGACCGCGCAGCCCGTTCTGAACGTGAGAGTCAATCCCACATGTCCTAACAGAAGTTCCAAGACATGCTACAATAACACATGGACATGCTAAATGAACAGTATCGAAGGTTAGAGAACATGCAACGAGCTATGCAAGAAAACCAACCTAGGCCAAACCATCATGACAGAGGGTGTAGCATGGAAAATAATCAGAGGAGGGCTCACGTTGACATTAAGATATCCAACGTTAGAAACAATAACCTGAACCACGGTATCCAAGAGCACCCCTTCTCCGAGCAGCTCATGGAGTACCGCGTTCCCAGGAACTTTAAGTTCTCGGTGAACTTGGAAATTTACGACAGAACCACGGACCCCCAGGAACATGTGAATGCTTTCGAGTAATCCATGTGCTTTCATGGGAGATCCATGGAGTTACTATGTCGTGACTTCCCCTTATCCCTCAAAAAAGGAGCCCTCAAGTGGTTTTCCTACTTACCACGAAGGTCCGTGGTAGATTGGACAGATCTGAAACAACGTTTCCTGCTCTAGTACACCACTAACAAGGTGCAACCCAAGTCCATTGAGTCTCTAGTCAAGATGCGGTAGGGACGGGTTGAACCCCTCCATGATTATGTGAGGCGGTTCATGGTAGCATGCACCAACGTGGAGAACTTCGACGATAGAATAGCCCTTCATTATGCCAGGAGCGACCTCCGCGTGGGTTCAGAGTTCTTCGCGTCCCTAGTGAAAAAGAAGCCAGAGAACCTGGGTGAGTTCCAGAGACAGTCCCAGAAGTACGTCAACCTAAAGGAGGTAACAGAGGACTAGAGGAGATGGGATAAGGATGAGTCCCCTCATCTGAAACCCAACCAAGATTCCTTGTCGTCCCGCCTTCCTAAGAATAGCCTACTCAGGAGAAAGTATTCTGACTACACTCCCCTAAACGCCCCTCGAGAAACAATCTTGAGGGAGGTAATATAGACCGAGTTTCAAAATATCCAGAGGCCGCCCCCATTAAGAAGAACAAACAGAAGGATTACTCCAAGCATTACGCATAGCACAAAGGTTATGGCCATGACACTGAAGAATACTACCAACTGCGCGATGCCATCGAGTTTCTGATTAAGGCCAGATGACTACAACAATACATTGTCCGCGCCCGAAACGACGAGCACCACGGAAGGTGCAGAGATGACAAATTACGGAGCCCATCTCCCCGTCGAAGAAGAAGGACCCGGAGCCCCAGGGAAAGATCCCAGACTCCACCCTGCCAAGGCAGTAATGGCCGGGGAGATAGAAATAGAGAAACCCCACCTGACGATGAAGGTGACAGATGCCTCGAGCCAAACAGGATGATCCACACCATTGCGGGGGGGTTCGCTGGAGGAGGACCATCAAATCGAGCATGGAAAAAAGCTCTAAGGATAACGGTCTTTAGCGTCTCCTACTCCAAACAAAGATCATAGACGAAGGAAGGAAAGACGCCGCCCATTACTTTCTCAGACGAGGACTACGGCGGAATCATCCCGGACCACGATGACCCCCTAGTCATCTCCGGGATAATTTCTAATGTCGAGGTCCACCGAATCTTTGTGGATCAAGGAAGCTCAGCAAATATCATGTTCTTGGACCTCTACCAGAAGTTGGAACTCCCGCTTTCGGACTTGACCCCGTATGATGGGGAGCTAACAGGATTCATGGGTGAGAAGATCACCCTGGTAGGCTACTATGAAACCTATTTGACCCTAGCATCCTTCAAGCTTTTCAAGACGATCAAGGTGAGGTTCTTGGTCGTGGACTACCCCTCGGCCTACAACATCATCTTAGGTTGCCCCTCCTTAAATGCTCTCGGTGCCCTCATATCTACCACCCACCTCGTGATAAAATTTTGAAACAAGCACAACGAGGTCATCATTGTTAATGGCGACTAAGTTGCCTATAGGAAATATTATAACGAGAGCCTAAGGATCTGCAGAGTGCCCAGAAAGGAAACTCCACCACTCCCAACCTGATCCTGGATCAGGTCAACATACTGATGACCGAGCTGGATGTTAGGGAAGAACTCCATGGCACCAGACCTCAACCAGAAGGCGAAATGCAGCCCCTCTAACTTGGAACCAAGCCGGATCAAGTCACCAAGATTAGAGCACATCTACAAGAAGATGAAAAATGGCAGTTGATAGAACTTTTTGTTAAAAAACAAAGACATTTTCGCTTGGACAACGTCTGACATACCGGGGCTTGACCCAAACTTCATCTGTCATCGCCTTTCCATTCACGAAGGGGCGAAGTCGGTCACTCAGAAGTAGCGGAAGATCGGCCCAGAAAGGCAACAAGTCATTGAGGAGCAGGTTAAGGAGTTATTAGGTGGCAACTTCATCAGGGAAATCTCCTATACTACCTGGCTGTCCAACGTCGTCCTGGTCAAGAAATCCTATGGGAAGTGGAGGATGTGTGTAGATTACACCGACCTCAATAAGTCCTGTCTTAAGGATCCTTATCCACTCCCCAACGTGGATAAGTTGGTGGATAGTTCCTCAGGTTTCAAATGGTTATCATTCATGGACGCATATTCCAGATACAACCAGATTCCTATGTATCCCAGAGATGAAGATAAAACTGCCTTCATCACTGATAGGGCGAGCTACTGCTACAGAGTCATGCCTTTCGGCTTGAAAAACGCAGGAGCCACCTATTAGAGGATGATGAACAAAGTCTTTGAAGACTAAGTGGAGAAGATGCTAGAGGTGTATGCAGACGACATGATTGTAAAAACCCTACAAGGCGAATCACATGTGACAGACCTTGAAGAAGTATTTGCCCAAGTCAGAAAGCATAACATGAGGCTAAACCCCAAGAAATGCGCCTTCGGGGTTTAGGCCAGAAAATTCCTAGGTTTTATGTTAACTAATCACGGGATTGAAGCCAATCCCGATAAATGCCAAGTAGTCCTAGATATGAGAAGTCCCCAAAGCATTAAGGAGGTTCAACAGCTTACAGGCCGTATCGCAACTCTTACGAGATTCTTCTCCAAAGTGGCCTACAAGTATCTCCCCCTCTTTAAACTTCTAAAGAAGGGAAAAAGTTTTGAATGGACTCAAGACTACGAAGATGCTTTTCTATCTTTAAAAAAGTTACTTTCCTCCCCTCCTATCCTGACAAGACCGATGCCCGGTGAGACGCTCTACTTATACCTCTCGGTTTATGAGGAAGCAGTGAGCTCTGTGTTAATCTGGGAAACAGACAAGGGACAGAGTCTAGTCTACTTTGTAAGCAAGGTCCTGTAAGGACCCGATCTCCGTTATCAGAAGGTTAAGAAAGTCGTCTTCGCCCTAATCACCACGGCAAGAAGACTGTGGCAGTATTTCCAATGCCATCTCATGGTAGTGAGAACAGACCAGCCCATTCGCCAGGTGTTGCATAAGCGGACCTAGTCAAAAGAATGATAGCCTAGTCAATTGAACTCTCAGAGTTTAGGATCGTGTACAAACCACGGCTAGCCATCAAGGCCCAAGATTTGTCCGACTTCCTTGCAGAACTCACACGGATCCTAGTGAAACATAGGAAATCTCTTGGACCATCTTCGTTGACGGTTCCTCAAATCCCAAGGGGAGCGGAGCCGGAGTGATCCTGGAAAACCCAGAAGGACTAACCCTGGATCATTCTCTGAAGTTTGAGTTCCCAACCTCGAACAACCAAGTAGAATATAAAGCGTGTATTACCGGCCTGGTAATGGCAAAGGATATGGGAGCAACTAGGATCACGCTCTGTAGCGATTCTCAGCTCGCCACCTCCCAAATTCGAGGTGAGTACCAAGCCAAGGAACCTCTTCTACAAAAGTACTTAGTAAAAGTACAAGAACTCTTAAAAGGCTTCGAAGAAACCAAGGTTGTGCACATTCCAAGAGAGCAGAACTCCAAGGCGGGTCTCCTATCTAAACTTGCCAGCACCAAAAGCCCCGGCAATAACAAATCAGTAATCCAAGAAACCTTTTCTTAACCCTCCATCACAGAACACACCATCTTTCAAGTTAAAGAAAGGGAAGACTCCTGGATCACCCCCATCATGGAATATCTACAATCTGGAGCTACACCTCCAGACCCCAAAAAAGCCTCCAAGCTAGTCAAGACAGCAGTAAGGTACACCATCAATGACGATTGTAACACCCACCGTACGGTATCACATTTATGTTACTTAATTACCAAATTATCCCTTAATTATAAAATATGCTTTGTAATGAAAATACGTGTTGTAAAATTTCTTAATATTAATAAGATAAACTTAGCGAAAAATAAAAATATTATAACATCATCACAAATAATTTACATAATATATACACAAGTCTTAGTACTATCATACTTAAATATATATAGACTAGGTTCTTAAAGTATTTGAACATTATTTAAAACTAGCATACTGCCCAAGTATTACTAAACAGCAGAACCCTCAAATGGGTCCTCCTTAGATTCCTCAGTAGGTAGGAATCCGACTTGACGCGAAGTCCTACGGACAGATGTTCGTGTAGACGACATGATGCTAATCTCACTAGGAGTACGGTAGTAAGCTCCCTAGTATTGCCTAATGGACAATGGAAACTCTAAGTGTACATAAACATTTACACTGAAATAAGGGTTCCCTCGATAAAGCCTACTTAGGGCAATATTCAAGTCTCCTATATAGTAAATACACGCTCTATCTAGATCAACATGCCACACTTCCGGTCTTCCACGAAATTTCAACCTCATATATCCTAGGAAACTGGGCATCACAATCTTCTTAGAATTCAGCTTCTTCCACAAGAATCTGCTCCTCTTCGCCTTCTTGTTCAATTCCTTGCTTAACATCTTTACAAATATAAATACAACACAAAATAGGCATATAAAGAGGTGAGATCACCTACGCCAATACCAACATGGTAGCATGGAGATAGCATATACAATATACCATACAGATACATCATACCATAATTACAATTATGTCATCAACATTATTTATCATCACAACAGACGTAATAAAAAATAATTACGATCATGCCATTAACAATATCTAAATATTCAATAATTCAATTATCATAAACAATAATTACGATAATGCCCTCAATATTTTCCAAATATTCAATAGTTCAAATATCACACCAATATCAATACTCATTAATTATGCATGTGCACACAGACTCAATTTCCTACTCCATAGAGCTAAAACTCAAGTCGGAGAGAGTGACCGAAAAGATCTGTCTGTACCAACATGCCACAAACCACGTGCTATATGTATTTGCACATCTAGTATATACACGACAGTCTTTATCAGATCTTGATTAAGAATAGTGTCTCAGTCAGGATCATCGGTGTGTTGCATCGGTCAAACCCACGGTACAGAAGACCTACCAACTGCCCACTGTAGGCAACCCGCACCCTGACGCCCCTAAGGTCATCAAGTGACTTACACTACGCATATCGTACCCACTCAAGAGGTGTATTCTCTCCTAGGCAATTAGCCTCATACAGTCCAGTGGACCTTTCTAATGCATGCACAATGCACCATTCTCAGTTCAAATTCATCATCTCATATTTAGGGTTCACACATTGGTCTAACAGTATCTTTACTGTATTTTCATCGCGTAATCATATTTTTGCATATTAGTCCTTCTATAAAATAATATTTACATAATAGCCCTTCTTTATAGAACAATATTTACATAATAGCTCCTCTTCAAATAATATTTCCAAAATAGTCCTTCATTAAATAATATTTGTAATAAAGTCCATTTTTAAAGAATATTTTCAATATAGTCCCTCTAAAAATCAGTATTTCTACTATTTCCTAGAAAATTTTGTTTCATACAGTTACTTGAGATATTACAGCTCAAAATTTCCTAACGCGCTTCAAAACCCAGAGGGTGAGCTATGTTACCAAGTGGCCTCAATACTCAAGAGGGGGGGTGAATTGAGTAGTTAAAAATAAGTTCACAAATCTTTCACAAATCGTTTGACAATCAATTTTCGTTGAAGCTATTGAATGATCAGAGATAATTGAATAGATGAGTTAAGCACTTTTACTAATGAACGTAATAGCCAAGGAGACAATATTCAAATAAAACAATGAAACAAAGGTACGAGAGATAAGCAGAGGAGGGTTTAGAGAAACAAACACGGTCGTTTATCTTGGTTCAATCACTACTCCACTTGTGATCTACGTCCAGTCCCCAAGCAACACCTTGAGATTTTCCACTATATCTTCAAGCTTCAATGGGTGCTTGAAAAACCACTATAACCTTGAGCACTCAACAGTATGGGATACCTCACCCAAAAGCTTGAGCCTCTATTTTCCAAGGGATACCTCATCCTTACAATACTTGAGGGATACCTCACCCTCACTAATCAGAATGTATAAGATTGAAATAGAAGAAGCTCTCTCTAGAGCAAGTGTTTACAAATTGAAGCTCTAATATGCTCTCAAAGATTTTTCACGTTTTTAGTCGAAAACAAGAGCAAGAAATGATTTTAAGGATTGATTCACGTTTTGAAGTATGATGATCAGTTTTTGATTCAAGGTCAACCGTAAATGAGAACCCAACTTTGGTATTTATAAGTTTCTCAATTAATAGAGCCGTTGGAGGTAGTTGGGCATGCATTTAATGCATTTAATATAGTCGTTGGACGTTGTCAAGATGCGTGTAATCGATTACATATCTCGGTAATCGATTACATTATTGTTCCAACGTTTTACGAACTTTCGGGCTCTGTGTAATCGATTACATTCTTGAGGTAATCGATTACATGGCTTCGACTTTTTTCTTGTAATCGATTACAATGCTTATGTAATCGATTACATGACTTCTAACTTCTTTGTGTAATCGATTACAATATTCATGTAATCGATTACATGGCTCGTCGAACGTGTTCTTTGAGTTTCTCGGGTTTTGTGTAATCGATTGCATTCTTGGTGTAATCGATTACATGGCTTCTGACTTTGTTTGTAATCGATTACAACATCAATGTAATCGATTACATTACTCGTCGAACGTGTTCTTTGCCTTTCTGCTTTGTGTAATCAATTACATATATTGTGTAATCGATTACATGGCCTCTCGACTTGCTTATGTAATCGATTACATTTACAATGTAATCGATTCATGACCTTTTTGTTTGATGTGTAATCGATTACAAACACTATGTAATCGATTACATTGGCCTTTGAACACATTTTTCAAGTCCAATAACGCTTGTAAGTCATTTTCAACACCTCAAGATACTTGATTAAACATAAATCCTTTTAAGAGTGTTAGATTTAAAGTTGAAATTCAAGTTTTATTGAAAGCCATGTTTAACTTTGAAATTTCCCATTTATTTTGAAATCATTTATTGAAAAACCATTTGAGAAATCTTGAGAGCATTTAACATTAATATCCTAAGTCTAAATAAACCTTCTGTCTTCTTTCTTTGATCTTGATTTTTTCTTTTGCGCTTGATCTTCTCTTTTGCTTTTGTTATCATCAAAAACCTTTTGACATGCCTTAGAGACATAAGCATTCACATTCTCCCCCTTTTTGATGATGACAAACTGATCATAGGAAAAAGAAAGAGTTTTTGCATTTATATATAATAGTCATTTAGGTACAATGCTGCCCCCGGAGAATATGCATGATATTGGGTTAGATTTTGCATATGAAAAGCTTAATAACTTAAAGATCAATAACTCCCCCGTACTCATGCAACCTTTAATTTCATTTTCATTTTTCCTCATTTTCTCCCCCGTTGGCATTATCAAAAAGACATAAGCATTTAAGAAAAAAATGGACAGCATGACAGCTATATTTCATGATTCCCAAATGTTTGCCATAACAGAAAAGCCACAAAGATCAGTCCAATCAATATTTTAAAGGCCAAACATTCACAAATCAGTAGGCAAAAACAAAATATAACCATAAAGGTATACCAATTTTATATAAGCAGAGTTAAAACAAAATAAGTACAAGGTGGTCATCAAAACAAGAAAAAATATCAAGGTATAAGGCCATGATCACTATCAGTGTCCTCGCTGTCACAGAAGACTTCACCCTCTGGATCCGCAGCAGAATCTCCTAGATCAATGTTATCATCGCTGGGCATAAGATCGTCGTCAGAGTCCAGAAGCTCCTCATCATCAGCAGGAACTCCAGATGGACCAGCGAAGGATAGGGGATCCGGAGGGGCAAAGGATGTGGGGGGGCAGCAGCAGCAGGACTCACAGGAACAGGAGGTCCACGTAGGAGGGATCGAATGGAGGCAAGCTCCTGGTCTGAGTAGTCCATCCTCAGCTCAAGATGGTCGATCTTTTGCTCTATATGATCCATGCGTGTGTTTACGTTGGCGCTCAGGTTGCGCATCTCTTGGAGCAGAAGATCAAGAGAAGCTGGAGCAGGAGTAGAGGCAGGGTACTGAGCCTCCTCATCATCACTATCTGGATCGTGATGGATATGACCAAATGTGCCATGAGTAATGTAATGCCACCTATCTTCCATCTTGTAGAGCTGAAGCTTCTTCAGAGTATGCAGCCCAATTGATTGGGGTCCCTTCGAGCTGGTGTCCTTGGACTCTTCAGCCAGTGAAATGCGACAGTACTCAAGGATTGTGGTGACCAACATGGCGAAGGGGAGAGCAGAGTTCTTCTTTTTCTTGATGTCCAGCATATGCTCTAGAATGTAGTATCCCTAGTTTATTGGGTGCCCTGTGGTCATTGCCCATAATGCCACTACATCATCCTTGAGGACTTGGGAGTAATTCCCTCCTCTGGGAATCAATCCACGAACCAAGAGGTAATGGAGAACCCTGTTTTCCATAGTGAGGCCAGTGACCATTATTCTGCGTCTAGGATCACTGGGAGGTGGTAGCAGTCCTAATCAAAGAGAGAGAGCGACCTTATGCTCAAACTCATGCCCCCGACTTTGGCATTTCCACAGAACCGAGCTCCATCGGAGTGAGCTTGGTAAGCCTATACCACTCTGCCATTGTTAACCTGATTTGTTGCTTTTTTACTTCAGAAATTATGCAATTATCCTCAACCTTCAGGTTAGCATAAAAGACTCGGACAAGGTTAGGGTAGATGGCTTTCTCTATGCTCAGGAATCCCAGCAAGCCTAGGTTTTCTATTGTCCTAAAGCTCTCTAAAGGTTCACTCTCGCAGAAGGTGATAGGAAGATACCTGGGAGAGATGATTTTGCGAAGCTGGAAGTTCTTCTGGAACAACTCAGCTTTCTTCACAGTGGAGAAGTGCCTCGTGAGGTCCAGGCCAGATATATTGCGTGAAGAGCCACCAGAGGAACCTCCAACAGCAGCCCCTGTTCTTGGGCGCTTCGAGCGATGAGAGGATTCAGCCATTGATGAGAAGGAGAAGCAAGGGTTGAGTGGTAAATGGTTGGGGATGAGTGATGAGAGAGAGAGAGAACGTGATTAGGTCAGAAAAGTGGAGAAGGTGTTCGTGAGAGAAGATGGGGAGATTTGGATGAGGGATGTGAGGGGATTTGATCGGTGGGCTATGTGGAGAGGGGTTTTTCGAGATTGAGAGAGGCGAAATGACCGGTTTTGATGGAGATTTGAGTGAGAAAAGAGAGATTTTGAGATTTGAGGTGCGTGGGAGCTGAAGGAGAGAACGAGGAAGATGAACAGGCCCAAACAGAAATGAGCTCTACGCGCGTCAGGAACTTTTTAAAAACCCTGTGTAATCGATTACATTGAGTGTGTAATCGATTACATGCATTCTCCAGTGGGTATGTAATCGATTACATTTTTGGTGTAATCGATTACATGCTTCTGGTGGGTATGTAATCGATTACATTTTTAGTGTAATCGATTACATGCTTTCTGGGAACCTTGTAATCGATTACATAGTTGATGTAATCGATTACCTGAGTTCTGAGTTGGTTGTAATCGATTACAAAATGTGTGTAATCGATTACATGCGTGACAGAACCTGTGTAATCGATTACAAAAGCATTGTAATTGATTACCAGCACTCTTTAACTCAGATTTTGCATTCCAAATAGCATATAATCAATTTTAATCCATCCAAATCAGTTTTAAAGCAACTTAAATCAATTCAAATCATCATGCAAGCATATAGACTAATCATATTATGATTCAACTCATATAATTGATCAAAATTATCATTTTTACCAAGAATTTCACCCTTTTTGGTGAAATTTGAGGTTGTTGAATTTCTTATCAAAGTTGGACATGAGGGAGCACCTGCAAAATAATTTAGGGAAACCTCCGACGCTCAAGTTAGTATGGGATTCAAATATATAATGAAAATTCGAGAGATTATGCGAAAGAATGTGGCATAATTATGCGAAAAAAAGCAAGCTTAGGCATTTGTTTTAGGATTATGCAAAGAAATATCTAACTTATGCATGAATGGTCCAATATACCCAGTTCATTTCTAATGTAGAAAAATGCTTCTTTTGCTAGGGGTTTGGTGAAAATATCACTAATTGCTTAGTTGTTTCAACAAATTCAAGTATGCAATCACCCTTTGAACATGATCTCTAATGAAATGATGTCTTATTTCAATATGCTTAGTTCTAGAATGCAAAATGGGATTTTTGACAAGTTAATTGCACTAGTATTATCACATTTTATGGGAATGTGATCAAGCTCAAGACCATAGTCCAAGAGTTTCTTTCATCCAAAGGACTTGAGCACAAAGAACTCCCAAATACAACATATTCAACTTCACTGTGGACAATGCCACACTATTTTGTTTCTTCTTTGTGCCAAGAAACTAGTGAGCTTCCAAGCAAGTGGCATGTCCCACTAGTGCTTTTTCGATCCATTTCGCATCCAGCAAAATCAGAATCGGAGTACCCAATAAGACTACATGAGGCACCCTTAGGGTACCATAAACCCATTTGTGATGTGCCTATTAGATATTTCATTATTCTCTTAACAAAGACTTAGGTGTGATTCCTTAGGATTAGCTTGATATCTAGCACACATGCATACACTAAACATTATATCAGGCCTACTTGCAGTGAGATAAAGGAGTGAGCCAATCATACCTCTATATTTTGTAATTTCTACCGATTTACCTCCTTCATCCTTGTCCAAATAGCAAGAGGTGCCCATCGGAGTAGCCATATGCTTGGCATTGTCCATTCCAAACTTCTTGAGTAGCTCTTTGCAATACTTGGATTGGCTTATAAATGTTCCTTCTCTTGTTTGCTTGATTTGTAGACCAAGGAAGAAGTTGAGCTCACCCATCATAGACATCTCAAACTCACTTTGCATAATATTTGAAAATTCTTTACAAAGAGAGTTGTTAGTAGCTCCAAATATAATGTCATCCACATAGATTTGAACTAGAAGAATGTCATGCATTTTGTGTTTTATGAAAAGAGTGGTGTCAACTTTGCCTCTAGAAAAGCCTTTTTCTAAAAGAAATTTGCTCAACCTTTCATACCAAGCTCTAGGAGCTTGTTTCAAGCCATATAAGGCCTTTTTCAATTTAAAAACATAGTTGGGCATTTCAAAGTCCTCAAAACCAGGAGGTTGTTCTACATACACCTCTTCTTGTATAAAACCATTTAAAAAGGCACTTTTGACATCCATTTGATAGAGTTTGAAATCCATGATGCAAGCATATGCAAGTAGCATTCTAATGGCCTCTAATCTAGCTACGGGAGCATAAGTTTCTTCATAATCTATGCCTTCTTCTTGATTATATCCCTTAGCTACAAGCCTAGCTTTATTTCTTATTATTAAACCCGTTTCATCAAGTTTGTTCCTAAAGACCCATTTGGTGCCAATTATAGGATGATCATTGGGCCTTGGAACTAATTCCCAAACTTGATTCCTCTCAAATTGGTTTAGTTCTTCTTGCATGGCCAAGATCCAATGCTCATCATTAATGGCCTCATTTATGTCTTTAGGTTCAACTTGAGAGACAAAGGCTAGATGATTACATGCATCTCTAAGTGAGTTTCGAGTGATTACCCCTTTTGATACATCACCTATCACCTTGTCAAGAGGATGATACCTTAAAGTCCTCCATTCCTTGGGTAGATCCAAGATTTTAGAATCTTCTTGCCATGAGTGATCAAGGAGTCTCTCTTCTTCCTTCTTGGACTCTATCTCTTGATTTTCCAAGTGCATCTTTGCCAAGATTTCTGCAACATCATCAACAAGTTCCTTTCTCGGCTCATTTGGGTTAGTTTCATCAAATGCAACATGTATGGATTCTTCTATGGTCATAGTTCATTTATTATAGACTCTAAAGGCCTTGCTATGAATAGAATAACCAATGAATATTCCCTCATCAGAATTTGCATCAAACTTCCCCAAGTTATCCTTTCCATTATTCAAAACAAAGCATTTACATCCAAAAACATGAAAATGTGACACATTAGGTTTCCTTCCTTTGTACAATTCATAGGGGGTTTTCTTTAAAATTGGCCTTATTAGGGCTCTATTCATAACATAACAAGCGGTGTTAACCGCATCCGCCCAAAAGTACTTAGGAAGATTGGTCTCATTGAGCATAGTTCTTGCCATTTCTTCTAAAGATCGATTTTTCCTTTCTACAACACCATTTTGTTGTGGTGTTCTAGGGGCAGAAAAATTATGCTCAATGCTATGTTCATCACAAAAAGTTTCAAATTCATGATTTTCAAATTCACCACCATGATCACTTCTTATGGATGCAATACAAAAACCTTTTTCGTTTTGGATAACTTTGGCAAGTTTTCTAAATGATTGAAAAGCATCATTTTTGTGAGCCAAGAATAATGTCCATGTAAATCTAGAAAAATCATCCACAATCACTAATGCATAGTAATTCCCACCAAAGCTCATAGTTCTAGAGGGTCCAAAAAGATCCATGTGCAAAAGTTGTAGAGGTCTAGAAGTTGAAACTATGTTTTTAGCTTTGAAAGAGACCTTTACTTGTTTTCCTTTTGACATGCATCACAAAGTTTGTCTTTTTCAAATTTGAGCTTTGGAAGACCAATTACTAGTTCTTTAGAAACCAATTTGTTTAAGTGATCCATGTGAATGTGAGCAATTCTTCTATGCCATAACCATGAATCATTTTCTCTACTCATAAAGCATTTAGCATCATTTGAGGAAATGTCATCAAGACTAATCATATATATGTTATTGACCCTATGACCAACAAACTTAACTTGCTTATCATCCTTTCCCTCAATTATACAACAAGAGGAATCAAATATAACTCTATTTCCTTTATCACACAATTGACTAATACTAAGTAAATTATGTTTAAGTCCTTCAACAAGTAAGACATTATCAATAGATGATGAAGGGATCTTACCAACTTTGCCAATTCCAAGAATCTTCCCTTTGTTGTTGTCACCATATGTGACATGACCATGTTTCTTGTGTGTAAGGGAGGAGAACTTGGAGCCATCACCGGTCATGTGCTTGGAGCAACCACTATCAAGATACCAACTTGAGCTCTTGGTCTTCAAGCACACCTACAACACACATTCAAGATTTAACTTTTGGTACCCAAATTGTTTTGGGTCCTTGTGTGTTAGAATTAGGTATGGTGCCTTTAGGGACCCAAACCCTTTTGATTCCAACCTTGGTGTTTATGTTCTTTCTAACATTGCAAGTGGATGCACTATGCCCTTTCCTACCACAATGAAAACATTTAACAAAGGGGCTACTTGAAGTTTTTGAGGAAGCAAAGAAGTTCTTATAAGACTTTTGATGGTTGTTTGGATTAAATCCCAAATCGGCTTTTTGGAAAACACATTTTTGTCTTCCTAACAACACATTCAAGTTGTCTCTTCCAAAAGTGAATTTCGCAAGAGTGTTGTTCAAGTCTTCAATTTCTTTTTCAAAAGCTTTGCATGATAAACAAGGTAATGATGTGGATGCATTATCATGTGAGGAACAAATCATGCATGATGAATTAGCATCTATGAGTCCTAAAGTCTCATTTTTAATTTTAAGTTCATTTATCTCCTTGGTTAAAGTAGAAACTTTCTTTGTCAATAGGGAGATTATTTTATTGGAAGACAAAATCATTTTTGTGAGCCTCAAAGATTCATCATGTAATTCTTGAAAGGCATCTTGCAATTCATCATAAGAAGGTGGAGGTTCTAGGTTAGAAGAGGTTACCTCGGTGTCGCTTTCTCCACTTTCTTCTCCTTGAGCCATGAGGCAAAGATGGGCTTCTTCATTTTCTGAATCGTCGGAAGAGCTTAAGTCATTGTCCTCCCAAGCTATATATGCTCTTCTTCCTTTCTTTTCCTTGGAGGGTCTTTTCTCAAACTTCTCCGTCTTCTTGAGATATATAGGACACTCCATTTTCATGTGCCCCGATTTTCCGCATTCGTAGCATTTTGGAGGAGTAGAGGATCCTTCTCCTTTGTGATATACTTTCTTTTGAGGAAAGGGTGGTCTTCTTTGAAATCCCTTTTTCTTCAAGAATCTTCCGAATTTTCTCACAAGGAGACTAAGATTCTCCTCACTTAGCTCAATATTTTCACCATCCTCTTCACCATCTTCATCATCATCTTCAAGTATGGAAGAGGTGGCCTTGATTGCAATTCCCTTCTTCTTTTTGTCATGTTCTTCATTTTGATTGAGCCTACTTAGTTCCAACTCATGCTCTTGAAGTTTTTCGAATAGGGTGGCTAGAGACATGGTTGATAAATCTCTTGATTCCGCAATCGCCGTTACCTTGGGTTGCCAATTCCTGCTTAGACATCTCAAGACTTTGTTAATAAGATCCTCATTAGGAAATGTCTTTCCCAATGAGATGAGATGATTAACAATATGAGTAAATCTCTTTTGCATATCTTGAATACTCTCACCTTGATTCATTCTAAACAATTCATATTCATGAGTAAGAGTGTTTATTCGAGATCTTTTAACCTCACTAGTACCTTCATGAGTTACTTGTAGGGTATCCCACATTTCTTTTGCGGTCTTACAATTTGACACCCTAAAGAATTCATCATACCCCAAAGATGTGGTGATGATGTTCTTGGCTTTCAAATTATATTGAACCTTCTTTTTATCATCATCGGTCTAATCACTTCTAGGTGTATTAATTGTCACACCATCCTTAGTTTGTGTAGGGACAAAAGCACCATTTTCAACTGCGTCCCACACATCTAAGTCAATAGCTTCAATAAAAATTTTCATCCTTTCTTTCCAATAGGCATAGCCATCCCCATTGAAATAAAGAGGTCTATTTATAGAAGAACCTTCATTTGAAAAACCATTTGAAGCCATCACTTCTCTTGAAGCTGCTAAGCTCTTTATACAAGAGTCTAACTCTAATACCACTTGTTACCAAGTGGCCTCAATACTCAAGAGGGGGGGTGACTTGAGTAGTTAAAAATAAGTTCACAAATCTTTCGCAAATCGTTTGACAATCAATTTTCATTGAAGCTATTGAATGATCAGAGATAATTAAATAGATGAGTTAAGCACTTTTACTAATGAACGTAATAGCCAAGGAGACAATATTCAAATAAAACAATGAAACAAAGGTACGAGAGATAAGCGAGAGGAGGGTTTAGAGAAACAAACACGGTCGTTTATCCCGGTTCAATCACTACTCCACTTGTGATCTACGTCCAAATCCCAAGCAACACCTTGAGATTTTCCACTATATCTTCAAGCTTCAATGGGTGCTTGAAAAACCACTACAACCTTGAGCACTCAACGATGGGATACCTCACCCAAAAGCTTGAGCCTCTATTTTCCAAGGGATACCTCACCCTTACAATACTTGAGGGATACCTCACCCTCACTAATCAGAATGTATAAGATTGAAATAGAAGAAGCTCTCTCTAGAGCAAGTGTTTACAAATTGAAGCTCTAATATGCTCTCAAAGATTTTTCACGTTTTTAGTCAGAAAACAGAGCAAGAAATGATTTTAAGGATTGATTTACGTTTTGAAGTATGATGATCAGTTTTTGATTCAAGGTCAACCGTAAATGAGAACCCAACTTTGGTATTTATAAGTATCTCAATTAATAGAGCCGTTGGAGGTAGTTGGGCATGCATTTAATGCATTTAATATAGCCATTGGACGTTGTCAGGATGCGTGTAATCGATTACATATCTCAGGTAATCGATTACATTATTGTTCCAACGTTTTCTGAACTTTCTGGGCTTTGTGTAATCGATTACATTCTTGAGGTAATCGATTACATGGCTTCTGACTTTTCTTGTAATCGATTACAATGCTTATGTAATCGATTACATGACTTCTAACTTGCTGTGTAATCGATTACAATATTCATGTAATCGATTACATGGCTCGTCGAACGTGTTCTTTGAGTTTCTGGGTTTTGTGTAATCGATTACATTCTTGGTGTAATCGATTACATGGCTTCTGACTTTGTTTGTAATCGATTACAACATCAATGTAATCGATTACATTACTCGTCGAACGTGTTCTTTGCCTTTCTGGGCTTTGTGTAATCGATTACATATATTGTGTAATCGATTACATGGCCTCTGACTTGCTTGTAATCGATTACATTTACAATGTAATCGATTACAGACCTTTTGTTTGATGTGTAATCGATTACAAACACTATGTAATCGATTACATTGGCCTTTGAACACATTTTTCAAGTCCAATAACGCTTGTAAGTCATTTCCAACACCTCAAGATACTTGATTAAACATAAATCCTTTTAAGAGTGTTAGATTTAAAGTTGAAACTCAAGTTTTATTGAAAGCCATGTTTAACTTTGAAATTTCCCATTTATTTTGAAATCATTTATTGAAAAACCATTTGAGAAATCTTGAGAGCATTTAACATTAATATCCTAAGTCTAAATAAACCTTCTGTCTTCTTTCTTTGATCTTGATTTTTCCTTTTGCGCTTGATCTTCTCTTTTGCTTTTGTTATCATCAAAAACCTTTTGACATGCCTTAGAGACATAAGCATTCACAAGCTATACGTCAGTAAATTTCAAGTTACCAATGTATTCTCCTTAATTCTCAAAATAATTCTAAAAATCAGTCCTCTTTAAAATAAATTGAGGTTCAAACACTTTTAACCTCTCTTTTCATTCATATACGAAAATTCCATTTTTCAAGTGACAAAACACTTTGTTTTCATTTCTTTAATCCTTGTACTTACTTAATTATATTTCCACTTTGAAATCACTTTGTCTCACAAAACCAAGGCAATACAAACCTTCAAAAACCGTGGTACATGGTCATTGAAACCATCATATATTTTTCCTTCTAAATCAACTAAGTTCTATTCATGTTTTTACACAAACAAAACATTAAAATTCCTCCACAAAATCGTCAACACTTAGTCTTTGAAACAAACCCATCTTTTCTTTTTCCTTTCCTTTTTAATCATTTAATTGTACCATTCACGAAAATTTTAGTTTAGAAACACTTATTTTGAGGTGTTGAGGCCGAAACCCTCATGGTCATTGGAACCAAAAATTTATTTTCCTTTCATCATCAAATCATGACATACATGTATATATTCATCATATCATATAATCAAGCATACCTTAAAGCAATAAAATCACATAAAGCATGCAAACACAAATAAATAATTTAAAGCACATAAACATCCACACATAATTACACAACCAAGGATATGAACCTTCACATGGATTCACCATCCATCAAATACAAGATTCATCTCTCACCACCATACTTGGTTAGTGAGATGGATCTCTCTCTTACCTCTTGTAGAACCTCCCAAGCTCCTTGATTTGCTTCTTGAGTAAGTGATTCACCACCAAAAGCTTTTTAAACACAACATAAAACACAAGTTTATTAGCATATTAAGCTTGAACAAGGAGAACCATGGATCAAACATGGCTTAGAACAGGAAAATAAGACAAGTAGTGAAGTTTCCTTACACTTCACCTCAAAAACCTAGAACTTGATCTTGAAGAAAGTCCTTGAAGATGAAAGATTTAGAGCTTGGACTTAACTACAAAGGTTCTTGGATTGATGTAAGGATGCAAGATATGTGGTTGGTTAAAATTATAGAGTGATGGAAGGCAATTTGAGTGCTTTGTCCGAAACACACATGAAGGGAGAGGAGAGAAAATTTTGTAAATGCTTTAGGATTTTGGAGAAGACAAAGATGAATAAAGAAGTGGTCTTGAAATTCCTATGGCCTTAAGCCATCACAAAACCGTCCCCCCCTCTTGTACACTCAATGAGTGTCAAATTTCACTAGCCATCATTTTGGGCATTATTAACCATTGATTAGATCAATGGTTTACATTAATGTAGCTTCTAAGTATAGCTTCTATATTGATAAGACCA
The DNA here is from genome assembly GCA_029884595.1 of Ormosia semicastrata. Taxonomy (NCBI): domain Eukaryota; kingdom Viridiplantae; phylum Streptophyta; class Magnoliopsida; order Fabales; family Fabaceae; genus Ormosia; species Ormosia semicastrata. The sequence continues at coordinate 548,738 of JAQQTO010000060.1, read as the reverse complement.
AATCTAGGCCATTAGATCTTTCTCCTTGAAATCCTAGCCATTAGATGTATCTCCAAAATGAAGGGTCAAGATCTCTTCTTCATACTTTACATCCAAGGGTTACAAATGGTCCTAGCCACTTTGTTAGACCAAATCTCCATCCTTGATTAATTCAATGGTGGATATCCAAAGGCTTCAACATTAAGCTTGCTTCCTATTGGTCCGTCATAAAGTCGTCATAACCACTAATGTTGACTAAGCAGTATAATATTTATTTTTATCTGCTATTACCCTATGGGCACAGTTAATTGTAGTTTTTATCGCTCGATAATTAAATACAGTACAAAACATAGTAAAAGAAAATTTCCAAAACTATTTTCGATTTCGGGTTTAGTAAAATCCCCCATCTCCTTCTCAACAGTACAGAATTTTCTAATTCCAAAAAAATTTTCACTTTTTCGGTCCTTCCTGGACCCACATACAGTCCCTTGGGCCCACAACAACTCAAAAATAATATTAAAATAATAAAAAATATAAAAATCTCATAATAATCCACAAAATCATAACAATTATAAAACTTATGAAAATCAAATCAGATTAGCAAAAAGAATTAAGAATCAACAGTAATAATTAAATTACTATAGATTTTCTTCGGTCCGAAAATTATTTTTTTCCTAATACGGAGTAAATCACACAAAACTATCAAATATATTCACGGAATACTCAAAATAATTTTACAGTACATAGAAATCACTAAACAGTAGAATTCTATTATTACTGTCAATTAGTTAGAAATTTTGGGGTGTTACAACTCTCCCCCTCTAAAAGAAGTTTCGTCCTCGAAACTTGATTTCACACCCTCAAAATAAATATGGATATTGCTCTTTTATCTTATCTTCCAACTCCCATGTAGCTTCACCACTTATATCATTCCAAACTACTTTAACCAATGCAATTTCCTTACCTCGAAGTTACTTTGTCCTTCAACCTTCAATCTTGATTGGAAACGTTTTATAGGTTAAATTTTCCTTTAGTTGTACAGTGTTTGGTTCGATAACATTAGTAGGGTCAGAAATATATTTTCGTAGTTGTGATACGTGAAATACATTGTGAAGATTTGATAGTAAAGGTGGTAATGCAATCTGATAAGCTACTGGACCTACCCGACGAAGTATCTGATACGGCTCAATAAACTTTGGAGTGAGTTTTCTTGACTTAATCACTCGTCCAACTCCAATCATAGGTGTCACACGTAGAAACACATGGTCACCTTCTTCAAACTCAAGCGATCTTCGTCTTTTATCAGCATAACTCTTTTGTCGAGTCTGAGTTGTCCTCATCTTGTCTTGAATCATCTTCACTTTCTCAGTTATCTGTTATACAAATTCTGGCCCTACGACAACACTTTCACCATCATGATACCAACATAATGGTGTTCTGCATCGTCTCCCATACAATGCCTCATAGGGTGCCATCCCTATGCATGAATGAAAACTATTGTTGTATGTAAACTCTATTAATGACAAAAATTCATCCCAATAACCAATTTGTTCTAGAGCACAAGCTCTCAACAAGTCCTCTAATGACTGAATCGTTCTTTCTGACTGACCATTTGTTTGTGGATGGTAAGCAGAACTTATACATAGCTTTGTTCCCATCGCTTCTTGCAAACGATTCCAAAACCTCGATGTAAATCATGGATCTCGATCAGAAATAATACTGGATGGTACACCATGAAGTCTAATAATTTCATTAATGTATACTTGGGCCAACTTTTCCATTGAGTACTTAATATTAATTGGCAAAAAGTGCACCGACTTTGTAAGCCGATCAACAATTACCCAGATAGAATAGTGACCTTTCTGAATCTTTGGTAGTCCTGTTAAAAAATCCATTGCTATGTCATCCCATTTCCATTCAGGAATAGGCAAAGTTTGCAACATTCCCGATGGTCTTTGGTGTTCCACCTTAGCCTTCTGACAAACAAAACAGGATGATACATATTCAGTGACATCCTTCTTCATTCCTTGCCACCAATATAGCTGTTTCAAGTCTTGATACATCTTTGTGGCTCTTGGATGCATACTCAACTTACTCCTGTGGGCTTCATCCAAAATAATTTCCTAAGTTCTGGATCATTTGGCACACAAACTCTTCCTTTAAACTTCAGAATTCCATCAGCACCTTTGCTAAATTCCAATACTGCTCATTGACTCCTTGCTTCCTTTGCTTCTTGCAAATACTGGTCACTGTTTTGTCCTACTCATATTCTATCCATTAAATCATTTGAAATGGTGATCATGTTTAAACACTTCTTCCCCGGTATCAATTTCACAGACAAACACATATCCTGAAATTCTTCTATCAATTCTTTCTCCTTAATCATCATAACAGAAGCACTAAGCATTTTCATACTTAAAGCATTTGCTACAACATTCGCCTTTTTGGGATGATACTGTAACTAAAAGTCATAGTCCTTCAGAAATTCTAGCCAATGCCTTTGTCATATATTCAACTTTTTTTGATCAAACAGATACTTCAAACTTTTATGATCACTAAAGACAGTGAACGTTGCTCCATAAAGAAAATGTCTCCACACTTTCAATGCAAACACTACAGCTGCCAACTCCAAATCATGAGTTGGATAATTCCTCTCATGCACTTTCAACTGCCTTGATGCATATGCTACAACCTTACGGTTCTGCATAAGTACACAACCCAATTCTTGGTACGAAGCATCACAATATACTTCGAAAGGTTCATTCAGATCAGGTAGAATCAAAACAGGTGAAGTAGTCAGTCATCTTTTTAACTCCTGAAAACTTTCTTTGTATGCATCAGTCATACAAATGGTTGATTCTTTTGTGTAAGTTGGGTAAGAGGTCCTGCTATCTTCGAGAACCCCTCAATAAACTGTCGATAGTAACCGGCTAATCCGATAAAACTATGAATCTCTAATACAGTCTTCAGTTTTTCCCATTCAATAATTGCTTCCACTTTTGAAGCATCAACTTCAAGTCCTTCCTCCGATATAACGTGTCCCAAAAATTGAACTTCACTTAACCAAAATTCACATTTGGACAACTTGCCATACAACTTATTCTCCTTCAGAATCTGGAGAACCACTCTGAGATGCTCAGCATGTTCCTCCTGACTTCGAGAATAGATCAAAATGTCATCAATAAAGACAACAACAAACTTATCCAAGTACGAATGGAAAATCCTGTTTATAAAGTCCATGAATATGGCAGGTGCATTAGTCACACCAAATGGTATCACTTGATATTCGTAATGCCTATAACGTGTCCGAAACGCAGTTTTGTGAATATCCTCCACTTTCACACGTATCTGGTAATAACCAGAACATAAGTCAATCTTGAAAAATATTGCGGCTCATCACAATCGATCCATCCGATCATAGATTCTTGGAAGTTGATATTTATTATTAATCGTAATCTTGTTCAACTATCGGTAGTCTACACATAGACGAGAAGTCTCATCCTTCTTTTTTACCAACAACACTGGAGCTCCCCATGGTGATACACTTGGTCTCACAAATTGCTTTTCCAATAAATACTCCAGCTGTTTCTTAAGCTCTGCGAACTCTACTGGCGATGTAACGCCCCTTTTTGGGAGGGAACATCACATCATTAAATACAATGTGGAAAATGAAAATATAAATTAAGACCCAGTTCATTTTATCATAATTAAACTCGTTTGATTATAGATATGTAAATAAAATGGTGAATATTTTTTTTTAATTATATGCATATATATATATATATATTTGTACTTAATAACCTATTCATCAATAAAGTATTCAAAGGTACTAAAATTTATAAGAGATTCACAAGTATGGGTATATATACATTTTTTTTATTTAATTGTAAGCGGAAAACATAAAGACTAATCCATATATCCATGCAAAAGATACATCATATATATATATTGTTTAAATACAGGTTATGAGTCATTAATTACATCAAGCTCATAAAAAAGAAGCCTAAGCTTTACAAGCCCCCAAAAATGATATACAGCCCCCAAAAAGATTATCAAGCCCCAAAAAGACGGATAGCCATCAATGACTATCGACAGTATCAGTCCCTAGGAAGAGAAGGAAAGAACTGTGTCAAGATCCTCCTCAGGGTCTTCCTCATCAGAGGAAACCCTAATTAGAGCCACAGAATTATGGGTCGGGGCTCGAGCAGTGGAGAGGAAAGAGTCCTCTTGTGGAGTGTAATAACGATCATCCCACATGTCCCTCATGGGCATGTAAAACACTAAATGCAATCTGACGCTGCAGGTGTAGATGGGCGGATCATAACGCCCCCAAGCCAGCGATACCGTCACGTCTCCCACGTAGACACAACGATTTGAACTGTAGCTAATGTGCCAGCTGTCTGGACCTCCGAGAAAGGCCAGACGCACATAACCCAAAAATCCTTATGGACATGTCGCCATGATCCAAAAGTAGGTGCTAGTTGAATTCGGGCCAGAAACCGGGGAACTCATGGACTTCACCCCCTTCGTCGACTTCTTCGATGGAACATAAATACAAACAGAATAACAGCAAATACAGAAAAGAGATAAGACATTCTACATTCATTACCTATGATGGAAGTAAAGAAACAAAATAGCGCATGACACCCACATAACATTTCAAAAATGGTAAATAACATTAAAATAGATAATAAACAATTTAGCATATACAGGCAGTTATAGTAGTCATGAAACAACAGATTAAATTCCTATATGAACAAGTAACTATCAAATGGTATGGCGACTCACTATGCACATGCACATGGTACCAAAAACCTACTCCATGGAGCTAGACACAAAACATTCGGAGAGAATAATCGTGAGATATGTCTGTATCGCGGCTACCGAGGCCTTCAAGTGCTAAAATTCTTAATTTATCCAAGTGCACATCATGGCATTGTACAAGACATTCTACACAGATCTTGATATAGGACAGTGTCTCAGTCTGGATCGTCAGTGCGTTTGCATTGTTCTGCCCCACGGATCGAAGAACTACCAACTGTCCATTGCGAGGTACCCGCACCCCGACGCCCCCAAGGTCAACAAGTGATCTACACTTGTCTATTCACACCCGCACAAAAGTGTGATTCAACTCCTAGGCAACTTGGCCTTAACAATATTCCAACGAACATTTTCAATGCATGTTCCAATCATGCTTATCATGACAAACTATATCAATCATGCTTCAAATGCATGTAGATTCAATACATACATATATATTCATATACGAATCTCAATTCATATCATATCATGTCATATCATTTATCAATAAGGTTTGATCCCATTCACAGATCCACATCAAGCCAATAACAAACTTTAAGGGTAAACACAACCCCATCCATAGTTTTGATAAAAGTTAAATCTTAGGTTCATTATGTTTCTCACAACCTCACTCATACTCATGTTCTTTCTTTATTCCAAAATTATTCTAAACTATAAGGCAAACTTTCATTCTTGGTTCTTTCCATTTTATGAATCCCTAATCAACTACTAATCATTCAATTAATTATGTTTAATAGGTTTATCTTAGTACTAAAGCCTCACAATGAGTGTCCAAGGAGACCGGGGGCCTCCAGGGGGTTAGAAAGGCCTAAAATCCTTCATAAATCAGATTACACGGCCTGAGGAAGAATGCACGGCCACAATTTCACGGCCTGGCCAAAATACACAGTCGTGCCATAATGCATGGCCTAGGCTGTGTACTCCTCTGGATTTTCTGCAAAACACGTCCAGAATCACACAGTTGTGCACAATCACACGGCCTAGGTCGTGTAACTCTCTGTAAATGCAGAAAATCACCCAAACTCAAACCATCCTTCATACAATCCAAGATCTATCAACATACATCTAAATCCTACCATTCAAACAATCAATACACATCCAAAATCACTCAAACAAAGGGGTATCCCACAAATGGGTTTCACCCCATCAACACAACAAGGAGTTTCTTACTACCAAAATAGGTTGAAGAGAATAATCTTCCTCTTACCTTAGTGAAGAACAAAGAAAGCAAGCTCCTTTTGTTCTTCGAATTTCGTGCTTCACCACCTCAAGATCCTTGGGTGTTCAAATCCAAAAAAAACAAAATCAAAGAGTGGAAATGGTATCTATAGTCACCAAAGTGACCATGGACCACGAAAATGAGGTGAAAAAGGGAAGAAAGTTGAGAGCTTTACCTTAAAGTTTCATGCTTTGGAGTTGGGCTGCAAGGAATGAAAATGGAAGAATCCCACAAAGAAAAAGCTTGGAGATGATGAGGGGAAACAATGGTCTAAGTTGGCTTGAGCATGAAAGCTTGAAAGCTTAACAGTGGAGTATGTGCAACCGTGTGGGAGAAAGGAGAAATAGAGAGGCGCGTGAGGGAGAGAGGGAGAAATGAGAGAATGAAATGTGAATGGGGAAGTAAAATGAAATAACCCCTTTTGTTTTTCCCTCCCCTAACGTGCAGCACAAAAAAAGAGAGAAGAGAGAGAGTGGAGTGGTTGGGAGGAAACTTCCTACAAGTTTCCCTTGAAGCTTCCTTAAGAAGCTTCGCACGCTTATCGATAAAGTGAAGTGTAAGGTCACTTAAATGATATCATAAAAGAAACTAGATAGAAATAATCTATTAGAGCTATTACTCAGTGGACAAAAATTATAGTTAGCGTAAATAATATTTTATTGTCTCTCAGATAAATAAATATTCTGTGATTTTATTTATCAGATAAAATCTCGTAAAATATAAATCTCGTAAACTATGCCCAACCTCGACTTTAGTAAGATCCCCCGTCGATGTTTCCATAGTTCAAAGTTTTTCAGCCTCAGGGAAAATATTTCGCTTTCCCGGCTCCGCTCAGTGCGCACGTAAAATGAGAAATATATTAAAATATTCGACGTTTCCAGAAAATTCCACAAAAATCATCAAAAATCACAAATATTAGAAAATGTCTATTCATCACAAAACAAACAATTTTCGGGATGTTACACTGAATCTGCTCAGTGTGCATGCAAAACGAGGAATATATTAAAATATTCAACGTTTTTGAAAAAATCCAAAAAAAATTTCAAAAATCATAAATATTATAAAATTATTATTTATGATAAAACAAATTATTTTCCGGGTGTTACAACTCTCCCCTTCTAAAAAAAATTTCATCCTCAAAATTTTCATACCTTAGACCAGTTTTGGTTGTTGCTCATTCATCTTGTCTTCTAATTCCTATGTTGCATCTCTGGTCTTTTCGTTCCAGATCACTTTCACCAATACGATTTCTTTTCCTCTGAGTTGCTTTACTATCCTATCTTCAATATTTATAGGAGGTGCCTCATAGGTTAAGTTCTCTTTCAATTGTATTGTGTCCGGTGCTATGACATGGTTCAGGTCAGGAATATACTTTTGTAGTTGTGACACATGAAAGACATTGTGAAGATTTAAAAGAAAAGGTGGTAAGGCTATCTAGTAAGCTACTGGGCCTATCCGACAAAGAATTTGGCAAGGTCCAAGGAGTTTAGGAGTGAGTTTTCTAGATTTCAGAACTCGATTGACCTAGTCATTAGTGTGACTTTCAAGAACACATGATCGCCTTCCTCAAACTCAAGAGGCTTTCTTCTCTTGTCTGCATAGTTTTTCTACCGACTCTGAGCCGTCCGCATCTTTTCCTAAATCATCTTAACTTTTTTAGTCGTCTGCTATATAATATTAGGTCCAACAGTAAGGCGCTCTCTGTCTTGGTACCAACACAGAGGTGTTCGGCACCATCATCCATACAGAGCTTTATAGGGTGCCATCCCTATACTTAAATGAAAACTATTGTTGTAAGTGAACTCTATCAATGGTAGAACTTCATCCCAACTTCCAGTCTATTCTATAGCATAAGCCCTGAGCCAATCCTCCAATGATTAGATTGTCCTTTCCAATTGCCCATCGGTTTGTGGATGATAAGTAGAACTCAATCGTAACTTTGTTCCTAATGCTTCTTGTAAACTTTGCTAAAAGTTGGAAGTAAACCTTGGATCTCTGTCAGAAACAATACTGGTAAGTACACCATGTAGTCTAACAATCTCACCGATGTATAACTGGGTCAACTTCTCCATGTTGTACCTCATGTTGATCGACAGGAAGTGTGCTAACTTCGTGAGTCGATCAACGATTACCCATATTGAGTCATAACCCTTCCGGGTCTTCGGCAATCCAACCACGAAATCCATCGCAATGCTGTCCCATTTCCATTCGGGAATAGATAGAGGTTGCAATAGTCCTGACAGTCTTTGATGTTCCACCATTGCTTTCTAGAAAACCAGACAAGAAGACACACATCTAGTAATATTGCTCTTCATTCCATGCCACCAAAATAACTTCTTCAAGTCTTGATACATTTTAGTTATTCTCATATGCATATTCAGCTTGCTCGTGTGAGCATGTTCGAGAATATACTCTCTGAGTTCTTGATCCCTGGGTATACAAACCCTACCTCGAAATCTTAAAATCCCATATGTTCCTTCCTCGAACGTTGTCGCGTTGCTCTGCCTCATCAGCTCTCTTTCCTCTTGTAAGAACTTATCAATCTTCTGCTTTTCCTTAATGTCTTCCATTAATTCGCTTGAGATAGTAACCATGTTCATGCGAATTTTTCCTGGTTCTAATTCCACAAAAGACCATACATCCCTGAACTATTCTATCCGATCTTTTTGCTTAATCATCAAAGCTGATATACTGAGCATCTTCCTACTCAATGCGTCTGCCACGACATTTGCCTTTCCAGGGTGGTACAAAAGTCAAAAATCATAATCCTTCAGAAATTCCAACCACCTGCGCTATCTCATATTCAACTCCTTTTGATCATATAAGTACTTCAAGCTCTTATGGTCACTGAAGATGTTGAACGTCGCTCCATACAGAAAGTGTCTCCATATTTTCAAAGCAAAAACCACAGCTACTAACTCCAAGTCATGTGTTGGATAGTTCTTCTCATGCACTCGCAACTGTCTCGAAGCATAAGCCACCATTTTTTCATTCTGCATAAGCACAGCTCCCAATCCTTGATATGAAGCATCGCAGTACACCTCAAATTGTTCATCCGGATCAGGTAGAACTAACACTGGTGAAGTAGTTAACCATCTCTTCAATTCTTAAAAACCTTCTTTGCAAGCATAGTCCATTCAAAAGCTTGGTTCTTTCTTTTGAGTTGAGTGAGAGGTCCTGCAATTTTAGAGAATCCTTCAATGAACCTCCGATAGTATCTAGCCAAACCCACAAAGCTTCAGATTTCTGTCACTGTCTTTAGTCGTTCCTATTGTAGAACTGCTTCCACCTTTGATGGATCCACTACAATCCCTTCCTTTGAGATCAGATGGCCCAAAAACTTAACTTCGTCCAGCCAAAATTCACATTTTGACAATTTAGCATACAACTTCTTCTCCTTCAGAATCTGGAGAACTATACTGAGGTGTTTAGCATGATCCTCCTGATTTTGAGAATAGATCAAGATGTCATCAATGAAGACAACAACGATTCAGTCCAAGTAAAGATGAAAGATTCGGTTCATGTAGTCCATAAAGATGGCAGGTGCATTCATTATACCAAACGGCATCACAAGGTATTCGCAATGACCGTATCGGGTACGAAAAGCCGTCTTGAGAATATCCTCCACCTTCACTTGAATCTGATGATAACCTGATCGCAGATCGATCTTAGAGAACACTGCTGCTCCCTTCAGTTGATCCATTAAGTCATCTATTCTCTGAAATGGATACTTGTTCTTGACTGTGACCTTATTCAGTTGGCGATAGTCCACACACAATCGCGAGGTACCATCCTTCTTTCGGACTAGCAACACTGGTGCTCTCTAGGGTGACACACTGGGTCTAACAAACTGCTTTTCCAAAAGCTCTTCCAACTGCTTCTTAAGCTCTACCAATTCCGATGGTGACATTCTGTAAGGTGCTATAGACACTGGACCAGATCCAGGTACCAGATCAATTGCGAACTCTATTTCCCGTTTTGGATGTAAACCAGGTACATCATCAGGAAAGACTTCGGGAAACTCATTTACCACTGGAATTGCGTTCACATCAGCCTCGCTCTCTACTTTCAAGGAAGACAATAGCATGTATCCCTGAGCTCCTTCTTTCAAGAAAGCTCGAACTTAGTTGGCTGTCAAAAATCTAGAATCCTCATCTATGGGAAAAACTATGGTTTTACTAGAATAGTCCAACAAGATATGGTTGGAAGACAACCAATCCATTCCTAAAATCACATCTAACTGAGAAAGAGGTAAACAGATCAAATCAACAGAAAAGATTCGACCCTCAACGACTAAAGGACAATTCAAACAAACTTTGGTGGTAACAACGGGTTTATCAGTGGGAGTAAACACAATTAAGTCAAAAGGTAAAGATGAAATAGATAAACCAAGTCGTCGCACACAGTCATATGAAATGAAAGAGTGGGTTACCCCAAGGTCATATAGTATAGTCAAAAGATTACCTCCTATAGTGCCCTCTCCTTGTATAAGATCTTTGGATTTGGAGGCTTCAGCTCCGCTCATGGTATAGACTCTGCCTCTTGCTTGCGGCTTTGCAGCTCGTGTAGCATTGACTGAAGGCTCAGCCTTAGCTTGGTTGCAGTCTCTAGAGACATGTCCAGGTTTTCTACACCGATAGCAGATAATTCCCTTAATGGAACAATCCCTTATTAGGTGATCCTTCCCGCACTTCATACACCTTGGCAAAGATGCCACATTCGATTCGGTTCAGTTCCCACTAGAACCTCCACTGGGACCTCCACTTGATATCTGTTGTTGATTTCCCGATGGTCAGGAATAAGGCTTTTTCTGAAAGCAATTCGTGTTGTTGCCGCCTCCTCTTTGGAACCTGATAGGTCCAAAGTTTCGATTTCTTGTGTCTCAAGCTTGATCTAGAGCTTCCACTTAGCAACACGTATCTAGCAACTCTGAAAATTGGTTGATTTTCAAGGTGATAACTGCTCTCTTCACCTCATGCCTCAGTCCTTCTTCAAATTTGTGACACTTCCACACCTCGTCTGGCTGGTGCTGGAAATATGTTGAAAACTTGGATAAACTTTTGAACTTTGCGGCGTATTCACTGACAGACAAGTTTCCTTGTCTTAAGCTAAGGAACTCCATTTTCTTTGCATGTCTGGCGCTTGCAGGGAAATATTTGTCCAAGAACTTATTCTTGAATAACTCCCAATTGATGGCGCGACCTTCAGCTTCTAGCACTCTCTTGCTCCATTCCACCAGTCTTCAGCGTCACCAATTAGCATAAAAAAGCGGCGTAAGTCACTTTCTTATCGTTGGCACAGTTCATGCCTCGGAAGACTTTCTCCAGCTCCTTGATCCATAAACTAGCCTTTTCTGGATCAAATTCTCCTTTGAATTGAGGAGGGTTGTGGTGATGGAACTCCACCAAATTTTGCGCATCAGCAGTAGCTTCGAGTTGTTGAGCAGCTCTTTCTTGCTGTTGAGCAGCTCTTTCAGTTTGTTGCGCGATAACCTCAGTCATGCGCTGCATAGCCTCTATCACAGCAGCCATATCTCCGCCTCGTGCCATATTGTTCCTTCAAGTAATACTAACTGAAACACACAATGAAGAATTAGTTGCATCCTTTCAGAATACCAATCACAGAGAATCACACAGCACATACAAGACAGACCTAACCACAAAGACCCAAAGAAAACATAAACTGGGGCTCTGATACCAACTTAATGTAACGCTCCTTTTTAGGAGGGAACAACACATCATTAAATACAATGCGGAAAATGAAAATATAAATTAAGACCCGGTTCATTTTATCATAATTAAACTCGTTTAATTATAGATATGTAAATAAAATGGTGAATATTTTTTTCTTTAATTATATGTATATATATATTTGTACTCAATAACCTGTTCATCAATAAAGTATTCAAAGGTACTAAAACTTATAAGAGATTCACAAGTATGGGTATATATACATTTTTTTGTTTAATTGTAAGTAGAAAATCATAAAGACTAATCCATACATCCATGCAAATATATATATATATATATATATATATATATATATATATATATATTGTTTAAATATAGGCTATAAGTCATTAATTACATCAAGGCTCATAAAAAAGAAGCCTAAGCTTTACAAGCCCCCAAAAAGAATATCAAGCCCCAAAAAAGACGGATAGCCATCAGTGAATATCGACAATATCAGCCCCTAGGAAGAGAAGGAAGGAACCGTGTCAGGATCCTCCTCGAGTTCCTCCTCAAGTTCTTCCTCATCAGAGGAAACCCTCATTGGAGCCACCGAATTACGGGCTAGGGCTCGGGCAGTGGAGAGGAAAGAGTCCTCCTGTGGAGTGCAATAACGATCACCCCACATGTCCCTAATGGGCCGGTAAAACTCTAAATGTAATCTGACGCTGCAAGTGTAGATGGGCGGATCATAATGCCCCCAAGCCAGCGATACTGTCACGTTTCCCACGTAGACACAGCGATCTAAATTGTAGTTAAAGTTCCAGCAATCTGGACCTCCGAGAAAGGCCAGACACACATAACCCAAAAATCCTCGTGGACGTGCCGCCATAATCCAAAAGTAGGTGCTAGTTGAAGTCAGGCCAGAAACCAGGGAACTCGTGGACTTCTCCCCCTTCGTCGATGTCTTAGATGGAATACAAATACGAACAGAATAATAGTAAATACAGAAAAGAGGTAAGACATTCTACATTCATTACCTATGATGGTAGTAAAGAAACAAAACGGCGCATGACGCCCACATAACATTTCAGAAATGGTAAATAGCATTAAAACAGATAATAAACAATTTAGCATATACATACAATTATAGCAGTAATGAAACAACAGATTAAATTCCTATATGAACAAGTAACTATCAAATGGTATGGCGACTCACTATGCACATGCACAAGGTACCAAAAACCTACTCCATGGAGCTAGACACAAAACATTCGGAGAGAATGATCAGGAGATATATCTGTATTGCGGCTGCCGAGGCCTTTAAGTGCTAAAGTTCTCAATTTATCCAAGTGCACATCATGGCATTGTACAAGACATTCTACATAGATCTCGATATAGGACAGTTTCTCAGTCCGGATCATCGGTGTGTTTGCATCGGTCTGCCCCATGGACAGAAGAGCTGCTAACTGTCCATTGCGAGGTACCCGCACCCCGACTCCCCCAAGGACAACAAGTGACCTACACTTGTTTATTCGCATCAGCACAAAGGTGTGATTCAACTCCTAGGCAACTTGGCCTTAACAATAGTCCAACGGACATTTTCAATGCATGTTCCAATCATGCTTATCATGACAAATTACATCAATCATGCTTCAAATGCATGTAGATTCAATATATACATGTATATTCATATACGAATCTCAATTCATATTATATCATGTCATATCATTTATCAACAAGGTTTGATCCCATTCACGGATCCACATCAAGCCAATAACAAACTTTAAGGGTAAACACAACCCCATCCATAGTTATGATAAAAGTTAAACCTTAGGTTCATTATGTTTCTCACAACCTCACTCATACTCATGTTCTTTCTTTATTCCAAAATTATTCTAAACTATAAGGCAAATTTTCATCTTGGTTCTTTCCATTTTATGAATCCCAAATCAACTTCTAATCATTCAATTAATTACGTTTAATAAGTTTATCTTAGTGCTAAAGCCTCACAATGAGTGCCCAAGGAGACTGGGGGCCTCCAAGAGGTTAGAAAGACCTAAAATCCTTCATAAATCAGATTACATGGCCTGAGGAAGAATGCACGGCCACGATTTCATGGCCTGGCCAAAATACATGGCCATGCCACAATGCACGGCCTAGGCCGTGTACTCCTCTGGATTTTTTACAGAATACGTCCAGAATCACACGGCCGTGCACAATCACACGGCCTAGGCCGTGTAACTCTCTGTAAATGCAGAAAATCACCTAAACTCAAACCATCCTTCATACAATCCAAGATCTATCAACATACATCTAAATCCTACCATTCAAACAATCAATACACATCCAAAATCACTCAAACAAAGGGGTATCCCACAAATGGGTTTCACCCCATCAACACAACAAGGAGTTTCTTACTACCAAAATAGGTTGAGGAGAATAATCTTCCTCTTACCTTAGTGAAGAACAAAGAAAGCAAGCTCCTTTTGTTCTTGGAATTTCGTGCTTCACCACCTCAAGATCCTTGGGTGTTCAAATCCAAAAAAAAACAAAATCAAAGAGTGGAAATGGTATCCATAGTCACCAAAGTGACCATGGACCACGAAAATGAGGTGAAAAGGGGAAGAAAGTTGAGAGCTTTACCTTAAAGTTTCAAGCTTTTGAGTTGGGCTACAAGGGATGAAAATGGAAGAATCCCACAAAGAAAAAGTTTGGAGATGATGAGGGGAAACAATGGTCTAAGTTGGCTTGAGCATGAAAGCTTGAAAGCTCAACAATGGAGTGTGTGCAACTGTGTGGGAGAAGGGAGAAAGAGAGAGGTGCGTGAGGGAGAGAGGGAAAAATGAGAGAATAAAATGTGAATGGGGAAGTAAAATGAAATAACCCCTTTGGTTTTTCCCTCCCCCAACATGCAGCACAAAAAAAGAAAGAAGAGAGAGAGTGGAGTGGTTGGGAGGAAACTTCCTAGAAGTTTCCCTTGAAGCTTCCTTGACAAGCTTCACACGTTTCTCGATAAAGTGAAGTGTGAGGTCACTTAAATGATGTCATAAAAGTAACTAAATAGAAAAATCTATTAGAGCTATTACTCAGTGGACAAAAATTATAGTTAGCGTAAGTAATATTTTATTGTCTCTCAGATAATTAAATATTCTGTGATTTTATTTATCTGATAAAATCTCGTAAAACATAAACCTCGTAAACTATGCCCAGCCTCGGGTTTAGTAAGATCCCCTGTTGACGTTTCCACAGTTCAAAGTTTTCTAGCCTCGGGGAAAACATTTCGCTTTCCCGGCTCCACTCAGCGCGCACGTAAAATGAGAAATATATTAAAATATTTGACATTTCCAGAAAATTTCACAAAAATCATCAAAAATCACAAATATTAGAAAATGTCTATTCATCACAAAGCATACAATTTCTGAGGTGTTACACTGACTCTACTTAGTGTGCATGTAAAACGAGGAATATATTAAAATATTCAACATTTTTGAAAAAATCCAAAAAAATTTCCAAAAATCATAAATATTATAAAATGATTATTTATAATAATACAAATAATTTTCGGAGTGTTACAGGCGACATCCTGTAAAGCGCCATAGATGTAGGTCCAGCTCCAAGTACTAAATCAATAGAAAACTCAATTTCTCTTTTTGGCGGTAGTCTAGGAATATCTTCAAGAAATACCTCAGGAAATTCATTAACTACGAAAATATCCTTCAAGACATCTTCACACTAAACCTCCAAATAAGATATCAATAAGTACCCCTGATCTCCTTCCTTCAAACAAGCTTCTACTTAAGTAGCTGTTAGGAATCTAGAATCCGTAACCTCAAGAAAAACTAACGTCTTACTGGAACAATCTGTCAAGATATGGTTAGAAGACAACCAATCCTTTCCTAAGATTACATTAATCTTGGAAAGAGACAAACAAATCAAGTCCACATAAAAGATTCTATCCCTAACACATACAGGGCAATTCAAACATACTTTTGTAGTTATCACAGGCTTATCAGTAGGAATAACAACACTCAAATCATAAGGCAATGTGGTCACAGTCAATCCCAAACGCTCCACACAATCACATGCAATGAAAGAATGTGTT
Source organism: Ormosia semicastrata (assembly GCA_029884595.1). NCBI lineage: Eukaryota > Viridiplantae > Streptophyta > Magnoliopsida > Fabales > Fabaceae > Ormosia > Ormosia semicastrata. The sequence goes on along the minus strand of JAQQTO010000060.1, from coordinate 532,945 downwards.
GCTACCGAATCATATAACATTGTTAAAGGATTACCTTCGATGGCACATTCCTCCATAATCAAGTCCTCAGATTTCGCGGCTTCTTCCCCGCTCATGCTATACACACGACCACCTGCCTGTGGCCTCGCAGTACGAACACTCTTCACCGATGGTTCTGCCTTCAACTGATCACATTCTCTAGAAAAATGTCCAAGCTTTCTACATCTATAACAGATAACCCCTATATGTTGATAATCTTTAGTGAGATGATCTTTCCCACACTTGAAGCATTTAAGTGCAGAAGTTCCAGCTTGATTTGCCTTACTGCCACTAGAACTTCCTCCAAAATATTGTTGTCGATTCTGGCCTCTTGCCGGTTTGGTATACGGTTTCTACTGATAACGGTTGCCATCGCTACCCTTTCCTCTTTAGAACCGTGTAGGTCCAAAGTTCCTATTCCTTGCCTCATGTTGATAACCAATTTCTTCAACCTTTCAACACTTGTCCAACAATGCTGGAAACTAGTCAATCTCCACGGTTGCTATAGCTCGCTTAATGTCAAGTTTCAACCCCTCCTCAAATTTTCTACACTTCCATTCCTCATCCGGGTGCATCTGAAAATACCTCGAAAACTTAGACAAGCTTTCAAATTTTGCTGCAATTATTCACTTATCGACATCACCCCTTGCCTCAAACTAACGAATTCCATCTCCTTAGCATGACGAACATTAGCTGGAAAATACATCCCCAGAAATTTCTGCTTAAAGAGCTGCCATGTCACAACTCTTCCCTCAGCTTGAATCAATCTTCGATTTCCTGCCCATCAAGCTTCTCCATCTCCTACTAACACAAAAGTTGCAAAAGTAAGCTTCCGCTCATTGGTACAACCCATACCTTCAAATATCTTTTCTAGTTCTTTGATCCACATATCATCTTTCTCTGGGTCAAATTCTCTATGAAACTTTGGTGGATTATTTCTACGAAATTCCGACAAACTTTGAGCATCCTCAGTTGCTCTTTGGTTTTGTTGCACAACAACATCAGCCATCCATTGCATTGCTACTACAGCTGCAGCCATGTTTTGGTTATCGTCGCCTACATTTTCAAATCCTGCTCAAGTATTCACGCGTCCTCTTCCTGGTCCAGCCATTACGTTTTCTCAAATTAGACCGAACAACACAAAGAAGAGTGAAAGTCAATCTTCAAACAATAGTGTTTTCTTTCAGAAAACAAACACAGAGAATCACACAACTTAAACAAGATAGACCTAACCACAAACTCAAAAAACTTGAACTTGGGCTCTGATACCAACTAATGTAACACCCACCGTAGGGTATCACATTTATGTTACTTAATTACCAAATTACCCTTTCATTATAAAATATGCTTTGCAATGTAAATACGTGTTGCAAAATTTCTTAATATTAATAAGATAAACTTAGCGAAAAATAAAAATATTACAACATCATCACAAATAATTTACATTATATATACACAAGTCTTAGTACTGTCATACTTAAATATATACAGACCAGGTTCTTAAAGTATTTGAACATTATTTAAAACTAGCATACTGCCTAAGTATTACTAAATAGCAGAACCATCAGACGGGTCCTCCTCAGATTTCTCAGCAAGTGGGAATCCGACTTGACGCGAAGTCCTATGGACAGATGTCCGTGCAGACAACATGATGCTAATCTCACTAGGAGTACGGTAGTAAGCTCCCCAGTACTGCCTAATGGACAAAGGAAACTCTAAGTGTACATAAACATTTACTCTGAAATAAGGGTTCCCTCGATAAAGCCTACTTAGTGTAATCTTCAAGTCTCCTATATAGTAAATACACGCTCTATCTAGGTCAACATGCCACGCTTCCGGTCCTCCACGAAATTTCAACCTCATATATCCTAAGAAACTGGGCATCGCCATCTTCTTAGAATTCAGCTTCCTCCACAGGAATCTGCTCCTCTTCGCCTTCTTGTTCAATTCCTTACTCAACATCTTTACAAATATAAATACAACACAAAATAGGCATACAAAGAGGTAAGTTCACCTACGCCAATACCAACATGGTAGCATAGAGATAACACATACAATATACCATACAGATACATCATACCCTAATTACAATTATGCCATCAACATTATTTATCATCACAACAGACGTAATAAATAATAATTATGATCATGCCCTTAACAATATCTAAATATTCAACAATTTAATTATCATAAATAATAATTATGATAATGCCCTCAATATTTTCCAAATATTCAATAGTTCAAATATCACACTGATATCAATACTCATTAATTATGCATGAGCACACAGACTCAATTTCCTACTTCATGGAGCTAAAACTCAGGTCGGAGAGAGTGATCGAAAAGATATGTCTGTACCAACATGCCCAGACCACGTGCTATATGTATTTGCACATCTAGCATATACACGATAGTCTTTATTAGATCTTGATTAAGAATAGTGTCTCGGTCAGGATCATCAGTGTGTTGCATCGGTCAAACCCACGGTACAGAAGACCTACCAACTACCCACTATAGGCAACCTGCACCCCAACCCCCCAAGGTCATCAAGTGACTTACACTACGCATATCGCACCCACTCAAGAGGTGTATTCTCTCCTAGGCAATTAGCCTCATACAGTCCAGCGGACCTTTCTAATGCATGTACAATGCACCATTCTCAGTTCAAATTCATCATCTCATATTCAGGGTTCACACATTAGTCCAACAGTATCTTTACTGTATTTTCATTGCGTAATCATATTTTTGTATATTAGTCCTTCTATAAAATAATATTTACATAATAGCCCTTCTTCATAGAATAATATTTACATAATAGCCCCTCTTCAAATAATATTTCTAAAATAGTCCTTCATTAAATAATATTTGTAATAAAGTCCATTTTTAAAGAATATTTTCAATATAGTCCCTTTAAAAATCAGTATTTCTACTGTTTCCCAAAAAATTTTGCTTCTTACAGTTACTTGAGATATTACAGTTCAAAATTTCCTAACGCGCTTCAAAACCCAGAGGGTGAGCTATACGTCAGTAAATTTCAAGTTACCAACGTATTCTCCTTAATTCTCAAAACAATTCTAAAAATTAATCATCTTTAAAATAAATTGAGGTTCAAACACTTTCAACCTCTCTTTTCTATTCATATACGAAAATTCCATTTTTCAAGTGACAAAACACTTTGTTTTCATTTCTTTAATCCTTGTACTTAATTATATTTTCACTTTGAAATCACTGTCTCACAAAACCAAGGCAATACAAGCCTTCAAAAACCGTGGTACATGGCCATTGCAACCATCATATATTTTTCCTTCTAAATCAACTAAGTTCCATTCATGTTTTTACACAAACAAAACCATTAAAATTCTTCCACAAAATCGTGAACACTTGGTCTTTGAAACCAACCCATCTTTTCTTTTTCATTTCCTTTCTAATCATTCAATTTTACTATTCATGAAAACTTTAGTTTGGAAACACCTATTTTGAGGTGTTGAGGCCGAAACCCTCATGGTCATTGGAACCAAAAATTTATTTTCCTTTCATCATCAAATCATGACGTACATGTATATATTCATCATATCATATAATCAAGCATACCTTGAAGCAATAAAATCACATAAAGCATGCAAACACAAATAAATAATTTAAAGCCCATAAACACCCACACATAATTACACAACCAAGCATATGAACCCTCACATGGATTCACCATCCATCAAATACAAGATTCATCTCTCACCACCATACTTGGTTGGTGAGATGGATCTCCCTCTTACCTCTTATAGAACCTCCCAAGCTCCTTGGTTTGCTTCTTGAGTAAGTGATTCACCACCAAAAGCTTTTTAAACACAAAATAAAACACAAGTTTATTAGCATATTAAGCTTGAACAATGAGAACCATGGATCAAACATGGCTTAGAACAGGAAAATAAGACAAGTAATGAAGTTTCATTATATTTCATCTCAAAAACCTAGAACTTGATCTCGAAGAAAGTCCTTGAAGATGAAAGATTTAGAGCTTAGACTTAACTACAAAGGTTCTTAGATTGATGTAAGGATGCAAGATATGTGGTTGGTTAAAATTATAGAGTGATGGAAGGCAATTTGAGTGTTTTGGCTGAAACACACTTGAAGGGAGAGGAGAGAAAATTTTGTAAATACTTTAGGATTTTGGAGAAGACAAAGATGAATAAAGAAGTGGTCTTGAAATTCCTATGGCCTTAAGCCATCACAAAATCGTCCTCCCCCCTTCTTGTACACTCAAGGAGTGTCAAATTTCACTAGCCACCATTTTGGGCATTGTTAACCATTGATTATATCAATGGTTTATATTAATGTAGCTTCTAAGTATAGCTTCTATATTGATAAGACCAAATCTAGGCCATTGGATCTTTCTCCGTGAAATCCTAGCCATTAGATGTATCTCCAAAATGAAGGGTCAAGATCTCCTCTTCATACTTTACATCTAAGGGTTACAAATGGTCCTAGCCACTTTGTTAGACCAAATCTCCATCCTTGATTAATTCAATGGTGGATATCCAAAGGCTTCAACATTAAGCTTGCTTCCTATTGGTCTGTCATAAAGTCATCATAACCACTAATGTTGACTAAGCAGTATAATATTTATTTTTATCTGCTATTACCCTATAGACACAGTTAATTGTAGTTTTTACCGCTCAATAATTAAATACAGTACAAAACACAATAAAAAAAAATTTTCAAAATTGTTTTCGATTTCGGGTTTAGTAAGATTCCTCGTCTCCGTCTCAACAGTACAGAATTTTCTAGTTCCGAAAAATGTTTCACTTTTTCGGCCCTGCCTGGGCCCACATACAGCCCCTTAGGCCCACAACAGCCCAAAAATAATATTAAAAAAATTAAAAAATTAAAATATCTCATAATAATCCACAAAATCATAAAAATTATAAAACTTATGAAAATCAAATCAGATTAGCAAAAAGAATTAAGAATCAACAGTAATAATTAAATTACTGTAGATTTTCCTCCGCCCAAAAATTATTTTTTTTCCTAACACAAAGTAAATCACACAAAACGATCAAATATATTCACGGAATACTCAAAATAATTTTACAGTACACAGAAATCACTAAACAGTAGAATTCTGTTATTACTGTCAATTAGTTAGAAAAATTGGGGTGTTACAATGGCCACTTATACCGACCTGGTTTCACCTCCCCTTTCCTCAAATGCCTCACCCCGAAATAAGCAGAATACGTTCTGTCCGAGGTCCACGAGGGGAGCTGTGGACATTATTTGGGAGGCAATGCCTTAGCCCTGAAAGCATTAAGGGCAGGATACTACTGGCCAACAATGGAAGTAGATGCTCATGCATATGTCCGGATTTGTGACAAGTGCCAGCGTCACTCAGATCACTATCATGCCCCCTCAGAGGAGCTATCCACGGTATCGATCCCCTAGCCGTTCTACAGGTGGGGTACGGACATCCTAGGCCCATTCTCCCAAGCCCCCGGTCAATTGAAGTACCTGGTAGTAGCAGTTGACTATTTTACAAAATGGATCTAGGCCGAACCCCTAATCACAATTTCTGTGGCGTGAATCCAGAAGTTTACTTGGCACCATATTATCACCAGGTTCAGAATTTCAGAATCCATAGTAACTGACAACGGAACCCAGTTTAAGGATAAGGGTTTTGAAGAACTGTTGGCCAGCCTAAGAATTAAGCACCACTGCAGCACCGTGGAAAATCCCAGGATGAATGGACAGGCCGAGGCCGCCAATCGGGTTATCGTCTGAGGAATCAAGAGAAGGTTAGATGAAGCTAAGGGAAATTGGGCTAAACAGTTAGATTATGTCCTCTGGGCCTACCGAACTACCCCCCATTCCACCATGGGAGAGACTCCTTTCAAACTAACTTATGGGTGCGAGGCCATGATTCCGGTGGAAATAGGAGAACCAAGCTGGCACCATTCGCAGTTTTCACCAGACAGTAACCCCGACCTTATTCGTGGTAATTTGGACCTGATAGAAGAAAGAAAGCGCGTAGCGCATATACGTGACACTGCCCTTAAATAAAAGACCGCAACCAGATACAATCGGAAGGTGATCTCGAGGAAGTTCCAACTAGGAGACTTGGTACTCAGAGGGCAGATATCGGAAATAAAAATGCCTTCCAAGGGAAGTTAGCTCCTAATTGCGAAGGCCCCTATCGTATTGTCATCAGCACCGGCAAGGGAGCCAACACCCTGGAAAGGCTAACAGGTGGCCTGATCAAGAACTATTAGAATACAGATAAACTTAGAAAATACTATAACTACATGCCCCTTACAGCCTAGCCCCTTATAGCCTAGCCCCTTAGTAAACTAATGTTTGATTTGCCAATGTATGCCCTTCCTCCTAAAATTCATCAATGAAAAAGTTAGTCAGAAATTTCTTCTCGTAAGAAATGTACTAAGAAGCCCAGGTTAAGAGGTATAACACACCAAGCCTTTGGTAGTAAGTTATAGGGCCTACACCTAACCTCAACACTTGGCATTGACCGCTCAAGAAGGTCAAAAAGAAAGTGGCAATACGGGACAAATGATTTGTGGCCCACCCTTATACCTAAGCCAGAAGGTCCACGCAAAACCAACACGGTTAGCGTAGGACCACAGGGTAAGGTTCAATATGCCTACGGCAGAGGGGATTACTCGTGCTAAGTTTCCTTACACACTAAACCCTGAGCTAAGGTATTAAATTTTGCCTAAGTTTGAAATTCTAAACGCTTGTCATTACGGGTGTAGAACTATGCACTAAGGCATCAAAACTTTGCCTAAGTCCTAAATTCCAGACACTTGATATTATGGGTGCAGGATTACGGACCAGGGCGTTATCATTGCCTGAGTCAAGCAAAATATAGCAATTCGGTATTACGAATACGGGATCCCTGACCATGGTCTTCTCCTAAAAACTCCCAATGGTTACAAGGCAAAAGCCATCATGGACGTTGGACCCAAAATGGAACACGGAAAATAGCAAAAACAAAACCAGATAGAAAGACAAAATGCAAAGCAGAATGAAAATTAACACCCCAGTAGCTGGAGCAATTGTTCGTACAAATTTCAGAAACCCCTCGTAGGGAGCAAAAAGAAGAAAAGAGAAGGTCAAGTTTTGGTTTCTGAAACATCCCAAAAATTATTTATTTCATTATAAATAATTATTTTATAATATTTATAATTTTTAGGAATTTTTTTAGATTTTTTCAAAAATATCAAATATTTTAATATATTTCTCATTTTACGTGCGCGCTGAGCAGAGCTGGGAAAACAAAATATTTTCCCCAAGGTTGGTAAACTTTGAATTGTGAAAACGTTGACGGGGGATCTTACTAAACCCGAGGCTGGACACAGTTAACGAGGTTTATGTTTTACGAGATTTTATCTGATAAATAAAATCACAGAATAATTAATCATCTGAGAAATAATAAAATATTATTATGCTGACTGTAATTTTTGTCCACTGAGTAATAGCTCTAATAGATTATTTCTATCTAGTTACTTTTATGACATCATTTAAGTGACCCCACACTTCACTTTATTGAGAAGCGTGCGAAGCTTCACAAGGAAGCTTCAAGGGAAACTTCTAGGAAGCTTCCTCCCAATCACTCCATTCTCTCTCCTCTTTTATGTTACTGCACGGTTGGGGCTAAAGGAAATCACATTTGCATTTCTCTCATTTTCTCCTCTCTCTCACGCAGCTCTCTCCCTCTCTTCCTTTCTACCTCTCTTTCTCTCTTCTCCTACACTCACACACTCCATTGTTGAGCTTCCAAGCTTCCATGCTCAAGCCAACTTAAAACCATTGTTTCCCCTCACCATCTCCAAGCTTTTTCTTTGTGAGATTCTTCCATTTTTGTCCTCCATAGCCCAGCTCCAAAGCTTCAAGTTTTGAGGTAAAGCTCTCAACTTTTTTCTCCTCTTCTCCTCATTTTCGTGGTCCATGGTCACCTTGGTGACTATGGATACTATTTCCATTCTTTGATCTTGATTTTTGGATTTGAACACCCAAGGATCTTGTGGTGGTGAAGCACAAAATTTCAAGGACAAAAGGAGATTGTTTTCCTTGTTCTTCACTAAGGTAAGAGGGAGATACTCCTCTTCAACCTATTTTGGTAGTGAGGAACTCTTTGTTGTGTTGATGGGGTTGAAACCTATTTATGGGATACCCATTTGTTTGAGTTATTTTGGTTGTATTTTGATTGTTTGAATGGTAGGATTGAGTTGTATGTTGATAGATCTTGGATTGTATGAAGGTTGGATTGATTTCTGGTGATTTTCTGCATTTACAGAGGAGTACACGGCCTAGGCCGTGTGATCATACACGACCGTGTACTCCAGAGGCATACACAGCCTACGTTGTGTATAATTACATGGTTGTGTATTTTGGACAGGCCGTGTAATCGGGGCCGTGTATTCTCCCTGGGCCGTGTAATCTTGAATTATGAACGATTTTAGGCTTTTCTAGCCCCTTGGAGGCTCCTGATCTCCTTGGGCACTCATTATGAGGCTTTAGTACTAAGATAAACTTATTAAACATAATTAATTGAATGATTAGAAGTTGATTAGGGATTCATAAAATGGAAAGAACCAAGAATGATAGTTTGCCTTATAGTTTAGAATAATTTTAGAATAAAGAAAGAACATGAGGATGGTCAGCATACGCATTGTGCATATGCATGGTCAGTTCACATATTGTCCTGGCATGGTCAACATACATATTGTGGAAACATAAATATTTTTTATATATCTATAGTGAATGCTTGTTGTTATAATGTTGTTGATATTTATATTATAGTGGGATATGCATTCTGATAATATCTATGCAATTATTAACTTGAATATATTTGTAATATCTGTATGTATGGAATGACTACGTCATTCGTGTTATGTTCCTTTGCTGCCATGTCGATAATGATATAGGATATCTCACCTCTTGCTTACACTATTCTTGTTCTATGTGATTTTTGGGTAAAGACTGTAGAGAGGACGAGGTTGAATTTCCTAGACCATACTTGGTATGATCACTTGTGTTTGACGAGGACAACAAGGAGGGGTTTTGTTGATTTTTCGTCAGGATTGTGTTCACCGGGGGTGCCAAGGCTTGGCGAGTCATCTGGATCGGCAAGCATATGTGATATGTTGGGGACCTGACCTTGACCATGAAGAGGACTGCGATTGAAGATCTTATCCTGTATTTCTCACTACACCGGTGTGTTCAGAGTTGTCTTACGCATTCTGGATCCGATGGAGTGCCCAACTCCTTAGTCGTGGATATATTGTGGGTAGTTTATATTTTATTTTGCATTACCTATATAAAGTGTATTTTTGGGTATATGTATGTTTTAAAGTGATTATCCAGTCTTAAATGTTGTAATTTGAGTATATCTTATAATTCATATTTTCAACTGGCTATATATATATAACTATTCATCCATGGCTCATATTTTTCTCATATGCAAAATGATTAAATTTTGGAAAATTTGTTATTTGAATTATAGCACGCCAAAAATTTAGTGACCGTGGTATAATGACGATTGTGTCGTAGTTATTAAATCGAGAGGTGTTACATTAGGTGGTATTAGAGCTCAGTTCATCCTGTTGAGCTGGGGTATGGACTGACTATGCTTAGACATGTTAGAAGTTTCTTTCTATGTTGTGCACTTCCTTGTCTCTTGGTTGAGACGTTTGGGAAAGGAAGGCATGGCTTGCCATAGGTTGAATATTGGTAGCTATTGTTGCATAGTTACATGATATTGAGTATTGGCCCACTCAATGTGTAATGTTCGGTGTGGACGAAAAAACTATGACTTCACCTAGGCGTATTAAGCGAATAAAAGTTCTTTTAGTAAAAAGTTTAGCTAGTATAACTGAACTTGTCTAGGGTTTACTTGCATTTATACCCTTGTTGTGTTACCTCTAGAATTGTTTGAGCCAACGAGTTGGAAAAAAGGTAGTTAAATAAGACTTGCAAGGTTCGTGGATTGAGACGTCCAAGAGGTTTTGGGAAACCGATTCTCTTGGGAAAAGAGTATTTAGCGTAAGTTTGGTTCGAGGAGCTACTTGAGAGTTAAAGACTTATAGGAGATCGCGCCGTAGAAGGCAGAATGAAGGAGCTCAAGTTAGAATCCTTTGGGTTTGGTGGTTAGGTTTGTCTTGCTGTATTGTGTGACTCTTTGTGTTTAGTTTCCAAAAGCAAACAATGATGCTTAAATTGATTGCTTTTGACTTTCCATATGTTTTGATTTATTTGTCCTTGAAGGAAGGAAATGACTCGGGGTAGACGTAGACGTATGAATATGAGAGGTGATGATGATGATACGACTGCAGTAGCTGGAGTAATGCAGAGGACGGGTGATGTAACAGCACACCAGGATCAGAGGGCCGCACATCAATAGGAACTGGAAGTCGAGGTTCGAAATTTGATGGAAGAAAGTCAATTTTGGGGAAACTCTGGATTACCTAAGTTCCAAATGAGGAATAATAGAAAGATCGATCAGCGTAAGCAGAAACCGTATTCGTGATAACCGAGGGAACAACAACAACAGCAAACGCATGAAGGAGGTGCGAGTGGTAGTAAATCCAATCCGATCATGGTATCATTACCAAAATGTAAGAAGTGTGAAAAAGGCCACTTAACAAGGCACTGTACGATCGAAGAAATAATTTGTTTCAAGTGCGGAAAGCCAGGACATATGGCTAGGAATTGTGCTTTGCATAGGACGAAGCCTTCTGTTGGAGATGTACGCACTTCGCAACCTCTCGAAGAAGGGAGAGTTAATTCCTCCACCTAGACTGAAGACCTAAATGAGGGAGATTGTACTACAATAGATGACCTTGTGATTCTGTTATGTAATTCCGGGGGTAACCCGTTTCTTTATGATGAATGACTGTATGAGTCTATTAAGGTCGTTTGTATCTTCGTCATCTTTTGACTAAGTTATTTCTGTTGGGAATTGCGGTTACATCACGTAGTGAAAAAAATAGGATTCCCACCGAGGATCCATGCGAAAAGTCATAATCCGAGTTTTTAAATTATTTACCTCTTGAAGCGTGAACAAAAGGAAGGACGTGAATCACCAACACCGTAATAGAAATGATGTCTCTACGGTATCCACATGAGCAGACTCAAGAATGTCCAACATCCGCAAAGAAGAGCCTCACGTCTCTCACACGGTGCTAGCTGCGAAGAAAAGAGAAGAAACTTGTTGCTCTCTTACTCACTTTTCTGTAGGTGCGGCTAGGGTTCCGAAATTATATATCTTAGCAGCCCCTTAGCAGTACTATTTATAATAGTGACTACCTTAAGTGAGTGTGAGCAACAGCAAGGTAAGCTGTGCAACCCTAGACCCATCTATTATGAGTTTGGCTCATATTTGAATCCGAGTCCAACTTGGATCCATTGCTCCAATTTTAGTCTGCTCTATGTGTATGACCCTGCAGGTTCTTATTACGTTAGCAGTAATATTAAAATCCCATTTTAATATTATAAGCAGTGAGCGATATCTAGCAACACATCGCTGCTACCCAAGTAATAAGAATGTCAGTGATTTGACATAACCTTTCCGTGACCAATGTTTCCGTGTTGTTTAGTCCCTTTGTCAACATATCTAGATTGAACACAAGGCATAGAATGCATCACCCTTGTATAGTCCAATCATTCATTTCCTGATACTCGAGTAGACTTTGTAACAACAAATGAGATCAATATCTCAGATTGACTCATTTGAGCATGGCCATGCATTTCGCAGTCTCACTCAATCAGGGGGCCCGAAGATATCGCTCCTGTTATGTAGGAATGACAAATCCCATCTAGGTCACTCACATCCCTCTACATGATTCGCGGTATGTCCAATAACCAACTTTATAATCACCTTGTTATAGATGACGTTTGATGGCATTAAAACACACAACTCCTCATGTAGGAATCGTAGTGATTTCAAGTCAAAGGACCACAAACACCATTGTCACTATGAGAATCGCTTATGACACTCACGTAACGATCCATGTAGCGTTCTCATGGTGGGTCAGTCCAGTACATTATTACTCTAATATGTACCCATGTGAAGACTTGATATCTCATATCCATAACTCGTGAGATATGGTCATCAGTCTATGTACATACTAGTCTCAATGCATTATTATTGTCCTAGTTAACAATAATACTTGACTAGGGGCATTTAAGAATAGTGTTGTAACCAAAAAGGATCTCACGATCAAGTCATCCACTTGATGCCCTATGGCATTAAACTTACTATTCTAAGGACTTTATTATGTTTATCAAAAAAGAACACAATAAATGAAATGCCTCATATATTAAAATAAGCATAATAGAATGTATGTAAATATAGGAAAAGTATCAGCCTCTAGGGCATACACCAATAATTTCTACTTCTGCTACTAAGAACTTGTTGATGGTAGCCAAGTTGTTTAAATTATCCTATAACCTGTTATTGACGGAATCTTTTCTAGTGATTTGATTTGTTTACTTCTTTCACAAATTAGATGTAGAATCAAAGATGGATTGGTTATTTTTCAACCATATCCTGTTAAATTGTTCTAATTAAACTTTAGTGTCTCTTGAGACAAGAGATTTCTGGATTTGAATCTATGAAGCCCATTCCAAAATTTTATTGAAACATGCCAAATTCTTCATCAAATAGATCCATGTCGAAAGTAGTACAATTAGAAAAGAACATACCCTATGTGACGTTCTCTATTAAGATCGAGGATAGATGGCTTAATCTGAAGGAAGCTGCTATTTTCTCTAAGATCAGTTTGTGTTCTGGTTATCGTCGAGTTCGCTCGAAGGTAGAAGATTTCTTTTCTTTTCTCTTCTTTTCCAAACAACTTTTCTGACACATTGTGGACACTACAGGTATTTTGTAATGTCGTTTTGTGCAACGAACACTTTGGTAGTATTCATCAATTACGTGAATAGGATCTTCTTCTCTGTTAAAGTAGATTTGTCATTGTCCTTGTTGGCGATATTCTGATCTATTCTTAACGTTCGGAGGAACGTATCGATCCTCTCATTATAATTCTTCAAATCCTAAAGAAAGAGAAGTTATGCGTGAAGTTGTCTAAGTACAAATTCTAGTTGGAGGCAATTTAACTTTTGCGTCACATGATCTCAAAGGAAGGAGTTGCTATGGATCCGTCGAAAGTTGAAGCGGTTCTTCAATGAGAAAAACTGACGACCGCAATGGAGATTCGCAGCTATGTGGGATTAGTTGGTTAATACGGGAGACTCGTCACAGAATTTTCCAATATGGCAAGACTTCTCGTCTAACTCATGCATGAGAGTCAAGTTTGTAGGATTGGTGCATATAAGGAAAGATTTTCAAGGATTGAAGAGACACTCGACTACCTTACGGAAGATGATTCTGCCCAATCCCAACGAACCTTTTGGGATGCCTAATGATACTTCGCAATTGAAAGTTTAGAACGTGTGCTTGATCGGAATAGAAGATATGGTAACGTATGCTTCGAGAGCATGTAAGAAGGATTACCTTACACCAACTCGGAGTTAGCCTTTGTAGTTGCATTGAAGATCTGGAAGCATTTTCTACAAGGAGAAATTTTCAATGTCTATAGTAATCTTAATAGTCAGAAGTATTTTGACTGATCAAAATGAGTTGAAATATGAGGCAGAGACGATGATTAGAAGTTCTGAAAAGTTTTGATTTTTCCATTTTAGTACAATCCCGGAAGAGGCGAATGTCGTAGCGGATGCCTTAAGAAGGAAACAAGCGTAGTTTGTCTACTACGGTGAGTAAAGAGAATAAGTTTGATAGAGTCACTAGGCGATGTACAGTTGTTTGGGGAGTTGGCTGTTGAAAAGGCTGAAGACTCAAAGGGCGTAGAATCTTTTATTGATCGGCCTATGACGTCAACACGCTCTTACCCGTTAATATAAGATACTCAGTGGATGGAGGCAACCTTAATATTGGTGATTTGGATTAATGCAGCTAGACATGCAGCATGAGAACTAAAAGACAAAATGAAAGAAACATAGTCACGTTTATTCTAAGATATGATGAATTTCGAGGACGAAATTCCTTTTAGAAGGGGAGAGTTGTAACATCCCGAAAATTATTTATTTCATTATAAATAATAATTTTATAATATTTATGATTTTTAGGAATTTTTCTAGATTTTTCTAAAAATGTTGAATATTTTAATATATTTCTCATTTTACGTGCGCGCTGAGCGGAGCTGAGAAAATAAAATGTTGTCCCCAAGGCTAGTAAACTTTGAACTATGGAAACATCGACGGGGGATCTTACTAAACCCGAGGTTGGGTACAATTTACGAGGTTTATGTTTTACGAGATTTTATCTGATAAATAAAATCACAGAATCATTAATCATCTGAGAAATAATAAAATATTATTTTACGCTGACTGTAATTTTTGTCCACTGAGTAATAGCTCTAGTAGATTATTTCTATCTAGTTGCTTTTATGACATCATTTAAGTGACACCACACTTCACTTTATCGAGAAGCGTGCGAAGCTTCTTAAGGAAGCTTTAAGGGAAACTTCTAGGAAGCTTCCTCCCAATCACTCCACTCTCTCTCCTCTATTATGTTGCTGCACGGTTGGGGCTAAAGGAAATCACATTTGCATTTCTCTCATTTTCTCCTCTCTCTCACGCAGCTCTCTCCCTCTCTTCCTTTCTACCTTTCTTTCTCTCTTCTCCCATACTGACACACTCCATTGTTGAGCTTCCAAGCTTCCATGCTCAAGCCAACTTAAAACCATTGTTTCCCCTCACCATCTCCAAGCTTTTTCTTTGTGAGATTCTTCCATTTTCGTCCTCCACAGCCCAGCTCCAAAGCTTCAAGTTTTAAGGTAAAGCTCTCAACTTTCTTCTCCTCATTTCCATGGTCCATGGTCACCTTGGTGACTATGGATACCATTTCCACTCTTTAATCTTGATTTTTGGATTTGAACACCCAAGGATCTTGTGGTGATGAAGCGCGAAATTTCAAGGACAAAAAGAGCTTGCTTTCCTTTTTCTTCACTAAGGTAAGAGGGAGATACTCCTCTTCAACCCATTTTGATAGTGAGGAACTCTTTGTTGTGTTGATGGGGTTGAAACCCATTTATGGGATACCCATTTGTTTGAGTTGTTTTGGTTGTATTTTGATTGTTTGAATGGTAGGATTGAGTTGTATGTTGATAGATCTTGAATTGTATGAAGGCTGGATTGATTTCTCGTGATTTTCTGCATTTACAGAGGAGTACACGACCTAGGCCGTGTGATCGTACACAGCCGTGTACTCCAGCGTCCCAGAATAGAAACTCCAGAGGTATAAACGGCCTAGGCTGTGTATGATTACACAGCCGTGTATTTTGGACAGGCCGTGTAATCGAGGCCGTGTATTCTCCCTGGGCCGTGTAATCTTGAATTATGAACGATTTTAGGCTTTTCTAGCCCCTTGGAGGCTCTCGGTCTTCTTGGGCACTAATTATGAGGCTTTAGTACTAAGATAAACTTATTAAACATAATTAATTGAATGATTAGAAGTTGATTAGGGATTCATAAAATGGAAACAACCAAGAATGATAGTTTGCCTTATAGTTTAGAATAATTTTGGAATAAAGAAAGAACACAAGGATGGTCAGCATACGCATTGTGCATATACATAGTCAGTTCACATATTGTCATGGCATGGTCAACATACATATTATGGAAACATAAATATTTGTTATATATCTATAGTGAATGCTTGTTGTTATAATGCTGTTGATATTTATATTATGATGGGATATGCTTTCTGATAATATCTATACAATTATTAACTTGAATATATTTGTAATATCTGTATGTATGGAATGACTACGTCATTCGTGTTATGTTCCTTTGCTACCATGTCAGTAATGATGTAGGATATCTCACCTCTTACTTGCACTATTCTTGTTTTATGTGATTTTTGGGTAAAGACTGTAAAGGGGACGAGGTTGAATTTCCTAGACCATACTTGGTATGATCACCTGTGTTTGACGAGGACAACAAGGAGGGGTTCTGTTGATTTTTCATCAGGATTGTGTTCATCTGGGGTGCCAAGGCTTGGCGAGTCATCTGGACTAACAAGCGTATACGATATGTTGGGGACCTGACCTTGACCGTGAAGAGGACTGTAATTGAAGATCTTATCTTGTATTTCTCACCACACTGGTGTGTCCAGAGTTGTCTTACTCATTCGGGATCCGATGGAGTGCCCAACTCCTTAGTCGTGGATATATTATGGGTAGTTTATATTTTATTTTGCATTACCTGTATAAGGCATATTTTTGGGTATATGTATGTTTTAAAGTGATTATCTAGTCTTAAATGCTGTAATTTGAGTATGTCTTATAATTCATATTTTTAACTGGCTGTATATATATAACTATTCATCCATGGCTCATATTTTCCTCATATGCGAAATGATTAAATTTTGGAAAATTTGTTATTTGAATTGTAACACGCCAAAAATTTAGTGACTGTGGTATAATGACGATTGTGTCGTGGTCATTAAAGCGAGGGGTGTTACAGTTTCCTCTACGGCCGGAGTCTGAGCAGCTTCCGGGGCACCAGAATTAGGGATGTCCTCTGTAAAGATAAGCAGGCCATCGTGGAAGACTTTGTCTGAGTTAAGGTCCTCTAGGGCCAAGACAACTCCGCGGTTGAAATGTTGAATTTGGTCCACAGCGTTCTGAAAATGCTTCCCTTCAATCCTGTCGAAAATAGCGATCAGCTCATCCCTATCTTTCTCCAACTGAGCTATGTGATCCCGAAGGGTAGCATAGGCTTTCTCGGCCTGAAGCCCCTTTGCCTCAAACTTCTTGTTGGCCGACTTGACCTCGGTCAAGTTTTTCTCTAAGTCAGAGATCTGCGCTTGGGCATCCTCGTTCAGCTGGAGGGCGACGTTCAGCTTCAAGGCAGCCTCCTTAACCTCCCCATCTTTCTTCTTAATCACATCCGCCACTTTCTTGTCGACCTCCTCAACGGACATCTCAATATAGAGGAGTTCAGCAGTAGTACAAAGTGATGAGGCCTGAAGCTCAATCAAAGTTTGAGCCAAGCTCCACTGGGATATGTGCTCCATCACCTCACTGCTCAGGAGTCATTCATCTACAAACGATCGAGGATCAATGTAACACCCCCAAAAATTGTTTGTTTCATGATAAATAGTCATTTTATAATATTTGTGATTTTTGTGAATTTTTTTGGATTTTTCCAGAACTGTTAATTATTTTAATATATTTCTCGATTTGTATGCGCACTGAGCGAAGCCAAGAAAATGAAATATTTTCCTTGAGGCTGGTAAACCTTGAACTGTGGAAACATCGATGGGAGATTTTACTAAACCCGAGGTCGAGCACAGTTTACGAGGTTTATATTTTTCAAGATTTTATTTGATAAATAAAATTGCGGTACGTCCTGTTAAATAAAAATTTTGCAGTATACTCTATTATCCATTGGACAATACATACTGGCTTGGTAAACTATAACAATTGTCCATTGGGTAATAGCTTATAGTAAAAATCCTTATCAACTTATCTAGAAATCTACTTTATGTCCAATCAAGTTGACTTTTGCAAAAGCTAACAAAGCTTCCCTTGCACCAAGCTTCTAGAGGAAGCTTCCCTCCTCTCTCTCCCATATAGCTCCACAGGAATGTGGAGGGAAATGTGACAAATTTTGTCACATTTTCACTAATATCACATATTCATTTCATTTTTAAAAAAAAAAACCCTAATCACTTTACTATCACTTTCTCTCTCTACACTTCTCTTCTCTCATTTTTCTCTCAAGCTTTTCTCCTCCTTCTCTCTTCTTCTTCCCACGGCAGCCACATCCTTCCACCCTCTATGCTTGTTTGATTTTCAAGCTCACACTTTGCTTGAATCTACATCTTGATTGGAAGATTTTCTTTCTTGTTGGAATCATCTTCAAGGAGCTCACCCATTCTCTCCATTTTCTCTTCTCTTCCACGGCCAAGACACCATTTTTGGTCACCCACATTTTCTTGCTCAACCAACCTTGTTTCTTACATCTTCTCATCATCTAGAACACTTTCTCTTTTGTGATCATCTCTTGAATCCACCATTTTCATCTTCTTCCATAAGCTCTAAAAGTTTGAAACTTCGAGGTAAAGTTTATGACTTTTCCATTTTCTCTTCTCATTTTCATGCTTCTTGGTCATCTTTGTGACCAAGAACTCTTCTTTTATGGTTTGATTTATTTATTGTGAAAGTTTGATGTCCTAGGGTTTTGGTGGTGGTGGAGGCCGAAATCTACAAGGAGCTTTAAGGAAGTTATTTTCTTGTTTTCTCTTTTGGTAAGAGGAAGATTATCAACTTCAACCTCTATTGGTAGTGAAAAATTTGTTTTTGTGTTGGTTGTGAGAAACCCATGTTAGGGTTACTTTCTTGGTTATGTGTTTTTCTAATGATCTTTGTATTAATTTCCTCTATGTGGCTTTATTGGTTGTATTTGTGTATGTTGATGATCTTGGATTGATTTTGATGGATTGGAAATATGAAATGGAAGCAAAGGCTCCTTGCTCTCCTTAATGAGGCTCATGGCCATACCATTTCAATAGGGTGTTCATGGTTAAAATTTTGTAACAAGTTGGAGACATAACTAATCAAGTGAATAATAATTAATAGAGCAATGGAAAATTTTGGGTTCTTACCCCTTTGGGAGGCTCATGGCCTCTAGGGCCTTTTTGGGTCCAAGCATGTAATTTGGTGTAATCTTGGAACTTAAGTAATTAAGTGTTAGGTAATTAACAATGTGATGGAAAGAAATTTATTTGAAGACCTAGAGTGATTTTTGAACTTAAGGGAAGAACAAAGGTGAGTGTGAGACTTGAGAACCTTAGAATAATGTTCTAAGTGAATATGGTTAAACTTAAGTAAAGAACTTAGCTAATTAAAAGAAATAAAGATTTGATGAGAATTGCAAGAGAATTCCTCTAGAGAAAGATTTCATAAGAAATGTTAAATTAAAGTGAAACTTCATAGTAAACCTAAACCTTAAAAAGTGTATTATCTCATTTGAGAATTTGATAATATGTTATTATGGGTCCATGAGTGGGACCAAAATTATGTTGATGTTTAACTTGGCCAAATTGTGGCATGCTATGAAAAAGTATATCATTGTTGAATATACATTGAGTCATCATGCATTGTGAAAGTCCGATGGACTATTGTTAAGGCCATATTGTCTAGGAGATTGAACACACCTATGTGCGGGTGCGAATAGTCTAGTGTAAGTCATAATGTTGACATTTGGGTCATTGGGGTGCGGGTGTCTCATAATGGTTAGTTGGTAGCACCTCTGAGCCATGGGATAGACCGATGCAAATGCACCGACGATTCGGACCAAGACACTGTCCTATATTGCGATCTAGTGTAGAATGTCTTGTACAATGTCATGATGTGCACGTTGATAAATTAAGAAAGTATAGCACTTCTTGGCTGCGACAGCCGAGTTACAGACATGTCTCCTGATCATTCTATTTGATGTTTGCGTTTAGTTCCATGGAGTAGGATTTCGGCATCATGTGTGGATAAATGACCTTGGTATGTTTTGATTAATGACTAAACTGTGAATGCTTATGTCTCTAAGGCATGTCGAAAGGTTTTTGATGATAACAAAAGCAAAAGAGAAGATCAAGCACAAAAGGAAAAATCAAGATCAAAGAAAGAAGACAGAAGGTTTAATTAGTTATTTAGACTTAGGACATTAATGTTAAATGCTCTCAAGATTTCTCAAATGGTTTTTCAATATATATGATTTCAAAATAAATGGGAAATTTCAAAGATAAACATGGCTTTCAATAAAACCTGAGTTTCAACTTTAAATCTAACACTCTTAAAAGGATTTATATTTAAACAAGTATCTTGAGGTGTTGAAAATGACTTACAAGAGTTATTGGACTTGAAAAATGTGTTCAAAGGCTAATGTAATCGATTACACAATGTTTGTAATCGATTACACATCAAACAGAAAGCATGTAATCGATTACATGAACAATGTAATCGATTACAAGCAAGTCAGAGGCCATGTAATCGATTACACAGTATATGTAATCGATTACACAAAGCCCAGAAAGGCAAAGAACACGTTCGACAAGAAATGTAATCGATTACACAATATATGTAATCGATTACACAAAACCCAGAAACTCAAAGAACATGTTTGACGAGACATGTAATCGATTACAAGGATATTGTAATCGATTACACAGCAAGTCAGAAGTCATGTAATCGATTACATGAGCATTGTAATCGATTACAAGCAAAGTCAGAAGCCATGTAATCTATTACCTCAAGAATGTAATCGATTACACAGAGCCCAGAAAGTTCAGAAAACGTTGGAACAATAATGTAATCGATTACCTGAGATATGTAATCGATTACACGCATCCTGACAACGTCCAACGGCTATATTAAATGCATTAAATGCATGCCCAACTACCTCCAACGGCTCTATTAATTGAGAAACTTATAAATACCCAAGTTGGGTCTTTGTTTACGGTTGACCTTGAACCAAAAAACTGATCATTATACTTCAAAACGTGAATCAATTCTTAAAATCATTTCTTGCTCTGTTTTCTGACTAAAAACGTGAAAAATCTTTGAGAGCATATTAGAGCTTCAATTTGTAAACACTTGCTCTAGAGAGAGCTTCTTCTATTTCAATCTTATACTTTCTGATTAGTGAGGGTGAGGTATCCCTCAAGTATTGTAAGGGTGAAGTATCCCTTGGAAAATAGAGGCTCAAGCTTTTGGGTGAGGTATCCCATACTGTTGAGTGCTCAAGGTTGTAGTGGTTTTTCAAGCACCCATTGAAGCTTGAAGATATAGTGGAAAATCTCAAGGTGTTGCTTGGGGACTGGACGTAGATCACAAGTGAAGTAGTGATTGAACCAGGATAAACGACTGTGTTTGTTTCTCTAAACTCTCCTATGTTTATCTTTGTGCACTGTTTCATTGTTTTATTTGGATATTGTCTCCTTGACTATTACGTTCATTAGTAAAAGTGCTTAACTCATCTATTCAATTATCTCTGATCATTCAATAGCTTCAACGAAAATTGATTGTCAAACGATTTGCGAAAGATTTGTGAACTTATTTTTAACTACTCAATTCACCCCCTCTTGAGTATTGAGGCCACTTGGTAACAAGTGGTATCGAGCTAGACTCTTGTATAAAGAGCTTAGCAGCTTCAAGAGAAGTGATGGCTTCAAATGGTTTTTCAAATGAAGGTTCTTCTATAAATAGACCTCCTTATTTCAATGGGGATGGCTATGCCTATTGGAAAGAAAGGATGAAAATTTTTATTGAAGCTATTGACTTAGATGTGTGGGACGCAGTTGAAAATGGTGCTTTTGTCCCTACACAAACTAAGGATGGTGTGACAATTAATACACCTAGAAGTGATTGGACCGATGATGATAAAAAAAGGGTTCAATATAATTTGAAAGCCAAGAACATCATCACCACATCTTTGGGGTATGATGAATTCTTTAGGGTGTCAAATTGTAAGACTGCAAAAGAAATGTGGGATACCCTACAAGTAACTCATGAAGGTACTAGTGAGGTAAAAAGATCTCGAATAAACACTCTTACTCATGAATATGAATTGTTTAGAATGAATCAAGGTGAGAGTATTCAAGATATGCAAAAGAGATTTACTCATATTGTTAATCATCTCATCTCATTGGGAAAGACATTTCCTAATGAGGATCTTATTAACAAAGTCTTGAGATGTCTAAGCGAGAATTGGCAACCCAAGGTAATCTGCGATTGCGGAATCAAGAGATTTATCAACCATGTCTCTAGCCACCCTATTCGGAAAACTTCAAGAGCTTGAGCTGGAACTAAGTAGGCTCAATCAAAATGAAGAACATGACAAAAAGAAGAAGGAATTGCACTCAAGGCCACCTCTCCCATACTTGAAGATGATGATGAAGATGGTGAAGAGGATGCTGAAAATATTGAGCTAAGTGAGGAGAATCTTAGTCTCCTTGTGAGAAAATTCGGAAGATTCTTGAAGAAAAAGGGATTTCAAAGAAGACCACCGTTTCCTCAAAAGAAAGCATATCACAAAGGAGAAGGATCCTCCACTCCTCCAAAATGCTATGAATGTGGAAAACCGGGGCACATGAAAATGGAGTGTCCTATATATCTCAAGAAGACGAGAAGTTTGAGAAAAGACCCTCCAAGGAAAAGAAAGGAAGAAGAGCATATATAGCTTGGGAGGACAATGACTTAAGCTCTTCCGATGATTCTGAAAATGAGGAAGCCCATCTTTGCCTCATGGCTCAAGGAGAAGAAAGTGAAGAAAGCGACACCGAGATAACCTCTTCTAACCTAGAACCTCCACCTTCTTATGATGAATTGCAAGATGCCTTTCAAGAATTGCATGATGAATCTTTGAGACTCACAAAAATGATTTTGTCTTCCAATAAAACAATCTCCCTATTGACAAAGAAAGTTTCTACTTTAACCAAGGAGATAAATGAACTTAAAATTGAAAATGAGACTTTAGGACTCATAGATGCTAATTCATCATGCATGATTTGTTCCTCACATGAAAATGCATCCATATCATTACCTTGTTTATCATGCAAAGCTTTTGAAAAAGAAATTGAAGACTTGAACAACACTCTTGCAAAATTCACTTTTGGAAGAGACAACTTGAATGTGTTGTTAGGGAGACAAAAATGTGTTTTCCAAAAGCCGGTTTAGGATTTAATCCAAATAACCATCAAAAATCTTATAAGAACTTCTTTGTTTCCTCAAAAACTTCAAGTAGCCCCTTTGTTAAATGTTTTCATTGTGGTAGGAAAGGGCATAGTGCATCCACTTGCAATGTTAGAAAGAACATAAACACCAAGGTTGGAATCAAAAGGGTTTGGGTCCCTAAAGGCACCATACCTAATTCTAACACACAAGGACCCAAAACAATTTGGGTACCAAAAGTTAAATCTTGAATGTGTGTTGTAGGTGTGCTTGAAGACCAAGAGCTCAAGTTGGTATCTTGATAGTGGTTGCTCCAAGCACATGACCGGAGATGGCTCCAAGTTCTCCTCCCTTACACACAAGAAACATGGTCATGTCACATATGGTGACAACAACAAAGGGAAGATTCTTGGAATTGGCAAAGTTGGTAAGATCCCTTCATCATCTATTGATAATGTCTTACTTGTTGAAGGACTTAAACATAATTTACTTAGTATTAGTCAATTGTGTGATAAAGGAAATAGAGTTATATTTGATTCCTCTTGTTGTATAATTGAGGGAAAGGATGACAAGCAAGTTAAGTTTGTTGGTCATAGGGTAAATAACATATATATGATTAGTCTTGATGACATTTCCTCAAATGATGCTAAATGCTTTATGAGTAGAGAAAATGATTCATGGTTATGGCATAGAAGAATTGCTCACATTCACATGGATCACTTAAACAAATTGGTTTCTAAAGAACTAGTAATTGGTCTTCCAAAGCTCAAATTTGAAAAAGACAAACTTTGTGATGCATGTCAGGAAAACAAGTAAAGGTCTCTTTCAAGGCTAAAAACATAGTTTCAACTTCTAGACCTTTACAACTTTTGCACATGGATCTTTTTGGACCCTCTAGAACTATGAGCTTTGGTGGGAATTATTATGCATTAGTAATTGTGGATGATTTTTCTAGATTTACATGGACATTATTCTTAGCTCACAAAAATGATGCTTTTCAATCATTTAGAAAACTTGCCAAAGTTATCCAAAACGAAAAAGGTTTTTGTATTGCATCCATAAGAAGTGATCATGGTGGTGAATTTGAAAATCATGAATTTGAAACTTTTTGTGATGAACATGGCATTGAGCATAATTTTTCTGCCCCTAGAACACCACAACAAAATGGTGTTGTAGAAAGGAAAAATCGATCTTTAGAAGAAATGGCAAGAACTATGCTCAATGAGGCCAACCTTCCTAAGTACTTTTGAATGATGCGGTTAACACCGCTTGTTATGTTATGAATAGAGCCCTAATAAGGCCAATTTTAAAGAAAACCCCATATAAACTGTACAAAGGAAGGAAACCTAATGTGTCACATTTTCATGTCTTTGGATGTAAATGCTTTGTTTTGAATAATGGAAAGGATAACTTGGGGAAGTTTGATGCAAAATCGATGAGGGAATATTCATTGGTTATTCTATCCATAGCAAGGCCTTTAGAGTCTATAATAAACGAACTATGACCATAGAAGAATCCATACATGTTGCATTTGATGAAACTAACCCAAATGTGCCGAGAAAGGAACTTGTTGATGATGTTGCAGAAATCTTGGCAAAGACGCACTTGGAAAATCAAGAGATAGAGTCCAAGAAGAAAGAAGAGAGACTCCTTGATCACTCATGGCAAGAAAATTCTAAAATCTCGGATCTACCCAAGGAATGGAGGACTTCAAGGTATCATCCTCTTGACAAGGTGATAGGTGATGTATCAAAAGGGGTAATCACTCGAAACTCACTTAGAGATGCATGTAATCATCTAGCCTTTGTCTCTCAAGTTGAACCTAAAGACATAAATGAGGCCATTAATGATGAGCATTGGATCTTGGCCATGCAAGAAGAACTAAACCAATTTGAGAGGAATCAAGTTTGGGAATTAGTTCCAAGGCCCAATGATCATCCTATAATTGGCACCAAATGGGTCTTTAGGAACAAACTTGATGAAACGGGTTTAATAATAAGAAATAAAGCTAGGCTTGTAGCTAAGGGATATAATCAAGAAGAAGGCATAGATTATGAAGAAACTTATACTCCCGTAGCTAGATTAGAGGCCATTAGAATGCTACTTGCATATGCTTGCATCATGGATTTCAAACTCTATCAAATGGATGTCAAAAGTGCCTTTTTAAATGGTTTTATACAAGAAGAAGTGTATGTAGAACAACCTCCTGGTTTTGAGGACTTTGAAATGCCCAACCATGTTTTTAAATTGAAAAAGGCTTTGTATGGCTTGAAACAAGCTCCTAGAGCTTGGTATGAAAGGTTGAGCAAATTTCTTTTAGAAAAAGGCTTTTCTAGAGGTAAAGTTGACACCACTCTTTTCATAAAACACAAAATGCATGACATTCTTCTAGTTCAAATCTATGTTGATGACATTATATTTGGAGCTACTAACAACTCTCTTTGTAAAGAATTTTCAAATATTATGCAAAGTGAGTTTGAGATGTCCATGATGGGTGAGCTCAACTTCTTCCTTGGTCTACAAATCAAGCAAACAAGAGAAGGAACATTTATAAGCCAATCCAAGTATTGCAAGGAGCTGCTCAAAAAGTTTGGAATGGACAATGCCAAGCATATGGCTACTCCTATGGGCACCTCTTGCTATTTGGACAAGGATGAAGGAGGTAAATCGGTAGAAATTACAAAATATAGAGGTATGATTGGTTCACTCCTTTATCTCACTGCAAGTAGGCCTGATATAATGTTTAGTGTATGCATGTGTGCAAGATATCAAGCTAATCCTAAGGAATCACACCTAAGTGCTGTTAAGAGGATAATGAAATATCTAATAGGCACATCACAAATGGGTTTATGGTACCCTAAGGGTGCCTCATGTAGTCTTATTGGGTATTCCGATTCTGATTTTGCTGGATGCAAAATGGATCGAAAGAGCACTAGTGGGACATGCCACTTGCTAGGAAGCTCACTAGTTTCTTGGCACAGCAAGAAACAAAATAGTGTGGCATTGTCCACAAAGTGAATATGTATGTTGCGGTGGGAGTTGCTTGTGCTCAAGTCCTTTGGATGAAACAAAGAACTCTTGGACTATGGTCTTGAGCTTGATCACATTCCCATAAAATGTGATAATACTAGTGCAATTAACTTGTCAAAAAATCCCATTTTGCATTCTAGAACTAAGCACATTGAAATAAGACATCATTTCATTAGAGATCATGTTCAAAGAGGTGATTGCATACTTGAATTTGTTGAAACAACTAAGCAATTAGTGATATTTTCACCAAACCCCTTGCAAAAGAAGCATTTTTCTACATTAGAAACGAACTGGGTATATTGGACCATTCATGCATAAATTAAATATTTGTCATAATCCTAACACAAAAGCCTAAGCTTGCGTTTTTGCATAATTATGCCACACTCTTTGCACAATCTCTCAATTTTCATTATATATATTTGAATCCCATACTAACTTGAGCGTCGGAGGTTTCCCTAAATTATTTTGCAGTGCTCCCTCATGTCCAACTTTGACAAGAAATTCAACAACCTCAAATTTCACCAAAAAGGGTGAAATTCTTGGTAAAAATGATAATTCTGATCAATTATATGAGTTGAATCATAATGTGATTAGTCTATATACTAGGATGATGATTTGAATTGATTTAAGTTGCTTTAAAACTGTTTTGGATGGATTAAAATTGATTATATGCTGTTTGGAACGCAAAAATCTGAGTTAAAGAGTCTTGTAATCGATTACAATGCCTTTGTAATCGATTACACAGTTCAATCACACGCATGTAATCGATTACACACATTTTGTAATCGATTATAATCAACTCAGAACTCAGTAATCGATTACATCATCTATGTAATCGATTACAAGGTTCCAGAAAGCATGTAATCGATTACACCAAAAATGTAATCGATTACATACCCACTGAGAATGCATGTAATCGATTACACACTAAATGTAATCGATTACACGGGGTTTTTTAAAAGGCTCCGACGCGCGTAGTGGTCATTTCTGTTTGCCCTGTTCATCTTCCTCGTTCTCTCCCTCTGCACCCACGCACCTCAGATCTCAAAACCTCTCATTTCTCACTCAAATTTCCATCAAAACTCATCATTTCGCCTCTCTCAATCTCGGAAATCCCCTCTCCACATAACCCACCGATCAAATCTCCTCAAATCCCTCATCCAAAATCTCCCCATCTTCTCTCACGAACACCCTCTCCACTTTTCTAACCTAATTTCGTCCCTCTCTCTCTCCTCACTCATCCCCAACCATTTACCACTCAACCCGTGCTTCTCTCTCTCATCAATGGCTGAATCCTCCCATCGCTCGAAGCGCCCAAGAACAGGGGCTGCTGTTGGAAGTTCCTCTGGTGGCTCTACACGCAATATCTCTGGGTTGGACCTCACGAGGCACTTCTCCACCGTGAAGAAAGCTGAGTTGTTCCGAAGAACTTCCAACTTTTCGCAAAATCATCTCTCCCAGGTATCTACCCATCACCTTCTGCGAGAGTGAACCGTTAGTGAGCTTTAGGACAATAGAAAACTTAGGCTTGCTGGGATTCCTAAGTATAGAGAAGGCCATCTACCCTAACCTTATGCCTTGATTTGTTTTTTCCACCTTGTACTTATTTTTTGTTTTTCAAACTCTGATTATATAAAATTGGTATACCTTTATGGTTATCTTTTGATTATTGCCTACTGGTTGTGACATGTTTATTTGTACATGCTGATTCTTAATACATAAACGTGTTTTCACTTTGAATGGTTGGCTGTTGGAATATTGCTTGGACTGATCTCTCGTGGCTTTTCTGTTATGGCAAACAATTGGGAATCATGAACTATAACTGTCATGCTGTCCATTTTTTTTAAAATGCTTATGTCTTTTTGATAATGCCAACGGGGGAGAAAATAAGGAAAAATGAAATGTAATTAAAGGTTGCATGAGTACGGGGGAGTTAAAATGAAATGTAATTAAAGGTTGCATGAGTACGGGGGAGTTATTGAACTTTTAAGTTATTAAGCTTTTCATATGCAAAATCTAACCCAATATCATGCATAATCTCCGGGGACAGCATTGTAACTAAATGACTATGATATACAAATGCAAAAACTCTTTCTTTTTCCTATGATCAGTTTGTCATCATCAAAAAGGGGGAGAATGTGAATGCTTATGTCTCTAAGGCATGTCGAAAGGTTTTTGATGATAACAAAAGCAAAAGAGAAGATCAAGCACAAAAGGAAAAATCAAGATCAAAGAAAGAAGACAAAGGTTTAATTAGTTATTTAGACTTAGGACATTAATGTTAAATGCTCTCAAGATTTCTCAAATGGTTTTTCAATATATATGATTTCAAAATAAATGGGAAATTTCAAAGATAAACATGGCTTTCAATAAAACCTGAGTTTCAACTTTAAATCTAACACTCTTAAAAGGATTTATGTTTAAACAAGTATCTTGAGGTGTTGGAAATGACTTACAAGAGTTATTGGACTTGAAAAATGTGTTCAAAGGCTAATGTAATCGATTACACAATGTTTGTAATCGATTACACATCAAAGAAAGCATGTAATCGATTACATGAACAATGTAATCGATTACAAAGCAAGTCGAGAAGGCATGTAATCGATTACACAAGATATGTAATCGATTACACAAAGCCCAGAAAGGCAAAGAACACGTTCGACAAGAAATGTAATCGATTACACAATATATGTAATCGATTACACAAAACCCAGAAACTCAAAGAACATGTTCGACGAGACATGTAATCAATTACAAGGATATTGTAATCGATTACACAGCAAGTCAGAAGTCATGTAATCGATTACATGAGCATTGTAATCGATTACAAGCAAAGTCAGAAGCCATGTAATCGATTACCTCAAGAATGTAATCGATTACACACAGAGCCCGAAAGTTCAGAAAACGTTGGAACAATAATGTAATCGATTACCTGAGATATGTAATCGATTACACGCATCCTGACAACGTCCAACGGCTATATTAAATGCATTAAATGCATGCCCAACTACCTCCAACGGCTCTATTAATTGAGAAACTTATAAATACCCAAGTTGGGTCTTTGTTTACTGTTGACCTTGAACCAAAAACTGATCATTATACTTCAAAACGTGAATCAATTCTTAAAATCATTTCTTACTCGTTTTCGACTAAAAACGTGAAAAATCTTTGAGAGCATATTAGAGCTTCAATTTGTAAACACTTGCTCTAGAGAGCTTCTTCTATTTCAATCTTATACTTTCGATTAGTGAGGGTGAGGTATCCCTCAAGTATTGTAAGGGTGAGGTATCCCTTGGAAAATAGAGGCTCAAGCTTTTGGGTGAGGTATCCCATACTTGTTGAGTGCTCAAGGTTGTAGTGGTTTTTCAAGCACCCATTGAAGCTTGAAGATATAGTGGAAAATCTCAAGGTGTTGCTTGGGACTTTGGACGTAGATCACAAGTGGAGTAGTGATTGAACCAGGATAAACGACTGTGTTTGTTTCTCTAAACTCTCCTATGTTTATCTTTGTGCACTGTTTCATTGTTTTATTTGGATATTGTCTCCTTGACTATTACGTTCATTAGTAAAAGTGCTTAACTCATCTATTCAATTATCTCTGATCATTCAATAGCTTCAACGAAAATTGATTGTCAAACGATTTGCGAAAGATTTGTGAACTTATTTTTAACTACTCAATTCACCCCACCTCTTGAGTATTGGGGCCACTTGGTAACATAAACTTCATATGATTATTACTTTGATTCACTAACTACTTGCCAAGCTTGACTTTTTCAATGAGATTTAATGGAGCAAGAAAAATGGATGCAAAGGATCATGGGGTAAAGCATTTCAATGTGAGGATCATGAAGGAAAACTTGAAGAAAGAGCATCATGAAGAAGGAATTCAAGGAAGATCATTAGGAACCTTTTTGTAAAGAAAAGACTTAGTATAATTCTTTGATTAAGCTTTCTAAAATAAGTAAAAATGGTTTTCAAAAGTAAAAATGAACTAAGAATGAAAAAGGTTAATTAATAAGTCTGTACATCTATGT
Source organism: Ormosia semicastrata (assembly GCA_029884595.1). Lineage (NCBI taxonomy): Eukaryota > Viridiplantae > Streptophyta > Magnoliopsida > Fabales > Fabaceae > Ormosia > Ormosia semicastrata. The sequence goes on along the minus strand of JAQQTO010000060.1, from coordinate 503,106 downwards.
GTACATCAATGTACTTTCAGTTAATTAACTAACTTTTAATGAAAACCTCAGTGTACATCTATGTATAAGTATTATACATCTATGTATACATCAATTGATTCTGGACGTACTTGGTCAGTATGCATTTTTGCATCTATATATCGATTAGTACATCGATGCATAAGCCAAAACAGAAGCAAAGATTTTTTAAAATAGTCATACAATCGATTAGGTAATCGATGTATAAACTTCTGGGCTGAAATTGTAAGTGTTTTTCAAGAACAACATCGATGTATTAATGTGTGTATCACTCAAGATCAAGAACATCCAAGAACATAATCGATTAGGCAATCGATGTACATACGTTGTAAGAGTGAAATTTTTGTTTAATACATCTGTGTACTAATTGATTGACTGATAACAGAATTCTTTTTATAAGTTTGTTTTGATCTTAATTATCTTGTAAAGTGTGTCCAACGAATTTATTTTGAAATATACCTATATAAGGACATTTGAAAACACTTTCAAAACAACAACTCTTTCAAAATTTGAGATTAAACACACAAATATAGAGAGAGAGCTTTTCATTGAAAAACTGAGTATTTTTCTATAGAGCTTCAATTTGTAATATCTGATTTTCTTATAATCTGATTCAATCTTTTCGTATTATAAAAGAGAGATAAGAGAAAAAGTTCTCTCGCTGATTAAATCAAGAGTAGAAGGGACTCTTGGTGCTGTGCAAGAGTAGAAGGAACTCTTGTGGGAATTACAATTCCTTTAACTGGAAAAGCTGTCATTTGGGTAGAAGGAACCAAGAAGTGTAGCTTGTGTAAAGAATCTTGTAAATTAATTTTTAATAGTGGACAAAACTCATAGTTTTGTGGGGACTGCATATAGGTTACTAGAAGAGGTAGCTGAACTAGGATAAATCTCGGTTTACAATTTTTTCTATCCCTTAACTCTTTATTTGCTTTATTTTTGAATGTATGAATTAAGCAATATGTTAGGGATGCTTGCATGATTTGATTAGTTTTGATCTTGTTCATATCTGAAATCAATCTTATTGTTAATAGTTCTTTATAAGTTTCAAGTCTTGATAGAAATGCATCTTGCAAAAACACATTTTGGTTTATTGGTTGACAAAATCTTTTTCATAATTATAGAAAAGAATTAGTTTTTTGCAAAAAGGGGAAAAGTTTCAAAAACTTATCATACTCAATTCAACCCCCCCTTCTTGAGTATTATGAAGCCACAACCAACAAGTGGTATCAGAGCTTTCACTCTTGTGTAAAGCTTAACAGCTTAAGAGAATGGCTTCAAATGACATCTTGGGAGAAGGGGCTTCCTTGGCAAGACCCCCTGCTTTCAATGGCACTACCTATATGTATTGGAAAGAAAGGATGTTAATATTCCTTGAGGCTAGTGGTATTGATGTATTAGATGCTATTGAGAATGGTTCATATATTCCTCACACTCTCGATGCAAATGGCACCAAGAAAGAAAAACCTAGAAGTGAATGAGATGATGATGACAAAAAGAGAGTAGGTTATAATGCTAAATCTAAGAATATTATAATTATTGCCTTGAGTTATGATGAATTTTTCAGGCTTTCAAATTGTAAGACAGCCAAGCAAATGTGGGATACACTGCAAATTACTCATGAAGGAACCAGTGATGTAAAGAGAGCAAGAATGAACTCACTCATGCATGAGTATGAACTCTTTCAAATGAAGAATGGTGAAGACATCAATGATATGCAAAGGAGATTCACTCACATAGTGAATCGACTGAATAGACTTGGAAAGAGCATTTTAGATGAACAACAAATCAACAAGATTATGAGATGTTTGGTAAGAGAATGGCAACCAAAGATTACTACTATAGCTGAATCAAAGGACTTAGCAACTATGAATATTGCTACACTATTTGGAAAACTTAAAGAGCACGAGATAGAGTTGCATAGATTGAATGACCATGAAGAGAATGAGAAAAAGAAAAGAGGCTTATCACTTAAAGCACATGTCTCCAAAGAAAATTTTGACAGTGATGAAGATGAAGAAGTTGAAGAAAATGATGAATCTGAAGAGGATATGGGACTGCTAGTTAAAAAGTTCAAGAGATTCCTCAAAAAGAAGAAAACCTTCAACAAAAGGCCCTCAAACTTCTTTTCAAAGAAGAACACTTCAAAAGCTGAAAGTTCAACATCAACTATAAAGTGCTATGCATGTGGCAAACCTGGACATTACAAGAATGAGTGTCCTAAACTTCAAAAGAAGGACAAGCATGACAATCATGAGTCCAAGGACAAGAAAAATAGAAAGCCAAGAAGAGCATATATAGCTTGGGAGGAGAATGACATGGATTCCTCTGAAGATTCTGAGGAAGAAGAAGCCAATCTTTGTCTCGTGATTAACCATCAAAGTGACAATGAAGATGAGGTAAATGAAATCCCCCTACCTATGATGAACTACAAGATGCCTTTGATGAATTGCATAGTGAATATCTGAAAATTGTTAACCAATTAATGTCATCTAAGAAAGTTATTGCTAAACAATGTAGTGATTATGCATCTCTTCAAATTAAGATTAAAGAATTAGAAGCTAAGAACAATAAGCTAAGTGCATCTAGTTCTACATGTTCTAATTGCAATATTCTGGAAAAAGAAGTAGAAAAACTGAAAACCACTCTATCTAAATTTACAATAGGAAGAGATAATCTAAATGCCATATTAGGACAGCAAAAAGGAGTATATGACAAAGCTAGAATAGGCTATAAACCAGCATTGCATGAAAAGGTTTTTAAGAAACTCTTTATTGTACCTAAATCCTCTATTAGTCCTTTTGTTAAATGTTTCTATTATGTAAGAAAAGGACATACAGCTTCTACATGCTATCTTAGAAATCCTTCAAGGATTAGTGTTAAATAAATTTGGGTTCCCAAGGGAACATATGTTATGACTAACACCAAAGGACCCAACAAAATTTGGGTACCTAAGACAAATGCTTAGAATCTATTTTGTAGGTGTGTTTGAGAGCCAAAAGTACAGATTGGTATCTTGATAGTGACTGCTCCAAAAATATGACTGGAGATATCACAAGGTTCTCATCCTTCATTCCCAAACAAGGTGGAAGTGTCACCTATGGTGATAACAACAAAGGAATGATCCTAGGAGTTGGAACAATTAGAAGAAGCACAACTACCAAGATAGAAAATGTACTATATGTGGAAGGGCTCAAGCACAATTTACTAAGTATTAGCCAACTATGTGATAATACTAGTGCTATAAATCTCACTAAGAATCCTATAATACATTCAAGAACTAAACACAACGAGATAAGACATCATTTCATAAGGGATTACATTCAAAGTGGAGATATAATCATTGAATATATTGATACATCTAAGCAATTAGTTGATATTTTCACTAAACCATTGGCTAAAGAAAGCTTTTTCTACATAAGAAGAGAATTAGGAATAATTGATCCTACCTATACTTGATGTTTTGAATGTTGAATGCATGATAATTTGATGTTTGATGTTTGTACATCAATTAAACAATCGATTATTTTGATCAAATAGGTACAGGATATCAAATACATCGATTGACACATCGATTGATCTGTTATGAAAATATGAAAATTCCAATTTGATCTGCTATACATCGATTATCACATCGATTGAATTACTAATCTAAGATGCACTACTCACAGTAAGTGCCTATGCATCGATTGATACATCGATTATAAATGGATTCAAAGTCTGATCCTGTGTATACATCGATTGTGACATCGATTGAGTGATAGTTCTAAAATTTAGGACTCACTGACTTACCCTATACATCGATTTGTACATCGATTGGGTGTATGCTGCAATTGTTGGACTCTTTGACATTGCTTATACATCGATGCACACATCGATTGAGTTCAAGTTTTCAAAACTTGGTAATCTCTGACTTCGCTTATATATCAATTAATACATCGATGTACCTAGTTTAAAATTCAAAATCCTGATGCTAAGTACATCGATTAGCATGTGTTTATAGAAGGAAAAACCCTTTAATACATCGATTGGGTAATCGATTGACTGATCTGGGGTTATAAATTTTAATCCTTCCCTCCAAATTTTTCACTTTTCAAATCAAAGTTTCAAAAGGCCAAACCCTAGCAGAGCTCAAAATCATCTCCAATGGCTCGTGTGAAGCAACCTGGACCCTCTACACCTGTTCCCTCTAACTCCACATCTTCTTTCTCAACTCAATCTTCCACACCTCAACATGTTTCACCCAAAGCAACCCCTGCTCGCCCTAAAAGAAAAAGAACTGAGAAAACTCAGACTTCTCAAAGGATTGATAAGCTTCCAATCAAAAGCTTGAAGAAGACACAAGACAAGTGCAAGAAGGTAACTGAATCTTCAAAACCAGCACCCAAGAAATAAGAAAAGAAGAAGAAAGGGGTGAAGTAAACACCTAAAAAGAAGACTGATCAAAAGAAGAGAAAAAGAACAGAGGAAGAAGATGAAGATGATAAAGGAGTTACTGAGATTGAACTTCTCAAGAGGTATTTTTCTGATGAGGAGTACATCATGCTTTCCAAGAATAATTTTAAAAATAGGGATATTCACGAGGCTAGGACTATAGATTTTAACTATTTTGAGGTCAATGAGTTTACTTTTCACAAGATTTTAGAGAAGTATAAGCTGAGTGAATTTTTGCAAATTAAAAGTGATATTTACCCTACATTGATCAAAGCATTTTACTTTACATTTGAGATAGACAATAAGAGATTTTCTGCTGAGGTAAAGAACACAAGAATTGAGATGACTTTTGATGAGTTTGCTCAATTTACTGGACTAGATTACAAAGGAAGTAATCTTGCTGGCACTGGACCTGACAGTGTATGGATTAAGAACTTTGACAAAGAAAAAGCAATGAAGGTGCTTCTAGTTGAAAATGCACCAGAAGGAAGATTGATCAACATCAGCTCTATGCACATTTAGCATAGGCTCCTACAATATGTGCTTAGCAGGATGCTTTTACCAAGATCTGAAAATCATACTGTGTTGCAGAACAATGATATTCTGCTGCTCTGGGCTATGATACAGAAGAAGTAGTTGAGTTAGAGCTTCATAATTGCCAAGCACATGCTGGATTGTAAAATCAGTGGAGCTACCCTACCCTACCCTGGATTAGTGGTGAGATTGTTGGAGCATTTTGAAGTCTCTCTAGATAATGAAGAGAGGTTTCAGGCTAGGCAGGTCACTCACAAATTTGGTAAAGAGACTATTAGCAAGATGAAGCTTGCTAAAGTGAATGAAGAGTGGGTTAGGATAGCTGGTGAAGAACCAAGAGTTGCTGTGGAAAACTCAGAGCTGAATAACAAGATGGACAAGCTGCTCCAAATGTTTCAAAATTTTGAGACTAAACAAATAAAACATCATTTAATGTTAAAACAGTCTATTGATTATCTGCATATCAGACTTAACACATTGAAAGGCCTAATGGCCACTTTGCATCAAAATCTAGGCATTTCCATCACTGCACCTCCAGAAGTTCATCCCACTTTTGAAGATGTTGTGAACATGGCTAGAGAAGCTGTTGCTACTGCACCTGAAGAAGAAGGTAATCCTAAAGAACAAGCAGCTCAACCTTCACAGCACACTAAAGAACTAAGGACAAATGAAGATGTTTAGATCTTAGGGTGTCTTAAGTGTGTCTATAATGCTGTTAACATACTATTTTTGATGTTTTTGTTTTACTATTTTCTATTTCAATCTTTCTTTGAATAATGATGAATATAAATGACTGGCTAACTTGTTTTGATTATGCTTATATGAATGAATGAATTCATGATATCAATGAATGGTTAAATTTCTAGTATGTACCTTGTTTTACATGCTTTTATAATATGATTATTATTTTGAATCTCTCACACATGTTCTTTTTGATAATGACAAAGGGGGAGAATGGGTACCATACTAAAATAAAATAACTTGAACTAATGATCTAAAATAATGATGTAATGATCCTATACATGTTTAAATGATAAGAACTATCAATTAGGGGGAGTAAATGGTAAACAACTGCTACTTTACTGCTATTTTTTTTATTACTCTGATATTTCTAATTACTTCCTAAGATATATTAAATGTTAAACATGTTATATATATAATATGTATGGTAAGTTTGTCATCAATCAAAAAGGGAAAGTTTGTGGATAAATGACCCTGGTATGTTTTGATTAATGACTAAACTTCATATGATTATTACTTTGATTCACTAACTACTTGCCAAGCTTAACTTTTTCAATGAGATTTAATGGAGCAAGAAAAGTGGATGCAAAGGATCATGGAGCAAAGCATTTCAATGTGAGAATTGTGAAGGAAAACTTGAAGAAGGAGCATCATGAAGAAGGAATTCAAGGAATATCATTAGGAACCTTTTTGTAAAGAAAAGACTTAGTATAATTCTTTGATTAAGCTTTCTAAAATAAGTAAAAATGGTTTTCAAAAGTAAAAATGAACTAAGAATGAAAAAGGTTAATTAATGAGTCTGTACATTTATGTGTACATCAATGTACTTTTAGTTAATTAACTAACTTTTAATGAAAACCTCAGTGTACATCTATGTATAAGTGTTATACATCTATGTATACATCGATTGATTCTGGACGTACTTGGTCAGTATTCATTTTTGCATCTATACATCGATTGGTACATCGATGCATAAGCCAAAACAGAAGCAAAGACTTTTTAAAATAGTCATACAATCGATTAGGTAATCGATGTATAAACTTCTGGGCTAAAATTGCAAGTGTTTTTCAAGAACAATATTGATGTATTAAGATCAAGAAAATCCAAGAACATAATCGATTAGGCAATTGATGTACACACATTGTAAGAGTGAAATTTTTGTTTAATACATCTGTGTACTAATCAATTGACTGATAACAGAATTCTTTTTATAAGTTTATTTTGATCTTAACTATCTTGTAAAGTGTGTCCAATGAATCTATTTTGAAATATACTTATATAAGGACATTTAAAAACACTTTCAAAACAACAACTCATTCAAAATTTGAGATCAAACACACAAATATAGAGAGAGAGCTTTTCATTGAAAAACTAAGTATTTTTCTGTAGATCTTCAATTTGTAATATCTGATTTTCTTAGAATCTAATTCAATCTTTTTGTATTGTAAAATAAAGATAAGAGAGAAGGTTCTCTTGCTGATTAAATTAAGAGTAGAAGAGACTCTTGGTGCTATGCAAGAGTAGAAGGAACTTTTGTGGGAATTGCAAGATTGCTTTGATTGGAAAAGCTGTCATTTGGGTAGAAGGAACCAAGAAGTGAAGCTTGTGTAAAGAATCTTATAAATTGATTTTTAATAGTGGACAAAACTCACAGTTTTGTGGGGACTGGATGTAGATTACCAGAGGAGGTAGCTGAACTAGGATAAATCTTGATTTGCAATTTTCTCTATCCCTTAACTCTTTATTTGCTTTATTTTTGAATGTATGAATTAAGCAATATGTTAGGGATGATTGCATGATTTGATTAGTTTTTATCTTGCTTATATCTGAAATCAATCTTATTATTAATAGTTCTTTATAAGTTTCAAGTCTTTATAGAAATACATCTTACAAAAACACATTTTGGTTTGTTAGTTGACAAAATCTTTTTCATAGTTATAGAAAAGAATCAGTTTTTGCAAAAAGGGGAAAAGTTTTAGAAACTTATCATACTCAATTCAACCCCCCCTTCTTGAGTATTACGAAGCCACAACTAACATCATGTGCACGTGCATAGTGAGTCAACATATTACTTGGCATTTATTTATACGATGATTGGAAATATTGCCTTATTAATGTTATAACTGCCTGGATTTATTAAGTTGTTTACTATTTACTTCCTGATGCTGATTGTTATTTCTAAAATGCTCTGTGGGTGCTTTGCGCCGTTCTATTTCTTTACTGCCATAATTGGTACTAAATGTAGGATATCTTAGCTCTTTTTTGTATTTCTACTATTTTGTTTATTTATGTGTTTCTCTAAAGACGTCAGAGAGGAAGGAGAAGTGCACGAATTCCCTGGCTTTTGGCCTGATTTTGACTAGTTACCTATTTTGGTCATGGCGTCCCGTCCGCGAGGCTTTTTGGGGTATGTGAGATTGACTTTTCATGGAAGTCTGGACTACTGGCACATCAACCTGAGTACTAATCGCTGCGTTTACCTCAGAGACGTGACTGTGCCTCTGGCTTGGGGACGTTATGATCCACCTATCTTTACTTTTAATGCTCACTTGCATTTAGAGTTTTACTTGCCCATACGTGATATGTGGGGTGAACGCTATTACTCCCCATAAGAGGATTCTTTCTTATCCTCTGCACGAGCCCCTGCTAGTAACTCGGTTGCTCCGATGAAGATTTCCTCTGATGAGGAAGACCCTGAGAAGGATCCATCTACGGTTCTTTCTTATTCGCTTTAGGGGCTGATGCTGTTGGTAGCCGTTGATGGCTATCTGTAAATTTTTTGGGGGCCTAATGTTTTGTCTCTTTTGGTGGGCTATATATGTATAATCATTTTAGGGCACGTGAAACTTCTACCTTTTGTATATTTGGTGATATATCTAAATAAGTATGATATAAGTATATATAGAAGTATGATGTATGGATGTATGGTTTACTTCTCATGTTACTTTTTGTTGTGACCATGTATCATCTTATTTTATTTTTAGTACAAAAAAAAAAAGAATTCGCCAAATCATTTGCACGATTACAACTAAACCAGCTTATCTATATTAAAATGAATCGGGTCTAGGTTTATACATTTTGTTTCCGTTTCGTGGTTATGGTATGACGTTCCCTCCTCAAAAAGGGGCATTACACTAGTTTGGTATCAGAGCCCCGGTTTATGTTTTCTTTCGGGTCTTTGTGGTTAGGTCTGTCTTGTTTGTGTTGTGTGATTCTTTGTGTTTGGTATTTCAAAAGAATACATCAAATTCTTCCTTGTGTTTTTCATTCAGTCTACCTTGAAAAGCCAAAATGGCACGCAGTGGGGGCATGGTCGTAGCAATCGAAGCAATGAAACGAATGGTGGACGTCATTGCACAACAAACTGAGAGAGCTGCTCAACAGCAGGAAAGGGCTGCACAACAGCTAGAAGCTTCAGCCGATGCTCAAAATCTGTCGAAGTTCCATTATAACAACCCTCCTCAGTTTAAGGGAGAATTTGATCCAGAGAAGGCTAGTCTTTGGATTAAGGAGTTGGAGAAAATTTTCAAAGGCATGAACTGTGTCGATAACAAGAAGGTAACCTATGCTGCTTTTATGCTGATCGGAGATACGAAAGATTGGTGGAACGGAGCGTAGAGATTACTAGAAGCTGAAGGTTGAGTAATCACCTGGGGAGTATTCAAGGATAAATTCTTGGAGAAGTATTTCCCAGCAAGTGCAAGGCATGAGAAAGAGATGGAGTTTCTTAGTTTGAGGCAATAGAACTTGACTGTCAGTGAGTATGCCGCGAGGTTCGAGAGCTTGTCCAAATTTTCAACGTATTTTCAACACCAACCAGACGAGGTGTGGAAGTGTCAAGAATTTGAGGAAGGATTGAGGCATGACATGAAAAGGGCGGTCATAACCTTGAGGATCAACCAGTTTTCAGAGTTGTTAGACATATGTCACCGAGTAGAAGATCTGGATCAGGTGCGAGACACGAGGAATCGTAACTTTGGACCTACTAAGTTCCAAAGAGGAGGTGGTAACAATGCAAACCGCTTTCAAAAGAAACCCTATTCCCGACCACTAGGAAGTCAGCAACAGTCACCTAGTGGAGGTTCCAATGGAAGTTCTGGTGGAAATTGAACCAGTCAGAATATGGCGTTTTCACCAAAGTGTTTGAAGTGTGGGAAAGACCACCTAACGAGGGATTGCACCATCAAAGGAATAATCTGCTTCAAGTGTGGGAAACTTGGACACGTCTCTAGGGACTGCAATCAAGCTAAGGCAGAGCCTTCAGTCAACGCTACACGAGTTGCAAAACTGCAGGCAGGAGGCCGAGTCTACACTATGAGTGGAACGGAAGCCTCCGAATCTGAAGATCTGATACATGGAGAGGGTACTATAGGAGGTAATCTTTTAACTGTACTGTATGACTCTGGGGCAACCCACTCTTTCATTTCTTATGACTTTGTGCAACGACTTAGTTTACCTGTGTCTTCCTTACCTTTTGACTACACTGTTTCTACCCCTATTGCTAAACCTGTCATTACCACCAAAGTTTGTTTAAATTGTCCTTTAATTGTTGAGGGTCGAATATTTTTTGTTGATTTGATCTATTTACCTCTTTCCCAATTAGACGTAATTTTAGGAATGGATTAATTGTCTTCTAACCATATCCTATTAGACTGTTCTAGTAAAACCATAGTTTTTCCTATGGATGAAGTTTCTAGATTTTTGATGGTCAACTAAGTTTGAGCTTTCTTAAAAGAAGGAGCTCAGGGATACTTGCTATTGTCTTCCTTAGAAGTCAAGAGCAAAATAGATTTGGATGCTATTCCGGTAGCTAATAAATTTCCTGAAGATTTTCCTGATGACGTACCTAGTTTACTACCGGAGCGGGAGATAGAATTCACCATTAATTTTGTGCCTGGATCTGGTCCTATATCTATAGCGCCTTACAGGATGTCACCATCAGAGTTAGTCACCATGGGGGCACCAGTGCTGCTAGTCAAGAAGAAGGATAGGACTTTGCGATTATGTGTGGACTATCTTCATCTGAATAAGGTCACAATCAAGAACAAGTATCCACTACCGAGGATAGATGACTTGATGGATCAACTGAAAGGAGCGGCAGTATTCTCTAAGATCGATCTATGATCGAGCTATCATCAGATTCGGGTAAAGGTGGAGGATATTCCCAAAACGGCTTTTCGTACCCGTTATGGTCATTACGAATATCTTGTGATGTCGTTTGGTGTAACGAATGCACCTGTCATATTCATGAACTACATGAATAGAATCTTTCGTCCTTACTTGGACAGATTTGTTGTTGTCTTCATTGACGACATTCTGATCTATTCTCAAAATCAGGAGGATCATGTTGTACATCTCAGTATAGTTCTCTAGATTCTGAAGGAGAAGAAGTTGTACGCCAAATTATCGAAGTGTGAATTCTGGCTAGAAGAAGTTAAGTTTTTAGGTCATGTGATCTCGAGGTACGGGATTACAATGGATCCGTAAAAAATGGAAGCGATTCTGTAATGGAAAAGGCTGAAGATAGTGACAGAAATTTAGAGCTTTGTAGGATTAGTTGGATACTATCAGAGATTCATTGAGGGATTCTCTAAGATAGCAGGGCCTCTTACTCAGCTCACGAGAAAGAATCAAGCCTTTGAGTGGACTAATGCTTGCGAAGAAAGTTTCCAAGAATTGAAGAGATGGCTAACTACTTCACCAGTGTTAGTTCTACTTGATCCAAGTGAACCATTCGAAGTGTATTGTGATGCTTTATACCAAGGATTAGGGTGTGTGCTTATGCAAAATAGAAAAGTGGTGGCTTACGCTTCGAGATAGTTACGAGTGCATGAGAAGAACTACCCAACTCATGACCTAGAGTTAGCAGTTGTGGTATTCGCTCTGAAGATATAAAGGCATTTTCTTTATGGGGTGACATTCAACGTCTTTAGTGACCACGAGAGCTTGAAGTACCTGTATGACCAAAAGGAGTTGAATATGAGACAGCGAAGGTGGTTGAAATTTCTGAAAGATTATGATTTTTAACTTCTGTATCACCCCGGGAAGGCAAACGTTGTGGCAAACACTTTGAGTAGGAAGATGCTCAGTATCTCTACTATGATGATCAAGGGAAAGGATTTAATAGAGCAATTCAGGGATGTATGGTCCTTTGTGGAATTGGCACCAAGGAAGATTTGCATAAACATGGTCACTATTTCAAGTGAATTAATGGAAGACATCTAAGAGAAACAGAAAGTTAATAAGTTTTTGCAAGAAGAAAGGGAGTTAATGAAGCAAGGCGGTGTGACAACATTTGAGGAAGGAATTGATGGAATCCTAAGATTCAGAGGTAAAGTGTGTATACCTAGGGACCAAGAACTTAGAAAGTATATTCTTGAACACGCTTACACGAGCAAGTTGAGTATGCATCCAGGAATAACCAAGATGTATCAAGACCTAAAACGGTTATTTTGGTGGCACGGAATGAAGAGTGATATTGCCAGATATGTGTTGTCTTGTCTGGTTTGTCAAAAAGCAAAGGTTGAACACCAGAGACCGTCAGGAATGTTGCAACCCCTAGCTATTCCCGAATGGAAGTGGGATAGTATTGCGATGGACTTTATAGTTGGATTACTAAAGACTAGAAAAAGTTACGATTCAATATGGGTAATCGTTGATCGACTCACGAAGTCAGCATATTTCTTACCAATCAACATAAGGTATAACATGGAGAAGTTGACTCAGCTGTATATTGGTGAGATCGTTAGGCTACATGGTGTGCCTACCAGTATTATTTCTGATAGAGATCCAAGGTTCACATCAAAGTTTTGGCAAAGTTTGCAAGGAGTGTTGGGAATGAAGCTACGTTTGAGTTCTGCTTATCATCCTCAAACTGATGGTCAATCGGAAAAGACAATTCAATCATTGGAGGATTTGCTCAGAGTTTGCGCTTTGGAACAGATTGGAAGTTGGGATGAAGTTTTACCATTGGTAGAGTTCACCTACAACAACAGTTTGCATTCGAGCATAGGGATGTGTTTAAGTGGAATTTTGGTTTAGAGAGTTAGTAACAATTCCAACAAACAAATAAATGTATCAAAACGAATGTGGGTTCAGAGTTATGTGGTAATCTCGTTGTAAAAATGGTTTTGACATTAAACAAAAGGGATTTACGAGATTTGAAATAAATGAGTAGAAAATGTAGAAAAAAAAACTTTGAAAAGATTAAAGAAATTTAAAGAAACTGAACAGAAATTTAAGAATGCAGAAAATTAGTTGAAAGCGTGTAAATGGTGCAAAATGAAAGTGCATAATTTAAATAGAAAACAGTAAAGAAAAGCAAGTGAAAGTGCAAAGAAATGTAAAAGAATTTTAAAGAACAAGACTGAAAAGTAAATGAATTTAAAAGAACATTGCATTAATTTAAATGACTTAAAATGAAAAGGGAATGCGTACTTGGATCAAAATCCATTAATCTGCTCGAGTTGAGATGTTAGGATTATGTATCAGCAAATAACCTCCTTTTTTTACATCGTGACTACTGATATTTATAGACAAAATTACAAAAATAATGGATACCCTAAAATTTTAACACGTCTTGGCAATTATGTCATCAGCATATACCCACTTTCCGATAGAACCAGCACTTAACTACTTTGACCATTTTTCGTCGACTCAATGCAACCTTTCTCTCAAATTATTCTTCTGTCCGACATCAATACCTAATTGCCACATTAGAGTCCTCCTCCTGTTCAATACTTCTGTCGATTTCACCATTTAGTATTCCTGTCGACTCAATACTTAGAAAATTTCTTCAATACCATCATCCAACCGATGAATTGGCAAATCTTTATTTTCACCTCCAACAGATGTCTCCCAAAATTTTTCTTTCGACATCGACAGGAGAAAGATAAATTTTAATAAAAAATCCTTTCAATATATATAAATATATATATATATATATATATATATATATATATATATATATTTAAATCCAACGAACCTTCCACAAGTATCTAGACAAATACACTCAAGCTTATCATTGCAAACATTAAATAGCCGTTCCTAATAAATAGGGCTCATAATTACCCCTATTTTCTCGTGAAAATATAACTTTTCAAATTCATGCGACTTTTCACTCCTTTATCACTGTTTATCATCTTCAACCTCTCACCTCTCTTTACTGTTCATCACCTTCAACTTTACCTTTGCCTGTTTTCTCTGCAAACTCTTGCCTTCTCCCATGGCTTCCAGCTCTCAAACTCCTAATGCGCCAATAGCAAACTTGGGTAGCCATGTCATAGTTCAAGACCCAGTTCTACAAAAGTCTAAACTCTGGCATCTCTCGAAGGTAATTCTCCCCATTAACGAATCTCCACTTTCCTTGGATCCTTTGGCTGCTTTCTTAGGCCCAATTCTGCCCAAGGAATTTATTACTGATGAAATAAATTCTTTCTTTCCTTGTAAAAGTTCCCAAGAAGCTATCTTGGCTTCCTTTCCTTCCATTCTTATCAGCTATTTCAAAAAATTTGAAAGGCTGTTTAGAACTCCCCTACCCATATTAATGGGTATCTTGAGTGGCTTGATAGAGTTCAAGCTTCTAAAGAAAGCTTATGGAGGGAAATAGGTATTTTTGATTGCATCCAGCTTTCTCGTTATCCCATAAAAATGGATTCTTGCATGTTGGGTGCCTCTTTCTTTTTCTGGAACAAAACCACCAACTCCTTCCAATTTTCCTATGGCATGATGGGTCCAACACTTTTCGACGTAGCTGCCATAACTGGTCTTCAACCAGATGGGGAAATCATTATGCCTGTTCTTCAACCTTCAAACATCATCGATGTATATTCAAAAGCCCCAACTTCCTTTTCCAACTTCATTAGCTTTTATTCCCCTGAATCAGTCCTGTGATTGACGAAGAACACATAGCTTTCCTTCTTCTCTGGCTTTCAGCCTATGCTATAGGTTCTAAGTCAGTTCAAGTATCCAGATCCTTCCTTCAACTTGCTAACCTTCTTCATGAAAGTCAACCACTAGCTCTTGGTCAATTTCTCCTTGCCAATCTCTATTTGAGTATAGGTGAAATTGTCTAAAGCATCAGAGCTCAGGTAAAGAAAACCAATTCTGGTGGCACAATGTGGCTACTCCAACTTTGGTTGAATGCCATACTAGGAGATTTCTTGGTCGACTCTTCTCCTCCAACATTCCCCACTCTCTCTTACTCATCGGTTTACCTTGTCGTATGAACAATTTTCCAAGAATACCCAAGTCATCACTGAAATACCTAAAGGTATTTTTTCTCTTTGCATTCTGTTATCTTTAATTCTATACCCCATTTACTAAATACACTTTCCTTCTTGTAGCACTTCCATTAAAAAGACCTTTAGAATACAAGCAGCCTCAAGGAAGTGATGATGAAGAAGAAGATGAAACCACTTCTTCAAAAAAGAATAAAAGCAAGAAAACCCAAAATCCTCCTGTTCCCAAGGCTTCAAAGGTCAAATCAATTGCATCAATGGCGACAAAGAGTTCTTCGAAACATGACGCTGCTGCTACAAAGCTTCCAAAATCAAAAACCCTCATATACTTTTTCGACCACATATTAAGACTTGGTTTTTAATTTTGTTCAAGTCTAAATTATTGTCGAATTCAGATTAGCGAATCTGCTGCCGCCACTTCTGTTTCTCCTGTCGAATCTTCAATCCCATCTCCAGAACAACATCCAAAGGTATGCCTTGTATTATTGTACATTCCCTAATACTAGGCAACAATCTCACCCTTTTACCTTTACAGAAAAAGAAGAAGAAGATTCAAACCACCATTTCTACTTCGAAGCCTCCTGTCGAAGAAACAGAAACCATCTTTCTTTCATCTGAGGTAAATTTCAATCAACACACTTCTTTTTTTCCTTAGATTCTTGACTCTTTCCACTCATCTAACACCTGATTCTATCATTTCAGGATCCGGAGGCTGAACAATCTGCAAATCATCCTCCTAAACCAGTTGTCGAACTAAGAATTGAGGAATCAATTCGACAATCACCTGAGGTAATATATCTTACTAAAATATTTTCCTAAGCATTACTTGTTCTTAAACCTCTTGTCTTTGAAACCTTTTCTACTCATCTACAGGATTCAGCAAATTTGGCTATAACTAATAGCCCACAAAGATTGGAAACAGTTAATCCTCCAGAATCCCAAACTTCTCCTAATTCTACAATTCCTGTTGTTTCCACACTGCCTCCGACAGGAACCCAAATTGTCGCAAGCTCTAAGCATATTCCAGTCCCCTTATACAATGAAGGAACTTCTCAAATAGATAGGGCTAATCCAATCCAAATTCACTCAGAAGAATTTGATATAGATGCCCTCATGGCAGTGTTTACTCCAATCGACCCACCTCTATCCCCTCCAGCCGACTTGATTACTTCGGAGCCAGAAGATACTGAAGAGATGGAAGCAGACTTAAATGATTTGCTCACAATGTTGTCAGGTGGTCATAGGAGTTCTCCTCAATCAGCCCGCTCTTCCACGCAACTAGGGTAAGATTCTAGTGACTCTCAAGTCACTAAACTCTTAGCTGAATTGAAAAACGGCTTCACCTATTCTTTTGAACACCTAAGTTCTGATCAACCCCTTCAAGAAAGGATGATGACCATTGCGACAGAACTTGAGCCCCTTGCCTAACAACTTCCAATAACTTGTCGAGCCCTTCCTACAATTGTTAAAAACTTCCTTCAGAGCTTAACAGAAAAGATGCCTACTATTCATCGAGTCATTCCTGCTTACAACAAAGAAGTCCAAGAAAAATCCAAGATCTTGAAGCAGCTGACTGACGCAAAGAATGAAAATGAACTCTTCAAAGAGAATCTTGCAAAAGGCAAAAATAAAGAGGCTGAGCTCGACAAAGAAATAGAAGATTTGAAGAAAAAACTTGAAGCAGCCGAGCGACGAAAACAAAAACTTCAAACAGCATTACAACAAGGGGCCGCTGTAACACCCTCCTTAGGGCATCACATTTCTGACTTCCGACTCATAATCTGAAAAGAAGTTCGCACAAAGTTTGAGTTATAAAAGATGGGTTTCAAATTTTCTTCTTTACTGAAACGTAAATTTACTATAAATATTAGGTAATATTGAAAATTATATTTCAACTATTCATTATGCAATATTGACACCAATTAATATCACAATTTAAAGAGAAATATAAAATTAACAGACTTATTTTTTTTTAACAGTAGCAAACCCCATGACAGGTCCTACTTAATAGCACGGTACAACACTAACGAGAAACTTTAACATACTTATTCTTTTTTCTGTCCATCTTGATACATCAGACTTTACTCCTTGTCTACCCGGCACATCTTCAAACTTGAGACAGCCACTTTTCAATGTTTCCATCAATCTCTGAGTATCTACCACTCGTTATGTCTAAGACAACTCATTCCTTCTACTGTATAATTTTAACAATACAGACAAAGCAAAACAATATAACAAAGAGGTGAGATCACCTACACCAATACCAACATGGCAAAGACAGAGATAACACAAACAATATCATATAGATAGATCATACCATAATCATGCTATCAGCATTAATCAACTATCATCATCTAATCATTTATCAGTTCAATCATCATCCAAGTACTCAAAACAATTGTCATAGCCAACATTCCTCAATTAATATATCATACATATATAAATGTTCAGATTTATGCATATGCACAAAGACTCATTTTATCAAAAATAACTCCATAGAGGTTTTCACAATTTCGAGAAGAATGCTCTGGTTAATTGTCAGCCTTAGCCCAAAGACAATCTCCCAGTCGTTGAAAAGAATCGTGTTCTTGTCGGGTATCGTCAATGCGTTGCAACGGACTGCATCGCCAAGTGGCACAGGGTACTCGCTAACTGTCCCACTCGGTCGACCGCCGTGCCTCGACGCCCCCAAGATCCATCATAGACCTCACTATCAATTCTCATTCCCTCTTCAACCACAAGGGCCATAATAGCTATTAGCTATATTTTATACAATGCACGAATATATCAGTGCAAATCCAACCCTAAAGGGCCAAATCTTTTCAATTTCATTTGTTCAATTTATATCATATGCTTCAACGCATACTTTTCCAATGCATGTATAATGCACCAAATCCATTCACATGCATCTATTTCTAATGCATACAAAATGCACCAAATACCAGTCATAGGCAAAACACGTCATTTTCTCATACAGTGTCCATACACTGGTTCAACAGTAATTATACGAAATCATGTTATCATGTTTTCATAGTTATAAAATACTTTCGCCGTGTTTTCACAAAATTGCGTAACATTTCCATTATGTTTTCACAATTCTAAAATGTTTCTGTTACATTTTCAAAATTCTAAAACGTTTCTGTTATATTTTCACGATACTGTAACACTTTTGTTACGTTTTCAAAATGTCGCAGCTCTTCTGTTGCACTTTTAAATCATGTATTAATTTTTCAATGTCTTTCTCAAACGCGTAAAAATATACGTTTCTCAAATCGTATATTACTTTTCCACTGTTTCAAAATTATGTATGTTTTTCAATAATATTTTCAATAGTATAAAATATTTAAACGCTTTCCAAATCTCATAACAATTTTTCACCAATTTTCTACCATTTTTCATAATCACGTAAAAATGTTTCCTCATTTGTTCAATCACGTAATGATTTTTCAACTATATTTCAAATCACGTAAAATATTTAAGCTTACATAAAATATTTAAATATAATTCAAATCACGTAGAAATATTTTAACATATTTCAAATTAAGCGTAGAAATATTTTACTATATTTTAAATCATTTTTAAGATACGTAAATCATTTTTCACCATTTTACAATCATATAAAATATTCCTCAATATTCCAAACATTATTTTGGACTTTCAAATAAGTCAATATCATTTTCAACACGTTTTTAAGATAATGTAAATAATTTTTCACCATAATTCTATTACAAAAAAATATTTCTCAACCTTCAAAAATTTCATTTCATCTTTTCTCAAAATATTATGACTTTGTATTTCATTTTTCACATTTTCTTACTCAAGAAAATCTTTTTCCATGTTTCTTTACTCAAGAAATTCTTTTTCAAATATAATCCACAAAATTACTTTTCCATTGATATAAATCAATGTTTCAAATCTTAAAATTTCCACACGTATTTCAAAACTTAAAAATAAGTTATACTTTAGTAAATTCTTAAATCACCATTATATTCTCCATATTTCTCAAAGCATTTCCAAACACAACCTTCTTCAAAATAAATTGAAGTTCGAAAACATTCTTGTTTACAAAAACTTAATTCTCAAATGATAAATGCTCTAATTCCATTTCCAAATTCTTGTATTAACTCAAGTTACGTTTCCACTTTGAAAATCACTTTGTTCATAAAAATCAAAGCATTACAAGCCTTCAAAAATATGGACATGACTATTGAAATCATCAAATGTTTTTCCTTTTAAATTGATATGGTTTTACACAAACAAAATTATTAAAATTTTATTTTCAAAATCGAAGTACCGATGGTTATAAAAACCAAACTCATTTGTTCAAATTCATTTTTACTTTCTTTGCAATTCCTTTTTCACTTTCTTTGCAAATCCTTAAAATCAATATTTGCCCATTTCATTCAAAACTCATATTTAGAAAAATACTTAGGATCTTTTTACACAAAATAAATTAATAAAAATTCTTCTAAAATCGTATTTTTGTTCTCTTAAAAAAAACAAACTCTTTGTTTATTTTCCATACTCTTCAAATCATCTATTATCATTCTTCATGAAAATATTAATTTAAAGATACGTAAAATATTTGTTCTAAATTTATCAAAATCTTATAAATGGCCATTGAAACCATGAATTATTTTTTTTCTTTCTAACTTAAATAAATTCCAAAACCGTATGCATTCTTTTTGCAACACAAACCTTTTGTTTATTTTCTTTACTTATCAAATCATTCAATTTTATCATTCATGAAAATATAAATTTGTGAACACCTATTTTGAGGTGTCTTGATCGAAATTCTCATTATTCTAGGGATAAAAATTTAATTTTCTTGTTCTTAAAAAAATTTCCACATTGACCCAAATCAAGGGCATCAAAACCGTAGCTCTTCCTTAGCCATTGGGACCAAGATTAGTTTTCTTTCCATCCACACATCATGGCATACATATATATATTTCATCATAAATATCACAAACATGCCATATACTCATCATGCATATTATAAGTATACTATCAAAGTCATAAAATCATGCAAAGCATATTAAGCATAGATAAAAATAATCAAAGCATAAGAAAATAAATCAAAGCTCATAAACATACAATTAATTATTACATGACCATGGATTGGAATCCTCACATGGATTCACCATCCATCAAATATAAGACCATCTCTCACCACCATACTTGGTTAGTGAGATGGATCTCCCTCTTACCTCTTGAAGATCCTCAAAAACTCTTTGTTTTGCTTCTCTTTCCAAGTCCTTCACCACCAATGGCTTCTCAAATACAAAACAAAATACATAGAAATTAGTATACTAAGCTTGATTAAGAGGAACCATGGATCAAATATGATTTAGAACATGAAAAAAAAGAAGAGAAGAAATGAAGTCTTCTTATACTTCACCTCAAAAACTCAATAACTTTGATCTTTGAAGAAAGTCCATGAAGATGAATGATTTAGAGAAAATCTCCAACATGAAAGTTGCTTAGAATATCATGTGAATTCAAGATCTATGGTTGGATTAAATTAAACAAATTATGGAACAATCATGGCTTAGAAAATCATAAACATGAATTTAAACCATAAAAACCAAAGTTTATCTCTAGGAAAGTAAGGTAAAAGTGGGATTTTGAAGCACTTAGAGTGGGATTTTGGGAAAACTTTCTAAATGAAAAGTGTTTAGAATGGTGTTTAGCTTTAGAAAATGATGAGAGTGAAAATTATAGGTGATGGATAGTGTATTTGGGTGTAGAGACCGAACCAATGGAGAGAAAATGGAAGGAAAAATCGTTGCTTGGTTCTTGGGATTTTGAGAGAATAAGATGGAGGCTTTTTGGTGAAGTAGAAAAATGAATATGGAGAGTGTGACCAAAGGTGCTACTGTCGTGGGAGTGAAAGAATGGAGAGATATGAATTCATTTGGCATAATTGAAGGCTATCACATGATGTACAAAGTCTTCCACTTTGTCATCTTTTTCTTTGGCCTAGAAAAGCTATACAAGCATGCCTAAACATGTCTCCTCCTTCCTAACACTCCAAAACCGTCCCCCCCTTCATCATTATGCATGCAAAGTTGTCATAATTATTAGTTACCATCTAGAGCATTTCTAGCCATTGATTAATTCAATGGTTATGATTTAGGTAGACTTTTGATTTAGAAGACTTAATCTAGGCCATTAGATCTTTTTCCTTTAAATTCTAACCATTAGATGTGTCTCCAAAATAAAGGGTCAAGATTGCTCCTTCAAACTTAAATCCAAGGGTCATAATTGGTCTTTGTCACTTTTTAAGACTAAATCTTCACCATTGATTAAATCTTCATCCAATGGTCACACGTGGCCTTTTTCACTTTTTAAGACTAAATCTCCACCCTTGATTTAATCTAAATCCAATGGTCATTAATGATTCATCTCCACCATTGATCAAATCTACATCCAAGGGTTGATAATGGTCATAGCCATTTATAAGACTAAATCTCTACCCTTGATTTAATTTCCATCCAACGGTTATAATTGATCCTATTCACTTTTAATATCAAATCTCCACCGTTGATTAAATCAAGATCAAGTCCCCATCGTTAATTAAATCAATGGTAGATATCCAAACCACCAATGTTGACTTAAGCAATATAATTTCTATTTTTTATCTGCTAAAACCCCACGAAAGAATATATTTACTGCATTTTTATCATCCGATAAATTAAATACAGTACAAAACATAGTACAAGAAATTTTCTAAAACTGTTTCCTGATTCAGGTTTAGTAAGATCCCCTATTTTCGTCTAAACAGTACAAATTTTTCTATGCGTAAATTTTTTTTCACTTTGTGGGACCCACCTGGGCCCACGTAAGGTCACCTGGGCCCACTTAGGACCACCTGGGCCCACATACAGTCAAAAATTCATAATCATCCACAAAATCACAAATATTAGAAAACACACAAATATCAAATCAGATTACGTAAAATAATTACCTGACGGTAAAAATTAAATTACGTAAAGTTTTTCCCGGCCCAAAAATTTTTATTTTCTTGACATGGAGTAAATTACTCAAAACGATCAAATATGTTGACGGAATAAACAAAATAATTTTACAGTATCCAGAAATTACTAAACAGTAAAATTCTGTTAACTGTCAAAATTACTGTCTAAGAGATGGGAAATTTGGGGTGTTACAGCCGCCAGGCAACAAATTATTGCCAAGAAGACCAAACATTGGGCGGTCGAAACCAAAGCTGTATTGGCAAAAAAAATTCTCTTGATGCAGAATATCAAACTGCCTGTACCGACAAGCAAACTTTGGAAGATTCCTGGGGAGTACTGCAAAAGTTTTAAATGTAAAATTTTTTCTTTTGTAAAGTTTTGTCATTATCAAGTTATATTATACATTTAGCATTCTTATTATGACATTGTAACTTGTAATTGCCAAATACATGAATGAACAATTTTTCTTCATTCCTTGTCAATTTTTACTTCACACATTGTTAGTCTATATAACTTCAAATATTTGCCATTAATCTACTTAATTCTTAAACCAGAATTAATTTCGACAAGTGTATAAGCATTTCCTGAAAATACTCTAGTCACTTTAAATGGTTCTTCACACTTCGGAGACCATTTTTCATATTCTCGACACTTTTTATCCATGGGCAAAATCACCTTCCAAACCAAATCATCAATTTTAAAAGATTTATACTTGATTCGACTATCATAAGACTTTGCAATTCTTTCTTTCTGTCGAATCAAATATTCCAAAGCAATTAATCTTTCATTACTTAATTTGTTTAATTCATCAAACATCAAGTCTCAGTACTACTCAACTGGTAACTCATCTTGTTTTTGAATACAAATTGATTGAAGATTAATCTCGACGGGCAAAACTGCATCATGACCATATACCAACTTGTATGGTAATGTGCCCATTGCTTCTCTTGGTGAATTTCTATATGCCCATAATACTTGATTAAGGGTATTATGCTAATTTCTAGGTTGTCAACCAATATGCTTTTTAACCAAACCTATTATTATCTTATTCATGGCCTCTACCTGGCCATTTGCCTGAGCATAATAAGGTGTTGACGTGAGCATTTTAATTTTCCTTGAACTAGCATACTCGACAACTTTCTTTCCTATGAATACTGATCCTTGATCAGTTGTCAAAGTTTGTGGCATCCCGAACCGACAAACTATATTATCTTCAATAAAGTTAATTATATCCTGCAAGGTTACATCTTTTAAGACTATAGCCTCAACCCATTTGGTAAAGTAATTAACTCCTACTAAAATATATTTATGTCCTTTTGACAATGCAGGATGAATTTGACCAATTAAATCCAAAGCCCATCCCCTAAAAGGTCATGGTTTAACTATAGAATACAATTCACTAGCAGGAACATTTTGTATATGGCCATGTCTTTGACATTCTTCACAAGACTTGGCAAACATTAGACAATCCCTAACTAGTGTAGGCCAATAATACATTTGTCGTCGAAGAACCCATTTCATCTTTTCTCTTGCCTGATGAGCCCCACAAATTCCTTCGTGGACTTCTGCCAAGGCAATATAAGCCTCTGCTTCACTCAGGCAAACCTCTATATTTCCATCGACAGACTTTCTATGCAAGGCTCCCCCTAATACTACAAATTTCGACGCTCTATACTTGAGCTTTCTATCCACATCTTGACTTGGATTTTCCAAATAACTTAGTATTGGTTGTCTCCAGTCATTAATTTTTGAAATATCATTTTGTAGTATATCTCTTTCCTCTAATGGATATAAAAGTTCCTTATTTCCATTAAATTTGTAGAACCATGGATGAAATTTTATACCCAGAGGCTACTTATGCTAATTCATTAGCCTTTTCATTTAAACCTCTGGAAATGTGTTCGATAGTTACTTCGTCAAAGTGCTTCATTAACTTACTCGCCACAATATAATATTTTGTTAGATTTTCATTAACACATTTATATTCTTGAGCAAGCTGTTTAATGACCAATTGTGAATCACCCAAAACATGCACACTTCGTGCTTTTATTTCTACTAAAATTTCCAATTCGACAATTAAGGCTGCATGTTCAGTCTCATTGTTGGAGCAGGTATACTTAAGCTCAAACATGAACTTAGTTGGAGTGCCTTGAGGAGAAACAACTAAAATCCCTACTCCAATTCCATTATGATGCCTTGAACCATCAAAATATAAACACCAAGGTTTTAAACCGACAACATTTATGTTATCTATATCCAAACAAGGGTGGTTGGCCAAGAAGTCAGCAATTGCTTGGCCTTTCACCACTCTCATTGGAACATATTGTAAAGAAAATTTTGACAAAGCAATAGTCTATTTTCCAAGACGTCCATTTAACACTGGTTTTGATAACATATATTTTATTACATCGGTTTTCGACATAACCAGTACATTACAAGGCATCATATAATATTTAAGTTTAGTACATGAGAAGTACAATGCTAAACAAAGTTTCTCTATTGCACTATATCTTCTCTCAGCATCATTCAAAACTTGACTAAGATAATACACAGCTCTTTCGACGTTATTTTCATCTTCTTGAGCCAGTATACTTCCTATGGTTTCTTCTTACGTTGATATATACAATTTCAACGGTCGTCAAGGCACTGGAGGCATCATGACCGGTGGATTTGTCAAATACTGCTTTATCTGGTCGAAGGCTTCTTAGTGGCAAGGTTCCCACACAAAATCTTGTTCAGCCTTCAACTTGATCAATGGAGCAAAAACTCTGGTTCTTCCCGACATATTGGATATGAATCTTCTCAGGAAATTAACTTTTCCTAAAAAAGACTACTATTCCTTTTTGTTTGTCGGTGGTGCGGCCTCCAAAACTGCCTTGGCTTTATTTTTGTCCACTTCAATCCCTTTTTTATAGACTAAGAAACCCAGGAATTTAGCAGCCGACACTCCAAAATCATATTTTTCTGGATTCATCTTAAGGCTATGCTTCCTCATCCTGTCGAATGCCTGCCTCAAGTTTGTCAAATGGCTTTCCTTTATTTCTGACTTGACAATGACATCATCGATGTAAACTTCCATAAATTTCTCGATGACATCATGGAAAATTGTGTTCATTGCCCTCTGATAAGTGGCCCATGCATTTTTTAAACTCAAAGGCATGACTACCCATTCATATGTCTCAATGACTCCAGGACATCTGAAGGCAATTTTCGACACGTCCTCCTCGGCTATAAAAATTTGATTATAACCTGCATGGCCATCCATAAAACTTAATAATTCATGTCCAGATGCGGCATCAACTAATATGTCTGCAATTGGTATAGGATACTCATCTTTAGGTGTGGCAGTGTTCAAATTTCTAAAATCTACACATATTCTTAACTTGCCATTTTTCTTGACTATAGGAACAATATTAGAAAGCCATTCGACATACCTGGTTGTTCTGATGAATTTGGCTTTGAGCAGTCTTTCGACTTCTTCTTTTATCTTTAAGATCACCTCAGGTGCAAATCTCCTATTGGCTTGCTTGACAAGTCTGCATCCTTTTTTCAGAGGCAATCTATGCTTGACAAGATCTCTACTCAATCCAGGCATTTCATCATAATCCCAAGCAAAACAATCTTTATATTCCATAATTAACTCAATAAGCTTTTCTTTGAACTCCTCTGGCAGAAATAAACTTACAAAAATAGGCCTCCTATCTATTTCAGTGCCCAAGTTTATTTCTTCTAAAGGATCTTCCACTTCTACACCTTGCTTTCTAATAAGTTCTTTTTCAAAACCTAAAGGACCATCATCGATTACACAATCTAACAACATACTTTCAACAGAGTATATTGCCTTGTCGGTTAAATAAGCCGATAATCTTTCTGAGTGATCCTTAACACTCATAACTAGTGCTTGGCCGATTATCTTTAACCTTCTTCACCAGTCGTATACCAAACTAATCCATCAAGCAAACTTCGAGTGCATCTTTGTTAATGACTCCACCACTTGCTGTTACTAGTTTAACATTTGGGCATATATTCTGAAATCGACATGAAGCTGCTGGAGATAGCAAGGACTGTCATCTGCTTCTATTATTTCAACTTGGTCATATTCATTCCAAATAATGAGCTTCTGATGAACCGTTGATGATATTGCTCTAACAGCATGAATCCAATCCCTTCCTAGCAAAAGATTGTAACTTGACTTCATCGGAATTACCACAAATAGCGTCGGCCTTGCAACAGATCCGACTTGTATTTTCAACATCACTACTTCGTCCAACGAGGAGGTTTTACCACTGAAATCAGTGACTATCATGTTTGTCGACATCAAATTTGACTCATCTTTCCCAAGTTTTTTTAGCATTGCCCTTGGGATTAAATTGATAGCTGCCCCCCAGTCGATCAAAACTCTATTGGTGGGCTTTCCTTCTAATAGAGCCTTGATGTGTAACGGTCGTAAATGAGCCTTCTAGTCTTCTGTCGATTTTTTGAGCTGAGTCATATTGTCGAAGACTGTTACCATATTGTCCTAAAAAAGAAGCCAATGATCATCCAGGTCATCTAAATCCTCTTCATTCTCCCCAGTGTACTCAATTTCGTGATACCCTTCAAAATTTGCAGGTAATACCAAAACTAAATTCACACTCATTGACTTCAAGAATTCCTCTTCATCAGATAGCTCTCCATCACTTACATGCCTTCCAATCCTGAAATAATCTTCTGACGGCAAGTTACTATCCATAGCCGTCAAGATATCATCCAAGTCCCCCTCCAAGTTGATGTCCATATCGAACTCATTATCACCAAGGCCTAATAGATCATCTGGATCATTTAAGGCCTCAATAACTTCATCGGCTACCAAGTCCATACTTTGGTAATCAGGCTTTGCCAATCTTTCTTTCTTTTTACTTATGTCGAGTACCTTCTTCCTCCACTCAACATCTTGATCAAGATCCTCTATGATTCTCTTGATTTCTTCTTTCGACCAGTCTTCAATATTCTTTCTATTTCCAATTCCAGAGTCCTTAGTCTGCTCCTTTCCCATTGTCAGTTTTATAACTTTCGAGCTAACTAACTCCTTATCCTTCTCAACTAGTAAACTATTTTTTCTTGCCTCTTTTTCCACTGCTATCAATCCAATTGGCCATTTCCTCTTTGTTTTATTTAGAATTGGCCTTTGAACCTACTTACCCTTTCTTATTTCTGCCAACCTTTCTTGTCAGGATTTATCATCTGTGTCAAGCCTTCTAACTTCATTTGTTGTCGGTTCCCCTGGAAACGATCCCCTGGTAACAACATTTTTTAGCTTTCTATCATCTTTATCCTGATTAAGTACTGGCTTCTTTTCGACCACCAAACAACCTATTTCTACAGGCTGCTCCTTGATTACTAATCCTTCAGCTATATCTCTTCTTTTTTTTACTTGTCTTAATCTATGCAATCTTCTTTTCTTACTTTTCGACATTGGAAGAACCTTTGATGGCCCTGCTACATGTTGGCCAATCGAGGTTTTTCCTGAATTGATCCTACCATTCTTGTAGTCTTCATTCCAAAAAGGTTGATCCCTTTGAAAGTTACTCCTCCTGACATGCACATTTCATCGAAAATACGTATGTCTAGCCATTACAGAATTCTTCATCCACCTATCCATGGCAACATTAGCAGGTGGCACTCTGGTCTTAACTGGTCCAACGTGAGCTCTGTTTCCCACAGACCCATGTGGTTCAACTAACCAACCATTCATGTTAGGCCGAGACATGTAGACTGGCTTTGGCCTTGGAGCATGAAAAGGCTTCTGTGGTTTCCAGGTTTTCCTATCGAGAACCTTCTTCTTACCCTGCTGGACACTTGGTTGTTCTTCAGCAGCTTTCTTTGCAGCTAACTCATCATATATCGCGTTACATCTTGGGTACAACCTTACCTTGCCCTCCTCTTTCTTTCTCTCAAGAAATGCCTCGAGAGACTCACCTGGCTTTGGATAAATGTTAGTTGCATCCTTTGCATCCACGTCGAACTCTTGTAACTTCCTTATGTTGAGCATCCCAACATTTAAAGGAACTTACTAATCAACACAAGATACTTCAGCTTGAAACAAATTTGTGTCAACTTTCATATCCGCTTTAAGCTTGTCAGCAAACTTCAAACGTCCATCCATTATTACTTTTTGAATTATGTCTCTGAAACGAACACATTCATTAGTAACATGACCAAAATTATTATGAAACTTACAATATTTTTGGTCTTTTATTTCATCAAACTTTAGTAACCTATAACCTTCCGATAGTTTAATTTGTTTGTCTTTTAATAACAAATCAAAGATTTTGTCAGTTTTTGTTACATCGAATGTATAAGTTTTTCTATTGACATAACCTATTTTCTCCTTATTTCTTGTAGGCTGTAAGACTTGGCAAACATAAGGAGGACCATTCTGAAGTTCAGCAATGTTAACTTCGAACTCATCATCGCTACCTTCAAACTCATTGTCGGATTCACTTAATCTGATAAATGCCACCTTTTCTTTTTTAAGAAATCTTTTCTATTTTTGAATCTTTTCAACTTTTAGTTGTTCTATTTACCTAACTTTTTCACCTAATTAGGCAAAATCAACCAAATATTGATTCACTAATTTCTTCCTTATATAATAATCTAGACCACCTGTAGCTATCTTTACTATTTCGACCTCAGGTATAGGGGTAAACATCTACTCCTCATTTGTTGAAACCTAGCAAGATAGTCATCCATAGTTTCATTATACATTCTTTTGATATTAAAGAGATCTGTAAGTCCCACTTTCAAATCTCTTCTAAAGAATTAATCATGAAAGCTTCTTTTCAATTGAGCCTAGGAGTGAACTGAGTTTGGTCTCAATGTCGAGAACCAGGAAAAAGCATTCTTTGTAAGGGAACTTGGGAAGAATCTCATTTTAAGGCGTTCAGTAGTGGCCAACTCCCCCATTTCTACTGTGCAATATGTTCGACGATCGATTCCCCACTCTCTCTTGCAAACTTAGAAAGTTTGGGAATTTTAATTCCCCTAGGCAATTATACTTGTTGCACCCATTTAGGAAATGCTAAAACAAAATAAGGTTGGTTGGCACATCCGACATTAAACCCGAACCTATTCAGCACTTGTTCTACTACTTGATTTATATTTTGTTCAACCACTTGGTGCCCCCCAAGATTTTGTTGAAGCAATCTCATGGCTACATCATTTCTAGCCATTTGATCTTCATTTCCTCGACGGAGCACATAGACATTTTCATATTCCAAGCGTGGTTGATCATTTTGCCCAGGTTGATCTAAGTTTTATTGATTTTGCCCCACATTTGCTTGAGGTGCAACTATTTCTCTGTTTACCCCAGGCTGGGCTCCTTGAGTATTGTCATTGGTCATATCACCTACTCCCAAGGCTTGGTTTAGCCTTACCATTTACTGGGCTAATGCACTGCAAGCATTATTCGTACTTTCCATGATTAGCATAATCGCAGCACCCATTTGTTGAGTAAACATATGCACCATGTCATGGTTGCTTTCATCCATTTGTTGTCAAAAGCTGGCCAAAGAATTCATAGTTGGCCCTGTTATACTTTGGGGATTATCTCTCGATATATTTGGGAAAACTGGTCCCAAATTCATTCTCTCCTGTCGAAAGAGAGTTAGATTGCTTGTGCCTGCAACCCCTACTCCTTGACTACTAAGACTTGCTAAGGCCGAACTTATCTGTGGTTGGCCTTGTGAAGCTACTAATTAGCCGATAGTATTGGCCAAAGTGGAGCCAAGTCCCATTTGTGCCATCATAGGGGGAACATAATTAGGTGGCAACCCATATTGGGGCACAAACCTTGAATTTGAATTTATTATACTTTAGTTACTTGGCTGACTCGGCGATGGCTGAGTCATTCCAAGAAACACCTATTCTACTACTGGATTACTCCGGAGAGCACCAGTTGCTATAACATCATCCACCAAACCAGTACTAGCGACGGTCGAAGGTGGTACAGTAACGGCTATCGAAGGTATATCTGACGCCTGGCTACTTACATTACTTATGGTTTGCGTATTTTGAGAAGAAGAATAAACAAATTTCCCACTTCTTAAACGCATAAAACCATTTCTTGTGACACTACGAGTTACTCTGAACTCGTCCCACCAGGCGTGCTAATTTGTTTAAGTGAAATTTTGGTTTAGAGAGTTAGTAACAATTCCAACAAACAAATAAATGTATCAAAACAAATGTGGGTTCAGAGTTATGTGATAATCTCGTTGCAAAAATGGTTTTGACAGTAAACAAAAGGGATTTACGAGATTTGAAATAAATGAGTAGAAAATGTAGAAAAAAAACTTTGAAAAGATTAAAGAAATTTAAAGAAACTGAACAGAAATTTAAGAATGCAGAAAATTAGTTGAAAGCGTGTAAATGGTGCAAAATTAAAGTGCAGAATTTAAATAGAAAACAGTAAAGAAAAGCAAGTAAAAGTGCAAAGAAATGTAAAGGAATTTTAAAGAATAAGACTGAAAAGGAAATGAATTTAAAAGAACATTTCATTAATTTAAATGACTTAAAATGAAAAGGGAATGCGTACTTGGATCAAAATCCCTTAATTTGCTCGAGTTGAGATGTTAGGATTATGTATCAGCAAATAACCTCCCTTTTTTACATCGTGACTACTGATATTTATAGACAAAATTACAAAAATAATGGACATCCTAAAATTTTAACACGTCTTAGCAATTATGCCATCAGCATATACCCACTTTCTGACAGAACCAGCACTTAACTGCTTTGACCATTTTTCGTCGACTCAATGTAACTTTTCTGTCAAATTATTCTTCAGTCCGATATCAATACCTAATTGCCACATTAGAGTCCTCCTCCTGTTCAATACTTTTGTCGATTTCACCATTTAGCATTTCTGTCTGCTCAATACTTAAATAATTTCTTCAATACCATCATCCAATCGACGAATTGCCAAATCTTTAGTTTCACCTCCAACAGATGGCGCCCTATGAAGCTCTATATGGATGATGGTGCAGAACACCTTTGTGTTGGTACCAAGATGGAGAGCGCCTTACTGTTGGACCTGATCTTATACAACAAATGACTAAGAAAGTCAAGATGATTCAGGAAAAGATGAGGATGACTCAGAGTCAACAGAAGAGCTATGCGGACAAAAGGAGAAAGCCTCTTGAATTTGAGGAAGGCGAGCATGTGTTTTTGAAAGTCACGCGTACGACTAGGGTCGACCGAGTTCTGAAATCTAGAAAGCTTACTCCCAAATTCCTTGGAACTTACCAAATTCTTTGTCGGATAGGTCCAGTAGCTTACCAAATAGCCCTACCACCTTTTCTTTCTAAACTTCACAATGTCTTTCATGTGTTGCAATTACGAAAATATATTCCTGACCCAAGCCATATCATAGCACCAGACACAGTAAAATTGAAAGAGAACTTAACCTATGAGGCACCTCCTGTAAGGATTGAAGATAAGAGAGTAAAGCAACTTAGAGGGAAGGAAATCCCATTAGTAAAAGTGATTTGGAATGAAACGACCAGAGACGCAACATGGGAGTTAGAAGACAAGATGAAAGAGTAATATCCACAACTATTCTAAGGTATAAAAATTTCGAGGACGAAATTTCTTTTTAGAAGGGGAGAGTTGTAACACTCCAAAAATTGTTTGTTTCATGATAAATAGTAATTTTATAATATTTGTGATTTTTGTGAATTTTTCTGGATTTTTCTGAAACTGTTGATTATTTTAATATATTTCTCGATTTATGTGCACACTAAGCGAAGTCGAAAAAATGAAATATTTTTCCAAGGTTGGTAAACCCTGAACTGTGGAAACGTCGACGGAGGATCTTACTAAACTCGAGGCCGGACACAGTTTACGAAATTTATATTTTTTGGGGTTTTATTTGATAAATAAAATCGCGATACGTTCTATTAAATAAAAATTTTACACTAAGCTCTATTATCCATTGGACAATACATACTGGCTTGGTAAACTGTAACAATTGTCCATTGAGTAATAGCTTGTAGTAAAAATCCTTATTACCTTATCTAGAAATCTACTTTATGTCCAATCAAATTGACTTTTGCAAAAGCTAACAAAGCTTCTCAAGGAAGCTTTGCACCAAGCTTCTAGAGGAAGTTTCCCTCCTCTCTCTCCCATGTAGCTCCACAGGAATGTGGAGGGAAATGTGACAAATTTTGTCACATTTTCACTAATATCACATATTCATTTCATTTTTAAAAAAAAAAACCCTAATCACTTTACTATCACTTTCTCTCTCTACACTTCTCTTCTCTCATTTTTCTCTCAAGCTTTTGTCCTCTTTCTCTCTTCTTCTTCCCACTGAAGCCATATCCTTCCACCCTCCATGCTTGTTTGATTTTCAAGCTCACACTTTGCTTGAATCTATATCTTGATTGGAAGACGTTTTTTCTTGTTGGAATCATCTTCAAGGAGCTCACCCATTCTCTCCATTTTCTCTTCTTTTCCACTGCTAAGACACTATTTTTGGCCACTCACATTTTCTTACTCAACCAACCTTGTTTCTTACATCTTCTTATCATCTAGAACACTTTTTCTTTTGTGACCATCTCTTGAATCCACCATTTTCATCTTTTTCCACAAGCTTTAAAAGTTTGAAACTTTGAGTAAAAGTTTGAAACTTTGAGTTAAAGTTTATGACTTTTTCATTTTCTCTTTTCATTTTCGTGCTTCTTGGTCATCTTTGTGACCAAGAACTCGTCTTTTATGGTTTAATTTATTTATTGTGAAAGTTTGATGTCCTAGGATTTTAGTGGTGGTGGAGGCCGAATCTACAAGGAGCTTCAAGGAAGTTCTTTTATTGTTTTCTCTCTTGGTAAGAGGAAGATTATCCACTTCAACCTCTATTGGTAGTGGGAAACTTGTTTTTGTGTTGGTTATAAGAAACCCATGTTAGGGTTACTCTCTTGGTTATGTGTTTTTCTAATGATCTTTGTATTAATTTCCTCTATGTGATTTTATTGGTTGTATTTGTGTATGTTGATGATCTTGGATTAATTTTGATGGAGTGGAAATATGAAATGGAAGCAAGGGCTCCTTGCTCTCCTTAATGAGTCTCACGACCATACCCCTTCAATAGGGTGTTCATGGTTAAAATTTTGTAACAAGTTGGAGACATAACTAATCAAGTGAATAATAATTAATAGAGTAATGGAAAATTTTGGGTTCTTACCCCTTTGGGAGGCTCACGGCCTCTAGGGCCTTTTTGGGTCCAAGCATGTAATTTGGTGTAATCTTGGAACTTAAGTAATTAAGTGTTAGGTAATTAACAATGTGATGAAAAGAAATTTATTTGATGACTTAGAATGATTTTTGAACTTAAGGGAAGAACAAGAGTGAGTGTGAGACTTGAGAACCTTAAAATAATGTTCTAAGTGAATATGGTTAAACTTAAGTAAAGAACTTAGCTAATTAAGAGAAATAAAGATTTGATGAGAATTTCAAGAGAATTCCTCTAGAGAAAGATTTCATAAGAAATGTTAAATTAAAGTGAAACTTCATAGTAAACCTAAACCTTAAAAAGTGTATTATCTCATTTGAGAATTTGATAATATGTTATTATGGGTCCATGAGTGGGACCAAAATTCTATTGATGTTTAAGTTGGCCAAATTGTGGCATGCTATGGAAAAGTATATCATTGTTGAATATACATGAATATGCATTGAGTCATCATGCATTGTGAAAGTCCGGTGGACTATTATTAAGGCCATGTTGCCTAGGAGATTGAATCACACCTATGTGCGGGTGCGAATAGACTAGTGTAGGTCATAATGTTGATCTTGGGGGCATCGGGGTGTGGGTATCCCATAATGGTCAGTTGGTAGCTCCTCTGGGCTGTGGGATAGACCGATGCAAACGCACCGATGATTCGGACCGAGACATTGTCCTATATCGCGATCTAGTGCAGAATATCTTGTACAATGCCATGGTGTGCATGTTGATAAATTGAGAAATTATAGCACTTGTTGGCCGCGGCAGCCAAGTTACAGACATGTCTCCTGATCATTCTCTCTGATGTTTGTGTTTAGCTCCATGGAGTAGAATTTCGGTATCATGTGCACGTGCATAGTGAGTCAACATATTACTTGACAATTATTTATATGATGATTGGAACTATTGCCTTATTAATGTTATAACTGCCTAGATTTGTTAAGTTGTTTACTATTTGCTTCCTGATGCTGATTATTATTTCTAAAATGCTATGTGAGTGCTTTGCACCGTTCTATTTCTTTACTGCCATAATTGGTACTGAATGTAGGATGTCTTAGCTATTTTCTGTATTTCTACTATTCTGTTTATTTATATGTTTCTCTAAAGACGTCAGAGAGGAAGGGGAAGTACACGAATTCCCTGGCTTTTGGCCTGATTTTGACTAGTTACTTATTTTGGTCATGGCGTCCCGTCCGCAAGGCTTTTTGGGGTATGTGAGATTGACTTTTCATGGAGGTCTGGACTGCTGGCACATCAACCTGAGTATGGATCGCTGCGTTTACCTTGGAGACGTGACTGTGTCTCTGGCTTGGGGACGTTATGATCAACCTATCTTTACTTTTAATGCTCACTTGCATTTAGAGTTTTACTTGCCCATACGTAATATATAGGGTGAATGCTATTACTCCCCACAAGAGGATTCTTTCTTATCCTCTGCACGAGCCCTCGCTCGTAACTCGGTTGCTTCGATGAAGATTTCCTCTGACGAGGAAGACCCTGAGGAGGATCCATCTATGGTTCCTTCTCATTCGCTTTAGGGGCTGATGCTGTTGGTAGCCGCTGATGGCTATCTGTAAATCTTTTGGGGGCCTGATGTTTTGTCCCTTTTGGTAGGCTGTATATGTGTAATCATTTTGGGACACGTGAAACTTCTACCTTTTGTATATCTGGTAATGTATCTAAACAAGTATGGTATAAGTATATATAGAAGTATGATGTATGAATGTATGGTTTACTTCTCATGTTACTTTCTGTTATGACCATGTATCATCTTATTTTATTTTTAGTACAAAGAAAAAAAAAGAATTCGCCAAATCATTTGCACGATTACAACTAAATAGGCTTATCTATATTAAAATGAACTAGGTCTTGGTTTATACATTTTGTTTTCGTTTCGTGGTTATGGTGTGACGTTCCCTCCTAAAAAAGGGGCATTACAATCAGCACGCCCCTAGATAATAGGCAGGAGGCTCGACCTCTCTTCAGAACCGCCCTATGAGGTTGTTTCCCCACCACGGTCAGTGGAACTCGTAGTGACCCTCCTCTTCTTCCTTTGAAGGTCTTGAGAAGCTGACCCCGGTTAATAATAGCTTTCCTCAATGACAATACCTCGGTCAGAAGATGACGGGGCTGGGACCGAATGAGCACTAGAAGACCCTTCCTTTCTCACCCTGGCCTTTGAATTTCGCAGAGTGGCAATAAAGAGCCAGGACGCCATATCACTCACTGCAACAAAACAGGAAAGCATGTTAGAAATTAGGACAACAAAATCACAAAGATATTGAAATACGAAGAACCTAGGGTGGATAACGATGTCTTATCTCCCACCTAACAAAGCAAAGAGAAGGTCATCACCAGGGGTATTGAGGACATCCCTGATGTTTAATTTACCGTGCTCATCAGCATACCAGCATATGAACTTAATCGTTTTAAGCTCCTTCGGGGTCAGGTGCTCCTCCTCTTTCTCAAACGGAACAGTTGGAGTAGCCCACGCATCCGGGGTCCAATATAGAGGAAATTTAGGGTTCCCCTCGGCGTTCAAGTAGAAAGGGTGAAACCCTTTGGCCGCCATAGCCGTGAAGAAAGCCGTCTTGAACCCTTAAAGCTATCTTGAAAGACATCAAAAGATTTACAACCTCCCCTAGACTAGATAGTGAGCCAATTCTTCTGCTTCGCCAAACCTTGGGGGCACACCCGATGGTAGAAGTAGAAGAAGGTATTGGTCGAATATTGCAGCCCCATTATCCGGCAAAACCGCTCAAAAGCTATAAGGTAGCCTCAGCCGTTAGGATGAACCTGAGTTGGAGCTACATGAAGAGTCCGAAGAATGTCAATTTGAAACTCCGTAAAGGGCAACCGCAGTCCTAACTTAACAAAGAGAGGCTCATACAGGAACATAATGTGTGAGCCCCTCCCGGCTCGAGCATACTCTTTCATTCCACTTCAGGCAAAAGACCTGGAACTCGTTATCTCGCACCTTCTCGTCTGTCAGATGGATATAACCCAGCGATTGTTGGAGGATGGCTTCTGAAGAAAACTTGGAGAGATGCTTCCAGACATCATCCCCAACCCATGGGTATACTAACCCCAGACCATGGCGGATCTGGATAAGATCTTCTTCCGCTGGTTCACGGACCTCGGGAACCAATGCCTTGGTTCTCCTGCCTCTCGCTATGAAAAACCTTGAGAACACCTAAAAAGGCCAGTGAGTAACTGTCAGAATCATTTGAATAAGAGATTCAGACACGGAAAGGGGCAAACAAAATAGTTCACACCCATGTACTGGCCTCCTTCCCCCCTAAAATTTGAAATTTCAAAAGGACACACCCACCACGCCATGCGCAGCGGAGATGGAGTTCTCAAGGGAGCAGGAGAAACACAAAACACCAACCCTACTTCATGATGAAAGAGCTACTACCCAGAATCAACAAAAGGCAACCAGAAAAAGAAAGCTCAACAAAAGATGAGAAGAAGATTTACCTTGAACAAACATTGAGAATGGGTGGAAAAAGCTTGGAAATGGGTATAAAGTGCTCTCAAATCGCACCTTTCATCCACTCGAAGCCTCCAGGGAAAAGTATGCAGAAACAGGTGACAACAGCGCACCCTCAACCCCTACTTATAAAAGCCAAAATGGTTAGGGGGCATTTTCGTCCTTGCGGCCCATTAATTCAAAACACGCCCACTATGGTGCGTGGGACTCTAGGCACATCCACCCACTCAAAACGTCTCACGTGGCCCACACAGCTGTAGAGGTAGTTGAAAAGACAGTTGTACAGTAATTCAAACGTCATGCAAACCTCTGGAGGCCAAGTCCAGAAAGTTCGCTCTAAACCCTAGCTTAAACCGGGGAAACATTTTTAGGTCTAAGAACTTCACCAAGGATGACGGTAATAGAGAAAAAATCAACACGAAGGCTTCGGACCATGGTATTAAAGCTTGCCACTGACTTTTCAAGCCAAATACCAAGCTGGGGGCAGGATAGCACTACACCGAAGTAAGTGTTGGACTTACCCTAGTTAAAAAATATACTACAAACAACAAAAAGGAAAGAAGAAGAGAAAATACAAGATAGAGATTCAAAAGATAAGGATTTTTATTAATTTATTCTAATTCCATACATCATCTTATATCAGAAAAAGAGGAAAAAAAAATATTGAGATATGAAATGTATAAAGGAAAGAGCAACGATTAAGGATCCCAGAGAAAATATGGATGCGACATGGGATGCCACGTCATCCAGAGTCACTGCCACCACCACGGCTCCCCCAGGACCAACTCCGGCCTCTTGAAAAAGTGGATAGGCCTTGAAGAACCTTGGCAAACTGGAATCTTGACCCTGGAACTGACGCCAAATCTTCTGTATTGCCTTATCCACAATGAGGATAAAGGCTAGGATGTACTCTCCTTCGTTGGACAGGGCACGACCTCTCATAAATAGGTTCATTCCACTGGAACCCCGGGCAGTTTCCTGAACAACCTAGGTTGCTCCAAGAGCAGTTCCAATAGTCCCTCCCACCTTTCTAAGCATCCTCAGAGGACAATACACCTCCCAAGCCATAGGAAAGGAGGAGGAAAGCGTAAGCCCTAGCTCTGAGCACCTCCATCCAATACGATAGGTGGCATAACTCCCCCCAGCGAAATACCAAACAAGCAACCACATCGCATACGTTGGGGAAGAAAACCACCTGCCGTTATTACGCTGAGAAAGAAAACCACCCACTAGAAAACTCACTTGCAGAAGGGCAAAATAACTTCAGATATTTTGGAAAGAACAAGAACATTATGGCTTTTACAGAGGGTAAAACCTTCCTTGAATAAAAATGAAACACGTAGAAAGCCATTCCACGAAGAAGAAGTCACACCCTCAAGCAAAGCCACAAGAAAACACGATGAAAGGAGTGCCAGCTTCAACGCAAATATTCCCTATTTATAGAGGGAATGAAGTATTCTGATTGGATCCAATAAAAGCGTACTGATCACGCAAGGCAGACAACACTTTAAATGCTCCTCGTCCCCAATTGGATGATGGGGAAACGTGCAGCCAAGAAACGTCATGGGATTGATATCTCTTTTAAAAGATCGTTAATTCATAATAAAGTCAAAATGACCGTTTCCCAAAAGTACTCAACACTTTATGACAAAGCGTACGAAGAAACAAAAACCCTATGGAACCACGCATGGGGGCAATAGGACACACCTCAGATGACGGGATGGTGGCACGTACCAACCCCGGAGATATCCCCAATAATGGATACAAGACCAAATTGATCTCGCATCTAACAAAGCACCACGGGAACTGTCAGGATTCGATATCTTGACACTTAAGTTTTCAATTTAAGCGCCAAGTTGGGGGCAACTGTTCTGGACCCTTATCCGGGATCCTGTTCGATAGGACCAACCCGGCACGCGTGCCACCAGACTCCGCTGCAAACACCCTGATTAAGCCATCCGACCTCAAGTTCCAATCGTGGGCCATACCCGCATCCCTTAGGTCTGCGCAGATCCTGACAACTGTCAATCATGACCTTTAGGGTGTGGGGACCATAACTGCCTGCAATAGCAGGTGGCCACTAATGCGACATTCCGCAACTCTAGGGATCTGTCTGGACGATCATGGGAAGGAGGCATCCTCGGTCAGGGCTCTGCCTGAACGATCATGGGACGGAGGCATCCCCCATCAGGCCACGATCTCAACGTACCTGTACCTCTCTCAGATTATGAAGGGACCATGCGCATGCTCTATAAGTATCAAACTAAGTTATTCTAATTAGATATCTTGAATCATATGGTGAAAACCCCTCTTGTTCTCTGTCTGACTTGAGCGTTGGAGTCTCATTGCAGGTATCCAGCCCCTTTGGGCTGCTGGGCAGCTGGGTAGTAGTTGCAGAAAGAGGAAACTACCATACACGTATCTTTTCAGACACTTTCTGGTTCTATATCAGGACATTAAGTTATTCAAATTTCTTATTTTCCATTGATTTATTTTTTAAAAGATCAATTTTTTTTAAA
Organism: Ormosia semicastrata; assembly: GCA_029884595.1. Taxonomy (NCBI): domain Eukaryota; kingdom Viridiplantae; phylum Streptophyta; class Magnoliopsida; order Fabales; family Fabaceae; genus Ormosia; species Ormosia semicastrata. The sequence continues at coordinate 463,891 of JAQQTO010000060.1, read as the reverse complement.
AAAAACGAGTTGGTAGGCAGTGGATTGACCCACTTAAACTGCAGCTCATGATAAATTGAACTAAGTTAGTAAGATATTAATGCAAAATATACTTAACCCGAAATGACCCCACCTGACCGGAAATTGGCTCAGCCTGGATCGGGCCTAACTTTTTTGATTGCCAAGCCGGCCCAATTTGATAGCTATTCTGAACTGGTGAAAACTGGAAAGGCCGAGATTAGTTGTGGCCAGGCCCTAGCCCTGTATTGTACTGTTGTTGACAGTTGTACTTCTACTTTGCCTCCTTCCATACTGCTCGCATCGGTTGGCTTGGACCTTGGAGTGAACAGAATATTCCAAAGGAATAAAGTATTATCGTAAAAATTAAAGCGAAGAGAAGAAAGGAACAGACGGGCTGATCTAATCTGATCATCCGATTCCGATGGCTTCTACGGAGGGTCTGGTGCCCATAACTAGGTCCATTCTGGCTTCTTATTACGACAGATACCCTTTTACTCCTCTTTCTGGTGACGTCTCTCGCCTTTCTTCGGAGATTCGTTCAATGGCCAATGATTTGCTCAATCAACATCCTCCTAGCCAAGGTCTCTTTTTTTTTTTTTAATTTTTATTTGTACATTCATTATTATATGCTTTATGACTTGCTTATCCCGAGTCAGCAGAACTGGTTGCCTGCATTTACTTCGCCGCGTTTGTGTCTGAATTTGCTTAATCAAGTAATTGTTTGGTATGCTGACAAGGATGTTTGCTTAGGTTGCCGGAGAATATAAGATCTTTACATTGTTGGAAACTTCCTGAAAAGCTAGCTATGATACTCAGAAATATTGGATATCTTAATACACTCTAGATAATAAATTTGTATTTGGATATCTTAATACACTCTAGATAATAAATTTGTATTTTGATATTTTCATTTGCATAGGTTATCTGATCTAAAGTGGGCATCTTGAGATTTAAATTTAAATTATTCCAAACATTCTCATTTATCATCTTGTATCTATGCATTTCATACTCGGGCATCCAAACAGCTCCTAGGAGTTATGTAAAATAACTAACATCATTTTTCATCCTAAAAAACAAGTAAAAAGACAAAACTTGTATATAGTGTCTGCACCTTCATCCTTAACTGCTTTGCCTTTGCGTATACATATTTTGCTTTAGAACCTTATTGGGAGTTGATGTCATTCCAGGACAAAGCATATTAATAAATGAAGCTGACCGCCAACCTCCGCATAAAATTGATGAGAACATGTGGAAGAATCGAGAGTACATTGAAGAAACGATTTTCTTACTTGAAAGATCTAATTGGCCAGAGCCGGTAATATATACTTTTTTAATTCAATTTTTCCTGTCTTTAACTGACTTTTATGAAGGCGATATTTGTAACTCGAGCAAGAGTACATAACATTGCAACTTCATCATTGATTTTTTAGTTGTTATTTGCTTTTGTGAAGCTCATATAAACAATTTCAAGTAAAAAATTGCACACATTCTTAGATAGCAGCTATGTCTTGGATGCAGCTGAAACAGCAGTCCACACCTGATGATGTTGAACATGCTACTGTGCTTGGAAAGCTGAAAGATAAACTTCATAATACTTTGAAGGTTTTGGAATCTTTCCAAATTAAAAATTCTGAACATGTGTTTAACACGGGTACCTCCTTGCCTTTGTCTTGAATTACTTGCTTGCAATAGATAACAAGCTTCTAATTGCCTGTGTATCAATTTCAATTGGTTGTTGCAAAATTCATTTTGCTGGCTCATATTTGGCTTTGGTTTCTACACATATAGTTATTTTATATTATTTGTCTTAGTGGCAATCATGAAGCAACGCTAAGTTTATAACATGGGCTAAAGGGTTGTCATTGTGGCAAAGCTTCATGGATTGAAGCAAGCATTTTGGCTAAAGGGTTGTCATTGTTGACCTTCATTGCCAGTAATGGAAGTCCTTGGGGGTTAAGGAGGTGGCAGGAGAAAGAGAGATAAAAGAGGGGGAAAAGGAAGACACAAAATTCAAATGAAGGCAAAGAAAATGGTAGCTGAATTTTCTAGAAAAGACCTTTAGGCTTCCCTTTTAATTATGTTCTGCCCACATGGGCTTTGTTTTTCACATATGTAGGCTTCATTTGTGTTATGATTGTGTGTGGGTTTCATTGTAACTATTGGTGTAAATAAGGGACAGGACTTTATGGATTCAAATAAATTTCACTTTTTTGATTCATTTTCCTTTTCTCAATATTTTTCGCCACTAATCTATATTCTATTTTCTGTTTGCATGCATCATATATTTGCAATTTTACAATAATACTAAACAAATTTTAATCTTTTGAGTATAACTTGCCTTTTTATTTATATTTGCACTTGTTAAATTAAGAACTTGTTAAGATGGGGTATAACGTAGGAGACATCAGGATGAAATTTCAATGTGCAAAAAGCAGGTGATACGCCCTTAGCCCAAGTCTATACTAGGTGGAGGAAAGAAGGACCATATCCAAATGGGCTGAAGGAGTAGAGTGGGCCGCATGTTTATGAAAGGAGGAATAAGGTTGGAATTGGAGGAATTGGAGGTACTGTTATCACAGCAGATTAAAAGACAAAAGAAGTTGTTAACAACCTGGACAGTTGTCAAAATATGAATGGGGAAGGAATGAGTGGGGTGTTTCACACATTACTGGTAGAAGGGGAGATAAATGTGAGGGAAGAGAGTGAGAGTGAGATGAACTTAGGCATGAATTGAGTAAGGTGGAGAGGATTTGGGAGGGATGGGATATTTTGTGCATCTGTGGAACTCCCTTGCCATTTTTCTTTCCTTTTTCTGTCTTAACAGAGGTAGTTTGCTTGAAAGGAGCTTGGTCTCCCTTATTTCTACTCTAATTCCAAGTTTCTATCAACTTGGTATCAGAGCTCCTAATTTAAGGAGCACTGGATGGCACACACGAGGATGAAGGGCGGAATGGAGGGAATTGGAATGAAGGTTTGAGGGCTTAAGCAAAGAGCTTAGTGATCGGCAACATAGAATGGAAGATAGGCTGATTGGTTTCATGGAGCGTATAGAAAAGAGGCAGAATGATAATCATTCTTGAAATCAAGGGTGGGTGATCATGGTAAGTTGAGCAATGGGAGTGGGAAGTTCGAAAATGTGACACGTGTTCAATCAGATGATTGGATGAGGCGATTGGAGGTACCTTACTTCACCGGAGAAGACCCACATTGGTGGATTTATCGAGCAGAGCGATATTTTCAAGTCAATCGCATTCCAGAGAAGGAGAAAGTGAATGCAACTGCTGTTTGCTTGGAGGGATGAGCACTAAATTGGTTCCAATGGTGGGAGGCTTGCATAACTTGGTTGACATGGGCTTCGCTCAACAACGCCCTGTTACAGAGGTTCCAACCTTCTTCCTTAGGAAACCTATACGAGATCCTCATGGTTGTTAAGCAAATAGGGACAATAGCATAATACAGAGAGCTGTTCGAGTTGCTCTCAGCACCATTAAGACATGCTAATGATGCAGTGTTGAAAGCAGCCTTAATGAATGGGTTGAGGAATGAAAGCAAGGGGGAAGTGCAACTGTACTCAACGGTGGACATGGAAGACATCATGGCACTGACGCAACATGTTGAGGACAAAGAGCAGGTGTTAGGGCATGGAAAAGGGTACCCAGAAACATAGGTGACAAGTTATAGGATGAGTTGACCCACATTGATGCCTTGGGTGAATGGGTTGGTGGAGGCTACTCGACTTGGGCCAAGAGGTAAGGTAGTCAAGATTGAGATCCTACCTAGGATTGGATGAGAGAGTTAGACATGTAAAATGTGAGATTGTAACACGAATAGTAAGATCCTACCTCTGATATAAATTATATATAAAAAATTATATATACATATAAAAATAACAAATAAGTAGAATACATTTAAAATTACAGCTAACATTTACATAAAGTATAATTCAAAATGCATAATAGATGTTTTTCACTTTTAATTTTTTTGTTAAATCTTCAATCTTAATATATTTTTTATTTTCATTTAGTATATTAATTACTGTAGACTTAGGTTTGCGGCCCATTGTCTTGTATCTTAAATAAAAAAATATGGAAGAGTTTAAAACTGTGCATTTTGCTTACTGTGGTCTCTCGTCTCCTCCATCCTAGTATTGACGCCCACAAGCCACAGCCCTGCCCATCGCAGAACATGCAAGAGATTACCCAGCCACCAACAACTCAGATGCAGCAACTCAATGAAGTACCACTCAGATCGAAGGTGAACAACAACAACTAGATGAAGCAAAGATGGCAAGCAACCAACGCAAAACCAATAAAGAAGGGGAACAACAATCAGATCGAAGGGGAAACAATTGAAAAGAGATTTAGGGTTGGGGTGAGGTTGTTTTCAGCACCAAAAAAAGTGGCTCGGCCAACATGGTGGAAGCATGTAATCCCACCGATTTTGCGATTTAACACTGTGATCCTACCCGATCTCACAAAAATGAGTTATGAGGTGGGAACAGGGTCGTTCAGCCACTGGAAGATTGTATAATCGTGTGGTTTCTTGGTCGCAATGTTGACTACCTTAGGTGATCCCAATTATTTTAATAGGGGACCCAGTCATATAACTCAGTTTACCAACCAAAACTAAGCCAATTGCTAATGGAGAGGATAATTGATTCACGACTAGGATGCAGGGGAGAGGATTTCGTAGAGGAAGAATGTTCAAGTAGTTGACCCATGAAAAAATACAACAATAATAATAACAAAGCCTTTTCCCACTATGTGAGATCGGTTACATGGATCAAACGACGTCAATATGTTATGTCATAAACCATGTCTTTAGAAAGGCCATTTAAATCTAAGTCCTTTTGATAGGAACTGATATTAATATAATAGTGTGCAAGTCTATATCTCTATAAATCAGGGATTGTATAAGTTTGTAATTGTAGATTATAGATGATATCTCTTATCCTTAGAATTTAGGAGTTATCTCTTATCTCTAAACTTAGGCAGGCACTGGAAACTAGAATTGTAATTAGATTTAAATTGTAATCCTATATTATAAATTGATATAGGCTGAGAGAAATTTCTCTCAAGTAATTCACATAAAAATTCTCTCTATTTTTCTCTTCTAGAATACTGAATATTAATGCAGCACAAGGAGTAAATCTCCTTTTACAAGAAAGAAATATTGGAAAGCAAAGGAAAATGCAAGAAAGAAAGATAACAATCAGAGTTGCAGTGCCAACTTTGCCCCAATGGCCTAAGCCACCCCAAAACCACTCCAAAATTTTGTTATCCTCTCGACTCCCCACTTTCCCTTTTATTCTATCTTCCAATCCTTACTCGTTACTTTCCCACACTTGTTGCCACGTAGCAATGTTTGTTATAACCCAAATCCCGCTTCTGTCCCTTACTCATAATTCTCACGTCCTCTAGGATAGAAGTGCCTAACAGTACTCCCCCCTAAAAGGTGGAGGTTTAGGTAAGGGTCCTGTAATAGCTGCAGCCTACAATAAACTTCCATCTGGGTCCCATTGTTTGAAGCATGATGACCAAGTTATGCTCGAAGCATATGAACTCCCACTAGGGTTCCATGGACCTTCTCCAAGTCCCACCACGAGCCACAACAAGGAGGACAACTAGAAAGACATACAACCCTTGTTAACAGTAGCCAGATCAAAAGATTTGATAGTGGTTTGGAAACCAACACCTGTGGAACATCTACAGATTGTAGCAATCTTCTTAAAATAATTATTGAAACATATACCACACCAGCTTTCTTTTGCAATGAATTCCTCCATAAATGTAGCCAACACCCAAAAATCAGATGAACTAGAGTCCACTTCAAATTGAAACTTACCCTATGTTTGGATGTTTTTTTATTAATGGAACGGAACGGAATAGGTGGGAATGGACCGGAAAGGAAAGGGAAAGAATGGAACATAGTTACCATTCTCTTTGTTTGGAAGTTTCATTAATGGAATGGAACAGAACTTCATTACACCGTGTTCCCTCCATTTCACCTCAATTTTGGGGGGAACAAAAGTTGGGCATTTGAAGGGAAGAGAGGGGAAATGATTCCCCATGTCTTCCGTTCCATTCCCATGTATTTTAAAACTCCCAAATAAGGGAAGTTATTTCCCTTCCCCTCATTCCCTTTCCCTTCCCCTCATTACTTATCATCCAAACATAGTGTTAATGAATATTGCTCTAGTGTACTTTCTAGCATAACACGCAGCATCCAAATAGGGCAGATGTAGTGACTCTAATACCCCTATTAACTTGGTGCTTTTCAAAGACCAATGTACACCCCTCCAAGAAGGCACATGCCAAGGCAGCATTATCCTTCAACGCCCCTTACAGAAATTAGAGATTAGGGCCAAATCGAAAGTGACACATCTCAATGTCACCCACTAGTTCAATGTGCTTGAAATTCATTGCACCATCGACAAGCATACATAGGCTCTCATTTCATGAAATTGAGGACGGCCCGCTCTTTTGCTATGTTCCCCAATTCATCTCACCATGAAGCACTATGTAGATCAATGGCACTTCGCCGGCTTCAAAAGCTACCAGCGACCATCGCACCTCAGTCACTGCAGACCTTGCACCACTAGAACTCTTGTAATGATCCATCAACGTTTCTGCATAATAAAGATGGCTCTCTCGGCCAACGTAGGCTTTTAGAATTCCATCCAGCTCTCTATGCAATTGTACCCAAAGCCGAGCAGGTGAAGCTAACCGTAGATGCAGCCCACTAGCTGGTGTGTGTAGGCTCCAAACCAGGGGTTCCGATGGTGGTTTGAGAGGAGCTACTTTGAGGCTCAAGGGCTGGAATTCCTCTCTGCTCACATGTCCAACTGTTGTTTGCAAATTGTTTTGTAGATTGGGCCATGACTCTTAACTATTGTGGGTGTCTCACCATTTTGGTTCATCAAGTTAGACCTTGAAAACACTCCTTTTCCTCTTTTAATCAGAATCTCCCCGCCTTCTTTAGCAAATTGGGCGTGGCCCGTTAAGTAAAAAACAAACCTCCTGTGTATGCCATTCTACCCCTATCTTTTCCCTTAGTCCCATTGTGAGAATCCTTTGCAGAGGTCTTTCTTTGGCCACCTTCTTGCCACCATGACCAACAGCTTCGTAGAGCCCCTCCACACTACTGCCCAGACCACTGTTTCTTCCCGGTGACACATCCTAGCTGCCGTCATGACTAAAGCCACTCACCACTTCCGAAGTGGCTTCGGTGGTGCTGACCGGACCACTAGACCCAAAGTTTTGTGACCTTTACTGACCATTTTTGCCTCTCAATGTCCAACACGCGACCCATTGAGTGTTGATTCTCCTCTGTCTCCTTCTCTTCATCATCCATGTGTGGCCATGGTTGTGGTTGTTTCCGTCTCACAGTAGTGAGCTCCTTTTGTTCTCCTTCATCTTCAGTTTCTATTTCCTTCACAGTTTCATTGATTAGTTTTGTTTCCTCTCCAGCGAACACCTCTGACGGAACAACTATGATCAGAGGGCGGTCTAGCGCCTCTTCACTCGGTGGGTGAAGTCCCTTTATGCTCGAAAATCCTCCGATGGCTTTTAATTCTAGCTTCTCCAATGCAAACATTGGGTTTCCTAGTCATTGTTCCTTGTATTCCTTCCTCAATCACTCAAGCCCCCATCATATATCTTCAAGAAATTTGACTTGCCATTGCTTCTCCACCTTTATCATCTTTGAATCAAGTACCCACAACTCCCAGATCGGGAGCTCTGATACCATTGATAGGAATTGATGTTAATAATGAGTATTAAAACAGCACAAGGAGGAAATCTCCTTTTACAAGAAAGAAAATACTGGAAAACAAAGGAAAATGTAGGAAAGAAAGATAATAATCAGAGTTGCTGCACCAACTTTGCCCCAATGGCCTAAGCTACCCCAAAACCACTCCAAAATTCTATTATCCTCTCCACTCCCCACCTTCCCTTTTATTCTATCTTCCAAGCCTTACTCGTTGCTTTCCCATGCTCCTTGCCACATAAGCAATGTTTGTTATAACCCAAATCCCTTTTCTGCCCCTTGCTCAGTCCCACGTGTTCTAGCATAGGAGTGCCTAACACCTTTTTAATGGTTTCACCTACATATTTTTTTGGTCTCCTTCTATCACTAACTATTGAGTTATCATTTACCTGATTTACTCTTTTTACTGGGGCTTCTGATAGTCTTCTCCTCACATGGCCAAACCACCTAAGGCGATATTCTACCATCTTTTCCCCAATAGGTGCTACCCTTACTTTCTCTCTAATGCATTCATTCCTAATCTTATTTTGTTTTGTATGTCCACTTATCCAATGCAACATCCTCATCTCTACAGCATTGAGGTTATGCTCTTGTTAGCTTTTTACTGCGTAGCATTCAATACCATAAAGCATCATGGATATTATAGCTGTGCGGTAAAATTTTTTTTAAGCTTGAGTGACACTTTTCTATCACAAATAACACCCGAAACACTTCTTCTTTTCATCCCAATTTGAATCCTATTGTTTACATCTCCCTCTATTTCTCTGTCATTTTGTATGAAAGATCTAAGATACCTAAGCTGTGTGACTTGTAGTATGGCATGACCTCCAATTTTTACCTCTAAGCTAGCGTTAGCAGATTTAACGTGTTTTTTATTGAACCTACATTCCATATACTCCATTTTATTTCTACTGAAATGGAAGCCATGTGCTTCCAAAGCTTGTCTACATAGCTCTAGCTTCCTATTTATTACCTCTTTCGACTCTCCCACTAGGATTATATCATCCATAAAAAGCACGCATTGTGGCATCGATTCTTGGATATGCTCAATAAGCACATCCAAGACCAAGGTAAAAAGATTGATCCATGAAGAAATGCAGGACAAAATTCACAGAAATGTCTATTTTAGGTGTGATGAACCTTATTCCCCTAACCGTGTATGTCTAGACTTGAACCAAAACTTGTTGGTATTGGGACCAAATGAGGGATAGGGAGATGTGATACATGGAGCATGTTAGAGATATAATAAAGCCATTCATGTGCCTTCACCCAATAGCTTAAGCTTTTGGTAGAGTTGGTTCATGACATGGTATCAGAGCGTCTATGATGAGCTCATGACTCGACTCGTGGCTTAGTTTTTTAGCAGCTTAATGAGCTGAAAATTTTGGCTTGTTTAAATGGGCTAAAGCTTGAGTTTTCACATGTTTGGCTTATTAGCTCATGAGCTCGATATGTATACATAGTCATTTGTTAAGAATAATAATAGTATTAATAATGTTTTAATTTAATATGTGTTAGTATTTGGTTTTATTTTTTGTTTGATTGAATTATTTTGTAACTAAATATATGTAAAAAGATATATATTTTATTGGGTTACAAATTTGAATCTAACTCAGTGAGTCTAAAATGCTCAATTAATATAAGGTTTGATATTAGCTCATCGAGCTTGACAAGTTTGTGAGCTTTAAGGTGAGCCAAGCTTGAGTCATGAAAATAGGCTTTATTTCTTTCTTAGTGAGCTGAGTCTGAGCCAGGCCAAGTTCAACTTAGCTTGGCTCCTTGCTAGCCCTAACCACAATAATTCGAGTGAAGATATTTTATTTTTAAAATAGACTTAAATTGAGATTAAGGGGTTTCTCTATTCTAAACAATGGTCAGCTGACATACCTGAAAGCAATATATGTACCAGAAAGTGGAAAGAGCATCTATCTACACCTTTAGTTTTCCTTCCCTTGGGATGGGACCTTTGACAACCACTTTCACATAGAGCTGCCTGTCTAATACTGATTTCTTGCTATTCCCTTTCCTTATCTAGCTTATATATGTAGGTGTTTGCTTGAAGGCTTAAGATGTCTAGTTCACAATTTGGTAGTGCCTTGGAGCTAATGGTCCATTGTTTTCATTCCTGGTTTATATTTTTGTAGAATAACATCAACAAGTTAATATCTAAGTGAAGCAACTTGATGGTTATTATATGTCATAATATATCTAAGGCATGAGTTATTATTTTTGACATGTTTTTCTATCAAAAAAATATTATTGACAAGCTCCACACATGGCTGCTTGGTCATACTTGCTTTTCTAGTCATTCTTCCATATTGATTTTTCATCGATTTGTTGAGATTTTGAGATTTCTATTCAACAAATGCATGAAGCATTTAAGTTTATATGCAGTTATGACATATTTGCCTCAAGATTTTCGAGGAACACTTTTGAGACAGCAACGGGAACGCTCGGAGAGGAATAAGCAAGCAGAGGTTGAAACTTTGGTAAATTCTGGTGGTAGTATACGCGATCGATATGCTCTGCTATGGAAGCAACAAATGGACAGGTGAGACTCAACTCTTGTCTAGCTGGTTGTGCATGGATTACAGAGAAATATATTAAACAACTTAAGGGTCACAGGAGAAGGCAGTTAGCTCAGCTTGGTTCTGCAACTGGAGTTTATAAAACACTTGTGAAGTACCTGGTTGGAGTTCCTCAGGTATGGCTATCTTGGATTGTCAATACATGGCTATGCTGGCCTCTTTTTTTTCCTGTTTGGCATCTATTCAGCAGGTTGATTCATGACTGACATCATCGTCTTGATAGTTCTGTTCAATTTGTATGCATATGGACTAAATATGTTGTTATTGGGATTATTGTGTCTTCATGTACTGGTTGTCTTTACTCATGAATTATTTATATTCTAAAACATCCTTTTTTGTTTGAATTGAAGGTATTGCTTGATTTTATACGGCAGATAAATGATGATGACGGGTACAAAATTACTGTTTTTCAGTGTTGTTCAAATTCTCTTCCTTGATATCTGCATTTGATAATCTATTAATAAAAATCATGTGAGAACTCTTATCTACTGGTAGGCCCATGGAGGAGCAGCGTCATCGCTATGGACCACCATTATACAGCCTTACTTTGATGATCCTTTGTATTCGACTCTTCCTTTCATTGTCATGGGCACGATATGGGGCCAGGAAATTGTGAGATACCTTGCATCTTTGGTACTTTAATTTATGAGTTTTATGGTTGATTTTGTTACACAATTCTTAGTTTTATGAATGTTGAACACGAGCAATTATTTGAAGTCTTAATATTCTGTCTTGCAGTTTCAAAGGGTTAAATGTAAGTAAAGTTTTCATTGAAAAGAAAATGCCCCGGAATTGTGTCAAATTTCAATGTCTGATTACCTGTGTTAGAGTTGTAATAAAGCCATTTATGTGCCTTCACCTAACAGCTTAAGCTTTTAGGAGAGTTGGTTCATGACATGGTATTAGAGCCTCTAAGACCAAGTGGTCTGCATTTTGTTCCTTGCTGCCCCCATTATTCTAAATAAAAGTTGAATTTTAGCACATGGTAAAGATGGCCTTGTGCATTGTCCACTCTTCAAGTCCAAAGGGCTCTTGCCTAACAGTTTAAGCTTTTGGGAGAGTTGGTTCATGACAACTTGCATAATGTTTACTTGAAAGGTAATATTATTATTATTGATCAAAATATACAATGCAGCTCCTCTTATAGAAAGAAGGAGAGCAGAAAAATAGGATGCCATAATGGCAAATCCCTATGAAAAGGAAATAACAGAACTGCTGACTCTATCTTAGGAAATAATTGAAATAGTTTCCTGATTACATGCTAATCTGTTTGTAACTAAATATTTACAATAATAACAGAATATTTACAATAAATGGGAGAGATAAGACATGTTAAATGACAATTAATGTAGACTTTCAACACTCCCCCTCAAGCTGGCTTGAAAATGTCGTACATGGACAGCTTGCCAATTATGTCATCAAAGTGTTTCTTGGCTAATCCTTTGGTGAGAATGTCGGCTGTCTGGTCTCTGGTTGAAATGTATGGAATGCAAATCTGCCCTTTCTCTATTTTCTCCCTAATAAAGTGTTTATCAACCTCTACATGTTTAGTTCTATCATGTAATACCGGGTTGTGAGCTATAGAGATTGCGGCCTTATTATGACAGTACAGTCTTGCTGGTGCTAAATTTTGAATCTTCAGCTCTTGTAGCAGCTTATTAATCCACAACACTTCACAAATTCCTTGCGCCATTGATCTATATTCTGCTTCTGCACTACTTCTAGCTACTACACTTTGTTTTTTACTTCTCCAAGTGACTAAATTTCCTCCAATAAAAGTGCAGTAACCAAATGTAGACCTTTTATCCATAATGCTGCCAGCCCAATCTGCATCTTTATAGGCTTCCACCTGTATGGATCCAGTTTTTCTGTATAATAGTCCTCTTCTTGGAGTTCCCTTTAGGTATCTTAGAATTCTATCCACAGCTTCAAAATGCTTAAGGCCGGGCGAGTGCATAAATTGACTCACCATACTAACTGCGAATGCAATATCTGGGTGAGTATGAGAGAGATAGATTAGTCTCCCAACTAATCTTTGGTACCTTTCTCTGTCCGTTACTTCCTCAGGTTTAGCTGGTTCAAGTTTTACATTTTGCTCAATGGGTGTCTTGGCTGCCTTACACCCCAATAAGCCAGTTTCCTTAAGCAAATCTAGGATATACTTCCTTTGATTAATAAAGATTCCTTCCTTTAATCTAGCGAACTCGATTCCAAGAAAGTACTTTAATGGACCAAGTTCTTTAATTTCAAAGGCAGTAGCCAGTTTCTTCTTCAAATGATCAATTTCTCCATCATCATTTCCAGTCAAGATAATATCATCAACATATACAATTAAAATAGCAATTTTACCATTCATGGTATGTTTATAAAACATTGTATGATCAGTTTGGCTTTGGCTGTATCCGAGACCTTTCACAGTTGTCCTAAAGCGTTCAAACCACGCTCTTGGGGACTGTTTCAACCTGTACAAAGATCTTTTTAACTTGCACACTTGGTCAGATTTCAATTTTTCCTCAAAGCTAGGTGGAGGGCTCATAAACACTTCTTCTTCCAAGTCTCCATTTAGGAAGGCATTCTTAGCATCTAATTGGTGAAGGATCCAATCAAAATTCACAGCAAGAGACAGCAAAACTCTTGTAGAATTGATTTTAGCTGTTGGAGCAAAAGTTTCCCCATAGTCAATTCCATAAGTTTGAGTGAACCCCTTTGCAATTAGTCTTGCCTTGTATCGTTCTATACTCCCATCGGCCTTGCATTTAATGGTGAACACCCACTTACAACCTATTGTTTTTTTTTCCTTTTGGTAGCTCAACGATTTCCCAAGTTCCACTTTTTCTAAGGGCATTCATTTCTTCCATAACAGCATGGTTCCAGTTGGGATCATCTAGAGCTTCCTGAATGTTTCTAGGCACAAACAAGTTTGTAATTCTAGAGGTGAATGCTTTATGCTTTAGAGATAGATTATGGTAGGACATGAATTTAGATATAGGATGGTGAGTGCTGCAGGTTTTGGCAGTCTTTTGTGTGCAGGCCCGAGTTCCCTTCCTAAGGGCAATAGGTAAAGAAGTGTCTAAATTTTCAGAACTAGACTAGAGGGGAGTAGAGTTACCTGGAGCAGACTTAGTAGGACTTTCTGAGGAAGTTGACTGGCTTGGTGCTTGGATAATAGGATGGCATCCTTCTTGTGAGATCTTGTTCCTCCGAACATAAATGATTGGTTCTTTATGTGATGGTTGCATTTCTCCCCCTGTCTTAGAAACATCTAATGTTGGCACCTCTTCATTGTTTTCAATATCTCGGACATTATGTTCAAGTATATCTTCAGGTTTGGATATAGTTTCAACAATAGGTTGAGGTATGGACGGACGAAGGAGATCATTTTCATCAGCCCTTATCTCCCCCTGAAAATGATCTTTACGAAAAAAGGGTTGTTCCTCTAAAAACATTACATCCATACTGACATATAGTTTTTTGGTGGTAGGATTAAAACATTTGTACCCCCTTTGATTAGGAGCATAACCTACAAAAATACACTTTTCAGCCCAGGGATCAAGCTTAGATTGTGATGCATGATGAACATATACAAAAGTAGTGCACCCAAAGATTTTTAAAGGCAAATTTGCGTGCATTCTTGAATCAAGATAGGTTTTTTGAAGAACTTCCAAAGGTGTTGAAAAATTTAGAACACGCGTAGGCATTCTATTTATCAAATAAGATGCTGTTAGGACAGCGTCACCCTATAGATATTGAGGGACATACATAGTAAACATAATAGCACGAGCAACTTCAAGTAAGTGCCTATTTTTTCTCTTTGCAAGGCCATTCTGCTGAGGGGTATTAGGACAAGTGGACTGATGTTGAATGCCTCTTTCTGCCAAAAAATTTCCCATATATTTATTAAAGTATTCGGTTCCATTGTCAGTACGGAGTTTGCTTATTTTGGTGTTAAATTGAGTTGCAACCATATTATAAAACGTTTCAAACAGTTTTGCCACATCAGATTTGTCAAGCATTATATAAACCCAACACAACCGTGAATGATCATCAATAAAGCTTACAAAATATCTTTTTCCAAATTGAGTAGTGATTTTTGAGGGTCCCCAAACATCACTATGAATTAAATAAAATGGTTTAGATGCACGATATGGTTTAGGGTTATAAGAAATGCGATGACTTTTAGCAAGAACACAATTTTCACATTGAAAAGAGGAATAATCAACATCCTTAAAGATGGGAACAAATGTTTAAGATATTGAAAACTTGGATGTCCTAATCTGAGGTGCCAAAGCATTATTTGTCTTTCGATAGTAGGAGAGCTTGTACCACTAAGACCTTGAACCTCTTTATTTTCGTAGGATCCTTTATTGAAATAGTAGAGGCCATCTATCAACCTAGCACTACCAATCATCTTCACCGAAATCTGGTCCTGAAACACACAATGGGAATCCAAAAAAATAACCTTGCAATTAGTATCTTTACAAAGTCTACTAACAGATAGAAGGTTACAAGAAAGTTTTGGAACATGTAGGACAGATTGTAGGTCAATGGTAGATGATATAGTTATGATACCTTTCCAGCAATAGGAGAGACACTACCATAAGCAATTCTAACCTTTTCATTACTAGAACATAGAGAATATGTTTTAAATAAAGATGAGATACTGGTCATATGATCAGACGCCCCTGAATCAATGATCCATGGGACTGACTCTATAGCACAAGATAAACCTCTAAAAATTTCAAAATTACCTGATTGTGCAATAGAAGCACTAGGAACACTAGATGATGTACTGGATTGTAAGAGTTTAATAAGTTGATCAACTTGCTCTTTACTGAGAAGGGTACTGTTAGCTTCATGTGCTACAGCAGAGACTTGCCCTTGTTTACCACCAGCTTTATTGCCCTTTAAATGAGTTGGTTTTCCACGAAGTCTCCAGCAAGTCTCTCGGGTATGGCGTGGCTTGTTGCAGTAATCACACCATACACGATGTGATTCATCACCCCTTTTTTTATGGTAACTATTACTTTTGTTTGCCATAGATTCAGCAACAACGAGAGCAGTGCTATTTGCAGTTATAGGCTTTGGTTTTTTGTTCTTTCCGAACATAACACTTCTCCTAGTTTCTTCTCTTTGTACCTCTGAGAAAACCTCTCCAAGGGATGGTAGAGTTCCTCTACCAATGATCCTTGCTCAAACTTCATCAAGTTCGTCATCTAGTCTAGCCAAAAACTTGAAAATCCTCCTTTCCTCAATCACTGGATTGTGATATTTCGAATCTTCAGGTGATTTCCATTCATGAGTGCTGTAAATGTCTAAGTCTTACCAAATCCTCTTCAGATTATTGAAGTATTTGGTCACGTTGTCTCCGCCTTGCTTGATCTCGCCAATTCTCAAGTTTAGTTCATACACTTGAGATTTGTTTCCCATATCGGAGTACATCTCATTAACACTATCCCAAAGCTCCTTGGCTGTTGAGTAACACATGTAATTGGCACCAATCTCTTCTTCCATGGAGTTGACTAACCAAGTCATGATCATGGAATTTTTTGCATCCCATATTGCATATTGGGAGCTTTCGCTGGCTGGTTGCTCAGTGCTGGCTGTCAAATATCCTATCTTGCCCCTTCCGCGTATATACATATGGACTGACTGAGACCAGCGGAAGAAATTCGTTCCATTGAGACGAATTGTAGTGATTTGAACCGAAGGAGAGTCACCCAAAGTCATTTTGGGTCCAAAGCCTTGATTCTGCGATGTCGCTGGTCCACTGTGGGGAACGACTGTGGTAGCCGAGGCATCATCTTGTGACTCGGAAGCCATGCCTGGATAAGGATTAGGGCCGGCAGAGCAGATCGTATTCTGCTCTGATACCAAGTTGAAAGGTAATATTATTATTATTGATCAAAATATACAACGCAGTTCCTCTTATAGAAAGAAGGAGAGCAGAAAAATAGGATGCCATAATGGCAAATCCCTATGAAAAGGAAATAACAGAACTGCTGACTCTATCTTAGGAAATAATTGAAATAGTTTCCTAATTACATGCTAATCTGTTTCTAACTAAATATTTACAATAATAACAGAATATTTACAATAAATGGGAGAGATAAGACACGTTAAATGACAATTAATGTAGACTTTCAACATGTTTCTAAAAGAATGGCTTTTGCGAAAGCAAGTTTTCTGTTGGCAGGATTGGTATAAGGGTATTTTAGTTAATCCATTTTTATATCTCTGTAAACCTTGTACATGTATATAAGTAAACATTGCCTGACTGAATTGAGTTACAGCTTCACTAGAATAAGATGCTAATTGACCCTCTTTACCAGAATCTTTGCATTTCCATTGTAGGCGGCCATACACATTATTGAGAGATGATTGAAGGTGTTAGACCCACGGATGCGATTAGGACAGGATGCGGAATATTGAAGATGTTCATGCTAATGGGCTCAAGCATAACAGAATGCTGATCTGGCTGTAAGAGAAAGAGGAGAGTTAGTTTGGGTATTCGGTTAGAGTAGTGGGAACTGGGAATTTATATGTGAGGGAGAGGAGTGAGAAAGGTTTAGGCAAGAATTGAGAGGTTTTGGAGAGGTGTGGGATGGGTTGGTGATTCCCTGTGCATCACAGGACCCCATTCTTATCTTTCATTTTCTTTTTCTGCATTTTTCTCTTAGCTGTATAGAGGGCTACCTCGAAATCGTGGAGCTGGTCTCCGTTTTTTGATAGTGAAGTTTCAGTCCCTATCAGAGGGTCTTTACTGATAAGTAGCTGAGTACACACAACTTCATATTCTGCTCCCAAACCTGCCAAAAAACACTTTTACTGTCTCCTTCTCTTGCTGTTCCTGTGTCTTCTGGATGTCTGTAGTGCTGGGGAAATGCTTCACTTATCTTTCTTGCAAGCGTGCATAAGTTCCCTTATCTTTCTTGGTTGCATGCATAAATTCCAAGTAATTCCACAGTTCCTTTACAGTCTTACAACACAGCCACATCATCGATGGACAAATCCAATGTTTTGTTGAATCTGATTGAAGAGTTTATGATCAATCATCATCCACTTTCTCAATTTAATCTTATCTTTTGGTGGTAGATCACCAGATGCTCCGCCTTACCAATACTCGACATATAATATCAAATAATCCTCTTCCTCTTCCTCTTCCGTTGTGTGTATCTTTTGCATCCACCTGTTTCAGATCAGTAGTCTGATGAAAAAACTTACGTAATCAGTGCCTGCTCTGGATCCTAAACCTTCTGTTGTGGATTAGAGACCTCTTCCTCATGACTAGAACTCTCTAATGCCATTGCAACACTTAGGAGATCACAAAAAAGCACCAACAACCTGCCCCATTTCTTGTGATTTGTGCAACACGAGATGCCAGACCCACAAAATCCACATCACACCAAGGAAACACCCAAATACAGACCAGAACAGATTGAAAATACCCCTGATCAGAACTCATCATCAACCAAACTTTCAGCACTTGAGTGGAGGAAGATGTGTTAACAGAACTACCTTGGACTCAATCAGATTCCTCTGGGTAACAGAATGAAGACACCCAGACAGGCACAACCTGTGCACCACTGCCTCACGAACCACTCCAGGGCTGAGATCAATCCTTGCATGATCATCCCTGGATCACACAGTCAAAGAGTCCTGCAACACTCCCAGGCTGCATCTTAAGACATAAGAATGGGGAAGAGGAAGGGAAAGAAGGATGCCCCTGAATGCTCAGAACCAAGCTCTTTATATCATGTTAGAGAGATGAGAAAGAGAGAATTTGTGAAGCGATGACTCAATTCAGTTAGGCAATGACTAAAATACTCTTATACTAATACTACTAACACATTCCAATTGAAACTTTTTGTCATTCTATAAGGGGTTTTTTACTTAATAGCAAGTAATTTGGATAATAAATCAACTAGTTATTGATAAAAAACAGAACTTTTCAGCTGATGATCAGCTTTTCTATAATAGACATATGCCATGTGTGATTTGCTACAGCTTCAAATTTCATGGTGGTCGCTATTTACTGGCATTGGCTATGATTGTCTGGCTTGGATTTTTTTTTTTGCCATTATCAAGGAATCTGTTATGAGCTAAAAATATTTTATATAATCACCTTGTTCAATCTAATAAACACCACTCATTGACTGGATTTGAATTGTCAATAGTAGGACATGTTTGCAGTTAGAAGATTTTATGGGCTGACTCATATCATAGAACTGATAGAGGGAGGATTGAGTCTTGTGGAGATGTGCGTTGTTTTATTTTATTTGGTGTTTGGATTCAGGAATGTTTCACAATTCATAGAACTCTGAGTTTGAAGATTAATTTATCTTGGTACAGAACTGTACATCTTGCTTCTCTTTGGTGTCAGCTCATGGCTGTGTTGGGAGATTCTGCTAGTATCTAGAGAGATTGAGGGGCATTGTTAGTTTGATTCCGTAGAAGATGTGATGTTCTTGTAATTCTTTTGCACTGTTTTCATTTGGCTTTTGAGGATTGCTCATCCTCTCTAATTCTCTTTTTGTTGTCTCACAATGAACTCATTTTTCTCTATGAAAGAAAAAGTAAAACTAACTTCAGAAGATGGTTGATGTATTCACCTTCAACTTAAGTTTCTAGCTTCTATAAAGGACTGCTAGGAACTCTCTGTTCTTTAGTATCTTTTTGTCATTATTGCATTTATAATATGGAGCACTATAGTAATCCTCTATCTTCTCTTTCTGTGGGTATAATTTGATAGAAAAAAGGAACAAATAGCTGTGTTGGAACAAGCTGTCGATGTCTACGCCATGGAGTTTGAAAGGTTCATGAAATTTATTAGGTATTGTAATGCTTGTGTTCATGTTACTCATACTTTAAATTTCTGTTATTAATTGTTAATAATCATGTTAAATCAATGCTGACTTTATGTCTGGTTCTTTTATAACAAAATATTGGTTTTCATGCAGAGTTTATGGAAATTATTTACACCTTATTATTAGGTATATATCGGTTTCTTGAGACAGTGGCTTTCCACAATACAGCTGATTAGGTTTTAAGGAGGTGTTTATTTTGAAATTTATATATATATATATATATATATATAAAACTTGAAAAGAGTGTTTGTACTTTGTGTGAATTGCTTGAGGAGTAAAAACCCTCAACTATTAGTTTATAAACATGTTATGATACAATACACTCTCTAATGGAAAAAAGGAAACTAGGAAATAAATCCTAGAGCAGGAACAAGGAAACAATCCTAATTAATCAGGGAATATACAAATCATATCTTAACATATGCACCAAGCTTATTACAAACAAAGTTGCTCCGAGGACCCTGAAGAAACCTTCTGAGGATATTTGCAAGTTGGTCATTGGAGTTAACAAATTCAATAATTTCCTTTGAAGAACTTTTTCTCAGACAAAATGACAATCAATCTCTATATGCTTGGTCCTCTCAAGAAAGATTGGATTTTAGGCGATATGTAAGGCCGCTTGATTATCACAATATAACTTATTCTGATCAACATTTTCGAACTTTAGCTCACCAAGGAATTGTTTTACCCACATAAGTTCACAATTGCCATTGCCATAACTCGATATTCAGCCTCTACATCGGATCTAGCAACAGCTCTATGCTTCTTACTTTTCCACGACACAAGGTTACCACCATCAAAAGCATAATATCCTAAAGTAGAACACCTATCAACAGGTGAAATAGCCCAATCTACATCAGAGTACCCCACAACTTGAGTGTTTCCTTTGTCTTCATACAAAAATCCCTGACCGGTAGCATTTTGAATATATCTCAAAATTCATACTACTGCATTCCAATGATCAACATGAGGTGATTTCATGAATTGACTCACCACACTAACTACAAAAGTAACATTTGGTCAAGTTATCGTGAGGTAGTTAAATTTCCCAACTAACTTCCTGTACTTGTTGTAACATCCTAATACAGATATCTAGATATATCCTAAATATACCAAGATATATAAAGATAGCCAGTACTGGAGACATCACTTCTACATACTACATACTAACATATATCCATAATCACAATTGAGTAATTATAGAAAGTCTTGAGAGAATGCGAAAAAACTTAAACTCATACATATATATATATATATATATATATGTATATATATATGTAACACTAGCCACACGAGGGCATATTGTAGTACATACAAAACAAATATAAACTGTATACATAAGTTTTGTCTAAAAAAACATATAAAACTATACTAGTCTTCAAGTTACGTCTTCATTCCCTTAACAGGGTCTGTACCTCTGTAAAAGGATTTACATGGAAGAACAATTAGGGTGAGAATTACAATTCTCAGTAAAAGCAATTCCAATACTAGCTAGCTATAACATTGTATAAACAAATATAACAATTGTTATAACTACTAACATACGAGTTTCCTCCCTAAATCTCATAACTGCACACTACCTAGTAGTGTGATCTAAAATCGATAGCCTACACACCGTTAAGTATAAACAATTGCCCATACAGTTGTGAATATCAACAGTGACAGACAATGCCCATACAACTGTCTGTAAATGTAATGAGGATGATATGTGATATGATTATGCCTAAGAAAGATGCTAAAGATATGCTTATGCAATGTTCTATTTTGAAATACATGCAGAGTTTTATGTTGAAAACAAAGAAGTTCATTAGGAATTGGTTCAGTATATTATCCCGTGGTAAATAGAGGGAAAGCTCATCCTCTCATCACACATATCCTGGCACGCTGAGAAGTTTGGGCTGAATCCTTGTTTGAAAGAACCTTACAGACTCCCCACTTATCTCCCTTGGCCTTGGCACTATCGAGATATCAGGCTTATGTCCTTACTCAAAAGAGTTGGACACCCATCTATCTCCCTTGGCCTCCATGAATGGGCATAAAAGGATACTCACTAAGATCAATACTACTAGATCATTTCCATAGACATACATACTTACTTATATTTAAACACCATCTCATTACTCATAACTCTTAAGTGATCTCTATGCAACACTATGTTGCTGAGGTATTAGATACTCACCTGTGGCAAACCATTACTTTTGGTTGCACTAAGGTTCTCATAGCTTTCACATACAAGCTAGATTAACTAACTAGTATGTAAAAAGTGTAGTGTTATGTTTACCTTTTACATAAACACCACCTTAACTTTCTTATAGACTTAACTCATCCTTGTGAAAGAGCTTATCTTAGCTAATGCCTCATTCAACCTTGCTTAAGGAAACAAATGAACATTTCTCTAGAACTTTGCATACTTAATGAATGTAGCAAGCTTATAAGTCAACACTCATCCTTTGTGTATTCTACAATGCACAAGGTCCCGTTTAATTAGAGACTTAGTACATAACATCCCCTCTTCGGAACTAAATACACAACCTTATCTCCACTCAAGTGAATCTAACTCAAGAGTAGTTCTCACTCGCAACTCTTTGTTGCTTAAGGTTCTAGGTACCTTCCCAAGGTAATCCACTACTCTTGGATCTCCCAAGGCTCATACCTTTCTTATCCTTACTAGAGTGAACCCTACAATCCATCCTAGTATACTTGTGTCCATTGCACCATCTCATCACATCTTGAGTGATATCTAATGCAACACTAGGCTGCCTAAGGTGGTATGTCCTTACCTAGGGCAATCCTTCACTTTTAGATGCTCAAAGGCTTATACTTTCTCATTCTTGCTAAGTGATAATTCTCCTCTTGAACTATCCCCATTTGTGCCTTAACACATCTTAGGAAACATATACTAATGATCCCATTTAATCTATAGCTTTCAAAACATAAAAAATGACATTTTTAGCCTACTAGTTCTCCAGTACTTGAGGTAGACCGCATGTCGACAACTGACCCGGCATAATCTGCATCTGTATAGGTTTCAATGGTCAATGTTTGTTCTTTCCGAAATAGAAGTCCTCTTCCCGGGCTTGTCCTCAAATACTGGAGAATTCTATTCACAGCTAGCATATGTCTCTCACGAGGATCATGCATGAACTGACTAACCACACTGACAGCATAGGCTATTTCTGGTCTGGTGTGAGACAAATATATCAGTTTTCCCACAAGTCTCTGATATTGTGCCTTATCCACCTTTGGGCTCTCCTCATTGTTTCCAATCCTATGATTTTGTTCAATAGGTGTCCCTGTGGTTTTGCAACCTAGCTTACCTGTTTCCTTAAGAAGATCCAAGACATATTTCCTTTGGGAAATAAAGATGCCTGTTTGGAATAGGCAACCTCTATCCCAAGGAAGTACTTCAGCTTCCCCAAGTCCTTCATTTCAAACTGTGCAGCTAGTTTTTCTTTTAGGACCTGTTTCTCAACCTCATCATCACCGGCAATGATCATGTCATCAACATAAACCAGAAGAAGTGTAAGCTTGCCTTCTTTGGAATGTTTTATAAAGAGGGTATGATCTACCTGGCTCTGCCTATAACCTAAGGACACCATAGCATTGGTGAACCTCCCACACCAAGCACGAGGAGACTGCTTGAGTCCATATAAGGCCTTCCTTAACTTGCACACCATATTCCCTCCACCAGTAGGTTCATATCCTGGTGGGATGTCCATATATACTTCCTCTTCCAAATTCCCATGGAGAAAAGCATTTTTAACATCAAATTGGTGCAAGTCCCATCCAAAGTGTGTTGCCAAGGAGAGAATGATCCTGACTGTGTTCATCTTTGCTACTGGGGCAAATGTTTCCTCATAATTGTGCCCTTTTGCAACCAACCTTGCTTTGTACCGGTCTAGAGTACCATCACACTGATATTTCACTGTGTAAATCCATCTGCACCCAACTATCCTTTTGTCCTTCGCCTTCTCAACAATTTCCTAGGTCTCATTCTTGTTCAAAGCTCTCATTTCTTCATGCATGGCTTGAACCCAATTCTTATCCATTGATGCTTCTTGTACTGAAATGGGGACTCTGGTAGAATCAATTGCTGAAATAAAACTCCGATGCTGTACTGATAGGTTTTTAGTGGACACAAACTGAGATATAGGTATTTTGCACAAGTTCTTCTGGCTTTTCTTAAGGCTATTGACAAGTCATTAGGGTTAGGTTCACAAATATCATGTAAAGGACTATTCAAAGGCTCAGAATCAGGAATGCTTACCTCTGGTTCGGGCGACTGAAGCTGCTATTGGACCAGGTTGGGTCTTTTCCGATAATGCACCTGCTTATATCGATCTATAGGAACAAATACTGATTCTTTAGGTGTCTCTGAAGTACCAGAAGATGATGCCACATCCTTCATCAGAGGAGGGACAGATGACTCAATAGATTCAGCCAGAAGAGGAACAAAAGATGACTCAAGAGACTCAGCTTCTTGACCACTCTCCCCCCGAAGCTGAGGACGAAGGTGAAAAGACTCGGATTCATGAAAAGTGACATCCATGGAGACATAGACACGACGACTTTGAGGATGATAACATTTGTACCCCTTTTTGTCTGGTGCATACCCTATGAAGATACATTTGACAGCCCTAGGATCCAACTTACCACGATATTGACTATGGACATGAACAAAGGCAACACAACCAAAGACACGACACAGGAGATTCTTCATGGTAGGAACGGAAGGGAAGAAGGAAGTCATGAGTTGCACAGGACTAAGACCATCCAAGACACGGGAGGGCAATCTGTTCATCAAGTATGCGGCAGTTAAGACAGCTTCCCCCCAATAAGACTTAGGGACAGACATTTGGAATAGAAGTGCTCTTGCAATTTCTAGGAGATGACGATTTTTTTTTTCTGCAACCCCATTTTGTTGGGGGGTATCAACACAAGTTAACTCATGTAACACACCATGTTCTTTATGGAATTTTGTGAAATGTTGATTCACATATTCCTTGCCATTATCAGATTATAACCTTTTTATAGATTTTCCAAACTGGGCTTGAACCATGCGATAGAAATTCAAGAATAATTGAAACACTTCAAATTTATCTTTCATAAGAAATATCCATTTGACCCTAGTGCAGTCATCAATAAAAGAGACAAACCATTTTGCACCAGATATATTAGAATTAGAGGAAGGTCCCCACACATCAGAATGAATAAGATCAAAAGGTTCAATACTTTTATTATTACTTGGAGAAAAAGTTGTGCGATGGTGTTTCGCAAACTGACAAACATCATAAAGAAAAGACTTAACAGACTCATTTTTAAACAATTGTGGAAATAACGACCTAAGAAGACTGAAAGGAGGATGACCAAGGCGTTTGTGGTGAAGCCATATCTGAGATGCAGCGGAATCTGAGCTTGTCTCATGACTGGATGTGGACACCGTCTGACTGGTACTACCATGAGTCCGATGTAGAACATATAACCCTCCCTGTTCCTTAGCAACCCCAATCGTCCTCCTTGTGGTAAGATCCTGAAACACACAACGAGAGGGAAAGAAGGTCACTGTACAGTTTAAATCTGTGGTAAGCTTATGAATAGAAATAAGGTTATTTGACAAATGAGGGACATGAAGCACATTATGTAAAGGAAGGGAAGGTTGAAGTGAAATAGTACCACATCCTGAAACAGGGACATGGGATCCACTAGCAACCGTGATGTGATGCTTACTAGATAATTTAGAGTAAGTGAAAAAATATGAGGGATGAGGGGTCATATGATCAGTAGCACTAGAGTCAATAATCCAGAGATCCTCAGATACAGTACTAAAAACATTAAAAGATAATGAACTTAAATTCTTATCAGTCATGGTTAGAGAACAAGTGCCAGAAGGCTTACTCATAGAATCCAAGAGAGTGAGCAAACGATCCATCTCGGCTTTACTAAGAGCCGGAATTGCCTCCCCAGATGGTGGTGCAGATACCTCTTCACACTCAATAACCAAGTCGGACACTGTTTGATTAACTTGCCTTTGTTGATTGCCTTTAAAACCCCCAGAGCATCCAAGAACCTTGTCTCTGCCATGGAGTTTAAAACAAGTGTCCTTAGTGTGACCAGACTTCTTGCAATAAGTACACCAACGCTCGTCACATTTGGTGGACGACTTCCAAGAGGATGATCCAGGCTTTTCAGATGATAACCCACCAATAGGACCTTTACCGGTGGCCAAAGCAGAACCATCACTTGAATTACCATTATTCAACATGACAGCCCGACGACTCTCTTCCCCCCTAACTGTGTAGAACACCATGGAGAGAGAAGGAAGCTTGTCCTTACCTAAAATCTGAATCCGAATAGGATCATACTCAGAATTCAACCCAGAGAGAAACTTAAAGACCCGTCCACGCTCAATAAACTTGGTTAAAGTAGCAGAATCCTCAGTGCATTTCATCTTTAAATCTTGGTTTTGATCCAGCTCAATCCATAAACCATTCAGAGTACCATAATAATCAGTGACAAAAAGAGATCCTTGCTTGGTATTAAAAATTGTGTTTTCTAATTCATAACATGCAGCAATATCTTGTTTCATAGAATAGGTTTGACTCAAACTATCCCAAATTTCACGTGCAGAAGTAAAAAACATACAATTCTTACTGATATCTGGTGTCATAGAGTTCCATAGCCAAGTCATAATCAAAGAATCTTCATCATCCCAAATTCCAAACTGTGGGTCATCTGCCTTCGGAGGATCCCCGACAATGTGTGACAACTTCCGATGACCCTTGAGAGTGGTGCGAATAACCTGGGCCCATTGGAGATAGTTCTTACCATTGAGGTGATAAGAAGAGTGTAAAACTGGAAGATCATTTGGATTCAGTGCTGCAACGGCAACCGGAGGCGTTGGAACGACAACCGGAGCGGCGTAGTGATGGTGGAGGACTGGGTGTCTACTGTAGACATTCTTGTTGGACCTAAAAACAATCAGAAATTAACGGGGAGGAGCCGACGATCAGAACGGAGGGGGTTGCGCGGTGAATGGTGGTATGGTGGGCGGCGCGTGGCTCTCACGTGCGGACAGTGCAGCGGCGTGTGGTGGTGCGTGGGTGGTTGGTTTGGGGTGGGCTTTTCGGATGTGGCCAGAAAAACGCCGACAAGCAGTCCGGCGAGGGCTGTGATACAAAAATCGGCGGCGGCGGGTGGTGGGTGGTGGTTTTAGGTTTTAGGCAGCAATAAGGCTGCAATAGGAGATAATAATAAGGCTGCTCAGTGAAAGGAAAAACAAAGGCAAGCCCTAGGAACGACCTAGGCTACTGATACCATATAGAAAGAAGGAATGTTGGAATGTATGAATATTATTCTTTTAATCAATTGTGTACAGAGAAGGTTACAATATATAGGCTAATGCCATTGATTGCTATCTTAAAAATAAGGGAGAAAAATCAGCCCTAATAAAAACAAGAATAAAAACATATCTATACATATCTGATATTAATGCTGATATATTACAACACCTTCTCACGCCGCGGCACTCGAACCCAGTTCATCTTCACGCCGCGGCACTCGAACCCAGTTAATCTTCACGCCGCGGCACGGCGTCTCTCACGCTGCGGCGCCTGTAGCAGAGCCCAAATTTTTCAGAATTCTACAGAACCGTGATACTGTTCCATTGATCTTTTCTTGGATTTTGGCCATTCCAAATCAATTTCTAAGTGATTCTAAGTCCATAATCAGTTCTTAAACACATAGGAATCATCAATCACAAACTTAAACCTCTTAATTTGGATTCAAGCACCAAATCACACATAGCTTGGCCTAAACCCCTCTTTTGGGCATCAATGGTCTAAATGAGATGTTCTAAGCTTCTAACTTCAACTTATGCTATGAACAAGTCATAAATAACCAAAGAAACACATTCATTCAAGCCAAACACATAAACACCTCTAGAACTCAATTTGGCCTATTAAGCACCAATGGTGCATCAATGATGAAAAGAGTGAAAAGAGATGAATATGAACATAAAACTCCTACCTCTTGGCAGCCGAGATGATCCATCTTCAAGCTCTATGCTTTGATCTTGATTTTCTCTTGGTCTTCCTTCTTTCTCCCCTTTCCTTTCTGTCCTTTGGCTCCTTCCTTTTTTCTTTCTTCTTTTTTTCTTTCTTCTTTTTTTCTTTCTTTTCTTCGTTCTGCAGCAGCTTTGCTGCCTTATAAAAAGAAAGAGCCGTGAGAGACTTTGTCTCTTGGGGCTGTACTGAAAAATCTGTATCTGCTAAGAACACTCAGTTTTAGCTAAAACAAGTTTTCTACCTTTCAACAACTTTAGAATAAATCATGAGATTCATCTAAATTATTGTTTCACTATTTTCATGATTTTTCATATCTACTGCTAGTCAATTTGGCATTAAATACACAATCAGTATGCTTAAAAATACCAAATTAACTCTGATATTCTTGAAACTTTAATTGCATTTTACTTGGTTCATTTGTGACTTAGAAACAAGATTTCCATACCTGTTTTCCTCAACTTAACCTTTGAAGACCTTATTTGAGTCATTTTAAGCTACTTTTCAATTCCTGTGTTGCAATTAAGTACCTAAACGAACTCAGATTATCACAAAACTTCACAGACATGTTGAACAAGTAATATGTTACCTTTTGTAACCATATTCAAGTCTAACATGTTACTAAAGGTATTACACCTGCCAGGATTTGAATAAGGTTCACCTTGATTTGGTAATAGTTTGCTATTAAGATCAATTGGATTATTAATATGTACGCAGTTTAACATACTAGTCTCTTCTAATATATCTGCAGCATACTTCCTTTGTTAAATAGTAATACCACTCCTAGATTGAGCTACCTCAGTACCAAGAAAGTATTTGAGTCTACCCAAGTCTTTATTTTGAAATTGATTGAACAAATGTTGCTTCAATTGAGATATTCCCTCATGGTCATGACCTGTGATAACTATAACATCCACAAAAACTACCAGATAAATACATTGTTCAGATGAAGTATGTTCATAAAAAACTGAATGATTAGCTTTGTTTTGTGTCATACCAAACCCCTGAACAACAGTGCTGAATTTCCAAACCAAGCTTCCGGAGATTGTTTCAACCCACAAAGGGATCAGTTCAACTTGCAAACCAAGCCTAACTCCCCCTAAGCAACAAAATTTTAGGTGGTTTCTCCATATATATTTCTTCTTCAAGATCACCATGATGGAATGCATCTTTAACGTCAAGTTGATATAATGACGAATGACCAATAGTTGCCATGGTAAGAAATAGCTGAATTGATGCTAATTTAGTTATCGAAGAAAAAATATCACTATAATTGAGGCCATATGTTTGAGTATACCCCTTAGCAACAAGACGAGCTTTATGACAGTCAATTTGACCATTTGGGCTAACCTTCATAGCATATACCAATCGACAGTCTATAATAGTTTTCCTTGGGGGAAGAGGAATTAAGTCCCACGTGCCATTGTGCTTAAGAGCAGCCATCTCATCAATCATGGTTTGCATCCATCCTAAATGAGAAAGTGCCTGACAAGTAGATTTAGGAAGCAGAAGACAAGGAAGAAACAAAAGTATAATATGATGATGATAACCGATGAGAACTCAAGAAATTATAAATTGGGTGAGGATTTCTAGTGGGCCAAGTTCCTTTTCGAAAAGCTAGAGGGAGGTCATCAAAGACTCTGGCAGGTCCTTAGTATAAGAAGCCGTCGGAGTAGGACATGAGCCACTAGGTTTCGCTTCTACCTCAACCTTAGTAATGATCACTTGTGGTTGACGTTGATAGGTAATAAGAGGGCATTGAGGTGGATTTAGTCAAGTGTCCTTAAGTGAGACAGCTGGAGATTTTGGAGATTATGATGACGGTACCTACAAGGAAGACAAATGTGGACCAAAATAGGGAATAGGTAAAACCTCAGAGACCACACATGGTTTAACCAAAGGGGTGAAATTGATAGGTACTAGTTTTATTCAAGAATAAAGTAGGAACTTCAAGGAGCAGAGCTCCAATTACAGATTTGGAAAAATTGGAAATATAAGGGAACTATAGAAAATAGAGAAAAGGAAAGAACAATTAGAGGTGCGATGCACAACCTCTGCCCTTGGTCTAAGTCTCCCCAAGATTACCCAAATTCTCCACAGCCATACAAATGTTGAGGTCTTGCTTTTATAGTACAAGCAAGACCTTTCCCAATCTACAATTATTGAACTACAACTTCCTAGGAACAACTTACTAGAGTGCAATTTATTAGAAACATCTCCCCATTCTATCGTCCATGCTACCGTCCATTTTTCCGTCCATTCTACCGTCCATTCTGCCGTCCACTCTACTGTCCATTCCTTTTATTCTTTCCTTTTCTTTTATAGACATGTGTTAATGGCTAATTAGAAATATGGTGTTTCTTCAAAGAAAGTGACATCAACAGATATATACCAATGATTCGTGATAGGAGAATAACACCATACTTTACTACACAGGTTGAACTAGACTCCATATCTCAAGTCTTACTAGTTCCTTACCTGAGCATTCCGATCTCTGTTCCTCAATCTTTGAGTCCACCAGAACCAACAAATTCTTTCCATCATTCTTCACCTCAACCTCTCATCACCGATCAACATCGTCCTCGTCCTTCGCCTCCAGAAAATGTCCCTACTCCAAAATCTAGTGATTCATCTCTTGCTTCAACGTCCACACCTGCTCCGGATTCCTCTCCTACAGACATTCATAAACCAAGACTTCATCCTACTCTACTTCTCACTCATGTTGAACCTTGTTCTGTCTCTCAAGCCTTGTCCAATCTTGAATAGAAGGCAGCTATGCAGGCTGAGTATGATGCTTTGATTGCCAACACGACTTGGAGTTTAGTCCCTCTTCCCTCTAACAAGACTGCTATTGGCTGTAAATGGGTTTTTCGGGTTAAAGAAAATGTTGATGGGACTATAAATAAATATAAGGCCAGGCTGGTTGCTAAAGGGTCTCATCAACAACCGGGGTTTGATTATACAAAAAACATTTTCTCTTGTTGTTAAACTGGTTATTGTTAGAACTATTTTGACTTTAGCTCTCACCAATTATTGGCCACTTCAACAACTTGATGTCAATAATGCTTTTCTCAATGGTTTTCTAGAAGAAGTTTATATGCAGTAGCCCCCAGGCTTTGTTGACAAAGATCGGTCCCTAGTATGCAAACTGAATAAGGCATTGTATGGTTTGAAGCAAGCACCTCGGGCATGGTTTGAGAGACTTGCTAAGACACTTATTAGCTTTGGGTTTCAGCCTAGCAGATGTGATCCTTCTCTATTTGTCAAATCTGGTTCTCAACATTGCATCTACATTTTAGTCTATGTTGATGACATCATTGTGACTGGTACTTCTCTGCCCTTAATTCAACAGTTGATGGATAATCTAAATTCAGTGTTTGCTCTCAAGCAACTAGAGACTTTGGACTATTTTCTTGGAATAGAAGTTAAACACTTAACTGATGGTTCATTACTGCTGTCCCAAGGAAAATATAGTAGAGATTTGCTTTCTAAAGCACAGATGACTGATGCTAAAGGAATATCTACTCCTATGGTTGGTGGCTGTAAACTATCTAAATATGGCAGTGATTGTATGGCTGATCCCTCTCTTTTATCGGTCTATTGTGGGAGCATTGCAGTATGCTACAATAACATGGCCTGAGATCAGTTATAGTGTCAACAAGGTCTGCCAATTTCTCTCTCAGCCTTTAGAGGACCATTGGAAGGTTGTTAAACGAATTATAAGGTATCTAAATGGTACGAGTTATGGTTTGCTGCTACAAGCTGCTATATCTCATCAACCTCTCACACTCAAGGCTTTTTGTGATGCGGAATGGGAATCTGACCCTTATGATCGTAGATCAACCTCTGGTTCTTGCATTTACTTGGGTCCAAATTTATTTTCTTGGTGGTCTAAGAAGCAACCTTTGGTTGCTAGGTATAGTACAGTGGCTAAGTACTGGAGTCTCGCTAATACAGCAGTTGAGTTGCTTTGGATTCAGACTTTACTTAAGAATTCAGGGTTCCAGTGACTACACCTATCATCTACTGTGATAATCTTATGTTAGCAAGCCTCTAATTAAAAGGGTGTACACTAGGAGACATAAGTAGGCAGTAGGGGATCAAAACCAGCAGTAACAATTATTACTGTGAGTGGGTATTATAGAAAGAAGGAATGTTGGAATGTATGAATATTATTCCTTGAATATTTCTGTACAGAGAAGGTTACAATATATATAGGCTAAAGCTATTAATTGCTATCCTAAAAATAAGGGAGAAAAATCAGCCCTAATAAAAACAAGAATAAGAAACGTATCTGTACATATCTGATATTAATGTTAATATATTACAACACTCCCCCTCAAGCTGGTGAGTGAATATCAATCATTCCCAGCTTGCAAGTAAGACTTTGAAATCGCTCTGTGGGAAGCCCGTGAAGACATCTGCTAATTGGTGCTCTGAAGGGACGTACTCTGTAGTTATAAGGCCATCATCTAATTTTTCCTTGATAAAATGGCGATCAATCTCTATATGCTTTGTCCGATCATGTTGATTCGGGTTGTGAGCAATGCTGATTGCCGACTTGTTATCACAAAGTAACCTCATAGGAGCTTCATACTTTATCTTGAGATCATCGAGTATGATTCTCATCCATAACAGTTCACAAATTCCTTGTGCCATAGCTCGAAATTCAGCCTCTGCACTTGACCTTGCAACCACATTCTGTTTCTTACTTCTCCAAGTCACCAAGTTTCCTCCTAAAAACATGCAGTAACCTGAGGTAGACCGTCTGTCGACAACTGACCCGGCATAATCTGCATCTGTATAGGTTTCAATGGTCAATGTTTGTTCTTTCCGAAATAGAAGTCCTCTTCCCGGGTTTGTCTTCAAATACTGAAGAATTCTATTCACAGCTAGCATATGTCTCTCACGAGGATCATGCATGAACTGGCTAACCACACTGACAGAGATAGGTTATGTCGGTCTGCGTGTGAGACAAATATATCACTTTTCCCACAAGTCTCGATATTGTGTCTTATCCACCCTCGGGCTCTCCTCATTGTTTCCAATCCTGTGATTTTGTTCAATAGGCGCCCCGTGGTTTTGCAACCTAGCTTACCCGTTTCCTTCAAGATCCAGGACATATTTCCTTTGGGAAATAAAGATGCCTTGTTTGGAATAGGCAACCTCTATCCCAAGGAAGTACTTCACTTCCCCAAGTCCTTCATTTCAAACGTAGGCGAATTTTTCTTTTAAGACCTGTTTCTCAACTTCATCATCACCAAATGATGATCATGTCATCAACATAAACCGAAGAAGTGTAAGCTTGCCTTCTTTGGAATGTTTTATAAAGAGGGTATGATCTCCCCGACTCTGCTATAACCTAAGGACACCAGTATTGGTGAACCTCCCAAACCAAGCACGAGGAGACCGCTTGAGTCCATATAAGGCCTTCCTTAACTTGCACACCATATTCCCTCCACCTAGGTAGGTCCATATCCCGGTGGAATGTCCATATATACTTCCTCTTCCAAATTCCCATGGAGAAAAGCATTTTTAACATCAAATTGGTGCAAGTCCCATCCAAAGTGTCTTTGCCGCCAAGGAGAGAATGATCCCGACCGTGTTCATCTTTGCTACTTGGGGCAAATGTTTCCTCATAATCAATCCCATATGTCCGAGTATACCCTTTTGCAACCAGCCTTGCTTTGTACCATCTAGAGTACCATCGACCGATATTTCACTGTGTAAATCCATCTGCACCCAACTATCCTTTTGTCCTTCGGCTTCTCAACAATTTCCCAAGTCTCATTCTTGTTTAAAGCACTCATTTCTTCATGCATGGCTTGAACCCAATTCTTATCCATTAATGCTTCTTGTACTGAAGTAGGGACTCTGGTAGAATCTATTGTTGAAATAAAACTCCGATGCTGTACTGATAGGTTTTTAGTGGACACATACTGAGATATGGGGTATTTTTCACAAGTTCTTCTGGCTTTTCTTAAGGCTATTGGCAAGTCATCAGGGTTAGGTTCACAAATATCATGTAAAGAATTATTCAAAGGCTCGAATCGGAATGCTTACCTCGGTTCGGCGATCAAAATTCTTGTTGGACCAGTTGGGTTTTTTCCGAAAATACACTGTTTGTATCGATCTTTAGGTGTCTCTCAAGTACCGTAAGATGATGCCACATCCTTTATCGAGAGGAGGGATAGATGACTCAAGAGATTCAACCGTAAGAGGAGGAACAAAAGATGACTCAAGAGACTCACTTCTTGACCACTCTCCCGCCGAAGCCGAGGACGAAGGTGAAAAGACTCTGACTCATGAAAAGTGACATCCATGGAGACATAGACACGACGACTTTGAGGATGATAACATTTGTACCCCTTTTTGTCCGGGCATACCCTATGAAGATACATTTGACAAATTTCTAGGATCCAACTTACCACGATATTGACTATGGATATGAACAAAGGCAACACAGCCAAAGACACGACACAGGAGATTCTTCATGGTAGGAACGGAAGGGAAGAAGGAAGTCATGACTTGCACAGGACTAAGACCATCCAAGACACGGAGGGCAATCTGTTTATCAAGTATGCGGCAGTTAAGACAGCTTCCCCCCAATAAGACTTAGGGACAGACATTTGGAATAAAAGAGCTCTGGCAATTTCTAGGAGATGACGGTTCTTTCTTTCTGCAACCCCATTTTGTTGGGGAGTATCAACACAAGTTAACTCATGTAACACACCATGTTCTTTAAGGAATTTTGTGAAATGTTGATTCACATATTCCTTACCATTATCAGATCGTAACCGTTTTATAGATTTTCCAAACTGGGTTTGAACCATGCGATAGAAATTCAAGAATATTTGAAATACTTCAGATTTATCCTTCATAA
Organism: Ormosia semicastrata; assembly: GCA_029884595.1. Lineage (NCBI taxonomy): Eukaryota > Viridiplantae > Streptophyta > Magnoliopsida > Fabales > Fabaceae > Ormosia > Ormosia semicastrata. Next base: position 429,729 of record JAQQTO010000060.1, on the reverse strand, counting down.
GAAATATCCATGTGACCCTAGTGCAGTCATCAATAAATGAAAGAAATCTTTTTGCACCAGATATATTAGAATTAGAGGAAGGTCCCCACACATCAGAATGAATAAGATCAAAAGGTTCAATACTTTTATTATTATTTGGAGAAAAAGTTGTGCAATGGTGTTTCGCAAACTGACAAACATCACAAAGAAAAGACTCAACAGACTCATTGTTAAACAATTGCGGAAATAAAGACCTAAGAAGACTGAAAGGAGGATGACCAAGGCGTTTGTGTTGAAGCCATATCTGAGATGCAGCAGAAGCGGAACTTGTCGCATGATTGGATGTGGACATCATCGGACTAGTACGACCATGAGGCCGATGTAGAACATATAACCCTCTCTGTTCCTTAGCAACCCCAATCGTCCTCCCCGTGGTAAGATCCTGAAACACACAATGAGAGGGAAAGAAGGTCACTGTACAGTTTAAATCTGTGGTAAGCTTATGAATAGAAATAAGGTTATTAGACAAATGAGGGACATGAAGCACATTATGTAAAGGAAGGGAATGGTGAAATGAAATAGTACCACATCCTAAAACAGGGACATGGGATCCACTAGCAACCGTGATGTGATGCTTACTAGATAATTTAGAGTAAGTGGAAAAATATGAGGGATGAGGAGTCATATGATCAGTAGCACCAGAGTCAATAATCCAGAGATCCTCAGATACAGTACTAGAAACATTAAAGGAAAAAGAGCTTAAATTCTTACCAGTCATGGTTAGAGAACAAGTGCCAGAAGGCTTACTCATAGAGTCCAAGAGAGTGCGCAAACGATCCAACTCGCTTTACTAAGCGCCGAATGGCCTCCCGGATGGTGGTGCGAGACCTCTTCACCCTCAATAACCAAGTCGGACAACGTCGATTAACTTGCCTTTGTTGATCGCCTTTAAAACCCCCGGAGCGACCAAGAACCTTATCTCTCGCCATGGAGTTTAAAACAAGTGTCCTTAGTGTGACCGGACTTCTTGCAAAAGGACACCAGCGCTCGTCACGTTTGGCAGACGACTTCCAAGAAGATGAGCCAGGCCTTTCAGATGATAACCCACCAATAGGACCTTTGCCAGTGGCCAAAGCAGAACCATCACCGGAATTACCATTATTGAACATGACCGCCCGACGACTCTCTTCCCCCCTAACTGTGTAGAACACCTCGGAAAGAGAAGGAAGCTTGTCCTTACCTAAAATCTGAACCCGAATAGGATCATACTCAGGATTCAACCCAGAGAGAAACTTAAAGACCCGTCCACGCTCAATAAACTTGGTTAAAGTAGCAGAATCCTCAGTGCATTTCATCTTGAGATCCTGGTTTTGATCCAGCTCAATCCATAAACCATTCAGAGTACCATAATAATCAGTGACAAAAAGAGATCCTTGCTTGGTATTAAAAATGGTGTTTTCTAAATCATAACACGCAGCAATATCTTGTTTCATAGAATAGGTTTGACTCAAACTATCCCAAATTTCACGTGCAGAAGTAAAAAACATACAATTCTTACTTATATCAGGTGTCATAGAGTTCCATAGCCAAGTCATAATCAAAGAATCTTCATCATCCCAAATGCCAAACTGTGGGTCATCGGCCTTCGGAGGATCCCCGACAATGTGCGACAACTTCCGATGACCCTTGAGAGTAGTGCGAATAACCTGGGCCCATTGGAGATAATTCTTACCATTGAGATGATAAGTAGAGTGTAACACTGGAAGATAATGGGGATTCAGGGCTGCAATGGCCACCAGAGGCATTGGAACGACAGCCGGAGGCGGCGTATTGATGGTGGAGGACTGAGTGTCTACTGTAGACATGTTGGTTGGACCCGAAAATGGTCAAAAAGTAACGGGGAGGAGCCAACGAGCAGAACGGTGGTGGTCGCGCGGTGAACGGTGGTCTGGAGGGCGGCGCGTGGCTCCCAAGCGAGTACAGTGCAGCGGCGAGGTGGCGGCGCGTGGCAGCGTGTGGCTGATCGGTTTGGGATGGGCCTTTCAGTGGTGGCCAGAAACAAGCCGACAAGCAGTCCGGCGGTGGTGGTGAGGCAAAAAATGGCGGCGACAGGTGGCTGGTGGTGGTTTTACGACAGTAATAAGGCTGCAAAGGAAGGAGGAGACAGCAGTAAGGCTGCTCAAAACGAAGAAAAAAAAAAACAAAGGCAAGTCCTAGGAACGACCTAGGTCAGCGATACCATATAGAAAGAAGGAATGTTGGAATGTATGAATATTATTCCTTGAATATTTCTGTACAGAGAAGGTTACAATATATATAGGCTAAAGCTATTAATTGTTATCCTAAAAATAAGGGAGAAAAATCAGCCCTAATAAAAACAAGAATAAGAAACGTATCTGTACATATCTGATATTAATGTTAATATATTACAACAGGTATAAACAATAACAGTCATTACTGTGAGTGGGTAATTATTATTGTACTGTGAGTGGGTAATTATTATTGTGAGTGGGTATAAATAGAGGGGGTTTATTGGGGAGGGGGATTGGTTGGTTTTTTGGGAGTTAACAGGAGGGTATAGGGAGAGTCAGGCCTCTCGAATGTCTTGGGAGAGTGAGAGTTTACAGCAGACTATAGAGTTGCCAAGGGTGATATTGCTTGTAATTTTTCCTCTTGATTCTATCTTCCTCTGCTCTGAAACAGATTGTGAATAGTCTAACAATAAAATTTATGTCTTTTATCTTCACTTTCTGGTCCAGTTCTATCAACTGGTATCAGAGCTCCCAAATCTTGGGAGTTTTTCATGGTTCAGACAAGAATGGAGACCAGACTTGACGCCTTGGAGAGAGGGTTTGAAGCTTGGAGACACCTAGTAGAAGAAGATCGTGAGATCCATGAGGCCAAGAGGGAGCTATTGGAAGCAAGAACGAAGAGAATGGAAGAGGCCATTGATAAAATTCAGAGGTTGGTGAGAAGGAACCATCGGGACACATCCCCATGGAACCGAACAAGTAATGCAGTGGAGGAAGGGGAGAGAACAGTTGTAGGACCAGGAACTGGGGAAGGGGAAGAATCGATGGAGGAAACTAGAAATTCCTCTGTTCTCAGGAGATGATGCGTATGGGTGGGTAAAGCGTTGAGAGGTATTTTCAGGTGAGAGGTGTGGCAGAGGAGGAACGGCTGTGCGCTGTAATGGTGGCCATGGAGGGTCAAGGGCTAAGTTAGTTTCAATGGTGGGAATCTAGCACCCAAAATTGCAACATGGGAGGCTTTTTGCACTACTGTAATCAAAAGGTTTCAACCAGCCATAATTCAGAATCCATATGAGATTCTTCTTGGGCTTAAGCAGAGTGGTATTGTAGAGGAATTCAGGGAGGCTTTTGAGTTATATGCAGGGCCCTTGAGGAATACGGATCAAGAATATCTTCGTGGGATTTTCTTGAATGGATTAAGAGAGGAGGTACGTGCAGAGTTGAAGTTGCATTCTGTTGGAACCTTGTCTGAATTGATGGACTTAGCTCAATTGATTGATGAGAAGAATTGGGTATTACGTAAGGGAGGTGCAGGGGACAACTCTAAGTCTGGAGGGAATTACAGAGGGTTTCCGTTAACTAGAACAACTTCGGTGCTAATTCAGGTTCTCGAGGAACAACATCCAGTATTGGCTCTACAATCAGCAGACCCAATACTGCTGCTAGGGCACTTGAGTTTAGCACAGTCAGGACGAGGGGAAGAAATTTCAGGCACTTGTCAGAAACTAAGTTGCAAGATAAGAGAAGAAGGGGGTTATGTTTCCGCTGTGATGAGAAGTATGGGTCAGAACATGTGTGCAAGAATAAGCAGCTCCATGCCTTGTTAATAGGAGAAGTTGAAGGTGAAGAAAAGGAAGAAGAGTTGGAAATTCAGGAAGAATTGGAGATGGAGGACGAAGCATTGCAATTGTCAATCCATAGCATTATGGGTGTTCAAAAAAATTCTTAAAACTATGGGGTGAAGTAAAAGGAAGGAGGGTGATGGTTTTGGTGGATTGTGGAGCATCTCATAATTTCTTCTCGAACAAGATAGTGGAAGAACTCCAATTACCAGTGGTAGAGACCTCGCCATATTATGTAGAGGTGGGGGTTGGACATAAGGTTAAATGTAAGGGGGCTTGTCAAGGTGCAGTGCTATTGTTGCAAGGGCTAGAGGTTAAGCAAGATTTCTTCCTATTTGGCCTAGGAGGTGCAGATATAGTGTTGGGCATGGAATGGTTGGAAGGTTTGGGAGAGATAAGAGCAAACTTCAAGGACCTCACCTTGAAAATTGAAGACAGAGGAAGAACATGGACTATTAGGGGGGAACCAGCCTTGTCTAAATCAACTGCTTCTCTTAAATCAGTGCTGAAGGCACTAAAGGATGATGGGTAGGGGTTTTATATTGAGTACAAGGCGATGACAGGTCTGACTTTGCAGGAAAACTCTGTTTCAGATGACATAGCAGAAGTTTTACATGATTTTGAGGATTTGTTTCAAGAGCCACAAGGTCTACCTCCATCTTGTAGGCATGATCATGCTATTACCTTATGAGAAGGAGCCAATATTCCCAACCTGCGTCTATATAGGTATCCTCATTTCCAAAAAGCTAAAATAGAAAAATTGGTAGATGAAATGCTAACTGCTTGGATCATAAGACCAAGTGTAAGCCCCTATTGTAGTCCTATTATATTAGTTAAAAAGAAAGATGGGAGATGGCGATTTTGTGTGGATTATCAGGCTTTCAATAAGATAACATTGCCGGACAAGTTTCCAATTTCGGTAATAGATGAGCTGTTGGATGAATTAGGTGGAGCTTCCATTTTTTCCAAGCTGGACCTTAAATCGGGATATCACCAAATTAGAATGCGGGAGGAAGATATTCCTAAGACGGCCTTTCGTACCCATGAAGGGCGCCATTACGAGTTTAGTCATGCCTTTCGGTTTGACGAATGCACCTTCAACCTTTCAAGCGTTGATGAATGAAATGTTGAGACCATTTTTAAGAAGATTTGTTTTAGTTTTTTTTTTATGATATCCTTGTTTACAGTAAGGATGAGGAAGCTCACACTTATCATTTGAGAGTAATATTGCAATTGTTGAGAGAGCATCAATTGTTTATCAAAGAGAAGAAATGTAGTTTTGGGCAGTTGCAGCTTGAATATTTAGGGCACATTATTTCAGGTCAGGGAGTTTCAACAGATCCAAAGAAGATTGAGGCAATGTTACAGCGGCCAGTTCCTACTGATGTTAAAGGGCTGAGGGGTTTTTTAGGACTCACCGGTTACTATAGGAAGTTTGTCAATGGATATGGCCGAATTGCAAAGCCTTTGACCGAGTTGCTCAAAAACGACCACTTCCATTGGAGTCAAGAGGCGCAGGAAGCATTCAATACTCTAAGGGTGGTTATGACTACACTGCCTGTATTAGCAGTTCCAGATTTCTCCAAGACCTTTGTTTTAGAAACGGATGCCGCAAGTAAAGGGTTGGGGGCTGTTTTACTACAAGATGGCAGACCTATTGCTTATTTCAGTCAAGGTTTATCAAAGCGGGCTCAGCTGAAGTCAGTATATAAAAGGGAACTCATCGCTATTGTCATGGAAGTCCAGAAATGGTGACACTACTGTTGGAAGTTAATTAGAGATATGCGTTGATTCTGGATGTAAATAATTGCTAGCTGTTTTCTAGCTATTTATTCTGTATTTACCATATTTAGAATTAGCATTTATAGGGAGAATAATTACACTGATTCTCAAGCTAGATTAGTGCTCATCTGTCTGTTATTTGTTTTCTACAAATACCTCACGTGTATCATTTACCAAAATATGGAAAATACATTCTTATTCTAGTGTGTTTCTTTCTATATGGTATCAGTAGCGGCAACAAATCCCTAGGGTTTTTGCTTCCGTTTTTTCTTTTCTGCCATCCCACATGATATCTGCTTCCATGTCTGATCCTGAGTCCCAGCATTCACCCAAACATTCTTCACCCAAACCTGAAATGCCTCAACCTGTCCAGACATACCATGACAACCACCCTGTTCAGATCACGACAATTCGACTGAATGGTGCTAATTACCTTCGCTGGTCACAGTCCGTCCGTATGTATCTCAAGGGGAGAGGAAAAATTGGCTACATCACTGGCGACAAGGAAAAACCAGACAAGGCAGGCGCAGATTATGATACATGGGATGCTGAAAATTCCATGGTCATGACATGGTTAGTCAATTCCATGACTGAAGAGATTGGTGCGAGCTATCTCTGTTATGATACTGCAAAAGATCTTTGGGAAGGTGTCTCTCAAATGTACTCTGATTTGGAGAACCAATCCCAAATTTACGAATTAACTCTCCAGCTTGGAGAAATTTGACAAGCAGAAGATTCAGTCACCAAATACTTCAATTGTCTCAAGCGTATTTGGCAAGATCTCGATCTCTTCAATGAGTATGAGTGGAAGTCACCTGCGGACTGCAAGCACTACAAGACGATGGTGGACGTCAACCGAGTCTCAAGTTTCTTGCAGGTTTAAATATTGAGTTTGATGAGGTTCGTGGCCGAATTCTTGGTAGGAATCCTATTCCTCTAATTGGTGAAGTCTTTGCGGAAGTACGTCGCGAAGAGAGTTGTCGGCAAGTGATGCTCGGAAAAAAGTCAGTTGCTATCCCTTCAACAGTTGAAGGCTCTGCATTGGCTGTTCCTCAGGTCAATCACAAATCTTTCCCTACTCCACGAGGTGCTGACAAGAACCATTTATTTTGCGACTACTGTGGGCGCAATCGTCACACTCGGGAAACTTGCTACAAACTACATGGTAGGCCAAACTATGGCAAAACTGGTAAGTTTGTTGACCGCCCTATGCCTACGGCCAATGAGGCTGACTCGTCTCCATTTACTAAGGAGCAGCTGATTCATCTTCGTAAACTTCTACAGTCTAATTCATCCCCTATTGTTCCTGTTGCAACTGTGGCACACACAGGTAAGAATGCTTGGGCACTATCTGTCTTAAACCATTCTAACCCTTGGATAATAGATTCAGGGGCATCTGAACATATGACTAATTGCTCTCATTTATTCAGTTCCTATTTTCCTTGTTCTGGGTCTGAAAAAGTTAGAATAGCTGATGGTAGTTATTCCAGTATTGCCGGCAAAGGCAACATAAAAATTTCAGACAAAATTACTTTGCAATCTGTTTTACATGTTCCTAAATTTGCTTGCAATCTTCTATCTGTTCATAAATTGTCTAAGGATACTAATTGTTCTGTCCTTTTCCGTTCTTCCACTTGTGTTTTTCAGAACCAGAACTCGGGGAAGATGATTGGAACTGCTAGTGAGATAAATGGCTTGTACTACTTTGATGAAACTCCTCTTGGAAATATAACGCCTCTTGGTTTACACAGTGCAAGTTCACCTCCTGTTTTAAATAAAGTTATGTTATGGCATAAAAGATTAGGCCATCCTAGTTTCCATTATCTTAAGCATTTGTTTCCTGAATTTTCCAAAGAAATAAATTCCTCACAATTTCACTGTGATGCTTGTCACTTAGCTAAAGATCATCGTGTGTCCTTTACTCCAAAAGCTTATTCTGCTTCAAAACCTTTTTATCTAATCCATAGTGATGTTTGGGGTCCTTCAAAAATTACAATTGTTTCTGGAAAAAAATGGTTTGTGACATTTATTGATGATCATACACGGGTGTGTTGGGTTTATCTCTTGGAAAAGAAATCAGAAGTGGAACAAAGGTTCAAAGTCTTTTCTCAAATGATTGAAAACCAATTTCAAACTAAGATTGGCATCCTAAGGTCTGACAATGGCACTGAATATTTCAATAAATATTTAAGTACATTCCTAGTAACTAAGGGGATAATTCATCAATCCACTTGTCGTGATACTCCACAACAGAATGGTATTGCTGAAAGAAAAAATAGACATTTACTTGAAGTTACTAGAGCTCTTATGTTTTCTATGAATGTACCTAAGTATCTTTGGGGTAGTGCCTTATTAACTGCCTGTCACCTTATCAATCGAATGCCATCTCGTGTGTTAAAATATGAAACTCCTGTGCAAGTTTTGCAAAATTATTTTCCCACATCTCGTATCATTGCGGATATTCCCCTTAAAGTTTTTGGTTGTCTTTGTTATGTCTACATCCCGAATATTCTTCGTTCTAAATTGGATCCTAAAGCTGAAAAATGTGTTTTTCTTGGCTATGCTTCCAATAAAAAGGGTTACCAATGTTTTAACCCAGTAACAAAGAAATTTTTTGAAAGTATGGATGTCCACTTTGTTGAAAACCAACCTTCTTTTGATAAAAATTTTCTTCAGGGGGAGAATCATTGTAGTGAAGAAGATAATTTTTGGGAAACTTTACCTACTCTAGATGATATTGTGGCTACAAATTATCCAAATGCTAAGATAATGGAACCTAGAATGCTTAACCTAAATTTGCCAGATAATATAGTGTCTGAAACAGGGGGAGAAACACTGATTAAGGATATAATCCTGAACTTAAAGTGTATTTTCGGAAAAAATTCCCCAAAGGTACTACAGGTCCAATTGTCTCTCCAGCAGAAATCCAATCTGATTTACCAAGTGAAGGTTCTACGGATGATTCATCTTCTATCTCTTCTTCTGGTAATTCACCTTTCTCAACCAATGATTTACCAGATTTGTCTTTTCCTGATATGAATCTTCCAATTGCTGTGAGAAAAAATATTCCTGACCTCAATATCCCAATTGCTGAGAGGAAAGGTACCCGAACATGCACTAAACACCCCATGTCTAATTATTTGTCATATGACAAGTTATCACACACTCACAAGGCATATGTGTCTAGGATTTGTAATCTGTTTGTGCCCAGAAATATTCAAGAAGCATTAGGTGATCCGAATTGGAAGTTAGCAGTGAAAGAAGAGATGGATGCTTTGAGAAAAAATAATACTTGGAGTATCACTGATCTACCTTAGGACAAAAAGGCAGTAGGATGTAAGTGGGTCTTTACAGTGAAATGCAAGGCTGATGGAAGTGTGGAAAGGTACAAAGCAAGGCTAGTAGCAAAAGGTTTTACTCAAACTCATGGTATAGACTACCAAGAGACTTTTGCCCCGGTTGCTAAGATTAATTCCATCAGAATTCTTCTCTCCCTTGTAGTAAATTTCAACTGGACACTATATCAATTCGATGTTAAAAATGCCTTTTTGAATGGAGAATTACATGAAGAGGTATATATGAGCTTACCTCCTGGATTTGAAGGAAACCTTGGAGGAGACAAAGTCTGCAGATTGAGAAAATCCTTGTATGGATTAAAACAATCACCAAGGGCCTAGTTTGAAAGATTTGGAAGTGTTGTTAAGAAACATGGCTTCAGCCAAAGTCAAGCAGATCACACTTTGTTCTTTAAACACTCACATGAAGGTAAGATTGCTATCTTAATAGTGTATGTTGACGACATTATCATGACAGGAGATGATGTTAAAGAAATCAGTGATCTAAAGAGAAGACTTGAAGCTGAATTTGATGTCAAGGACCTTGGAAATTTAAAATATTTCCTCGGAATGGAGTTCGCAAGGTCTAAAGAAGGAATATTCCTCAACCAACGCAAATATATACTTGATTTACTCACGGAAACAGGGATGACAGGGTGTAAGGCAGTAGAAACACCAATGGATCCCAATGTAAAACTCAAGGCAGCATCTGAAAATGAAGTGGTAGATAAAGAATGCTATCAACGATTGGCTGGTAGACTAATCTATTTGTCACATACAAGGCCCGATATTGCCTTTGCAGTAAGTATGATAAGTCAGTTTATGCATGCACCAGGACCTACTCACTTTGAAGCTATTTTCAGAATTTTGAGATATTTGAAAGGAACTCTAGGAAAGAGGCTGATGTTCAAATACAGAGGGCATATACAGGTTGAAGCTTACACGGATGCTGACTGGGCAGGCAATATAAATGATAGGAGGTCTACCTCAGGTTATTGTACCTTTATAGGTGGAAACTTAGTTACATGGAGAAGCAAAAAACAAAATGTTGTAGCCAGGAGCAGTGCAGAGGCTGAATTCCGCTCTGTGGCCCACGGTTTTTGTGAAGTATTATGGATTAAAAAATTCATGGAGGAATTGAAGATCTCTGGCCCATCACCGATCAAAGTTTACTGTGATAATAAGGCAGCTATTTCCATTGCCCATAATCCTGTCCTACACGACAGAACTAAACATGTTGAAGTGGACAAGCACTTCATTAAAGAAAGAATTGATAGTGGTGAGATTTGTATGTCCTATGTACCTACCACAAGTCAAGTAGCAGATGTTCTCACAAAGAGTCTTCCAAAGAGACAGTTCGATGACATGGTGAGCAAGCTTGCAATGAATGACATATTCATGCCAGCTTGAGGGGGAGTGTTGGAAGTTATTAGAGATATGCGTTGATTCTGTGTTGATTCTGGATGTAAATAATAGCTAGCTGTTTTCTAGCTATTTATTCTGTATTTACCATATTTAGAATTAGCATTTATAGGGAGAATAATTACACTGATTCTTAGGCTAGATTAGTGCTCATCTGTCTGTTATTTGTTTTCTACAAATACCTCACGTGTATCATTTACCAAAATATAGAAAATACGTTCTTATTCTAGTGTGTTTCTTTCTATAACTACTTAATGGGAAGACCTTTCGTTATACACACTGACCAATGCAATCTGAAATTCCTTTTAGAACAGCGTTTAATGGGAGAAGAACAGTATAAATGGACATCCAAGTTGTTAGGATTCGACTTTGAGATTAGATATAAGCCTGGTTGTGCTAATAGAGTAGTTGATGCCCTCAGCAGAAAAATGATTTTTTCTGCTCTATCTACGGTGCATTTCAGCGACCTAGATACATTGGATGAGGAGTTGCAAGCTGATGAGAAACTGAAGTTCATCATGCAAGAACTTATTCACAATTCAAGTTCACACCCGGGCTATCAGTTGGAAGGTGGAAGGCTTTTGTTTAAGGGCAGACTAGTTTTACCAAAGCAATCCACCAGAATTCCTCTTCTCTTGTCTGAGTTTCATAGCTCTACATTGGGAGGTCATTCTGGTTTTTTCCAGACATACAAAAGGATTGCTAATCTGATTTATTGGGAAGGAATGCGTGGGGATATTCAGAGGTTGGTTTCAGCTTGTGATGTGTGTTAGCGGAATAAATACCAACCCTTGTCACCAGCAGGTCTTTTACAGTCATTACCCATCCCTACTCATACTTGGTCTGACATCTTAATGGATTTTATTAGGGGTTTGCCTAAAGCTCAAGGAAAGGACACAATCATGGTGGTAGTTGATCGGCTAATTAAATATGCTCATTTCGCGGCTATTTCCCATCCTTTCTCAGCTAAGGAAGTGGCAGAAATATTCATTAAGGAGGTGGTTCGTTTACATGGTTTTCTGGTCTCAATTGTTTCAGATAGAGATAAGGTGTTTCTCAGTCATTTCTGGATTGAGCTGTTCAAACAGGCCGGAACTCACCTAAAATTTAGTTCTACCTACCATCCTCATACAGATGGACAAACAGAGGTTGTGAATCGTTGCTTGGAAACTTACTTACGGTGTTTAACTGGAACTAAGCCAAAACAGTGGCCTAGGTGGTTAAGTTGGGCAGAATTTTGGTTCAACACCAACTACAACTCCTCTACTAAAACTACTCCCTTTAAAGCTCTTTATGGCAGGGATCCTCCATTACTATTCTGAGGAGCCACATTTCCCTCAGCAGTGGAAGAAGTCAATCAGTTAACTAACGAGAGGGATCTTATGTTAGAGGAGCTAAAGGAGAATTTGTTGAAAGCACAAAATAGGATAAAAGTTAAGGCTAACAAACATCGGAGAGAATTTGTTTTTCAAGCGGGAGATTGGGTTTACTTGAAACTTCAACCCTATCGACTCAGATCTCTAGCTAAACGAGTCAATGAGAAGTTGAGTCCTAGATTTTATGGACCATATCAGATTAGAGACAGAGTTGGGGAAGTTGTCTATCAGCTTGACTTACTAGCTGATAGCAGAATCCATCCCGTTTTTCATGTTTCCCTATTAAAGAAGGCTGTTTCTGCACAACAGGTGCCACAACCATTACCACCTGTGTTATCCGATGACCTAGAACTACAGGTGCAACCAGATCAAGTCCTCCAAGTCAGAATGAATGCTGAGGGTGTCCTAGAAGTCCTCATTAAATGGTTGGGCCTTCCAGATTGTGAGAATTCTTGGGCGTTGATGTCAACTATTCAGGAGCAATTTTCTCATTTTCCCCTTGAGGACAAGGTGAAAGTCTTGGGGGGGAGTATTGTTAGCAAGCCTCTAATTAAAAGGGTATACACTAGGAGACATAAGCAGGCAGTAGGGGATCAGAACCAGCAGTAACAGTTATTACTGTGAGTGGGTATAAACAATAACAATCATTACTGTGAGTGGGTAATTATTACTGTACTGTGAGTGGGTAATTATTATTGTGAGTGTGTATAAATAGAGGGGGTTTATTGGGGAGGGGGATTGGTTGGTTTTTTGGGAGTTAACAGGAGGGTATAGGGAGAGCCAGGCCTCTCGAATGTCCTGGGAGAGTGAGAGTTTACAGCAGACTATAGAGTTGCCAAGGGTGATATTGCTTGTAATTTTTCCTCTTGATTCTGTCTTCCTCTGCTCTGAAACAGATTGTGAATAGTCTAACAATAAAATTTCTGTCTTTTATCTTCACTTTCTGGTCCAGTTCTATCATCTTAGTACTGTTTCACTAAGTCACAACCCTGTTCTGCGCTCCTGGACAAAGCACATGGAGTTAGATTTGTTTTTTGTTGGAGAGAAAGTGCTTAGCAAGAGCCTTATAGTTTCTCATATTCCAGCACTAGACCAGACAGCAGATATTCTCACCAAAGCATTATCTAATCTTCAGTTTTCTGCTTTAAGAGACAAACTCGGTCTTTGATCAATTTGCATTAGCTCACCCACCTTGAGTTTGAGGGTAGAATATTAGAGTATATAGAAGTGTATTGAGTTACAGCTTATTATGTATGCGTGTTTGCTGATATTAATTGTTAGTTAGGCTGTTAGCTGACTGTTAGTTAATTAGTTGTTTCTTACAGAATTCTAGAACACCTCTAGACTCTCTTGTTTATGTACCAGAACCTGCGATAGGTTCTGTGGTTAATTCAGTTACTCAGTTTCACTTTCTCTCTCTTCTCGCATCTCACTAACTCTACTTTCTCATACTTTCTTTCAGCTTCTATCATTTTCTCTGATCACTGAAATCTAAAAGTCTCCAAAATGAACACTATTTTTTTTCTCACTTTTACTGCTAGATTTTTAATTCTTGTTGAATAACAAGCAAGTTATTTTGATCAGTGAGGTCTTTGCAAACTCGCCTTTCTTCATTTCAGCAGAGGTTGCTGGTGCGTTGGAAGTAAGGTAAATATAAAATCTTACTTTCTTGTATGGTTTCCTCTATTTTCAAGTCAATTTTCAAGTTTGTCTATTTCAGCAAAAATGACGACTACAAAGAGATTAGTGTTCCAGCTGGGAAAACTTATGAGGTATATTTACAAGGCTTGTGAAATTTATTAATTTATCATTTCTTGATTGTGATGTGCTAATTTTCTCTTTGCATCCGACCATCCTCTTGACAATTGGCAACCAAAATTATATTGGCAAGGTATGGGTATGACTATAGGCGAATGACATGAATTCATTGTGCTGAACATCTAAGTGAAAAAATAACTTAAATAGCTGATTGTACTTCATCTGATTGAGCAATAATAATGTTCTTCATTTTGCACTTAAATATCTTTATTTGAAGGATGATACGGTAGAGAAATTTAAAATGACCTAAACAAGTAAATAAACAATATGAAACTATATTTAGCCATTGCAAAATTTATATTTATTGTGGGAAAAAAAAGGCTAATATTAAGAGTCCCACATCGTTTACCTTAATCTTTTGGGTGTAATTTATATATTTGTTGGGCTACTCCATTTAATGCCAATTGATTTTAGGTTGGAATCTCACATGGTATCAGAGCCAAGATCCCATCTCCGTTGCCCACTTCGCTAGGCTTCTCCCGCCTACTTCGCTAGGCTTGTTTCCGCCTATTTCGATAGGCTCGCCTGTTTTGTTCAGATATCTGTGGAGGGGGGGTGTTAAGAGGCCCACATCGCCTGACTCAATCTTTCGGGTGCGGTTTATATATCTGTTGAGCCACTCCACTTAATGCCAGTTGGTTTTAGGTTGAAATCTCACAACTAATATTAGAGAAATTATTATTATTAAAAAAATCTGTTAGTTCTCATATTTGTGTTGGCTTTAATTTGTCAAATATGTCTCTTTATATGAACAAGTTAGCGAAAATGACTAAATGGTATGTGGTTAAGAAATTTATTGAAGTATTCTATGCCTCAATTAATTTTAGTTTCCTTATTTGAATAGTGAGATTATGATTTTAATATTTTCTTCTAACACACATGATTCTTTGAAGCTCCAATTGAACTTAGGAGGCTTGTCTAGAATCTGGAAATAGATCTCTTTTTGCCAAATTTTACTCGTCATGAATTATGTTTACTTATTAAAACGGTATTGTTGAGAATAACGAGCTGATGAGATTAATGAAATTCATTAATAAGGTTCATGTACAGATTCATGTATAGATTCATGTATACTAGAATTCATGTACATAGGGAGTAGGTTATCTTAATTACCTTGTAAATTGTATTATCTTAATTACCCATTTTGATGTATATATATAAATCCACCTGCTGAGTATTTTTACTCAAGCAAATTCGCAAAGAATCATTTCTCTAATTTCTCCTAAGTCTATTCTCTCAAGTTGGTATCAGAGCAGGTTGATCCCGCTTCTGGTCTCTCAACCCATACCAGTCTCGGTATTGTTCACGCATTGTTTTTCGTACTATTCTGATACTATTCACGTCACTATTCTGTTCGAGAACTGTTCATGTCACTGTTCATTACTGTTCCATACTGTTCTATCACTGTTCATACTGTTCCGTACTATTCCATACTGTTCCATCACTGTTCGTTATTGTTCCGACCTATTCCATACTGCTCCGTTACTGTTCATTACTGTTTGGCTAGTAGCCCACCTTTGTTCTTCAATGGCTTCCATGTCAGAAACCTCGAATGCTGTCTCTAGTGGTTCTACTTCCTCAAATAAGGCCCATGTCTCTTTTGTTTTCTCTGGTAATCCATCTATTACCTCAGAAAAGCTCAATGGAAGGAACTATATGGATTGGCAAGCTGCTGTGGAGATTTGGTTTTTAGGACAAGGTCTCTTTGACCATTTAACCAAAAAGGCCGAAAATATCGACATTGCAGAGCGAGATTAGTGGCAGAGAGCTGATTATCAGCTAGTTTCACTTTTATGGCAGTCCATTGACCCGAAATTGATGGTTCATTTTTGCACCTATAAAACCTGCTACGACATATGGAAGAAAGCTCGAAGTGTTTATTCAAACGATGTGGTGCACAATTTAGTTACACTCCAAATGACGGATCATGATCTCCCGGCGTATTTGAATAAAGCTCAGTCTACCATTGATGAAGTCAAGTTGGCCCTATCCGGAGATGATGTCCAGAATAAGATCGATAATATGTGCATGGTGTTTGTCCTTCACGGTCTCCACAAAGACTTTGAATCTGTTCAGAACCAAATTTTGACAAATCCCAATGTCCCTACAGCAGAAAATCTCATTGATCGTTTGTTGCGAGTTCCTTCGCCAGAGGCTATGTCAGGAGCTGGTTCATCACCAAGTTTAGAGTCATCTGCTTTCCTTTCCAATGTGGCAGGTCGTGGAGGCCGAGGTCGTAGTCGAGGTGGACGAGGAGGTCGTGGTTTCAGTAATCGACCACAGTGCTCCTACTACAAACATATGGGGCACACTCAACATAAATGTTATTCCCTAATTGGATTTCCAGAGAAGTCAGCTCATGTGACTTATTCTCAATCTTCGGGTCCAGAAAAACAGGATGAAAATGGAGGTAATAATCAGAATATGTTGTCAGATGTTGAATATAAGGAATATCTTCAGTTCAAAGCAGCACAACAAAATTCATCTTCAGCAGCTGTAGTTCATACTAGTAATTTTACGGTTTGTCTCTCTCGTTCTTCGCCTATTGAATCCTGGATTTTGGATTCTGGTGCTTCCGATCATATAGCTGGTAATCCCTCTCTTTTCTCAAAAATATCACAACCCAAAAATTCACACTACATCACTCTTGCCAATGGCTCCAAGGCAAAAGCCAAAGGCATTGGTCAAGTCACACCTCTTCCCTCCTTGCCATTAAATTCTGTTCTCTTTATTCCTAGTTGCCCCTTTAATTTAGTTTCTGTTAGTCAACTCAGCTCGTTATTCTCAACAGGTATGATATGTGTAAGGTGGGAATAGACCAAGCAATCTATTAGGGAACTATGGCCTAGCTTACTTTTCGATCTATTTTGGCCTAGCCTTTTTATTTAATAAATTTGGCTTAAGCTTTTAAAATTGTTTATTTAAGTAAGTAGGCCAAGCCTTTGAAAAGGCCTATTTAAACATGTTGGGATATATATCAACAATAACAACAAAAGCCTTTTCTCATTGTTAGAGAATAGTTATTATATGTTATGCTGGACTTATACTTTATTGTACTAATCCTTATTTCTCAGTGTAGTCTCCCTGTGTATATATATATATAGGGAGACTAACATTATTGAGTTAGTCTCCCACTAAAATTATTGAGTTAGTTATTCACATTTCTAAATTTCTCTAACATGGTAACAAACAATTTTCTTGTGCACTGCTGAGCATGATTTCGTGCATTTTTGGTGGTTTAGGCGTGGGTTTTCACGCCTGATGCATTCAGCCGCGGGTCAGAGCGCTGTGGGTGGTCTTTCCGATGCATTTCCGGCAACCAGGGGTGTCGCCGCCGGCCAGAGGGGTGCGCCCCAGTGAGTCGTAGGTGTTGGTACAGGGGTTGACCCATATTGAAGTGTTTTTGGCCTGCTGTGTTGCGTTTTTTACCTCTATTTGTGTGTTTTCAGTGTTGCTGGTTGTGTTTCCTTCAAGCCCAGTCATGCCCTTGCATTCTATGAGTTGGGTCGAAGCCAAAGAGTTCTCATTTGGTGGTTTCCAGCCACTTTGGTTGTCGCTTGTTGAGTTTTGTAGCCTTTAGTTGCTGTTTTTTTGGGAGTTTTGAAGGTGACCGCCTTGATTCTTCTGTTTGAGATTGGTTTGAGTTGATGGTTGGTTATCACAACTTAGGTTCTAGTAGTTACGATGAGTCTAAGATCTCTATGAAGCCTACTGATATGTCTGGGGTGATTTCTGATTCGGTTAGTAAAGGTGGCTGCATTGGTGCTCATGATGGTAGTTATGATGGTACAGTGAATTGTTATTTATGTGGTGAAGAAGGCCATATTTTTGCTCCTTTGACACTGGGTTTCAAAAATATTATCATGTGTGATGCTGAATTTGATGCCTATACTTGATTCCAAGCTTCACAGGGTATTGGCAATTCCTCTACTACTACCCTTGTTCTGTTAGGTAATCCCATTGCTTGTCTCACTTCTTCTTCCCGCAACTGGGTCATTGATTCAGGTGCAACAGACCATATGACTGGTAACACAGGTATTCTTTCTTCATTTCAGTCTTCTTCTCTATTACCTAGTGTTACTCTTGCTAATGGTTCTTGTGAGAAATTGGGAATGAATTTTCCTCATTATTTCTGATTGAAACATACACAAATAAATAGAAAGGAAGGGGTGAAACACTCCCTTAAATCAAGGAGTTAAAAACAGAAAATACAGCTATATGGGAATCAGTAAAGATAATATCCATATCCCTTTATTCTAGGAAACAAATCAACCTAATTTATAGGAACTAATCCCTAGAGATCAGCATAACCTACTTCCTAGGAATCAGCATATAGGTTACGAAATTCCACACTCCCCCTCAAGCTAGGTTGTAGATGTTAAGTAAACCTAGCTTGGAGTTAAGTTCCTTGAACGTCTTCCTAGGCAAGGCTTTAGTTAAGATGTCTACAGTCTGTTGGCTGGTTGAGATGTATATGAGTGATATCATGCCTGGCTCTATCTTCTCCTTGACAAAGTGTCTATCAATCTCCACATGCTTTGTCCTATCATGATGTACTGGATCCTTTGCTATGCTAATTGTAGACTGATTATCACAGAACGGTTTCATAGGTCCCGTGATTTGGATATTTAGCTCACTGAGTATCCTTTTTAGCCATATCCCCTCACAAACACCATGTGCCAGTGCTCTGAGTTCAGCTTCTGCACTACTTTGAGATACCACTGATTGCTTCTTGCTTCGCCAAGTGACCAAGTTTCCCCAAATATAGGTGTAGTAACCTGAGGTTGATTGTCTATTTGTCACCGATCCAACCCAATCTGCATCAGTATAGATCTCAACTTCCTTGTTTGCTGTCTTTTTGAAAAACAATCCTTGACCTGGTGTCACCTTTAAGTATGTCAAAATCCTATATACAGCCTCCACCTTTAAGTAGCTCGTGCTCTTTTGTTTCAAACGAAAGTCTCTAAATCTTTTTGGGCTGAAGCTATTTCTACAGCCTATTACTTAATTAATCATCTCCCTTCTTCTGTCCTAGATCGTCAAGTTCCTTATTCTCTCTATAGAATATAGAGATGATTTCAGGAATTGTGTGTTTTTTAATTCACACACATTGATATTTATATGTATAGTAGTACATGAATGATACATGAATGTATTAAGTGTAAATGCTAATTCCTATGACAACACTAAGTCCTATGACACATGTGTAACATATGAAACATGTGAAATATGGGCTTTATTCTAACCATGGTAGTTAGTATCGTAAGAATTGTGATTCAATTCTTACGATTCGATACGAGTCGGCCCTCCAACGATACAGATTGGTTGCTGTATCGTTTTCGTCTCCGAATCGCACTGTGAATCGGTTGATTTGCAGTGGAATCGCAAGAATCGCGAATCTGCAGCGATTCATACGATTCTTGCAGGGACGGGTAGCAAATGCAGAAATGGGTCGCGAATGCAGAAACGGGTCGCGCAGAGCAGAAGCTCCAAACTGGGGTCGCGCAAAGCAGAAGCTCCAGGACGGTCGCGCATGGAGATGTTGTAGAACGCCCAACCAGAAGCAGCAGAACAGGTCACAAAGCTGCAGAACGGGAAGCAGCAAACGGATTGCGCGAAGCTCAAATGGGTCGCGCGCAAAAACGGGTATGGTTTTGCGTGACCTAGTTCTGAAAATCCATTTTTGAGGGGTTTTTTTTGCAAATTTTTTATGGGCTTGGAGGGAAAGTGCTGAATCTTTCCCTCCCATCAATCCCAAACAATAATACTAAATAAACAATGACCTAATATTGGTCCCCACGCTCTGCCTCTCTCTCCCACATTTTGTCACTTTGCCCTTTACTCCTTTTCTCCCCCACGAAGCTACTTTTCTTGTCTCTTAAATGCTGCTGGTCCCCTTGGTCTCTTTTCTTAAGTGCTTCTGCTAAGAGACTTAAATACCAAGGCCAATAAGAAGGGAAAATTTATATTTATAATAGGAGATGAGAGTGAAATTGAAGAGATTGTTGGAGATGCGGAGGAAGAGGGAGAGCATTTGACATCAAATGATGAAGATGATCTAAGTGACATTGATCTTGGGAATGATGAATGATCATCATTAGATTATGTATTAGGTTTATATTGGTTTATATCTACAATGATGATCATTGATCTTGAATATTGGTTTATATTTCAATTTATTTGGCTATGTAGTGAGTTATTTGACTTCAAAATACTAATATCTAGATGTTTTTAATATTTCTTTATGTGAAAATATATTTTATACTATTTTTAATTATTGGTCATGAATCTTGCGATTCATGATAAGATTCGATTCATGATTCGGAAAATAGGTCTTCCGCTTCACGATTCGAATCCCGATTTGACAACCATGATTCTAACACTTCCCCTCAAGCTAAAACATATATATCATATGTTCCAAGCTTGTTACAAATAAAATCAACCCGAGGCCCTCTGAGGGACTTAGTAAATATATTAGCTAATTATTCATTAGAGGTGACAAAACCAATTGTGATCTCACCTGAAAGAACTTTTTCTGTGACAAAATGGTAGTCAATCTCTATATGTTTGGTCCTTTCATGTAAAACTGGGTTAGAAGCAATATATATAGCAGCTTGGTTGTCACAAATCAGTTTCATTTCCTTGACATCTCCCAATTTCAGCTGCTGAAGCAATTACTTTAGCCACATAAGTTCACATGTTGCTGCTGCCATATCGCGATACTCGACCTCTACGCTGGATCTAGCAACTATATTCTGCTTTTACTTCGCCATGAGATTAAGTTACCTCCAACAAAGACACAATTCCCTAAGGTTGATCTTCTATCTGATGGTGAACTGGCCCAATCAGCATTAGAATAGCCAACAACTTGAGCATTGCCTTTATTTTCATAAAGTAACCCTTTTCCTAGTGCACTCTTGATGTATCTAAGTATGCAAACCATGACATCCCAATGACTATTACAAGGAGCATTTAGAAACTGGCTTACCACACTTACAGCAAAAGTAATGTCTAGTCTAGTTACTGTAAGGTAATTAAGTTTATCAACTAGACGTCTATATTTGCCAAGGTCTTGTAGTGGCTCCCCTGACCTGGTAGCAGTTTGACATTGGGATCCATCGAAGTATCACTAAGGCGGTAATTCAACATACTTGTTTCTTCAAGTATGTCTAAAGCATATTGTCTTTGCGTGATGACAACTCATATATGAGACTGAGCAACCTCAATGCCCAAAAAATATTTTACAGGGCCCAAATCTTTTGTCTGAAAATGGTTTGATAGATGTTGATTTAGATGTTGGATACCAGCCTCATCAGTCCCTGTGAGGACAATGTCATCTACATAAACCACAAGGTATATACAAAGGCTAGGTGAAGAGTACCGGAAGAACACAGAGTGATCAGCCGCACATTGAGTCATGCTGAATTGTTGGATGACAGAGCTAAATCTCTCAAACCAAGAACGAGGAGATTGTTTAAGTCCATAGAGAGATCGGCGTAGTCGGCAGACTAAGTCTGGTACTTCTTGTGCAATAAATCCTAGTGGCTGTTGCATATAGACCTCTTCTTGTAATTCACCATGCAAGATGACATTCTTGATGTCTAGCTGATGAAGGGGCCGGGAATGAATAGCAACCATGGCAAGAAAGAGGCGAACTGAAGCAATTTTAGCTACAGGAGAAAACGTATCCCCATAATCAAGGCCAAAGATCTGTGTGTATCCTTTGGCCACTAAACAGGCTTTCAAACGATCAACTTTCCTATCAGGACCTATCTTAACAGTATAGACCCATCGACAACCAACAATCGTTTTTCAAAGAGGTAAGGGAACAAGTTCCCAAGTACCACTAGAATGTAAAGCAGTCTTGTAGTTTTGGGAATAGAAACAGAGACCAAAGAGGACACAAAGGCATAATAAGAAGGTGATAAATGATGATAACTGAAATGGCAAGCATAAATAGGGTTAGGATTATGAGTGGACCTGATACCTTTGCGTAATGCTATAGGTAGTTCTGGTGCAGGAGGCGGAGCCGGAGAGTCCGATGGAGTACAAGATGAGTCACAAGCAAGACTGGGGACAAGATCTGAAGCAACATGAATGGTTGTCTGATCAACTGGGTTGATGGATGCATCAATAGGGTGTGGACGTGGTCTTCGCTGATGTGTGATCAAGGGAGGAAGGTCATGATGCCCATTAGAGGAAGATGGAAAGAATGGACGAGTCTTAGAAAAGGTGACATCAGCAAAGACAACGTATCGTTTGAGATTTGGGGAGTAGCATCGGTAATCTTTCTGCAACTGAGAGTAGCCTAGAAATAGACACTTAAGGAATTTGACAACCAATTTATCTTTTCCTGGAGTGAGATCATGTACAAAACAAGTACAGCCAAAAGCACGAAGAGGAAGAGGATAGAGATCTTGGTTGGGAAACAACAGAGAATGGGGTACCTGATTTTGGAGGACAGAAGAAGGCATGCGGTTAAAGAGGTAGCATGCAGTCATGATTGCGTCGCCCCAAAATTGAAATGGTGTATTGAAGTGAAGGAGCAAGGTACGAGCAGTTTCAACTAAGTGGCGATTTTTCCTTTCGGCTACACCATTCTGTTGTGGGGTATGAGCACATGATGATTGGTGTAAAATGCCCTATGAAGTCAAAAGGGATTGAAATGGGGTAGAAAAATATTCACGGGCATTGTCAATTGTCACTTCGTAGAACTCTAATAGAGGTATCAAATTGAGTTTGGATTTTTGAATAAAAACCTTTAAATGTGGAAAAAAGTTCAGAGCGATTTTTCATTAGAAATAACCAAGTATAACGAGAAAAATCGTCAATAAAAACAACAAAATATTGATAACCCAATGTAGAAGTGACACGACTAGGACCCCAAATATCTGAATGGATTAAAGAAAAAGGAGCATTAGCTCGTTTATTGACTCTTTTAGGAAATGAACTACGAACATTAGTTCATTCTCTTATATCGTATAGAATATAGAGATGATTTGAGGAATTGTGTGTTTTTTAATTCACACACATATAAACTGATATTTATATACATAGTGGTACATGAATGTATTAAGTATAAACGGTAATTTCTATGAATATACTAATTCTATGAATACACTAAGTCCTATGACACGTGTAACATAGAAACATGAAATATAGGCTTTATTCTAACACTTTCCTCTTCCCTCCTCAGTCTTTATTTGCTCTTCCTCTTCGAATCTTTAGTTGCACTTGTTTAGTCCAGGATGTTCATCCTCAAACCTCCTTCCCTCAATTGTATCTTCCTATGTTACTCTCGCTGTCAAAAGGGCTATAGGTGTTATTCTCCTGATTTACGTCGCTATCTTGTCTCTACAGACGTGACATTCTTTGAGATCACCCCTTTCTCTCTAGAGTCCTTCCTTCCTTCTACCACGAGTGATGATGATGATTTCTTGGTGTATCACTTCCCAACACCATCTTCTTCTTCTTCTACCTCTGCAGATTTTACTATTCCTATGTCTTCTTGGCCTCGTCCCCTTCCTGTTTCCTCATTTCCCAACCATTATGTTCGATGGAACAAGCAACCTATTGTGATAGGTACTACTATTCCAAAGCCTCCCGATTTTGCTCCAAGGCCTCCTGGTTCACCTTCTCCTACAATTCCCTCTTCTTCTTCGGATCCTACTCCCTCTGAGTCTAGTCTTGATCTCCCGATTGCTCTTTGGAAAGGTAAGCATAGTTGTACCCATCCTATTTCTTCATTTGTCTCTTATGATGGTTTATTTTGTTTTGCCAAGTCTTTTGTTCCTTCTCTTGACTTTATTAGTATTTCTACCACTGTGATTGAGGCCCTGTCTCATGAGGGGTGGCGTATGGCTATGTTGGATGAGATGCATGCTCTTGAACACAATCAGACTTGAGATTTGATTTCCCTGCCTGCTGATAAACAAGTGAATGATTGTAAATGAGTATATACTATGAAGGTCAACCCTGATGGTTATGTGGCCCGCTTAAAGGCTTGTTTTGTTGCTAAGGGTTATGCTGACTATTCTTATACCTTTTCTCCAGTTGCTAAGCTTACTTCATGGTGACTTGTAAGAAGAGGTATATATGGAGCAACCACCTAGGTTTGCTGCTCAGGAGGAGAGTGGTAAGGTGTGCAGGTTGAAGAAATCCTTGTATGGCCTTAAACAAGTCCCTAGGGCTTGGTTTTGGCGATTTAGTCAAGTTGTCTTACAGTTTAGACTTCAAAGGAGCAATTTTGATCACTCAGTTTTCTTCCAATGCTCTCAGGGTGGCTATATCTTTCTAGTGGTGTATGTGGATGACATTATTATTATTGGGAGTGATGAGGTTGGGAATAGAAAACTAAAGGATTTTCTTCGAACACAGTTCCAAACCAAGGATATTGGTACACTAAAGTATTTCTTGGGTATTGAGGTGATGAGAAGTAAAAAAGGCATTTTTCTAACCCAGAGAAAGTATGTTCTTGATTTGCTCAAAGAAATAGGTTTGCTTGGAGCTAAACCTGTTGAAACTCCTATTGTTCCTAATATCAAACTCTTAACATATGATGGAGATGTGATTTCTGAGCTTGAACAATACTGAAAGCTGGAGGGTAAGCTTAACTTCCTCACAGTCACTGGTCTTGATATTGCCTTCTCTGTTAGTGTGGTTAGTCAATTTTTGTCATCTCCCCGGACAACCCATTGGGAAGCTGTTCTTCATATATTGAGATATTTGAAAGGGGTTCCAGGTCGTGGTGTTTGGTATAGAGATCATGGACAAATTACAGTGAAGGGTTTCTCTGACGTTGATTGGGTTGGGTCTCCTCTTGATAGAAGATCCACTTCTGACTACTATGTTCTTGTTGGAGGTAAACTTGTTTCTTGGAAAAGTAAGAAGCAAAGTGTTGTTGCCTGGTCTAGTGCTGAATGATAATATCGGGCAATGGCACATGCTACACGTGAATTGGAATGGATACATCATCTTCTTGATGAGATTGGCTTTAAGAGTGCAATGCTTATGAAGTTGTGGTGTGACAATCAAGCTGCCATTCATGTTGCCTTTAATCCTATTTTTCATGAAAGAACAAAGCATATTGAAGCCGATTGCCACTTTGTGCGTGAAAAGATTCAACAATGGATGCCTGTCACTAGACATGTGCAGACCAGAGAACAACTTGTAGACATCTTCACGAAAGCACTCAACAAGAGTAGACTAGATTATATTTGTAACAAGCTAAGCATGATTAACCTCTATGCTCTAGCTTGAAGAGGAGTGTTAGAGAATGGGTTGGACCTATTCTTTTTTGTACTAACCCTTATTACTTAGTGTGTGTGTGTGTGTGTATATATATACATAGGGAGTCTAGCACTATTGAGTTAGTTATTCCCATTTCTAAATTTCTCTAACACTCACTAAGTGGGGTTAAGCTACATGGATCAAACAACGTCATTGTGTTTTGTCATAAACGAAGTTTTCAGAAAGGCCATTATGAGCAAATTCTTTTTTAATTGTTTCATCTAGAGTTTGTCTTGGTCTCTCTCTACCTCTAACTTTGGGCTATCCTCCTTCTAATTCACTTTTGTTACTAGGACTTTTATTGGTCTTCTTCTCACATGACCAAACCACCTCAAGCGATATTCTACCATCATTTTCTCAATAGGTGCTACCCTTACTTTCTCTCTAAAGGATTCATTCTTGATCTTATATTGTCTTGTATATCCACTCATCCACTGCAACATCCTCATCTCTTGAACATTGAGCTTATGTTTCTGTTGGCTTTTTACCATCCAACATTTAGTAGCATAAAGCATTGTTGGTCTTATTGTTGTGCGATATATTTTACCTTTAAGCTTGAGAGGCACCTTTCTATCACAAATAACACTTAAAGGCCAGGATATGTGTGTGTGTGTGTGTGTGTCTGTGTAAATAGGCAACTTAGTCCTTGAAATTATTCTCCACTCACAGCTTAGTCCCTTAATTTATTTATGCATATGAATTAGTCCCTGAATTTATAAAACTAGTATCACGTTAGTCCTTTTTATATCTCACTTAGTACCTAAAAAGGATTAACTTGTTACGAGTTTTGTAAATTTGAGGACTATATACATAAATAAATTCAGGGACTAAACTGCAAGTAAAGAACAATTTCTGGAACTAAGTTTCCTATTTACTCACAAAGAATTATGATACTTGTTAGAGATATAATACAATTCATTCATGTGCCTTCATCTAATAGCTTAAGCTTTTGGGAGAAATGGTTCATGACGATATTTATATAATTTATTTATTTATTTTATGTACAATACAATAATTTTTTTTGAAGTCTAAGGTTTATTTGAAACTTTTGACTACTTTATTGGCCTATTTGAAGGCCTTCATGCAATTTAGAACTTTAAATAGGCTTGTTCACATGATTTGTCATTACAAAAAATAAAAATATGAAAAACTTTTGATCAAGAATTATTAGAGAAACCTATTGAATGAACTTTGTTTATCAAGACATTATAAAATGATTAAAGTTGCTACTATTTTAGGTAGTATGCAGAGGTTAACTTATATCAGGAGACTTATGACAATTGACTTGTAATAGCATAGATGTGTGAAAACTTTGGATGTCTTTGATGTTAAAATATATAATTATTAGCCTATTTTATACTTAATTTGGAATTTTGGCGTTGGGTGCACAAAACGTTCTTTCCTAAGTATTCATTAATAGAGCTACTAGCAAGATTGCTGAATCATTGTTGCTAATTTAGTTGTTGAATGGAAAATATGATGAATGCTTAAGGAAAAACTCCTTAGCAGCTGTATATTTATATTAAAGTCAATCTACACTAAAAAGGAAACAAAAGTATCAACTCCTAATTACAAATCCTAATTATATACAATCTCTAATAATCCTAATTATATACAATCCCTGATTTATAGGGATACATAATCTCAACACTCTCCCTCAAGTTGGAGCATATAAATCATATGCACCAAGCTTGCTACAAATATACTGAATTCAAGGACCACAGAGAGACTTTGTGAAGATGTTAGCCAGTTGATCACTTGAGTTAACAAATTCAGTGATAATCTCCTTGGAAAGCACCTTCTCTCGGACAAAGTGACAATTAATTTCTATATGCTTTGTTCTCTCATGAAAGACCGGATTTGATGCTATGTGTAAGGCAGCTTGATTATCACAGTATAACTTCATCTGTTCAATACTTCCAAACTTCAATTCTTGAAGCAATTGTTTCACCCAAATTAGCTCACAAGTAGCTGCTGCCATAGATCGATATTCAGCCTCTGCACTACATCGAGCAACAATATTTTGCTTCTTACTCTTTCAGGACACTAAATTGCCACCAACAAATACACAATACCCTGGAGTAGACCGCCAATCAATAGGTGAACCAGCCTAGTTTGCATCAAAGTATCCTACAATTTGAGTGTTCCCTTTATCTTCATACAACAACCCTTGTCTTGGGACCTTCTTAATATACCTCAAAATTCGCACAAGAGCATCCTAATGACCATTATGTAGAGACTGCATAAATTGACTTACCACACTTACTAGAAAAGAAATATCAAGTCTGGTAATAGTGAGATAGTTCAGCTTCCCTATAAGCCTTCGATGTCTACCAGGGTCTTGATAAGGTTCTCCTTGATCTGGTAATAGTTTGCTGTTAGGGTCCATAGGATTGTCAATAGGCTTACAATACAGCATACCAATTTCTTCCAATATATCTAAAGCGTACTTCCTTTGTGAGACAACAATACCACTACTAGACTGAGCCACCTCAATACCAAGGAAGTATTTGAGTTTACCCAAGTCCTTTGTCTGAAAGTGACTACACAAATGTTCCTTCAAATGAGATATCTTCTCATTATCATTGCCGGTAATAACTATATCATCTACATAAACTACCAAATAAATACATCGGCCAGGTGAAGAATATCGATAAAAGACCGAATGATCAGCTTCACTTCATGTCATACCAAACTTCTGAACAACAGTACTGAACTTCCCGAACCATGCTCGTGGGGATTGTTTTAGCCTATAGAGAGATCGTCGTAACTTGCACACTAATCCTGACTCCTCCTGAGCAACAAAATTAGGTGGTTGCTCCATATAGATTTCTTCTTTTAGGTCACCATGAAAAAAGGCATTTTTAATATCCAACTGATATAATGGCCAACGACCGATGATTGCCATGGCTAGAAATAGTCGAACAGAGGCAATTTTAGCAACCGGAGAGAAGGTATCACTGTAATCAAGACCATATATCTGAGTATAGCCCTTGGCAACAAGTCAGGCTTTAAGACGATCAATGTTACTATCTGCCCCAACTTTGATAGCATACACCCATCAGCAACCAATAATAATTTTCCCAGGAGGGAGAGGAACTAAGTCCCACGTACCATTGTGCTCAAGGGCAAGCATCTCATCAATCATGGCTTGCCTCCAACCTGGATGACCGAGTGCCTCACTGGTATTTTTAGGAATTGAAACAGAGGACAAAGAAGACACAAAAGCATAATATGATGGAGATAAACGATGAAAACTCAAGAAATTATAGATTGGATAAGGATTTTGAGTAGATTGAGTACCTTTTCGAAGAGTAATAAGAAGATCAGTGACAGACTCAGAGAGGTCCGTAGCAGGTGGAGGCGTTGGAGTAGGACATGATTCACTAGGATGCACGGCTATCTCGAGTGCAGGAATGGTATCCCTTGGTCGACGTTGATAGGTAATGAAAGGATACCAAGGTGGATTTGGGCAAGGCACCTCAGACAAAGTTGCTGGAGACTCTGGAGTATCTGCTGATGGTTCCTACAAAGGAGACAAAGGTGGACCAAAATAGGGAACAAGTAAAACCTAGAGACCACATTTGGTTCAACTAAAGAGGTAAAATGTAGTGTTTCTTCAAAGAAAGTAACATCAACAGACATATACCAACGATGAGTGACAATAGAATAACAACGATATCCTTTTTGTAACCTGGAATACCCAAGAAAGACACATTTAATAGTACGAGCAGATAGCTTATCTTGACCAAGGGAAAGATCATGAATAAAACAAGTACATCCAAAGACACGGGGAGGAACATGATATAAGGGGCCCTTAGGAAGTAGGATTGAATAAGGAATCTGATTTTGTAGGACAGATGATGGCATACGATTAATCAAATAACATGCAGTTAAAACAGCATCACCTCAAAATTGTAAAGGCATATTGGCATGTAATAACAGAGTTCGAGCAGTTTCAATAAGATGACGATTTTTTCTTTCTACTATTCCATTTTGTTGGGGTGTATGGGGACATGTTGATTGATGTAAGATACCATGAGATGACATAAAAGATGAAAAAGCAATTGAAAAGTATTCCTTTGTATTGCCACATCGGAGTATCTTAATTGTTTTGCCAAATTGAGTTTGAATTTCAGTACAGAAGGATTTAAATATAGAAAATAACTCAGAACAATCTTTCATTAAAAACAACCAAGTACAACGAGAGAAGTCATCAATGAAAGTAACAAAATACCTAAAACCTGAAGAGGTAGACACACGACTTGGACCCCACACATCAGAATGAATAAGAGAAAAAATAGACTTAGTTTGACTTTGGACCTGACTTGGAAAAGAAGCTCGAACATGCTTCCCAAATTGACACAACTTACAATTTAAAGACTCTTAACTTTGTAAGACTAGGAACCATCTTCTGGAGTTTTGACAAATTGGGATGACCGAGGCGTTGGTGGAGAAGACTTGGAGACTCAGTCGCAGTGCAAACCATGGGTGGAGATGACTCGAGATAGTAAAGTTCATGTGCTTCATGCCCTACGCCAATCATCTGTCCCGTACCACGGTCTTGGATAACAAAGGAATTAGAATCAAAGGTTACTGAACAGTTAAGAGAACGAGTAAGTTGACTAAGAGAAATTGAATTAAAAGGACATCCAGGCATGAACAAGACGGATCTAAAGACACAGATGCAGTAGGTGAAACACAACCAATACCTTTGGCAGTGACCTTTGAGCCATCTACCAAGGTGACAAAATGTGAAAAATTAGGTGCAAATAGAGAAGTAAAAAGGGATTGATTACCAGCTACATGATCGGAAGCACCCAAATCAATTATCCAAGGACTTGGAGTATTATCAGTATGAGAGATACAAACTGTAGGATTACTCGTTTGAGAAACTGTGGTAGTGGAGGACTGAGTTTGCTTAGCTGCCTGCAACTAGAGATACTCCTGGAACTCGGTTTCAGAAAGTGTAATGGGCTGTTTTCTAGATAAAAATTTAGGCTTTTTCTCCTCTTCATGAAACTAGTCAGATTGAGTGACATTGACAGTTCTCTCTGGGAACCTATGAATAGAATAACGTGTCCTGAGTATGGCTTGTCCTCTTACAATAAGAGCATTGAAGACGACTTCCACGACCCCCTCGATTGCCTCTACTCGCACGAGACCCTGAAGTGGTTACCATGACTGACGCTTCGATTATGTTTGAGCGGGAGCCAGAGACTGATTTAGGGGAAGGAACACTCAGAAGACGAGTGATCAAATTCTCTATTGCAGGAACTTCTTGGCCAGTTAAAATCCGGTCACGAACATGCTCAAAATCTGGGTGCATGGCACGTAAAACCAGCACCACATACAGGTTATCCAGCTTGTTTAACAAACTCTTATGATCATCAGCCTACAAAAACATTTTCAACTCCTCAACTGCAGCCTGCGCCCGAGTGACAAAGGTCGTCATGTCTTGATCGGACTGCTTAAGAGAGGCCAACTTTTGAGTTGAGTCATACAGGTGCTGTATATCATTAGCAAACACATTACGAGCCTTATTCCAGAAAGTAAAACAAGTTTTAAAAGTTTTGAAATTAACCAAAATAGTTGGCTCCATAGATTGCCATAGTAAAGCACACAATTGATAATCAAATTTCTCTCACTGACTCTTATGTTCTGGGGAAATATCATAGGCTGATTTCTCCAAATGATCAACAAGTCCCTGACCTAAAAACCAAAGTTCCACAGAAGTTGACCAAGCCAAATAATTCTTACCATTTAGCTTTTTTGACGTGATTGTGGGTGAACCGGAAAAAGCATATGTAATAGGAACATTACTGGAGGAGCCTTTTGTACTAGAAGGAGACTGTGAATGACTTGGAGCAGGTATTTCAGATTAAGACATAGCGGAAGACATTTTACCAAGAACAGGAGCAAGAAATAGGGGCTGTTTCACGCAAAAAGCAGGAGATGTGACCGTGAGCACTCAAAACGACAACCCAACAGTGCGCGACTGAAGCTGACGACCACTAGAAACTACTCAGGGGGCACCGACAAGCTGACCGGTGTCGCCGGTGAGGTGATCCGACCATCGAAGGGTGGCGTGTGGCTCACACGTGTTGATAGAGAGGGATGCGCACGGCGGTGCGTGGGCGATTTTCCGGTGACGCGCTTGAAGGGGTTGGCTGGTCAGACCTTTACGAACCCACCTACGTCTTCACTTGCTCAATAGTCCAGCCTTGGCGGTGGCTGGATTGTCGTGACTCAGCCTTGACGGTGGCTGTGACTCAGCCTTGATGATGGCCACTATGGGTGATCTAAGGTTTGACAGCCCCAAGATCGACCTGCTCTTGATACCACGTTGAATGGAAAATATGATGAATGCTTAAGGAAAAACTCTTTAGCAGTTGTATATTTGTATTAAGTCAATCTACACTAAAAAGGAAACGTAACAATCAGCTCCTAATTACAAATCTTAATTATATACAATCTCTGATAATCCTAATTGTATACAATCCCTAATTTATTGGGATACATAATCTCAACACACATAAACATGTACCATTTTTTTTTTGGTGCATAATTTAGTGTTACTGTTATCTCATTTGAGATTTCCAATTGAATGAATCTGTGACATATATATTTGTTATTACTTATACAAAAGTTTGCATTATGCTGTTTTTTATTTTACATGGTTATATGATAAAGTTCTTTTCTTAGGTTCTACTCTCAGTGGACTCTGTGAACTCATACATTGCATGGGATTTTGCATTAGTACAAGGCAAGATAAATATGGTATTGCTGCAGTTCTGCTATACCTTTATTTCAAGATGTCATGATATTTTCCATAGGCATCCCTCCATAATGACTTTTCTGTTGCTTATTGTCAGGATATTGGATTTAGTTTAGAGTTTGTAAGTCCTTCCGGGGCAAAATCTGTAAGTTTAAATATCATTTCTCTTTTATTATCAGTATCATATTCTCAGTTGGTTTCTTCAGAAGCATTTATGATGTTATTCTTCATCAGCCATCTTCTTTCTATTTGTAACATCCTAATACCAGTAACCTGTGTATACAATATTAGCCATGCTACTTCTAACATATACAACAAACTAAATTAGCCATGCTACTTCTAACATATACAACAAACTAACCCATAACATTTATACAAATCATTATGGAGAGCCATATGAAAAGGTCAGACATATATACATTATTAGCCTCAAAAGGCAAAGTGTTATACATAAAACTTTAAACATACTCAAAGCGAATATAAATAAATATACAAGCTTTGTACTACAAGCATTAAAGATAAACTAGTTTTCATATTTCTACTTCTTTCCCTTTGAAGGGTCTTGACCTGGATTTACATGGAAACTAAGTGGGGTGAGAATTCATAAATTCTCAATAAAAGCAATTCCAAAACCAGCATTGGTAATATTCATACTTGTTGGAAATAACGTTATAGGAAATAGAAGTAGTTAATGATGATTCATTAGATTCATGTACATAGGAAAAGTGATTCATATACATTGGGAATAATGTTCTTGAAAATGCAAAGTTACATTTATTTCACAGTATCTATCTATCTATCTATCTATCTATCTATCTATATATATATATATATATATATATATATATATATATATATATATATATATATATATATATCATTCTTGCTGAGTGCTAATCACTCGAGCAATTTGAAAATTTTCCCTTCTAAATTCTCTAAGTCTATAGTCTCTTTTTAGCTTGGTATTAGAGCAAGGTTCGACCTCGCCTGTGGTCACTGTCTTAGAATCTCTGCCATCTGGTCCGGTAGAAAATTCCTTAACAAATCATTTGTCACCTGTGTGTCTTGTTTCTGTCACAATTAGTGTCCATCTCCAGTCAGCAGCCTCGTACTCAGCCACTGTCCCAACCATCCACCTCCGGAGACGCACTGCACGCGCCCCACCGGACGACTCAGAAGGTTTCGACCGGCCAACCCACCAAGACCCATCGCCAGTGAAGTCCTCACGCACTGCCACACGCGCCTCTACCTGACAGCGCGTGAGCTTCACGCGCCACCTTCCCAAAGTCCAATCACCGTCTCACCAGTGCCATCTGAACCGTCGTCTCTTCCTCTTTCCATTCTTGCCATCACCTTCCCCAACTGTACCTTGTGCCTCTTCGCTTCCCGTTAACCTTATATATATATATATATATATATATATATATATATATATATATATATATATATATATATATATATATATATATATATATAAAAGAAACCAAGATGGAATCCGGAGCTGCCTCTCAAACCTCTCAAAATCCCCAACCAGGTCAGATACCCACAAAATCTCAACCAAGTCAACAACGTACATACAACCCTTCCTTCTCTATTTTTGGAACCCCAACAATAACTTCAGAAAAGCTAAATGGAAAAAATTATTTGGCTTGGTCAGCATCTATAGAGCTTTGGTTTCTTGTTCAGGGATTCTATGATCATTTGGAAAAGTCTTCTAATGATATTTCAGAAGAAAATCATAGTCAATGGGAAAAACTTGATTATCAGCTTTGTGCCTTGTTATGGCAATCCGTCGAACCAACCATTCTGGAAAACTTTAAAACTTTTAAAACCTGTCATACTTTCTGAAAGAAGACTCAAAGTGTTTTTGCTAACAATATACTGAGGTTATATGATTCAGTGCAAAAGTTGGTCGCTCTCAAACAATAAGACCATGACATGATTTCCTACGTTTCAAAAGCTCAATCTACAGCTGAGGAGTTAAAAACGTTCTTGGAAGCTGACACCCTTACAGGTATAAAGACAAAACTTGACAATCTATATACGTGACCAAATTTTAATTGGTCAAGAGGTCCCTTCAAGGGAGAATCTAATTACTAGACTTCTTCGAGTCCCTTCACAAAAAGTGGTAGGTAATTCTATTGATTCAATTGAAACTTCTGCAATGGTATCTAATTGTGAAGGACGAGGAGGTCGTGGAAATCATGGAGGACGAGGAGGAAGAGGTGGTCGTCCTCAATGTTCATATTGAAAAAGAATGGGTCATACCTAGGATACATGCTACTCACTTCATGGATTTCCAGAAAAATATGTGATTGTCTCTAAGACTGAAGGAATGTTCACAAAGAATGAATGTCAAGAATATCTTAGTTAAATATCAGAGAACTAAGTGAGTTGAATATCAGAGAACTTAGAGAGAATTTTTGAATTGCTTGAGTGATCAACACTTAGCAAGAATGATATATATTTATATTGTGAAATAAATACTACTTTACATTTTCAAGAACATTATTCCTTATGTATATGAATCACTTTTTCTATGTACATGAATCTAATGAATCATCATTAACTACTATTTCCTATAATGTTATTTCCAACACTCCCCCTCAAGCTGGAGCATATAAGTCAAATGCTCCAAGCTTGCAACAAGTATAATGGTTTTGTAAAGATATCTGCTAGTTGATCATTTGAACTAACAGAATAGAGCTTCAATCTTCAATTGAAGGCTGCCAACCAATCTCAGTCCTCCACTGCCACAGGTGCCCATCATTCTACAACTTGCATTTCTCAGTCTGGTAATTCTCAAAGTCCATGGATAATTGATTCAGGTGCCTCTGATCACATTGTTGGTAATAGTCTATGAAGCATAGACACAGACACGGACACCGACACGGACACACAGACACACTAAATTCAAAAATTATAGGACACAGACACGGCATATATATATATAATTACAAAATTTAAGTAAAAAAAATCATAATTCATTAATATCATTTTTATAAACTTGAAGATTTATAATATCTTAATATATGTCATATGTACCAATATTTGCTACCTAATAAGTCCCTCCTAAAAAATATGAAGCATAATTTCTATTGATATATTTTAAAAAATCTCTTAAACCAACTTGTCCTAATAGAACTAACCATGAATGAGTACATGTGCATAAAAAAAATTAACTAGAGGGGATATTGGTATGAAGCAAGCTTCAGTGACGACGAAGTGAACGATTTGGTACGAGTAAAGAAAGAAGGAGCAGATGAAAATAGTGGTGTGTGAAAAGATAAAACTTAAAAGTCTAATAATGATGTATGAAAAGATAAAACTTAAAATACTAATGTGTGAAAATAGTGACTTGGGACGTTAGTTATGTGATTGAGCTTAGGTGGGTTACGGACTTACTAATTGAACATTAATCATAGAAACTATTTAAAAAAAATATTAATGGATCGTGTCCAAGTCGTGTCCTAAACGTGTCCAAACGTGTCCGAGACGTATCCAAGTGTATCCAAGACTTTTCCAAGCGTGTCCGAGACGTGTCCAAATTGAAAAAAATAATCTTTTTAATCGGACACATTCTGACATACAGGACACGTGTGTCGTACGGGTGTCCTCATGTGTCTGACATGGGCACGTGTCCGACACGCAAACACGCCTCAACAACGGCGTGTCCGTGCTTCATAGGTAATAGTTCTTTATTCTCCACCATATCTCCACCTAAATTTATGCATTTCATTACTCTAGCAGATGGTTCCAAAGTTGTTGCCAAAGGAATAGGCCATGCTTCACCTACTCCTTCTATGTCTTTAAAATCTGTTTTATTTATACCCGACTGTCCTTTTAATTTGATTTCTCTTAGCCAACTTACTCGCTCTCTTAATTGTTCTGTAACATTTGATGCCAATTCCTTTGTCATACAGGAACGTGGTACGAGTCGGATGATTCGCGTAGGACATGAATCTCGGGGTCTTTACTACCTCCAGTCAGCTCCTTCCAAAACCTGTGTTGCAGCTGCGTCTATCAATCTTCTTCATGAACGTTTAGGTCATCTAAGTTTGTCAAAAATGCAAAAATTGGTTCCAAGTCTTGAGAAAATAAAACTTTTAACTGAGTCATGTCAACTCGGAAAACATGTTCGATCTTCTTTTCCAAGTCAGATTGAAAGTCGAATAAATTCTCCTTTTTCTATTATTCATTCAGACATATGGGGTCCAAGTCGTGTAATTATATCTTTGAGTTTTAAATACTTTGTTATTTTCATTGACGAAGTTTCAAGATGTACTTGGGTATTCTTAATGAAAGAACGTTCTAAAATATTTTCTATTTTTACCTCCTTTTATACAGAGGTTGCAACCTAATTTGGTAAAAAAATTAAGTTCTTTGAAGCGACAATGCAAGAGAATATTTTTCTGCTGCTTTCTCTTCTTTTCTGACTTCAAAAGGGATTTTACATCAGTCAACTTGTCCTCGTACACCCCAACAAAATGGAATAGTAGAAAGGAAAAATAGACATTTAGTTGAAACTGCTCAGACATTGTTACTTCATGCAAAAATGCTCGTTTGTTACTTCATGCAAAAATGCTCGTTTGCTTTTGGGGTGATGCAGTTTTACTGCATGTTTTTTAATAAATCGGATGCCTTCTTCTTCTCTTGGTAATAAAGTTCTACATTCCATTTTATTTTCTAAAGAACCATTGTTTCTTGTTGTTCTTCGTGTTTTTGGTTGTACTTGTTTTGTTCATGATCTCTCTCCAGGATTGGATAAACTCTCAGCTCGAGCAATTATGTGTTTTTCTTGGGTATTTCAAATTGCAGAGAGGATACCATTGTTATTCTCCAGCCAATAATCGTTATTACATGTCTGCATATGTCACCTTCTTTGAAGAAACTCCATACTTTTCTTCTTCTGAGTCTAACATTATCCTTGATGTTTTACTTGTTCCCTATTTTGGTCCATCTCTTTCTCCTTTGCAGGAACAAGTCTCTTTTGAAGCGCCCAATGAACAAGTACCTCATGCAACCACTGAGTCATCTTTACCTCCTCTTATCACGTATTAGCGTCACACACGTATTCCTGATCCAACATTACAGGGAGTTGAAGTCCCAGAAGAATCATGTCCTACTCCACTAACCACCTCTACTAGTGACCTTTCTAAACCTAATGTCGATCTGCTAGTTGCCCTTAGAAAAGGTACTTGATTTACCTAAAATCTTCATCCTATTTATAATTTCTTAAGCTATCATCGTTTATCTCCTTCCTATTCTTCTTTTGTATCATCCTTGTCCTCTGTTTCATTTCCAAAAAATATTCGTGAGACACTTGATCATCCAGGATGGCGACAAGTCATGATTGATGAAATGCAAGCTCTTGAACAAAATGGTACCTAGGAGTTAGTTTCCCTTCCTCTAGGCAAAACAACTGTTAGATGTAGGTCGGTATATACTATCAAAGTTGGCCCAAATGGCCAGATTGATCGTCTTAAAGCTAGTTTAGTGGCCAAAGGTTATACACAAATTTAGGGCCTTGACTACGGGGATATCTTTTCTCCTGTTGCAAAAATCACTTCAGTCCATCTCTTTCTTGCCATGGCAGCTATTCGTCATTGGCCACTAGAAGAAGAGATTTATATGGAGCAATCGCTAGGCTTTGTTGCTCAAGAGGAGTCTGGATTAGTTTGCAAACTACGACGTTTTCTCTACGTGCTAAAACAGTCTCCACGAGCATGGTTTGAAAATTTTAGTTCTGTTATTCAAGAATTTGGATTGAAACGCAATAAAGCAGACCATTCAGTCTTCTAATGCCATACTTCTCCAAACATTTGTATTTACTTGGTGGTGTATGTAGATGATATAGTCATCACTCGAAATGATCACGATAAAATTTCTCAGTTGAAGAAACATTTGTTCAATCATTTTCAAACTAAGGATTTAGGAAAATTAAAATATTTCCTAGGTATTGAAGTTGCCCAATCAAGGAATGACATAGCTATCTCACAAAGGAAGTATGCATTGGATACTCTCAAGGAAATTGGCATGTTGGATTGTAGACCTGTTGACAGTCCCATGGATCCAAATTATAAATTGTTACCAAATCAGGGGGAGCTTTATTCTGATCCTGAAAGGTATCGGAGATTAGTTGGAAAACTTATCTATCTCACTATAACAAGACCAAACATCTCTTTTGCAGTTGGGGTAGTGAGTCAATTCACGCAAACTCCACACATAGATCATTGGGATGCAGTGATAAGAATTCTGAGATACATCAAGAAGGCCCCTAGACAAGGATTACTCTTTGAAGATGAAGGGAACTCTCAAATAATTGGATATTGTGATGTAGATTGGGCAGGTTCTCCTATTGATAGGCATTCCACATTAGGATATTGTGTCCTTGTTGGTGGAAATCTTGTTTCATGGAAAAGTAAGCAAAATGTTGTTGCACGGTCTAGTGCAGAAGCTGAATACCGAACTATGGCTACAACCACTTGTGAGCTTATTTGGATTAAACAACTTCTTCTGGAGTTTGGAGATGTTCAACAAATGAAACTATGTTGTGATAATCAAGCTGCTCTTCACATAGCCTCTAATTCTTTGTTTCATGAAAGAGCTAAACATATTGAAATTGATTGTCACTTTGTTCGAGAGAAGGTCCTTTCTAAGGAAATTATTACTAAATCTGTTAGTTCAAATGATCAACTAGCAAATATCTTTACAAAACCCCTTAGAGGACCTCAAAGCCATTTTATTTGTTGCAAGCTTGGAGCATTTGACTTATATGCTCCAGCATGAGGGAGAGTGTTGGAAATAACGTTATAGGAAATAGAAGTAGTTAATGATGATTCATTAGATTCATGTACATAGGAAAAGTGATTCATGTATATAGGGAGTAATGTTCTTGAAAATGGAAAGTTGTATTTATTTCACATATATATATATATATATATATATATATATATCTATCATTCTTGCTGAGTGCTAATCACTCAAGTAATTCGAAATTTTCCCTTCTAAATTCTCTAAGTCTTTAGTCTCTTTTCAACTATACTGAATAAACAAACCAATCATGCATACAATATTACTTGAACCTACTAACAATAGATTATGAATTCATAAAGACATTGAATCTCTACTCAATGTCACTAAAACATCCACATATATCTCTTATGTAAAGGTTCCCTAAACAAACAACTGGAAGGATAAAAATTGTATATATTTCCTGATAAGTTTTGTACATCGTTTCTTACAATATATAGACTTCCTAATGAGTAACGTATGGCAACTAATGAGAAACGTATAATAATTTACAATAATTAAAAAATAAATACACACAAAGACGGTTACAAAGGAGACGGTTACAACACTCTCTCTCAAGCTGGTGAATGGATATCTATCATTCTCAGCTTGCTAGTAAGATCTTGGAACCTCTCCGTGGTTAACCCTTTAGTCAACACGTCAGCAATCTGCAATTCAGAGGGAACATATGCTGTGGTTATCAACCCGCTATCTAACTTCTCCTTGATAAAGTGTCGATCTATCTCAATATGCTTTGTTCTGTCATGTTGAACCGGGTTGTGAGTAATGCTAATGACAGACTTATTGTCACAGAGCAATTTCATAAGGGTCTCATACTTTATCTTCAGATCATCCAATATAATTTTCATCCATAGCACTTCACAAATTCCTTGTGCCATAGCCCGAAATTCAGCTTCTGCACTTGACTGAGCTACCACATTTTGCTTCTTACTTCTCCAGGTTACTAAGTTTCCCCCTAAAAACGCACAATAACTAGAGGTTGACCTTCTATCAATGACTGATCCTCCATAATCAGCATCTGTATATACTTCCATGGATAAACTTCCACCTTTCTTGAATAGTAACCCTCTTCTAGGTGTAGTTTTAAGATACTGTAGAATTTTGTCCACGGCCTGTAAGTGTCTTACCCTTGGGTCAAGCATAAACTGGCTAACAACACTGACAGCATATGCCAAATCTGGTCTAGTGTGTGCTAAGTATATCAACTTCCCTACTAACTTCTGATATTGAGCTTTATCCACCTTGGGACTCTCTTCATCGTTCCCTATTCTGTGATTCTGCTCAATGGGGGCACCAGTAGACTTGCAACCCAGCTTACTAGTTTCTTTGAGAAGATCAAGAACATATTTTCTTTGGGAAATAAAGATGCCTTGTTTGGAGTAGGCAACTTCAATCCCAAGGAAATACTTTAGTCTCCCAAGATCCTTTATCTCAAACTCAGTTGCTAATTTTTTCTTTAGCAACTGTCGCTCAACCAAGTCATCCCCAGAGATAATAATGTCATCCACATACACAAGTAGAACAGTGAGTTTACCTTCTTGTGAATGTTTAAAGAAGAGGGTATGATCACCTTGACTTTGCCTGTATCCCAAGGACACCATTGCCTTTGTAAACCTTCCAAACCATGCTCGGGGAGACTGCTTTAACCCATACAAAGCCTTTTTTAACTTGCATACCTTATTTCTTCCATTGGTGGAGTCATAACCGGGTGGAATCTCCATATAAACTTCTTCCTCCAAGTCTCCATGAAGGAATGCATTTTTAACATCAAACTGATGCAATTCCCAACCAAGGAGTGCAGCAAGAGAAAGTAGGATTCTTACAGTATTCATCTTTGCTACTGGATCAAATGTCTCCTGATAGTCAATTCCATAAGTCTGAGTGTATCCTTTTGCGACTAACCTTGCCTTATATCGATCTAGTGTACCATCAGATCAATATTTCAAGGTATAGATCCAGCGGCACCCCACTTGTCTTTTGTTACTAGGTCTTTCAACAATCTTCCATGTTCCATTCTTCTCCAGAACACTCATCTCCTCATTCATGGCTTGAACCCAGTTCTTATCCTTCAATGCTTCTTGTACTGATGTTGGAATTTGAACAGAATCAAGGGATGAAATGAAACTCTTATGCTGCAAGGAAAGATTTTTGGAGGAAACAAATTGAGAAATAGGGTATCGAGTACACGACCTTTTCCCTTTTCTCAAGGCAATGGGTAAGTCATCTGGGTCAGGATCACAATTATCCAAAGGAATATTGAAAGTATTGGGGTTAGAAATATGGGAAACTATACCTTCAGTACTTACCGTAGGTTCAGACAACGGGAGTTGCTGTTGGGCTAGATCGGGTTCATGTCTCCTCTTATACACTAGTTTCAGTGTGCCAGCCTTGGTCTTGACCTTAACTGGTTCAAGTGGGGTACCAGAAGAGGATGGTAACTCCTGTGGACTAGGAGAAATAGGGTCTAGGACAGATTTGGACCCAGGCAGCAAAGGAACGAAAGGCTCTGGAAAAAAAGACTCAGAGGTCGGCTCAGCGTCCAGAAAGCTCTCCCCCTGAAGTTGAGGACGAAAAAAATAAGACTCGGCTTCATGAAAAGTGACATCCATGGAGACAAAGAAACGATGACTCGAAGGATGATAACATTTATACCCTTTTTTGTCAGGAGCATAACCTAGGAAGACACACTTGATAGCACGAGGATCAAGTTTACTGCGACGCTGCCGATGGACATGTACGAAGGCCACACAGCCAAAAACACGAGGCTGGAGACTTTGCATAATAGGAACAGAAGGAAAAAAGGATGTCATGAGTTGAACAGGACTTTCATTACCAAGGACACGAGATGGTAATCGATTTATCAGATAAGCAGCAGTTAAAACAGCTTCCCCCCAATATGAATGTAGAACAAACATTTGGAAAAGCAGTGCCTTGGTTATTTCAAGTGATGATTTTTTCTCTCGGCAACCCCATTTTGCTGAGGAGTATCAACACATGTCAGCTCATGAACAATACCATGCTCTTTAAGTTAGAAAGTGTTTGGTTGACATACTCCCTACCATTATCAGAGTGCAGTCGTTTTATGGATTTTCCAAATTGGGTCTGAACCATACGATAAAACTGAACGAATAATTTTGGCACTTCAGATTTGTCTTTCATGAGGAAAAGCCAAGTTGTACGAGTGCAATCATAAATAAATGAAACAAACCATTTGGCCTCAGAAATATTAGAAACAGATGTAGGTCCCCAAACATCGGAATAGATTAGAGCAAAAGGCTCAACACTTTTCTTAATGCTAGGAGGAAAAGATACACGATGATGTTTAGCAAACTCTCAGATATCACAACGAAAAGACTCCATTGACTCTTTAAAAAATAAAGATGGAAACATAGACTTAAGTAAAGAGAAAGGAGGATGTCCAAGACGCTTGTGTTGAAGCCAAATCTCAGGCTAGACTGATTCCATGAAAGTAGCAACTTCTGACTGGAGCCACCTAGACCATTGAGGAGACGATACAACCCTCCTCATTCCTCAGCAACTCCAATCGTCCTCCCCGTGGCAAGATCTCGAAAGACCCAATGAGAATGGTAAAATGTTATTGCACAATTTAAATCCTTGGTAAGTTTATGAACAGATATAAGATTAGTGAACAATTTAGGAACATGAAGAACATTGGTTAAGTGAATGGAGGAGGTGAGGTTAATATTACCATAGCCAGCGACTGAGGTGTGTGAGCCATCAGCCACAGCGATGGCAGGGATATCAAAAGGTGGTTTATAAGACAACAAATGTGAGGAAGAAAAAATCATATGATCAGTAGCACCAAAGTCAACAACCCATGATTCTTCAGAAGCAGTACTAGAAGTATTAAAGGACTGAAAACATAAATTCTTACCAGTCATGGCTAAAGAACAAGTACCCGAAGGCTTACTGAGAGAGTCAATAAGAGACCGTAAGCGCTCTAGTTCATCCTGACTGAGAGCAGGAACTTCATCTGTCACATGTGAGACTTCATTTGAGGCCATCAGATTGGCTTGCCCACGCTGAATACCCTTGAATCCACCTGTACGCCGAAGAACCTGGTCCTTCCCATGGAGATTAAAACAGGTTTCCTTGGTGTGACCAAATTTCTTACAGTGAGTGCACCAGCAGCTGTCTTTGTTAGGTCTAGAAGAAGAGGAAGAGGAAGAGCCAGGTTTAGGAGGCTTGCCCATGATCAAGGCTGACCCATTAGAGGGTTTGTCATCAAGCATAACAGCCCGTCTAATCTCCTTTCCACGAACAGTGTAGAGGACCTCAGAAAGAGAGGGAAGCTTTTCCTTACCTAGAATCTGAACTCTGATAGGATCATATTCTGAGTTCAAACCAGAGAGGAACTCAAAGATGCGGTCTCGTTCAACGAAACTGGCCAAAGTGGAAGCATCGTTACTGCACTCCATTGTCAGATTTTGATACTGATCCAACTCAATCCATAACCCATTGAGGATCCTATAGTAGTCTGTGACCGATAAAGCCCCTTGCTTAGTGGAAAAAATCTTGGTTTTCAACTCATAGCATGTAGCTATGTCCTACTTCATGGAATATGTTTGACGAAGGTTGTCCCAAATGTCCCGGGCAGTAGGCAAGAACATACAATTTCTACTAACCTCTGGTGTCATAGAATTCCATAACCATGTCATAATGAGAGAGTCCTCATTATCCCATTCTTCAAATGTCAGGTCAGTCTTACTAGGGGTTGTACCTTCGATGTAACTTAATTTTCGATGACCTTTGAGGGTGGTACGAACAACTTGAGCCCACTGTAAATAGTTCTTGCCTGTTAGACAATAGGTAGGATGGAAAACAGGTAGGTCATTGGGATTAAGAGGTGTGGTGATGCAGGGAGTGGTTTTCTGGGTGGTGGTGGAGGTGATGGTGGTCTCGGTGTCTGACATGGTGGTCTAGGGTCACTGTTTGGAACGGACGCCGGACGCGCCGCCACTCGCGGCTAGACTGGCGACGCGTGGCTTCAAGCGTAGAGAAGGGAGGCCGCGCGTGAGAGAGCATGGGAAGGCTTCCGGCAGTGGGCTTTCGGTGGTCGGCCAGACTAGGGACGGCGATCCGTCCGATAGGGTCACCGGAGTGAACGATGGCGGTGACTGGTAGCGGACAGTGGTG
Organism: Ormosia semicastrata; assembly: GCA_029884595.1. Lineage (NCBI taxonomy): Eukaryota > Viridiplantae > Streptophyta > Magnoliopsida > Fabales > Fabaceae > Ormosia > Ormosia semicastrata. The sequence continues at coordinate 386,106 of JAQQTO010000060.1, read as the reverse complement.
GCAGTGGCGTTGGGCGCAATTAAGGCGCAAAAAAACAAGGAAACCAACCACAATGAAGGTGGAGGCAGCTGCAATGAAGGCAAGCTAACCTAGGGTTGAATGCGGAAGCAGAGTCTCCCAGATCGGGAGCTCTGATAACAACTGGAAGGATAAAAACTGTATATATTTCCTGATAAGTTTTGTACATCGTTTCTTACAATATATAGACTTCCTAATGAGTAACATATGGCAACTAATGAGTAACATATAATAATTTACAATAATTAAAAAATAAATACACACAAAAACGGTTACAAAGGAGACGGTTACAACAAAACACATAATCTATAACATAAGTTCGTCTTTTCTATGATATGACAACTGCCATAAACATTGTAACATATCACAGCTAGTTCATTCATAAACATGTTATAAGTATACCTTCTTCTATGAACAAACTTACTAACTTTGGATTTAGGATTTGCAACAGGTAATTGAGACTCTACTGAATACCACTAAAATATTCTCATTTCTTTACTCTTATGTAAATATTTACTAAGCCAATCCACAACCCTTAATCAACTCATTTGAAAATAAGACAATTGCCCATACAATTGTCAAGAAATTGGAAATAAATATGTATGCAGTATGCTCACGCGTATGCAATGTTCAAGAATGATGATTATGAAATGCAATGTGATTGTATAAGTGTAGAATTGTGTGTGTCAGTCACTTGCATATTCCCTATTTTCTTTCAAAATTGTAGTTAAGAAGACTGACTTTTCAAACTACCTATTAATAAGTGGACTGGTTCCTACTCACATAGGTGAGAGTACTAATTTGCACTACATAAAAACTAGTAACCTTGGTACTACCAAGAAGCTAGGCCTAAATCCTCACTCAAAGAGACTTTTGGACTTTCCCATTTATCTCGCTTGACCAAATGATTTTACACACTGACACTCTGAGAATCTGGGGCTAAATCCTTACTCAAAGAGACTTTAGGACTTTTCCACTCTCTCCTTTGGCCACATGATTGTGCACATCATTAAAGATTATTTTACTTGGGAATTAGCAAGTAATAAGAAACTATGCGGCACATTAACTCATCACATGGTTCTCTCTAACCAAGTGAAGTAACTAAACTCTAGTAAACATGTACTCTCAGCTCACTTCTAACTCATTAAGGAGCAAATTCCATGTTTTTAGTTAAGTAAAACATACTTAAGATACTTGTATCTAGCTTGCCTTATTATCACACCACAAATGGTAACCTATGCCACACTAGTGTGCTCAAGGTCCTAGATACCTACTTTAGACAATTCCTAACTTATGAAATGCTTAAAGACTGGAACTTCCTCAAAAACTTTATACCAAGTCCATTCATGCATCACTACATTTTCTCTCTTAGGAGCAACTCATGCACTATGACAAATGACTATTACCAACTGAACTCAGCTTACTTGTATCTAGTATACCCTATCATCATCACCTCATATGTGATAACAAATGCAACACTATGTTGCCTAAGGGACTATATACCTACCTATGGCAACCCATAACTATTGGATGTTCAAGGTTCTCTTACTTTCCCATATATGCAAGGTAATCATTTCCTCAATGAAATACTCCTACTAGTGTCTCAACATACTTTACAATGCATATATAAGGGATCCAAGCAAGTAGGGAACTCCAATTTCCCATAAAAATCATCTTAGGATAAACCCCCTTCCCAGCGCCGCACTCTGTTTCACGTTCTTTAGCTTGCAGCGCCCAACACTGGCCCCTAGGTGCCAGCGCCCCAGATTGCGTACCCTGTTCTGCTGGTCCTTGGGCACCTAGGCGCCAGTAGACTAGAATCGATTCTGCAGAAACTGTGTCTGCATAATTTGTTCCCCAATCCAATCCAACTCTCATATCATGGATTCTAAGTGATTTCTAATCCTAAACATGATAGAATCATCAAACACTAACTTAACTCATCAACTCATGGAATCAAGATAAAGTTCAAGCAACAAATATCCATTTTCCAACTTTCTGCATATGAAACTAAATGGATATATCTAAGGCTCAAAATAGCCATCTTACATCCTCTAAGCTGAAAATAGTTCATATCTAACATAGGAAGCAAGAACTAATAAAAGAAACCATGATTTGCCTTAAAACCCAATTTCCTTCATCAAGTAAAACTAAGAAACAAGATGAAGGTGAGAAGGAGATTAATGAAGTCAAGCACCCCTACCTCTTGTGTAGATGGTGATCTTCAAGCCTTTACCTTGCCTTTGATCTTCCTCCTTTCCTCCTTCTTCTCTTCCTCTTCTTTTCTTTTCTTTCCCTCTCGTTTCTACTCTATCCTTTCTCTACTGAAGAGCCGAGTGAGAGAGGACAAAAACAAGGAAAGTCAAATAAAAAGAAAGAGATAGGAACGGATGAAAACAAAGGCAACTTAAGTTGCATTTGTTATCAGTTTCACTATTTTCATAATTTTCCATATCTGCACCAAGTCAATCCAATATTAAGACACACAACTAGTGTACTTAAAAATATCAAACTAATTCAGTTTATCTTAAAACTTTAACTACATCACAAACCACTTATTTGTGACTTAGAAATAAAACCTCCTTATTTATTTCCCTCATACTAGCAACTTATGCTATTCTTTAGGCCATTAACAACTACTTTTCACAGTGTTATAGCAAAATAGTCTAACTATCTTAATAAGGTTACTAAAGCTAACAAGTAACTCCTGAACAAGTTACTGAACTTCTATAAACCTAATTAAGACTAATTGATTGGAGTGGATGTTACACTTTTAGGCCCTCCCCCTGCATATTTTTTACCTTTTTTCTGTTCTTTTTTTGTGTTTTGTACTCTTTCCCCATGTGTGTTTTGTCATTTCTGGTTTTCATGGTGGCTGGTTGGTTGTGACACAGCTGATGTTACCTTACCGCCGTTACGAATCTGACCAAGTGAGTTTGTCATGTTTTTGGAGCTTATAGGCTTTAACTAAGCATTTGAAATGTAAGTACTCATCTTAGATTTTATGCAATATAATTATAGGGTAACTTCTGCACATTAATGGCTGGAAGCTATAAACTGATCTGGGACAACACATATTCAACTTTTTTTAAAAAGGTATGTAGGCATGTTAACTGATTCAGTGAGTTGCAACTGTCTTATTATCCTACTTGGACTGGTTACTCAATACAAATGCTCTACTGTTGGGCTTACATATAGATCAAATTGCATAGGAATTCTGATAAGACACTGCCATCTTGACAGCATGTGTTCCTCTGAGGCTTAATTGGTCCTTGCCCAGTCATCACTATTGCATGATCTGCTCATTGTTATTGCATGATTGATTTGCTTCTTTTGTTGTTACATATTAGCTGATCCTATGAATTTTGACTGTCCGCATTGACATTTCCAGTTTTAGGACACTGAGGTCTTCACAGCATCTTCTTTTCCCATTTGGATTTTTTTTTTTTTGTTCTTTCGTTTTTGCCTCTGTTTTTGTTTTTGTTTTGTTTTTGTTTCTGTTTTTTTTTTTTTTTTTTCTGTTTTTGGAGGGTTATGCTTTATTAGAGAATGACAGTGTGCTAGTTTGTGCAGTGCTAACATGTACATGTAGCTTGGAGTTAGTTACCTTTCTGTTATCTATAAGAACAGTAGTTAAGCTTCTAATGTGTTCTAGATACTGATATATATAAATGTATTAGACTAGATTCATTTTTAGTGAATAACAGTTACCATTCTGATAGAAACTGGTTACAAAGACGATAGAAAACTGTAAATGCTTGTATTATTTATGGAATTCTGCCCTGATTCCAGTGGGGAATCGGTGACAGAAGTGAGTACAAAGAAACTGAAAGAAAATACAGATAGTTCCAGGACTTTCGAGAGGCCTGGTCTCTCCCTTCCAAATTCCTCTTAATCCTCCGATGCCTCTTCTCCCCCCCTCTTCTCCCATTTTATCCCCTTTTCCTCCTGACAGATTTCCTTCTCTCTCCTTCCCCCCCCTCCCCACTTGTTTCCTGCCACGTCAGCTGGCGCTTATGCTGCTGTTGGAGCTCATGATCCATGCCTAATTAGGGTGATGATCCCTTGGGGTAACAGAAAAGGTGTATAACAAAAAAGGTGGGTATCTATCAATACTTCCTCCCAAAAGATTCACCTTGTCCTCAAGGTGAAGTGTTGTAAAATATGTAATTATTAGCCTTTTTTGTATTAGGCCCATTAGTCAGGCCCTTTAGTTAGAACTTAGGCTATATATTCAGATTAGTGATTGTATTCTAAAATCAATTCAATAATAACATTCAGAATACCTTTTTACACATGGTATCAAGAGCTCCCGGTATTGGGGGTCTCGCTTCTGCACAAAAACCCTAGCCGCCTTCGTTGCGGATTTTTTTTCTTCTGCCTTCAGTGCAACTTTTGGCACCTTCTTTGTGCCCTATTTTGCCCATTAGACCTCATCAACTACTGTTCCGCTCCGTTCAGCTGTCGTTAGGGACTGTTCAGCTCCGTTCACTGCCGTCCTCCGCTTATCTCGCGCCGGTGACCCCACCATCGGGTTCGCCGTCCAAAAGCCGACCAGAACCCAGAATATCACGGCCAACGGCCGCCGGACGTGCCTCCACGCGCTGCCACAGCTCCGACCATCTCCGGGCGCGTGTGTCACGCGCCGCCTTTCGGCCTTTTTTTTTCGTCGCGCGCTTTCCACCATAGCACCGTCGGACCTTCCTCAATCCGTTTGAGAGGTCCAAACCGCGATCGGAGAACCTTTTTTCGTGGGTCATTTGAAGTCTGTGCATTCGTTCTTTCCTGACAACACCTCTGTTCAACAGTTCTGATGTCTGCACCTGAAGAAGACTGTCTTAGTAAGCCTTTTAAATATTGTTCTCGGGCAATGAATGGTAAGAAGTCTTATGCATCTGCTACTATCCCTCGGGATGTATGGATTATTGACTCTGGTGCCACTAATCACATGACATTTCATTCCAAACATTTCTCCTCTTATGCCTCCTCTTCTAGTCTCTCTTACATTACTGTTGCTGATGGATCTCATAACCCTATTGTTGGTTCTGGGAATATTGAACTTCAATCCTCGTTAAAATTGAAAAATGTGCTTCATGTTCCCAGCCTTTCCAAAAACTTGATCTCTATTCATAAACTTACTCGAGACAAAAATTGTGCAGTAACATTTTTCCCTTCTCATTGTGTCTTTTAGGATCTTGCCACAGGGAGGACGATTGGAGTTGTTAAGGAACAGGGAGGGTTGTACTATCTGTCTGATGAAAGGGATGGTCAGAAGGTGTTGTCTTCCTGTCTCCAGTCTCATTTTGAGTCTCATTCCCCTACATCACAAGTCTGGCTTCAGCACAAGCGTCTTGGTCATCCTCCTTTTTCTCTTATTAAGTCTATGTTCTCGTCCTTGTTTTTACAACAGTCTGTTGAGTCTTTTAAGTGTGACGTTTGTCAGTTTGCTAAACACCTTCGTGTTACTTTTCCCTCTAGTTTTAATAAAAGTGTCAAACCATTTGATCTTATACATTCTGATGTTTGGGGACCTGCCCCTATTTCTAACATTTCTGGTGCGAGATGGTTTGTTTCCTTTATTGATGATTGTACTCAAGTGACTTGGCTCTTTTTGATGAAGGATAAATCAGAAGTACCCCTACTGTTTACTCAATTTTATCATATGGTACAGACACAATTTGGAAAATGCATTAAAAGATTACGTTCAGACAATGGAAAAGAATATGTCAATCATAGCCTTTCAAGCTTTAATAGTAAACAAGGCATCATCCATGAATTTACATGTGTTGACACCCCGCAACAAAATGGGATTGCAGAAAGAAAAAATCGCCACTTACTTGAAGTCGCTCGAGCCCTTCTTTTCCAAATGTCAGTCCCAAAGTCATATTGGGGAGAAGCTGTACTGACTGCTACCTATCTGATTAATTGGATACCATCTCGTGTTCTAGGTAATGTCAGTCCTGTTCAGTTTATGCTCTCACACTTTCCTTCTGTTCGTATCATGCAGAGTCTTGAGTCGCGGGTATGTGGTTGTGTTGCCTTTGTTCATGTTCATAAGCAGCATCGAACTAAGTTGGATTCTCGTGCAGTCAGGTGTGTCTTTCTGGGTTATGCACCTAACAAAAAGGGGTACAAATGCTATCATCCTTCCAGTTGTAAGTACTTTGTCTCTATGGATGTCACCTTCCATGAACATGTGTCGTTCTTCACTCGCCCTCAGCTTCAGGGGGAGAGCAGTACTTTGGAATCTGAGTCCGAGTTTCTCATCCTTGGTCCTTGTCTTCCTAAGTCACCAGCTCCTCAGTTAAATGTTCCTCAGTTACCTGTTCCCGAGTCACCTATTTCACCTGTTTCTGAGTCACATGCTTTAGAGTCTCTTATTTATGGTTCTATTCCTGTTCCTCCATCTGTTTTGCAGGAATCAGCACCTTCAGCGCCAGTGAAGAACAAAGCTAGTGAGTCAACATTAGTGTATCAGAGGAGAGAAAAACCCAACCTGGTCCATAAACAACTTCAACTGTCCGAACTGGAGGTAAATACTGAAAATATTTTTCCCATTTCTGATTCTCAGATTTCTGATACTCTTGACCTTGATCCAGATGATTTACCAATTGCTTTGAGAAAGGGGAAAAGGTCTTGTGCCAAGTACCCTATTTCCTAATTTGTCTCCTCTAAACATCTTTCCCTGCAGCATCAAAGTTTTATTACAGCTGTTGACTCTGTGAGAATCCCAACATCTGTTCAAGAGGCACTAAAAGATGCAAATTGGGTCTAAGCTATGGATGAGGAGATGAAAGCACTTGAAAGGAATGGAACTTGGGAAATTGTTGAGAGGCCAGGGGGCAAGAAACCAGTTGGTTGTAGGTGGATCTATACAGTCAAGCACAAATCAGATGGCACTCTTGATCGATACAAGGCAAGGCTAGTGGCAAAGGGATATACTCAGACCTATGGGATCGATTATGAGGAGACGTTTGCTCCTGTGGCAAAGATGAACACTGTTCGTATTTTACTCTCTCTTGCTGCCCATTCTGGGTGGGAACTAAACCAGTTTGATGTTAAAAATGCTTTCTTGCATGGAGACTTAGAGGATGAGGTGTACATGGAGATTCCCCCAGGATTTGGTCCCACAAGTGGAGAAAACAAAGTGTGTAGATTGAGGAAGGCTTTATATGGGTTAAAACAGTCTCCCCGAGCATGGCTTGGAAGATTTACAAAAGCAATGGTGTGCCTAGGCTACAAGCAAAGTCAAGGAGATCATACACTTTTCTTCAAACATTCAAAGGGAGGAAAAGTGACTGCACTTCTTGTTTATGTTGATGATATTATTATCACAGGAGATGATCCGGTTGAGAGACAATTGCTCAAGGAAAAATTATCTGCAGAGTTTGAGATGAAGGACCTTGGGAAACTTAAGTACTTATTGGGGATTGAAGTGGCCTACTCAAAACAAGGCATTTTCATTTCTCAAAGGAAGTATGTGCTTGATCTTTTGAAGGAAACAGGCAAACTGGGATGTAAACCAGCAGGTGTTCTCATTGAGCAAAATCATAGAATGAGCACTGAAAAAGAGAGTGCCAAGGTTTACAAGGTCCAATATCAGAGACTAGTGGGGAAGTTGATTTATTTAGCACACACTAGACCCGATTTAGCTTATGCAGTCAATGTTGTGAGCCAGTTCATGCATGATTCGAGTGTGAAACACTTGCAGGCTGTAGATCGTGTTCTACAGTATCTCAAAGCCACTCCAGGGAGGGGACTCTTCTTCAAAAGAGGTGGAAGCTTGACTATGGAGGCTTATACTGATGCAGATTATGCAGGTTCAGTGAGTGATAGCAGGTCCACGTCAGGTTTCTTGTGTGGGAACCTTGTTTCTTGAAGAAGTAAGAAGCAAAATGTAGTGGCTAGATCAAGTGCTGAGGCTGAATTTAGAGCCATGGCACAAGGAATTTGTGAGCTATTGTGGATGAAAATTGTGCTTGATGACTTGAAGATAAGGTATGAGGGACCTATGAGGTTGTTTTGTGACAATAAATCGGCTATCAGTATTGCACATAATCCTGTTTAGCATGACAGGACAAAACACATTGAGATAGACCGACACTTCATCAAGGAAAAGCTGGATAGTGGATTAATAACAATAGCCTACATCCCATCTGGGCACCAACTAGCAGATGTGTTAACAAAGGGCTTGTCAACAGAATGATTCAACCAACTTACTTGCAAGCTGGGAATGATAGATATACATTCACCAGCTTGAGGGGGAGTGTTGTAAAATATGTAATTATTAGCCTTTTTTGTATTAGGCCCATTAGTCAAGCCCTTTAGTTAGAACTTAGGCTATATATTCAGATTAGTGATTGTATTCTAAAATCAATTCAATAATAACATTCAGAATACCTTTTTACACATGAAGGTTGGGGTAAATGTTGTAGCTGTTAAAAGACCTGCCACCAGGGTCCCATTGTCTGAAGCACGAGGACCAAGTGATGTAGGAGGCGTAGGAACTGCCACCTGGGGCCCAATTACCTTCTCCACGTCCCACACCATGAGCTGCCATAGCCACATCTTAAATGTAGTCACTTGCTTTTCCTTCTGCTAGAAAAACCATGAATGTTATCTTCCCAGCTCTACTCTTTACCTTTAGAGCTGATAGTTCTTCCTTCGTGTTCTTTAGTGCTGTGTGCATCCATCCAGGAGCAAACATGTCATTTATAACCTCAACATTGAAACCATATTTCACATGGGAAACCCAATAACTAGTTACAGATTTTACTTCGACTCCAATAGCATAGTTGACTTCAGCCACAAGAGGAGTTGGGGCAGTGATCAAAGTAGGTCTTGAATCCATAATAGCAATACACCCACCCTCACAAACACCTGTTGATAGATTGCACATGAGAAAATCTCTCATTTCAAACTGCCAGTATCCTATTTTTCTAATTGGAACATAAGCATGTTCTCCTCCGAAGTGCTTTGGATAAACACCTCCAATTACTCTTTCACCACCATGTTCTGCCTTTGGATTTCCATTGAGCCAACACAAGAACACCTCTCCACTTACAGGATCTAGTGTTACCATATTGTAACCTTGATAGCATTTGTATTTGTGTAAGGCTTGCATAAACCTTCCCACCCCCTCCTTGTTCAACTTGAGTGAGACTGTTAAATTTGTTTGCAGTCGAGGCCATTTCTCTTGTAATGACTGAACCATCAATCGGCTTACCTTTAATACCTAAGCTCATCTTAATTGGCAGGGTCATTTCTGGACGAGATCCACTTTCTCACCCTAAGGTTTGCTACTCCAATTGTAACTCTATCACATCTAAGAAAGGCCCATTATCCAATTTTGAATGAAGCCTATGTTTTTGTCCGAAATGTGATCCTATCTTGTCATTCCTAGAAGCCCAATTACTCCCCTCAATGTGTTAGGCCTGACCCATTAGGTCTGATAGAGAACCCAACTTGCATAATTCTAATTCTGACCTTACATCCATCTCCAACCCAAGCATGATGCTTTTGGTGTGAGACCGTGATGCAGCAGCCATGTTTGCTTGCACCTCAACTGCCTGTCCCTCAGCCGTCGGACGAGGATCTAGATTTGGAGGTTCTGGTAGCGAAAGCTTGGCCGGCGTGCATGAATTCGCAACCTCAGTCGCAGTAGACGACCCATCCGTCTAGTGTCTCTCCTCCGACTCATCCCAGCCACCACCCTCGCAGCGTCCGTCGAGGCCATTGCCCAAGCCACCAACCTTTTCCAGCGACCTATCCCTGTCAACTCCCTTTCTTCCCACATTTGTTGGTCTGAGCAAATGATCGGAGCTCAATTTTTCCTTCGACCCAGAGCTGGACAACTCAAGGATCTCCTCCCCTGTGCTACATCTTAGGCCAGAGACCATCTCTAACTTTGACCCATGACTTCTTGTTGGAGTGGTTTGGTCTAACACCAAACAGCTCTGCACTACGACCTTTTCCTTCACCTTCCTCGTTGATCTCCTCCTCTATAATCAATGTCAATTTCCCCCGCATCTCCTCCCCTCCGTCTGCTGTGGCTTGGAAACGGTAAACCACCACTATGTCAGCACCTTCATCCTCAGTCTCAATCTCTTCCTCTACATTCTCAGCCTCAAGCTTCTCCAATGGTTCCAGTTTTGGTTCTTCATCTGTAACGAAAACGAGTTGATTTGGACTGAACTCCAGTTGGAAACGCCTAAGTAGTGCCATCGCAAAATTCAACCATGTTGAGTTCGGATTTCGCCATTCCCACCATAGATACCAGTTGAGAGCGCAACCTTGCAGAGCCCTCACCGCTTCCAACAGCTTCTGCGATTCATGTGTTCCCTCTGCTCCGAAGTGCTGTTCAACCTTAATCAACCACCAGTAAGCTTTGTCTTCATCAAAGACTGGAATCATCTTTAGTTCGGCACCCACAGCTCCCAGATCGGGAGCTCCGATACCAATTGATAGAAACTGGTTACAAAGATGATAGAAAACTGTAAATGTTTGTATTATTTATGGAATTTTGCCCTGATTCCAGTGGGGAATCGGTGACAGAAGTGAGTACAAAGAATTGAAAGAAAATACAGATAGTTCTAGGACTTTCGAGAGGCCTGGTCTCTACCTTCCAAATTCCTCTTAATCTTCCGATGCCTCTTCTCCCCCCCCCCCTCTTCTCCCATTTTATCCCCGTTTCCTCCTAACTGATTTCCCTTTCTCTCTCCTTCCCCCCCCCCCCCCCCAACTTGTTTCCTGCCACATCAGTTGGTGCTTATGCTGCTGTTGGAGCTCACGATCCATGCCTAATTGGGGTGATGATCCCTTGGGGTAACAGAAAAGGTGGGTATCTATCACATTCTCAAATATACTTTCTCTCTCTCATCTGCTCTCTCTCTTTCTCTCTCTTTATTTTCTCACAGTTTGTTACACTTTCTTGCACTTTCTCTCTGATCTTGGATTCTAAAATGCTTTCTTCACTCATTTCTTGCTATGACAGTTTTTGATGCGTTAATAGTCATATCTCTATAGTGAGCTATGGGCCATTGCCCATGGACTCGGCATGTACTGAAAATTGTAGGATTTTCTGATGTGCATTATAATATATGGACTGTAGGTGCTACGGTACAAGGTAGATTGTATACCTCCAGTCACAGAGCCAGTGCAGTCTGACTGAAGCAAGAATGCCGAAGAGAAGGCCTTTTGGTTGAGGCCGGATAGCTGGTGATTTTAGTCTTATGAAAAACAATTTCCATTTTCTCATCCCAAGATTGATACATAAGTTCAATTTATTTCTGTGGAGAGAATGGGGAAGGAACTGGGAACAAAATTAATCTGTTGTAACTGGCAGGTAATAAAATTGTTATACATTCAGTTATATTATGTGGCTGTAGGAAGCTATAACTGGCTTGTAATGGTCACGTAAGTAATCCTTCAGTGAACAAATTGCTTGAAGAAGGGATAGCAAGAGGGGAGGAAGCATATTCTCTAAGATTAAGTAACCGTGTATATTCTACCAGATTAAGTAATCGCACATGTTCTACCTGAGGATTAGTGATTATGGTTTAAACTAAAGTTAACGACTGCAGAATAAATACATGATTTACTGAGTTTATTTAGCCATTATGTTGTATGTAAATAGCATGGCATTAAGACACCAAAAATTGAGCTTGAATGAAATTTCTATGACATCCTTGTTTATCAATTAGAACGAACATATGGAAAAGGATATGCAAAGAAAGATTATGCTGTCTTGAACATTCAAAGCAGCACTGGCTAAGCTTACCAGCAAGAAACAATCATTTGGATCTATTATTATACAATACGTCTGTAATAACCTTAATCAATTTTCCTCAATGTTAAAGCTGGGGAAATAGTTATTCCAAAATTCGACCCATAGCATAAAGAACTCCTTTCTTACAAAAATGCGATCCAAGGTTAAAATTTTCGTGTTTCTAAACCAATCAATCCTCAACGCTTAAAATGACCTTGAATAAGATATATATTGTACAAAAAAAGGGAGAACAGATCAAATAAAATTAAGCATGCGTTTTGCAGAATCTAGTGTATTAAGTAGTAGCATAGCAACGGTCATAGGTCCAACCCCTCCGGGCACAGGAGTGATAACGGCTGCTACCTTTACTGCTTCTTCGTAACATACATCACCTATGAGACGGTAACCATCCTCGCAGCTAAGATCCTGCCACATTTTATCTTTATACTTGGTCAATTGACATCAGCAATCAAAATATGAAAAGCTATCTTAAGTTGTAACTCGCCTCTACCGGACTTGTTCCAACATCGATTACAGTTGCACCAGGCTTTATCCAGTTGCCACAGACCAAATTAGGCACTCCAGCAGCTGAAACTACAATATCATCTATCAGAAGTGATCTGTTCAGGGTTTTCTGTAAATGCATGTATAACAGTGACTGTTACATGGTGTCTCTGCCAACATAAAAATGATATTACACCTTCGTGTAGAGGAAAATAAAATAGATTAGTCATGATTTCAAGCCCTTCAACTGAAATACATGTTTACCTGCAATAACAAGGATGTCGGCAAACCAACAATATTACTTCTTCCAGTCACCACGGCTTTCTTCCCCATAATCTCCACTCCAGATCTGATCAATAACTCAATGCAGCCATTTGGAGTACATGGAGTAAACAGTGGCTCCCTTCCTCTTATGGCAAGATTCCCTATATTAAGAGGATTAAAACCATCCACATCTTTTTCTAGACACAGCACCCAAAACTTTTTTCTCATCTAGATGCTGTCCCAAACATTTTGCAATAAGTCAACCACACAAGATCAACAAATTCTGAACATGTGGGCTAATCCTCAATAGTTATTTGCTATGAATGTACAGCTGACATGGAAACTAGTTATTCAGAAAAGATTAAAAAATGATAAAAGAATATTTCACCTGCAAATGACTCCTCCAAACAACCAAATTTAGGTTCACAAAATTATATTATCTTATCAATAGCATCAAATTCTGTCTACACCAACTAGTTATTATAATTTTATCAATAGCATCACGCAAATTATAGTATTTGTTTTATTTGAGTTCCATTTTTTACGATAGCATCAAATTATGTCTCCATAGATGCACACAATTGAGGATGTTTCATTGCTTGTGATACACCTGGGTTCTGTTGGTTCAGGTAAGGGGTGTTTTGTAGCTGGGTAAAGATTTTTTGGGTTTGTGGATATTGTTTCGTGAGCGGGTAACCATTGGGTAGGGTGTATTGTGAATGAGAGAGTGGAAAATGATGGGTGGGTAGTGGATACCACGAGTTTGAGAATTGGAATTGCAGTTTGGCTGTGAAGGAGACAGATCAAAGGGTGCTATTAGGCTGAGATAACGATGACATGGGTATAGTTGGCGATTTTGGAGTAATAGAGGGTGCATGAAGATAAGTGTGAGAAGTTATACGTTGTAGTGTTGAAGTGGAAGACAAAGTGATATGACATTGAGGTGGATCAGAATTATTAGGTTATGAGTCATACCATGTGCAGAATTCTCGAGAATTTTTGGAAATTGTGATTCTACAAAAATAACATGTCTGGAGGTGTAAAATGTTTGAGGGTTTGGATATAAAAAAGGAACTGTTCTGAACCAGGTTATAGGTCCATAGATTTGGAGCAACCCAACCTATCAGGCACGTTATTGTACACATGAAACAACTTATACGCTAGGCGTAGCTCCCTCAATAGAAAGGGATATGGATGACACCCCGCATAAATAGGGGAATAATCATAAGAAATAACAGTTTTCCATAATTCTAGGGATCAGCCCTCAATGCACATTGAATGTCCAGATTCCTCACACTTTTAAACACTAATATATATACACTCAGCAAGGTGAAAAAGACACGACCTAATTCTCAATACACACTACCCTCCTTGTGCAGTCACTGACTCGAGCATTAGAGTGCCTTTTGCAGGTACCCACCCCTTGCTCCATTGTTGTTATAGTTGCGCCATGGAGGAATCCACATTCTCATACCTTCTCAAGTAACCCTCATAACCCAGTTTTAAACATTGGTGTTGTCTATGGGAAACAATAAATTTCTACTCCCAACACTACCTTGAATACTCCCACTACCATCACCATCATGGTGAACACAAGCGGGAGACAAACCTCAACTAACCAGAATCGCGCTTCCGCTGCATATAACCTACCTTCTGCAAATCACAGCACAGTATCTGCCCCTGCTGCTCAAGAACTGCATCGGGAATCAGTCGTAGCCCATCTAGAACCCAAGTAGGACGGGCTGGAGGCTTCCTCCACCAAGGAGAACCTCTTCCCTCCTTCCCTACAAGTTTCGATGAGGCAACATCTGGGCCATCTGAGAGCACCTTCTGGGCATGCTGACTAGTAGATATTAGCGCAACAACACCCTAGAGATTGAGTGGAGAATGAAGATAACTGTCGCCATGTCGAACTAACCCGTGCACCATCTCGAGAGGCTTCGTAGGCTGTGGTGATTCAGCAATCGCCAGAAAAAAGGCCCTTTAGGCTGTGATGAACGTGGCATCCCTCACAAAAACTGAGACAGGCAGAGGGTCAAAAAAAGTCCCCACCAATCTTGTTTTCTGATGAGGATTATGAAAATATAATCCTGGATCATGATGACCCTATGGTCATTACCGAGATAATTACCAATGCCGAGGTCCACAGGATGTTCGTGGATCAAGGGAGCTCAACAGATATTATATTTCTAGACTTGTTCAATAAGTTAGGATTATCAACAAAAAGAATTAATCTCGAACACGGAGTGCTGATCAAATTCACAGGCAATATGATCATCCTGGTTAGATACATTGAGGCCTATCTAACTCTAGGGAAGGACTTCGTTTTCAAAATCGTCAAGGTTAGATTTCTAGTGGTTGATTGCCTTTCAGCTTATAATGTTATATTGGGTCGTCCGTCACTCAATGCCTTTGGGGCCATGATCTCTACCCCCCACTTAGCCATGAAATTCCTTGACTAATAGGACAGATTTGTAACGGTTAAAGGAGACCAAGCCGCAGCGAGGAAGTGCTACAATGAAAGCCTAAGAATTTCCTAAAGACCTCAAACCATGGACCGACGCAATGATTTGACTTCGGTCACTATGGGCACAGCTAATGTCCTCTAGACCGAGTTAGACGTATGCGAAGAAATCTGCAGTACACGTCCACAACACAATAGAGAGCTCCAATCTCTTCAACTTGGTTCCAAGCCAGGCCAGGTAACCAAGATTGGAGGACAACTTAGTCGGGAGGAGAGATCTCAGTTGACCGAGATCCTACTGAAAAATAAAGATCTGTTTGCTTGGACTTCCGCCGACATGCCAGGTTTAGACCCAGACTTTATCTACCACGGACTTGCTATTAGAAAGAATGCAAAATCAGTAGCCCAGTGTAAAAGGAAGGTCGGACTTAAAGGCAAGAAGGATCCAAAAATAAGAAAAGGAGCTCCTGAATGTCAGGTACATTAGATAGGTCTCCAACACCACGTGGCTCTCTAACATGGTCTTAGTCAAGAAGGCCGGTGGGAAGTGGCATATGTGTGTCGATTACATTGACCTAAACAAGACGTGTCCAAAAGACCTTTACCCACTTCCCAACATTGATATGCTAGTGGATAACGCATTTGATTTTAGGCTGCTTTCTTTCATGGATGCCTACTCCGAATACAATCAAATTCCTATGAACCTAGAAGATGAAGAGAAGACTGCCTTCATAACCAAGATGGGGACCTACGGTTACTGTGTCATGTCGTTCAGACTTAAAAATGTCGGGGCAACTTACCAAATGATGATGAACAAAGTCTTCGAAGGATAAATTGGTAAGATATTGGAGGTATACGTTGACGACATGATAGTCAAGACGACGAACACCAATAGTCACATCAAAGACTTGGAAGAAGTATTCGTCGAGATTCAAAAAGCACAACATGAGATAGAATTCAGAGAAATGCGCTTTTGGAGTACAAGCTGGCAAGTTTCTGGGATTTCTATTGACAAACCGCGATATTGAGGCCAACCCGGAGAAATGCCAACCCGTGCTCAACATGCGTAGCCCCCAGTCTATCAAAGAAGTGCAGTAGCTCGCAAACCGGATAGCGGCCCTCACATGTTTTTTAGCCAAGACTACTCAAAAGTCTTTCCCCATTTTCAAAAATTTAAAAAGGGAAAGAACTTTGGGTGGACCTCGAATTGCGAAGCACCTTCCAAGAGTTGAAGATGATGCTATCCACGCCACCTATTGTGACGAGACTAGACCCCGATGAGGCACTTTACACCTACCTCTTTGTCAACAATGAAGCAATCAACTCAATTCTGATAAGAGAGACAAACGAGGGTCAGAGGCCGATGTACTTCGTCAGCAAAGTCTTGCAAGGCCCTGAGATCCGTTACCAAAAAATTGAGAAGCTAGCTTTGGCACTGATAATCACTGCAAGAAGGATGAAACAGTACTTCTAATGCCACCCCGTAGTAGTGAGGACAGATCAGCCTATTAGGAAATTACTACACAAACTGGATCTTGAGGGGAGAATGATTACCTGGTCAGTAGAACTCTCCAAGTTCAGAATCACCTACGAGGCAAGACCAGCTATAAAGGCTCAAGTACTATCTGACTTCTTGGTTGAGCTCGCACCAGACTCAGGTTATCCTAGAACGCATTCCTGGACCATCTATGTTGATGGATCCTCGAATTCCAAAAGGAGCAGTGTCAGGGTCATGTTGTAAAACAAAGTCAGCCTCATATTTTAACATTCATTGAGGTTTGAGTTTCCTACATTAAACACTAAGCAGAATGGGAGGCGTGTATAGCAAGCATTAACATGGCGAAGGAGATGGGAGCTACAGACATAATTCTATGCAGTGACTCCTAACTAGCAACCTCTCAGATCTAAGGGGAATATCAGGCTAAGGAGCCCTTATTGCAGAAGTACTTAGCCAAGGTCAAAAAGCTACTAGAAAGTTTTGACAGCGTTAAGGTAGAACATATCCCAAGAGAACAAAATTCTAGGGCTGACATTCTGTCAAAACTTGCCAGTACCAAGAGCCCCGGCAATAACAAGTCACGAACGATGAAGTCCTCCTACTGGATGTAATTGGCATTGACTAAACAATGGTTTTCATGATAACACAAACAAGAAAGGAATGATAGTGCAAAGATCAAGTCTCAAAAATCTTCAATATTAGCATATAGGACTTAGATCTTGTGTAAAGGTAAATAGGAATCACACTGACCTCAAATTTATTTTAAAATCTTTATAAATGTTTCTTACTTGTTAAAATTCCCAACAAACATGTTTTGAAAAGCTAGTCATGGTGGTAGTTCAAATCTATAAAAAATAGTTAAGTTTGTGTTTTGCAAAAATTGACCTTTGGTTACTCTTTTGATGACATCTTTCAAAATATTTTGAGTTATTCTGAAACTTGTTTATATGAAAATAGACTCAAAAATCTTTTCAATGAGTGATCATTTGTTTTAAACGGATGAGAAACGAAGAAGTTATGAACTTTTAAAATTAGTTTCCAATACAAGTATGCAATAATTGGTTATGGAATATCCATAACCGGTTATTCATTAAGTCTGGAGCGTACCCTCTATTTCAAAAGGCTCCTAACTGTTATGGATATTCCAAAAATCGAATATTAGCTCGTTATAGTACTTCCTATGAAAATAATAACTAGTTAGCCAAAACCAATAACCGATTATCTGGGTAACCAGAAAACATTTTCAACAAATCTTTTAGAGCATTTAATGCACTCAACCACCTCCAATGACTCTCAAATGCTTTGGGCTATAAATGAAAGTGTTTTGGGCATTAAAGTCTAGTTGGGGAAACAATCTGAAAATCATTCTTGAGCATTGAACACGAGTTTTAACTATCATTTCTCATAAACCCCTGTTTTGAGCTTAAATGTGTGATTCTTTGATACCCATTGAGCTTCAATTACTCTTTTGAGAGTTTATCCTTTTATCTTTTTTTGATTTCCTAGAAAGATGGTGAGGTATCCCACAAAGGTTGTAAAGGGTGAGGTATCCCTGTTTTAAGGCTCAAGCACAAAGGGTTGGGCATCCCAGAGGTGTGTTAAGTGCTCTCAGTTGTAAAGGCTGTCAAGCACCTATTCAAGCTTGAAGGTTTAGTGGAAAATCTCACGTGGTTCACTTGAGAACTGGACGTAGGTCACAAGGGGTGGCTGAACTAGGATAAATCTTTGTGTTTGCTCTTCTCAACTCTATCTCTTTACATTTGTGCTTTAATTTTATATATGCTTGCTTGAATACTTTCTATCTTTACATATTTATTTGTAAGTGAAGTGATCAATCTCATTTATTTATTCACTTCAATCAATCAATAGTTTTAACAAAAATTGATATACAAGTGTTTTCTGAAAGATTTGCGAAAAGTTTTCACAAACTCAATTCACCCCCCTCTTAAGTTTGAAGCCACTTAGTAATAAGTGGTATCAGAGGTAGACTTTTGTGTAAAGAGCTTAGTAGCTTCAAGAGAAGTAATGGCTTCTTCAAATGGATTTTTGGATAGTTCTTCACTCTATAGACCTCTCTTTTTTAATGGGGATGATTATGCTTATTGAAAAGAATAAATGAAAATTTTTGTTGAAACTATTGATCTAGATGTGTGGGATGCTATTGAAAATGGTTCTTTTGTCCTGCACAAGTCGTTAATGGTGTAAGAGTTAACATACCAAGAAGTGAATGGATCGATGATGATAAGAAAAATGTCTAACACAATGTGAGAGCCAAAAACATCATTACCATAGCTTTGGGGTATGATGAGTTCTTTAGAGTCTCAAATTGTAAATCTGCCCAAGAAATGTGAGACACTTTACAAGTAACCCATGAGGGTACTAGTGAAGTGAAAAGATCAAGGATAAATACTCTCATTCATGAGTATGAGCTTTTTAGAATGAACCAAGGTGAAAGCATTCAAGAAATGCATAAATGGTTCACACATATTACAAATCATCTTACTTCATTGGGAAAGACTTTTCCTAATGAAGATCTTATTAAGAAAGTGTTGAGATGTTTGAGCAGACATTAGCAACCTAAAGTGATGGATATTGTCGAGTCAAGAAATCTCTCAACCATGACCCTAGCCACACTTTTTGACAAGCTCCAAGAACATGAATCGGAGTTGAATAGACTCAACCAAAGTAAGGAGCTTGACAAGAAAAAGAATGGAATAGCTCTCAAGACCACTTCCTTCATGGCTTAGAAATAAATGAGGAGAATCTTGGTCTTCTAGTAAAAAAATTTGGAAGATTTTTCAAGAAGAATGGAGTTCAAAGAAGATCTCCTTTTCCCCGAAAGAATGTCTATCACAAAGGAGAAGGAACCTCATCCACTCCTAAAAGCTATGAATGTGGAGAACCGGGGTACATAAAGATGGAGTGTCCAATCTATCAAAGGAAAGTGAAAAAATATGAGAAGAGGTCCTCAAAGGATAAGAAAAAAAGAAGAGCTTACATAGCATGGGATGATAATGACATGAATTCAACCGATAGCTTGAACAATGAGAAAGTCAATCTATGTCTCATGGCTATAGGAGAAGAGAAAGAAGAAGAAGACACAGAGGTAACATCCTCAAACTTAGACTTTTCCCCATCCTATGATGAATTGCAAGACTCATTTGAAGAATTACATAATGAATCTATGAGGCTTGCAAAACTTGTTTCATCATATAAGAAAATAATTTCCTCTTGTGAAAACAAAATCTCTATTTTAAATAAGGAAATTGAAGAACTAAAAATTAAAAATGAAATTCTTGGACTTATTGATGCAAATTCTTCATGCATGACATGTTCATCTCTTGATAATGCATCTACATCATTTTCTTGTTCATCATGCAAAACTTTTGAAAAGGAAATTGAAGATTTAAAAAATACTCTCTCAAAATTTATCTTTAGAAGAGATAATTTGAGCATATTGCTTGAGAACTAAAGATGTGTTTTTCAAAAGGATGTTTTAGGGTACAATCCCAAAAACCAACAAAAACTCCACAAGAATTTCTTTGTTCCCTCAAGCACATCAATAAGTCCTTTCTTAAAGTGTTTTCATTGTGGCAAGAAAGGACATAGTGCATCAACTTGTAATGTAAGAAAAAATATCAATAACAATATAGGAACTAAAATGGTTTGGGTCCTCAAAGGAAATTTGTCAAAAACTAACACACAAGTACCCAAGAAAATTTAGGTACTAAAAGTCAAAAATTGAAGTGTATTATAGGTGTGCTTGAAGGCCAAGAGCTGACTTTGGAATCTTGAAAGTGGCTGCTACAAGTACAAGACCATAAAATACTCCAAATCCTCTTCCTTGTCTCCCAAAAGCTTGGACTTGCAACCTTTGGATAAGTGGAGACTTGTTTTATACTTTAACTTGCTTTAAAGTAGTACTTCAATAAATTTATATCTTGAAAATATCTCTACATGTGATAATATGCTAGATAAGTTCACTTTTTGCTTGAAATAGCATGATTGATGAAAATATCTTTGAATTTGGCATATTGGATCAATCATGCATTTAAATTGGATAAATGTTTTGCAGCATAATATTCTTGTTTCTATATCTCTTGAATCCAATACTAACTTGAGCGTCAGAGTTTCCCCTAATTTTGTTTTGCAGGTACTTGATTCATGCTTAAGTCCCCCAATTTCAAATCCCAAGCTCTTGATGATAAAAATTGCTTTCTGGTGCTTTTGAAGAAGAAAAATCTGTTAGTAGGCTGACTCCTCGATATTTTAGAGGAAATGAAAAATGAGGCCAAGTTGAATTCCTGAAGACTTTCTGTTTTTGAAGATAAAATAATCAGTTATGAAAAGCAAATAACCAATTATTTGCTCTTTGGAGATGTTCTGATTCGTGTTGTGCAAGCCAAATAACCAATTATGAAAGGCCATAATTAGTTATTCATCAAGACAGAAGCTTTTGTGGATGTTTCATGCTCTCTGCAACACTCAAAAGGAGAGCTAACCAGTTATTCACATCAAACAGAGGCTATGGTTTTTGAAGTCACGAAAATAACTAATTATGTAACCACTCAAACACATTTTCCACCAAAATCCCTTATTTTCCATCGATTAAAGCTCACATTTTCTTCCAAAATTTCATCTCCCTTCATGGTTTCTCTCTCCTAAACTGAGCCTTAACCTCCATTTCCACCATGGCCAGCAGCTCCTCTCACCCCAAGAGATCACGCTCCAAGAATCCCTCTGTACATAAGGAAACACCTACCCCAGACATCGACCCAGACATTCCCCTAAACCTAAAGCACAGAAGATTCTTTTCCCATCAAAATTAAATAAAAAAATATCATTTGGAGTTTCAAGCACGAAATATCATTCAGTAGAAGTACATGGACTGGGACTTCTTCGTCAGAGAAGGATTCACGTTCCTCATGAAGCTCTTGGAATTTCATGGGTTGAAAACTTTCATCACTTCCAACTGTAAGTACTACTATCTTGAAGTAACCAAAGTTTTCTTCTGCAATTTAAGTATCACTGGAGCAAATTTGGTTTCTGATGTGAGACGACATAGAGTTATTGTAATCCCAAGTCAGTGGACTCCCCTGTTTGGTCTCACTCATGCTAGAGGAACCTTCACTGTGGATAGTCATAAAACTTAGGAGGGATATAGTAGACCTCAAGCTATCGAGAGGATGCTTCAGCCAAGCATTTAGGTCATAGGTGGATCTTTCACTGCTAAAAAACTAAATCCTCAGGATCACCTCCTTCATTTTATGGTGGCACATATTTTAGTTCCAAGGGCTAGCAACTATGCCTTAGTTAAAGAAGAAGACATCTTCTTGATGTGGGCAATGAAATAGAGATTGCAAATCAATTGGCCCTTTTACATCATGCATTACATGATGAAGGCTAAAGAAAAGATGATGATGGATCTCTCAAATGCCTTGATCATTGCTAAAATCCTAGATCAATACAAGCTTAACTTAAGCGAGGATGGAGTCATTGAAACCACCAGACACAACAATGATGCATGGGTGTATGGTCACGGGCATGATGCAGCAGCACTAGAAGGAGGAATGCCTGCTGCCCCTACTAATGTGCCTATGCAAGAGGCCCCTGCCACCAATGAAGACCGCATCCTACCTACCCTTGCAAATATGCAAGTCAGTATACAAGCTCAGATTACAGATTTTTGATGTTGGTGTATGCCCTAGAGGCCAATACATTTTCTGTATTTACATACATTCTATTATACTATTTTATATGTGAGGCATTTCATTTATTGTGTTCTTTTTGATAAACATAATAAAGTCCTTAGAATAGTAAGTTTGATGCCATAAGACATCAAGTGGATAACTTGATCGTGAGATCCTTTTGGTTACAACACTATTCTTAAATGTCCCTAGTCAAGTATTATTATTAATTAGGACAACAATAATATATTGAGACTAGTATGTGCATAGACTGATGACCACATCTCACGGGTCATGGATATGAGACATCAAGTCTTCACATGGGTACATATTAGAGTAATGATGTACTGGACTGATCCACCATGAGAACACTACATGGATCGTTACGTGAGTGTCATAAGTGATTCTCATAGTGACAATGGTGTCTGTGATCCTTTGACCTGAACTCACTACGATTCCTACATGAGGAGTTGTGTGTTTTAATGCCATCAAACGTCATCTGTAACAAGGTGATTATAAAGTTAGTTATTGGACATATCGCGAATCATGCAGAGGGATATGAGTGACTTAGATGGGATTTGTCACTCTTACATAACAGGAGCGATATCTTCGGGTCCCCTGATTGAGTGAGACTGCGAAATACATGGCCATGCTCAAATGAGTCAATATGAGATATTGATCTCATTTGTTGTTACAAAGTCTACTCGAGTATCAGGAAACCAATGATTGGACTATACAAGGGTGACACATTTCATGCCTTGTGTTCAATCTAGATATCTTGACAAAGGGACTAAACGACACGGAAACATTGGTCACGGAAAGGTTATGTCAAATCACTGACATTCTTATTACTTGGGTAGCAGCGATGTGTTGCTAGATACCGCTCACTACTTGTAATATTAAAATGGGATTTTAATATTACTGCCAACGTAATAAGAACCTACAGGGTCACACACATAGAGTAGACTAAAATTGGAGTAATGGATCCAAATTAGACTCGGATTCAAATATGGGCCAGACTCATAACAGATGGGTTTAGGGTTGCACAGCTTACCTTGCTGCTGCTCACACTCACTTAAAGCAGTCACTATTATAAATAGTACTGTTAAGGGGCTGGTAAGATAGATAATTCAGAACCCTAGCTGCACCTACAGAAAAGTGAGTGAGAGAGCGACAGGTTTATTCTATTCTCTACATAGCTAGCACTGTGTGAGAGACGTGAGACTTCTCTTTGCGGACGTTGGACATTCGTGAGTCTGTTCGTGTGGATACCGTAGAGACATCGTTTCTATTACGGTATTGGTG
This sequence comes from Ormosia semicastrata, assembly GCA_029884595.1. Lineage (NCBI taxonomy): Eukaryota > Viridiplantae > Streptophyta > Magnoliopsida > Fabales > Fabaceae > Ormosia > Ormosia semicastrata. Next base: position 362,599 of record JAQQTO010000060.1, on the reverse strand, counting down.
TTTCACGCTTCAAGAGGTAAATCATTTAAAAACTCAGATTATGGCTTTTTCGCATAGATCCTCGGTGGGAATCCCTGTTTTCCACTGCGTGATGTATCCGCAAAAATTTCCAACATTCGAATCTACCAGGAGCATACTAATAGAGCTATCTATGACTAGTTAAGAGCTTTGGAGGAGCGCTTGGACAGAATTGAGTGTCACCCACCACCAGTAGACGATGATGGGGCTTAGGCATGGATCACCTTCTTCAGCTAAAATGTTTCTAAATTAGCCTTATCATTATGTTTTAGCCTCTAACCTTTGTAGATTAATCTCTTGAGCATGATGTCTATTATCTTAGCTTGCTTCACTATGTTTATTTTCAAATGGATAGTTTGCAAATGGATATTCTGTTAACATGAATATTATGTTGGTATGTTTATCTTGTTGCTACAATATTGATTGCATATCTGTTGTGTAGCAATGGTTTTGTGTAACTTCTTTTTTTGTCAAAATCTATATTGCATATCTTTTTTATCATGACAAAAAGGGGAGAAGTTTTTGGTTTATATAGCATTAAGAAAAGAAAGGTAAAATATAAAAAAAGTATAATTTCAATGATCCTAGGATTTCAAAATTAAGGGGGAGTTGTGCATCTCTGAATTAATCACCTCTTGAAAAATAGAGGGGGAGTAATTCTCTAACACTTTTTTTGTGAGTTCTAATTTATTTAAATTAACTCTTTTCTCAATGGTTGTTTGTCATCATCAAAAAAGGAAAGAATGTAATGGTTTTGATGGTAACAAACAAGAAAGGAATGATAGTGCAAAGATCAAGTCATATAGGACTTAGATATTGTGTAAAAGTAAATAGGAATCACACTGAGCTCAAATTTATTTTAAAATCTTTACAAATGTTTCTTACTTGTTAAAATGCCCAACAAAAATGTTTTGAAAAGCTAGTCATGGTGGTAGTTCAAATCTATAAAAAATAGTCAAGTTTGTGTTTTGAAAAATTGACCTTTAGTTACTCTTTTGAATATATATTTCAAAATATTTTGAGTTTTATTTTGAAACTTGTTTCATATGAAAATAGACTCCAAGATCTTTCCAATGAGTGGTCATTTATTTTAAACGGATGAGAAATGAAAAAGTTATAACCTTTTCAAATCATTTTTCAAAACAAGTATGCAATAACCCATTATGGAATATCCATAACCGATTATTCATCAAGTCAAGAGCGTACCCTCTATTTCAAAAGGCTCCTAATTGGTTATGGATATTCCAATAACTGATTATTGGCTTGTAACAGTACTTCCTGTGAAAACAATAACCGGTTAGCCAAAACCAATAACTAGTTATCTAGGCAACTAGAAAACGTTTTCAACAACTATTTGTTACCAAGTGGCTTCCAGTACTCAAGAGGGGGGGTGAATTGAGTATAAAAACTTTTTCGCAAAACCTCTTTTAATTAAAACGAATATCAAAAGCTTAATAAATAAATGCATAGAAGGAATGAGAAGAAGAAAAGAAACAATAAAGAACAGCGTAAAATAAATGTGCAATAAAATAAATTGCATAAAAAAAGAGATTAGGGAAAAGAGAAGCAAGCACAGTATTTATCCTGGTTCGACCACTAACCCACTTATGGTCTACATCTAGTCCTCGAAAGTCAAGATTTTTCACTAAGTATACAAGCTTCAATAGGTGCTTGCTACCGTTACAAAATAGAGCACTTTTCACACACAGGGACACTATACCCTTGTACTAAAGTCTCAGTCTGCAGGGATACCTCACCCTTATACAAACCTTGAGGGATACCCCACCCTCGATACAAAATATCAGAAAATAGATGAAGAGAAACTCTCACTCAGAGTAAGTAATACAAATTGAAGCACTATAGAGCTCTCTAACAATATCTCAGAATTTTACCAAAAGAGCACGAGAGAGAAAAAGAGAAAAATATGCAAACAAGATTTTAGCACAAATCGAAAAATAAATTCAAGGATTGGTGTATTTGCGGTAGTGAGGAGGTCTCTATTTATAGAGCCTCGATCGAAATTTTCACTTGGGAAATTGATTACATAATTAATGCAAAAACGTTGCGTATCAATTTCAAACGAAGCTAAAAAATGTGGGATATTCGAATACATTACTTTGTGGTATTCGAATACCACTTATATATATATATATATATATATATATATATATATATATATATATATATATATATATATATATATATATATATATATAAAGCGGTTTAAGCTTGGAGTATTCGAATGCCGTTATGAGGTATTCGAATACCTCTTATATCAGTATATAAAAAAATAGAAGAAACCCACGTTATTCGAATACCAAACCAAAGTATTCGAATGCCTTTAGCTGAAAACACGTTTGTAAAAGCCTTTTAAAAGGGTGTATTCGAATGCCTCATATGGTATTCGAATACCTCTATAAAAATCACGTTGTATTCGAATGCCTCAAATGAGTATTCGAATACCTTATTAAAAACCACGTTTGGGGAGGCTTTTTCAGAAGATTGTATTCAAATGATTCTTAGGTTATTCAAATGCTTTTATTTGAAAACATGATAAACACCTTTAGAAAACAGATTAGGTGATTTCTAATTTTCACAAACTCTTTGATTAATTTAAGAACCTTAATTTGGTTTTGTGAGAAAACATGTTTTTAGATCTTTTGACTAAAACACTGAGATATCCTATGAGAGCTCTGTACAAAAAAGATCCTAAGTCCTAAAGCTAAGCTTGAACAACTTGGACTTGATCTTCTCATCATCTCATCATCTCCATATTTGTTATCATCAAAACTCATCATCAATGTTGCATGGTAATCACACTATTTTGGAGCATTTAATGCACCTAACCACCTCCAACGACTCTTAAATGCTTTGGGCTATAAATAAAAGTGTTTAGGCATTAAAGTCTAGTTGGGGAAACAATTTAAAATCATTCTTTAGCATTGAACACGAGTTTTAACTATCATTTCTCATAAACGCCTATTTTGAGCTTTAGTGTGTAATTCCTTAATACCTATTGAGCTTCAATTTGTAATATCTACTCTTTTGAGAGTTTATCTTTCTATCTTTCTTTGATTTCTTGTTAAGAGGGTGAGGCATCCCTCTAGAGAAAAGGGTGAGGTATCCCTCAAAGGTTGTAAAGGGTGAGGTATCCCTGTTTTAAGGCTCAAGCACAAAGGATGAGGCATTCCAGAGGTGTGTTGAGTGCTTTCAGTTGTAAAGGTTGTCAAGCACCTATTCAAGCTTGAAGGTTTAGTGAAAAATATTGAATGGTTCACTTGAGGATTGGACGTAGGTCATAAGAGGTGGCTGAAGATAAATCCTTGTGTTTGCTCTTCTCAACTCTATCTCTTTATATTTATGCTTTAATTTTATATATGCTTGCTTGAATACTTTCTATCTTGACATATTTATTTGTGAGTGAAGTGATCAATATCATCTATCTATTCACTTCAATCAATCAATAGCTTCAACGAAAATTGAAATACAAGTGTTTTGTGAAAGATTTGCGAAAAGTTTTTACAAACTCAATTCACCCCCTTCTTGAGTTTGAAGTCACTTGGTAACGCTGGAAGGTGAAGGAACCTGGATCACTCCTATATCAGCCTACCTCCGCAGTGGCTCACTATTCGAGGACCAAAAAGAAACCTAGAAGGTAGTATGAACAGTGTTTTGGTACACTATTTATGACAACCAACTGTGTCATCGTGGTTTCTCTCCCCCTCCTCAAGTGTCTTAGTCCAAATGAGGTAGAATATGTCCTGGCCGAGATCCATGAAGAAAGCTCGAGGCATTATCTCGAGGGCAAGTCCTTAGCACAGAAGGCGTTGAGGGCTGGATACTATTGGCCCACCATGGAAGCTGATAGGAAAGAACATATACAGAAGTGCTACCAGTGCCAACGCCACTTAGATGTTTATGCAACACCACCAAAGAAATTGTCAACATTGTCTGCTCCTTGGCTATTCTACCAATGGGGAATGGACATCTTAGGCCTTTTTCCCTGTGCACTAGGGCAAGTCAAAGACTTGGTAGTGGCCATTGATTATTTCATAAAGCGAATTAAGGCAAAACCATTGGCTACAATCGCCTCTGTGTGAATCCAAAAGTTCACTTACAGGAATATCATTAGCAATTTTGGAACCTCAGAGTCGATTGTCACAAATAACGGAACCTAGGTTCACTAACAATAAATTCAAAGACCCCTTGGCCAAACTCAAGATCAAGCAGCACTTCACCTCAATAGAGCATCCAAAAATCAACAGCAGGCTGAGGCTGCCAACCAGGTTATACTTAGGGGGATAAAAAAAGACATGATGACGATAAAAGAAATTGGGTGGAATAACTCGATCATGTCCTATGGGTATATTGGACCACGTCACATTCCTCTAAGGGTGAAACCCCCTTAAGTTAACCAATGATTGTGAGGCTATGATCCCAGTGGAAATAGGAGAGCTGAGCTAGAGGAAGTAAAATTTCTCTGAGGAAACCAACCCGGACCTCATCCGCCAAGAGCTTGATTTACTTGAAGAACAACGTCGTATTGCCCACGTCTGGGAAGTAGCCCTCAAACAGAGGATTAGTGCACGATACAATTCCAAAGTGATTCCAAAACGATTTAACCTCGGCAACCTCGTGCTACATAGGGCAGATATTGGAGGTAAAAATACAAAAGACAGGAAACTAGCTCCTAACTAGGAAGGACCATACAGAATTATATCCAAAACCAATATAGGAGCCTATGTTGGGAATTGCGGATCAAAATATCTCGCAGCGGAATAATAGGATTCCCACACAGGATCCATGCGAAAAGTCCATAATCCGAGTTTTTTAAAAATTACCTCTTGAAGCGTGATAAACACAAGCGAGGTGAATCACCAACACCGTAATAGTGACGATGTTTCTGCGGTATCCACACGAACAGACTTGCAAAAGGAGTCACGCCTCTGTTTCGCGGTGCTAGCTGCGAATAGAAGAGAAGAACCTTTCACTGTCTCTCACTCACTTTCTTAGGTGCGGCTAGGGTTGTGATGTAACATGTATAGCAGCCCCCTTAACAGTACTATTTATAATAGTGGTGCCTTAAGTGAGTGTGAGCGAGTAGCAAGGTAAGTCAGTGCAACCCTAAAACCCATCTGTCATGAGTTAGGCCCACAATTGAATCCGAGTCCAACTTGGATCCTTATTGCTCTAATTTAGTCTGTTCTAAGTGTGCGACCCTACAAGTTCTCATGACGTTGGTAGTAATATTAAAATCTCATTTTAATATTACAAACAATGAGCTGGTATCTAGCAACACATCACTGCTACCCAAGTAATGAGAATGTCAGTGATTTGACATAACCTATCCGTGATCAATGTTTCCGTGTAGTTTAGTCCCTTTGTCAAGATATCTAGATTGAACACAAGGCATGGAATGCGTCACCCTTGTATAGTCCAATCATTTGTTTCCTGATACTCGAGTAGACTTTGTAACAATAAATGAGATCAATATCTCATATTGACTCATTTGAGCATGGCCATGCATTTCGCAGTCTCACTCAATCAGGGGGCCCGAAGATATCGCTCCTGTTATGTAGGAGTGACAAATTCCATCTAAGTCACTCACATCCCTCTGCATGATTTGCGGTATGTCCAATAACCAACTTTATAATCACCTTGTTACAGATGACGTTTGATGGCATTAAAACACACAACTCCTCATGTAGGAATCGTAGTGATTTCGGTCAAAGGACCACAAACACCATTATCACTATGAGAATCGCTTATGACACTCACGTAACGATCCATGTAGCGTTCTCATGGTGGGTCAGTCCAAGACATCATTACTCTAATATGTACCAATGTGAAGACTTGATATCTCATATCCATGACCCGTGAGATGCGGTCATCAGTCTCTACACATACTAGTCTCAATGTATTATTGTTGTCCTAATTAACAATAATACTTGACTAGGGACATTTAAGAATAGTGTTGTAACCAAAAGGATCTCACGATCAAGTCATCCACTTGATGTCCTATGGCATCAAACTTACTATTCTAAGGACTTTATTATGTTTATCAAAAAGAACACAATAAATGAAATGCCTCATATATAAAATAGCATAATATAATGTATGTCAGTACAAACAAAATGTATTGGCCACTAGGGCATACACCAACAGCCTACACCCTTGAAACCCTCTAGAGCAAGGTGATAACAAATTTCTAGAACACGGACAAGCTGAGGAAATATTATAGTTGAGAACCATGCTAAGTTGTCACTTCTACCATGTAAGAAACATCATTTGATATCAATAAATCTTCTTTCCAACTGTTTTCTTATCTAAAGCTAGTACCTCGGTCGAGACCTTGGGTCCATGGGTACTTCGGCTCATTATTATTCACAGCAGTATCTCAGTCGTGGCTTCGAGTCCGCGAGTACTTTGGCCTGACACAGCCCCCAAGGCTACCACGTCTCGGCGAGGTTCGAGGAATACAAGGTCTAAAGAGGATATAAACTATTCCAATATCTATACATGATGGTCAAACAAGGGAATCCACTTGACTTTCAACCAAGGTCTACGAGTGCATTCAAGGGTTTTTACCTACACCCTTTTGAGCCTGACTTTAACCATAAACCTGCCATAGTTTACAGAGGTTAAGCATAATCGACTGTAACCCAGGATCGTGGACTCCACACTAAGAGGCGTCCATGTCACAATTTCAAAACTAAATGAACCCAACCACTGAGATCGAGCTTTGGACTCATCTTAAGCTGGCACAATGAGTGTTCGTCAAATTAAACAAACCCAACCACTGAGATCGAGTTTTGGACACATCTCAGTTAGGAAAAACAAGTGTTCATCAGACTAAACAAACCCGACCTCCGAAATCGAGCTTTGGACTAATCTTGACCAAGCAAAGCAAGCATTCGTCAAAGGAACAAATACCAAGATCCGACATTTGACCCATCTCAAAATTATGAAAACAAAATAAAGAGCTACCAGGATCAACCAAGACATGGAGTGAATATTCAAAAATGTAAAATTTATCATTCACATTCCAAACATCATCAGCTTTACAAATGCAAAGGTGCCCACTTGAAGAAGCCATAAAGGAAGCCAAGAGTGATGATGTAATGTCTTAACACTAATACTAATAGTATATCTGAATTTACACATCACAACTAAACTACTATCATTCTCTGATGAACATCTATACTATATGTGTGTGTGTGTGTGTGTGTGTGTGTGTGTGTGTGTGTGTGTGTAGGGGACACATCTAGTGAGAGGAGTTTTTATTGTGAGAGGGTGAGAGGAGTAAATCTTAACCATACAACCATACATGGATGGTCAAGATTAAAAGTTACTTGAAGGTCATATGACCACTTAAAAAAGTCATATGTATTTATGTTTTAATCTTGACCATTCATGTAAGATCTAATGGTCAAGATTCACTCCTCTCACCTCTCACAATAAACACTCCTCTCATCTGATACACATCCTATATATATATATATATATATATGAGCCTTGTGAGGGAAAAGTAACATACATATAACTAGAAGTTCTCATTTGTACAAACTAGTACATCATTGTATAAAATATACAAACTAGGCCCTTAAAGGCACATAGACAAATAAACTATATGCAATCTATAGCATGATAGTAACAAAAAGGCAATGGCCGAAAGAGAATTCTATCCCATTATACATTCACATCTTTTGATTCACTTCGCAGAAGGATCCTGCGTTGGAATTATCATGGAAAATAGAAATACACAGGGTGAGAATTCTAAAATTCTTAGTAGAACTAATATGTAAAATGTCATGATAATAACTCTAGCTACTTCGGGGAATCAAATCAATATTTTAAATATAACATAGAAAGGTGACAAAAGCCAAAATAAGTCCTTTCTCTTCCCGAGGTAGAAATTCAATTATTATCATTACTAAATAACTCTTAAACATTCATCATCAATAGATCATAGGTTACATTCATAATATACATGTCAGATATGAGTCATAACTCAATATCACTATAATATTTATATATTCTCATAATGTAAACCTTTATAATCAACTCTATGGTCTATATCATTATCATTCTCATGATGATATGGAGATATTCATTCATATATAATTCTCTTGCTAGTTCTCATTTATTATCATCTTTCTAGTCATATTCCCAAAACCCATATCATTATACCTCAATGGGTAGGGCCATTGATAACTCCATGAAATGCAGTTATTTGTGCCCTATTTCTGAACTATAAAGAATGCTTTGTCCTTGTTTATGATGCATATATAGAAGGTTTTAAACTTATATTTGTAAAATTCTAATTTAGATATCTTTCTATATGTTTTTGAGCAAATTATGTATATTTTGTAAGTGATTAAGTGGATTTTGCAATTGTTATTGATTTGGTGATTTCTCTATTTTAGGAAGGGCTCCAATCAAGCTAAAATTTGGAGGATTTGGACAAAAAGTGGAAGAGAAAACCAAGATTGCATTCCAGCATATCACGCCGTGGCACAGGCATATCAATGCCGCGACGTGGTGCATCCCCTGCATCAATACAAAAGACCCGAGACTAGGACGCTACGGCGCAAAGGAGTGGATGTCACAGTGTAGGTGACCTAAATTGACATGCACCGCAGCATAGGCATGTTAATATTGCAGCATGACTCAGTTTTCTGAGCCTATAAATATTGTTTCATTAGTTTTGAGAAAAAGAGGTCGTTAGGTTTAGAGAAGCTGTGGCTAGGTTTTCATTTCTGGGCTGAGAGGAAGCCAAAGGAGTAAGGTTGGAGGCCATCTTCTTCATAGAAGGAGATTCAAGTATCAAAGCTGAAATTCATAAGCTTCATTCCTTCTCCTTTCCCTTTTCTCTCTTCCATTTATCTTGAGCATGAGTTTTGTGGTTCTATTTTCGTGTTCAATGATTAGCTAAGCTGTATTTAGTGATAACTTTGAATCGTTCTATGTATATTAATGATTTTGTTCTTCTTTGAGTATATACTGATTTTTAATTTTGTTCAATCATATGGATCTTAATCCTCTTGATTGTCTGATTAACTTTTAAGTGATTTGTTGAAATCCGATGAACCTAGACATAGGAATTTGGATTTTAGATCATATGTATGGTTGATGCATGTTCGATTTCATTCAATTGGATTGGCTAAGTTAATTCGCTAATGGGATAGAAATATACCTCTTAGTCATGCATAGCGTGTGTTTGAGAATAGATCTTAATGAGTGGATTTTGCATCTAACTAAGGAGTTAGGTAAATGAAACTATGGTTGATTGACCTAGACATAGGCTTTTAACTAAATCAGATTCTCAAGCTAACTTAATAATTTATTGATATTGATTTGGAGGATTGTATATCATTAGTTGAAGTAGGAGGTGAAGAAGGATTCTCTAAAACTCTAAACATTATCTTTATTGCTTAATAGTTTAGATTTAGTTTATTTGCACTTTCCTTAATTTTGTGTTCTTGAATAGAATTAATTAAGTTATTGGTTGATACTTAGTTTTGGAAGCCAACATCCTCGTGGGAACAAACTTTACTCTTCATTGTATTACTTGAATAACCCGTGCACTTACGGTACACAAAAGGTCTAACAGCCACCTCATATAACCCTGGGTTCTATCATCTGATGGTAGGGAGTGAATGTGGGCCTCACACTATCAATACTTGGTGATAGTCTGCTTATCAGGTTGGTGCACTTCAACCTATACATAACAGTACGTCGTTACACAGCACTCCGAGTAACCCTGGCCATAACTAATAAGGGAAACTAATAACTAATGAGGAAACTAAAGAGGAATTATCTATAAATTTAAGATCACCTTCCTCATAGAGGGTCATTTCCATGATTCATAACTAAGAATTTCGAATCCCCTTCCCCCATCTAGGATCATTTCCAAAATTCGCTAATGGAAATCATTGATTATTCAATTAGTGGGTTACCCATCATATGAGAATAGCAACTAAGGATCATTTTCCTCCCCTTTTCAAGGATAATGTCCAATATATTTTATTCCATGAGCACTTATTATTTGAATTCAATTACTAGCTCAACTTTAATAATTTAAAGGAGCAATTCTCGATTCATCATTCATTTCTAGATTAACTTTAATAATTCAAAGGAGTAATTCATTTCTATCACACCTTATAACTATAACAAAGGCACATTTCAAATTATACTAGGTGCATAAATAAACCAAGTTTACAATATCATCAATTCATAATATACTAAGTGCACTAGATAATAACTTCATAAATAAACTAAGTGCACAATGTCGTTACTCTCAAAACTAAGTGCACTACATCATCTTTATACAAGTAAACTAAGTGCACATTTATATCAATTCACAAGTACACAAGGTGCTTATTCATAGTCTAAGTCACTTCATGTAGTGTACTTAGTCAAATCTCATCATGTACAATATGAAACTCTAATTTCTCAAAACAAGAGACTGATAATCGATTATTATGGTTTGGTAATTGATTATCACCCTCAATTGTTCTTATTTTATACTCTGATAATCGATTATCACTTCCCATAAGTGATATTCTATAAGTCCATAATCGATTATCTCTTATGTATAATCAATTATAACTCATGATCAATGCTTTCTGGAAGTTGGTAATCGATTACCTCTCACTAGGTAATCAATTATCACCCATAATTTGACATTATGGAAATATCTAATCGATTACCACTTACTGGTAATCAATTAGCACCAAATTCTGCACATTTTGGAAAATGATAATTGATTATCTCATACAGATAATTGATTATCTCGTATCAAAAACCAGTTCTTTCTCATGCCAACTTCCATTTTCTTCTATTCTTTCAACTATCATATCAACCAAATCATAACATACATATTTTCAAACTATAAACTATGTGGTAAATTAATAAGAATCAATCCCATGGTATTCAATATATCATCAATCTCAAACTCTAGGGTTGTGTGTGTGTGTGTGTGTGTGCTCGCGCGCGCGCGCGTGTATGTGTGTGTGTGTGTGTGTGTGTGCTCGTGCGCGCGCATGTGTGTGTGTGCGTGTGTTCAACTATATCATTATAAAAATCATAAAAAACTCTTAGCTAACTCATCCATACAAAATTCAAGAAACAAGGAAGGATAGAGTATAGTAGAGATATACAACAACCCCCACCTATACTCCTTTGTGGATGGTGTTCTATTTTTTTTCTTGTTCTTCCTTGGTTTCTTCCTTCTTCCTCTCTGTCATCTTCTTTCTTTTCTTTCTCCCTTATTTATCTTCTGTTGCCAACCAAGAATGAGAAAGAGACGTGTGAAAATGAAAGAAGAAAAGTCAAGGAATGGATAGGCGGTGGAGAAACAAAATATGATAAGAACATTTGACTTTCATGGCTATGTGAAGGTGTTGTATCTCTTATGGATACTTCAATCTTCCATTATCGATTTTTCAAACTTTCATAAGTGTTATAAAAAATTCTAGGGAGTCCTTATACTCATCATTCAATAATGTTCTATACACTATTAACTATCACTTAAGCTCTATCACTCTTTTTTAAGTTAAGTTAAACCTAAGGAATTAAGCTACTAGGCTTATAGGTATTTGCCTTAACCTGTATTCATTTCCAAAATAATCTCCATTGTCTACTTGACATCTCACAAAATCTCATAATTTTCTAAGCTACTTTTCTATTTAATTTGACTTTTAAATACTCATCATGTGTTATTAAAAATGCCAAATCAACTTAGTTAATTCTCCAAATTTTACCACAACTCATTCTAATTATCTGTGGTCTAGAAATAAACTTTCTATATCTATTTCCATCATCTAAGCCATTTATACTAAGTTTTGGGTTAATATGGGCTATTTTTCACATTTTGTGTTATAGCATTATGCTTAAACTAACTCAAAAGGTCACCAAAATTAATAGGTGACTCACACAAGTGTTATTAAAATTTTATAATAATAATTAAGGCTATTAGGTTAAGGAGGATGTTACAGATGATGATGATGATCAAGCACTGACCATGACGACCTCAACGACTCCTTAAGATGTGTGCACCCATCTCTTCCCTCTTGGTCAACATGAGGAGAAGGCTTCACAATCCCACGACTCCAAAACACTCCTACACACCCAAAGCATGGCAAGCACCCTGGAACATAGTCAGGGGAGTAGAGGAGGGACATTGGTGAAAACCCTTCACAGCTCATAGGAATTACAACAGAAGCCATGGACCTTCTTGGCAAGAGTAGGAACGTTTTCTGCTCCTGTATACGCCTAGAAAGAAAGGCTTCTTTTGTTCGGAGGCACGTTGACCAAGCCACGTAGAATAGTTACTTGGTCCTCATCGAACCATTATGCCTAAAAAGAAAAGCCTCCACCAGAAGAATATGTAGGGGAAAAAGGAACACCTTTAAGAATTTGGGAATGAGATGGAAGATAATTCTTGAAAGGGACATGACCCTTAACATGTTCATGGGGGCATAAAGGGGCCGCCCTGTAGAAAAGGCAATCTCAAACAAAGCTAGAAAATGAAAGAAGGGAACAAATGACAACCCCACTGCAAATATTCCCTATTTATAATGGAGAACCAGTTGCATGTTGGAAGCTACATTTAATTGTTCCTCCCCTGTGATTGGTTATAGGGTTGGGAAATAGAGCGGAAGACTACTACTGCATTGAAGCAAATTTAATTCTTAATAAATGTAAAGCAACAGTTCTTGAGCATGCACAATCTGTAATAAATGATGTGATGTTAGAATCCCAAAGTAGTAAAATTCCTACTTTCCCTCTAGTAGCAGTCAACGTAGAAACTATGAAGGGATGCGTTGGATGTTGACTTCTAACCTAGATCTTGGACCCTCAGTGAGATGTCACGGTATAACAGCACCACGGATCTCGGTCCAAATCTGAGGTACATTTAATGCGGACCCCGCAAACTACATAAGGGGGCAACCTACTACCTACCTTGGACAACGATATGATGACTTGAGCAAAGTGATCTATCACGGATCCTGGCCTTACCCTTTAACCTTGGGAGCCTACTATGATACATCACAGACCTCGACCTTTTGAAAAAACATCACGAGATCCAACGTTAATGCTGCAACTCGAATTCCTTTTTCCATTGCATGTCGTGTGCTCTAGTTGAACTCGTATCTTAACACTTAGTTATCCCATCAAAGTGCCAAGCTGGGGGCAACTGTTCTGGACCGGGTTATAGGTCCATGGATCTGGAGCAACCTAGCTTGCCAGGCTGACACCCAGACATTACTACACACATGAAGCAGCCTATACACTAGGCGTAGCTCCCTCAACAGAAAGGGATATGGATGACACCCCACATAAATAGGGGAATAATCATAAAGAATAATAGTTTTTTCTAATTCTAGGGATCAGCACTCAATACATACTGAATGCTCAGATCCCTCACACTTTTAAATGCTCATATATATGCACTTAGCAAGGTGAAAAAGATATGGCCTAATTCCCGATACATACTACCATCCTTGCGTAGTCACTGGCTTGAGCGTCGGAGTGTCTTTTGTAAGTACCCACCCACTCACTCCATTGCTGTTGTAGCTGTGCCACAGAGGAATCCACCATCTCATACATTCTCAAGTAACCCTAAGAACTCAGTTATGAATAGGAACACACTTTGATTAAGGGAATAGTCAAGGAATATATAGGCAATTGACCTATGTTGAAATTTGTTACAGTAGTAAGGTTTAAGGTATAGGTAGCACACACGTACAAAGCATATTTTTATAATTTGGTGTTTGATGAAACTAGGTTTGGAAGGGTGTGTTGAGTTTAGGAAAGGGGGTTGGCATGGATGAGATAGACTGTTGTTTTAAAGGCCTTCCAGAATTGGAATGGCAAGGAAGCTTAATGTTATAGCATGAGTCCAATGTTATATTTTAGTTGAAGTATTCTTATCAAATATCAACTATCCCAAAAGCTTAAGCTGTTAAGTGGAAGCTTATAAATGGTTATATATCTCTAACAATTATATTTAGAGGTATAGGGAGGGGATTGTAAGTGATTGATGCCATGCTGTCAGAAAAGTTATTCCAATATTTTGTATTCACCTCCTTCATTGGGGTATGTTATTGTGATTTTCAGGTTAAAGTTCTCAACGAAGGGATCAGGATCCTCTCATTTTCTTTAAGAAAATGAGAAAGTTATGTTCCTGATCCAGTAACTCAAGTTCATCAAATTATATTTACAACTTTTATTTTATCATGATCCAATGAACTTGAGCCATTGGATCAGGAACATAACTCTCTCCTTTTCTCAAAGAAAAAGAGAAGATCGTAACACGTGAAAGAGATCTGATTTTTGTTTTAAAGGGTAACACCAAATATATTTAGTGCGTGTTTGGGATCGTTGTGAAAACTAAATTATTTCAATAATCAATTATTGTATAGTTTTTTGTTATAATCAATTATAATAGAATCAGTTTTATGTTTGGATATGTTAGCTGAAAAGTGATTTTAAGCTAATCTGTTTCATTTGGATAGTATAAAAAAGAATCGCTTTTATGCATTAAATTATCAAAATAGGTATAGAATGATTAAAAAAGTTATTTAATTGATTAAAAAAATTATTTGATTGAAGACAAAATGATATTTACATCTCAAAGTGTAAAGAATAATCTATAATCTAAAATCATAAGCTGAAATTTTAGCATTATGAAAAAAAACTTTTAAAATGCATTGAATTTCATACAAAAATTGAAGCTGATTTTGCCAAACATGACTGAACACTATTTAAATAGCTTTTTTTTCAAAAGAAAAAGCTATTGGAGATGGGAAAAATCATTCCCAAACACGCTCTTAGTATAATAATCAACAAAAATAACATCAAGAGAAAAGTAATCAATGATTTTATTGAAGCTAGAGCCAAAGGTCTGTGTACAATAGTTCAAGTGGCCTAATGCTATCAATCTAGAAGTATCAAAAGCAAGATGACGACTTCAATTGCAAGAACATGAATTACAAAATGACAAATTAGAGGAATTAAAGGTAGAAACATAGGTAAATGAAATTCATGGAAAACATGGTTGAGAATTATTTGCGACGGATGAACAAGTTGATAGTGCCAGCATGCCAAGACTCATCTAAAACTTGTTTTGTGATGGGCTTACGGTTGAGTGGCTGGTGTGAGTTTATAGAAGTTGTTGTGATTCCATTCTTCTGTGATCATTGCCCCATTCAAAAATCCTCAACAAGAATAATGGGACTGAATTGTATTTAGATGAGTCCTCCTCTTTTCTACATTCTTCTGCACCATGTGCAATGTTTCTTTGGCAAGGTGATATTAATCAGTTTAGATAAAAACTGCAACATCCGGACTGACATAATCTGCCGAGTTCTGTTAAAAACAATAATCAAAGGAAGCCCCCATATTAACTATGCCAGTATAATCTAGGTTAATTCAGACACAAACACGTGGGTTCGAAAAACCTACAAATCCCCAAATGGTGAATTGGCACTAGACATAATTCTAAAGAAGGCAACTATAAAACAAAAGGGGGAGTCCTGCCTTCCTGTTATTCATCAGATTGATACGAGGCATTCCATCCCTTATGCAACTAAGCAAGTTTATGAATTACTGGGGATGTCATGTGTACTGTATCAATACTAATACTAATAGCATATCCGAAATTACACATTAATAATTAGGATTAGGCATGTCATTTCAAAACTAAAGTCATTCTCAGTAAAACATTTATGATTTATATATAAAAATATAAGCCTAAAGAGGGGATTATAATATACTTAACTAAAATTTTCATTATACAAGATTGTACACCAATAAATAATATATACAAACTATGCCTTTAAGGTGCAAATTTTATAAAAATATATACAATTCTTGTACAGAAGTAGAGATTAAACTACTGCACATTCATAATCTTCGTCTCACTTAGCTGAAGATTCCTTTCTTGGAATTTTCATGGAAAATACAATACACAAGGTGAGAATTCTAAAATTCTTAGTAGTTCTAACATATATGGTGTCATTACAATAATTCCAATTGTTTCAAGAAAATCATTTCAATATTTAAAATATAATATAGAAAGGTGGTAAAAGCAAAAAATAAATCCTTTCTATTCTTGAGGCAGAAACTCAATTATTATTACTAATAGTTGATAATCATTTATCATAAAACATATCATATGTTACATTGATAATAAACACATCATATTTGAATCATAACTCAATATCTCTTCCATAATAACATATTCTCAAATTGACTCTGATGTATATCAGTATTACTTATTTAATAATATAGAATTATTCAGTCTTGTGTAAATCTATTACCAATGCTCATTATCTAACATCCAGGATTATCTTTGGATATGAGATTTATATCTAATATTTATCTAGGATATCCTCATATCACAAATGATACATCCAATATCTATTCAGGACATTCTCATACATGAGACTATAACTTAAACTATTCAGGATACTCTAATACTCGAGGTTATATCCATTATCTATTTTAGAATACTCTCATACTCGAGGTTATATCCATTATCTATTTGGGATAGTCTCATACTCGAGTTTATATCCATTATTTATTTAGGATACTTTCATACTTGATGTTATATCCTTTATTCATTTCGGCTACGTTTGGTGGACAAGATAACGAGGACCTAATAGTATTAACTAATACTATCATGCCTTATTAGGTGTTTGGTAGTTTAACCTGATAGTATAGTCAAATCAAGTCAAACTTTTTTATCCTATTTTGACCTGATTATTCTATCCCCTCCCTCACCCCCTGATTAGACCTGATAAGATATCTCTTCCCACCCTACCCTTTAATTTCATCCCTCTCATTTCAAGCCTCTGCTTCTTTTCCAAGAATCTCTTCTCCACCACCTGAACAACCACTGCCCCGCTGCCACCAGATCTGCAACCACTGCCACCAGATTTTTAACCACCACCAGATTTGACGATGGCCTCTGTGTTCTGGTGATGGCCCGCCTTCTTGCACTTCCTCCTCTGAGCTTCACCGGTTCCACTTCAAGCCTTCAACGCAAAATCTCAGAAGCCTTCGCAAAATCAATCATTTCCCCTTGGGCATCACAAATAGCAACCCCAGTTGGAGCAGCACAAACAACACAACACTGATTAACACTAGTGCCCAATTAGCCATTTCCCTTTTTTTTCAAACCCATAAATAAAAAATCATAGATCTTTCTAACCAAAAAAAATGGTGACTTTCAGTGAAGAAAGTAGTAAAGGTGAGTCGCTTTGAGGGGATCCTTGCTGCCTTGGTATTTTGAGGATGAAATGAAGAAATTGAAAGGGGTCTGATCTGAAAGTGACACTTGGGAATTTGGAGCAATTTGGAAGCACAAGGAGAAGGTGGTAGCAGTACTAGGAAAAAAGAACTTTCAACAAAAGTAGAAAAAAAATTATCTTGTCATGTTGTGTTGGTGATCTAGAAAAAAAGATGTTTGTGTTTGAGGCTATGGCTATTTTCATTTTTCATTATTTTTGTATGTAAATGGGTTTGAATCTGTGAAAAGTGAAAGCTAAGTGTGAGTTCATTAATTTTATTTACATGGAAAGGTTTTTTACGGTGGAATTGGGTGAGAAGTGGAAGGAGATGGTGAGGAAGGTGAAGGGTAATATAGACATAGTAGATAATTATATGTACTATCAAGTTGTTTATACTATGTGCACCAAATATTTGATAGTATAAGAGTTTATCAGCTTGTTTATACTATCAAACCTTATCCCATTACCTTATACTATCATATTTTATACTATTAGGTACACCAAACACAACATTAAAATACTCTCATACTCGAGGTTATATCCTTTATTCATTTAGGATACTCTCATACTCGAGGTTATATTCTTTATTCATTTAGGATGCTCTCATACTCGAAGTTATATCATTTATGTCTCATTTCATAAGCACTCTTAAACTTTTAGACTCAAATAATAGCTCAACCTTAATGATTTTAGGGAGCAATATAATTCTAGTACACCCTGTAATTACAACAAGTGTACCTTTCAAGTTATACAAAGTGTGCATCCATTCACAATACATTAAGTGCCTTAGAAAATCGTTTCATAAACAAACTACGTGCACAATTATATCAATTTATAATTATTCTAGGTGCACCTTAACATCATTTCTAGGGTTTACTAGATGCCCATTCATATCACATGATACTTCAATTGGTGTTGTAACATCCCAGATTTAATAACCATAGTATAACCTGTGTTATACCATAGTCATTAGATTCAAGAATGCTAATTACTACAACTAAGCATTTTCAAATATTAAAAAACTATGTATGTATAAAATATGAGCCACGAATGAATGAATATATTTACTACACAACATCTGTATTTCTTACAAATACAATAATTACATAATAACAAAAGCAGCTGTAAAGCTACGCTAAGCTAAGTCTTCCAATTCCTGCTTTGTCTTCACTTTTCATAAGTCTTCCTCCTGTAATCATCATGGAAACACACACACATGGGGTGAGAATCACATATTCTTAGTAGTTAAATCCATAAAACATGTCATCACAATCAATCCATCTATTTCGGGGAAAAACACAATTTTAAACTCAAGTCTCATACACATTTAAGCTAGAAAGGTGGCAAAAGCCAAAACCATGTCCTTTCTCTTCCTGAAATAGATTCTCATTTTATAAGTTTGTATAAAAACTCATTTATCACAAACAATATTCAAGTAAACTCCACACTCACATAAACAACATCTTCATCTCAGAGATACACAAACAACATCTCCATCTCAGAGATACGTAATTGCTCATACAATTGGAATGTCATGAATATGTTATGATTGGCAACCGCCCATGCAATTGCCATGTTATGCCAAATTATGCCTAATGTTTATGTCTATGCAAGTACTAAGAGTGAATGAAATTTAAGAATGTCATGTGTCCCCAGACATATTAAGGGTATTACCCACCTCAACTACTTTAGGATATGTTATGATATGTCATGAGCTTTCAAATGTAGTGAGGATATTACTCATCTCCACTACTCATCAAAACATAGAGAGGATGTTACTCACCTCAGATACCCAACAAACATAGAGAGGATATTACCCATCTCAAATACATTCCACAAACATATCATGCAAAATAATTACTAATTTCCTACAATAATTAGTACCACAATTGATTTACATGCATTCCAAAGTTCACTTCATCAAACATTTCTATTAGAGTCTCAACACTCACTAAGAAGCATAAAAGAAGAAACTACACCATTAAGAGGCTCCATTGCATCACACAACAACTATTGACCAATTCTGGAAGTCACACCGCGGCACCGAGCTCCTTGGTCTCTCATACCGAGGCACCGAGCTCCTTGGTCTCTCATGCTACGACACTGAGCTCCTTAGTCCTTCATACCTTGGCATGATGCATCTCACGCTGTGGCACCGAGATCTTGGGTTCAACTACTAGAACTCACACCTCTCACATGTCACAGCGCAGCAGCATTCACGCCGCAGGGTGAGCAACATTCTACAGGTACGGGTACTATTCTATTGGAACAAACCCCTCCTCCAATCACTCAAACCTCATATCTAAGTGATTTCCAACCTTACACAAGGTCCATAAACTCATTTGAACTCTCAAAACCATTATCAAATCTCTCAACATGCATCAATGCATTATCCATCACTTTGAAAACCTAAAACCCCTCTCTTAGCTCAAGTGAAGTTACAAGTGTTCAAGGGATGAAACATCATCAAGCGTACCACAAAGCAAAAACTAGCCATATTCAAGTTCCACAACAATAAATAGGCCTAGAACACACACAAAAAACCCTTCAAACCCCTTTCCCCCATCATGCCATCTCATGAAACAAGATGAAGAAAATGGAAACAAAGAGTCAAAACAAAGTCCCCCTACCTCAAGGTCTTGAAGATGAAGCCAATGATTGGCTATGGAGATCCTAAGCTCTCCTTCCTCTTTCCTCTTTTTCCTCTTTCTCCTCCTTCTTAGTTTCATTTCTTTCTTTTGTTTTCAGCTTCTTCAAGAAATTAAGAAAAGAAGTCAAAATTGGTTTCTTATAACCAAGTACTAAAACTCCCGATCTTTTAAGAACACTTAGATTTTACTAAATCTAGTTTCCTAACTTCCAACAAGTTTAAACTAAATCTTGAGATTCATTAAAAATCTTGTTTCACCATTTCTCTATTTTTTCATATCTGCTGGTAGTCAATCTAGCATTAGAACACATAACCAGTATGCTCAAAAATGCCAAACTAACTCTGATTATCCTCAAATTTTAATCACACCATCTTCCTCACCTTTGTGACCTAGGAAAAAATTCTCCACATTTATTTCTACTAACTGAGTAGTTTAAGCCAATTCCAGGGCTAATAACAGCTATATTTCACACATAGTGCTATAGCAAAGTGACTAAACATGCTCAGAAGATCACAAAACTTGGAAGGCATGACAAATAAGTATTAGGCTACCTCCATAACCATACACAAGTCTATCATATTTTCACGGGTGTTATAGGTGCATTGGATTATAATATAAGCCTTCATTTGGTCTCCATGGAGTAAAGAACTATGTTTTCTCAAAACAGGGGACTAGTAATTGATTACCATATATGGCAATCGATTACCACATGCTAATATCTCAAACAGAAGCTTGGTAATCAATTAACATTGATGGTAATCGATTTCCACCTGTAAAATTCAAATACAACAGCTTGGTAATTAATTACCACTAATGGTAATCAATTACCACTGATGGTAATCGATTACCACTGACAATAATCCAATACCACGTTTCTGGCAACCATTTTTGAAGGTTGGTAATCGATTACTTGCCCATGGTAATTGATTACCACTCGGGTTTCAGTAACAAAACTAGTTTTGAAACATACTACACCCATAATAAACCACTTTCAAATCACCATAAGATCAATATTCCACATATATTCGTAAATCAAACATCAACAAGTTTCATCAATAATGATTTAACCCATTAAAACCCATATATTCAATCTCAAGTTCATCAACATATTATTCATCTCTTGTTACTCAATCAAGTAACAAAACCCATATAAATTCCTTAGCTACAAATTCTATTTCAATCCGAAAGAAAGAATATGAACAAAATACCATAGACTATACCATAGTCTCTTATCTAAGATGGAGGAAAGGTGAGAAAGAAATAAAAAGAAAATAATACAAACAACCCCTTACCTTGACTCCCTTGGTTGTTCTTTCCTCCTTGTTCTTCCTTCTTCTTCTTCCTTTTCTTCTTTCCACTTCTCTGTTTCTCGTTCTGCTCCCTCTCTTTCTCTCTTTCTTTTTTTTCTTTTCTTTCTTTCTTTCTTTCTTTTGTTTCTCTATTCTTATCTTTTACCGAGGAAAGGAAGATAAGGATAAGGACAAGGTATTTGATGTGAGAAATTTATCTCTTAAGGATACTTTGATCTTCCACCAATGAGTTTCTAACTTCTATAAGTGTCATAGAAAATTTTAAGACTTCATTTAGTCCCTATTCTCCTCATTCCATAATTTTCTATATATTGTTAACTATCACTTAAGTTTTATTACTCTTCTTTAAGTTAATGCAAACATAAGGAATTAAACTAATAGGATCTGTCTTAACCTGTAACCATTTCCAAAATATTCTTCATTCTCTACTTGGCATCTTCCCAAAATCTCACAATTTCCCAAGCCACTTTTCTATTTAATTTGGCATTTAAACACTTATTATGTGTTTACAAATACCAAATTAACTCAGTTAATTCCTTAAAATTTACCACAACTCATTCTAACTATTTGTGATCTAAAAATAAATTTTTCTTATTTATTTTCATCACCTAAATAATTTGTGCTAAATTTTGAGCTAATATGAGTTATTTTCCATATCCTAAGTTATAGCATCATATCTAATCAGCTCAAAAAATTACCAAAATCAACAAATAATTAGCATAATTACTAATAAGCTTCTATATCAATTCTTAAGACTAATAGGTTAGGGAGGATATTACATTTCTCCCACTCCTTTTTAAAATTTTGTCCTAAAAATTTGGTTACCTGATAAGGAAGTTTCAAGTAATTTCATATCATACTAGAATCTAATTTCCAAATAACTCTAACTCTCAAGTAGTTTCTTTTGATTCAATTCCATCTCATACCACCTTTATTAATAAAATCAGCCTTAACTTGCTTTCCTTTAAGTTATTTCATTTTAATCTCAATACAACTATAAAGGTAATCTTTGGTTATCCTTATCATCAAAGGCCTCTGCTTCATATAAATTTTCAAAGTAATTGACTAACATTAAATGATCGCTAAACTTCAAAATCGAACTCAAACTATCTCTTAATCATATTCTTTAACTACTTAACTCATTTACTTCCCTGTTTAATTCTGTTATGATTAGCTTTTCATATAAAATATTTAATGATCCAACATTTGTTTGGCAAGAATTTAGGGGTTCCAGCCCAAAAGCAACTTGGCTTTCATTAACCCCCTTAAAAATATCCCACTGAGTTTCCAACATTTAGTGCACACACAAAAGTACCTTCCAAAACATAATTCATTCATACTTTGCCAATTTGGCAAATATGTAGAAGATAAGCCTATATTCTTTAGTCTTATATTGTTTATATTTATTGGTGAATTTTAGATGGATCCTTTTCATTGTCTTTATTTTTGCAGATTTAGAGAGATTTAACACATTAGGAGTGAAAGCAAGCGAAGACACTGTAATTTCAAAGTAAAAGAGGACTATTTTGGCTTAGACAGGGCTCTGTGAGCGATTGAGGAGTTAGACACGACCGTGTCTAACTTGAGAAACGTTTCTGTCAAGCTCACATGGCCATGTCTAACTTGAAGAACGTTTCTACGTGACTATTTTTAGGAGACACAATGTCTCTTGGTCATACGGTTGTGTCTCACTTACGGTGTGAGTTACGCAATTCAAGCTCACACGGCCGTGTTGAGCTTAGACACGACCATGTGAGGTCTTCTATAACTAAAAACAATAATTTTTTACTCTAAACATTATAAATAGAAGCAAATCCCTAATCCTGAAGGACACTTCTGCGATGACAGAAAACCAAAGATTGGAGGCTAGGGTTCTGAAGAGAAGTGCAAGAGTAATTGAAGTTCAACCATTGAAGACATATTTTCCTTCTTCATCTTCTCCATCATCTCTTTTTATTTTATTTTTTTCCTATTTTCTTGAGATAGAATCATGATTGTTTCTTTAACTTTTGTTCTTGTTTATGTTACATTGGCCATGGGTGGCAAAATTCTTTTTTTCTAGGATTATGATGAAACTCTCTACTTTTCTATGTTGAATTGTTAATTTGATTATTTGTTAATGGAAAATTATTGTTCTTGATTCATTCTTGGTATGCTTAATGCTTGTGGTATGTTGCAGACCATATTAATATGATCTTAGGCTTTAGGTGAATGTTTGAAAGATGAAATCTAATTGCTAGATAATCCAAGAATTGAACTTAGGAATTGAGACCTAGACATAGGCTTAAATCCTTCGAAGAGCAAACGACTGTCATAAAACTTAATGGGTTGGAACTTTGATTAATTACCATAAGAATGGGATTGATGGAGTTTTAGCACATTTTTAGTGCTAAGAAATTGGGCTTTAAATAATTTAGGACAAATCACCTTCAAGAACATAATTGAACATTAGCAAAGATAGGATTAGAATTTATCATAGGAGGTAGTGTAGTGAATTCCTAGTCCTAAGCCTTTAAATATTGGTTGAATCCTAACTTTTCCAGACTTATTTGCTTACTTTATTGTTTTGATTTTCGTTTTGATTTTGATTGAGTTTTTTTACCAAATGACCTCAATACTCAAGAGGGGGTGAATTAAGTTTTAAAAATATTTTCGTAATTCTTTCGCAAATCACTTGATTATCAATTTTTGTTGAAGTTATTGTTTGTTAGAGATGAATGAATAGAGAAGATAAAGAGCTTTCACTTTTAAATGAATTAACCAAGAGAGATAGTATTCAAGTAATTCAATAAAACATTACACAAAGTAAGAGAGTTGAGTTAAGGAAAACAAACATAAAGCTTTATCCTGGTTCAGCCACCAATCCACTTGTGGCTTACATCTAGTCCTCAAGTAAACACCCGAGATTTTCATTATATCTTCATGCTTCAAACATGTGCTTCACAACCTTTACAAATTTGAGCACTCAAGACTTTGGGATACCTCGCCCTTTGTGCTTGAGCCTCTACTTTCAAGGGATACCTCATCCTTACAAATTTGAGGGATACCTCACCCTCTCTTTTACAGATTATACAAAGTATAGAAGATAAGAAACTCTCTTTAGAGTGGATAATACAAATTGAAGAACAATAGGTATCAAGGATTCACACTTTAAAGCTTAAAACAGAGAATTGATTGAAAAGATGGTAAAACTTGTATTTAATGTTCAAGAGTGATTTTTAGAATGTTTTCCAACTCCTAATCAATGCACAAACACTTTCATTTATTGCCCAAAGCATTTAAGAGCAGTTGGTGGTGGGTGGGAAGCATTAAATTCTAATTATAGCCATTGGAAATCTGTTTCTGGTTTCCAGATAACCGATTATCACTATTCCATAACCGGTTATGGCTTAACTAGTGGCTCTTTAAAACATACCAATAACTGGTTATGGAAAAGGCATAACCGATTATGGTCTTTTATAAACAGAAGTCTACGCTTCTGAATTTCATATAACTGGTTATGAGAATATCAAACCGGTTATGGTCTTTTACAAATAGAGGCTAAACCCTCTGACTTGGTCAATAACCGGTTATGGAAATGTCCTAACCGGTGATGGCACCTTCAACTTTGATTAATAGACTTTTGAAAGATCATAACTCCTTGGTTACTTATCTGTTTAAAATAAATAACCACTCATTGGAAAGATAATTGAGTCTTCTTTAAAATGAAATAAGTTTCAGATCAAGACTCAAAAAGGTTTCAAAGTGAAGGACAAATGAGTGACTAAAGGTCAATTTTGAAAAATGTATACTTAACAAATTTTCATCCAAAAAGGCTACCACCAAGACTAGTTGTTCAAAAACCATTTGTTTGGGCATTTTGTCAATCAAGAAACACATCTAAGGAAGTTTAAAACTTGTTTGAGCTTTGTGTGTTTCCTTTTTACCTTTACACGTAAGACCTAAGATCTATGAGTTAATCTTGACGAAACTTGGAACTTGATCTTCACGTAATTAATCCTTCTTGTTTGTTAATCATCAAAACCAAGACCATTACCATTCACATTCTCCCACTTTTTGATGATGACAAACAATCAATTGAGAAAAGTGTTAGTTCAATTAAATTGGAATTCACAAAAGGTATTTGAGACTTATTCCCCCTTTATTTTTCAAGAGGTGATTGATTCAGAGTTTGCATAGCTCTCCCTTAATATTTGAAATCCCAAAATCATTAGATTTATACTTTTTATTTACCTTTTCTCAAAGCCTTATGAGCCAAAAACTTATCATCCTTTTGTCATGATAAAAAACGATATACAATATTGTTTGACAAAAGAGAAGGCATATTGCAACAATATCAAGTTCACAGAAAATGCAAACATTCTAGAATAATATTGACTAATAGCATCGTCAAAACCAGAACATGCATTGCTATATCATAAGCATATTAAAAACATTATAGAGAAATTATTCACAATATAAACTAATAATTGTCAGAGCAAAATAGAGTTATATATAAAAAAAATGATCCTTCGGTTGTTGAAAGTGACGCTTAATTCTGTCCAAGCGAGCATCCAAGGAGTTGAGGCGGTCATATATGATCCCATTTGTATGCTCTTGATAAACCTTCAAATCCGTAATCTGAGCCTGCAAATGGGCTTGTGTAACACCCTCCTTTGGGAATTACATTTCATACCAACAATTTTAAAGCTAAAACCAAGTCATAAATGATTTAGTATTCTAATATACGGTTTTAAAATTTCTTTTCGTGGATAACATAAACTTAACAAAATATAGAGAACACAAGACACAGTGAACTGAATAATACACCTTTCATATATATATATATATATATATATAACATAATTTACTTACAACATAAATAAATATGACTTGCATACTCAAAAGTATAAGTACAACTACCATAACAAAACCTAATTTGGTCCAAGTCCAAACACCTGAAGGGAAGGGTCCTCCATTGGATCCTCCTCTGGATCTTCCTCGGAATCCTCAACTGACAAATTCCCCAGCCGGGGTATGTTTCGACAGATGGGAGTCCAAGCAGATGATACCTCAGAATCCTCCCTAGGAGTGTAATGAGGATCACCCCATAACTCCCTGACAAGCACATAAAACTCCATATAAATAGTAGCATCAAATGAAAAGTAGCAACCCCATGGTAGGTCCTACTCAAAGATACGGTAACATCCCCATAATATTCAATACGCACAGTGTCCAGATGGACGCGCCATGCGTCGGTACCTCCATGGAACTACACCCTAATGAAACCCAGAAGATCCTGCCTCACCACCATCACAGTCTTCATAGAACATAAACATAAAATAGAACAGATAGAACAATACCATAAAGAGGTGAGATCCCCTACATCATATACCAGTATGGCAGTAAAGAAACAGTAATAACCATAATGCCATTCAGTACAAAATCAACAATTACAGTCATGATATTTAAATAATAGATAATTCAACGAATGTATATCACAACATCATGTCTACTGACTATGCATGGACCGACCCCTATTCTATGGACCAAAAACCAAAATCGGAGAGAATGATCGGGAGACATGTTCATATATCGTTAGCCTTAATTAGGGTGCTCCAACTTTCTCAGCATACGCATCATGGCTTATACAAGACATTCTACACCAGATCGTGAATAAGAATAGTGTCTCATCGAGATCGTCGGTGCTTTTGCATCAGCAACCACTGCATAGTAGAGCTACTAACTGGTCATCTGTGGAATTACTGTGCCCCGACGCCCCCAAGATCAGTTATTGACCTTCACTATACAATTCGCACCCGCACTAAGGTGTAATTAAATCTCCTAGGCATAAAACCTTAACAAACAAAATCACTACGACTTTCACAATGCATGATCGAATGACTTCATGAATCAATAACTATTAACTACGCGACTTCCACGAAAAATCAAGCCACCACTGGGCTAAGCCGTCAACTGATGTCTCCGGGTCCAGTACGTCAGCAGTAATCTGCTATTTTTCTCAATCGTAAAGTACTTTTACTGTATTATCACAATCGCGTAACACTTCTTGTTACGTCTCTAAATCACGTAACATTTTTACGTTGTTTTTCAATCGCGTAAAAATTTTAAAATATTTTCTTCATCGCATAACTCAAAATCAACATTTTTAAATCGCATAAGGTTTTATCAATATTTTTCAATTGCATAAAACGTTTTATTGATGTTCTAAGCTTAATTTTGAGACTTTCCATGTTTAATATAAAATTTGAACCTTAATTCTAATATTTTCTTACCAAATCTCCTTTAAGTGATATTTTCTAACGTTTTTCACAAAATCTATGTTATTTTGATTTAATCAAAACATTTCAAAAATCTTTTTCCATTGCTTTTATTAAGAACTCTCTTAAATAAAATATTTTAAATTCCAAACCATCTTTCAAACTTATTTCCATTATCATGGCCGAAAATCAATTCTTTTCAAATGATAAAATTTTGTTCATCTCCTTTTCAACTTGTAAATCTTTAAATCATATTCTTGTCACCTAATCATCTAGGTTCACAATCAATAAAATATTTTTGGCCTTGAATACCCCATCTTGGGCTAAATGGCCGTGAGCCATATATGGTCATTGGGACCAAAAGTTTTGCCATTCACATATGATTCAAAGTATGTAAAGCATTCCAATCATCAATTCCTACCATAGCAATTTCAGGCATACTATCAAAGTCATATAATCACATATAGCCAACAAGCATAAACCATTAAATTCATACAATTAAGTGAATAAATCCTCGCATAGATTTTTCACCAACAACCACAAATTCCATTTCTCACCACCAAGTTGGTTGATGAGGTTAATCTCCCTCTTACCTTAGGTGATGATAAAAAAAAACTCCTTAGTTTCCTTCTTGGAGTAAACTTCTACCACCAAACAAATCCTTAAAATAATTTAAACGTACAATTATTAAAATCTAAGGCTTGAAATAAGATGACCATGGATTAAGTTTATGGTCTAAAATTTGAGAATAAAATTAAAAGTGAAGATCAAGAACTTCACCTAAAATCCTTCAAACTTAGGCTTAGAAAAAGTGATTGAAGATGGATTAATTTGAAGAAGACCACAACATGAAAGTGCCTCCAAATGGTGTCTAGATTCAAGATATATGGTTGGTTTGGATTGAACAAGATTGGAGAGTAATTGTGATGTGTTGGCTGAAGATTGCTAAGGAGAGAAATGAGAGAGTTTGGTATTTTTGTTTCTAAAAAAAACAAGATAAACATAAGTAAGATTAAGTAACCATTTTGTCTTCTAAGTTTGTCTTATAAGCTACCTTGGCCGTGTACACCTAAGGGTGTAGGGTGACCAAAACTTCTCCTCCAAGCTCTCTTCAAGCTTGCCTTGGAAGCTTGCTTCCCATTGGTTCAACATTGTGAGTCATAGCCACAAAGCTTGACTTCCTTCAAGCTTACCTTGGAAGCTTGCTTCCCATTGGCTCACAATAAAGTGAGTCATGAGTGGTAGTGATTAGGTTTATGACTAAGTTCATGACTAGTCATCTAACTAGATATTAACCAGTAGATATTAACCAATGGACAAAGGTTACTGCTAGCAAAATCAGTGTTTATTGTCTAATGGATAATAGAATATACCTAGATTTCATCAGTCAAATAAAATCTCAAAAAAAGAAAAATTTCAAAATTTTTTCTCGATTTCGGGTTTAGTAAGCTCCCTTGGCCCGCGTTAACAGTCAAAATATTTTTCGGCCCTGAAAATATTTTATTTTTTCGACATCGCTTCAAACTTACAAAAGTCCAAAAATAATAATAAAATAATAATAATAAATTAATAATTCACAAAAATCATAAAAATCACAATTAACTGAAAAAATTTTGAGGTGTTACAACTCTTCCCCCCTAAAAAGAATTTCATCCTCAAAATTATCGTACCTTAGAATAATTACAGATATTGCTTTTTTATTCTGTCTTCTAGTTCCCATGTTGTATCTCTAGTCACATCATTCTAGATTACCTTTACTAAGGTAATTTCTTTTCCTCTGAGTCGCTTCACTCTTCTGTCCTCGATCTTAATAGGAAGTGTCTCATAGGTCAAGTTCTCTTTTAATTGTACTGTATCTGGTGCTATGACATGGGTTGGATCAGGAATGTATTTTCACAATTGTGATACATGAAAGACATTATGAAGTTTAGAAAGAAAAGGTGGTAAAGCTATCTGATATACTACTAGACCTATCCAACGAAGAAATCTAGGTAACACCTCGACTAATCCCAGTCATGGGCGTGACTCTCAAAAACACATGTTCACCTTCCTCAAACTCAAGAGGTCTCCTTCTCTTGTCAGCATAACTCTTTTGTCGACTCTGAGTTGTCCGCATCTTTTCCTAGATCACCTTAACCTTTTTCGTTGTTTGTTGCACAAGTTCGAGTCCTAATGCAACATTTTCCCCATCTTGGTACTAGCACAAAGGCATTCTACACCATTGTCCATATAATGCCTCATAGGGTGTCATCCCTATGCTTGAGTGGAAACTATTATTATAGGTGAATTCTATCAGAGGTAAGAATTCATCCCAACTCCAAGTTTGTTCTAAAACACAGGCTCTTAGCAGATCTTCCAATAATTGAATTGTTCTATCAATTCTCTTTCCTTG
The DNA here is from genome assembly GCA_029884595.1 of Ormosia semicastrata. NCBI lineage: Eukaryota > Viridiplantae > Streptophyta > Magnoliopsida > Fabales > Fabaceae > Ormosia > Ormosia semicastrata. Next base: position 332,668 of record JAQQTO010000060.1, on the reverse strand, counting down.
ATCATCATAGCAGAGTCACTAAGTATCTTCCTACTCAGAGCATTTGCTATGACGTTCGCTTTTCCGGGATGATACTGAAGTTGGAAATCATAATCTTTCAAAAGTTCTAACCACCTCTTTTGCCTCATATTCAACTCCTTCTGATCAAATAGGTACTTCAGACTCTTATGATCGCTAAAGACGTTAAATGTTGCTCCATACTAAAAATGCCTCCAGATCTTCAATGCAAACACTATTGGTGAATACCCTAGAGGCTGATACATTTATCTATATTTACATACATTCTATTATGCTAATTTTAATTTATGAGGCATTTTATTTATTGTGTTCTTTTTTAATAAACATAATAAAGTCCTTAGAATAGTAAGTTTGATGCCATAAGACATGAAGTAGTTGACTTGATCGTGAGATCCTATTAGATAAAATTAGAACACTATTCTTAAATATCCTTAGTCAAGTATTATTATTAATTAGGACAACAATAATGCATTGAGACTAGTATGTGCATAGACTGATGACCACATCTCACGAGTCATGGATATGAGATATCAAGTATTCACATGGGTACATATTAGAGTAATGATGTACTAGACTGACCCTCCATGAAAACGCTACATGGATAGTTACGTGAGTGTCATAAGTGATTCTCATAGTGACAATGGTATCTGTAGTCCTTTGACTTGAAATCACTATGATTCCTACATAAGGAGTTGTGTGTTTTAATGCCATCAAACGTCATCTGTAAAAGGTGATTATAAAGTTGGTTATTAGACATAACACGAATCATGTAGAGGGATGTGAGTGACCTAGACAGGATTTGTCACTCCTACATAACAGGAGCGATATCTTCGGGCCCCTTGATTGAGTGAGATTGTGAAATGCATAGCCATGCTCAAATGAGTCAATATGAGATACTGATTTCATTTGTTGTTACAAAGTCTACTCGAGTATAAGAAAACAAAGGATTGGACTATACAAGGGGGACACATTCCATGCCTTGTGTTCAATGTAGATATCTTGATAAAGGGGCTAAACGACACAGAAACATTGGTCATGGAAAGGTTATATCAAATCATTGACATTCTCATTACTTAGGTAGCAGCGATGTGTTGCTAGATACCGGTCACTGCTTGTAATATTAAAATGGAATTTTAATATTACTGCTAATATAATGAGAACCTGTAGGGTCACACACATAGAGCAAACTAAAATTGGAGCAATAGATCCAAGTTGGACTCGGATTCAAATGTAGGCCAGACTCATAACAGATGAGTTTAGGATTACACAGCTTACCTTGCTACTGCTCACACTCACTTAAAGCAGTCACTATTATAAATAGTACTGCTAAGGGGGCTGCTAAGACAAGCATTACAAAACCCTAGCCGTACCTATAGAAAAGTGAGTCAGAGAGTGACAGGTTTCTTCTCTTCTCTTCGTAGTTAGCACTGTGTGAAAGACATGAGGCTCCTTTTTGTGAAAGTTGGATGTTCGTGAGTCTATTCATATGGATACCGTAGAGACATCATCGCTGTTACAGTATTGGTGATTCACGTCACTTCCTTTGATCACGCTTCAAGAGGTAAACAATTTTTAAAACTCAGATTATGACTTTTTCGTATGGATCCTTAGTGGGAATTCTATTTTTCGCTGCGTGATGTATCCACGATTCCCAACAAACACAACAACAACTAACTCCAAATTATGAGTAGGGTAGTTTTTCTTATGCATTTTTAATTGCCTCGAAGCATAAGCTACTACATTTCTATTCTGTATAAGCACACAACCTAAACCCTGATGCGAAGCATCACAATATACCTCAAAAGGTTCATTGGGATTAGGTAGGATCAATATTGGAGAAGTAGTCAATCGTCTTTTTAACTCTTGAAAACTCTCCTCACATGCATCAGTTCATGCAAAAGTTTAATTCTTTCGTGTGAGCTGGGTAAGAGGTTCTGCTATCTTGGAGAATCCCTCGATGAATCTTTGGTAATAACTGGCTAATCCCACAAAACTATGGATCTCCACTGTGGTCTTTGGTCTTTCCCATTGAAGAACTATTTCAACTTTCAACGGATCCATCGCAATTCCTTCCTTTGAAATTACGTGACCGAAAATTGAACTTCCTCCAACCAAAACTTGTATTTTTGACAGCTTCGCGTACAGCTGCTTCTCTTTCAGAATCTGGAGAGCCACACTGAGATGTTCAACGTGTTCCTCCTAACTTCGAGAATATATCAGAATGTCATTAATAAAGACAATCACAAATCTGTCTAGATAAGGATAAAAGATCCTATTCATCTAATCCATGAATATTGCAAGAGCGTTCGTCACTCCGAACGGCATCACTAGATATTCATAATGCCCATAACACATTCGAAACGCTATCTTGGGAACATCCTCTACTTTTACGCGAATCTGGTGATAACTAGAACATAAATCAATCTTGGAAATAATGGCTCCCTTTAGTTGATCCATCAAATTGCCTATCCTCGGAAGTGGATATTTGTTCTTGATCGTGATCTTGTTCAACTGGAAATAATCCACACATAAGCGAGAAGTTTCATCCTTCTTCTTAACTAATAGCACTGGAGCTCCCCATGGTGATACACTAGGTCTCACAAATTACTTTCCCAACAGTTCCTCCATCTACTTCTTTAGTTTTGCTAATTCTAACAGTGACATCCGGTATGGTGCCATAGATATAGGACCAGATCTTGGTACAAGATTGATAGAAAATTCTACCTTTCTTTTCGGTGGTAGTTTGGGTACATCATTAGGAAAAACTTTAGGAAATTCATTGACTGCAGGGATAGTATTCACATTCATCTCACTCTTGACCTCCAAGGAAAATAGTAACATATATCCTTGAGCTCCTTCCCTGAAGGAAGCTTTAACTTGGTTGGCCGTCAAAAATCCAAAAATCTCAGTCTCAGGGAACATGAAAGTTTTATTGGAACAATCTAACAGGATATGATTAGAAGATAACTAATTCATTCTTAAAATCATGTCTATTTGTGAAAGAGGTAAACAAATTAAATTAATAGAAAAGTTCCAGTCTCTAACAATAATAGGACAGTTCAAGCATACTTGAGTACTAATAATAGGTTTAGCAGTAGGAGTAACAATAATCAAGTCAAATGGTAATGAAGACACAGACAACCCTAATTGATTCACACAGTCATAGGCAATAAAAGAATGGGTTGCCCCTGAGTTATACAGTACAGTTAAAGGCTTACCTCCGATAGGCCAATCTCTCTTGATTAGATCTTTGGATTGGGAGGCTTCTGCTCCACTCATAGTATAGACTCTCCCTCCTGCTTGAGGCCTTGAAGCACGTACATTACTAAAAGAAGGCTCCATCTTTGGTTGAGTATAGTCTCTGAAAATGTGTCTGAGCTTCCCGAACTTGAAACAAATTATTCCCTTTATTGTATACTCCTTTGTTAAGTGATCTCTTTCACACTTCATACATTTCGGTAAAGATGTCACGGTCTGACTGAATCTATTGCCATTAGTACTTCCTCTATATTTTTTTGTTGCTGTTGATTCCCCAGTGGCCGTGAATACGGTTTCCGATGGAATCGATTAATATTACTATTACTCCCCCTTTGGAACCGAGATGGTCCAACGTTACGGGGTCTCGTATCCCGAGATTGATCCAACTCTTCAATTCGACAGCACTTGTCTAATAAAGCTAGGAATTGCTCTATCCCCAAAGGTAGTACTGCTCGCTTCAGATCATGCCTCAAACCTTCTTCAAATTTCTGGCACTTCCATTCCTCATTGGGCTGGAGTTGAAAGTATCATGAGAATTTTGATATGCTTTCAAACCTAGCAGCATATTCACTAACAGCCATTCCCCATTGCTTTAGTCTAAGGAACTCCATCTCCTTTGTGTGCCTCGTGCTTGCTGGAAAATACTTCTCCAGAAATTTGCTCCGGAAGACTCCCTACATGATAATTCTTCCTTCAGCTTCCAACAACCATTGAGTTCATGCCCACCAGTCTTCACCATCTCCAACGAGCATGAAAGTAGCATAAGTTACCTTCCTTTCATCCGTGCATCCCATTCCTCTAAAGATCTTCTCCAATTCCTTGATCCAAAGGTTCGCTTTCTTTGGATTAAATTTGCCTTTAAACTGTGGCAGATTATTACGGCTAAACTCTGACAGATTCTGAGTCTCAGCTATCGCTTCCTACTTTTGAGTAGCCCTCTGATTTTGTTGTACTATTACCATCAGCCATTCTCTGCATTGCTGCTGCAGCCGCATCCATATTATCATTGTCACGTCCCGTGTCCATATGCGCACCTCTACCACGAGCCATTGCCTTTCTTCAACGTTAGACTAATCAAAATACAATGAAAACTAAATGTAATCATTTCAAGCAATATTGTCTCCTTTTGGAAACCAAAGCACAGAGAAACACACTACACAAATAAGACAAACCTAACCACAAACCCGACAGACTAAACCTCGCTCTGTTACCAACTAATGTAACACCCTCCTTTGGGAATTACATTTCAGACCAACAATTTTAAAGCTAAAACCAAGTCATAAATGATTTAATATTGTAATATACGAGTTTTAAAATTTCTTTTCACAGATAACATAAACTTAATAGAATATAGAGAACACAAGACATAGTGAACTGAATAATACACCCTTCATATATATATAACATAATTTACTTACAACATAAATGCATAAGACTTACATACTCAAAAGTATAAGTATAACTACCATAACAAAACCTAATGTGGCCTAAGTCCAAACACCTGGAGAGAAGGTCCTCCACTAGATCCTTCTCAGAATCCTCAACAGACAAATTCTCCCAGTCGGGGTATGTCTTGACAGACGGGAGTCCGAGCAGATGATACCTCAGAATCCTCCCTAGGAGTGTAATGAGGATCATCCCATAACTCCTTGGCAGGCATATAAAACTCCAGATAAACAGTAGCATCAAAAGAAAAAGTAACAACCCCATGGTAGGTCCTACTCAAAGACAGAGTAAGATCCCATAATACTCAATATGCTCAGTGTCCAGATGGACGCGCCATGCGTCGGTACCTCCATGGAACTGCACCCTAATGAAACCCAGAAGATCCTGCCTCGTCGCCATCATAGTCTTCACAGAACATAAACATAAAACAGAACAAATAGAAAAATACCATAAAAAGGTGAGATTCCCTACATCATATACCAGTATGACAGTAAAGAAATAGTAATAACCATAATGCCATTCAGTACAAAAACAACAATTATAGTTATGATATTTAATTAATAAATAATTCAACGAATGTAACAACATCATGTCTACTGACTATGCATATGTACAATGGACCGACCCCTACTCCATGGAGCTAAAACCAAAATCGGAGAGAATGATCGGGAGACATGTCCGTATATTGTTAGCTTCAATTCAAGTGCTCTAACTTTCTCAGCATATGCAACATGGCTTGTACAAGACATTCTATATCAGATTGTGAATAGGAATAGTGTCTCGTTGAGATCATCGGTGCATTTGCATCAATAACCACGACACAATAGAGCTACTAATTGGCCATTTGTAGAATTACCTCGTCCTGATGCCCCTAAGATCAGTTATTGACCTTCATTACGCAATTCGCATCCGTACTAAGGTGTAATTCAATCTCCTAGGCATACAGCCTTAACAAACAAAATCACTACAACTTTTACAATGCATGATCGAATGACTCCATGAATCAATAATTATTAACTACGTGACTTCCACGAAAAATCAAGCCACCTCTGGGCTAAGCCGTCAACTGACGTCTCCGGGCCCAGTACATCGGCCCGACAGTAATCTGCTATTTTTCTCAATTGAAAAGTATTTTTAATGTATTATCACAATCGCGTAACACTTCTTGTTACGTCTCTAAATCACGTAGCATTTTTACATCGTTTTTCAATTGCGTAAAAATTTTAGAACGTTTTCATCATTATATAACTCAAAATCAATGTTTTTAAATTGCATAAGGTTTTATCAATACTTTTCAATTGCATAAAATGTTTTATTGGCGTTCTAAGCTTAATTTTGAGACTTTCCATATTTAATATAAAATTTGAACCTTAATTCCAATATTTTCTTACCAAATCTCCTCTAAGTGATATTTTCTAACTTTTTTCACAAAATCTACATTATTTTGATTTAATTAAAACATTTGAAAAATCTTTTTCCATTACTTTTACTAAGAAGTCTCTTAAATAAAATACTTTAAATTCCAAACCATCTTTCAAACTTATTTCCATTATCATGGTTGAAATCAATTCTTTTCAAATGATAAAATTTTGTTGATCTCCTTTTCAACTTGTAAATCCTTAAATCATATTATTGTCACCTAATCATCTAGGTTCACAATCAATAAAATAGTTTTTTGCCTTGAATACTCCATCTTGGGCTAACTGGCCGTGAGCCATATATGGTTATTGGGACAAAAAATTTTGCCATTCACACATGATTCAAAGCATGTAAAGCATTCCAATCATCAATTCCTACCATAGCAATTTCTTGCATACTATCAAAGTCATATAATCACATATAGCCAACAAGCATGAACCATTAAATTAACACAATCAAGTGAATAAATCCTCACATGAATTTTTCACTAACAACCACAAATTCTATTTCTCACCACCAAGTTGGTTGATGAGGTTAATCTCTATCTTACCTTAGGTGATGATAAAAAAACTCCTTAGTTGCCTTCTTGGAGTAAACTTCTACCACCAAACAAATCCTTAAAAAAAATTAAACATACAATTTTTAAAATCTAAGGCTTGAAATAAGATGACCATGGATTAAGTTTATGGTCTAAAATTTGAGAATAAAATTAGAAGTGAATATCAAGAACTTCACCTAAAATCCTTCAAACTTAGGCTTGGAAAAAGTGATTGAAGATGGATTAATTTGAAGAAGATCACAACATGAAAATGTCTCCAAATGTTGTCTAGATTCAAGATATATGGTTGGTTTGGATTGAACAAGAATGGAGAGTAATTGTGATGTGTTGGCCAAAAATTGCTAAGGATAGAAATGAGAGAGTTTGATATTTTTGTTTCTAAAAGAAACAAGATAAACATAAGTGAGATTAAGTAACCATTTTGTCTTCTAAGCTTGTCCTATAAGCTACCTTGGCCGTGTACACCTAGGGGTGTAGGTTGACCAAAACTTCTCCAAGCTCTCTTCAAGCTTACTTTGGAAGCTTCCTGCCTATTGGTTCAACATTGTGAGTCATAGCCACAAAGCTTGACTTCCTTCAAGCTTACCTTGGAAGCTTGCTTCCCATTGGCTCACAATAAAGTGAGTCATGAGTGGTAGTGATTAGGTTTATGACTAAGTTCATGACTACTCATCTAACTAGATATTTTTTGGTAGATATTAACCAATGGACAAAGGTTACTGCTAGCAAAACCAGTGTTTATTATCCAATGGATAATAGAATGTACCTAGATTTCATCAGTCAGATAAAATCTCAAAAAAATAAAAAAATTGTAATTTGTTCTTGGTTTCAAATTTAGTAAGCTCCCTCGGCCCCACGCTAACAGTCAAAAATTTTTTGGCCCCGAAAATATTTTATTTTTTCGGCACCGCTTCAAACTCACAAAAGTCCAAAAATAATAATAAAATAATTAAAATAAATTAAATAATTCACAAAAATCACAAAAATCATAAAAATCACAATTTACTAAAAAAAAAGATATTTCGTCGTGTTACAGCTTGCATATCTGCAATAGCAACTAGGATGCGGTGTTCATTATTGGCAGGGGCATCCTCTATATGCACATCAGCACCTCCAGCTGCTGCTGCTGCTGCCTCACGTCCTCTTCCATAGACTCATTCATCATTTACCTTTTTGATTTGAATCTGATTGAAATAGGCTCTTCCAAAATTGTGGTGACCTGTAATGTTAATGACACCATCATCCTCTAAGGATAACTTGTAGTGATCCAGAATTTTAGCAATGATTATGGCATAGGGAAGATCCATCATTAGCTTCCCTTTGGCCTTCATCATGTAATTCATGATTATAATTGGCATTGACTAAAGGAATGATTTTGATGATAACAAGCAAGAAAGGAATGGAAATGCATTGATCAAGCTCCAAGAATATTCAAGATTAGCATATAGGGTCTAGATCTTGTGTAAAGGTAAAAAGGAATCACACTAAGTTTAAATATGTTTTCAAATATTAAAAAATGATTTTTCACATGCCAAAATGCCCACAAATAAGTTTTGAAAAGCTAATCATGGTGGTAGTTCAAACCTTTGAAAAATAGCAAGTTTATGTTTTGCAAAACTGACCTTTAGTGACTATTTTGACCATATATCTCAAAATACTTTGATTTTTGTTTTGAAACTTATTTCATATGAAAATATACTCAAAGATCTTTCCAATGAGTGGTTATTTGCTTAAAACGGATAAGAAATGAAGAAGTTATAACCATTTAAAGTCAGTTTTCAAAACTAGAGTGTAATAACCGATTAGGGATTTTCCCTAACCGTTCACCCTGTTAGGAGCCATTTTCACATTCTAAATGCTCCTAACCGATTAGGAAATTAGCCTAATTGATTAGTATGATAAATAGGAGCATTTTTCATGTTTCCAAAGCTCCTAACCGATTAGGCAATTCACCTAACGGTTAGTACAAAACTTAGGAGCGTTTTTCACATTTCCTAAAAGCTCCTAACCGATTAGGAAGTTCTGCTAACCGGTTATTCTAAATGTCAGTGGCCAAATTTGCATGGTCCTAACCAATTAAGAAATGCTCCTAACCAATTATTCTATTTTATAGGAGCCAAAATTAAAAGCTCCTAACCGATTAGGACAATCTCCTAACCGGTTATCTGGGTAATCAGAAAACAAATTCCAACGGCTATAAACGGCACTACTAGAAATTTCCAATTTAGAGACAGAAATTAGAGACAAAAAAAAATTCATCTCTAATAAAGATGGAAACAGAGACGGATTAGATGAATCAGAGATGGAAGATAAAATTTAAAACTTAGAGATGGAATTTATCCGTCTCTAAATTTTTTGTCTCTAATCCGTCTCTATTTGGTAAATTAAAAGTCAGATTTACTTAGAGACGGATTTTAGAGATAGAATTTATCTGTCTCAAAATTTTTCATCTCTAATTTCGTCTCTATTTTGTCAATATAATGTTTTAAAAAGTTAAATATGTTTAGAGATGGAATTTAGCAACGAAATTTATCCATCTCTAAATTTTTTGTCTCTAATTTGGTCTCTATTTTGTCAAATAAAATTTTAAAATAATTAAAATAGATTAGAGACGGATGTGTTTTCCATCTCTAAATTATATATTATTTAATTTTTTTATAAGATAGAGACGGATGTGTGATCCGTCTCTAATGTTTATAAAAAAAACTGTTGGCTTCTGACTTTAGGCCGCTAGGCGGCGTATTATGCCGCTGGGTGGCCTCCGAAAACCCATTCGAGTCTCTATCTTACTACCGCTAGGCGGTATTTCTACCGTCGGGCGGTCCATCTCGTACTCTTATAAAAAAAAATCCTCACCCACACTCTCGGTTTCCACACTTAAAAGCAATTCTCCCTTTTCTTTTTTCCTTCATCAGACAAGCAGAACACGACACCCTCTCCTCACGGCACCATCTCCTCACGCCACCCTCTCCTCCATTCTCACTACCACACACAGACCTCTCCCCTTTCATTTCCTCTTTTCCCTTAGTCACGCATTCTCTCTTTCCCTGCATTTTCTCCATCTTCGTGCTCTCTTCCTCTCCCCCATTGTTGCCATTTTGTAAGGTATGCTCTTTTGCCCAGAATATCTTCTAAGTTGACCTATAGATTTGTTTGGTTTTTGCTCATTCTGAAAATTAATGGTGGGTTTTCTTGATGTTTTGGATGATGAGTGTTTTCATTTTTTTGGGTCAATTGCATGCTTAGGGTTTGAATGTGTCAATTTGGGAGTTTTGTGTGAAATGCATTTTATGATAAATTGATGATTTAATCTTGCAATTGAGTGCATTGTTAACTTGATTCCATTGTTGGATTTTTGGAGATTGATTATAAATAAGGTGGAATTGTGTTAATTGCTTGGTTAGGGTTCACACTATGTGAAGTTGGGGTCTTTCTTGTAGCATGAGGTTTTCTGCAAATTGATTGTTTGGATATGCAATTGAGCTCTTACATAATATGTTTTCATATTCAATTTGTTGAATTCTGCCCTTAATAAGGAATAATTGAAAAAAAATTGATTGATGAGGGTTTGGTGAGACTAAAGTTGGGGCTTTGTGATGTAATTAGCTTTGATTAGCAAATTGAGGTTTTGGACTTGCAAATAGAGTTAAATGTGGGTTGTCCCTAGCCTAAGTTTGCCCATATGCAACTCGCTACCTAATTCTAATTTGTTGGGTTCAGGTTCCTTCTTGGGCCAATTTAGGCGGGTCACGTAATAAAGGTGTGTGTCAACTTTGTTTTGTTCCCGAATCTTTCAATTTCAAGCAGGACATGACATGGGGTCATGCTATGCTATTTGTCCTTCCTATGTTGAAATGGATAGGTTAGCAGTAGCAACCAACAAGGTTGACTATGTCAAATATCAAATAAGCTAAAGCTATTACCCTGCTAAAAAGTATACTTTGCTGTTGTGAATGTCGTTGTCATTGTTGTACCTTAGTATATTTAGTTTACTAGCATGCTTTCTCGGCACTAGTAATAAAACTAAATTTTTGACTCTCCAATATGCAGTTAATGTACTTGCTAAATTTATGGTTATTATATGAAAACTATTTTTTTAAAGTAAGAACAATTATTGAGGATGAGAACGATGCTCTGTTGAGTCAAACTCTCTATGTTAGACACCTTGTGTAATACTAAAGTTCAAGAGATGTTTTATGAAAATAATAAAAAATATTAAACTTTGTCTACCGCTGCTTCTTTTTCCTGAAAAGGAAAGCAGGTAGAGGGAGGGGTATAGATCTACATGCAAATAAAAGGGACTAAAGAGAACTATAAGGCTTAGTCATTGATTTTTCCACACCCCTGTTGGATGCTTTTGCAATGGTCGTCTCATCATTGATTTTATAGGTAACCATTCTCCTAACTCTTTTAAACTGCCTTCAATTCTAAGCATAAGACTTGTATATCAAATATTAAATCAAATGTGTGGGGTTATAACACCCAAGAGCTTGAAGAGGATGCTTGGCAAATTGGGAGAATCAAAGTCTATGGATGAATGCAAAGTGATGATCAGTCACTTTGATTTGAATGGTGATGGAGTGCTTAGCTTTGAAGAATTCAGAATCATGATGCAGTATGGGATAATGTGTATGCACAACTGAACATGTTTTGCAACAGAATGTGTCCTACCTTGTCTCTGTGTAGTGTCGTATAGCTTGGTTTCTCTGCTAGTTACAATATGCATATATAGTGAAGAGTAGTTTATCTTATTTCTAGCTCTGTTTTGTGGTGTGTTTTATCTTAATTGATTTGTTAAGAAGAGAAACACTATTTGAACATTTTCTCTTTTGATAATTCATGGCTTTTAGATGATTTTATAGTTGATTAATAAAATCTGGCCAGTTTGGTATGTAATGTGGCTTTTATATGTAATGTTATTGATGCTTATGGACGCTGGTTGAAAATATCTTCTCAAGATGTGAGAAATTTGTACCCTTTTACCCTTTGTTTGTTTTTATAAGTTTGTCAATGCCTAAGTTCATTTTTAGATTTCTTCAGTTAGTACTGCATACATAAAGTTATAATGGGTTTGTAGAATCTCCTTTTCTTTTCAGCTCTTATTAAACATGACTCTATTATCCTGTTTAGATGATTCTTGATTTACTTTTCCTGCACTTTCTCAGATAGATGATGTGATTAGTCAAGCTCAGGCGACAAGAGCTGTCTTGGGTTCCCATAGGGCATTATTTGGAGATGTTCAAGGAAAAGTGAAGCTTCTTGGCAAAAAGTTCCCAATTATTTGTAGCCTGCTTGGTATGTTGTAAAGTAGTTTTTATCTTCCTAATTTGCCATTAATTTTCAGATTTATCTTTCTAATAACATGGACACTATCATAATTAATAACTCTGTCGACTGATTCCTCTGTCATGCAAGCATGCTAAAATTTGAAATTGTTGTTGTTGTGGCTGAGTTGTCTATCAGTTTAATTGAAACTGACCATGTTTAATGACACTGCTAGTGTCAATTACTCAAAATTCAAAAACATGTCTAATGAAGAAGATCAAACTGAGATTAGTTCAGCCCCTAGTGCAAAAAGAACTAAAACATCTTTGGCTTGGGAATTTTTTGAGAAGTTTACTGATAAGGATGAGAGATACTGACTGTCCCTAGCCAGGATCAACTGGTTGTAGACCTCTACTACTTGTCCCTAGCTACTGTTAGTGTAGTCATTTATATGTTTAGGATAATCTTAAACTCTATGCAAACTCTCAAAATAGGTCCTCTTTTTCCTTCCTAAAGTTGAAACATCGATTAGTGCATTTGTGAATAGTAATGCTTCTATTGAAAAATGAAAGCTATATATATAAGTACTAAGTAGGTATATTTATGTGGATTTTGATACCTTTTTTAAGAACATAAAAATATCATATTAAAAAAAAGACAAATAATTCTTGTAGAAGATACGTAAGGCCTAGTACCAAAAACTACTAAACCTGCCTTTCGTCTTTTCTTTTTTAAAAACATTATTATATGCAAAAAATGTAAATATTTGAAATAATTTAATTTAAAATTCCTCCAAATGTTAAGAGTTAAAAGACTCGACCTTATCTTAACAATTCCCCAAAACTTAATATCTCAAATATTAATTATCATAATCTATTTCATTTAATAATGTAATAATACATAATTGAGTTAGACTTAACCATAAACAACATACATATGGCTTAGTACAAAAAATTACTAAATCTACTTTCTGCCTTTTCTTTTTTAAAAAATCATTATATATGGAAAAAAGAATGTAAATGTTTGTCAAATATTTTATAAATATTATTGTAAAATTAATTAAATCGTCTCCGTTTAGAAAGTCTTTCAAACAATTAAAATCCTTTTAAAGTCTAAAAATATCTAAAGATTAAAGCCTCAACCTTACCACAACCATTTTAAAAAATTTAATATCTCAAATATTAATTATTATAATCAATGGCACATACGTTAAGAAACTCATAAAAGGAAAAGCCACGTGAATTTGTTTGAAATTATATGGGAAAAATCATAATAGCTACTTATGTGCAGTAGCTAGAGTCAAGTAGATTAAAGCTTAGCCAGCTCGAACAAGACATTCAAAGATTACTATAATGCAGGCTAAAATTTAGACTTTAACAGATCAGTTTCATGAAAAGAATCTCGAACAAGACATGATGAAGCAGAAAATGGAACAATGGGAGGAGAAGTTTAGGATTCTGCTTTTAGGTAGTCAATTTGGAACATCATCACTTGCAACTTCACATCCTGAGCCTTCTCATCCAACACTTAGAGAAGAGGATGACTATCATGATGAGGAGATGGGTGATGATGTTAATGATAACCCAATTCTGTGATTAGTTTTATTTGTATATTTTTATTGACAACTTACATATTTGTAATGATAATTAAGTGTTACTTTGCATTTTGATACAAATATAATGTATTACTTTGCATTTTATTGTTACTTATAAAATTAAAAGTGTATTAAAATGATAATTCTAAAAATTTTAGAGATGAAATTTGTATTTTTTAAAATTTTTTGAATTAGAGATGGAATTAGAGACGATATATTTTTTTAAAAAATTTTCAAATTTAGAGACGAAATAATGTCGTTTCTAAATTTAGAGACATAATAATTTCGTCTCTATTTTTTAAAAAGTTCTTTAAGTTAGAGATGGAATGATGCCGCCTCTAAATTCAAAGACGGAATAATGTCGTCTCTGTTTTTTTAAAATTTTTTGAGTTAGAGATGGAATAATGTCATCTCTAAATTTAGAGACGAAATTAGAGACGAAAAAAAGTTTGTCTCTAATTTAATCATCATTATATTTTTTTTAAAAAATTGACATTATCCGTCTCTAATTAGAGATGAAATTTTTTTATTTAGAGACGGACATTTTCTGTCTCTAATTTAGAGACAGACATAACTTTTTCATCTCTAACAATCAGAGACGCCACTTTCAAAGACGGATCATTTGTCTCTAATTCCGTCTCTAAATTTTTAGAGACGAAAATATTCACATTTAGAGACGGATTTTTTCTGTCTCTAATTCCAAAATATCTAGTAATGCGGCTAGTTTTCATAATAAATCATTCTTAATCACCACCAACGGCTCCAAAATTCCTTGGGCTATAAATGAAAATGTTTGGGCATCAAAAAAAGGTTGGAGAACAATCTGAAAATCATTCTTGAGCATTGAAAATGAGTTTTATCATTTTTTTCTCCAAATCTCTGTTTTGAGCTAAATGTGTGTGATTCTTTGATATCATAAGCTTCAATTTATATTATCTACTCTTTGAGAGAGTTTCTATCTTCTACACTTTGTATAATTTGTAAAAGAGAGGGTGAAGTATCCCTCTAGAGAAAAGGGTGAGGTATCCTTGTTTGAGACTCAAGCACAAGGGTGAGGTATCCCAAGGTATGGTGAGTGCTCTAGTTTGTAAAGATTGTCAAGCACCTGTTGAAACTTGAAGAAATAGTGAAAAATCTCAAGTGATTGCTTGAGGACTGGACGTAGGCTACAAGTGGATTAGTGGCTGAACCAGGATAAATCTTGTGTTTGTTCTTCTAAACTCATCTCTTTACATTTGTGCTTTTATTTTATATGCTTGCTTGAATGTTATTCATCTTAGCTTGTTTAATTTGTGAGTGAAGTGTTCAATCTCATTTATCTATTCACTTCAATCATCTAATAGCTTCAACGAAAATTGATAAACAAATATTTTACGAAAGATTTGCGAAAATATTTTATAAACTCAATTCACTCCTCTCTTGAGTTTGAGGCCACTTGGTAATAAGTGGTATCAAAGTTAGGCTCTTGTGTAAAGGGCTTAATAGCTTTAAGAGAAAGTGATGGCCTCCTCAAATGATTTTTCAGAAAGTTCTTCTATCTATAGACCTTCATTTTTCAATGGGGATGGGTATGCTTATTAGAAAGAAAGAATAAAAATTTTTATTGAAGTTATTGACTTAGATGTGTGGGATGCTATTGAAAATGGTCCTTTTATCCCCACACAAGTTGTTAATGGTATAAGAGTTAATACATCAAGAAGTGAATGAACCAATGATGATAAGAAAAAGGTCTAATATAATTTGAGTGCCAAAAACATCATTACCATATCCTTGAGGTATGATAAGTTCTTTAGAGTCTCAAATTGTAAATCTGCCCAAGAAATGTGAGACACTCTACAAGTAACCCATGAGGGTACTAGTGAAGTGAAAAGATCAAGGATTAATACTCTCACTCATGAATATGAGCTTTTTAGAATGAACCAAAATGAAAGCATTCAAGAAATACAAAAACGTTTTACACATATTGTAAATCATCTTACTTCATTGGAAAAGACTTTTCCTAATAAAGATCTTATTAACAAAGTGTTGAGATGTTTGAGCAAGCATTGGCAACCTAAAGTGATGGCTATTGCGGAGTCAAGGAATCTCTCAACCATAACTTTAGCCACACTTTTTGGTAAGCTCCAAGAACATGAATTGGAATTGAATAGACTCAACCAAAGTGAGGAGCTTGACAAGAAAAAGAAGGGGATAACTCTCAAGGCCACTTCCTCCATAATCAATTATGACGATGATGAAGATGACTTGAAAATAAATGAGGAAAATCTTACTCTACTAGTAAAAAAATTCAGAAGATTCTTCAAGAAGAATGGAGCTCATAGAAGACCTCCCTTTCCCCAAAAAAATGTCTATCACAAAGGGAAAGGAACCTCATCCACTCTTAAATGCTATGAATATGGAGAATTAGGTCACATGAAGATGGAGTGCCTAATTTATCAAAGTAAAGTGAAAAAATATGACAGAAGACCTTCCAAAGAGAAGAAAGAAAAAAGAGCCTACATAGCTTGGGATGAAAATGACATGGATTCAACCGATGACTCGGACAATAAGAAAGTCAATCTATGTTTCATGGCTAGAGGAGAAGAGGAAGATGAAGATGACATGGAGGTAACATCCTCAAATTCTGAATCAAACTCTTCCCCTTCCTATGATGAATTGCAAGATGCATTTGAAGAATTGCATAATGAATCTATGAGGCTTGCAAAAATGATTTCATGTTCAAAGAAAACAATTTCCTCATTTTAAAATTAAATTTTTGCTTTAAATAAAGAAATTGAGGAATTGAAATTAGAAAATGAAACTCTTAGGTTGATTAATGCAAATTCTTCATGCATAACATGCTATTCACATGGTAATGCACCCACACCCTCATCTTGCTCATCATGTAAAGCATTTGAAATTGAGATTGAGGATTTAAAAAATATTATTTCAAAATTTACCTTTGGAAGAGATAACTTAAATGTATTGTTAAGGAAACAAAGATGTGTTTTTCAAAAAGCTGGTTTAGGATATAATCCTAATAACCAACAAAAGTTTCTCAAGAATTTCTTTATTTCCTCAAGTACATCAAGTAGCCCATTTATCAAATGTCTTCATTGTGGAAGGAAAGGGCATAGTGCTTCTACATGCAATGTTAGGAAAAACTTGAATACCAAGGTTGGGACTAAAATGATTTGGGTCCCTAAGGGCACTTTGCCAAAATCTAACTCACAAGGACTCAAGAAAGTTTGGGTACCAAAAGACAAAAATTGAAATGTGTTGTAGGTGTGCTTGAAGGCCAAGAACTAACTTTGGGATCTCAAAAGTAGCTGCTGTAAGCACATGTTCAAAAAATACTTCAAGCTCTCTTCCTTGTCTTCAAGAAGCTTGGACTTGCAACCATTGTTTGTTTTGTAGGTACTTGATCCATGCTCAAGTCCCTCAATCATCCAATCTCAAGTTCTTACTGAAGAAATTGGATTCAAGCTCCTTCAAAGAAGTATAATAAGTTTTTGAACTATATTTAAGGTGTTTAGAGGTGATGGAAATAAGGCCAAGTCTAGAAGCTCCTTACGGATGACATAAGTTGTTGACATATTGAGGGCTAAATTCATAAAGAATGTTCTGATTTTGATGGTGAATGGCAAGTGTAAATGGTCTTAAAGGATGAATTATTGAAGACTTTTTCTGGTTTGGTCTAAAAAATAAAGTGTTTGGGAATGGACATAACCTATTATAGAAAGGTTATAATCTATTATAAGCATTTGAATATGGTTTGGCTTGTTGGACTTGGTCTCTGCCAAGTGAAAATAATCGATTATGGGCAAGCCATAATCAATTATGAAGAATTTTGGATGATGGTAGCTCTCTGCCAAGCCCCTCATACTCGATTATGGGCTTTATATAATGGATTGTGAGGCTTTTGTGTTTTCTGGGGAGTCTCTGGATGGCCACCATAATCGGTTATGGCCAATTCCATAACCTATTATGAGCACTTGACCAAGAGTCAAGTTTTCTAAACAAATCCAACCATAACCGATTACAACATAGGCATAATCGGTTATGCCTCACTTAAAATGACCCAACCGTAGCCTTCATCTCCATCTTCACGGTCTCCATTCCTCCATATTCATCTTCTTTCTCTCAAACACCCACTCACTTTGACGTATTAGATCAATCATGCATTTAAATAGCTTTGCTGCATCATTTTTTTTCTACATAATACCATTAATCTTGCTGCATAATATGGCATTTTTGTTGCACAATCTAACTTTCACTGCATAAATTTGTCATTTTGCTGCATAATTCATACTTTTTGATGTATAATGTATAATATGGTGAACAATTGCTTTAAACTCAATATTACTTTTGATATGATATGGTAATGCATGTTCTGTTTTGATGATACCATTGTTCAATATTAGTCTAGAATATTTGCATTTACTATAAACATGGTATTATTGTAAATAACTTCTCTCTTTGTCATAATCTATATATTGTATATTTTTTTTATCATGACAAAAGGGAGAGAAGTTTATGAGTCATTGAGGAAAGATAAATAACAAGGTAAAAGTTTAATGATCTTGGGATTCCAAAATTAAGGGGGAGCTGTGCAATCTCTAATCTAATCACCTCTTGAAAAATAGAGGGGGGTAAGTCTCTAATACACCTTTTGTGAATTCTAATTTATTTGAACTAACTCTTTTCTCAATGGATGTTTCTCATCATCAAAAAGGGGGAAGAATGTAATTGGCACTGACTAAAGGAATGATTTTGATGATAACAAACAAGAAAGGAATGGAAATGCATTGATCAAGCTCCAAGAATATTCAAGATTAGCATATAGGGTCTAGATCATGTGTAAAGGTAAAAAAGAATTACACTAAGTTTAAATATGTTTTCAAATATTTACAAATGGTTTTTCACATGCCAAAAAGCTCAACAAACAAGTTTTGAAAAGCTAATCATGGTGGTAGTTCAAACCTTTGAAAAATAGTCAAGTTTGTATTTTGAAAAACTAACCTTTGGTCACTATTTTAATCATATCTCTCAAAATATTTTGATTTTTGCTTGAAACTTATTTCATATGAAAATAGACTCAAAGATATTTCTAATGAGTGGTCATTTGTTTAAAACGGATAAGAAACGAAGGAGATATGACCATTTAAAGTCAGTTTTCAAAACCAAAGTGCAATAATCGATTAGGGATTTTTCCCTAACTGATTATTCACCCTGTCAAGAGCCATTTTCACATTCTAAATGTTCCTAACCGATTAGGAAATTAGACTAACCTATTAGTATAATAAATAGGAGCATTTTTCATGTTTCCAAAGTTCCTAACCGATTAGGCAATTCACCTAATTGGTTAGTACAAAACTTAGGAGCGTTTTTCACATTTCCTAAAAGCTCCTAACCGATTAGGAAGTTCTCCTAACCGGTTATTCTAAATGTTGGTGGCCAAATTTGCAAGGTCCTAACCAATTAAGAAATGCTCCTAACCGGTTATTTTATTTTACAGGAGCTAAAATTAAAAGCTCCTAACCGATTAGGACAATCTCCTAACCGATTATCAAGGCAATCATAAAACACATTCCAACGGCTATAAACAGCTAGTTTTCATAATAAATCATTCTTAATCACCACCAACGGCTCCAAAATTCCTTGGACTATGCATGAAAATGTTTGGGCATCAAAGAAAGGTTTGAAAACAATCTGAAAATCATTCTTGAGCATTGAAAATGAGTTTTATCATCTTTTTCTCCAAATCTCTATTTTGAGCTAAGTGTGTGTGATT
Organism: Ormosia semicastrata; assembly: GCA_029884595.1. Taxonomy (NCBI): domain Eukaryota; kingdom Viridiplantae; phylum Streptophyta; class Magnoliopsida; order Fabales; family Fabaceae; genus Ormosia; species Ormosia semicastrata. The sequence goes on along the minus strand of JAQQTO010000060.1, from coordinate 313,336 downwards.
TTTTTATACCATAAGCTTCAATTTGTATTATCGACTCTTTGAGAGAGTTTCTATCTTCTACACTTTGTATAATCTGTAAAAGAGAGGGTGAGATATCCCTTGAGGGTGAGGCATCCCTCAAAAGTTGTAAATAGTGAGGTATCCCTGTTTGAGACTCAAGCACAAAGGTGAGGTATCCCAAGGTACGGTGAGTGTTCTAGTTTGTAAAGGTTGTCAAGCACCTATTGAAACTTGAATAAATAGTGGAAAATCTCGGGTGATTGCTTGAGGACTGGACGTAGGCCACAAGTGGATTGGTGGCTGAACCAGGATAAATCTTGAATTTGTTCTTCTAAACTCATCTCTTTACATTTGTGCTTTTATTTTATATGTTTGCTTGAATGTTATTCATCTTGGCTTGTTTAATTTGTGAGTGAAGTGTTCTATCTCATTTATCTATTCACTTCAATCATCCAATAGCTTCAATGAAAATTGATAAACAAACATTTTACAAAAGATTTGTGAAAATATTTTATAAACTCAATCCACCCCCCTCTTGAATTTGAGGCCACTTGGTAATAATGATGTAAAAGGGCCAGTTAATGTGCAGACGCTGTTTAAGAGCCCAGAGTAGGAAGATATCTTCCTCCTTAACCAAGGCAAAGTTACTTGCCCTTGGAACCAGTATATGAATCAAAACAAAATGTAGAAGATGATCTTGAGGAGTCAGATTACCTATGGTGAAGGTTGTGTCTAGAACTGCAAACCCAGGCTGAGTCATGCTCTTAATAGCTGCTCTTCTATTAAACGTTTCCCATGTTTTATGACCGTCCTTTGTAAACTTTTCCCCTGAGTAATTGAGACCAAATAGAGAAGTCCATTTACTGGGTTCCATAATGAGTCTATGCATTTTGAGTTCTGACACCAAATTTACACCACTAATACTTAGATTGTAGTAATATGCCTTAGTGGGTTCCAGATAGAAGTCACATTTGGTGGTAACAAATTTCTTCAACCATTGAAATTCTTGGAGCTTTGTGAGGGATGTGAGACCTTCTTGAACAAAGAAATCCCAGTCCATGTACTTTGGTTGAATGAGATTTCTCCCTTGAAACTCCAGGCGATATTTTTTCATTTGAACCCCATGACAGAAGCAGCGTCGTTGGTCTAAGCTTAAAGGTATCATTGGGTTGATGGGAGGAGTAGGTACCTGCTTGGGTACATTGGGATTTTTGGAGTGTGAACGCTTGGGATGAGAGGAGCTGTTGGCCATGGTGAAAGATGGGTGTTAGGGCATGGTTTAGGGGAAAGAGAAAGGTGAGAAGAGTGAAAATTTTGAGGGAAATTGTGAGTTTCAAATGGTGGAAATGGTGGGTAATGAGAGGAAATGGTGTTTGGATGGTGGATTTTGGTGAGTTTTGAGGTGAGTGAGATGATTGAGGGAATGGGTGTGAGAGGAAGGTTGAGAGGAAGAAGATAAAGAGGCTGGCAATGGTTAAAGGGGCTCGTGAATAGGAGGGAAGGCTCCTGTTTGGTATTTAGAATGGGGGTTAATAACCGGTTATCAATCTCTTCTAATCAGTTATTTTTGTGGGTTTGAAAATGGGTGGCCTCTATTATGTGGGAATAACTGAACATTGCTTGTCCTCAAGCAAAGATGTGAATCAAAATCAAGATTAAACTGAACATCAAGAAACAAGAGTCAAGGGAAAATTCCACAATTTTAAAAATTTAATGAATGCTCAGCAATCAAATCCAATCAAACAAGAAAGTCTAGCACTTAATACAATTAGAAGCACTTGAGTCTAGCTTGCACCTCTTCTCTCTACCAAACAATTGAGGTCACTCATCTTTCCATCTCTCAAGTGTTTAAGGACAGAGATTACTTAAATTTCTCTTGAAAAATGCATTACCATAGGCTTAGTTATCAATCTAATCTCCACTTCCAAGTTCACATACATAACAAGAATCAAAAAGACTTCCTCTGGTTGTAACGGGACCAAGGGTATAATGAAAGGCAGGAAAAAGATAAAAAAAAAAAGGGTAAAGAATGTTCATAGATAAATCAATACAAAATAGAATCAGGTTGAAAAGATGAATAATAGAACATAATGCACAAGAGTATAACCAATTCTCACTTTCAACCAAATATTCTCATTATTCTTCACCACCATTTTTTCTTCTTTTTTTTCTTTCGTTTTCCTTCTTCATTCATTTTTATTTTTTTTCATTTTTTTTCATTTTTTTAAGCAATAAACCCCTTAAAGATAGAAATAATCCTTTATGACTTCTCCAATTAACATATCAGATGCTCCAAAGAATCCAACTTGATTATTCAATTTGGTATTCAAAAAAATTAATTTCAGGCTCAAATGGGACAACTAATGGATTATTTAACAATGCAACTCTGAAAGTCAAGAAAGAGTTAAGCCTAATTGCCTTAATCATGTTCAAGTATGTATGTGAAATAATAAAGTCTCAACAAGATATCAAAACAAGTTCTAGCGCATATCAATCAAGAGAAATCTCACTCAAGAAGAAAAATATGATTTTGTTTATGAAAAACCCAATCAATAAAGCTCAAAACTCACTTTTTGGCTAAGCTAATAAAGAAATCAAATGCAAGCAGACATGACTAATTTCCCAAATAAGATGCTAAATGTTTCAGCACTCAATTGAAAAAGATTGCCTTGCACAAAATCAAGAAATCAGCACACAATTCTAGCTTGATTTGATACAATACTCAAGTGTTCATTGATTTCACAAAAATTTGCCAAATTTAAGAGTACTCCCCCACACTTAAAATAAACATTGTCCTCAATGTTTAAATAAGAAAAATAACAGAATAAAGGACAACGAAACTTCTCTGAAAAATGGAAATGCAAGATCACGAAGGTGGTGGGAGAGGGGGACCCCAAAGGGAGGCATGTAGCCATAAGCAAATAGTTGGTCAAACTAAGCGGTCTCATAATCCCAAAAACTGCATAAGAAAAACAAAGTAAAAATTGAAAAATAAAATGCAAGAATATAAATTTTTTTTTATATCCGATAACTATATACATCCCCTTACAAAGGCTCCGAACTTAAGGAGGCACTTAAGCCGACTCAACATTAGCTAACTACAAAACAAAAACAGAAAAAATGATAAGTAATAACAAAATAAGAACAAAATAAAAAATAAGAGAGTAAAGAAAAAAAGAGAAAATTTGGGTTGCCTCCCAAGAAGCGCTAAGTTATAGTCATTAGCTTGACTATGGGTTAGTTCTATGCTTAGGTGATGTCAATGGAGTGGTGCTCAGTCGCTTCTTCAAAATGTTTTACTCTCTGACCATTTATTAATAATTTCTTTTGGCCTTTTTTCTTCACCTCAAGCACACCATATGACAAGATGCGAACAATCTCATATGGTCCATACCCTTTTGACCAAAACTTATCAGGAAGAAAAAAACGTGAGTTACAGACAAGAATTTTATCCCCAATCTTAAACTCACACTGCTTGATACACTTGTCATACCGCTTCTTTGGTCTCTTCTTGTAGAGCTTGGCATTCTCAAAGTTAGTAGTAGCCTTGGGAAAAATCTTTTCTGGCATATCATCAATTACAGATTCCTTTGGGGCCTTCTTTTCTTTAAATGAGGAATTTTCAGTTGAGAGGACCTTGAGCTCTTTAAATTTACCATTTTGAGAAGGGGAAACGGTTGGGCATACACCCAAAATTTGAGTATAGGTCACCACCTCCTCATCTTCATCGTTTGAATTATCATTGTGCACCAAACATTTCTCTAAGGGGTCTTGTGAATGGTTTTTAGTGTGCACCTCTCTGGCTTGCCTTTTGTCCACATTAACCTTCAAGCAAGAATCAACAATGGCCGGTTTGTTGGAAACTTGAGACAAATTAAACTCAGCAACTTCTTTACCTGAGGGTTATTTTCCCATGCTTCACATTAAACACGGCAGCAGTGGCTAGGAATGGCCTGCCCAAGATGATGGGGGTTTGATCATCTACCTCCATATCAAGCACAACAAAATCGACTGGAATATAGAACTTTCCAACCTTCAAAGGAACATTCTCCAGTATGCCAATAGGATGTTTGATTGACCTATCCGCCAATTGAAGAGAAATGGTGGTTAATTTGAGCTTCCTAATATTAAGTTTCTCACAAATAGAAAGGAGCATTAAACTCACACTTGCCCCAATATCACACAAAGCCTTGTTAATATGCATGTCCCCAATTGAGCATGGAATTGAAAAGCTACCCGGATCTTTAAGCTTAGGTGGAAGCTTATTTTGTATGATTGCACTGCATTCTCCTATCAAAGCAAAAGTTTCAAAGTCTTCAAGCTTCTTCTTATTGGAAAGAATCTCTTTTAAGAACTTAGCATTTGAAGGCATTTGAGAGAAAGCTTCTGTAAAAGGAACATTAATATAAAGCTTCTTAAAGACCTCCAAAAATCTTTCAAATTGATGATCAAGCTTCTCCCTTTGAAACCTTTGAGGGAAAGGCAAAGGTGGAATATATGCTTTTGGAGGAACATACCTTGTAGTGCTTTCTTCATCCCTCTTTTTATCCTCTTTCTTATCTTGCTTTTCTTCCTTTTTATGGGTGTCCTTACCTTCAAGCTTTTCTTCCCTTGTGGGGCCTTCAAGCTGCTTACCACTTCTCAAGAAAATTGCTTGAACTTGCTCCCTTGGGTTAGTCTTCGGTTGACTTGGTATTCTCCCTTGAGCTATGTTGAACAAGCTTTCTTGTTGGGCTATTTGAGTTTCAAGCATCTTGGAATGACTAGCCATTTGATCTAGGTGAGTATTGATTTGCTTGATAGACTCCCGATGTTGTTGGACTTGAGCTTGAATAGCTTGATTCTGCTCCTTTTGTGTAACTATAAAAGTTTCCATAAGAGCTTCTAAATTAGACTTTGCACCCTGAGAAGATTGCTGAGGTTGCTGGAAATCGGGTGGTGGTCTATTGTTGGATGGAGCCCCTCTACTTTGCTGGTTACCATAGGAGAAATTTGGGTGGTTTCTCCATCCTGAATTATACGTGTTGGAGAAGGGGTTACCTTGAGCCTCGAAATTACTATTTTGCACATAACTCGCTTGCTCCAAAGACGGGTCTTGTGAATAGGTCTCCACTGAATTGCATTCTGATGTCAAATGTCTTCCACCATATGTTTCACAAGCTATGTTAGGGGCAGAGACAGCATTGACATTCAGCTTCTCAAGTGACTTGGTCAAGGCATTAAACTTGGCATTCAACATGGTAATGGCGTCAAGCTCTATCATTCCGGCTTGCTTCTTCGAAGAGGATCTATCACTTGGCCACAAATAAATATTCGAAGCCACTTCATTGATCAAATACCTTGCCTCTGTTGGAGTCTTGGCCATCAAAGCACCGCCAGCTATAGCATCAAGAGCTACCTTTGTAGAGAAAGACAACCCAGCATAGAATGTTTGGATGACAACAAAATCCTGTAGGCCATGATGTGGACACTGACGAATAAGATCATTATAGCTTTTCCATGCTTCATAAAGAGATTCATCTTCCTTTTGAGAGAAGGTAGTGATGTCTTGGCAGAGCTTGATTGTCTTTCCAATTAGGTAATACTTATCCAAGAAGGCCTGCTCCATCAAGCTCCAGGTGGTGAGTGAATTAGGGGCCTCTGAGTGAATCCACTTCTTAGCTTTCCCCCTAAGAGAAAAGGGAAGAAGTCTGATCCGTATAGCATCCGTTGGGACCCCATTAATCTTTATAGTGTCACACAATTCCAAGAACTCATCTAAATGCTGATTTGGGTCTTCAGTTGGTGACTCGCTGAATTACAATTGTTGGACCATCTGGATCGATGATGTCTTAATCTCAAAGTTGTTGGCTTCTATCCGTGGTCTAACAATGGAAGACTAACGTGCATTAGCATTGGGAGTTCCATAATCCCTCAACCTTCATTATGGATTGGCAATTTGGTTAGTGGTGTCCGCCATGTTGTCTTCCATAAATTCCTATGTTCTTCTTTCTCTTCTAATATTACGAAGTGTCCTCTTAACCTCAAGATCAACGTGGATAATAAGATCTCCTTGACTTCTCGTTCTACACATAAGAAAGAAACAACACCTAAAAGTTCAAAGAAAAAAAATAAAAGAAAGTTAAAATAAGATTAAAAATAGAAATAAAATAAAATGAAAATTACTTAAATCAACCAAATTGCCGTTCGTGTTAATATCAACACGATCCCCGGCAACAGCGCCAAAAACTTGTTATTAATTTTTTGCAAGCGCACGAATCGTACAAGTAGTAAATAAAGATCATTCCCACAAGAATCGATTGATTACTAACTCTTACGGCTATTTTGATTGTTTAAGCGAATAAAATCGATAAAGAAGGTTTAATTAAAATTAATACGAAAAGTAAACAATTGAAACTAGAAAAGATGAGATTTAACAAGGATTTAAAGCTCTAGGATTCGGAATCCACTACACTACCCCCTACAATAAATTGTAATCCTATCTTTGTTAATGTTCAATTATATTCTTGAAGGCGATTTGTCCTAATTTATTTAAAGCCCAATTTCTTGGCACTAAAAACGTGCTAAAACTTCATTAACCCCATTCTTATGGTAATTATTCCAAGTTCCAACCCATTAAGATTCATAACAATCGTTTACCCCTCGAAGGATTTAAGCCTATGTCTAGGTCTCAATTCCTAAGTTCAATTCCTAGATTATCAAGCAATTAGATTTCATATTTTGATCCTTCACCTAAAGCCTAAAATCATGTAAATATGGCGTGCAACATATCACAAGTATTAACCATACCAAGAATGAATCAAGAACAATAATTTTATTAACAAAAAATCAAATTAACAATTCATAATAAGGAAATAGAGAGTTTCATCCTAATCCTAGAAAAGGGGTTATAGCCGCTAATGGCCATCGCAACACAAACAAAACAAGGATTAAAGAAACAACCATGATTGATAAACAAAAAGAAAAGATGGGAAGATGGAGATGGAGAAAAGAACTTCAATGGTTGATCTTCAAAGAGTCTTGCTCTTGCCTTCAAAACCTTTGCCTTAGAATCTTTGCACTTCTCCTCTCAAAACCTGCTGTCACACAAGTCTCTAGCCAAAAGTCTCCTTTAGGTTTAAGGATTTGCCCTATTTATAATGATTTGAAGGCAAAATAGCTTAATTTTCACATCAGGAAGCCTCACACGGCCATGTCTCCTTTCGACACAGCCGTGTCTTGTGAAATCTACATTTCAAGATTTTAAGTGAGACACGATCGTGTGTCATTGAGACAGGGCTGTGTCTCATATTTAGAAGCTTTCTTCAAGTTAGACAAGGCAGTGTGTCATTGAGACAGGGTCGTGTCTCATAGTCAGAAGCTTTCTTCAAGTTAGACAGGGTCGTGTCTAACTCCTAAATCTCTTTTGAGTTGACACAGGGCCTTGTCTAAGCCAAAATTGCCCTCTTTTGGTCTGAAAATGAGATATCTTCTCTTGCTTTCACTTCAAATGTGTTAAATCTCTCTTATTCTGCATAAACGAAGATAATTGATAAGAGTCCATCCAAAATTCATCAATAATCATAATCAAATCATCACAATTCATCCATTTAAGGGCTATAAAACATAGGTTTATCAATAACCGGTTATGTAACCGGTTATTTTCGTGGCTTAAAAAAAGGTGGCTTTTGTGAGGAGTGAATAACCGGTTATGCTCATTTCATAACTGATTATCTGTGTAATCCAGAGAGCACCAAATAACCTTAAAATGAATCATAACTCTTCCAAACAATAACTGGCTATTTCATCACCAAAACTAGAAATTCTTTATGTTTTCAACCTTTAGAGAACTAACTCATGCCCTTTTTGAAATCAAATAAGCTTGGCTTCATTCCATCCACTCTTAAACATCCAAATTCAGTCCAAAAATATATTTATCTTCTTAAAAAAAATACCAGAAACCATATTTCTGTAGTAGGAGCTTGAGATTTGAGACTTGGTGGACTTAAGCATGGATCAAGCACTTTCAAAACAAACTTGGAGGACACTCCGACGCTCAAGTTAGTATTGGATTCAAGATAAAATGTAAGATAATTATGCAATGAACTCAATTATGCATCACATGACACATTATGCAACAAAATTGCTTATTATGCAGAAAAAGATGAATTATGTAGCAAGATTGTGCAGCAAGAGTTTAGATGCATGATTGGTCCAATATGTCAAGTTCACTTCTTATATAAAAGAATGCTTCTTTTGTCAAAGGCTTAGTGAAAATATCAGCAAGTTGTTTAGTGGTTTCAACAAACTCAAGCATGCAATCATCTTTTTTAACATGATCTCTTATAAAGTGATGCCTAATTTCAATGTGTTTAGTTCTTGAGTACAAAATGAGATTTTTAGATAAATTGATTGCATTAGTGTTGTCACACCTAAAAGGGATATGATCAAGCTCAAGACCATAGTCTAGAAGTTGTTGTTTCATCCAAAGGATTTGAGCATAACATCTCCCAGTTACAACATATTCAGCTTCAACTGTAGACAATGCCACACTATTTTGTTTCTTGCTATGGCAAGAAACTAGTGAGCTTCCAAGCAAGTGGCATGTCCCACTAGTACTTATCCTGTCCATTTTGCATCCAACAAAATTAAAATCGAAATAACCAGTTGGGCTACATGAGGTACCCTTAGGGTACCACAAACCCATTTGTGAAGTGCCTATTAGATATTTCATAATTCATTTTACAGCACATAAGTGTGATTCTTTAGGATTAGCTTGATATCTAGCATACAGGCACACACTAAACATAATATCAAGCCTACTTGCTGTAAGATAAAGGAGTGAGCTAATCATACCTCTATATTTTGTGATTTCTACAAATTTACCTCCTTCATCCTTGAAGGCTACACGAAAATCAAAGGAAAGGAGGAGACTAGGAGATCCTTGTCTTCAAGAGGTAAGAGGGAGATTTAATCTCATCAACCTTGTGTGGTGATGAGAAAATGGATTGTATGTGTGTAAAGAATCCATAAGGATTCATTTGTGTGGTTGTTTATTGTTTTTCCTATTTGTGGTTGATTTTGTTTGCAAGTATGTTTATAGTCTTTAAAATATATTGTATGTGTTTATAGTTTTTAAAATATATTGCATGTGTTTATAGTTTTTAAAAATATATTGTATGTGTTTATAATTATATGATTATTAAAGTAGGATGTGAATAACATGTAACGATTTGCATGAGTGTTCCAAAGAACACCATAGAGGCTCACGGCTTCTCCAAGAAAAAGAGAAACAAAATGTTCTCAACCATTTTTTAAAATAATGATTTAATGAATCTAGGTGATACATTGAATTTAAGAATAATTTAGAAGTTAGATAATGATTTAATGATTAGTTGTGAAGGATAGGTTAATTATGGCCAACATGCCATTTAATATACAATTAAATTCCTAAGTTATTTTCTAAGGTAGGTTAAGTAACTAATTTACAAAAGAATTTGATTCCAATGAATCTTTGAGAAATGAAATGAATGAACTTAGCTCTAGAATTCAAAATTAGCAGAATTTATAATTAGCAGAATTTATTATAAGCAAGAAATAAAGTGAACGCTTGAAAAATACTAACGTAGAGCTCACTCTCTGAGTTTTGAAGCGCGTTAGCAAGTTTCAAAGTGTAACTATTGGGTAAAATTAAAATAAACAGAATTTAGAGGAAAACGTCAAAAATACCATATACTGATTTTATAGGCAAAATGCTGCCAAAATTTATTAAAATTAGACAAATAAAATGAAAAGATTCCATAATATATTTATAACATGTGAAAATATTCTACGTAGTTTAAAAGTATTAGATATAGTCTACATATATTTAAAATGATGATTTTTAAGCTGTAAGATTAAGAAAATGATTTAAAAATCTTACGCGATTGAAAAAATGATTTAAAAACATTACATGATGTTCAAAAATATCAAAATATATTTATGCGATTTTAAAACATTTGTAAAAGCGACGCGATTGTGAAAATGCGATAAAATTTCTACGCGATTAAACGATACAGTGAGTTTTACTATCGGGCTAAAGTGGTGGACCCAGACATGTTGTAAGATAGCACTGTCAAGTGAAGACATACTATATTTTGGTATACTGAGACTGAGGGTATTTTCATAAATATGGTAAAATATTGGAACTAAGGGTACTTTGGTAATTTTTTATCATGCTTTGAGAGTTTTGTCAATTTGGTTGATAATTGGCAATTGATTGACGAGATGAATTACACCGGGTTGTGGTGTGATAGGCGTAGTGTGGTTCATTATTTGAACTTGGAGGCGTTAGTGTGCGGAGAATCCTATATGTAGACAGTGGTAGCACCTCTGGGCCGTGGTAACGGGCAACACACTAATGATCTCGACAAGCACTATCGAGATCTTGAGAAGACTATTATGTACAATGCCTGTAGTACATGATGTTTGGACTGTGTACTACTACACGATGTTTGGACTGTGGGCTATAGACACAACGTTAGACAGTGCAATAGTTTGGTTGGGCAGCCAAAAGTACTATTAGTTCTTTTCGGATCATTCTCTCCGATATCCGTATTTAGCTCCATGTAGTAGGAACGAGTCAGTGTGTGTATCATTCATTATCTGCATTTTAATGTTTATTATAATCTGTGATAAAATGCATGATGTATTAAATTGCTATACTATATATGATATAATGGTATGTGTTATTGTAATATTTGTCTGTATGTCGTTTTCTTTATTGCCATGCTGGTAATGATGTAGATTGTCTCACATCTTTATTATATTATTCTGTCTGTTTCTATTTTATGTTTATATCATCAAAGACTACAATAGCGGCAAGAAGAGGTCAATTAGGTTTCTTTAGACTACAGTTTCTCGATGGCCCTGAGGCTTGGTAGGTCCACTGGGACACAGGACACATAGAGTACAGTGGTGACGTTACTTTATCAGTAAGTAGGACTCAACATGGGTTCGTTACTACACGTTATACGGTTGCTTTTGTAGAGATTATTTTACCTATTAGGGAGTTGTGGAACGAATTTCACTATACTCCTAGAGAGAACTTCGACATAGTTTTGAGTCGAATTTCTATAGGTCAAGACATTCCCAACTAGGGAATTTGTCTTATGACAAGGGCTCATGTCTTAGGGGTTATGTTTCAGTAGTATGCTGTCTTTTACTGTTTCTATTAAATATTAATAGTTGTAAATTAATTGTGTACTTCAGACAAGAATCATATGTATATTATGGTGTGTGATTATGTTTGTTTTATTTTTTGTTTCGTGTTATTTTACTTAAGGTTATAAATATAAAAGGAAAAACTTTTACCACTAATATTATTTATGTACCAAACGTTTTACAACTTGGGTAAGAATTTTATTTTATTTTATTTTATTGCATCATAAATGTGATACTCCCACAAGGGTGTTACAATCCTTGTCCAAATAACAAGAAGTGCTCATTGGTTTAGCCATATGCTTGGCATTGACCATTCCAAACTTCTTTAATAGTTTCTTGTAATACTTGAATTGACTTATGAAAGTCTCATCACTTGTTTGCTTGATTTGGAGACCAAGGAAGAAGTTGAGCTCACTCATCATTGACATCTAAAATTCATTTTGCATAATATTGGCAAATTCCTTACAAAGAAAGTTATTAGTAGCACCAAATATTGTATGATCAATATATATTTGAACAAGAAGAATGTCATGCTTTTTATGTTTGATGAAAAGAGTAATGTCAACATTTCCTCTAGAAAGGCTTTTTTCTAAAAGGAACTTGCTCAACCTTTCATACCAAGCTCTAGGAGCTTGTTTTAAGCCATACAATGCCTTTTTCAATTTGAAGACATGGTTGGGCAGTTCAAAGTTTTCAAAACCAGGAGGTTATTCTATATACACCTCTTCTTGTATAAAACCATTTAAGAAAGCACTTTTAACATCCATTTGAAAAAGTTTGAAATCTATGATGCATGCATACGCAAGTAGCATTCTTATGGCTTCTAATCTAGCTACGAGAGCATATGTTTCTTCATAATCTATTCGTTCTTCTTGATTATAGCCTTTTGTAATCAACCTAGCTTTATTTCTTATTATTAAATCTGTTTCATCAAGTTTGTTCCTAAAGACCCATTTGGTGCTAATTATGGGATGATCATTAGGCCTTGAAACTAATTCCCAAACTTGATTTCTCTCAGATTAGTTTAGTTCTTCTTGCATGACCGAGATCCAATGTTCACCAATAATGGCCTCATTTATGTCTTTAGGTTAAACTTGAGAGACAAAAGTCATATGGTTACATGCATCTCTAAGAGAGTATCGAGTGATTACCTTTTCTGATACATCACCTATCAATTTGTCAAGAGGATGATATCTTGATGTCTTCCATTCCTTGGGAAGGTCCATGATTTATGAATCCTCTTGCCTTGGGGGATCAAATCAGCTTTCTTCTTGCTTTTTGGCTTCCTTTTCTTGATTCTCCAAGTGAGTCTTTGCCAAACTTTCTACAACATCATCAACTAAATCCTTTCTCAGACCAGTTAGGTTAGTTTCATCAAATGCAACATGAATTGATTCCTCAATGGTCATTGTTCTCTTATTATAAACTCTAAAGGATTTACCACTAAGAGAATAACCAAGAAATATTCCCTCATCGAATTTAGTATCAAAGTTGCCTACATTATTTTTTCTATTATTTAAAACAAAACATTTGTAACCAAAGGCATGAAAGTGAGAGATGTTTGGTTTCCTTCCTTTGTATAGTTCATAGGGTTTTTTCTTTAAAAATTGCCTTACCAAAGCCCTATTCATAACATAACAAGCGGTACTTACTTCATCCGCCCAAAAATACTTAGGAATATTAGTTTCATTGAGCATAGTTCTTGCTAACTCTTCTAAAGATCTATTTTTCCTTTCAACCACTCTATTTTGTTGTGGAGTTCTAGGAGTAGAAAAATTATGCTCAATGCCATTTTTAATGCAAAACATTTCAAATTCTTGATTTTCAAATTCCCTACCATGATCACTTCCTATGGATACAATGCTACAATTTTTCTCATTTTGGATAACCTTTGCAAGTTTTCTAAATGCATGAAAGGCGTCATTCTTATGAGCAAGGAATAGAGTCCATGTATATCTAGAGTAATCATCCACAATCATAAGAGCATAGTAATTACCTCCAAAGCTCATAGTTCTTGATGGTCCAAAAAGATCCATATACAAAATTTATAAGGGTCTAGTAGTGGAAACAACATTTTTAGCTTTGAAAGAGATCTTTACTTGTTTACCCTTTTGACATGCATCACAAAGTCTATTTTTCTCAAAATTGAGCTTTGGTAAACCAATTATTAAATCTTTAGAAACAAGTTTGTTTAGGTGATCCATATGAATGTGAGCAATTCTCCTATGTCATAGCCATGAATCACTCTCTTTACTCATAAGACATTTTGCATTTTGAGAGGTAATATCATCGAAATTAATCATATAAGAGAGTGACCCTAAATGGGGTTTCTCATAACCAACACAAAATCAAGTTCCCTACTACCAAGAGAGGTTGAAGAGGATTATCTCCCTCTTACCTAGAGAAGAAAATAAACAATGCGACTCCCTTGGAGCTCCAAGTGAAATTCGGATTCCACCCTTCAAGGAAACCCTAAGAACATCAAAATCACAAGAATCACAATCAAAGCTTGAAAAAGTCATCCATGATCACCATAGTGACCATGGATCACGAAAATGGGATGGAAAGATGATAAAGTTATGAACTTTCACCTCAAAGTCTCCAACTTTAAAGCTTGATGGAGAAAAACGAAAATGGTGAAAATGGATGAACCAAGTGATGCTTTCCAAAGAGAAAAGGTTAGTGGTGATGAGAAGGTTTAATAAATGTGATTATTTGGAACAAACAAAATAAAAATGGAGGATGATGGTGGTGTGTGGCCGGTGGTTTTGGAGAGAAAAGGGGAAGAGAAAAGTTGATTCCTTTGTTGGTGATTTTAACAAGAAGAGAAAAACTTCAATGGAGGGATGGATTCAAGCAAAGTGGTTGCTTGAAATAAATCAATAATGGTGGAAGAAGGAGATGGTGCAGCCGTGGAGTGTAGAGAGAAGGAGGAGAAAATGAGAGAAATATGAAGGTAGAGAGTGTAACACCCCGAACTTTCTATCTAAGGAACAGTAATTTTGACAGTTAACAGAATTCTACTGTTTAGTGATTTCTGTGTAATGTAAAATTATTTTGAATATTTCGTCTGTATATTTGATCGTTTTGAGTAATTTGCTCCGTGTCAGGAAAATAAAAATTTTCGGGCCGGAAAAATTTTATGTAATTTAATTTTTACTGAAAAGTCTTAATTATTTTACGTAATCTGAATTGATATTTGTGAGTTTTCTAATTTTTGTGTGATTATGAAAAATTTTACTGTTTGTGGGCCCAAGGGGTGTATGTGGGCCCAGGTGGCCATACATGGGTCTAGGTGGGTCCCACAAAGTGAAAAAAAATTTTACGCATAGAAAAATTTGTACTGTTTAAACGGAGACAGGGGATCTTACTAAACCTGAATCTGGAAACAGTTTTAGAAAAATTTTTTTACTGTATTTTGTACTGTATTTAATTATCGGACGATAAAAATATAGTAAATATATTCTTTCGTGGGGTTATAACAGATAAAAATAAAATTCTATACTGTTAAGTCAACATTGGTAGTTTGGATATCCACCATCGATTTAATCACCATTGGAGATTTAATCTTGATTTAATCAACGGTGGAGATTTGATCTTAAAAGTGAATAGGATCAATTATAACCGTTGGATGGAAATTAAATCAAGGGTAGAGATTTAGTCTTATAAATGGCTATGACCATTATCAACCCTTGGATGTAGATTTAATCAATGGTGGAGATGGATCATTAATGACCATTAGATTTAGATTTAGATCAATGGTGGAGAATTGGTCATCAAAAATGACTACAACCATTTTGGACCCTTGGATGTAAAGTTTGAAGGAGTAATCTTGACCCTTCATTTTGGAGACACATTCAATGGTTACGATTGCAAGCCAAAAACGATCCAATGGCTCAAATAAAGTCTTCCATCTATAACCTAAACCTAATAGCTATTTTAATCCAAATCATTCTTTTAATCAAGGGTTAGGATAGCTTAGGATGATGGCTATGAAATTTGTCACATTTTATGAAGCATGGAAGGGGGGGACGGTTTGGAGATGCAAGGGAGAAGGGAGACAACTTTGAATAGGCTTTTTAGGCCAAAGAAAAAGATGAAGGCAATAGCCAAGTGTCAAGACCATCAATTATTTTCCTATTGATCATTAATGATCATGTTTTTCAAACTTCACTTTCCACCTTTCTCCAATTCAAGCTACGGCCATGCATAGCTTTGAAGACCAAGTAATTCATTTCTACACTTCATATTATCATATCTTCACCTATTTCACTTAAGTTTCAAGAAACAAACCAAAGAAAACTTCATTCTCTCTCCCTAAAGAAGACCATTCGGCCAAGCACCCTAAACCTCTCCTCCATCACTTTTTAATTTCATACAACCTAGTTTCTTGAATCCTTACCTTATTCTAAACAACTTTCATGTTGAAGACTTTCTCTAAATCTTCCATCTTGAAGGACTTTTACTAAGATCAAGTTATAGAGTTTTGTTGGTGAAGTGTAAGGAAACTTCATTTATTCTTTTCTTTTTCATGTTCTAAACCATGTTTGATCCATGGTTCCTCTTAATCAAGCTTAATATACTAATTTATTTATGTTTGTTTTATGTTCAAGAGACTTTTGTTGGTGGAGATCTTGTTCTAAATCCAAAGCAAGGAGCTTTTGTGGTTCTTCAAGAGGTAAGAGGGAGATCCATCTCACCAACCAAGCATGGTGGTGAGAGATGGTTTTATATTTGATGGATGGTGAATCCATGTGAGGATTCATATCCATGGTCATGTAATAATTTATGTGTGTTATGTGCTTTGATTATTTTTGTCTATGCTTGATATGCTTTGCATGATTTACTTGTGTATGCATGCTTAGTATGATTTTTATTTGCTTATATGGTATGCTTATGATATGCATGATGAAGATATATTGAATATATTATGATGAAAGTATGATAAAACAAGAAATTTTGGCTCCAAAGGCCATAGAGAAGGTCACGGTTTTGAGCTTCCAAAACTAGGGTTTTTATTGAAATTTTTCAAGAACAATGAAGTTAATTTTTGGTCCTTAAACTTAAGCAAATTTTTGGCCAAGACACCAACCAATTTGATGTTCACAAAATTATATTTTCATGAATGATAAAATTGAATGATTTGAGAAGTAAAAAAAAAAAACAAAAGGGTTTATTTTGCAAAAAGAATGCACACGGTTTTGAGTTATGTTTTCATGAATTTATTTTTTTGTAGAAACAAGCATGGAATTTATTTAAGTTAGAAAGAAAAATTATTTCATGGTTTCAATGGCCATCTATAAGGTTTTGATAATTTAGAAAAAATGTTTTGATGTTATAAAATACAAGAATTTTTAAATAAGGATTTTGGAAAGGGAATTAAAGTGTTATCAATTAAGTGAAGTGGAATTTTCATAAATAAAAGAAAAAGAAGATTGAAAGTATTGAACTTCAAATTATTTTAAAGAGAATCAATTTTTAGAAGTGATTTAGAAATATAAAAGAAAACGTTTGTAACTTAAATTTACTAACGTAGAATTTATTTATTGGGTTTTAGAAAACGTTAGGAAATTTAAAGTTAGAAACAGTAAATTAAATCAACTAAATGTGATTTTGTAAGACTAGATCAATAAAAAGTAATTTTGAGAAAATATATTAAGGAAAAGATTTTTGACTAAGAATAAGAAGGGAATAAAGTAAGAAATTATATTATTATAAGAAAAGTCTGAAGTAATATTTTTAAAGTTAAGAAATATTTTACGAAGGGTAAAAACAGTTAAAAATGATTTATGGAACTCAAAAACGTAAATTTTGAGTTACGCAATTTGAAAAATGTTAAAATATTTCTACACAATTTTTAAAGCGTTTAAATATTTTACACGATCGAAATGTTGTAGAAAAAAAATAGCTATGCGATTTAAAAACAAAAGAATATATTTATGCAATTTAGAATATAGTAGAAAATTGTTACGCGATATTTTTTAACGTAACAGAAAATGTTACAAATTGTTGTTTACGTAATAAAATATTACGTGACTGTGAAAACGTGACAAAAATATTTTTGCGAATGAAAAAAATGCGATAATGTAATTTTGCTGTTAATTATACAGTAAACTTTACATTTGAAATCAGTATATGAATGTCGTACAAGAAATTGAGAAATTTTCCTGTAATTGGCATTAATCCATTTTACGAACGTAAAACAGTATTTGAACCTTGTATGAGAAATTATGTGATTTACCTTTGGTTGGTAATTGGTGCATTACACATGCATTGAAAATGGTCTGATGGACTGTATATGGCTAATTGCCTAGGAGAAACGTACACCTCTTGAGTAGGTGCGATACGCGTAGTGTAGGTCACTTGTGGACCTTGAGGGCATCGGGGTGCGGGTTGCTCGCAATGGGCAGTTGGTAGCTCTTCTGCACCGTGGGTTAGACCGATGCAACACACCGATGATCCGGACTGAGACACTATTCTTAATCGAGATCTGACAAAGAATGTCGTGTATGTGCTAGATGTGCAAGATATAATTATAGCACTTGGTCTGAGGCACGTGGTACTGGCAGATCTTTTCGATCAATTTCTCCGACTTGAGTTTAGCTCCATGGAGTAGGAAATCGAGTTTATATGTTCATACATTAACATAAATGCTTACATCTGTGAGCTATAATAGTTGTGAAATAATGATTATGATAATTATAAATATATGCTTAGTGTAGATGGCATCTCCTGTAATTATTAAATGTTAATTTTGATTTATAATATGTTGATGCCATATTTGTAATATGACGTGTTTATATGTTATCTCTATGCTAGCATGCTGGTATTGGCGTAGGTGATCTCACCTCTTTGTATGTATATTTGTATATTGTATTTATAATTGGGTGAAGACGTTGAGAAAGAAATAGTACAAGAAGGAGAAGAAGAACTACTTCTCACGGCTGGGAACGCAGAATTTTGACAGTATGACGTCAAGAGCTAGTTTCTTCGGTTATGTACGTCTACAATTTCACGGAGGAGCTGGAGAATGGAGAACAAGTCCCGATGAGTGGGGACTTATTTACGAGGGGTATCTGACTGTTAGTATTAGTAGGTTGTTTCGCGGGGATCCATTTTTCTGTGTGATTATTTTTGTTCATGTTGAATTTCCTTTGCATATCAGGCGACATTGGGATACTAGGAATTATGTCCCTACGAAAATCAGCATAGTATCGTCAGCCCGAACACCTGTCCGTAGGGTTACTCGTCATAACGGATTCCTATCTGCTGAGGAACCCGAGGAGGACCCGTCTGAGGGGTCTGCTATTTAGTTAAACTTGGGCAAGTTTGAACTCTGATATAAGTTATGTGTGTAATTATTTAAGTGTGTTTGTAGTTTGAGACTTGATTTGTAAATAAATAATCCTGACAGCATGTTTGTAATATGTATATGATGTAAACTATGTGTGAGGTTGCTATAATATTTTATTTTCCGCTAAGTTTATTTTATAGTTGTCAAAGAAGAAAGAAAGAAAAAAAATTTTACAACTCATATTTTTATTACAACATCACCTTATATGGAACTTGGGGGTAATTTTGGTAAATAAGTAACATAAATGTGACACCCTACGGTGGGTGTTACAGAGAGAGAAAGTGATAGTAAGAAAAGGTGATGACTTTTAGGGTTTGAGATTAGATAGTATGATTTAATTAAGTGAAGCACAAATTCCTTGGCTCCAAAATGGGGCTGCTGCCGTGTGGGAGAGGGAGAGGAGAGAAAGAGTGGTTAGCTTCTTTGAGAAGCTTGGAAGCTTTTCCAATAAAGAATGATTTGATTAGACATAAAGAGGATTGCTTTAGGATAAGATAAGGTGATAAAGTAATTAAATAATAAGGTGATTAGGATCTTACTACAAGCTATTACCCAGTGGATAATTGTTACAGTACACAAAGCCAGTATTAATTATCCAATGAATAATAGAGCGTATCGTAAAATTTTAATAACGGTACGTACAAAAATTTTATTTATCAGATAAAATCTCAAAAAATATAAACTTCGTAAATTGTGCCCGGTCTCGGGTTTTGTAAGATCCCCCATCGACATGTCCACAGTTCAAAGTTTACTAGCCTTAGGGAAAATATTTCGTTTTCTCGATTCCACTCAGTGCGCACGCAAAATGAAGGATATAATAAAATATTCGACATTTCTAGAAAAATTCTTAAAAATCACAAATATTAAAAAATGACTATTTATCCTAAAATAAATAATTTTTGGGGTGTTACACTGACTCTGCTTAGTGTGCATGCAAAATGAGGAATATATTAAAATATTCAACATTTCTGAAAAAATCAACAAAAATTCTCAAAAATCACAAATATTAGGAAATGATTGTTCATCACGAAACAAACAATTTTTGAGGTGTTACACTGACTCTGCTCAGTGTGCACGTAAAATGAGAAATATCTTAAAATATTTGACATTTCAGGAAAAATCCTGAAAATTCTCAAAAATCATAAATATTATAAAATGACTATTTATGATGAAACAAATAATTTTTGGGACATTACAGAAATCAATTTCTAGTTCGTCAATCTTCAAGTATTTCTTTAAGCTTTGCTTCAAATCTCAAGTTCATGAATCTTAAGGTAAAGTTCTTGAATCTTCTATCTTGCTTTATTTTTAAAGAGTGTAAAGCCATACTTTGACCTATGGTGATCTTATTCAAGCCCTAGATACTAATTCTTGTGTGTTTGCTTTGATTCTAAGAACCTCTTGGTGAAAAAAGTTCGCTACACTAGGACTTACAAGGAGCAAGAAGACTACACTTAAGGTAAGAGGGAGATTAACCTCATTGACCATACTATGGTGGTGAGGAACGAATGATTGTGTTGGGATTGGAGAGTCCACGTGAGGATTCATCCACTCGATTGTGTGACTTTGATTTGTGTTTGCTTGATTTGGTATGGTTATATGTTGTTGTTGTATGCAAAGATGATTTTTGATGACTTAATAATAGTATGTGATTTTGATATTGAACATGAATTTAATTGATTGTGATGATTAAAGTAAGTGGCATGCTATGATTGTATTGAGAAAGAATAATTTATTTGGTTTCCTTTGACCCTTGAGGCTCACGGCCATTTTAGCCCAAGAAGAGACATCCATGAGAAAAATATTTGGTTATCAAGGACTTAGATGATTAGGTGATAAAGACATGATCTATAAGGTTACAAGTTGAATGAGAGAGGAAATAAAATTTTACCAATCTAAAGAAATTGATTTTTGGCCATAATACTTGATAATTAGAAGTAAGAGTGAATTGAAGACCTAAAATATTGGATAATGAGGGGGAAGAGTAATTGGGATGGAAAGAATTTTATTTAGAAGTTGAATAATGGACGTTTTAGAAATAATGTTAGGAAATATTGTTTAGGTGATTTAGAAGACAAATTTGGGGTTTAGGGATATATGAGTAAGATTGAAGATAATTATAATGTCATAATTTGAGGAGTAATAACTTTTGGATGTACCAAATGGAAACAAATTTGGAGATAATCGGAATCATGGAAAATGATTTATCAGTGGTAAATCTAGGTAACTTGACAATCGAGAAAATTAATTAAGAATTTATAAGATAAGAATGGAAAAGAATAAATTTGATCTTTAAGGAAAAGAGTGATTTTCAGTCTTGAGAGGAAAAACAAGCTTGAGAAAGAAATAGAGAAAATTTAAAAGACTTAGATGAAAAAGGAAAGGAATGGTGAGGTAAGGACATTCGTTTTTTTTAGGTTTTCATAAATGATATGAGGATAGGTCATTCGAGGAACTTAGTTAGAAGAAACTGGTGATTTGGGTTAAATTCTATCTTCATTCTTGAGAGTATGATAATTAAAGACTAAAGAAGACCTAATGTTTCTATATACTAGAGGAATTGTGAAAATGCTCCACGTGATTTGGTAATAATGATTCTTGAATTTGCACGACTGAAATACTTTGTGATAGCATGCATTAACATTGTGCCTTGGGCCGACGTACTGGACCCAAGTGGATTATGAATTTGACATTATGCCTTGGGCCGACGTACTAGACCCAAGTGGATTATGAATTTAGCCTTGTGCTTTTGGGGTGAAGTGCTAGACCCGAGTGGATCATTGATATTATGTAGTTGTATGGGTGGCTATATAATATCATTAATACTAATGGTATTGAACAATCGTATGGGCAGTTGCCTTAATACTGTTGGGAACAGTACAATGGTGGTTTGATTTCTTGAGCATGCACTTGAGTATTAGATTGTCGGCTTATGATGCCTAGGAGTGAGTGAGAATTTGGAAAAGTGTGATCCCGGATGGATCTTAGGGGGCGTCAAGGCGAGGTGATCCACCTAGTGACCACTGTCACATTGTATTACCCTAGTCGTGGAAAACTGTTGCAACGCACGACGAGGACCCGACAAGCACTATTCTTTTCGTGATCCGGCGTACACTGTCTTGTGAGGGGGGACAGATTTTCTGGAACGCTCATCTCTGAACCTTAACTCCATGGAGTAGGATTTGGTTGCATTGTGTACCAATTTGTTTTTATTAATTTTCAAAGTGGCAAATCTGAAACAATTCCCAATAAATGGAAAATGGGTCTAGAAATTGAATTTTGAGATGAAATTTTGCAGACATATTTAAAAAATTATGTAGAAGGTGTCCACCAATTTTTGTAGAATTCCATTAAGTAGTTGATTTTTTATGATTTTTCAAATGAAATCGAGAGAGCGCAAAAAATTTTGATAATTAGAATCATGAGCTACAAACTGAATTTTGAACTGATTTTTTGTAGGCAAGTTTTAATTAACATAACTAGTGTGTCCACCAAATTTCATAGCATTTTAGAAAGTTTTGAATTTTAGTATTTTTCAATAAAGTGGAGAATAACTGAAAAGTCTGATAACATAAATGACTTAGAAAATGGCATAAGTTGCTTAGTCGAAGGAAATAAATAAAAAGAATTTATTTTTAGGTCACAAACATGTGGATGAGGATGTAGTTAAACTTTGAGAGTAAACTGATTTAGTTTGGTATTTTTAAGCACACAGAAAGAGTGTTTTAATACCGGCTTGACTTAGCACAGATATGAAAATTTAAGAAAATGGTGAAATAAGAATTGAGATGAATCTTAGGATTTAGTTTAAAACTTTTGAAAGTTAGGAAACTTAATTTAACAAAATCTCAGTGTTCTTAACAGATATAAAGTTTCAATACAAAAACTTAAGTTGCCTTTGTTTCCAACCATTCTTATCTCTTTCTTTTTATTGAATTCCTTGTTGTTTCTCTACTCTTACACGACTCTTCAGCAAAGAAAGGAGAGAGCAAAAACAAGAGGAAAAGAAAGAGAAAGAAGAGAGGAAGAGGAGGAAAACAAAGGGGAAGGCTAAGACTTAAAGTTCACCAGTCAAATACCTTGAGGTAGGGGAGTTTACTTACTCATCTTAATATTTCTTACTTCATCTTGCATGAAGTTAGTTTGTATGATTAGAGAAAATGGGTTTTGAGAAGCAAAAAACTATTTTCTTTGATTAGTTCTTGTTCCCAATGGTTGAGAACAGTTAGTTTCAACTTAGTGGATGCAAGAGAGTCATTTGTGTTTAGAGAAAGAACCATTTGGCTCCTTAAGTATGGAGTTATAAAATGGGTATTAGAGATATGAGTTTGAAGCTAGAATCATATATTTATATTCAACTTTATAGTTAGTGATTGATTCTTGTTATTTCTTTCACTTACGTCTTGGTTTGAATACATTATATGATAAGTTTTAAAGTATAAAAGTAGAAGAGTAAGAAAGCATCGAAGAAAAGTGTGAAAAGGCCCTATTTCTGGTGCAATTTCGCACAAGATAACCAATTATCACATAAGGATAATCAATTATTGTGTGATTTCAAAGAGCCTACTATCATGCCAGATATAGATAATTGGTTAGCCCATTTAGGTAACTAGTTATTCGTTTATGGCAAAGAGGTCTAGGACTCAATAATTGGTTAGTAAGAAAGAGTTAACCGATTATTTAGTCTCAAAATAGATTATGAGGAGTCCTAACTAATTATTTGAGATAATAACCGATTAGGGACTAGCTCAAACAGAATTATAAAGGGTCTAACCGATTATCCTTATAGAATAACCAGTTATAGGCATAAGAAAAACAAAGTTTTGCACTCTTAGGGTTAAAAGTAACCCTAGTAGAGCTATGTATTAGTGATTAATGATCCAATCAAGATAAGTTAAGAATAATAGAAGCTCTAGATGCTTTAGTTACACCTTTATGGTTGAACATGTACATAAAAAGTTACTCATTTACTTTAATAAGTTTGAGTTAACATAGTAAGTATATGCTAGTTTTAGAGAAATTCTCTATTATCTCATTAAGTTAGATTGAAATGGAGTGTTTGGCAAGAGTTAGTTCCTTTATTTATTAAAGTTGAACTATAACACAATAATCCTAACTAAGGGAGCAAGACAAGCCCCTTGACCTTGCAAAGGAGTGAGAAAAACACTTTACTAAGGATGGAGTTGTGAGACAAGGGAATGAGAAAAGCACATTGTCATGGTAAAGGAATGAGAGAAATACTTTATCAATTATGGTAGAGGATTGAGAAAAGCACTCATGTAAATGGTAGTAAAGTGAGAAAAGTTAATTACAAAGGGCAATGGGATGAGTTAAGTCCTATGTTAGGTAAAGGAGTGAGCTACACACTTTGCCAAGTGAAATTGATATTCTACGATTGTATAGACAGTTGTTTGATATCGATGGTAAATTAATAAGTTTATAGTTTATAATTTTACCTATGTGTGTTTTTATAATAGTGCCATGAGATATATATTTTATTACTTAGAATTTTTTTGTTCTCAATCCATTTTATGTTTTATGGCAAAGTAGGTCAAGACCCTCCTGAAGGGAAAAAGAAAAAGAAAAAGAAGAAAAAGCATCAAGAATAGATAGTTTTAGTTTATGTTTTGATGAACAACTTTTGTAAATTTTGTTACTTTGAGTTGCATAAATTTGTATGTATAACATTTGGCCCTTTCATGCTTTTGATGTATATATGTATAATCATTTTAGTTATGGCTCTCCATAATTATTGGTTCAAATATTATGGGTTAGAATGTTGTTTAAGTTAGTAGTAACATAACTAATACTATTTATCTTTATATATGATAGATATATCGAGATATTTGTTTTTGGGTATTACATTATGGTATCAGAGCATTTCATTCTGTTAAGCCGGGGTATGAACTGACTATGCTTAGGCATGTTAGGAAACTTTGTTATGTGTTGTGCATTTGTTGTGTCTTTTGTGAGATGTTTGCCTGACTTGCCTTTTGTTTGAATGTTATTAGCTACTGTTTCACTTTTACATGATATTAAGACTAATAAACTCAATATGTAATATTTTTTGTGTACAGGAAACTATGGCTTCACCAAAACATAATAGAGGAAATGAGAATTCTTCTAGTGAGGGCCCTAATATGGCTGAGGAAGTGATGGCAATGGCTAAAGCTATGCAAGAGAAAACAGTCGTTTCCAATAGGAAGTTGGAGAGGTTGGAAGCCGATCGACCTCAGCAACTAGTACCACCACCAGTTCAGCCGGTGCAACCAGTCCAAGAGGTACCTGTAGGAAGAAATTAGAACTTCCAAGACCTCTCAGAATTCAGAAAGTCTAACCCATCATCCTATAAGGGGGAGTACGACCCAGTTAGAGCGGAGGGTTGGCTCAAGGAGATGGAAAAGATTTTTACTGTCATGGCTTGCTCGGATGAGCAGAGAGTGCTCTTTGCTTCTTATATGTTGGATAGGGAAGCAGAGGATTGGTGGATGGATGGAAAAATAATGTTCGATGTGTCAGGGACTTTAGTCATGTGGGAGATCTTCAAAAGTTCCTTTTTGGAGAAGCTTTTCCTTCAAAATTTTCAAAATGCAAAAGAGATTGAGTTCTTGAAGTTAGAGCAAGGCAGTATGTCGATTGGTCAATATGTGGCCAAGTTCAACGAGCTGTCAAAATTCTCATCCTATATTAGATTCAACACTAATGAGAGATGGAAGTGTGTGAAATTTGAAGAATGATTGAGAGAGGACATCAAGAGGATGATACGACCTATGGAGATCATAGACTTTCCTTCACTAGTGAACAAGTGTAGAATAGTAGAATCGAGTTGTCTCCAACTTCAACCAGAACAAAAGACACAAGATTTTCAAAAGTAGAAGAGGTCTGATGAAAAGAAGAGTACTCCTAAACTGGATTACCCACAAGACAAAGGTAAGCAGGTCCAAGGAGGAGCAGCGGGACCTAAATGTCACAAGTGTGGGAGGTTTCATGGAGACAGGCCTTATGGCCAACCGGGGCATATGGCCAAGGAATGTCCACAAAAGTAGAAAGCTACATTCACCCCAAAACCGCAAGTTCTAGGAAGAGTTTACAATTTGAGCGGTAAAAAAGTGACTCAGTCTACAGATCTGATGCAAGGTAAATGCATAATCCATAATCACCTTCTAACTGTTTTATATGATTCGGGAGCATCACATTCCTTTGTTTCTTATGATTGTGCGAAGTTGTCAGGTTTACCTATGAAAGACCTTCCTTATGACTTATCTGTTTCCACTCCCACTAGTAAATTAGTTACAACTTCTAAAGTAGGTCTTTATAAATCTTATTTGTTTACCCCTTGTAAATATTCATATCATTCTCGACATAGGTTGGTTGTCCTTTAACCATGTGGTTTTAAACTATGTAAATAAAACCCTTGCGTTTATGTCAGATATATCTACTAAAGTTATCCCTTTTGAGTCAATGTATCTCAATGAAAACCAGGTGAATCACTGTTTAGAGGAGGGTGCTCAAGGTATGTTCTCCTTTTCTCTCTTAGCACAGTGGTTGAGCAGGGTTTAGGTGATATACTAATAGTGAGGGAGTACCTAGAAGTATTCCCTAGTGATATAGTTGAGTTGCCACCCACGAGAGAAATAGAGTTTTTTTATAGATTTAGTATTGGGAATTGGACCTATTTCTATAGTACTCTATAGGATGGCACCTCTAGAACTAGCAGATCTTAAAAAGTAAATAA
This sequence comes from Ormosia semicastrata, assembly GCA_029884595.1. Classification (NCBI taxonomy): domain Eukaryota; kingdom Viridiplantae; phylum Streptophyta; class Magnoliopsida; order Fabales; family Fabaceae; genus Ormosia; species Ormosia semicastrata. Next base: position 287,066 of record JAQQTO010000060.1, on the reverse strand, counting down.
AGGAATTGTTAGATAATGAATTCATAAGATCGAGTGTTTCTCCTTGGGGAATACTTGTATTGCTGGTGAAGAAGAAATATAGTACCATGAGGCTTTGTATAGATTATAGACAGTTAAATAAGGTAACTATCAAGAACAAGTACCCATTGCCTAGAATAGATGATCAGATGGATCAATTGAGAAGAGCATCAATGTTCTCAAAGATTGATCTAAGATCAGGATATCACCAGATAAGAGTTAGGGAAGAAGATATCCCTAAAACCACTTTCAGGACTAGGTATGGACATTATGAGTATCTTGTGATGTCCTTTAGGTTAACAAATGCACCAGCGGTATTCATGGATTACATGAACAAGATTTTTAGACCTTTCCTAGACAAACTAGCCTAGTTGTACTTATAAGAGATAGTTAGGTTGCATGAAATTTCCCTCAATATAGTTTCAGATAGAGATCCTAGATTCACATGTAGATTTTGGGGAGCCTTGCAAAAGGCCTTCGAGACTATGTTAAGCCTTAATACGACATACCACCCACAAATAGATGGGCAATTAGAGAGAACTATCCAGACCCTGGAGAACTATCCATCATGTAACACCCTAATACAAATATCTCAATATATTCTTCATATACAAAGATAATAGTATTAGTTATGCTACTACTAACTTAAACAACATTCTAACCCATAATATTTGAACAAATAATTATGGAGAGCCATAACTAAAAGGGTTATACATATATACATTAAAAGTCTCAAGGGCCAAATGTTATACATACAACTTTATACAACTCAAAGTAATAAAATTTACAAAAGTTATTCATCAAAACATAAACTAAAACTATCTATTCTTGATGCTTTTTCTTCTTTTTCTTTTTCTTTGTCCCTCAAGAAGGTCTTGACCTGCTTTGCCATAAAACATAAAATAGGATGAGAACATAAAAATTCTCAGTAATAAAACATATATTTCATGGCATTATTATAAAAATACACATAGGTAAAATTATAAACTATAAACTTATTAACTTACTATTGATATCAAATCACTGTCTATACAATTGTAGAATATAAATTTCACTTGGTAAAGTGCATATCTCACTCTTTTACCTAGCATAGGACTTAACTCATCCTATTGTCCTTGGTTATAAGCTTTTCTCACTTTACTACCATTTACATGAGTACTTTTCTCACTCCTCATGTGCTTTGACAAAGAGTTTAACTCACTACTTTGTCCTAGGTAGAGTGCTTTTCTCACTCCTTTACCATAATTAGTAAAGTGCTTCTCTCACTCCTTTACCATGACAAGGTGCTTTTCTCACTCCCTTATCTCATAAATCCATCCTTAGCAAAGTGCTTTTTTCACTCTTTTGCAAGGTCAAGGAGCTTGTCTCACTCCCATAGTTAGGATTGTTGTGTTATAGTTCAACTTTAATAAATAAAGGAACAAACTCTTACTAAACACTCTATTTCAACCTAACTTAATGAGATAATAGAGTATTTCTCTAAAACTAGCATATACTTACTATGTTAACTCAAACTTCTTAAAGTAAATGAGTAACTCTTTATGGACATGCTTCTTTTCAACCATAAAAGGTGTAACCAAAACTTCTAGAGCTTCTATTACTCTTAACTTATCTTGATTGGATCACTAATCACCAATACATAACTCTACTAGGGTTACTTTTAACCCAAAGAGTGCAAAATTCTATTTTTCCTAGGCCTATAACCAGTTATTCTATAAGGATAATCAGTTAGACCCCTTATAATTCTGCTTTAGGCTAGTCCCTAACCAGTTATTGTCTTAAATAATCAGTTAGGACTGCTCGTAATCTATTTTAAGAAACTAAATAATCGGTTAACTCTTTCTTGCTAACACTACAAAAAATTAGGTAAATTACGACATTTTTTTTGCATATTACGGCGGTTTTAACCGCCATTTTTTGCGTTAGTGGCAGTTTCCACAACTGACGTAATTTTCATCGCCGTTCGGTATAATACGGCAGTTTTTTGTTAACCGCCACGATAATCGCCACAATTTACCATGTACAAAATGGTGGTTCTGTGGTGCGTAAAATGGTAGTTAAAACTGCCGTAATTTACCTAAAATTATGATTTAATTGTGTATAAAATGACGGGATAAACCGCCGTAATTTACCAAGAATTATGGCAATTTTGCCTGCCATAATTTACCAAAAATTATGGCAATTTTAACTGCCGTAGTACACTTAAAAAATTGCTAATAAATTTTTGTAATTGCAGCTAATTACGATAGTTTGAGCTGCCGTAATTTACAAGTAATTACAACAATATAAGACTGCCGTAATCCATAAAAAAAAATTTCAACTAATTTCCATATTTACATCTAATTACGTCAATTTTCATGTTTATTATGACAATTCTTATTTGTCATAATCTACAAATATAAATATAATAATTTTGATTAATGAAATGTAAAAAAAAAATACTCATTAATTTAATTTACCAAATATCAAATTTAACATGAGTACATTAACTTAATAACTGCAAATTATAAGTCATCAACATTTTGATAAATAACATCCTAAATAGTAACATAAATACACAAGTCAAATAACTTCAAATTACATATAAGTCAAATAACTCCAAATTACATATAAGTCAAACAATTAGTAAATTAATTAATGAGAACTTGAAATATCCGCTGATTGATGAGTCTTACTTCCATTACATGATCTTCTTAGGTCATTAGGAGATAGAGCCCCGCTACCTTCATCTGGTACTTACAAGAAGGACAAAATTATATTTGAGATTTTCCAAACATAACAACCAAACATATATAGGCGAGGAAAAAAACAACACCAATAGTTAAGTTATCATCGTAAGTTCATAATAATTATTAAGAAAAAATATGAACACACAAGAAACCCAGTTCTTGGATTGACATTGACATAAGATTATAAAGCATCATTCACAACAAATGAACATAGATAGACCACCCATTCATGCCAATGATCAAACAAACAAAATCTAGAGACTCAACCAGTAAGCAAACCAAAGTCTCAATTCTTCAATATGGTCATTCAAACTAACTTCATGAAAAATGAGCATGGTTTCAGTAATTAGGAGGCAAAAAGGAAATAATCAAGGAAACAGTAAATGCATGATTTCATCCTAGTTTAATTAAAGCTGTGAACAAACATATGAGCATGCATCATGAGTTACTATCACTGTTAAGATAACTAACTCGGCAGAAGAGCAATCTATCTTAGTTTCTCAATCAAATAGTCATCACACTCAAAATTGGAGTATTTAACTCAAAAAGCCAAGCACAAAATCAGCAAGCAACAAACAAAAATAATAAAGGCAACAAGGTGACTTAGCAACCAAGAAATTAACAATGAATAACATAGCTATGCTAAAACAGAGACTTATTTACATAACCCGAGAGGAAGAGTCTCAGCCTGGCCTTCTCTCACTGCTTGATCACAGACCCAAAAACCTTGATGGTGGGAAATTAAGCCTGAAAATAAGTAATAATCAATTAAAGATGGTCTCCAAGCAGTTTGCTTGTCCAGAAAACAATGAAAAATTGAAGCTATCATTTTAGAGAAGATTGAAAGGTTTGACAGTTGTTTAACATGATAACAAGATAGAAATTGCCTCAACTAAGAAAGAATGAAAAACTGTAGCCAGCAAAGTGAAACAATGGTAGAAGAATTTCATCTGAATTCGCTTTCTTTCTTTTAAAACAAAAAATTGCTTTCTCGAAGTGATTATTTTATCTTTTCAAGTATTGCAAAAAATTATTACCACAACTTGAACTGAAGATGTTACCATGGTTAGCATGTGTTTACTGTTAGTTAGAAGTTAGTTAAATTGGTTTGTTGAATCAAGTTAGTTATTTGTTAGTCACTTTCTATTGTTCTATGTAAGTATTGATTTATTGTATACACTTTTCATTTTTCAATAAAATCTCAAATTTGAATTCTCTCATTTCTCTCCTGGATGTCTATTTAAATTATCACTCACTCTAAACACCAAAAGAAAGCTCATCAATCATAACAAATTCTAAATATTTTTCTGTAAAATCTGGCTTACAAACCAATTCTTCTAGCAAGTATCTCGTGCACTGCACTTTGTTCTTTTTTAATTCAGTTAGAATAAAAAAATATATAGATTAAAGGAAAAAAAATTTAAAATTATAAAGGCGATGTGCATAATAATTAGTTTAAAAGAGAATTTGAATTTAAAATTTAAAAGAAGAAAAGTTAAGAATGATAATGTGTCATTCTTTGCTGGAGAGTAAAATAAGAGATTAAGCTACTCTAAAAAATGTGTACTCTAATTTAATAAAAAAGGGTGGATAGGGCTTGCCAAATGCTTAGCAGTTTTCACCATGATTAAGTGATACATAATCTTTACTATTAATACTAGATCACAACTCAACATAAATGTTACATGTAGCTATAGCAAACAAAGGAATATCACAAGAAGGAACATGGCATCAAGCATCAACTTCTTATAAGCATTGGTTTCCAAGGAAAAAAAGCAAAAAATGAATCTATGCAATTGAAAAAGCTTACAGAGGAAGCTCATTCTGATTTGAGACACTTTTTGACAAAGTTGGCAAGCTTCTTTTTATAACGTTCTCCAGTCTCACTGTTGAAACAAATTGCATTGTGTTCCAATTAGTCAGCCAAAAGTTCACACTTCACAGCAATTCAAGTTAAGGAAACCAGATATCACATTAATTTAAAAAAAAACACAAAAGAGTAAAGAAGAAATAATTCAAAGATAGAGGAACTAGAACAATTTCACCATTTCTCCTTGCAAGACAGCCCTTAAAATTAATTTTTCAATTAAGTCCTGCATCAAAGAGCTGCATGCCTTATTTAATTTTTCTTTTCGAAAAGTGGGTGAGTACACCCAAACACAATAGTACAAAGAGAAACCAATATCACCCTATCTCCCCTAACAAACAGGAAAGGAACTATCTGCCTTGTAGTCTGAAATCAAAAGATAAACAAAAATCATCCAAGAAAGAGTATTTTCTTTATAATAAAGGTATCATGCATTAGTTGTCTTTGTTAGATAGCAGCAATTTGATGCTTGATGCATATTGGAGATTCTAAATATGCATCCTGAATTTCCTAGATATGAACAAAATCCCAAAGGTTTCCAAGGCTCCATTTCTTCTCTGGATGGGGAGTATTATTGATTTGGAAAGACAAAATTCCCTTTTAGCCAACATAAAGTCAACTAAGTAGATAGCCAACTCTAAACACATTCATTCATTAATATCCAAGTTCTGAATAACAAGGCCAACAACTTTTCTAGTAGAGTACCAAACTAATGCTATGCATATATATGCACACAAATAAGCACTTCAGTTGGGCTTAGAGATTTTGAAATGATGGTCATGGCCCCACAATGAATCTTCATTCAAACAAAAATTCTCCTTACTTCTTAAAATGCAGTAGGTAATGACTGCCCTTGACAGTGCTTATTTACTTACAGCTAAATAATCTTAAGATGGTTCATTATTTCCCAACAATCATTTGCAGTTCTAGTTCTACGAGTTAGCTTTGCATCAAAATAATATATGCTGATTATAACTTACCCTCACAATTTCTTCATAAGTCTCATCATCGATTTCCACAGTGGTAACAATTTCTTCAACATCACCAAGAATCATATTAAGATGCTGATCATAAGCCTGCAAAATAAAAAATAAAAAAATACCCAGATTGTAATTATCTTCAATTCCAAATTAAAAACCCATAATTTTGCCAAAATTGAACACTCAAAACACAATACCAAAACCTAAAAGTTAATGGGAAGACACAGACACAATGTATACGTTGAAAGTGAAATATTGAAATAGCAAAATGACATTAATTTTGAATTAGTAAGCAGATTTCGATCATAAAGAGAGTGATCAAACTAATGTGAACCAAAAATCCAAACTTTAAGTAGATTTGGAGATACCCAGAACTGCAACTCTCACCCTCGAAGTCAACTTATGGCCATAAAGAGAGATTTCAAGAACTGATCCGATAAAGCATGAAACATAGATGATGGAGGTAGTAGCATACATACATACATACCACTGTCAGAACAGAGCTTGACGTAGATACGCTCGTCGAGGCTAAGCCTGATGAGATCCAGAGGCTTTGGGTAGAGGCAGAGGTTGAACAGATCTGGGCACCTGCGAGCTCGTGTTGGCGCGACGGCTTTGGGGCAGAGGTAGAGATTGAACAGATCTGGGATTTGAGTGAGAATGAGAGTGAGAGCACGAGAAATAGAGAGGGTGAGAGTGAGAGCACGAGGGAGATGGTGAGAGTGAGAGCACGACGGAGAGGGAAGTGAGACTGAGAGTGAGAGTGAGAGTGACACGGTAAGAGTGGGAGGCAGAGCACGAGGGAGAGGGAAGTGAAAATGACAAATGTGAGGGAATTATTTTTGCTGAGAGGGAAATGAAAATTTATGTTTTAATTATATTTTAAAATTAAAATAACGGCGGTTAAAATCGCCGTTTTATTCATCAACTGTCATTTTTTACTTGTAAAATATGACAGGTATATAACTGCCGTATTATACTAAATATTACGATAGTTTTTTTTAACTGCCATATTAAAACTGCCGTAATTTACTTAATTTTTTGTAGTGTAACCGGTTAATGAGTCCCAGACCTCTCTGCCATAAACAAATAACCAGTTATCCACTAAAGGAATAGCACCATATGAAGCATACCAAAAACCCTAAACCCTAAACACAGCACCAAAAACCTTTCGATAATGAAATTTGCCTACAACAATAGTTACCATACTAGTATAGGAATGACACCGTATGAAGCACTATATGACAGAAAGTGTAGGTCACCATTATGTTGGTATGAGGTTGAAGAGAAAGCTATTCTAGGACCTAAAATAGTACAATAGACTTCAAATCAAATCAGAATGATTAGGGATAGGATGGCTGTAACTCAAAGTAGGAAAAAAAGTTATATTGATAGAAGGAAGAGACCTTTAGAGTTCTAAGAAGGAGAACATATTTTCTTGAGAATCACTCCTACAACAGGAATTGGTAGAGCATTGAGAACAAGGAAGTTAAACCCTTATTTCATTGGTGCCTACCAAATTCTTAAAAAAGTTGGGCTTGTAGCCTATTAGATACCCCTTCCTCCCAGTTTATCGAACTTTCATAATATTTTTCGTGTGTCTCAACTCCGAAAGTACAATCTAGATCCTTCACACATCATAAGTTAGTTAAGATATAATTTATCTTATGTAGTATAGTCGGTTAGGATTGTAGACAGAGGAGTCAAAAGGCTCAAAGGTAAGCAAATTCCTCTAGTAAAGGTCGTATGGGGTGGAGCAAACACCAAGGAAACTACATGGGAGCTAGAGTCCCGCATGTAGCAAGAATACCCAAAGTTATTTATATGAGGTAAGCAATACTGGGGACAAAATTTTAAAATGGATAGGAGAAATGTAACATCCTCTTTTTAGAATGTTAGATTTGTATTTGATCATAGAGGTATCATAATACTTGCTTGACAAGCCTGCTTGATTTTGTTACAAATTGAGTTAGTTTAGGCACTTTGCTACAACACAGGATGCGAAAAATAGCTTAAAATGACTCAGAAAGTGGCATAAGTTGCCTAGTTGAGGGAAATAAATAAAGAAAATTTATTTCTAGGTCACAAATATGTGGATGAGGATGTAGTTAAATTTTGAGAGTAAATTGAATTATTTTGGTATTTTTAAGCATACTAAGAGAGCGTTTTAATACCAGATTGACTTAGCATAGATATGGAAATTTAAGAAAATGGTGAAATAATAATTGAGATGAATCTTAAGATTTATTTTAAAAATTTTGGAAGTTAGGAAACTTGATTTAGCAAAATCTAAGTGTTCTTAACAGATATAAAGTTTCAACACAAAAACTTAAGTTGCCTTTGTTTTCAACCGCTCTTATCTCTTTCTTTTTTTTGACTTCCTTGCTATTTTTCTTCTCTCTCATGACTATTCAGCAGAGAAAGGAGAGAGCAGAAATGAGAGGAAAGAAAAGGAAAAGAAAGAGGAAGAATAGAGGAAGAGGAAGAAAATGAAGGGGAAGGCCAAGACTTGAAGTTCACCATTTAAATACCTTGAAGTAGGGAATTTACTTACTCATCTTAATCTTTCTTACTTCATCTTGCATGAAGTTAGTTTGTATGATTAGAGAAAATGGGTTTTGAGAAGCAAAAACTATTTTCTTTGATTAGTTCTTGTTACCAATGGTTGAGAACAGTTAGTTTCAACCTAGTGGATGCAAGAGAGTCGTTTGTGACTAGAGAAAGAACCATTTGGCTCCTTAAGTATGGAGTTAGAAAAATGGGTATTAGAGAGATGAGTTTGAAGCTAGAACCATATATTTATATTCAACTTGATAGTTAGTGATTGATTCTTGTTGTTTCTTTCACTTAAGTCTTGGATTGAATACGTTATATGATAAGTTTTTGTAATTGGCATTGACTAAAGGAATGGTTTTGATGATAACAAACAAGAAAGGAATGGAAATGCTTTGATCAAGCTCCAAGAATATTCAAGATTAGCATATAGGATCTAGATCATGTGTAAAGGTAAAAAGGAATCACACTAAGCTCAAATATGTTTTCAAATATTTATAAATGGTTTTTCACATGCCAAAATGCCCAACAAACATGTATTGAAAAGCTAATCATGGTGGTAGTTCAAATCTATGAAAAATAGCCAAATTTGTATTTTGTAAAACTGACATTTGGTTACTCTTTTAATAATATCTTTCAAAATACTTTGAGTTTTGTTCTGAAATATTTCATATGAAAATAGACTCAAAGATCTTTCCAATGAGTGGTCATTTGTTTTAAATGGATAAGTAACCAAAAAGTTATAACCATTTAAAGTCAGAGGCTATTCCTTGAAAGGCCTAACTGATTAGGAAGTTTTCCTAACCGGTTATTTTACAAGTCAAAGGCATTGCCTCTTCATTTATAAAGGCCCTAACCGATTAGGGCTTATTGCCTAACCAGTTAGTAGTGTTTTTAAAACACACGTGAACAACCTTTTTAAAGGAGCCTAATCGGTTAGGCCAATTGCCTAACCTGTTATTTGCTTTCACAGAGGCCAACTTATTAAGGTTCTAACAGATTAGAATATGACTCTAATCGGTTATTGTATTTCACAGAGGCCAAAATCTAAAGGCCCTAATCGATTAGCAATCTCCTGTAATCGGTTAGGAGATGTATTTGGAGTCAATTCCTAACTCCTAATCGATTAGGACAAAGTCCTAATCAGTTATCTAGGATAGCAGAAAACACGTACAACAGCTATAAACGGCTATATTTCATAATAAATCATTCCTAACCACCACCAACGGCTATAATTTGCTTTGGGCTATAAATGAAAGTGTTTGGGCATTCATGAAAGGTTGGATACCAATCTTAAAATCATTCTTGAGCATTGAAAATGAGTTTTATCATCTTTTTCTCCAAATCTCTGTGTTGAGCTAAGTGTGTGATTCATTGATACCCATAGAACTTCAATTTGTATTATCTACTCTTTGAGAGAGTTTCTATTCATCTACTTCTTTGTATAATCTGTAAAAGAGAGGGTGAGGTATCCCTTAGTTGGATAGAGGGTGAGGTATCCTTCTAGAGAAAAGAGTGAGGTATCTCTTGAGGGTGAGGCATCCCTCAAAAGTTGTAAAGGGTGAGGTATCCCAGTTTGAGGCTCAAGCACAAGGGTGAGGTATGTAACACCCCAATTTTTGGTAAAAGACCGATGTATCCTTATTTTACTGTTTCTTATTTTTCTGTATGAAATACAGACATATAATACTGTCTGTTATTTTATTTGACCGTTTTGAGTGTTTTGCTTCGTGATGGGGAAAAATGGAAAAATGACCATTTCATCCCGAATGTACTGTTTTTGATTTTTCTACATGATACAGTGTTTGATATTACTGTCTGTGATTTTATTTGGACTTTTTGTGAGATTTGCTCCGGGACAGGAAAATAATAATTTTTCTGGTCGAAAAAATATTATTTTAATTAATTAGAGTTGGGGGATCTTACTAAACCCAATTCTGATTGATATATAAATTAGTTTCGTAATTTTTAGAATTTAACTGTGTGATAAAATAATTTTAGTATTATTTTATTCCTCAGTATAAATTTTGACAATGGACCGACATCTTGTGTGGGACCCACGTATAAATAAAGTAACCAATAGAAACAAGAAACTTGGACCAATAGAAATAAGACACCTAGAAGTCAAACTAATAAAGAGAAGTCAACAAAAAAGTGGCTTGACCATTTTGGACCATTAGATTGAATCTTGGTGGATAAGCTTGAATAATGACCATAGATTTGATGAATGGCTAGGATTGAATCTTGGTGGATAAGCTTGAATGATGACCATAGATTTGATGAATGGCTAGGATTGAATCTTGATGGATAAGCTTGGATGATGACCATGGATTTGATCAATGGATAGGATTTAAAGATGAATCAATGGGTAGGATTAAGTCAAAAATTTGTAGACTTGACTTTAGGATTAGTAAATTAATTAAGCTTAGTTTGACTAGATTAATTATTTAATTAGCAAACTAATTAAACTAATTTAGTTATTAAATAATTATAATATAAATACTAATTAAATATGCTAATATTGTTTAGAGATTATAAATTATGTAATTATTTGTTTAATTAACTAGTTATGTAATTAGATAAACAATTAAGTAAACTAGTTTAATTCTTAACTAAGTATAATCTAAAATATTAATTGAAAGTTCTAAAATTAATTAAAGGTTATGATATATGTTAGTATATGTTAGATATATTAGTCATAAGATTAAAATGCTAATTAGGATTTAATTAGGATATTTGACCAAATAAATTTTCCTAATTGACTAACATGTAATTAAAACAAATTAAATACTTAAAATGGACTTGGAGGATACGGTTGGGCAGCAGCCTTTAGGGGCTTATTGGACAAGTTTTACAAGCTTCTTAAGCACTACAATAAAGACCTCATCTCAACCATTGAAGGAATGGAGGGTTAGGATAGTTTGCATGTGATTAAATCACTTAAACTCACCCAAATTTTCCACACGGCAAAGAAGTAACATGGCAAGCGAAGGAGCAGCTGAAATGAGTGGATAAGGATGCAATAAAGTCCTTATTTTATCACCACAATTATTCACGAAGGTTAGCTAGACTTTTCACTCAAAATGAGATAAGTTTCAAGTGAATTTGCTCACTTTTCACGTGTTAAAATACAAAAGGCAAAGCAATGATTTATGACTTTTTTCTTCACTTTTATTTCCCAAAAATATAAGCCATTACCTCCCAAAATATACACGGTTAGCTAGCCTCTCCCAAAAACCCATTCATTCTTCACTTTCCTACTTACCTAATATAAGCTTATTTTCTCTCAAAGTTCCAAGGAAACTCACGCATCCTCCTCTCCCATTTTCTTTCTTTCCATTCGGTCTTCACTTCCAAACCACACCATCCAATCTTTAATCCTTCATCTCTTGATTTTATTTTAATTCAAGTTGTGCTTTAACTATTTCTTCTCCTATTTTCTTCTCTTTTATTCGGTCAATATCTCAACCCACATACTCACTCCCTTATAATTTTTATCAACACCATTACCTAAAGCCTAACACCATTCTAAGCAATTTTTATTCTCAAGGTTTTGCTAAAAAACCACTCTAGCTAGTCCAAACTCAAGCTTTTTGCTTACTTCCCTAAAGGTGAGTTTTGATTTCTTTGGTTTAAATCTTGATTTTTAATATTTCTAACCATGATTGTTCCATGGTTTTTCCATATTAAACCTTGTATGAGTTTTTACTAATTGTTTGAGAATTTTAGGAATTGTTTTGGAGCTTGGACGAAACTTAGAGGAAAAGGAGGAAATCTTACCGATTAAAATTGTCTTCAAGAGGTAAGAGGGAGATTACCCTCATCAACCATGTGTTGGTGGTGAGGAATGTTTTTGTTCTGGTATGAAGAATCCATGAGGATTCGATTTGTGTAATTGTGGTGGTTTGAATTGTTGTGGCTTGTGTTAATTATTTGATTATTTAAGTATTTTTCTTGGTGATTTATTTATTTTTATATGCATGATTATAGCTTTTTAGAATATTTTGCATGCCTATAGTGTTGAAATATGTGGCATATGTATTGTATGTGTTATTATAATGTTAGAAATGCATGAGCATTCCAAAGAATGCAAAACCCTAGGTTCGGTCATACCATTGAATGAAAGGAATTAAGGTGATTTACAATGTTTTTAATGAATATCAAGTGAATTCAAGTGAATTAAAACAAAGAAATGAATTTTTGGAATTTTATTTATACTATGAGATTTCGGCCAACATGCCAAAAAGTGAGAAAAAATGGATTCTAAATAATCTAAGGTAAGTAAGCATGTTAAAGGAAATTTTATTAAAATGTTTTGATTATTAAAAATGAAATGGTCGAATTGAATTTTAGAAACTAATTTAAGTACTGTTAGTATTTACAAAGATCATACATTAATTTGAAATATTTTACAGTAGCTTGAAAAATATTTTAAATGGTTTTAAATTGCTTAATAATTTTGTTTATTAGTCAAAAACTGTTTATTTGAGGAAAACGGAAAAGAAAATGATTTAAAAAGCTTACGCGATTGAGAAAATGATATAAAAATATTACGCGATTGAGAAAACAAAGAAATTACATTTACGTGATTTGGAAATGTGATGTATATTGTGAAAACTAAGATTTTGAAAATGAAATAAAATTTTTATGCGATTGACGAAAACAAAAATTTTACTTGTTGGGCCAATGTGGTGGACCCGATATGTGGAAAATTATAGTGCGCCAAGTGGGTGCGTATTTTGATTTGGTTATATGTGGAAATGATAGTGCGCCAGTGGGAGCGTACTGTATTTTTGAGATTTATTGCCAATGAGGGCATTTTCGTAATTATTATTGCCATTGAGGGTATTTTTGTAAATATTTGAAGTTTAAGGATATTTTCGTAAATATTTAAAGTTTGAGAATATTTTTGTAAATATTTAAATTTTGAGGATATTTTCGTAAATGTTTGAAGTTAAAGGGTATTTCCGTAAATAATGAGGGTTTGATGACGTTTTTGTAAATAATGGAAAATTGATGGCATTTCGGTAATTATTTGAGACTTGAGAATGTTTTGGTAATTATTGTTTTGTTCATGCACTGAGTCGTGCCAATTTACGAATTGGTGATTTGATTGACGAGATGAATAACATCGTGTTGTCGATGTGATAGGTATAGTGTGTTCATTTTCTGATACGGACTTGGAGTTCATAGTGTGCACTACTCCATATGTGGACGGGAGGTAGCTCCTTCTGGGCCGTGGTACATGATAACACACTTATATTCTCGACAAGCACTATCCTTAATCAAGTTTTGAGAGGACTATTGGACTGCCTGTAGTATACAATTATTTGACTGTGTGTCTGGGTTGTATGCTATGCCATTGTTTTTATTATGATTATTTTTCGTGGGCTATAGACACAAAGTATTGACCGTGCAATAGCAATCACAACGGTCAGCTATAGACACAAAGTTTTGACAGTGCAATAGCTGGTCGGGGTAGCCAAAGCTATAGACACAAAGGGTGGACAGTGCAATAGCTGGATTGGCTGGGCAGTACAAATAGAATTCTCATCTCATTCTCTCTGATATCTGAGTATGTGTTGTAGCTCCATGGAGTAGGATTGTGTCACATTGCATATGTTTATATGTGGTACATTATTATCTTTTATCTGTGATCGTTTACCTATGATCTTTTATTTGGGATATTATATGTTGATATTGCATTTAATCTTTATTCTATATTATTATGATTTATTGTTATGGCATTTTATATAGTGTGAATTGTTATATCTATCCTGGTAATGTTATTGTGGTTTATTCGATTATAATATATGCTTATTAGAATTAAATTGTAAATTGATAATATGACTAAATTCATGTATTGATCTGTGTGTATGGAATGATCTAGTCATTCGTATCATTCTTTTTGCTACCAGATCTTGGTAAAGGTGAAAGGGGATCTCACCTCTTTATTGTATTGTTTTGTTTGGTTTGTATTGTTTAAATTGTGTAGTAGGCGAAGCGTATTTTGAGGCTTATTGGAGACAATATTCTCAAGACGGTGACGGCATCAAGGAGTGATCTTTCGGACTTCAATAGGATGCATTGGTGAAGAAGCAGGACATGTTAGGTTGGGTTTTTCTCGTTAGTGTTATTACCGTGCTATTAGTAGTAACTTTCTTTGGGTTTACTACTGTTTCTCTGAGTCTGTAATTTTCATGTTTTAATTTATTGTTGATTATTTTGTGATGTATATGGCATATGTATGTTAATCAGTTCAATCTAATTTCATTGTTACTCTTAATTTTTGGTAAGTTTATATTTCTGCGAAAAAGAAATTTTAAAATTTGTATTTTGAAACTCAAACTTTTATAAAATAATTATAATTGGTTTAAGTTTTTATTTTAAAATGTGACGCCCTAGGGAGGGTGTTACAAGGTATCCCAAGGTGTGTTAAGTGCTCTCAATTGTAAAGGTTGTCAAGCACCTGTTAAAACTTGAAGATATAGTGGAAAATCTCTAGCGGTTGCTTGAGGACTGGACGTAGGCCATAAGTGGATTGGTGGCTGAACCAGGATAAACCTTGTGTTTGATCTTCTAAACTCATCTCTTTACATTTGTGCATTTATTTAATATACTTGCTTGAGTGTTATTCATCTTGGCATATTTAATTTGTAAGTGAAGTATTCAATCTTATTTATCTATTCACTTCAATCATCCAATAGCTTCAACGAAAATTGATAAACAAAAGTTTTACGAAAGATTTGCGAAAATATTTTATAAACTCAATTCACCCCTCCTCTTGAGTTTGAGGCCACTTGGCAACAATTTTAAAGTGTAAAAGTAGAAGAGTAAGAAAGCATGGAAGAAAAATGTGGTAAGGCTCTGTTTCTGGTATAATTTCGCACCAGATAACTGATTATCACATAGGGACAATCGGTTATTGTGTGATGGCAGAGAGCTTGTTATCACGCCAGATACAAATAATAGGTTAGCCCATTTGGATAACCAGTTATTCGTTTATGGCAAAAAGGTCTAGGACTCAATAATCGGTTAGCAAGAAAAAGTTAACCGATTATTTAGTGTCTCAAAATAGATTATGAGCAGTCCTAACCGATTATTTGAGACAAAAATTGGTTAGGGACTAGCCCAAAACAGAATTATAAGGGGTCTAACTGATTATCCTTATAGAATAACCAGTTATAGGCCTAGGAAAAACAAAGTTTTGCACTCTTAGGGTTAAAAGTAACCCTAGTAGAGCTATGTATTGGAGATTAGTGATACAATCAAGATAAGTTAAGAATAATAGAAGCTCTAGAAGCTTTAGTTACACCATTATGGTTGAAAAGAAGCATGTACATAAAGAGTTACTCATTTACTTTAATAAGTTTGAGGTAACATAGTAAATATATGCTAGTTTTAGAGAAATGCTCTATTATCTCATAAAGTTAGGTTGAAATGGAGTGTTTAGCAATAGTTGGTTCCTTTATTTATTAAAGTTGAACTATAACATAAGAATCCTAACTAAAGGACCGAGACAAGTCCCTTAACCTTGCAAATGAGTAAGAAAAGCACTT
This sequence comes from Ormosia semicastrata, assembly GCA_029884595.1. Classification (NCBI taxonomy): domain Eukaryota; kingdom Viridiplantae; phylum Streptophyta; class Magnoliopsida; order Fabales; family Fabaceae; genus Ormosia; species Ormosia semicastrata. The sequence continues at coordinate 271,360 of JAQQTO010000060.1, read as the reverse complement.
TGCTAAGGATGGATTTGTGAGACAATGGAGTGAGAAAAGTACCTTATCATGGTAAAGGAGTGAGAGAAGCACTTTACCAATTATGGTAGAGAAGTGAGAAAAGCACTCATGTAAACAATAGTAAAGCGAGAAAAGCTTATTACTAGGGTCAATAGGATGAGTTAAGTCCTATGCCAGGCAAAAGAGTGGGATATGCACTTTGTCAAGTGAAATTGATATTCTACAATTATATAGACAGTTGTTTGATATCGATAGTAAGTTAATATGTTTATAGTTTATAATTTTACCCATGTGTATTTTTACAATAGTGCCATGAGATATATGTTTTATTATGGAGAATTTTTATGTTCTCACCCCGTTTTATGTTTTATGGCAAAGCAAGTCAAGACCCCCCTGAAGGGAAAAAGAAAAAGAAAAAGAAGAAAAAGCATCAAGAATAGATAGTTTCAGTTTACGTTTTGATGAACAACTTTGGTAAATTTTGTTACTTTGCGTTGTATAAAGTTGTATGTATAACATTTGGCCCTTTGAGGCTTTTGATTTATGTATGTATAACCCTTTTAGTTATGGCTCTCTATAATTATTTGTTCAAATATTATGGGTTAGAATGTTGTTTAAGTTAGTAGTAGCATAACTAATACTATTTATCTTTATATATGATGAATATATCGAGATATTTGTATTAGGCATTAAATGACTCGAATCACCAACTAGGAAAGTTACCAAAATTTAACCCTCTTATCAAGAACTTGCATTACTTGGTGCTTGCATGACTCGAGTCACCCACAAGGAAAGTTACCAAACTTTAACCCTTTTACCAAGAACTTGCACTAATTGGTGCTTCTGTGACTCGAGTCACCAACCAGGATCACACATCGGAACTTAGGAACTCGAGTCATGTATTAGGAACTCGAGTCATGCATCAGAAATTCGAGTCATGCATCAGGAACTCGAGTCACCCCCCAGGATCATGCATCAGGAACTCAAGTTACCCATCAGGATCATGCATCAGGAACTCAAGTTACCCATCAAGAACTCGAGTCACACACCAGGAACTTGAGTCACCCACCAGGATCGCGCATCAGGAACTCGAGTCACCCCCTAAGATCACAGATCAGGAACTCGAGTTACCCATCAGGAACTTGAGTCACGCACCAGAACACAAGTCACGCATCAAGAACTCGAGTCACCCACTAGGATCATACTTCAACAACTCGAGTCACGCACCAGGAACTCGAGTCACTCACTTGGATCACGCATCAAGAACTCGAGTTACCCATTAGGAACTCGAGTCACCCACCTAAATCATGCATTAGGAACTCGAGTTATCCATCAAGAACTCGAGTCACATACCTGATTACGCCTGAAGAATAACGTAGTATTTGTAGCACAGCTTTGGGGTATCGATTTCACAAATAGACAAATTTAAAGAATAGCTAAAGAAATAAAGAAATTAAAGCAAAATATTAAATGATTAAAAATAAATAAAGATTAATTTAAATGCAAAATTAAGAAAAGCAAAGTAAACAAATTAAGTTTTATACTAGATGAAAGATGACTAAGATTCAGAATCCACCAAAATTAATTTTAACATTAACTATGTCAAATTATATATACCCAATTAATTTAACTCATGAACATCTAACGTCAAGCATGTGATCACGAAAACATATCATGAAAGCATTAAAAATAATAATCACATGTATGATAAAATTTGCTTAATTCATAGTAAATTATCAAATTATCAAATGTATCTCTAATAAGAAATCACAATTGATATCCAATAATTACTAATAACATTTAGATAACATAAATAAATTACGAACATAAGAAAAATATGATTGAACTCATCTTAAAATTCATTCATATAATTTGATGAAAGAATAAAATCAATAAATATTAAATTTTAAAATTAAATAAAAATAGTTCAACATAATAATATTAAAATAATTAAAATTTCATTATCCCCTTAATATAAAAAATTTAACAAAATATAATAAAATTGAAACTCTGAAAAATCACCTGACTAAAATTTTTACTGCACAAAAGCTATCTGCCTCATAGTACTTCCCCTTCTCGAACGACGCTCCTCCAATTTCCTAAATCCGTACAACTATTTTCTTTTCCATGTATGCGGCGCGCTCACGTCCTTCCTTTCTCCCCATTTATAACAATTGTGCAGCCCTTCCAATCTGTTTCTTTGTTTCTTGGGCCGCATGCTTCACCTTTCATTTTTTTCTCTTGCGTTTTGTGGGCCGCAACGTGCTTGTCTTTTTTTTTTTTCTCTATCACACCGTGCTGCCTTTGCTTGTTACTGTGCAGCCCAATATTCCTCCAAATGATTGTGAATTCCTTTGGCTAATGTCCTTGATTGTCTTTCCTTGCACATATTAAAGGAAAATAATTATATATAAATTTTTGCTTACAAATATTTTTAAGTAAATAGAAATTTGATTTAAAAATATACATTAATTTTAATAATTTTTATTCACATTTTAACATTTTAATCTAATAATAAGATATTTAGATAGTACTTTCATACACTTATCACACCCCACAACTTGCTTATTGTTAGTCCTTAACAATTTTATGTAAAATAGATTAAAGAGGTTAAGAAAATGATAAAATAGTCTATCAATTCACATTTTCCAATTCACAAATCAAAACAATGCTAAGAATTCAATAACCTGTTGGAGGTGAAAATAAAGATTTGGCAATTCGTCGGTTGGATGATGGTTTTAAAGAAATTTTCTAAGTATTGAGCCGACAGAAATGCTAAATGGCGAAATCGACTGAAGTATTTGAATAAGAGGAAGATTCTAATGTAGCAATTAAGTATTGATGTCAAACAAGAAGAATAATTCGACAGAAACATTGCATTGAGTCGACGAAGAAAGATCAAAGCAGTTAAAGTGCTGGTTCTGTCGGAAAGTAGGTATATGCTGGTGGCATAACTGCTATGACGTGTTAGAATTTTAGAATGTCAGTTATTTTGTAATTTTGTCTATAAATATCAGTAGTCATGATGTAAAAAAGGGAGGTTATTTGCTTATACAAAATCCTAACATCTCAACCCGAGCAGATTAAAGGATTTCTGATCCAAGTATACCTTCCCTTTACATTTCAAGTCATTTACATTAATGCAATGTTCTTTTAAATTCATTTACTTTTCAGTCTTGTCTTTTAAATTTCCTTTACGTTTCTTCGCACTTTTACTTGCTTTTCTTTACTGTTTTCATTTAAATTCTGCACTTTAATTTTGCGTCATTTACACGCTTTCACTTAATGTTCTGAATGTTTAAATTCTTGTTCTGTTTCTTTAAATTTCTTTAATCTTTTTAAAGTTTCTTTCCTACATTTTCTACTTATTTATTTCGAATCTTTTTAATCCCTTCTATTTACTGCAAAACCATTTTTAAAACGAGATTACCACATAACTCTGAGCCCACATTCGTCTGATTTTCATTATTTGTTTTTCGGACTTGGTCTTAACCAAAAAACACCTTAAACAAATTGGCACGCCTAGTGGGACGAGTTCAGAGTAACTCGTAGTATCAGGAAATGGCTGTATGCATTTAAGAAGTGGAAGATTTATCTACTCTTCTCAAAATACGCAAACCATGAGTAATGTAAGTAGTCAGGCGTCGGATATACCTTCGACAGCCGTTACTGTGCCACTTTCGACCGTCGTTAGTACTGGTCTGGTGGAGGATGTTATAGCAACTGGTGCTCTCAGGAGTAATCCAGTAGCAGAACAAGTGTTGCCTGGAATGACTCAGCTATCGCCGAGTCAGCCAAGTAACCAAAGCATAATAAATTCAAATTCTAGGTTTGTGCCCCAATATGGGTTGCCACCGAATTATGTGCCTCCTGTCATGGCACAATTGGGACTTGGCTCCACTTTGGCCAATACTATCGGCCAACCAGTGGCTTTACAAGGCTAACCACAGATAAGTTCGGCCTTGACAAGTTTTGGTAGTCAAGGAGTAGGAGTTGCAAGCACAAGTAATCCAACTCTCTTTCGACAAGAAAGATTGAATTTGGGACCAGTTTTCCCAAATATGTCGAGAGATAATCCCCAAAGTGTAACAGGGCCAACTATAAATTCTTTGGCCAGCTTTCGACAACAAATGGACGAAAGCAACCATGACATGGTACATATGTTCACTCAGCAAATGGGTGCCGTGATTACACCAATCATGGAAAATACAAACAATGTTTGCAGCGCATTAGCTCAGCAAATGGCAAGGCTAAACCAAGCCTTGGGAGTAGGTGATTTGGCCAATGACAATACTCAAGGAGCCCAGCCTGGGGTAAATAGAGAAATGGTTGCACCTCAGGCAAATGTGGGGCAAAATCAACCAAACTTAGATCAACTTGGGCAGAATGATCAACCACGATTGGAATATGGAAATGTCCATATGCTCCGTCGAGGAAATGAAGATCAAATGGCTAAAAATGATGTAGCCATGAGATTGCTTCGACAAAATCTTGGGGGGCACCAAGTGGTTGAACAAAATGTAAACCAAGTAGTGTAGCAAGTTTTGAACAGATTTGGCTTCAACGTTGGCTATGCCAACCAGCCATATTTTGTATCAGCGTTTCCTGAGTGGGTCCAACAGGCAGAAATGCCTAGAGGAGTTAAGATTCCTAAACTCTTTAAGTTTTCAGGAGAAAGTGGGGAATCGACCGTCGAACATATTGCACGGTTTACAATAGAGATGAGGGAGTTAGCCACTGTCGAAAGCCTTAAAATGAGGTTATTCCCAAGTTCCCTTACAAAGAATACTTTTTCCTGGTTCTCGACATTGAGACCAAACTCAGTCCACTCTTGGGCTCAGTTGGAAAGAAGCTTTCATGATCAATTCTTTAGAGGAGATTTGAAAGTAGGACTTACAGATCTCTTTAATATTAAAAGAATGTATAATGAAACTGTCGATGACTATCTTGCTAGGTTTCGACAAATGAAGAGTAGATGTTTTACTCCTATACCTGAAATCGAAATAGTAAAGATAGCGGCAGGTGGTTTAGATTATTATATAAGGAAGAAATTAGTGAATCAGCATTTGGTTGATCTTGCCTAACTAGGTGAAAAAGTTAGGCAAATAGAACAACTAAAAGTTGAAAAGATTCAAAAACAGAAAAGATTTCTTAAAAGAGAAAAAGTGGCATTTGTCGGATTAAGTGAATCCGACAATGAGTTTGAAGGCAGTGATGATGAGTTTGAAGTCAACATTACTGAACTTCACAACGGTCCTCCTTATGTTTGCCAGGCTTTACAACCTAGTAGAAACAAGGAGAAAATGAGTTATGTCAATAGGAAAACATATACATTCGACGTAACCAAAGCCGACAAGATTTTTGATTTGTTATTAAAAGATAAACAAATTAAACTGTCGGAAGGACATAGGTTACTAAAGTTTGATGAAATAAAAGATCAAAAATATTGTAAATTTCATAATAATTTCGGTCATGTTACTAATGAATGTGTTCGTTTCAAAGACATAATTCAAAAAGTAATTATGGATGGACGTCTGAAGTTTGCAGATAAGCTTAAAGCGGATATGAAAGTTAATACAGATCCGTTTCAGGCTGAAGTATCTTGTGTTGATCCGCAGGTTCCTTTCAATGTTGGGATGCTCAACATAAGGAAGTTGCAAGAGTTCGACGTGGATACAAAGGATGCAACTGACATATATCCAAAGCCAGGTGAGTCTCTTGAGGCATTTCTTGAGAGAAAGAAAGAAGAGGACAAGGTCAGGTTGTGCCCAAGATGTAACGCAGTATACGATGAGCTTGCTGCGAAGAAAGCTGCTGAAGAACAACCAAGTGTCCAGCTGGGTAAGAAGAAGGTTTTCGACAGGAAAACCTGGCAACCACAGAAGCCTTTTTATGCTCCAAGGCCAAGGCCAGTCCACATGCCTAGGCCTAATATAAATGGTTGGTTGATCGAACCATATGGGTTTATGGGAAACAGAGATCACATCGGACCAGTTAAGACCAGGGTACCACCTTCCAATGTTGCCGTGGATAGATGGATGAAGAATTCTGTAATGGCTAGACATACGTATTTTCGACGTAATGTGTCTGCCAAGAGGAGTAACTTTCAGAGGAATCAACCTTTTTGGAATGAAGACTACAAGAATGGTAGGATCAATCCAAGAAAAACCTTGATTGGCCAAGATGTAGCAGGGCCATCAAAGGTTCTTCCAATGTCAAAGAGTAAGAAAAGAAGGTTACAAAGATTAAGACAAGCATAAAAGAGAAGAGATATGGCCGAAGATTTAGTGATCAAGGAACAGCCCACAAAAATAGGTTGCCTTGTGGTCAAAAACAAGCCAGTGCCAAATCAGAATCAGAAAGAGGATGACAGAAAGCTAAAAAGTGTTGTTACCAGGGGGTCATTTCTAGGGGAGCCGACAACAAATGAAGTTAGATGGCTTGATACGGAGGATGAATCCCGACGAGAAAGGTTGGCAGAAATAAGAAAGGGTAAGCAGGTTCAAAGGCCAATTTCAAATAAAACAAAGAGGAAATGGCCAATTGGACTGATTGCAGCAGAAAAAGAAGCAAGAAAGAATAGTTTATATGTCAAGAAGAATAAGGACTTGGTTAGCTCAAAAGTTGTAAAATCGACAATGGGAAAAGAGCAGACTAAGGACACTGAAATTGAAAATAGTAAGAATATTGAAGACTGGTCGGAAGAAGAAATCAGGAGAATCTTAGAAGATCCTGATCAAGATGTAGAGTAGAGGAAGAAAGTACTCGACATTAGTAAAGAAAAAGAGAAATTGGCAAAACCTGATTGCCAAAGTATGGACTTGGTAGCCGATGAAGTTATTGAGGCTTTAAATAATCTAGATGATTTATTAGGCCTTGGTGACAATGAGTTTGATATGGACATCAATTGGGAGGGGGACTTGGATGAAATCTTGACGGCTATGGATAGTAGTTTGCCGTCGAAAGATTATTTCAGGATTGGAAGGCACGTAAGTGATGAAGAGTTATCCAATGAGGAGGAATTCTTGAAGTCAATGAGTGTGAACTTAGTTTCGGTGTTACCTGCAGACTTTGAAGGGTATCACGAAATTGAGTACACTGGGGAGAATGAAGAGGATTTAGATAACCTGGATGATCATTGGCTTCTTTTCCAGGATAATATGGTAACAGTCTTCGACAATACGACTCAGTTCGAGAAACCGACAGAAGACCAGAAGGCTTATTTACGACCATTGCACATCAAGGCTCTATTAGAAGGAAAGCCCACCAATAGAGTTTTGATCGACGAGGGGGGGTAGCTATAAATTTAATCCCAAGGGCAATGCTCAAAAAACTTAGGAAAGATGAGTCCGATTTGATGTCGATGAACATGGTAGTCACTGATTTCAGTGGTAAAACCTCCCCGTTGAACAAAGTGGTGATGTTAAAAGTACAAGTTGGATCTGTTGCAAGGCCGACGCTATTTGTGGTAATTCCGACGAAGTCAATTTACAACTGTAACACCCCAAATTCTGACTATGTTAATAGTAATAGCAGAATTACGTTGTTTTACATTTTTTGTGTGTTATTAAAAATAGTTTGACTGTTCTGAGATCATTTTTGATCATTTGGTGTGATTTGCTCCGAGTCAAGAAAATAATAATTTTCTGACCGAGAAAAATCTTATTTTAATTAATTAGAGTTGGGGATCTTACTAAACCCAATTCTGATTGATATATATATTAATCTTATAATTTTTAGGATTTAACTGTGCAATAAAATAGTTTTGTATTATTATAATATTATTTTATTCAACAGTACCTACTGTCTCAAAAACAGTAGAAAATCTGTTAGTGGACCCGAAAAAGTTCACGGGACCCACGTTTAGTATAGCAGTCAATGATTCTGACTGAATAGAATTTTGAACCAATAAGAACAAGTCAAAATAGGTGGCTTGACTTTTCTTAAACCAATGAAAATGAGTCAAACAAAGAGGCATAGACTTCTTTGTGAACCATTAGATTGTAAAGCTTGTTGTAGAAGCTTTGATCTTAACCGTTGATCTGAACAATGGTGAAAAATGAACCTTGACAAAACCACTAAGTATTATCCGTCGAGTGAAGATGCTCATATTCGTCGAATTGGACCTTTTGAAATAATGCCAAAATCCACCGAAAATGGATCTTTTAAGACAATGCTATATCCGTCAAATTTGAGATATCCGTCGAATTTGAACTTCTGTTCAAATTTGTCGAATTTGATCTTCTGACTATTTGGTATTATGTTAAAATTCATCGAGTGAAAATGTTAAAATCTGTCGAGTGAGAATGCTCATGTCCGTTAGGTAAGAATGTCAATTTCCGTCGAGTGAGGATGCCAATGTCCGTCGAAATAGAATGATAATGTTCGTCGAGTTATGATGCTAATGACCGTCGAGTAAGAATTTCTAATCATTCAGTAAAGAAACTTCTCTAATGTCAAAATTTGTCGAATTTGAATATCTAACCATATAGTATTTTTGTCGGTTCGACAGTTTGAAAATCTCTTCAACGTTAACACCTGTCCGATGAATTAGGAATTCTGTTGACCTTTTTAGTTCATCCGACAGTTTTTTTTATCTTCGTCCAACAAAATCACCATTCGTTCGATAGAATTATCATTCGACAGAATGTTTATCCGACAACACTTGATTTTTTGACCATACTTAGGAAATAATGTTCTCTCATAATACAGTATTCTGTTATGTTAATTTTTTCAAAAATTGCCTTTGAAGCTCACGACCATGCAATAGCTTGGAGGGGGGTTCTACAAGGTTCTTGAACAATCCAATAACCTTGAAAGTCAAATGAATGACATCAGCCATGTGCATTCAGAATAGGATATTTTACTTCAAGTAAATCCTAAATTTATCTAAGTTTATCCCACAGCAGCAGCACTCATAATTTCACTCTCACAGAATAACATTTTCTCTCTCATCAAAAAGCATCCATCTTTTCTCTCAAAAATCCTACGAACCGAAGCATCAGTCTCTTTCTTTTCTCTTCATTGGTTCGGCCAAGCACCTTACAGACACCATCCATCACCTATAATTTTCATTCTCACCACTTCCTAAAGCTAAACAACATTCTGAACACTTTTCATGTAGAAAGTTTTCCCAAAATCACATCCTAAGTACTTCAAAATCCCACTTCTAGCTTACTTTCTTGGAGGTAAACTTTGGTTTTTATGGTTTAAATTTATGTTCATAATTTTCTAAGCCATGTTTGTTCCATGGTTTGTTGTTATTGAGCTTTGTTTGTGATTTTACTAATTATTTTAGAATTGTTAGGAATTGTTGTGAGCCACACGAAAATTTAAGGAGAAGGAGGAGAGCTTGAAAAGTTTGTCTTCAAGAGGTAAGAGGGAGATTTAACCTCACCAACCAAGTTTTGGTGGTGTGAGGATAGTTTTGTACGGTGAAAAATCCATAAGGGTTCTTCATCGATTATTTGATTGTGTTTGTGTTGTGTTTGATTGTATTTTTATGCTTGCATGTGTGATAAAATGCTTAAAGCTTTGATATTATGCATGTATGTAGAATTATGAAAGCATGAGAATGTATGTGAAATTTTAGGTTGTGAACAATATGATGGATCGATTGTATGAGTACTCCAAAGAGTACAGAGGCTTACAGTCATACCATGGAAAAAAAAGGACCAAAGTCATTACACTGATGAATTAAAATAAGAATTGAGCGATTTAAAGGAATTTGGAAGAAATTGAGTATGGTAAAATGAATTTGGAAAAATTTTGAGTATAGTAAAGTAAAACAATTTTTATGGGTAGTAAGGAAAAGAAATAACGATTTTTTTGAAAAATAATACCATTCACTAATTTTTAGAGGAGTTATACCGCAAATTTTTATAAAGGAGGGACTAAATTGCAAATTTTATCAAAATGAGGGGCCATTATATAAATACTTATTTTTAGAAGGATCATATTACAAATATTATTTTTAGAGGGGTCAAATTATAAATATTTTATAAAAGAAGGATGAATTTGTAAATATAAATTTTATGAGGGGTAATTTTGTAAATATAAATTTTATGAGGGGTCATTTTGTAAATATTAATTTTTGAAGGACTATTTGATAAATATGAGTTTTTGAGGGATTAATGTGAAAATATGACTACGCGATGAAAATGCAGTAATAATACTGTTGGGTTATTGAGTGGACCTCGAATATGTGATATGAATTGATATTATGAAATGTGCATGGTACATGTATTGATAAAATCTAAAAGACTGTATGAGGCTAGTTGCCTAGGAGAGATTACACCTCCTAAGTGGGTGTGATAAGCGTAGTGTAAGTCACTTGTTGACCTTGGGGGCATTGGGGTGCGGGTTGCCTACAATGAGCAGTTGATAGCTCTTTTGTACTGTGGGTTAGACTGATGCAACACACCAATGATCCGGATCGAGACACTATTCCTAATCACGATCTGATAAAGACTGTCGCGTATATGCTAGATGTGCAAGATTGAGCACGTGATCCGAGGCATGTTGATACCGACAAATCTTTTCGATCTCTCTCTCCGACCTAAACTGTAGCTCCATGGAGTAGGGAATTGAGTCTGTGTGCATACATATAATGATAGAGGGTATTATCATAATTCCTGTTTATGATAATTGATTTATTAGTTATTTGATTACTGATAATGGCATGATTATGATTATTGTGTATTACATGTTTTGTGATGATAATAATGTTAGTGGTATAATGATAATTATGGTATGATAGTTGTATGAGATATTGTATGTGTTTATCTTTATTGCTACCATACTGGTATTGGCGTAGGTGATCTCACCTCTTTATATGCATGTTTTGTATTATGTTTATAATTGTTAAGACGTCGAGCAAGAGATAGAGCGAGAAGTTGAGGAGGAGCAGACTCCTGCTGAGGACGTCGAGTTTTGAAGAGATGCAGATGCCTAGTTTCCTTGGCTACTTGAGGTTTACATTCATTGGAGGAGATGAGGCAAGGACTGTAGATTTAGAGAGAGAGAGTATCTATTATATGGGAGACCTAAATCTTAGATTGAGTAGACAACATTTAGGACACCCATACTTTTCTGTTAATCTTTTTGTACAACTAGAGTTTCCAATATCCATTAGGCAGTATTGGGGAGCTTACTATCGTACTCCTAGTGCGATTAGTATTGTGCCGTCTACTCGGACACTTGTCCGTAGGACTGCACATCATAATGGATTCCTACAGGCTAAGGAATCTGAGGAGGACCTGTCTGAGGGTTCTACTGTCTAGTAGGATTTGGGCTATATGTTAGTTTTAAAGTTTAAAGTTTAAATATTTTGGAAGTCTGGTTTGTAAAATAACTAAGTATGACAATACTATGGCTTATGTATGTATATATATGATGTAAATTAATTGTGACAAAATTATTATATTTTTATTTTCTGTTGAGTTTATCTTATTATCATTAAGAAATTTTATAACTCGTATTTAAAGTACAAGCACGATTTTAATTGAAGGGTAATTTAGTAATTAAGTAACAATAAATGTGGCACCCTAAGGTGGATGTTACAACAACCTTCTGCTAGGAAGGGATTGGATTCATGCCGTCGGAGCAATACCATCAACGGTTTATCAGAAGCTCATTCTTTGGAATGAAGATGACCAAGTTGAAATAATAGAAGCAGATGACAGTCCTTGCTATCTCCAGCAGCTTCATGTTGATTTCAGAATATATGCTCCAAGCATAAAACCAGTAATAGCAAGTGGTGGAGTAATTAATGAGGATGCACTCAAAGTTTGCTTGAGGGATCAGTTCGGTATACGACTAGTGAAGAAGGCCGAAGATGATCGGCCAAGCACTAGTTATGAATGATAAAGATCACTCAGAAAGATTGTCGGCTTATTTAGCCAACAAAGCAGCATACACTGTTGAAAGTATGCTGTCGGATTGTATAATTGATGATGGTCCTTTAGGTTTTGAGAAAGGGCTTGATGAGAAGCAGAATGTGGAAGTGGAAGATCCTTTGAAAGAAATAAACTTAGGCACTGAAACAGACAGGATGCCTATCTTTGTGAGTTCATTTCTGCCAAAGGATTTCAAAGAAAAGCTTGTCGAATTGATTAGGGAATATAAAGATTGTTTTGCCTGGGATTATGATGAAATGCCTGGATTGAGTAGAGATCTTGTCGAGCACAAATTGCCTTTGAAAGAAGGATGCAGACCTGTCAAGCAAGCCAACAAGAGATTTGCACCTGAAGTGATCTTAAAGATAAAAGAAGAAGTCGAAAGGTTGCTTAAAGCCAAATTCATCCGAACAACTAGGTATGTCGAATGGCTTTCTAATATTGTTCTTGTTATAAAGAAAAATGGCAAGCTTAGAATATGTGTAGATTTTAGAAATTTGAACACTGCCACACCTAAAGATGAGTATCCAATGCCAATTGTAACATCCCAAAAATTGCTTATTTCATTATAAATAATCATTTTATAATATTTGTGATTTTTGGTGATTTTTGTGAAATTTTCTGGAAATGTTGAATATTTTAATATATTTCTCGTTTTACGTATGCATTGAGCGGAGCTGGGATAACGAAATGTTCTCCCTGAGGCTGGTAAACCTTGAACTGTCAATGCGTCGACGGGGGATCTTACTAAACCCGAGGCCAGTACGGTTGCGAGGTTTGCATTTTTCAAGGTTTTATCTGCTAGATAAAATCGCGGTATCATAAAATTATCGGATGAATAATAAAATATTATTTTCATCACTTGTAATTTTATTCACTGAGAAAATAATTCTACAATTGTAATTGATCATCTATCGATGTATTTAATTTGGAGACTAGTTTACCATACACTTTATCGAGGAGCGCGAAGCTTCTCAAGGAAGCTTCTCCCAACTATTATTTTATTATTTCTCTCTCCTCCTATTTTGTGCAAAGACGTTTGAATTAAGGGGTCTAATTCATTTCTCTCCCATTCTCCTCATTCACGCTGGTCACTCTCCCTCACGCAGATCACTATTCACTCATCTTTCTCTCTTCTCTTTCACCCCACAAAGAAGAACACCATCCACCCACACCTCCGTTTTGTTCTTCCAAAACCGTCACACTCCCAGCACCATTTCGTGTTTGGAGAACCACCATATCCGAGGAAAACATCTCCAAGGTCCTACATTTTCTTCATCTTCATCTTCTCCACTGTTGAAGCTTAAAGGTTAGAACTTTAAGGATCTCCTGGAAACTGAAAACGTGATTTCTGACCAAAAAGGAGCAGTTTTTCTTTGTGCTTCTCCAAGGTAAGAGGAAGACACTCCTCCTCAACCTCTCTTAGCATTTAGGAAACGTCTGTGATTGTGTTGAGAGTCTTTCTGCTTGTGTATGTTGTTTTGTATTGCATCTGTGCTATTTGATTGTTTGAGTTTTGAATATATATATATATATATATATATATATATATATATATATATATATATATATATATATATATATATATATATATATATATCTGGATGTATTGGAACGTGGAATATGGAAGGGAATGAGTCCCGATTGGTTCTCGGATAGTTACGGTGTTAGGCCAAGAAATTTGGAAACTTCATGAGGAAAACTGGTAATAGTGTGAAATCTGGTTAAAATCCGTCGAAGGTGAAAACCTGGTCTTTTGGTGAAATGTTAAAATCCGTCGAGTATGAACTTCTGGCCAAACCTATCGAATTTGATATCTTGATCACTCAGTAAAATGTTAAAATCCGTCGAGTATGAACTTCTGGCCAAACCTGTCGAATTTGATATCTTGATCACTCAGTAAAATGTTAAAATCCGTCGAGTATGAACTTCTGGCCAAACTTGTCGAATTTGATATCTTGATCACTCAGTAAAATGTTAAAATCCGTCGAGTATGAACTTCTGGCTAAACTTGTCGAATTTGATATCTTGATCACTTAGTAAAATGTTAAAATCCGTCGAGTATGAACTCCTGGCCAAATCCGTCGAAATTGACTTCCCAATCATTTTATTCAATGTCAAAATCCATCGAGTATGAACCCCTGATCATGTCCGTTGAGATTGATTTTCCGACTAAACCCGTCGAATAGAGTTCCTGGCCACTTAGGAGAAACTGCCCCAAAGTCAATAATCGTCGAGTTTGGGAGGCAATGCCTGTCGAGTAGATGAATTTCTTCAGACCCGTCGAAATAAGTGATTTCGACGAGTGTTTCGTCGGTTCGACGCTTGGGAGATTTTCTCCAATGTCGACACCCATACCCGTCGAATTGAGGCTTTTGCTAACCTTCTGGAGGGTTCGACAGTTCTGTTCTTCGTTCGACAGAACTCCCGTTCGACAGAAAATGATCTGTTGCCAATTTTGTTATAAAATGTCCCTCATTTATTTTCATCCTGCTACCATGTTGTTTTTGTCGAATGGCAGCCTCAGTTTTTCACTAAATATATGTCTCCGTCAAACTTACAAGTGCTGTTTATCACCCAACGTCTAATAATTAAATTTGTGAATCTATTGGTGATTCCGACCGTGTATCTTCTTGGACTCAAAACCTTTGGACTAATAAAAGATATATTAATTATAAAGAATTGGATGACCAGAAATTAATTAGGATTCATAAACAGGGAAGAACATGAGTATAGGTGACCAGGTGAGGCACATAATGAATCTAATGATTGATTTCTAATATGACTATGAATGAGATTGTGATTATCCTTAAAATGCGCTATTGATTTTACGTGGATCCGTGAATGGGATCAAACTTCATTGTTAAATGATATGATATGCATTTGAAATAGGATTGGCCTAGTTTGGTATGAGAAGCATGATTGAGTCATGCATTGAACCCATATGCATTTAAATGTGCATTATCATTGTGACATTGGGTCGACGAAATGTACTTTGAGAAACATCTGGTTGACGATTGAGTCGGATGTACTTTGAGAAACATCTGGTTGACGATTGAGTCGGATGTACTTTGAGAAACATCTGGTTGACGATCGAGTCGGATGTACTTTGGATTTATTCCCATGAAGTAGGATCTTGATTATCGAGGGCACATGTGCATAGTGGGTCCATGAATTATCTGGCATACATCGTTATTATAATTGGAACTGTTGTACTTCTGATATATCTATATGTATATGACTGCCTGGAATTGTTTAGTTGATCATAATTGCTATGGAATGTTTATTACCATTATTGCTGTCATAAATGAAATGTGGGCGCTTTGCGCTATTTGGTTTCTCGATGCTATAATTGGTAATGATGGTAGGATGTCTTACCTCTTTCTTGTACTTTTCTTGCTCTATGTCAATTTTTGATTAAAGACTGTAAGTGGGAACGAGGTTGGATTCTTTTGGATTTTCTTGGTTTGACCCACTGTATCCGGTGATGTCGTCGCAAAGGGAGTTCTATTGGGTTCGTTCGAATTGTGTTCACTTATGGTGTTAACGCGCGGTGAGTCGATTGGACCGACAAGACGTATTTAACATGCTGAGGATCTTACATTGACCATGAAGAGGACTACGATTGAAGACCTTATCTTGTATTTCTCACTACACCGGTGAGCCCGGAATGGCCTCACGCATTCGGGATACGATGGAGTGCCCAACTCCTTAGTCGTAGATATATTATGGGTAGTTTACATTTTATTTTGCATTACATATATAAAGTGTATTTTGGGTATATGTATGTTTTAAGATGATTATCCAGTCTTACATGCTGTAATTCGAGCACATATTATAATTCATAATTTAACTGGTTGTATATGTAACTACTCATTCGTGGCTCTTATTTTCCTCATATGAGAAATGTTTAATATTTATGGTAAATTTGTTGTTCGACAATGTTAGCACGCCGACATTTAGTGACCGTGACATAATGACGATTGTGCATTGGTTATTAAATCGAGGGGTGTTACACCAATTGCGGACATGTTAGTTGATGCCGCATCTGGACATGAATTATTAAGTTTTATGGATGGCCATGCAGGTTATAACCAAATTTTTATATCCGAGGAGGACGTGTCGAAAACTGCCTTCAGATGTCCAGGAGCTATTGGGACATTTGAATGGGTAGTCATGTCTTTCGGTTTGAAGAATGCAGGGGCCACCTATCAGAGAGCAATGAATACAATTTTCCATGATGTCATTAGAAAATTTATGGAAGTTTACATCGATGATGTCATTGTCAAGTCAGAAATGAAGGAAATCCATTTGACGAACTTGAGGCAGGCATTCGACAGAATGAGGAAGCACAGCCTTAAGATGAATCCAGAAAAATGCGGGTTTAGAGTGTCGGCTGCTAAATTCTTGGGTTTCTTAGTTCATAAAAAAGACATAGAAGTGGACAAAAATAAAGCCAAGGCAGTTTTGGAGGCCGCGCCACTGACAAACAAAAAGGAATTGTAATCTTTTTTAGGAAAAGTTAATTTCCTGAGAAGGTTCATATCCAATTTGTTGGGAAGAACTAGGGTATTTGCTCCATTGATCAAGTTGAAGGCTGAACAGGACTTTGTGTGGGAACCTTGCCACCAAGAAGCCTTCGACCAGATAAAACAATATTTGACAAAACCACCGATCATGATGCCTCCAGTGCCTCGTCGACTGTTGAAATTGTATATATCAGCATCAGAAGAAACCATAGGAAGTATGCTGGCTCAAGAAGATGTAAATGGCGTCGAGAGAGCCGTGTATTATCTTAGTAGAGTTTTAAATGATGTTGAGAGAAGATATAGTGCAATAGAGAAACTTTGTTTAGCATTGTACTTCTCATGTACTAAACTTAAATATTACACGATGCCTTGTAATGTACTGGTTATGTCGAAAAACGATGTAATAAAATATATGTTATCAAAACCAGTGTTAAATGGTCGTATTGGAAAATAGACTATTGCTTTGTCAGAATTTTCTTTACAATATGTACCAATGAGAGCAGTAAAAGGCCAAGCAATTGCTGACTTCTTGGCCGACCATCTTTGTTTGGATATAGATAACATAAATATTGTCGGTTTAAAACCTTGGTGTTTATATTTTGATGGTTCGAGGCATCAGAATGGAATTGGAGTGGGGATTTTAGTTGTTTCCCCTCAAGGTACTCCAACTAAGTTCATGTTTGAACTTAAGTACACTTGTTCCAACAATGAGGCTGAATATGAAGCCTTAATTGTTGGATTGGAAATCTTAGTAGAAATGAAAGCACATAATGTGCATATATTTGGTGATTCACAGTTAGTCATTAAACAGCTTGCCCAAGAATATAAATGTGTTAGTGAAAATTTAATGAAATATTATATTGTGGCGAGCAAGTTAATGAAGCAATTTGACGAGGTAACTGTCGAACACATTTCCAGAGGTTTAAATGAAGAAGCTAATGAATTAGCCCAAATAGCCTCTAGGTATAGGCTTTCATCCAAGGTTCTTACAAATCTAATGGAGATAAGGGAACTTTTATATTCATTAGAGGAAAGAGATATACTACAAAATGATATTTCGATGATTGGAGGCAACCAATATTACGTTATTTGGAAAATCCAAGTCAAGATGTGAATAGAAAGCTCAAATATAGAGCGTCAAAATTTGTAGTATTAGGGGGAGTCTTGTATAGAAAGTCTGTCGATGGAAATTTAGAGGTCTGCCTAAGTGAAACAGAGGCTTATATTGCCTTGGCAGAAGTCCACGAAGGAATTTGTGGAGCTCATCAGGCAGGTGAAAAAATGAAGCGGGTCCTTCGACGTCAAAGCTACTATTGGCCAACACTGGTTAGGGATTGTATAATGTTTGCCAAGTCTTATAAAGAATGTCAAAGACATGGCCATATACAAAATGTTCCTGCTAGTGAGTTGCATGCTATAGTTAAACCTTGGTCTTTCAGAGGATGGGCTTTGGACTTAATTGGCCAAATTCATCCTGCCTCGTCGAAGGGACACAAATATATTCTAATAGGAGTCGATTACTTCACCAAATGGGTTGAGGTTGTAGCCTTGAAGGATGTAATCCAGTAGGATGTGATTGACTTTATTGAAGATAGTATAGTTTGTCAGTTTGGAATACCGCAAACTTTGACAACCGACCAAGGATCAGTATTCATTGGAAAGAAAGTTGTCGAATATGTAATTCAAGGAAGATTAAAATGCTCACATCGATGCCATATTATGCTCAGGCAAATGGCCAAGTAGAGGCCATGAATAAAATAATCATAAGTTTGATTAAAAAACATATTGGTCGGCAACCTAGAAATTGGCATAATACTCTTAATCAAGTTCTTTGGGCATACAGAAATTCACCGAGAGAAGCAACGGGCACATCACCATACAAGTTGGTATATGGTCATGATGCAGTTTTGCCCGTCGAAATTAATCTTCAATCAATTCGTATTCAAAAACAAGATGAGTTACCAGTTGAGCATTACTGGGACTTGATGTTTGATGAATTGAACGAATTAAGCGATGAAAGATTAATTGCTTTGGAACATTTGATTTGACAGAAAGAAATAATTACAAAGTTTTATGATAGTCGAATTAAGTATAAATCCTTCAAAATTGATGATTTGGTTTGGAAGGTGATTTTGCCCATGGATAAGAAGTGTCGAGAATATGGGAAATGGTCTCCAAAGTGGGAAGGACCATTTAAAGTGACTAAGGAATTTTCAAGAAATGCTTATGCACTTGTCAAAATTAATTCTAGTTTAAGAATTAAGTCGATTAATGGTAAATATTTAAAGCCATATCGATCGACAATATGTGAAGTAAAGATTAGCAGTGAATAAATAAGAAAAATTTCCTTGTTCCTCCAAGATACTTGGCAATTACAAGTTATATTGCCAAGATAATCTAAGTCAATAGAAAACACAAATGTTTGTCTGGTAGGCAAAACCGACAGATACTAAATATATTTCATGTTTGTCAGATAGACTAAACTGACAGATATTAAAAATATTTCAAGGCTGCATCTTCCCTAGAGCTTCCCAAGAGGTTTATAGTGATTCTTTGTCAGCTAGAGCGGACTAGTAGTCAGGCTCTAGAGTTTGTATTTTGGTAATAAGGGCCTTGACTTTACTTCCTAGTTGACAAAAATCACTTTGAATTTTTTGTTGACAATTAAGTTCTCTGTTATAAAATTTTGTCTTTCTCCAAAAGTTGTCGAAAGCCAAAACTTTGGGGGGCATCTGTTGGAGGTGAAAATAAAGATTTGGCAATTCATCGGTTGGATGATGGTTTTAAAGAAAATTTCTAAGTATTGAGCCGACAGAAATGCTAAATGGCGAAATCGACTGAAGTATTTGAATAAGAGGAAGATTCTAATGTAGCAATTAAGTATTGATGTTGAACAAGAAGAATAATTCGACAGAAACATTGCATTGAGTCGACGAAGAAAGATCAAAGCAGTTAAAGTGCTGGTTCTGTCGGAAAATAGGTATATGCTGGTAGCATAACTGCCAAGACGTGTTAGAATTTTAGGATGTCAGTTATTTTGTAATTTTGTCTATAAATATTAGTAGTCATGATGTAAAAAAGGGAGGTTATTTGCTGATACAAAATCCTAACATCTCAACCCGAGCAGATTAAAGGATTTCTGATCCAAGTATACCTTCCCTTTATATTTCAAGTCATTTACATTAATGCAATGTTCTTTTAAATTGATTTACTTTTTAGTCTTGTCTTTTAAATTTTCTTTGCGTTTCTTCGCACTTTTACTTGCTTTTCTTTACTGTTTTCATTTAAATTCTGCACTTTAATTTTGCGTCATTTACACGCTTTCACTTAATGTTCTGAATGTTTAAATTCCTGTTCTGTTTCTTTAAATTTCTTTAATCTTTTTAAAGTTTCTTTCCTGCATTTTCTACTTATTTATTTTGAATCTTTTTAATCCCTTCTGTTTACTGCAAAACCATTTTTAAAAAACAAGATTACCACATAACTCTGTAGGCTCACAATCCTCTCCAAAACTCACATGAATACTTAAGCAAAAGAATTCTTTAGCTACATGTGTCAAACCACCATCTTATCACAAAGCTTGGATAAGTGCATTAGAGGTTTTGTGGATGCTTCAGTGAAAATGATTATGGTGGATTTGGTGAATTCACGAAGATGGCTATGAATGAGAATGAGTACACATGTGATAAAGATACATGTGTGATGCAACTTTTTTTTAAAAATACACATTAAAATATGCCACAAAGTTCCAACAAGCATTTTAAATACTGAATTTGCACCACCAACACCCCCCAACTTAAATGAAACATAGTCCTTAATTGTTAAGACTCAAAATTGAATAGGGAGTAACGAAAAAGGTTTGAATACACCAGATGAGTGACGTGAGTAGCTTGTGAACCACCAAAGATGACAACCTGAAATGACAAAATAAAACTAAGTTGCAAACAAAAACAAACAAAACAACAACAAACAAAAAGAAAAGAAAGAAAATAAAAGAAAAAAAAATAAAACAAAACAAACAAAACAAATAAAGAAAAACATACCTCTGTGGTGTGGTCAAGGTTGATAGACCAAATCCGTAAGTGGAATGTCTTCCATTTTTGGAACTTTCCTATCAATTAAGACTCTAAGGCGTTTGACAATTTACTTTAAAAATCTGACCATCCTTAGCATGTGCAAAAACATTCTTCACTACAAAAGGGTCAGTCCACTTAGACCGAAGTTTTCCTAGATATTTATGGAATCTAGAATCATATAAGAACACTCGATCATTAGGCTTAAATGTTTTTCTCAAAATACTTTTATCATGAAATGCTTTCATTTTATCCTTATAGATTTTAGAGTTCTCATAAGCATTATTTCTCAACTCCTTTAACTCGGTCAACTGAAATTTTTAAAGTGTTCCTACTTCTCCCATGTCAAAATTGAAATGCTTGATGGCCCAATAAGCTTGATGCTTGAGCTCCACAGGTAAGTGACAAGGCTTTCAAAAAACAAAGCCTATAAGATGACATGCCTAAGTGAGTTTTGAAAGCTGTACGGTAGGCCCAAAGTGCATCCACTAGTCTTAAAAACCAATCTTTACAATCCGAGTTGATCATTTTCTCTAAAATTTGCTTAATTTTTCAATTTGCTAGTTCTACCTGTCCACTTGTATGTGAGTGGTATGTAGTAGAAATTTTATGTAAGCCTCAAAAGAAGGGTTGCAAAAATGTGTGCCCTGATCACTAATGATAGCATGTGGTGTACCAAATCGAGATAACACATTCTCTTTGAGAAATTTAATTACCATCCTATTATCATTGCTCCTTCAAGCTGCTGCTTCCACCCATTTTGACACATAATCTACTGCCACAATAATATATTGATATCCTAAAGAAGGAGGAGATGGTCCTATAAAATCAATGCCCCAACAATAAAAAATTTCAATCAGTAAAATTAGGTTTAAGGGCATCATATTACAATGGGACATAATTCCTAACTTTTGACACTTTTCATATGAGCGACAATAATTGTTTGCATTCTTAAACAAGGAGGGCCAATAAAATCCACACAGCAAAAATTTTACAGTGGTTTTCTTCATTGAAAAATGGCTCCCACAAGCTTAGGAGTGACAAAATTCTAAGACACTAACAATTTTTTCATCAGGGATGCAACACCTTAAAATTTGGTCAAGGTAGTATTTGTAAAGAAAAGGGTCATCCTAATAGAAATTACGTACCTCAACCATGAACTTCCTCTTATCCTGAGCGCTCCAATCCACTAGTATCTCACATGTAGCCAAATAATTCACAATATGAGCAAACCATGGTAGAAAAGTTATAGAAAATAAATGCTCATCGGGAAAATCATCTCTGATTGGCAAGTGGTCAGAAGTGTCCTCAAATGTGAGCCTTGTGAGATGGTCAACCACTATATTCTCCACTCCTTTCTTGTCTTTAATGGTGATGTCAAATTCCTACAAAAGTAAAATCCATTGTATTAGTCATGCCTTAGCTGTAAGAAGGTACTTAAGGGCTACATGATCTATGAAAATAATAATAAGAGAACTAATCAACTAAGCACGAAACTTATCCAAAGCAAACACTACATCTAGCAACTCTTTTTTTCAGTGGTGGAGTAATTAATCTTAGTACTGTTTAGAGTTCTACTAGCATAATAAATGATAAAAGGCTTCCCCTCCTTTCGTTGTCCAAGAACAACACTGATGTGTGTGATTCCATATTACATTTTGCATATGTTTTGCATGCATTTTTATAGTCTTTTATGCATATTTGTTTATTTAATCATTCATTTTTCTTTTAGTTCGGATAACTGCGGTTTGGCATGTGTTGCAATGCAGGATTGAGGCAAATTGAAGCTTAAAGAGCTGGAATGGAGTTAAGCTGAAGCAATATTGAATTAGGGGTGAAATGCGCTAAAAAAGAGGACAAACAGACCCAACCACGGCTTGGGGGTGGTCTCTACCATGACCATGGCTCGTGGGAACCAGGAAATTGAAGAATTTTGAAGCAGACTCAACCACGGCCTGGCCGTGGTTCACACCACGGCTGTGGTTTGAAACCAGCAGTGAATCCTTTTAACTCAGAACCAACCACGGCCTGGCCGTGGTGGCCACCACGGCCGTGGTTCTAGCGCGCAAAGATATTTTAGTTTTCTGTTTTTATTTCTTTTGGGGCTTTTAGCCCATAAAAACCCTAGGCTATAAATAGATGTTCTGATTGCTATTAGGGTATTCTATCTTGGATTGAAACCTAGTTCGAAAGGAGGCACGAAGGAGGCTTGATTTCTTGATCCTTCTTCTTCTTCTTCGATTGTTACGAGTTTGAGATGTTTTTAAGTTTGAATTCTGTTTTCTTCTTCTTGATGTCTGAGTAGTTACATTTGTTTCTAGGATTGGGCAATGCCCTTTGATACATTGATAATGATGAATTGACGTTGTTTCCCTTTTTTATTAATCTCGATTGTTCATTGATTCAATTCTTATTGCTTTTATTCATGTGAATTTGGTGGCCACTTATTTGCATCTCATAGGCATTTAGGGACGTACTGAGAGGTGAACCTAAGTGTTGGAACTATAAGAATTAAACTTAAGGTCTAAATCACGAGAGTAGTTCTAGCCTTTCGAGGATTTAATGAATTACCACAAAGCGTAATGGGTTCGATTTAAATTCAATTACCACGAAAGTAGGAATTGGTATAATTGGGCACGGATCTTGTATCTTGAAAGAGAACATTAATTAATTTTGGGTAATCCACCTTCAATTGCATTTGAGTTTTAATAAAAGGGTTGTCGATTAGGATTTGTCTTGTATCATTGTGGTATCCTAATCTTGGAGACTTTCTTAAACCTGAAAACCCCCTTCTTGATAACTTGCTGTTTTTATTCTAAATTCTATCTTCTTGATTTTTATTTAATTGTTTTGTTACTACATTATTCTTAATAAACAATCACACTCTCTTTTGTTTAATTTAATTGAGTTAATTAATTAATTGGTATTCATAAACTCAGTCCCTGTGGATTCGATCTTTTATTACTTGACGATGAAATCGTACACTTGCGGATTTCACGCATCAAGTTTTTGGAGCCGTTGCCGGGAATTTGTGTTTTTCTTGAATATTAATTTAATTTTTAATTTAAATATATTAAACTTTTTTTCTTTTATTTGGTTCTTACGTTCTTGATTTCTCTTTGACTCTCTGCAGGTGATTTCTCTTGTTTATGCAAAGTACTCGACATTCCAGGACTCTTCTAGAAGCGGATCCTGAAATTGAAAGGACTTTACGTAGAAGGAGAAGACAACAAAGGCGCAGAGTAAGAGAAATTCCTGAACCACCACTTACCATGGCAGCAGCTGAAGACAATAGACCGTTGAAGGAGTATGCAGCCCCTAATGCTCGGGGTTTGCGATCTGGGATTGCTAGGCCAGCCATTGAAGCTGAGAACTTCACTATACCGCCTTCCTTACTATCCATGATAAGGCAAAACCAATTTGGAGGTTTATCCTCGGAGGACCTAAATGATCATGTGGAGATGTTCTTAGAATTCTGTGAGACTCTCACAATTGAAGGTGCCTCAGTTGATGCCATTCGCCTTCGGTTGTTTCCATTATCATTAAGGGACAAGGCTAGAGCCTGGTTGAAATCGGTACCCACCGATACATTAACCACATGGAATCAATTGGAGCAAGCATTCTTGAATAAGTTCTTTCCTCCTTCCAAGACTGCACATCTTAGAACTCAAATAACAAGCTTTGTTCAAAAAGACAGAGAATCAATATCAGAAGCTTGGGATAGATACAGGGGGTTGTTGGAAGCTTGCCCGCATCATGGACTAGAAAAGTGGTTAATTATTCACACCTTCTACAATGGATTGGAATATCCTTCAAAGGTGTCGCTTGATTCTGCAGCTAGCGGAGCTTTGATGAATCGAAGACTTACAGAAGCCTCTAATATTATCGAGAATGTCACTGCAAACCATCACCAATGGGCCAGTGAAAGAGGTAACAACCCACGAAAGCTCTCGGAAGGTAAGTTTGAGGTAGATGGTGTTAGTTTAATTATGGCTAAGTTTGATTCATTAAATAAACGTTTTGATAAGCTTGGAAAAGCTAGTGCTAATGCCATAAGTGCTGAAACTGGTTCCTCACAAGGCACTTCGGTGGAACAAGTGGAATCATGCCACAACTTCTATGACACTCCACCGAAGGTGCGCAATGATCCATATTCACAGACTTACAACTCCGGTTGGAGGTCTCATCCCAACTTCTCCTATCGGAACAATCAAAATCAAGTTGGGCAAAGTGGTGATAAACCTTCTATTGGATTCCCCCAGGTACAAAAGTCTAAACTCGAAACTCTCCTTAAAAATTTTGTGGAGAGTCAAACCAAGCAGAATGAAGAGTTTAGGCACCATGGTCAAGTTGTTAGTGAGGCTATTAAGGAATTGACATCTAAGGTAGATAACTTAGCTATTCATAACAAGATGTTAGAGACTCAAATAGCCCAACAAGCTAGCTCTTCACATAGACCACATGGGAAATTTCCAGGACAGCCTGAAATAAATCCTAATGAACATTGTAAGGCTGTGAGTTTAAGAAGTGAAAAGCAACTAGAAGATTCCAAGACAAAGGGGGAAAATGACAAAGATGGGAGGGATGAAGAAAAAGAAACAACTAGGACACAACCCTTGGAAGAAAAAAAGACCAATGAAAAAGTGTCTAAGTATGTACCCCCAAAACCTTACCAACCCCCGGTGCCTTTCCCTCAAAGATTGGCCAAGGCCAAGCTAGATAAGCAGTTTGGGAAGTTTCTTGAGGTCCTTAAGAAGTTGTACATTAATGTACCTTTCACTGAGGCGTTGCAACAAATGCCTACCTATGCTAAATTTCTTAAGGACATTTTGTCTAATAAGAGAAAGCTAGAGGAGTATGAAACCGTAGCATTAACTGATGAGTGTAGCGCTTTGATCCAAAATAAGCTGCCTCCTAAACTCAAGGATCCTGGCAGCTTCTCTATTCCTTGCTTGATTGGGAATACCAGTTTTGATAAGGCTTTGTGTGATTTGGGGGCTAGTGTTAGTCTTATGCCCCTCTCTGTGTGTAAGAAGTTGGAGGTGGGTGAACTAAAACCCACAACTATCTCCCTTCAGTTGGTGGATCGATCCGTCAAATACCCAATAGGCATCTTGGAGGATGTTCCTATTAGAGTAGGTATGTTCTTTATTCCTGTTGATTTTGTGGTACTTGAAATGGAAGAGGATGCACAAATTCCCATTATTCTTGGTAGGCCCTTCTTGGCTACTGCAGGTGCCATTATTGATGTAAAAAATGGTAAATTGTCCTTGACTGTTGGTGATGATAAGGTTGAACTTGATATATCTAAATCCATGAAACAACCTTCTTTTGAGGACTCTTGCTGTAGGATTGAATTATTGCACCAGGTAGTGAAAGAAGAAACCATCAAGATGCGCTTTGAAGATCCATTGGAAATGTGCTTAGTTGGTAGAGACTCATCAGAGTTTGAAGGTGAAGTAGCAGAGTATGCACGTTTGTTAGAGGCGACTCCAGAGATTCCACCTCAAAATGCCAAATTGGAAAAGCTTGAGTCTAAACTCAAACTTGAAGATTGGAAAGAGGAAAAAGCTCCAAAGGTAGAACTCAAACCCCTCCCTTCCACTCTCAGGTATGAATTTCTTGGTCCCAACTCTTTTTATCCTGTCATTGTAAGTGCTAGTTTGGATGAGTTAGAAACAGAGAAATTGCTTAGAGCACTTAAAATGCATAGAAATGTCATAGGATACACAATTGATGACATTAAACGCATAAATCCTTCCTTTTGTATGCACATGATTTTGATGGAAGTTGACCATAAACCATCCATTGATCACCAACGTAGGTTGAATCCTAATATGAAGGAGGTGGTTAAGAAAGAAATTCTTAAGTTGTTAGATGCTGGGATAATTTACCCAATCTCAGACAGTGAATGGGTTAGTCCGGTGCATGTGGTTCCTAAGAAAGGGGGAATAACTGTGACCAAAAATGAGAAAAATGAACTGATTCCTACAAGGACTGTCACAGGGTGGAGAATGTGCATCGGTTATAGGAAGTTGAATACAGCTACTAGGAAAGATCACTTCCCCCTCCCCTTCATTGACCAAATGCTTGAGAGAATAACTGAGCATACGTATTTTTATTACCTGGATGGTTATTCGTGATTCCACCAAATCCCCATTCATCCTAGTGACTAGGAAAAGACCACATTTACTTGTCCCTATAGCACTTTTGCTTATAGGAGAATGCCTTTTGGTTTGTGTAATGCTCCGGCTACTTTTCAAAGATGCATAACTGTAATTTTCTCTGACTTTATTGAAAACATCATGGAAGTTTTTATGGATGATTTCTCTGTATATGGTACTAACTTTGATGATTGTTTGTCTAATTTGTCTAAGATCTTGCAGCGATGTGAAGAGGTTAACCTCATCTTGAATTGGGAAAAGTGCCATTTTATGGTACAAGAGGGAATAGTGCTTGGACATTTAGTTTCAGGAAAAGGGATTGAGGTGGATAAAGCAAAGATTGAAGTAATTGAAAAATTACCTCCACCAGTGAACGTGAAAGGAGTGCGGAGTTTCTTAGGACATGCCGGCTTTTACCGGAGATTTATTAAAGATTTTTCAAATATTGCTAAACCACTGTCTAATCTCTTAATGAAAGATGTTCCCTTTGATTTTGATGATGATTGTTTGAAAGCCTTTTGCAGATTAAAAGAAGCTTTGATTACCGCTCCCATCTTGCAGTCACCGGATTGGAATCTACCATTTGAGATTATGTGCGACGCCAGTGACTATGCCATAGGAGCTGTTTTAGGGCAAAGGAAAGACAAGAAGGTGCATGCCATCTATTATGCAAGCAAAACTCTTGATGGAGCCCAAGCTAATTATGCAACTACTAAGAAGGAATTGCTTGCGGTGGTATTCGCCTTTGAGAAGTTCAGATCATACCTTGTGGGTTCGAAGGTGACTATGTACATCGATCATTCTGCACTTAAATATCTCATGAGCAAAAAGGAAGCAAAACCGAGACTTATCCGTTGGATACTTCTCTTGCAAGAATTCGACTTGGAGATTCTGGACAAGAAAGGGGTAGAGAACTTAGTTGCGGATCACTTATCCAGACTTGAACCACCGGTGAATGGACAGGGTAACTTGCCTATTGATGATTCATTCCCCGATGAGCAACTACTTGCCATTTCAGAAGAGGAAGCTCCTCGGTATGCTGACTTTATGAATTACTTGGCTTGCGAAATTCTACCACCAAATATTAACTATCAACAGAAAAAAGAATTTTTTCTCTGATCTGAAGCATTTTGTGTGGGATGAGCCATATATCTTCCGGAGATGTGCTGATGGTATCTATCGGAGATGTGTCTCAACGGATGAAGCTCAGAGTATATTGAATTGTTGCCATTCTTCATCCTATGGAGGACATGCTAGTGCCTCAAAGACAGCAGCCAAAGTTCTTCAATCTGGTTTCTTTTGGCCTCATATTTTCAGAGATGCTCGGAACTTTGTGGTTTCTTGTCACAGCTGTCAAAGAACTGGAAATATATCCAAACGGCATGAGATGCCTCTGAACAACATTCTTGAAGTGGAAATCTTTGATGTTTGGGGAGTTGATTACATGGGACCATTTCCACCATCTTGTAACAATAAGTATATTCTTGTCGCAGTGGACTATGTCTCAAAATAGGTGGAAGTTGTGCCATCCCCAACAAATGATGCCCAAACAGTAATGAAGCTGTTCAAAAAGATCATATTTCCAAGGTTTGGAGTTCCAAGAGCAGTCATAAGTGATGGAGGTTCACATTTCATTAAAAAGTAATTTGAAAACCTCTTGAAGAAGTATGGAGTGACTCACAAAGTCGCTACGCCATACCATCCCCAAACCAGCGGACAAGTAGAGGTTTCCAATAGAGAAATCAAGAGCATATTGGAGAAGACTGTTTCGAAATCGAGAAAGGATTGGTCTCTGAAGCTTGATGACGCTCTATGGGCATACAGAACAGCTTATAAGACTCCCATTGGTATGACTCCATTCCGGTTGATTTATGGTAAGCCGTGCCATCTTCCAGTTGAGCTAGAACACAAGGCATTTTGGGCCATCAAGCTATTGAACTTTGACATGAAAATGGCTGGGGAGAAAAGGAAGTTACAACTTCATGAGCTGGATGAATTGAGGCTTGATGCATATGAACATGCCAAGACTTACAAGGAGCAGACCAAGAGTTGGCATGACAAGCACTTCTTACGCAGAGAGTTCAAAGAAGGAGATCTTGTGCTGCTCTTCAACTCAAGATTGAAGCTATTTCCAGGTAAGCTCAGGTCTAGATGGTCCGAGCCATTTCAAGTTTGCCAAGTGTTTCCTTATGGAGCTGTAGAGGTGTGGAGCGAAGCCACGAGATCCTTCAAAGTAAATGGACAAAGGTTGAAGTCTTATCTTGTTGATGAACCTATAGAGAAGGGAGTGACACACAACCTTCTCTGTCCAAGTGCTTTAAACTAAAAATGGCAGGGGTCGAGCTTAAGACCATAAATAAGCGCTTCTTGGGAGGCAACCCAAGTTCTCTTCCATTGTAAAATTTCTTTTTCTTTATGTTTTTGCATTTGTTATTATTTAAAAAAAAAACCAAAAAGCAGAACCAACCACGGCCTAGCCGTGGTGGCCATAATGGCCGTGGTGTCTGGTCTGAAGAAAACATTGAAACGATGAAAAATAGAATTTACCACGGCCTGGCCGTGATTCCCACCACGGTCGTGGTTCGTGTCTGGTGCGTTTTTTTAACTCCTACGCACCAAACTTTCCCTCACTTACCTCCCACTTCTTCTTCTTCCTCCTTCCCCCACCTCCATTGCTTTACACACCAACCTCCATTTCTCACTTTTTCTCTCACAAATAACCCTCAACCTTTCACATTTCACCCCCAAAATAAACCCACCACCTCCATTTTAACTTCTTCTTCTTCATTCTTCTCCATCATCATCCTCCATAACCCAAACTCCAAACCTCTCACCTCCTCCACATTACCATTTTTCTTACCTTAAACACCCATTTTCTTCATTTTTCCATCATTCCAAACCTCCCTAAACATAACCCACACATCAAACTCTCCAATTTTCCCATGAACCAAAAATCCCTAATTTTGGAGAACCCTACCCCCCTAAATTCAAAAATTTCAGCATTCCTTATTTTACCTTGTACTTTAGAGTTCCTATGGCTAGCAAAAGGCAAAGAGGGGATTGATCTTCATCCTCAAGAGCACGAGGAGCATCTTCAAGAGGTAATTCTTCTGACTCTAACCCTTACGGTATTGAGTTTAAGAATAGAGAACAAAGGGATAGGTACAATGTGCTAGTCAAGAGAAAAATAGTGAACACTAGGTACCTAGATGACCAAGTTCTTGATACCTTAGAGCTGACTGATGATGTAAACTGGATGCTGGAGAATATAGGGTGGAGCACCTTCGCTCGTACCCATTATGTTACGCTTATTGGGCCTACATTGGAGTTTTTGAGCTCCCTTGAGGCCAATGTTTTACAAAGGGAAGGGTGTGCCGAAGGCCGAATCACTTTCCAGTTGTTTAATGCTGACCATGTCATGAATTTAGAGGAGTTTAACTCTATTTTCTCCTTGCCTGTGGGTGGGGAAAGGCGGCTCCCTAGAGAGTTTAATGTTGGGAGATTCTGGAGTCAAATAAGTATGGGTGGAGGTAGCTATGATTCATCCAAAGCTAAGGCCACAGCCTTAGTCAACCCCTGTTTTTGCTATCTCCACCGCATTATGGCTAACACCATATTCGGTCGTGGAGATAGCGATGGAGCTGTCCGTCAGGATGAACTCCTTTTCTTATGGGGTATGTTGCACAGTATACACCTGGACACAGGGTCCCACATGATTAGGCACTTACTGAAAGTTGCCAGGAGGGGATGGTTCCATAGTCATTGGTGGGCTTGTCACTGCAATAGCCCACCATCTTGAGTATGACTTAGACGGATTTGTGGAAGCCGAAGGGCGAAATAGAATTGATCTTACGGCCTGTATAGCTATGAAGATGATTGTCAGAGAGGACGATTCCTACTACTTGGTTATTCCTGACCGGCAGCACCCTTTACCCCTTCCTAACTCTGATGCCATTACCGTTAGAAACCCAGCAAACTGGCGTGTGCCGGTAGTGGATGAGCCTGAACCACTTAACGTTCAGCAACCTATTTGCCCACCACCACAGGGTCGGCCATCTAGGCCTCCTTCCTCTTCTGCAGGTACTTCTGATGATGCTTTTGCTCAGATCTACACTTCCTTAAATGCTATTCAGGCTGAGTAGGCACTCATTCGAGCTGACCAGGCACATATCCGGTCAGAGCAGGCTCAGCAGAGAGTGATGATGGAGCAACTCCAGTAGCAAGGACAAAGTATGGAGACTATGATCCGCGCCATGTATGACTGGCATATGAGCCAGCACCACTTTCCACCGCAGTGAGTCCATTCCTTTTTCTTCTCTCTCTGACTTGATAATTTACATTGGGGACAATGTCAATCTTAAGCTTGGGGTGGGATATTTATTTTCATGTTTTTATGCTGCATACTTAGTTGCATTTAGGATTGCATATTGCATTCTTTTGCATGATCACACCATCTTGTTACCCATGCATCCTTGTGTATGAACTTCATGCCAATTTAAAAGAAAAGTGAATTTGGAACCCATATTGTTATTCCTGTGATAGGCTATTTGCAAGAGTTGATCTTTTGATAGCGATGATTAGCATAAGGTTCTCTATTTTTGTGCTTTTCATTGATTTTGCTACTAAAGGTGAGAATTGAGCCTAATAAGGGGTATGTGCTTTACATTGATATTAACCCCTCTTTTCTGTTGAGTGAAATTCTGTACTCTTGGATTTGGTGCTTTAGAACTTGATTTGAAACCATTTTGAGGCGAAATTTTTGGTTGCATGCTTGAATGTGATTAAGGCATCTTAGGTATTTTTCTGGCCTTCTGAAATTATTGTCACATCTTCATCCACTAGTTGCCCATCTTGAGCCTATTGCATAATCGATTTCCTTGATACCTATGATGATACACCGTTGGTGACCATCTAGAATGTTAAATGAAGCAAAAATTTGGTTTGAAGCTTGTGCTTAGAATTATATATTTTTGAGTCTATTAAAAAAAAATTTGTTGATTGAAAAAAGAGGAAAAAAAAAAAAGAAAAAAAATTGGGATTAAAGCTTGAAAAAAAAAAGGAAAAGAAAGGAGAAAATTGTTTGGAAATGTGAAGTTATGCTCTTGATTGAAGAATACCTTTGCTTCATTTATGTTCTAGAGGATTTCTTGTTATTAGAAATTTTGCTAACCCTTTGTGCATACTTTCCTTTCTTTATCCTACCAAAAATCATTCCCATGGCCCCATTACAACCCTTGAAAGACCTTCTAATTCTTGCATGCATGCTGATTATTAGTGTAGATTTGGTTTCCTATCAAGTTCATGAAAGTGCTTTTTGAGGAGCTTGAGTGATGTTTCTTCACCCTTACACACTTTGAGAGTGATTAGAAGAGTGACCCCAATTGATGGGGAGCATGAGATTAGGGAACCTAAGCTTCTAATTGGACTGGACATTGATCATCTCTACACTTGTTGAATGTTTATGCCTATTTTTTTTCTTACTTGGATTCGTTGTTCTTCGGGTTCCACGTTCATAGTCATATTTTCAAAGTTTTGATCTTTATTTGGTCTTAATGATTGCTTGAGGACAAGCAAAATCTTAAGCTTGGGGTAATTTGATGTGTGTGATTCCACATCACATTTTGCATATGTTTTGCATGCATTTTTATAGTCTTTTATGCATATTTGTTTATTTAATCATTCATTTTTCTTTTAGTTCGGATAATTGCGGTTTGGCATGTGTTGCAATGCAGGATTAAGGCAAATTGAAGTTTAAACAGCTGGAATAGAGCTAAGCTGAAGCGATATTGAATTAGGGGTGAAATGCGCTAAAAAAGAGGACAAACAGACCCAACCACGGCTTGGGGGTGGTCTCTACCACGGCCATGGCTCATGGGAACCAGGAAATTGAAGAATTTTGAAGCAGACTCAACCACGGCCTGGCCGTAGTGTGAGGCCGTGGTTCACACCACGGCCGTGGTTTGAAACCAGCAGTGAATCCCTTTAACTCAGAACCAACCACGGCTTGGCCGTGGTGGCCACCACGGCTGAGGTTCGGGGCGTGCAGCAGATTTTAGTTTTCTATTTTTATTTCTTTTGGGGGCTTTTAGCCCATAAAAACCCTAGGCTATAAATAGATGTTCTGATTGCTATTAGGGTATTCTATCTTGGATTGAAACCTAGTTCGAAAGGAGGCACGAAGGAGGCTTGATTTCTTGATCCTTCTTCTTCTTCTTCGATTGTTATGGGTTTAGGATGTTTTTAAGTTTGAATTCTGTTTTCTTCTTCTTGATGTCTAAGTAGTTACATTTGTTTCTAGGATTGGGCAATGCCCTTTGATACATTGATAATAATGAATTGACGTTGTTTCCCTTTTTATTAATCTCGATTGTTCATTGATTCAATTCTTATTGCTTTTATTCATGTGAATTTGGTGGCCACTTATTTGCATCTCATAGGCATTTAGGGACGTACTGAGAGGTGAACCTAAGTGTTGGAACTATAAGAATTGAACTTAAGGTCTAAATCACGAGAGTAGTTTTAGCCTTTCGAGAATTTAATGAATTACCACAAAGCGTAATGGGTTCGATTTAAAT
Organism: Ormosia semicastrata; assembly: GCA_029884595.1. Taxonomy (NCBI): domain Eukaryota; kingdom Viridiplantae; phylum Streptophyta; class Magnoliopsida; order Fabales; family Fabaceae; genus Ormosia; species Ormosia semicastrata. The sequence goes on along the minus strand of JAQQTO010000060.1, from coordinate 238,122 downwards.
TCAATTACCACGAAAGTAGGAATTGGTTTAATTGGGCACGGATCTTGTATCTTGAAAGAGAACATTAACTAATTTTGGGTAATTCACCTTCAATTGAATTTGAGTTTTAATAAAAGGGTTGTCGATTAGGATTTGTCTTGTATCATTGTGGTATCCCAATCTTGGAATCTTTCTTAAACCTGAAAACCTCCTTCTTGATAACTTGCTGTTTTTATTCTAAATTTTATCTTCTTGATTTTTATTTAATTGTTTTGTTACTACATTATTCTTAATAAACAATCACACTCTCTTTTGTTTAATTTAATTGAGTTAATTAATTAATTGGTATTCATAGACTCAGTCCCTGTGGATTTGATCTTTTTATTACTTGACGACGAAATCGTACACTTGCGGATTTCACGCATCAAGTTTTTGGCGCCGTTGCCGGGGACTGTGTTTTTCTTGAATATTAATTTAATTTTTAATTTAATTATATTAAACTTTTTTTTCTTTTATTTGGTTCTTACGTTCTTGATTTCTCTTTGACTCTCTGCAGGTGATTTCTCTTGTTTATGCAAAGTACTCGACATTCCAGGACTCTTCTAGAAGCGGATCCTGAAATTGAAAGGACTTTACGTAGAGGCCATGAATAAAATAATCATAAGTTTGATTAAAAAACATATTGGTCGGCAACCTAGAAATTGGCATAATACTCTTAATCAAGTTCTTTGGGCATACAGAAATTCACCGAGAGAAGCAACGGGCACATCACCATACAAGTTGGTATATGGTCATGATGCAATTTTGCCCGTCGAAATTAATCTTCATTCAATTCGTATTCAAAAACAAGATGAGTTACCAGTTGAGCATTATTGGGACTTGATGTTTGATGAATTGAATGAATTAAGCGATGAAAGATTAATTGCTTTGGAACATTTGATTCGACAGAAAGAAAGAATTGCAAAGTTTTATGATAGTCGAATTAAGTATAAATCCTTCAAAATTGATGATTTGGTTTGGAAGGTGATTTTGCCCATGGATAAGAAGTGTCGAGAATATGGGAAATGGTCTCCAAAGTGGGAAGGACCATTTAAAGTGACTAAGGAATTTTCAAGAAATGCTTATGCACTTGTCGAAATTACTTCTAGTTTAAGAATTAAGTCGATTAATGGTAAATATTTAAAGCCATATCGACCGACAATGTATGAAGTAAAGATTAGCAGCGAATAAATAAGGAAAATTTCCTTGTTCCTTCAACATACTTGGCAATTACAAGTTATATTGCCAAGATAATCTAAGTCAATAGAAAACACAAATGTTTGTCAGGTAGACAAAATCGACAGATACTAAATATATTTTATGTTTGTCGGATAGACTAAACTGACAGATATTAAAAATATTTCAAGGCTGCATCTTCCCTAGAGCTTCCCAAGAGGTTTATAGTGATTCTTTGTCAGCTAAAGCGGACTAGTAGTCAGGCTCTAGAGTTTGTATTTTGGTAATAAGGGCCTTGACTTTACTTCCTAGTTGACAGAAATCACTTTGAATTTTTTGTTGACAATTCAGTTCTCTGTTATAAAAATTTGTCTTTCTCCAAAAGTTGTCGAAAGCCAAAACTTTGGGGGGCATCTGTTGGAGGTGAAAATAAAGATTTGGCAATTCATTGGTTGGATGATGGTTTTAAAGAAAATTTCTAAGTATTGAGCCGACAGAAATGCTAAATGGCGAAATCGACTGAAGTATTTGAATAAGAGGAAGATTCTAATGTAGCAATTAAGTATTGATGTCGAACAAGAAGAATAATTCGACAGAAACATTGCATTGAGTCGACGAAGAAATATCAAAGCAGTTAAAGTGCTGGTTCTATCGAAAAATAGGTATATGCTGGTAGCATAACTGCCAAGACGTGTTAGAATTTTAGGATGTCAGTTATTTTGTAATTTTGTCTATAAATATCAGTAGTCATGATGTAAAAAAGGGAGGTTATTTGCTAATACAAAATCCTAACATCTCAACCTGAGCAGATTAAAGGATTTCTGATCCAAGTATACCTTCCCTTTACATTTCAAGTCATTTACATTAATGCAATGTTCTTTTAAATTGATTTACTTTTTAGTCTTGTCTTTTAAATTTCCTTTACGTTTCTTTGCACTTTTACTTGCTTTTCTTTACTGTTTTCATTTAAATTCTGCACTTTAATTTTGCGTCATTTACACGCTTTCACTTAATGTTCTGAATGTTTAAATTCTTGTTCTGTTTCTTTTAATTTCTTTAATCTTTTTAAAGTTTCTTTCCTGCATTTTCTACTTATTTATTTTGAATCTTTTTAATCCCTTCTATTTACTGCAAAACCATTTTTAAAACAAGATTACCACATAACTCTGAGCCCACATTCGTCTGATTTTCATTATTTGTTTGTTGGAATTGTTACCAAGTCTTTAAACCAAAATTGCACTTAAACATAACCATATCACAAACAATCCACCTATAGTAATCCACAGAGTGTGTGTGTGTGTTCCAAACTATATCTATCTAACCAAAAGCCCTGACACATGCAGCATCAAGAACATTTCAAGCCAAATGTTCAACTCCATAACTCACGAGTATAAAAGTGTTTTGTGTGAGGATTCTTTCTATGGAGTTGACAATGGGTGTACACACATTCCATGGGGAATTTGGCAATTATATACAAGCAACAAGCAAACATTGATCTTCTGATAGGAACACTAATAAATGAGACTTCCACCACTATTTCCAAAAGCTTACTCAGGATCAGTACGGTCAACGCAAAAGGTTGTAACGTGACTTGGGTTTGGGGCTATATAAAAATAAATGAAAATGATTCAAAAAGACTTCCAAGTACATATAAAGGGAATCTTATTAAACACCTCAGTAGACCACACTTCTCACTTGATGTACTATGCAACTTTTCTGATCATCGAATAATAATGCTTGTCTTTCTTTTTCCTATTTTTTTTTAACAATTTGATGAACAAACACACGTCACTTTGGTATTTCTTGTCATTTCTTCTCAACTTTAACTTTTCTTTTTTTTTCTTTTTTTTTTTACTAAACTCAAATGAAAGAAAATACAAATTCTATACTTAGCATACACTTGGAATAAAAAAGGGTAGGAAAAATTAGTATATAGGCTATACTCCAATGTAGAGAGGTATGGATGATGTGGGCATATGAAAAGAAAAAGTTATATGCGTTTATTGGCTCAAAGTTGGTTACTAGGAGTCTATGATGGAAAGGATTAGTTTGAAAGGCTCAAATGTTAATCCTAAGTTGAACTTCGTCATATCCCAAGTATATCCACCATATTACCACTAACCATATGATGATGTTCTCAAAAGAAGTGCCCAATTTAACAAATCAATGAACACTTATCACAATTTACTACATTTGTAGGCTCTCAATCCTCTCCAAAACTCACATGAATACTTAAGCAAAATAATTCTTTAGCTACATGTGTCAAACCACCATCTTACCACAAAGCTTGGATAAGTGCATTAGAGGTTTTGTGGATGCTTCAGTGAAAATGATTATGGTGGATTTGGTGAATTCACAAAGATGGCTATGAATGAGAATGAGTACACATGTGATAAAGATGCATGTGTGATGCAACTTTTTTTTTAAAAATGCACATGAAAATATGCCACAAAGTTCCAACAAGCATTTTAAATACTGAATTTGCACCACCAACACCCCCCAACTTAAATGAAACATAGTCCTCAATTGTTAAGACTCAAAATTGAATAAGGAGTAACGAAAAAGGTTTGAATACACCGGATGAGTGACGTGAGTAGCTTGTGAACCACCAAAGATGACAACCTGAAATGACAAAATAAAACTAAGTTGCAAACAAAAATAAACAAAACAACAACAAACAAAAAGAAAAGAAAGAAAATAAAAGAAAACAAAAATAAAACAAAACAAATAAAGAAAAACATACCTGTGTGGTGTGGTCAAGGTTGATAGACCGAATCCATAAGTGGAATGTCTTCCACTTTTGGAACTTTCCTATCAATTAAGACTCTAAGGCGTTTGACAATTTACTTTAAAAATCTGACCATCCTTAGCATGTGCAAAAACATTTTTCACTAAGGGTCAGTCCACCTAGACCGAAGTTTTCCTAGATATTTATGGAATCTAGAATCATATAAGAACACTCGATCATTAGGCTTAAATGTTTTTCTCAAAATACTTTTATCATGAAATGCTTTCATTTTATCCTTATAGATTTTAGAGTTCTCATAAGCATTATTTCTCAACTCCTCTAACTCGGTCAACTGAAATTTTTAAAGTGTTCCTACTTCTCCCATGTCAAAATTGAAATGCTTGATGGCCCAATAAGCTCGATGCTCGAGCTCCACAGGTAAGTGACAAGGCTTTCCAAAAACAAGCCTATAAGATGACATGCCTAAGTGAGTGTTGAAAGCTATACGGTAGGCTCAAAGTGCATCCACTAGTCTTGAAAACCAATCTTTATAATCTGAGTTGATCATTTTCTCTAAAATTTGCTTAATTTTTCAATTTGCAAGTTCTACCTGTCCACTTGTATGTGGGTGGTATGTAGTAGAAATTTTATGTAAGCCTCAAAAGAATGGTTGCAAAAATGTGTGCCCTGATCACTAATGATAGCATGTGGTGTACCAAATCGAGATAACACATTCTCTTTGAGAAATTTAATTACCATCCTATTATCATTGCTCCTTCAAGCTGCTGCTTCCACCCATTTTGACACATAATCTACTGCCACAATAATATATTGATATCCTAAAGAAGGAGGAGATGGTCCTATAAAATCAATGCCCCAACAATAAAAAATTTTAATCAGTAAAATTGGGTTTAAGGGTATCATATTACAATGGGACATAATTCTTAACTTTTGACACTTTTCATATGAGCGACAATAATTGTTTGCATTCTTAAACAAGGAGGGCTAATAAAATCCACACAGCAAAAATTTTACAGCGGTTTTCTTCATTGAAAAATGGCTCCCATAAGCTTAGGAGTGACAAAATTCTAAGACACTAACAATTTTTTCATCAGGGATGCAACACCTTAAAATTTGGTCAAGGTAGTATTTGTAAAGAAAAGGGTCATCCTAATAGAAATTACATACCTCAACCATGAACTTCCTCTTATCCTGAGTGCTCCAATCCACTAGTATCTCACATGTAGCCAAATAATTCACAATATGAGCAAACCATGGTAGAAAAGTTATAGAAAATAAATGCTCATCGGGAAAATCATCTCTGATTGGCAAGTGGTCAGAAGTGTCCTCAAATGTGAACCTTGTGAGATGGTCAACCACTACATTCTCCACTCCTTTCTTGTCTTTAATGGTGATGTCAAATTCCTGCAAAAGTAAAATCCACTGTATTAGTCGTGCCTTAGCATCCTTATTTGTAAGAAGGTACTTAAGGGCTACATGATCTATGAAAATAATAATAAGAGAACTAATCAAGTAAGCACGAAACTTATCCAAAGCAAACACTACATCTAGCAACTCTTTTTTCAGTGGTGGAGTAATTAATCTTAGTACTGTTTAGAGTTCTACAAGCATAATAAATGACAAAAGGCTTCCCCTCCTTTCGTTGTCCAAGAACAACACTGATGTGTGTGATTCCACATCACATTTTTCATATGCTTTGCATGCATTTTTATAGTCTTTTATGCATATTTGTTTATTTAATCATTCGTTTTTCTTTTAGTTCGGATAACTGTGGTTTGGCATGTGTTGCAATGCAGGATTGAGGCAAATTGAAGTTTAAAGAGCTGGAATGGAGTTAAGCTGAAGCGATATTGAATTAGGGGTGAAATGCGCTAAAAAAGAGGACAAATAGACCCAACCACGGCTTGGGGTGGTCTCTACCACGGCCATGGCTCGTGGGAACCAGGAAATTGAAGAATTTTGAAGCAGACTCAACCACGGCCTGGCCGTGGTTCACACCACGGCCGTGGTTCACACCACGGCCGTGGTTTGAAACCAGCAGTGAAACCCTTTAAATCAGAACCAACCATGGCCTGGCCGTGGTGGCCACCACGGCCGTGGTTCAGGGCGCGCAACAGATTTTAGTTTTCTGTTTTTATTTCTTTTGGGAGCTTTTAGCCCATAAAAACCCTAGGCTATAAATAGATGTTCTGATTGCTATTAGGGTATTCTATCTTGGATTGAAACCTAGTTCGAAAGGAGGCACGAAGGAGGCTTGATTTCTTGATCCTTCTTCTTCTTCTTTGATTGTTACGGGTTTGGGATGTTTTTAAGTTTGAATTCTGTTTTCTTCTTCTTGATGTCTGAGTAGTTACATTTGTTTCTAGGATTGGGCAATGCCCTTTGATACATTGATAATGATGAATTGACGTTGTTTCCCTTTTTATTAATCTCGATTGTTCATTGATTCAATTCTTATTGCTTTTATTCATGTGAATTTGGTGGCCACTTATTTGCATCTCATAAGCATTTAGGGACGTACTGAGAGGTGAACCTAAGTGTTGGAACTATAAGAATTGAACTTAAGGTCTAAATCACGAGAGTAGTTTTAGCCTTTCGAGGATTTAATGAATTACCACAAAGCGTAATGGGTTCAATTTAAATTCAATTACCACGAAAGTAGGAATTGGTTTAATTGGGCACGGATCTTGTATCTTGAAAGAGAACATTAACTAATTTTGGGTAATTCACCTTCAATTGAATTTGAGTTTTAATAAAAGGGTTGTCGATTAGGATTTGTCTTGTATCATTGTGGTATCCCAATCTTGGAAACTTTCTTAAACCTGAAATCCCTCTTCTTGATAACTTGTTGTTTTTATTCTAAATTCTATCTTCTTGATTTTTATTTAATTGTTTTGTTACTACATTATTCTTCATAAACAATCACGCTCTCTTTTGTTTAATTTAATTGAGTTAATTAATTAATTGGTATTCATAGACTCAGTCCCTGTGGATTCGATCTTTTATTACTTGACGATGAAACCGTACACTTGTGGATTTCACGCATCAAGTTTTTGGCGCTGTTGTCGGGGACTGTGTTTTTCTTGAATATTAATTTAATTTTTAATTTAATTATATTAAACTTTTTTTTTCTTTTATTTGGTTCTTACGTTCTTGATTTCTCTTTGACTCTCTGCAGGTGATTTCTCTTGTTTATGCAAAGTACTCGACATTCCAAGACTCTTCTAGAAGCGGATCCTGAAATTGAAAGGACTTTACGTAGAAGGAGAAGACAACAAAAGCGCAGAGTAAGAGAAATTCCTGAGCCACCACTTACCATGGCAGCAGCTGAAGACAATAGACCGTTGAAGGAGTATGCAGCCCCTAATGCTCGGGGTTTGCGATCTGGGATTGCTAGGCCAGCCATTGAAGCTGAGAACTTCACTATACCGCCTTCCTTACTATCCATGATAAGGCAAAACCAATTTGGAGGTTTATCCTTGGAGGACCCAAATGATCATGTGGAGGTGTTCTTAGAATTCTGTGAGACTCTCAAAATTGAAGGTGCCTCAATTGATGCCATTCGCCTTCGGTTGTTTCCATTATCATTAAGGGACCAGGCTAGAGCCTGGTTGAAATCGGTACCCACCGATACATTAACCACATGGAATCAATTGGAGCAAGCATTCTTGAATAAGTTCTTTCCTCCTTCCAAGACTGCACATCTTAGAACTCAAATAATAAGCTTTGTTCAAAAAGACAGAGAATCATTATCAGAAGCTTGGGATAGATACAGGGGGTTGTTGGAAGCTTGCCCGCATCATGGACTAGAAAAGTGGTTAATTATTCACACCTTCTACAATGGATTGGAATATCCTTCAAAGGTGTCGCTTGATTCTGCAGCTGGCGGAGCTTTGATGAATCGAAGACTTACAGAAGCCTATGATATTATCGAGAATGTCGCTGCAAACCATCACCAATGGGCCAGTGAAAGAGGTAACAACCCGAGAAAGCTCTCGGAAGGTAAGTTTGAGGTAGATGGTGTTAGTTTAATTATGGCTAAGTTTGATTCATTAAATAAACGTTTTGATAAGCTTGAAAAAGCTAGTGCTAATGCCATAAGTGCTGCTAACATCTTTTGTGAGATTTGTGGAGTACAGGGACATATGAGTGCGAAATGCCAAGCTGAAATTGGTTCCTCACAAGGCACTTCGGTGGAACAAGTGGAATCATGCCACAACTTCTATGACACTCCACCGAAGGTGCGCAATGATCCATATTCACAGACTTACAACCCCGGTTGGAGGTCTCATCCCAACTTCTCCTATCGGAACAATCAAAATCAAGTTGGGCAAAGTGGTGCTAAACCTTCTGTTGGATTCCCCCAGGTACAAAAGTCTAAACTCAAAACTCTCCTTGAAAATTTTGTAGAGAGTCAAACCAAACAGAATGAAGAGTTTAGGCACCATGGTCAAGTTGTTAGTGAGGCTATTAAGGAATTGACATCTAAGGTAGATAACTTAGCTATTCATAACAAGATGTTAGAGACTTAAATAGCCCAACATGCTAGCTCTTCAAATAGACCACATGGGAAATTTCCAGGACAGCCTGAAATAAATCCTAATGAACATTGTAAGGCTGTGAGTTTAAGAAGTGGAAAGCAACTAGAAGATTCCAAGGCAAAGGGGGAAAAAGACAAAGATGGGAGGGATGAAGAAAAAGAAACAACTAGGACACAACCCTTGGAAGAAAAAGAGACCAATGAAAAAGTGTCTAAGTATGTACCCCCAAAACCTTACCAACCCCCAGTGCCCTTCCTTCAAAGATTGGCCAAGGCCAAGCTAGATAAGCAGTTTGGGAAGTTTCTTGAGGTCCTTAAGAAGTTGTACATTAATGTACCTTTCACTGAGGTGTTGCAACAAATGCCTACCTATGCTAAATTTCTTAAGGACATTTTGTCTAATAAGAGAAAGCTAAAGGAGTATGAAACCGTAGCATTAACTGAGGAGTGTAGCGCTTTGATCCAAAATAAGCTGCCTCCTAAACTCAAGGATCCTGGCAGCTTCTCTATTCCTTGCTTGATTGGGAATACCAGTTTTGATAAGGCTTTGTGTGATTTGGGGGCTAGTGTTAGTCTTATGCCCCTCTCTGTGTGTAAGAAGTTGGAGGTGGGTGAACTAAAACCCACAACTATCTCCCTTCAGTTGGCGGATTGATCCGTCAAATACCCAATAGGCATCTTGGAGGATGTTCCTATTAGAGTAGGTAAGTTCTTTATTCCTGCTGATTTTGTGGTACTTGAAATGGAAGAGGATGCACAAATTCCCATTATTCTTGGTAGGCCCTTCTTGGCTACTATAGGTGCCATTATTGATGTAAAAAATGGTAAGTTGTCCTGGACTGTTGGTGATGATAAGGTTGAATTTGATATATCTAAATCCATGAAACAACCTTCTTTTGAGGACTCTTGTTGCAGGATTGAATTATTGCACCAGGTAGTGAAAGAAGAAACCATCAAGATGCGCTTTGAAGATCCATTGGAAATGTGCTTAGTTGGTAGAGACTCATTAGAGTTTGAAGGTGAAGTAGCTGAGTATGCAAGTTTGTTAGAGGCGACTCCAGAGATTCCACCTCAAAATGCCAAAATGGAAAAGCTTGAGTCTAAACTCAAACTTGAAGATTGGAAAGAGGAAAAAGCTCCAAAGGTAGAACTCAAACCCCTCCCTTCCACTCTCAGGTATGAATTTCTTGGTCCCAACTCTTCTTATCCTGTCATTGTAAGTGCTAGTTTGGATGAGTTAGAAACAGAGAAATTGCTTAGAGCACTTAGAATGCATAGAAATGTCATAGGATACACAATTGATGACATTAAAGGCATAAATCCTTCCTTTTGCATGCACAGGATTTTGATGGAAGTTGACCATAAACCATCCATTGATCACCAACGTAGGTTGAATCCTAATATGAAGGAGGTGGTTAAGAAAGAAATTCTTAAGTTGTTAGATGCTGGGATAATTTACCCAATCTCAGACAGTGAATGGGTTAGTCCGGTGCATGTGGTTCCTAAGAAAGGGGGAATAACTGTGACCAAAAATGAGAAAAATGAACTGATTCCTACAAGGACTGTCACAGGGTGGAGAATGTGCATCGATTATAGGAAGTTGAATACAGCTACTAGGAAAGATCACCTCCCCCTCCCCTTCATTGACCAAATGCTTGAGAGATTAGCTGAGCATACGTATTTTTGTTACCTGGATGGTTATTCGGGATTCCACCAAATCCCCATTCATCCTAGTGACCAGGAAAAGACCACATTTACTTGTCCCTATGGCACTTTTGCTTATAGGAGAATGCCTTTTAGTTTGTGTAATGCTCCGGTTACTTTTCAAAGATGCATGACTGCAATTTTCTCTGACTTTATTGAAAACATCATGGAAGTTTTTATGGATGATTTCTCTGTATATGGTACTAACTTTGATGATTGTTTGTCTAATTTGTCTAAGATCTTGCAGCGATGTGAAGAGGTTAACCTCGTCTTGAATTGGGAAAAGTGCCATTTTACGGTACAAGAGGGAATAGTGCTTGGACATTTAGTTTCAGGAAAAGGGATTGAGGTGGATAAACCAAAGATTGAAGTAATTGAAAAATTGCCTCCACCAGTGAACGTGAAAGGAGTGTGGAGTTTCTTAGGACATGCCAGCTTTTACCGGAGATTTATTAAAGATTTTTCAAAAATTGCTAAACCACTGTCTAATCTCTTAATGAAAGATGTTCCCTTTGATTTTGATGATGATTGTTTGAAAGCCTTTTACAAATTAAAAGAAGCTTTGATTACCGCTCCCATCTTGCAGTCACCGGATTGGAATCTACCATTTGAGATTATGTGCGACGCCAGTGACTATGCCATAAGAGCTATTTTGGGGCAAAGGGAAGACAAGAAGGTGCATGCCATCTATTATGCAAGCAAAACTCTTGATGGAGCCCAAGCTAATTATGCAACTAATGAGAAGGAATTGCTTGCGGTGGTATTCGCCTTTGAGAAGTTCAGATCATACCTTGTGGGTTCGAAGGTGACTGTGTACACCGATCATTCCGCACTTAAATATCTCATGAGCAAAAAGGAAGCAAAACCGAGACTTATCCGTTGGATACTTCTCTTGCAAGAATTCGACTTGGAGATTCTGGACAAGAAAGGGGTAGAGAACTTAGTTGCGGATCACTTATCCAGACTTGAACCACCGGTGAATGGACAGGGTAACTTGCCTATTGATGATTCATTCCCCGATGAGCAACTACTTGCCATTTCAGAAGAGGAAGCTCCTTGGTATGCTGACTTTGTGAATTACTTGGCTTGCGGAATTCTACCACCAAATATTAACTATCAACAGAAAAAGAAATTTTTCTCTGATCTGAAGCATTTTGTGTGGGATGAGCCATATATCTTTCGGAGATGTACTGATGGTATCTATCGGAGATGTGTCTCAACGGATGAAGCTTAGAGTATATTGAATTGTTGCCATTCTTCATCCTATGGAGGACATGCTAGTGCCTCAAAGACAGCAGCCAAAGTTCTTCAATCTGGTTTCTTTTGCCCTCATATTTTCAGAGACGCTCGAAACTTTGTGGTTTCTTGTGACAGCTGTCAAAGAACTGGAAATATATCCAAACGGCATGAGATGCCTCTGAACAACTTTCTTGAAGTGGAAATCTTCGATGTTTAGGGAGTTGATTACATGGGACCATTTCCACCATATTGTAACAACAAGTATATTCTTGTCGCAGTGGACTATGTCTCGAAATGGGTGGAAGCTGTGCCATCCCCAATAAATGATGCCCAAACAGTAATGAAGCTGTTCAAAAATATCATATTTCCAAGGTTTGGAGTTCCAAGAGCAGTCATAAGTGATGGAGGTTCATATTTTATTGAAAAGTAATTTGAAAACCTCTTGAAGAAGTATGGAGTGACTCACAAAGTCGATATGCCATACCATCCCCAAACCAGCGGACAAGTAGAGGTTTCCAATAGAGAAATCAAGAGCATATTGGAGAAGACTGTTTCGAAATCGAGAAAGGATTGGTCTCTGAAGCTTGATGACGCTCTATGGGCATACAGAACAGCTTATAAGACTCTCATTGTTATGACTCCATTCCGGTTGATTTATGGTAAGCCGTGCCATCTTCCAGTTGAGCTAGAACACAAGGCATTTTGGGCCATCAAGCTATTGAACTTTGACATGAAAATGGCTGGGGAGAAAAGAAAGTTACAACTTCATGAGCTGGATGAATTGAGGCTTGATGCATATGAACATGCCAAGACTTACAAGGAGCAGACCAAGCGTTGGCATGACAAGCACATCTTACACAGAGAGTTCAAAGAAGGAGATCTTGTGCTGCTCTTCAACTCAAGATTGAAGCTATTTCCAAGTAAGCTCAGGTCTAGATGGTCCGGGCCATTTCAAGTTCGGCAAGTGTTTCCTTATAGAGCTGTAGAGGTGTGGAGCGAAGCCACGAGATCCTTCAAAGTAAATGGACAAAGGTTGAAGTCTTATCTTGTTGATGAACCTATAGAGAAGGGAGTGACACACAACCTTCTCTGTCCAAGTGCTTCAAACTAAAAATGGCAGGGGTCGAGCTTAAGACCATAAATAAGCACTTCTTGGGAGGCAACCCAAGTTCTCTTCCATTGCAAAATTTTTTTTTCTTTATGTTTTTGCATTTGTTATTATTTTTTTAAAAAAAAGCCCAAAAACAGAACCAACCACGTCCTGGCCGTGGTGGCCATCATGGCCGTGGTGTCTGGTCTGAAGAAAACATTGAAACGATGAAAAATAGAATTGACCACGGCCGTGGTTCGTGTCTGCTGCGTTTTTTAACTCCTACGCACCAATCTTTCCCTCACTTACCTCCCACTTCTTCTTCTTCCTCCTTCCCCCACCTCCATTACTATACACACCAACCTCCATTTCTCACTCTTTCTCTCATAAATAACCCTCAACCTTTCACATTTCACCCCAAAATCAACCCACCACCTCCATTTTAACTTCTTCTTCTTCATTCTTCTTCATCATCATCCTCCATAACCAAAACTCCAAACCTCTCACCTCCTCCACATTACCATTTTTCTTACCTTAAACACCCATTTTCTTCATTTTTCCATCATTCCAAACCTCCCTAAACATAATCCACACATCAAACTCTCCAATTTTCCCACGAACCAAAAATCCCCAATTTTGGAGAACCCTACCCCCCTAAATTCAAAAATTTCAGCATTCCTTGTTTTACCTTGCACTTTAGAGTTCCTATGGCTAGCAAAAGGCAAAGAGGGGATCAATCTTCATCCTCAAGAGCACGAGGAGCATCTTCAAGAGGTAATTCTTCTGACTCTAACCCTTACGGTATTGAGTTTAAGAATAGAGAACAAAGGGATAGGTACAATGTGCTAGTCAAGAGAAAAATAGTGAACACTAGGTACCTAGATGACCAAGTTCTTGATACCTTAGGGCTGACTGATGATGTAAATTGGATGCTGGAGAATATAGGGTAGAGCACCTTTACTCGTACCTGTTATGTTACGCTTATTGGGCCTACATTGGAGTTCTTGAGCTCCCTTGAGGCGAATGTTTTATAAGGGGAAGGGTGTGCCGAAGGCCGAATCACTTTCTGGCTGTTTAATGCTGACCATGTCATGAATTTAGAGGAGTTTAACTCCATTTTCTCCTTGCCTGTGGGTGGGGAAAGGCGGCTCCCTAGAGAGTTTAATGTTGGGAGATTCTGGAGTTAAATAAGTATGGGTAGAGGTAGCTATGATTCGTCCAAAGCTAAGGCCACAGCCTTAGTCAACCCCTATTTTCGCTATCTCCACCGCATTATGGCTAACACCATATTCGGTCGTGGAGATAGCGATGGAGCTGTCCGTCAGGACGAACTCCTTTTCTTATGGGGTATGTTGCACAGTATACACCTGGACACAGGGTCCCACATGATTAGGCACTTACTGAAAGTTGCTAGGAAGGGGGATGGTTCCATAGTCATTGGTGGGCTTGTCACTGCAATAGCCCACCATCTTGAGTATGACTTAGACGGATTTGTGGAAGCCGAAGGGCGAAATAGAATTGATCTTACGGCCTGTATAGCTATGAAGATGATTGTCAGAGAGGACGATTCCTACTGCTTGGTTATTCCTGACCGGCAGTACCTTTTACCCCTTCCTAACTCTGATGCCATCACCGTCAGAAACCCAGCAAACTAGCGTGTGCCGGTAGTGGATGAGCCTGAACCACTTAACGTTCAGCAACCTATTCGCCCACCACCACAGGGTCGGCCATCTAGGCCTTCTTCCTTTTCTGCAGGTACTTCTGATGATGCTTTTGCTTGGATCTACACTTCCTTAGATGCTATTCAGGCTGAGCAGGCTCTCATTTGAGCCGACCAGGCACACATCCGGTCAGAGCAGGCTCAGCAGAGAGTGATGATGGAGCAACTCCAGCAGTAGGGACAGAGTATGGAGACCATGATCCGCGCCATGTATGGTACCGGCATATGAGCCAACACCACTTTCCACCGCAGTGAGTCCATTCCTTTTTCTTCTCTCTCTGACTTGATAATTTACATTGGGGACAATGTGAATCTTAAGCTTGGGGTGGGATATTTATTTTCATGTTTTTATGCTGCATACTTAGTTGCATTTAGGATTGCATATTGCATTCTTTTGCATGATCACACCATCATGTTACCCATGCATCCTCGTGTATGAACTTCATGCCAATTTAAAAGAAAAGTGAATTTGGAACCCATATTGTTATTCCTGTGATAGGCTATTTGCAAGAGTTGACCTTTTGATAGCGATGATTAGCATAAGGTTCTCTATTTTTGTGCTTTTCATTGATTTTTACTACTAAAGGTGAGAATTGAGCCTAATAAGGGGTATGTGCTTTACATTAATATTAACCCCTCTTTTCTGTTGAGTGAAATTTGTAACACCCTAACTTTTGGGATAATTACAATATAGTCCCGAAATGTACTGTTTTATGAATTCTGTGAGCAATAAATTTAATTTGACTGTTTCGTGAGTGTACTTGACTGTTGTATGTGATTTGCTCCGACCTAGGAAAATAATAATTTTAAAGCCTAAAAATCTTATTTTAATTAATTGGAGTGGGGATCTTACTAAACCCAATTGATTGATATATATATTAATCTCGTAATTTTTGGATTTAACTATGCAATAAAATAATTTTATATTTTTATGATATTATTTTATATTACAAGATTACCCTCTTGTCTCAAAAATAGTAAAAATCTGCTTCGATTTGACCACAGATCTTTAAAAGTACTGTGGGACCCGCGTTTAGGAAAAGCAGTCAACTGTGCTGACTGGACAAATTCTAGCCAATGAGAGCAAGTCAACAAAAGTGGCTTGACTTTTTAAACCAATAGGAAAAGGTCAACAAAAGGAGCATGGATTTTGATTTGGACCGTTGGATGAAGACTTAGTTAGGAAGCCTTTGATTTCAACCGTTGATCAAATCAATGGTGAGATTAGAATTCAAGATTTATGACCAAGTGATATCTACCTTAGATCTAATCTAGGGCTAAGAATTAAAGATGAAATCAATGGTTAGAATTAAGTCAAAAATTGTAGGCTTGAATTTGATTAGTAGCTAATTAAGCTTAATTTAACTAATCTAATTACTTAATTAGCTAACTAAGTGAACTAGTTTAATTCTTAATTAATTATAATCTAAATACTAATTAGATGTTCTAATATTTATTAAAGGTTATAATATATGCTAATATATATTAAACTAATTGATTATATGATTAGAATGTTGATTTAGTTTTAATAGGATAATTAACCTAACTAATTGCCTAATTAATTAGCAAATAATTAGGAGTAAATGGAAAACAATTAAACCCTTAAAATGCCAAGGAGACCCACGGTTTTCAGCAGCTTGGAGGCTTGGATGGCTTGGTTCTACAAGGTTCTTGAACCCTCCAAATTGTCATAAACCATGTGCACCATCATGTGCATTAATTTGGATATTTACCTTGCCAAATTGAACACTCAACCTCACTCACAAGAGCACCTCACGGCAGCAGCCCTCTAATTTACTCTCTTCACTTTTATTTTCACACTTATCTTAGTTTAAGCTATTCATCTTCTCTCCAAAAATACCAAGAAGCCATACACACTTTTCTCCCCTTTTCTTTCTCAAATTCGCCAACACCCTAACACCACCAACCAATCTTCTATAATTTCATCTCATCATATTTCCTAAACCCAAATCCCATTCTAAACACTTTTTGTTCACAAAGTTTTCCCAAATTCCTACTCTATCTTGTCCAAAATCCAACCTTTTGCTTACTTACTTAAGGGTAAGTTTTGTTTCTATGGTTCAAAAATGGATTTCTAATTTTTCTAACCATGATTGTTCCATGGTTTTTCAATTTTGTACCTTGTATGTGTTTTTACTAATTGTTTAAGAATTTTAGGAATTATTTTGGAGCTTGTACAAAATTTAGAGGAAAGGAGGAGAACTAACCGATTAAATAGTCTACAAGAGGTAAGAGGGAGATTTAATCTCATCAACCCTAAGTGGTGATGAGAAAATGGATTGATTGTGTATGAAGAATCCATAAGGATTCGATTTGTGTAATTGTTTATGGTTTTATTATTTTTGTGATTGTTTAAATGCTTTCTTATTTGTGATATATTTTGCTATGCATGATTATAGCTTTCATTATTTTTGCTATGCATGTTTATGGCTTTAAATAAATTGTATGTATATTGTATGTGATTATATAATTGCATGTGTTTAAATTTATGTAATTATTAAAGTAGGATGTGAATAACATGTAACGAATTGCATGAGTGTTCCAAAGAACACATTTGAGGCTCACGGCCTTACACTAACTAGAGAACCAAAATGTTCTCAGCAATTTTCTAAATCACTGATTTAAAGGATCTAAGTGTAATAATGGATTTAATAATGATTTAAGTTAATTATGGCCAACATGCCATTTAGTGTATAATCAAATGCCATTTTATTTTTAATTTGGCCAACATACCATTTTATTTTCTAAGATAGGTTAGGTAATGGATTTACAAAATAAATTGATTCCAATGAATCATTGAGAAAATAAAAGGAATAAATTCAGTTTTAGAATTTTAACTTAGCAGAAATTAGTTTAAATAAGAATTAATTAGACGCTTGAAAAATACTAGCGTAGAGCTCATTTTATAAATTTTGAAGCGCATTAGTAAGTTTCAAAGTGAAACTATTGGGTAAAAATAAAATAAACTATATTTAAAGGAAAAACATTAAAAATACCTTATACTAATTTTACAGGCAAAATGCTGCCAAAATTTATTAAAATCAGACGTATAAAATGAAAAGATTCTATACTATATTTAGAACACAAGAAAAATACTCTACGTATTTTAAAAGTACTAGATATAGTTTTACACATATCAAAAATGATGATTATAAGCTATTCGGTTAAGAAAATGAATTAAAAATCCTACGCGATTGAGAAAATAATTTAAAAAGATTTTGTGATGTTTAAAAATGACAAAATATATTTACGCGATTTAAAAATGTTTGTGAAAACGACGGGATTGTGAAAAAGCGATAAAATTCCTACGCGATTGAAAGATACTGTGAGTTTTACTGTCGGGCCAAAGTGGTGGACCCGGACATGTTGTGGTGTAGTACTGTCAGGTGGGACGTACTATACTTTGATATTTTGTGACTAAGGGCATTTTGGTAATTTTTTGTAATTATGGTAAAATTTGGATAATAAGGGTATTTTTGTCATTTTAGATCATACTTAGAGTGTTGTGCCAATTTGGGTTATAATTGGTGATTGATTGACGAGGCGAATTACACCGTGTTTGGTGTGATAAGCATAGTGTGGTTCATTTATGAACTTGGAGGCATTAGTGTGCGGAGGATCTCATATGTGGACAGTGGTAGCACCTCTGAGCCGTGGTAACGGGCAACACGATGTTGGACTGTGTACTACTACACGATGTTTTGGACTGTGGGCTATAGACACAAAGATTGGACAGTGCAATAGTTTGGTTGGGCAGCCATAAAGTATTATTAGTTTCTATTCGGATCATTCCCTCAGATATCCGTGTTTAGCTCCATGGAGTAGGAACGAGTCAGTGTGTGTATCATTCATCATCTGCATTTTAAATGTTTATTATGTTCATGCATTATTTGCATTTTACTGTTCATGCATCCTCTGCACTTTATTGCTTACCATATTCTGTGATAAAACATATGATGTACTGTTTTAATATATTATGTATGATATGTGTTATTTTAATATTTATTGCTTTAATATATTATGCATAATATAATGGTATGTGTTATTTTAATATGTATTACTTTGTTATATTATGCATGAAATGTTGATATGTGCTGTTGGAATATTTGTTTGTATTATCGTTTTCTTTATTGCCATGCGGGTAATGGTGTAGATTGTCTCACCTCTTTATTGTATTGTTTTGTCTGTTTCTACTTTATGTTTATATCATCGAAGACTACAATGGCGGCAAGAGGAGATCAATTAGGTTTCTTTAGACTTCAGTTTCTCGAAGGCGCAGAGGCTTGGTATGTCCACTGGGACACAGGACACATAGAGTACAGTGGTAATGTGACCTTATCAGTAAGTAGGACTCGACAGGAGTTCGTTACTACACGTTATACAGTTGCTTTCGTAGAGATCATTTTACCTATTAGGGAGTTGTGGGACGAGTTTCACTATACTCCTAGAGAGAACTTCAATACACTTTTGGGTCGAATTTTTATCGGTCAAGACATTCCTAACTAAGGAATTTGTCTTATGACGAGGGCTCATATCTTAGGTGTTATGTTTGAGTAATATACTGTCTTTTACCATTTTCTATTAAATATTAATAGTTGTAAATTAATTGTATACTTTAGACAAGAATCACATGTATATTATGGTGAGTTTATGTTTGTTATATTTTGTGATCTGTGTTATTTTATTTAATGTTATAATTATAAAAGGAAAAAATATATATATATACCACAAATATTATTTAAGTATCAAAATGTTTTTACAACTTGGGTAAGGATTTTATTTATTTTTATTTTTCTGCATCATAAATGTGACATCCCCATAAAGGGTGTTACATTAGTTGGTATCAGAGCCCAAGTTAGAGTCTTTTGGATTTGTGGGTAGGTTTGTCTTGTTTGTGTTGTGTGAATCTCTGATATTAAACATAGAGATATGTTTCAATTTCTGAAAGGAAACGACTTTGTGCGAAATAGCTACGTTTAGTTCGTTGTGTGTTGATTTTGTTTATCTTTGAAGAAAGATAATGGAACATTACGAACATGACCATGTGGATGCGAAACGTAATGAAGATCGTATAGCTATAGCTAGAAGTGTGATGCGCAAGGCGATTGAAGTAGTAGTACTACAGAGACAGATGATCGCTCTGCAGCAGGAACTGATAATCAAATTTCATAGCTTATTAGGATTGGAACAGCCAGCGGATGCGAGAAGCTGTAACTTAGAATCTTTGATAATTCAAAGTAGAAGGAAGCGTAAGGTCAATCATTTTCAACGAAAGTCGTATGTACAATCATCGGGGAAGCAACAACGAATAAAGAGAAGAAGTACGAGTGGCAACAATTTTGGTCAGACTGTGACATCACCAACAAAGTACTTGAAGTGTGGAAAGCCTGAACACTTATTCAAAAAGTGTGATCAGCTGAAAATGGAAACTTCCGTTAGTAATACACATGCTTCAAAATCTTAAAAGGAAGAAAGAGTTGGTGCAAAGAGTGTAATAAGAACATTCAAATACAAAAACTTAAGAAGCGAGAATGTCGTGTCATAGAGAGTAATCTTAAAACTGTGCCGTATAAGTTGCAAGGTAACCCATTCTTTTGTGATTTGTGATTATGCAAATCTTTTGGAGTTATCTGTGTTCTACTCATTTTCATAAAGTTACTTCAACTCCTAAACTTGCTATTACTATTTGAGCCTGTTTAAAACTACCCAATTATTATTAGAGTTTGAAACTTTTTATTGATCGAGTTTGTCTATTTCTTTCTCAAATAGACTGAGTAAATCAATTTGAATCTATTTGTGTCTTTGTTATGGCATGATCTGACTATTTTCTACTCTTTTTGATTAAACTTGTTGTTTGTACTCAAGTTTTCTAATTCTACCCTATATCTATTGAATATCAAATCTTTTCTGTTGATTTGATTTGTTTATCTAAAATTACATCTATCTGAAATCCTGACTTTTAAATGGATTGTTTATTTTCCAACTATATCCTACTAGATTGTTGGAATGCAATTTAATATTTCTTTGACCTGAGATTTTTGGATTTGAATCCAGAAAGTTCATTTTTAAAATTATTGGACTATGTTCATTTCGAAATCTATTAGACCATCTCAAATTCTTTGTTGGACTAATCTAGTAACCTATTGAATAGTCTTATTACTTTTCCTTATAACCTTCATAGTATCTTTCATGTATTTCCATTAAGGAGGATTATTCTTGATCCAACTTATGTTATAGTACCAAATACAATATATTAGAAGAAAACTTGATCTATGAGACATCTTTTGTTAAGATTAAAAATGAGCAAATCGAACAAATTCTCTTGATGAAGGAAATCTGGAATGATGTGACGACAGGGGAACTAGAAGACCAAATGAAGAAACTCGCTGTTTGCTCCAAGATTGATTTGTGTGCTGGTTGTTATCAGATTCACGTAAAGGTAGAGAATGTTCCAAGATAGTTTTTCAGATGCGTTGCAAGAACTATGAATATTTAGTACTACCATTCGGGGTAGGGAATGTTTTGACAGAGTTCACGAATTGTATAAATAGGATCTTTCTTTCTCATCTAGGCAGATTTGTCATTATTGGCAATATTTTGACCTATTCTTAAGATTCAAAGGAAAATGCTGAAGATCTCAATGCAGTTCTTTAATTTTGAAGAAGAAGAAGGAGTTATGCGCGAAATTAGTTAAACGTAAATTCGTTAGAAGGAGTTCAACTTGTGGATTTGGATTGAGTATTAAGATCAAATCGAAAGGTCGTGGCGTATACTTCAAGACAGTGGAACGTGCGTGAGAAGAATTATCCGATTTACATTTTAGGATACGCGATAGTTGTGTTGCAAGGAAAATCTGAAGACGTTTTCTTTCCTATAAAGTTCACAATAATTTCAAAAGCTTGAAGTACCTGTTCAATCAAGATGGACTTGGATACAAGGAAGGGACGAATAGTTAGAATTTTCAAAAGACTTGTTGAGATGAATTTATAGTATTGATAGAGTTCATATACAATAACAGTTTCGTTCGAGCATAGGAATGATACCCTGCGAGGCATTGTAAGGGAGACACTGTAGAACGCCATTACGTTGGTATTACATTGGTGAAAGTAATATTATAGGACCCGACTTTGTGCAGCGAAAAATTGAGAAAGTGAAGATGATCCAAGACAATATGAAGACAACTCGGATGCGACAAAAGAATTATGCTGATAAAAGACCCAGACCGCTTGAATCCGAAGAAGGTGATCATGAATTTCTACATGTGATACCTATGACTGAAGTTAGACGAGTGATTAAGTCGAGGAAAACTCACTCTGAAGTTTATCGGGCCGTATTAGATATTTTATCGATAGATCCGATAGTTTATCAGATTTCACTATCACCACTCTTATCGAATCTTCGTGATGTATTTTACATATCACAACTACGAAAATATATTTCTAATCCGACTCACATCATCGAAATCAGACACTGTACAACTGAAGGAGAATCTAGCCTATGAGACGTTTTCAGCCAAGATTGAAGATCAAAGAATTAAGCAACTTCGAAGAAGGGAGTTCGCATTAGTTAAACTAGTTTAGAACGATATAGTGGTGGAGCTACATGGGGGTTAGAAGATAGGATGAGGGAGCAATGCTCTCAATTGTTTTGATGTATGATGAATTTTGGGGACGAAATTCTTATTAGTAGGGGAGAGTTGTAACACCCCAACTTTTGGGATAATTACAATATAGTCCCGAAATGTACTGTTTTGTGAATTCTATGAGCAATAAATTTAATTTGATTGTTTCGTGAGTGTACTTGACTGTTGTATATGATTTGCTCCGACCTAGGGAAATAATAATTTTCTGGCCGAAAAAATCTTATTTTAATTAATTGGAGCTGGGGGATCTTACTAAATCCAATTTTGATTGATATATATATTAATCTCGTAATTTTTTGGATTTAACTGTGTAATGAAATAATTTTATATTTTTATAATATTATTTTATATTACAGTACCTACTGTCTCAAAAATAGTAAAAATCTGCTTCGATTTGACCACAAATCTTTAAAAGTACTGTGGGACTCGCGTTTAGGAAAAGCAGTCAACTGTGCTGACTGGACAAATTCTAGCCAATGAGAGCAAGTCAACAAAAGTGGCTTGACTTTTTAAACCAATAGGAAAAGGTCAACAAAAGGAGCATGGACTTTGATTTGGACCGTTAGATGAAGACTTAGTTAGGAAGCCTTTGATTTCAACCGTTGATCAAATCAATGGTGAGATTAGAATTCAAGATTTATGACCAAGTGATATCTACCTTAGATCTAATCTAGGGCTAAGAATTAAAGATGAAATCAATGGTTAGAATTAAGTCAAAAATTGTAGGCTTGAATTTGATTAGTAGCTAATTAAGCTTAATTTGACTAATCTAATTACTTAATTAGCTAACTAAGTGAACTAGTTTAATTCTTAATTAATTATAATCTAAATACTAATTAGATGTTCTAATATTTATTAAAGGTTATAATATATGCTAATATATATTAAACTAATTGATTATATGATTAGAATGTTGATTTAGTTTTAATAGGATAATTAACCTAACTAATTGCCTAATTAATTAGCAAATAATTAGGAGTAAATGGAAAACAATTAAACCCTTAAAATGCCAAGGAGACCCACGGTTTTCAGCAGCTTGGAGGCTTGGATGGCTTGGTTCTACAAGGTTCTTGAACCCTCCAAATTGTCATAAACCATGTGCACCATCATGTGCATTGATTTGGATATTTACCTTGCCAAATTGAACACTCAACCTCACTCACAAGAGCACCTCACGGCAGCAGCCCTCTAATTTACTCTCTTCACTTTTATTTTCACACTTATCTTAGTTTAAGCTATTCATCTTCTCTCCAAAAATACCAAGAAGCCATACACACTTTTCTCCCTTTTCTTTCTTAAATTCGGCCAACACCCTAACACCACCAACCAATCTTCTATAATTTCATCTCATCATATTTCCTAAACCCAAATCCCATTCTAAACACTTTTTGTTCACAAAGTTTTCCCAAATTCCTACTCTATCTTGTCCAAAATCCAACCTTTTGCTTACTTACTTAAGGGTAAGTTTTGTTTCTATGGTTCAAAAATGGATTTCTAATTTTTCTAACCATGATTGTTCCATGGTTTTTCAATTTTGTACCTTGTATGTGTTTTTACTAATTGTTTAAGAATTTTAGGAATTGTTTTGGAGCTTGTATGAAATTTAGAGGAAAGGAGGAGAACTAACCGATTAAATAGTCTACAAGAGGTAAGAGGGAGATTTAATCTCATCAACCCTAAGTGGTGATGAGAAAATGGATTGATTGTGTATGAAGAATCCATAAGGATTCGATTTGTGTAATTGTTTATGGTTTTATTATTTTTGTGATTGTTTAAATGCTTTCTTATTTGTGATATATTTTGCTATGCATGATTATAGCTTTCATTATTTTTGCTATGCATGTTTATGGCTTTAAATAAATTGTATGTATATTGTATGTGATTATATAATTGCATGTGTTTAAATTTATGTAATTATTAAAGTAGGATGTGAATAACATGTAACGAATTTCATGAGTGTTCCAAAGAACACATTTGAGGCTCACGGCCTTACACCAACTAGAGAATCAAAATGTTCTCAGCAATTTTCTAAATCACTGATTTAAAGGATCTAAGTGTAATAATGGATTTAATAATGATTTAAGTTAATTATGGCCAACATGCCATTTAGTGTATAATCAAATGCCATTTTATTTTTAATTTGGCCAACATACCATTTTATTTTCTAAGATAGGTTAGGTAATGGATTTACAAAATAAATTGATTCCAATGAATCATTGAGAAAATAAAAGGAATAAATTCAGTTTTAGAATTTTAACTTAGCAGAAATTAGTTTAAATAAGAATTAATTAGACGCTTGAAAAATACTAACGTAGAGCTCATTTTATAAATTTTGAAGCGCGTTAGTAAGTTTCAAAGTAAAACTATTGGGTAAAAATAAAATAAACTATATTTAGAGGAAAAACATTAAAAATACCTTATACTGATTTTACAGGCAAAATGCTGCCAAAATTTATTAAAATCAGACGTATAAAATGAAAAGATTCCATACTATATTTAGAACACAAGAAAAATACTCTACGTATTTTAAAAGTACTAGATATAGTTTTACACATATCAAAAATGATGATTATAAGCTATTCGGTTAAGAAAATGAATTAAAAATCCTACGCGATTGAGAAAATGATTTTAAAAGATTTTATGATGTTTAAAAATGACAAAATATATTTACGCGATTTAAAAATGTTTGTGAAAACAACGGGATTGTGAAAAAGCGATAAAATTCCTACGCGATTGAAAGATACTGTGAGTTTTGTTGTTGGGCCAAAGTGGTGGACCCAGACATGTTGTGGTGTAGTACTATCAGGTGGGACGTACTATACTTTGATATTTTGTGACTAAGGGTATTTTGGTAATTTTTCGTAATTATGGTAAAATTTGGATAATAAGGGTATTTTTGTCATTTTAGATCATACTTAGAGTGTTGTGCAAATTTGGGTTATAATTGGTGATTGATTGACGAGGCGAATTACACCGTGTTTGGTGTGATAAGCATAGTGTGGTTCATTTATGAACTTGGAGGCATTAGTGTGCGGAGGATCTCATATGTGGACAGTGGTAGCACCTCTGGGCCGTGGTAACGGGCAACACACTAATGATCTTGACAAGCACTATTCTTAATCGAGATCTTAAGGGGACTATTAAGTACTATGCCTGTGGTACACGATGTTGGACTGTGTACTGCTACACGATGTTTTGGACTGTGGGCTATAGACACAAAGATTGGACAGTGCAATAGTTTGGTTGGGCAGCCATAAAGTATTATTAGTTTCTATTCGGATCATTCCCTCAGATATCCGTGTTTAGCTCCATGGAGTAGGAACGAGTCAGTGTGTGTATCATTCATCATCTGCATTTTAAATGTTTATTATGTTCATGCATTATTTACATTTTACTGTTCATGCATCCTCTGCACTTTACTGCTTATCATATTCTGTGATAAAACATATGATGTACTGTTTTAATATATTATGTATGATATGTGTTATTTTAATATTTATTGCTTTAATATATTATGCATAATATAATGGTATGTGTTATTTTAATATGTATTACTTTGTTATATTATGCATGAAATGTTGATATGTGCTGTTGGAATATTTGTTTGTATTGTCGTTTTCTTTATTGCCATGCGGGTAATGGTGTAGATTGTCTCACCTCTTTATTGTATTGTTTTGTCTGTTTCTACTTTATGTTTATATCATCGAAGACTACAATGGCGGCAAGGGGAGATCAATTAGGTTTCTTTAGACTTCAGTTTCTCGAAGGCGCAGAGGCTTGGTATGTCCACTGGGACACAGGACACATAGAGTACAGTGGTAACGTGACCTTATCAGTAAGTAGGACTCGACAGGGGTTCGTTACTACACGTTATACAGTTGCTTTCGTAGAGATCATTTTACCTATTAGGGAGTTGTGGGACGAGTTTCACTATACTCCTAGAGAGAACTTCGATACACTTTTGGGTCGAATTTCTATCGGTCAAGACATTCCTAACTAAGGAATTTGTCTTATGACGAGGGCTCATATCTTAGGTGTTATGTTTGAGTAATATACTGTCTTTTACCATTTTCTATTAAATATTAATAGTTGTAAATTAATTGTATACTTTAGACAAGAATCACATGTATATTATGGTGAGTTTATGTTTGTTATATTTTGTGATCCGTGTTATTTTATTTAATGTTATAATTATAAAAGGAAAAAAAATATATATATACCACAAATATTATTTAAGTATCAAAATGTTTTTACAACTTGGGTAAGGATTTTATTTATTTTTATTTTTCTGCATCATAAATGTGACATCCCCAGAAAGGGTGTTACAAAATTCTGTACTCTTGGATTTGGTGCTTTAGAACTTGATTTGAAACCATTTTGAGGCGAAATTTTTGGTTGCATGCTTGAATGTGATTAAGGAATCTTAGGTATTTTCTGGCCTTCTGAAATTATTGTCACATCTTCATCCACTAGTTGCCCATCTTGAGCCTATTGCATAATCGATTTCCTTGATACCTATGATGATACACCGTTGGTGACCATCTAGAATGTTAAATGAAGCAAAAATTCAGTTTGAAGCTTGTGCTTAGAATTATATGTTTTTGAGTCTATTAAAAAAAATTTGTTGATTGAAAAAAGAGGAAAAAAAATAAAGAAAAAAAATTGGGATTAAAGCTTGAAAAAAAAAAAAGATGGAAAAGAAAGGAGAAAATTGTTTGGAAATGTGAAGCTATGCTCTTGATTGAAGAATATCTTTCCTTCATTTATGTTCTAGAGGATTTCTTGTTATTAGAAATTTTGCTAACCCTTTGTGCATACTTTCCTTTCTTTATCCTACCAAAAATCATTCCCATGCCCCATTACAACCCTTGAAAGACCTTCTAATTCTTGCATGCATGCTGATTATTAGTGCATATTTGGTTTCCTATCAAGTTCATGAAAGTGCTTTTTGAGGAGCTTGAGTGATGTTTCTTCACCCTTACACACTTTGAGAGTGATTAGATGAGTGACCCCAATTGATGGGGAGCATGAGATTAGGGAACCTAAGCTTCTAATTGGACTAGACATTGATCATCTCTACACTACTTGAATGTTTATGCCTATTTTTTTTCTTACTTGGATTCGTTGTTCTTCGGGTTCCACGTTCATAGTCATATTTTCAAAGTTTTGATCTTTATTTGGTCTTAGTGATTGCTTGAGGACAAGCAAAATCTTAAGCTTGGGGTAATTTGATGTGTGTGATTCCACATCACATTTTGCATATGTTTTGCATGCATTTTTTATAGTCTTTTATGCATATTTGTCTATTTAATCATTCGTTTTTCTTTTAGTTCGAATAACTGCGGTTTGGCATGTGTTGCAATGCAGGATTGAGGCAAATTGAAGTTTAAAGAGCTGGAATGGAGCTAAGCTGAAGCGATATTGAATTAGGGGTGAAATGCGCTAAAAAAGAGGACAAACAGACCCAACCACGGCTTGGGGGTGGTCTCTACCACGGCCATGGCTCGTGGGAACCAGGAAATTGAAGAATTTTGAAGCAGACTCAACCACGGCCTGGCCGTGGTTCACACCACGGCCGTGGTTTGAAACCAGCAGTGAATCCCTTTAACTCAGAACCAACCACGGCCTGGCCGTGGTGGCCACCACGGCCGTGGTTCGGGGCGCGCAGCAGATTTTAGTTTTCTATTTTTATTTCTTTTGGGGGCTTTTAGCCCATAAAAACCCTAGGCTATAAATAGATGTTCTGATTGCTATTAGGGTATTCTATCTTGGATTGAAACCTAGTTCGAAAGGAGGCACGAAGGAGGCTTGATTTCTTGATCCTTCTTCTTCTTCTTCGATTGTTACGGGTTTGGGATGTTTTTAAGTGTGAATTCTATTTTCTTCTTCTTGATGTCTGAGTAGTTACATTTGTTTCTAAGATTGGGCAATGCCCTTTAATACATTGATAATGATGAATTGACGTTGTTTCCCTTTTACTAATCTCGATTGTTCATTGATTCAATTCTTATTGCTTTTATTCATGTGAATTTGGTGGCCACTTATTTGCATCTCATAGGCATTTACGGACGTACTGAGAGGTGAACCTAAGTGTTAGAACTATAAGAATTGAACTTAAGGTCTAAATCACGAGAGTAGTTTTAGCCTTTCGAGGATTTAATGAATTACCACAAAGCGTAATGGGTTCGATTTAAATTCAATTACCACGAAAGTGGGAATTGGTTTAATTGGGCACAGATCTTGTATCTTGAAAGAGAACATTAACTAATTTTGGGTAATTCACCTTCAATTGCATTTGAGTTTTAATAAAAGGGTTGTCGATTAGGACTTGTCTTATATCATTGTGGTATCCCAATCTTGGAAACTTTCTTAAACCTGAAAACTCCCTTCTTGATAACTTGCTGTTTTTATTCTAAATTCTATTTTCTTGATTTTTATTTAATTATTTTGTTACTACATTATTCTTAATAAACAATCACACTCTCTTTTGTTTAATTTAATTGAGTTAATTAATTAATTGGTATTCATAGACTCAGTCCCTGTGGATTCGATCTTTTATTACTTGACGACGAAACCGTACACTTGCGGATTTCACGCATCAAGTTTTTGGCGCCGTTGCCGGGGACTGTGTTTTTCTTGAATATTAATTTAATTTTTAATTTAATTATTTTAAACTTTTTTCTTTTATTTGGTTCTTACGTTCTTGATTTCTCTTTGACTCTCTGCAGGTGATTTCTCTTGTTTATGCAAAGTACTCGACATTCCAGGACTATTCTAGAAGCAGATCCTGAAATTGAAAGGACTTTACGTAGAGGCCATGAATAAAATAATCATAAGTTTGATTAAAAAACATATTGGTCGGCAACCTAGAAATTAGCATAATACTCTTAATCAAGTTCTTTAGGCATACAGAAATTCACCGAGAGAAGCAACGGGCACATCACCATACAAGTTGGTATATGGTCATGATGCAATTTTGCCCGTCGAAATTAATCTTCAATCAATTCGTATTCAAAAACAAGATGAGTTACCAGTTGAGCATTATTGGGACTTGATGTTTGATGAATTGAATGAATTAAGCGATGAAAGATTAATTGCTTTGGAACATTTGATTCGACAGAAAGAAAGAATTGCAAAGTTTTATGATAGTCGAATTAAGTATAAATCCTTCAAAATTGATTATTTGGTTTGGAAGGTGATTTTGCCCATGGATAAGAAGTGTCGAGAATATGGGAAATGGTCTCCAAAGTGGGAAGGACCATTTAAAGTGACTAAGGAATTTTCAAGAAATGCTTATGCACTTGTCAAAATTAATTCTAGTTTAAGAATTAAGTCAATTAATGGTAAATATTTAAAGCTATATCGACCGATAATGTGTGAAGTAAAGATTAGCAGCGAATAAATAAGGAAAATTTCCTTGTTCCTTCAAGATACTTGGCAATTACAAGTTATATTGCCAAGATAATCTAAGTCAATAGAAAACACAAATGTTTGTCTGGTAGGCAAAATCGACAGATACTAAATATATTTCATGTTTGTCGGATAGACTAAACTGACAGATATTAAAAATATTTTAAGGCTGCATCTTCCCTAGAGCTTCCCAAGAGGTTTATAGTGATTCTTTGTCAGCTAGAGCGGACTAGTAGTCAGGCTCTAGAGATTGTATTTTGGTAATAAGGGCCTTGACTTTACTTCCTAGTTGACAGAAATCACTTTGAATTTTTTGTTGACAATTGAGTTCTCTGTTATAAAATTTTGTCTTTCTCCAAAAGTTGTCGAAAGCCAAAACTTTGGGGGGCATCTGTTGGAGGTGAAAATAAAGATTTGGCAATTCATCGGTTGGATGATGATTTTAAAGAAAATTTCTAAGTATTGAGCCAACAGAAATGCTAAATGGCGAAATCGACTGAAGTATTTGAATAAGAGGAAGATTCTAATGTAGCAATTAAGTATTGATGTCGAACAAGAAGAATAATTCGACAGAAACATTGCATTGAGTCGACGAAGAAAGATCAAAGTAGTTAAAGTGCTGGTTTTGTCGGAAAATAGGTATATGCTGGTAGCATAACTGCCAAGACGTATTAGAATTTTAGGATGTCAGTTATTTTGTAATTTTGTCTATAAATATCAGTAGTCATGATGTAAAAAAGGGAGGTTATTTGCTGATACAAAATCCTAACATCTCAACCCGAGCAGATTAAAGGATTTCTGATCCAAGTATACCTTCCCTTTACATTTCAAGTCATTTACATTAATGCAATGTTCTTTTAAATTGATTTACTTTTTAGTCTTGTCTTTTAAATTTCCTTTACGTTTCTTTGTACTTTTACTTGCTTTTCTTTACTGTTTTCATTTAAATTCTGCATTTTAATTTTGCGTCATTTACACGCTTTCACTTAATGTTCTGAATGTTTAAATTCCTGTTCTGTTTCTTTTAATTTCTTTAATCTTTTTAAAGTTTCTTTCCTGCATTTTCTACTTATTTATTTTGAATCTTTTTAATCCCTTCTATTTACTGCAAAACCATTTTTAAAACAAGATTACCACATAACTCTGAGCCCACATTCGTCTGATTTTCATTATTTGTTTGTTGGAATTGTTACCAAGTCTTTAAACCAAAATTGCACTTAAACATAACCATATCACAAACAATCCACCTATAGTAATCCACAGAGTGTGTGTGTGTGTTCCAAACTATATCTATCTAACCAAAAGCCCCGACACATGCAGCATCAAGAACATTTCAAGCAAAATGTTCAACTCCATAACTCACGGGTATAAAAGTGTTTTGTGTGAGGATTCTTTCTATGGAGTTGACAATTGGTGTACACACATTCCATGGGGAATTTGGCAATTATATACAAGCAACAAGCAAACATTGATCTTCTGATAGGAACACTAACAAATGAGACTTCCACCACTATTTCCAAAAGCTTACTCAGGATCAGTACGGTCAACGCAAAAGGTTGTAACGTGACTTGGGTTTGGGGCTATATAAAAATAAATGAAAATGATTCAAAAAGACTTCCAAGTACATATAAAGGGAATCTTATTAAATACCTCAGTAGATCACACTTCTCACTTGATGTACTATGCAACTTTTCTGATCATCGAATAATAATGCTTGTCTTTCTTTTTCCTATTTTTTTTTAACAATTTGATGAACAAACACACGTCACTTTGGTATTTCTTGTCATTTCTTCTCAACTTTAACTTTTCTTTTTTTTTCTTTTTTTTCTTTTTTTACTAAACTCAAATGAAAGAAAATACAAATTCTATACTTAGCATACACTTGGAAGTAAAAAGGGTAGGAAAAATGAGTGTATAGGCTATACTCCAATGTAGAGAGGTATGGATGATGTGGGCATATGAAAAGAAAAAGTTATATGTGTTTATTGGCTCAAAGTTGGTTACTAGGAGTCTATGATGGAAAGGATTAGTTTGAAAGGCTCAAATGTTAATCCTAAGTTGAACTTCGTCATATCCCAAGTATATCCACCATCTTACCACTAACCATATGATGATGTTCTCAAAAGAAGTGCCCAATTTAACAAATCAATGAACACTTATCACAATTTACTACATTTGTAGGCTC
Organism: Ormosia semicastrata; assembly: GCA_029884595.1. Lineage (NCBI taxonomy): Eukaryota > Viridiplantae > Streptophyta > Magnoliopsida > Fabales > Fabaceae > Ormosia > Ormosia semicastrata. The sequence goes on along the minus strand of JAQQTO010000060.1, from coordinate 206,628 downwards.
TCAATCCTCTCCAAAACTCATATGAATACTTAAGCAAAAGAATTCTTTAGCTACATATGTCAAACCACCATCTTACCACAAAGCTTGGATAAGTGCATTGGAGGTTTTGTGGATGCTTCAGTGAAAATGATTATGGTGGATTTGGTGAATTCACGAAGATGGCTATGAATGAGAATGAGTACACATGTGATAAAGATGCATGTGTGATGCAACTTTTTTTTAAAAATACACATGAAAATATGCCACAAAGTTCCAACAAGCATTTTAAATACTGAATTTGCACCACCAACACCCCCCAACTTAAACGAAACATAGTCCTCAATTGTTAAGACTCAAAATTGAATAGGGAGTAACGAAAAAGGTTTGAATACACCGGATGAGTGACGTGAGTAGCTTGTGAACCACCAAAGATGACAACCTGAAATGACAAAATAAAACTAAGTTGCAAACAAAAACAAACAAAACAACAACAAACAAAAAGAAAAGAAAGAAAATAAAAGAAAACAAAAATAAAAACAAAACAAACAAAACAAATAAAGAAAAACATACCTGTGTGGTGTGGTCAAGGTTGATAGACCGAATCCATAAGTGGAATGTCTTCCACTTTTGGAACTTTCCTATCAATTAAGACTCTAAGGCATTTGACAATTTACTTTAAAAATCTGACCATCCTTAGCATGTGCAAAAACATTCTTCACTACAAAAGGGTCAGTCCACCTAGACCGAAGTTTTCCTAGATATTTATGGAATCTAGAATCATATAAGAACACTCGATCATTAGGCTTAAATGTTTTTCTCAAAATACTTTTATCATGAAATGCTTTCATTTTATCCTTATAGATTTTAGAGTTCTCATAAGCATTATTTCTCAACTCCTCTAACTCGGTCAACTGAAATTTTTAAAGTGTTCCTACTTCTCCCATGTCAAAATTGAAATGCTTGATGGCCCAATAAGCTCAATGCTCGAGCTCCATAGGTAAGTGACAAGGCTTTCCAAAAACAAGCCTATAAGATGACATGCCTAAGTGAGTTTTGAAAGCTGTACGGTAGGCCCAAAGTGCATCCACTAGTCTTAAAAACCAATCTTTACAATCCGAGTTGATCATTTTCTCTAAAATTTGCTTAATTTTTCAATTTGCAAGTTCTACCTGTCCACTTGTATGTGGGTGGTATGTAGTAGAAATTTTATGTAAGCCTCAAAAGAATGGTTGCAAAAATGTGTGCCCTGATCACTAATGATAGCATGTGGTGTACCAAATCGAGATAACACATTCTCTTTGAGAAATTTAATTACCATCCTATTATCATTGCTCCTTCAAGCTGCTGCTTCCACCCATTTTGACACATAATCTACTGCCACAATAATATATTGATATCCTAAAGAAGGAGGAGATGGTCCTATAAAATCAATGCCCCAACAATAAAAAATTTCAATCAGTAAAATTGGGTTTAAGGGCATCATATTACAATGGGACATAATTCCTAACTTTTGACACTTTTCATATGAGCGACAATAATTGCTTGTATTCTTAAACAATGAGGGCCAATAAAATCCACACAGCAAAAATTTTACAGCGGTTTTCTTCATTGAAAAATGGCTCCCACAAGCTTAGGAGTGACAAAATTCTAAGACACTAACAATTTTTTCATCAGGGATGCAACACCTTAAAATTTGGTCAAGGTAGTATTTGTAAAGAAAAGGGTCATCCTAATAGAAATTACGTACCTCAACCATGAACTTCCTCTTATCCTAAGCGCCCCAATCCACTAGTATCTCACATGTACCCAAATAATTCACAATATGAGCAAACCATGGTAGAAAAGTTATAGAAAATAAATGCTCATTGGGAAAATCATCTCTGATTGGCAAGTGGTCAGAAGTGTCCTCAAATGTGAGCCTTGTGAGATGGTCAACCACTACATTCTCCACTCCTTTCTTGTCTTTAATGGTGATGTCAAATTCCTGCAAAAGTAAAATCCACTGTATTAGTCGTGCCTTAGCATCCTTATTTGTAAGAAGGTACTTAAGGGCTACATGATCTATGAAAATAATAATAAGAGAACTAATCAAGTAAGCACGAAACTTATCCAAAGCAAACACTACATCTAGCAACTTTTTTCAGTGGTGGAGTAATTAATCTTAGTATTGTTTAGAGTTCTACTAGCATAATAAATGATAAAAGGCTTCCCCTCCTTTCGTTGTCCAAGAACAACACCTACAGTAAAATCACTAGCATCATACATGATCTCAAAAGGTAAAGTTCAATCAGGTGGCTGCATTATTGGTGCTGAAGTAAGCTTACAAACTAGCATTTTGAAGGCTTCTTGACAAGCTTATGTCCATTCAAATGAGGCATGTTTAGCTAAGAGGTCACATAGTGGTCTAGATATAATGGAAAAATTCTATATGAACCTCCTATAAAACCCCGCATGACCAAGGAAAGATCTTACATCCTTTACTGTCCTATGTGTAGGCAACTTAGAGATTAATCAATCTTAGATTGATCAACCTCTATCCCCCTAGAAGAAATAATATGCCCTAAAATAATCCCTGAAGGTACTATAAAATGACATTTTTCTCAATTTAAAACCAGTTCCTTCTCTTCGCAACGAATCAACACCCTCTCTAAATTCAATAAGCATTCATCAAAAGAAGATCTAAAAATAGTCAAGTCATCCATAAAAAATTCCATGCAATTTTCAACCATGTCACTAAAAATGCTCATCATGCAACGTTGAAAAGTAGTAGGTGCATTACACAGTCCAAATGGTATTCTACAAAAGGCAAAAGTACCAAAAGGACAAGTAAAAATGGTTTTATCCTGGCCTTCTAATGCAATTTCAATTTGATAATAACCAGAATAACTATCTAAGAAGCAATTGAAAGGATGACTAGCTACACGGTTAAGAATTTTATCAATAAAAGGGAGAGGAAAATGGTCTTTTCGAGTTACAGCATTCAACTTTCTGTAATCAATGCACATTCACCACCCAGTCACAAGTTTTGTAAGGACTAACTCTCCCAGGTCATTCTTCACTATAGTAACACCTGACTTTTTAAGAATAACTGTTGGGAATTGCGGATACATCACGCAGCGAAAAAATAGGATTCCCACCAAGGATCCATGCGAAAAAGTCATAATCCGAGTTTTAAAATATTTACCTCTTGAAGCGTGATCGAAAGGAAGTGATGTGGATCACCAACACCATAATAGCAACGATGTCTCTACGGTATCCACCCAAATAGACTCACGAATGTCCAACATCTGCCAAGAGGAGCCTCACGTCTCTCACACAGTGCTAGCTGCGAAGAGAAGAGAAGAAACCTATCACTCTCTCACTCACTTTTCTGTAGGTGCGGCTAGGGATTTGTGTTATATGTGTCTTGGCAGCCCCTTAGCAGTACTATTTATAATAGTGACTGCCTTAAGTGAGTGTGAGCAGCAGCAAGGTAAGCTGTGCAACCCTAGACTCATCTATTATGAGTCTGGCCCATATTTGAATCTGAGTCCAACTTGCATTTATTACTCTAATTTTAGTCTGCTCTATGTATGTGATCCTGCAGGTTCTCATTACGTTGGCAGTAATATTAAAATTCTATTTTAATATTACAAGCAGTGAGCGGTATCTAGCAACACATCACTGCTACCCAAGTAATAAGAATGTCAGTGATTTGACATAACCTTTCCATGACCAATGTTTCCATGTCGTTTAGTCCATTTGTCAAGATATCTAGATTAAACACAAGGCATGGAATGTGTCACCCTTGCATAGTCCAATCTTTCGTTTCCTGATGCTCGAGTAGACTTTGTAACAACAAATGAAATTAATATCTCATATTGACTCATTTGAGCATGGCCATGCATTTCGCAGTCTCACTCAATTAGGGGCCCCGGAGATATCGCTCTTGTTATGTAGGAGTGACAAATCTCATCTAGGTCACTCACATCCCTCTACATGATTCGCGGTATGTCTAATAATTAACTTTATAATCACCTTGTTATAGATAACGTTTGATAGTATTAAAACATACAACTCCTCATGTAGGAATCGTAATGATTTCAGGTCAAAGGACCACAGACACCATTGTCACTATGAGAATTGCTTATGAAACTCACGTAACGATCC